>OX336392.1:21268981-22576481 GCA_946902985.2 Meconema thalassinum
CCTTACGTCCTCAAATGCTCAAATAAAAGTCAACGTTACGTCCTCAGACGCACAAATAAAAGTCATCTCTCGAAGCTTCCTGGATCATTATAAATGAAACTGGCTAGGGTAGGTCTGGAAGGGGATTTGTGGAAAAATACTCCATAATAATTATCAGACTAGCATGCGATCGGTATCATTGAGTTAGTAGCAGTGTGGAGGTTACGATTATGCTGTAGCTGGCTCGAATCGATCGTGGAATTAATCCGTAGATAACTCCCGCGTTAATTAACCAGGGTGCGTTACCAAGCCGAGTTGCCTCTTAAACAGGGCGTCTTGATATTATTGGTTCAGACTCTTGTAGATCTTTGCGCGCTTTTACTTGTATTTCTGCCACAGGGAGTGGTTAACATGAAGATTGACCAATTACATCGTAGCATTCGATTTTCTTCTTGGCGCCAACACTCATAGCAACAAGCCATATTGTGCGTACCCAAGCCATCTCCGCGCTTAAAGTTCCACCTGTTCTATGTGTCATGAATATTATGCTACTTCCTAAAATACCACAGGAGCATAAACCATTGTATCCTCTCGGCCACTGATTTCTCAATATTTCCCAACACCGTCTGGCTCTCATATCTGCTGTCTGTAGAAATGTATCAAAAGATGATGAATAATTTATTAGAATCCTTTATACAGCCTGTGGATAAAGGGTTCACAATCCTCCTGCATGAAAAAAATCGAACATAGCAAATAGTCGATTTAAAAAAACCACATAACATCTGTAATCCATTTCTGCCAATCCTAGAGAAATCTCCCTCTCATCAGTCTAGTCTAGCCGCCACTGTCGTTGGATTGTCGACACGCACTCGTGTTTACTTCCTGCTCCCTCATTCATTCAGACATTCCAAGCCTGCCTGCTTGTCTGATCGCCTAAGGCTAGTATCTCTCCTGTCCAGTATCCTTATCTCTCTCGCTCGATCGCTTGCTGTGTCATGATCGTCAGAGCTCATTAGTGTTTGACCAAACAGGCTGCTCCCAACTTCCTCGTTCAACTGACGTACTCACTGACCCCCGTATATTTGGATGTGCAAAAATACTTCCATATATGCAATTTGCAGCATTATTTCTGCGTTCCCAAGGTTCGCTAGTAAAATACACCTTTGATTTCGCTGCATTGTAGACAGACATTGTCCCTGTACTCAATTCTTTTACTCTGTATGCGTTGTTACCAAGATTACGTACAATACAGAAGGGTCCACTCCATTTCTCCGTGCTGCCATCTCCTTCTCCTCCGTTCTGCTACCATCCTCTTCTTCTCGTCCTCGCTGTCATCTTCTTCTAGTATTGATTCGTTTTTCGTATAGCACCGGTGTTTCTCTTCCCTACCGGGCTACATCTCTCATACTCCGTACTGGCAAGCTTCGTTCGTCTTCCTGGCTGGCTGATATATTTGCTTCCTCTCCAATTTCTTCCTTAAAGGTGTCAGGATTTGACCTCCTATTAATGGCACGTTCCCAATGTCCTTGTTCGTCCCCTCCATTAGCGTGTAATTCTTCCAGATACCGCTGTGATTCGGCGTGCCTGTCGTTCCATTCTTTCTTATAATTTTGATAGTCCCCCTGATTCTGGTATCTCCTTTCACGCCATTGTAGATTCTCATTATTGTTATTTTCGTACCGTCCGTAGGGTCCCTCATTTCTCCTATTATTTCTCCATTGTTGGTACCCTCGCTGTTGATACCTATTGTTGCCCTGGGTCTGCCTATCATTATTATTATCATGTCGCTGGTGTGACCTATCTTCGTCGCACTCCTGACCTCGTCTTGGTGTTGTTGACACACTTGTATTTGTGGCCTGCGATCTGGTATGTACTTGAGTGGGTTTAACCACCTCCGTTGTGTTTACAAGTTCCAGCTGTCGTCCCCCTCTCTGCTGCAAGTGAGATGTTGTCTCGTCAATCTGACGTAAGATTTGTTCGGCTCGAACCGCTGTGTCCACGTTTGCTGCCACTAACACCTGCTGAAAATTTACTGGCAACTGCCGTGCAATCGTCATAACCAGATCCGATTCTTCTAAAGGATGATCCAGATCCCGAAATTTAACAATTGTAACGAAAAGAAATCTGAGTATTTCGTCTGCTGAGTTGACTGATATTTTCTCGAATAAAGTTTGTTGTAGAGAAGCCGACCAATAGTTTCTAAGAAACGCATCCTTGAACTCATCCATCCCTCCGAAAGTGTACTTGAAGCTCAAGAACCACGTAAGTACATTTCCCGAAAGAAATCGTTCCATCAGTCTTAAACGACGCGCGGGCGTTATATTATTGTGATTAAAATAGTAATCCATCTCCTTAAGATACGCCTTCGGTGTAACACCAGAATTCTCTGTGAATTTATTTGGTTTAAATTCATTTGATCGAATTACTTGTACGACTTGAGGGTGCTGATTGCCATGCTGAGGAGTTGAGGTTCCCCCAACGTTGTTGTGAAATCCCTCTGTGTTAGTAGTTAATGGGCTGCCTGTCAGTCCGTGGCTACTCGCCGCGCTAATTGCCCCCTGGCTTGCTGAGTCAACTTCCTTATCTTTAGCGTGCTCTGTCTGAAATAACGTGTTCTGTCCCAGTGAAGGCAACTCTGCTTTTATGATTCGGTCCGACTCTTCCTTAATTTAACTCTTGATTTCTTCCTCAAGTGCTTTAATGCGTGTATGGTTATCACCTACGGTCTTTATGATCGTTAACCGTTCTTCTTTAGAGTCGCTGCTCATCTTACGCCAATGATGCTATCTTAAATCGCTCCCAGTTTTTCTTCCGTCTGCTGTTTCGTGTCCTCCTGATTCGATTCTATCTTCTCAAGCCTGTCTTCTAGGCGTAGATTATTCTCATCTATCGTACTCTTCAAATTATCCTGGTCCGATTCTAGGTTTCGCCATCGCTCTGCTGATTGTATTTCTTTGTCCTTTATCAGGCCCGTAATACTTTCATTTACTGCTGACAATTGTCCCTGGATAAACGTAGAATCCTCCTCCATTTTATCAAACCGCTTTTCAAGACCATCCTGTGCCGTTTTAACCTCACTGTTATTTACCGTGCATGCTAATTCTATCTGAGCTAGTTTTGCCAGTACAGTTTCGTCCAAATCATTTAATTTACAGTTGAAGGTGTCCTCTAATTTTTGTATCTGACCTAGCTGTTTGTCGTTATTCTTACTTATATCAAGCGCGAATTGAACCATCTGCTGTGTCGTGTACTCTTTCATCTCTACAGATAATGTGGCTAACTGACTCGTATTTCTACTTTCTTGCGCTTCTAATTGTTAGTTTATATTTTTATTTACTTGCGCTTGTAATGAGTTACCCTGTTCAATTAATTTAATTTCTAATGACTCATTCTGTTCAGATAATTGTGCATTCTGTTCAGATATCTTAGTGTCTAATTTTTCACTCGATTCAGCTAATTGTGTTGTTATAGTGTCATTCATTTGAGTCTGGAATGACTCATTCTGTTCAGATAATTGTGCATTCTGTTCAGCTAGTTGTGTTTTAAACTCGTCTGATTGTTCGGATAACTTAATGTCTAACTTCGCACTCTGTTCCTTTAATAGTTTCTGGGTTCGTGCCGTGGCACTTTCAATGATCGCCTGGATCTCCGCTACTGTTGCCATTATCACACACAAAAATATATATCACTGAGAAAACAGGAGGATGACATGCAAATGTCTCCCTGACACACACATATATAATTCTTTACATACATTTACTTCATTTGACCACTTTCAGTTCATTTAATATTATTCCCTTTACTCCCGCAAATCAATCTGAATCACTGAATGGTTCTAATTTTATTAATAAATTTCTAACCCCGCACATATTCAGTTATAAAATTACTATCCAGATCTGATGTTAACACTGACTAATTAACAAAGTATTAATTGTCATTGAAGGCTATCAACCTCCTAACATATTCATGAGTCTGACTTTCTAAACAAATCTAATTTTACATTTAATCAATGGGCACCCGATTTCACGTACATTACTTTACTAATTACATCAATAAACAAAACGTGAATCGTATTTAACTTGCAAACTCGTGATTCTACTGTATATTCAAATTTCTTGGCGGTATCTCTCTTCGCCGTAATTACGTTAACAAATTATTACTTCCGGTGATTTCAAACAGTCAAAAACAGCGAAACGCCCCATGTAGGGTAACGCCAGCTTGTCTCTGATCCGCTACAAAAGCCTATAACAGCGAAAGGCCCCACGTTGGCTAAGCCAGTTTGTCTATGCACCCTTCAATAAAGCATGGTTTTCTCAAGATTCATCTACGGGGTCGTGTACATTCCTGACTGCATTACACTGCAAAGTTCGCTTAAAAACAACATGCTCTAATGAATAGAAAGGTCCATGACAGAGGCTATACTAGAATTAAACTGAATAACAAATAGAATAAAAGAAATTTAATGACTGAAAATTATGTGCATAATAATAAATTTAAAAAATCATCCCTGACTTTCACCCCCTTAAGAAATAAATATATTACTGAAGCGGTATGACTCGCTCCAAACAACAAAACAATGTGAATACAGCTTCACACAAAATGATTAATCATAACATAAACTTAGAGCGGTAAGAACTTGCTCGTCACAACATATGGATGCAAGTCCATTTTTCCTGGTCAAGAAGTTATATAATGCGTGGTGTACTGGTCGTTAATAAGAAAATGAGTACTGGTGTGAGTCCGTTTACAACTGAAACAGTCATGTTGCTCACGGAGTTGCATCTTTTTAAATCACACTACGGCTATGGGACCCACCCTTAATTAACACACTACAATTACTACTGACACAAGGAAGATCTAATAATACAAAAAGATGACGAATCTCCATGAGATTCTAGCTGGTGCCAACGCACACAAAATAAAAAGAGCATGCCACAAATAGGCCAAAACGCTCGCATCACAAATTGGGAACACAGCCTCGCACATCCTAATGCCACACGGGGTAATTGAACACGTAAAATAAACACACAAGAAGTGAAGCAACAACAGCAAAATACAAGCCTAACGGCTGAAAACTATATTCACATTTTTATAAAACGCCAGACAAACAGATGTTTCTGGAGCTACCTTATAACTATGGACAGCACCCATTTAATCAATCAAATACTCATTATAACCGATCAGGTTTTGTGAATTTTAAACAACGTCTTAAATTGAAGTACAGGACCCTGGTCTGTTACTAATGACAAGTCGCGTTATCTGATTTGAGCGCACCCTTCTTGTATGAATCATCGCTGCCTCAACTATCTCTCTCAGTCCTTCAAGCTAGGTGCTATTTCCATCTGGAAATGCAAACATATTTTACTCATCCGCTTGGATGGCAAGAAAACACAAATATATACCACGGGTTCAGCCTCGCGAGGTTATGAACTGGGCTGATGTGGAGCAAGTCAGAATAATCACAATGATATATTCTTGCTAACACATCATAAAATCACACTGCGCACCATAAAGCTTGGACTGACTCACTCATAAACATACCAACTGGGTCGGCTCAAAACAGATCAACAATATTGCGTCCATAGACACATTAAAAAAATACACAACAAAAACTCGGGTGCAAAGTGGCATCCCGTACAGATATGCTGGAGAAGCGACTATCAAAATAATCCTGATCCGTCATAAAATTCTGCTCACAAATAATCTGTACCCTCCAAATTCTATTTTTAATCTCAAAATTAATTCAGTTCCATTTTTGTTATAAGGCATACCTCCGAATTATAATGTTTGACCGCGATTTACGCATGCGAATGCGAGCACGAGCTGCGCGTCGCCCCGTATAGTTGAACCAAACACAAATCACAATATTTACAAAATAGAAAGCGCTTGGCTTGTCCCATACTTAATGTGTCAGTAAAGAAGAACTAAGAATCTACATTACCAAACAAGCAAACAAATATCTACAAAAATATGTCCCATAATACCATAGCTGATTTAATAAATAAATAAATTCATTTGTACTCAATCCTTTAAAACAGCGTCAGGAAAAACATCTGCAGCCATCACTCCTTTAAGATGCTTAGCTCGTCATCGACATCTTCTGGCAAATGTCCTACTGGTTCCAAGATCCGGCCTCGTTCCTAGACGTCATCTCGTGCTGAATTAAATAAAGTTTGTCAGATACACACACGATATATTTCCTATTATATTCACCGATCAAGTACTAAATTCCTTGACAGTCTATT
This sequence comes from Meconema thalassinum, assembly GCA_946902985.2. Taxonomy (NCBI): domain Eukaryota; kingdom Metazoa; phylum Arthropoda; class Insecta; order Orthoptera; family Tettigoniidae; genus Meconema; species Meconema thalassinum. The sequence goes on from OX336392.1 coordinate 21,275,206, forward strand.
GGTGAATTATTTCGATGAACTGGTCCTATGAGGTAGTACTGGGACTACAACTAAATCACTGAAGTTACACTTATAACTTGACGAAAATGTTCCATGTTCAAATACATGAAAATATGCAGAGTATGCCTCGTGTCCTAGGACCCCTGAATAAAAGACCTTACGTCCTCAAATGCTCAAATAAAAGTCAACGTTACGTCCTCAGACTCACAAATAAAAGCCATATCTCGAAGCTTCCTGGATCATTATAAATTAAACTGGCTAGGGTAGGTGTGGAAGGGGATTTGAGGAAAAATATTCCATAATAATTATCAGACTAGCATGCGATCGGTATCATTGAGTTCGTAGCAGTGTGGATGTTACGATTATGCTGTAGCTGGCTCGAATTGATCGTGGAATTAATCCGTAGATAACTCCCGCGTTAATTAACCAGGGTGCGTTACCAAGCCGAGTTGCCGCTTAAACAGGGCGTCTTGATATTATTGGTTCAGACTCTTGTAGATCTTTGCGCGCTTTTACTTGTAGTTCTGCCACATGGAGTGGTTAACATGAAGATTGACCAATTACAGCGTAGCATTCGATTTTCTTCTTGGCGCCAACACTCATAGCAACAAGCCATATTGTGCGTACCCAAGCCATCTCCGCGCTAAAAGTTGCACCTGTCCTATGTGTCATGAATATTATGTTACTTCCTAAAATACCACAGGAGCTTAAACCATTGTGTCCTCTCGGCCACTGATTTCTCAATATTTCCCAACACCGTCTGGCTCTCATATATGCTGTCTGTAGAAATGTATCTAAAGATGATGAATAATTTATTAGAATCCTTTATACAGCCTGTGGATAAAGGGTTCACAGGAGAATGATGAAGATCAGAAGGGTAGATAGGGTAGCAAACTAAGAGGTATTAAGACGAGTGGGAGAGGAGAGATGTTTCTGGCGATTGCTAATGAAGAGAAGAGATAGGTTAGTAGGACACATGGGCTACTAAGACCCAGGAATAGCAAGCTTAGTTATGGAAGGAAGGGTCGAGGACAAGAACTGTAGGGATAAACTAAGGTTAGAATATGTTAAACAGATTGCTTCGGATGTAGGTTGTGGTAGCTATGTAGAGATGAAACGATTAGCTCAGGACAGGGAGGCATGGGGAAATGCATCAAGCCAATCAAAACACTGAAGACTCAACTGAAAACGTGGAAATAATCTACGAATGTCACATTCAGAATATTCGCTGTCAGTACCAGGAGTGAAACCTTCGTTCTCCAAACGCAAGGTACCCACTCCAGTGTGTAACATCATACACAGGTCTTAACAGAAATTACCCAAACTTCCGAAGAACAGAAAAATACCGTATAGTACAGTATAATATTCTCATCATCATTATTATTCCATTATGATAATTATCATTATTGTTATTATTGTACACACAAACATCCATTCATTTATCTACGACTACTGTACAGGGTTGTCCAATAAGATGTTACCAATCATATGGTGCTACATAATTTACAATATGTATTTGTTGCAGACTAGATATTTCACAGTTTAGAGTACTTGGTCCATATTTTGTTAATGATGAAACTGTAATGGGCATTTTTACCTAGATCTGTAAATTAATTTTGTTGTTGATAATCTTTCAATGCATGTGAGATTTTCGAAGTGAAATGCCATGTCCTGTGGTTCGGATTCCACGTAAAAAGGAGGTCCCGTGGCTCATAATCACAAGATTCACGGTCACGTAAAACTACAATCTTCCTTCCTTCTTCCTTTTCTTTCCCTCCGTATCCTAACATCAGGTTACTTCCAGCAAGATGGTGCACCACCATAATTATTTCTTAATGGTTCGACATTACCTGGATGAAGCATTTGGTAGACGCTGGATTGGAACGGGTGGACCTGTGGTTTGGCCAGCACGGTCACCAGATTTAACTCCATGTGATTTCTGGCTATAGAGAATAATAAAAGAACTCTCACTGCCATGATCCGGTTGCTGTGGCATATAGTAGCCAAGTTCGCAGCTAGGTGTCGTTGACGGTAGCATTTGGAAGAAAAAGTAGGTACAACTTGAAAATGATCGTCTGCAGTCCTTGCCTGAATTACAGATAACACACACTAATACAGCCATCACAATTAACACCGGTTATTAGACAGATTCTACACACACACCCAAAGTACACGGGGCTACATGACCGCGTTGTCGCAGCCCCTAAAGAGAGGAACCAACCAAATTATTTACGTTAAAATGAAAAATAATCTGAAAAATGGAAGGAAGTTACTTTAATAAAAGAAAGAAGTTAAGCAATATTTATAGAATATTCAAAGAAAAGAAAATACAGATTGAACTTTTGCAAGATTACGTAGTCTATAGGCTAAGTGTATAAGCTCACCGATGTAGGTAACACCTTTCTATAAGGGCAGATGTTTTCTATCCATGGTCTCTAAGCCAATCAGATAGGCAGCAAGATGGAAAATAAGATTATACCACTTGATGCATGATTATATGAGATTTGGTGACAAAAACTGGAAATATTGAAGATATAGAAGGCCTTCCATAAATTTGGCCTTTTGATAGCACCAATTCTTAAATATTGAATTTATGAATCTAGTCCAATAGAAGATGGAGATTTAGGTGGAGCTAGCACATGTGGTGTGACGTGGAATCATGACGTATCGGCAATGGTTGACCAAAAAAGTCCAGGTCCAGGCTACGTAAATCTACTATATAAAGCTCAAATACCACTGATTCATTCATCACGAAATCTCAGAAACCACCGAACGGATTGGAATCAAATTTGGTATGCAGCTTCCTCAAGGGCCGCAAACGCCCACTAAGAAAGGATTTTTGGATATTCAGGTTCTAAAGGGGTGTTAAGGGGGTAGACCTGCATTTCATTGAATAGCAATATCTCCCGATTGGTTTCATTGGGGGATGTGATACTCGGCATATAAACTCATCATTAAAAATAAGAAGACACGTGTCTGAGGGTTTTTCGATGTGGTGTATATTATGAGGTGAAAGGGGTGAAAAGTGGGGGTTGAAGGATTCCTAACGGAGCGTGTATCCCTTAAACGACATAGGCCAGGAGTTTGGAACTCAGCGGGACAAAATCAGCATAAAAAATAAGTAAATAGGTGTTTGACCGTTTTTTCATAAATCCAATTTAAGGGGCCCATGGGGAGGAATGAAATTATGGGGGGGGGGGGGCTTAATATGTCTGAGTGTAAAATTATACATGGCCTATGTTGTAGACAATAACACATTACATCTTTTTTGTCTATTGCTATTTCATCATACGACGAATACTTACGGAGTTATTAATGATTTTTACTTTTTGGTCGGAATTTTCAAAGTCCCAGGAATGACATAAAAATTGATTCGAATGAAATTTCAAAAAATAGTTTTTATTAATACTTTTATTATATTTTTCACGTCTTTTAGGGTCCGAAACCAACATGATATTTTGATGTTTATTTTCGTCCCATGCATTTTTGGTTTCAGGTGATAGACCATGCTTATCTATCTATATAACTAATGTTATAACGGGATTCCAAATGTTATTGCGGCCGAAGCCGCGGGTAACAGCTAGTTTTCTATATTTTCATAACGACCATATAAACAGCACGCTTTGGTGGTGTTTGTTACGACGATACGGGGTTATGCTGTTGGAGAATCTTAAAACATTCATGAAACGCTACTTACACGCAGTCTCGGTCTAGAATTTTGACGTGTGTGAGTGAGCAGATCGGTGGCATGCAAGCGATCAGCTGTTCTATGGAGAGACCCACATTACATCAACCGGAGCACGAGGACAATACGTGCAGTAGGTTGAATGTGACAGTTGTGGAACAATGTTACGATAGATGTTGAAATCTAAGTTAAGTGGAAACTGTGGAAAAATATACTTTCTACGGAATTTTATTTCGACAATTTATGAAGACCAATACGTGGAATTGTACGACACTTGGAAATATGGACAGAGAGTGGCGACATTCCAGTGACAATAGGGCAACTTTGGATATTATGAACGTAGCCATGAAAATCGAATAAACATGAATAAAACAGGGCGTCATGAAGAGATGGAAATATCGCCGTCCCATGCAAATACCCAGCAGGGACGCTAGGGATTGGAGGATGTGCCACCATCCCATGCCAATGCATGTATTGTAGGCTACATCAACCCAGTGGAACGCTATGGATTGGAAGAAGTACTGCCATTCCAGACGAATGCTTAGATTGGACATCAGCCCAGCGGATACCATGAAGGTGCAGCCGTTCCAGACTCCACTTCAGGCGAATGCGAGGATTGGTCAACAGGAGAATGGATTCACAAGGAACGTGGTGAATGCTGAAGTGCACACTAATACACTACGGAGTACCACTGCTTCATAACCTGATAGAAGGTCTGACTTGGCACAATTTAATCTTAGTAGTTGAAAGTTTTAGACAGTCATGCCTGTTCCTTCTCCTTAAGTCGTAATTAGATCTTGGCGCCAGTAGAAAACAATTATTTGAGTTGCGGTAGAGATGCATATTTCTCCGTTGCAGTTCATTCTTGCAGATACGTACAGTAGATGGGACTGGATGGAGGATGCAGAAAATGGAACTGGTAATTGGGCCACCACGATATCTTGAACTTTACAACATATTTATCACATGATACCGGCTAATACAATTATACAGTGATTGAATGAATTCCTCGGTGGCAGTAATTGATGAAGAGCTGCCTTAACTCTTATTAAACTTGGTGGTTGCAGTTGTTCATAGCTATGAGTGATTTAGGAGTGGTTGTATTATTTTTATGGAAGTGGGGGATTACGATTCTTTAGCACTGAGTGTTGGTATTAAAATTGAATGGAGTTAGAAGCGCAATAATAGAAGTATGAATTGATGGATTTGAAGTGTAATAAGCATGTCGATGCCCTGATCAGAGTAGAAGTCAGATAGGACTACATTCTCCAGTTTAGTGCGTTGTATATAAGGGATGAGAGTATAGTGTTGAAATATACTGAATTGTGAGCTTCATATTGCCTCTCTTCGGAGGGGAAGTAAAGCCAGCGGACCCATGTCAAAGATGTATGGCATGTAAAAGAACCTTCCACTAACTACAATTGTGTGAAGCTAAATATCGATCACTGGATACCCGCGCTGACTTTGGACGGGATCGGTTTACGAAATAAACGCTTTTCTTTAGAGTCAGATGCAGGCCTATAAGGCGTGATCAAAAATTTTCCGTTTGAGGGCGTTGCTTCAGCTTATATGCAACATAGTGCGACTCCGATGCAGGTATACGTAGGTTAGATTTGATTAATGCTCCATTAAGTTCCAACGATCGCCACCAGATGCCGGTTGCGGTGGCATCTAGTAGCCAAGTTCACGGCTAGGTCTGCAGTCCTTACCTGAATGACAGATAACACACACTAATACAGCTAACACAATTAACACCGGTTATCACACCCAAATTACACGGGGCTACATGATCGCGTTGTTGCAGCCCCTAAACTGAGGAATCAACCAACCAATGTGTGCATGCACATATTTCGGTATTTAATTTGGAGCAATCAAAACCAGCATTCAGTCTCTCAGCCACTGTAAATTACTTAGCACATTACATGAATGGTCTAGCTAGCTGAAATTCCAAACGTCTAAAAAAGATAGCTTTGAAGCCATTTTTGAGTGTTGCCTTTTTAACAATTGAAGTTGTAACTTTCAGTGAACACAAAACAATTCCAATTACTGGAATATGTGAAAAATAACCTGAAATTAATTACATGTGATTTAAGATACATGGGTTGGTTTTATAGTTTTGGCACCTTAGTTATAACTGGATTAATAACTCACTTAGATGGTTGCAAGTTTCACAGGCCCTCGACGTAGTCCCCACCGTTGGGTACAACGTGTTCCCAGCGATGCGGAAGTCGTTGGATCCCGTTGGTACTGCCCTATCTATTGATGGTTCGAAGAGAGCGCTCGGCAGCCTGCTTAACGTCTCCAATGGTACGGAAGCTCTGCCCGCGCATTGTCATCTTCATCTTCGGGATGAGATCATAGTCGCAGGGACTGATGTCGGGAGAATATGGGGGGTGATAGAGGACCTCCCGACCCCTGCGATCCAACAATGCCGACACAACGCCTGCTGTGTGTGCCCTAGCATTGTCATGCAGAACGATGGGCGGTGTAACCATGTGGTGGTGCCGTTTCCTTCTCAGAGCTCCTCGGAGATGGTCTTGCAGAACATTGTTTCAACTGCCTAGCGCCCACGCATTCTGCTTCTAACTGTAAGTCCACAAGACTTTGCTACCATTGTGAAAAGGCTCATCATACTTTGCTACATCGTCATGATCAGGCAAGGTCATCGACAGCATCTACTTCTCCGAAAAATGATAATACTAACAGTTCTAATGCTTCATCGTACATTCAAAATGCCAAGTCCATTCGCAGTGCTCAAGTATTGTTGTCTACTGTCCAAATCGAAGTTCAGGATAACTTTGGCAACTGGGTCCGTGCACGCGGTCTTCTAGACTCAGCGGCAACTCATGATTTTGTGTCTAATTCCTTGATTAGAAAACTAGGTCTACCTGTAAACCCCACTTCTATCAACGTGTCAGGCATCAACAGCTCAAAATTGCAAGCTTTACAATTCTCAAAGCTAACTATAAGAGATACTTGTCATAGAAACAACTTTCTTAAACTTAATTGTCTAATTCTCAATAGCATTGGAGAAGACACTCCAAGTCACTCTGTGGATATTTCAGGGTTAAACATTCCCTCGCATTTAAGGCTAGATGATCCTTTTTTCAATATGCAAAACCCTATTGACATACTCTTTAGTGCCAATGTTTTCTGGAATTGCCTACGTAAACAGGTTCGTAAGTTATCCTCAAACGTGGTCGCCAGAGACACTAATTTTGGATGGATCGTCACCGGTCAACTTCCCCATTATTTTCCTCAACCCGCATCGCAATGTTACTTCTCCAATACTGACCTGGAACAGTTCTGGAGGCTTGAAAATGTTGATTCTCCTAATGTAACCTCTTCAGAAAATGAATTCTGTGAGCAACTTTTTTTGAACACCACCACTCGTTCTTCTGATGGCCGGTTCGTTGTTCAAATGCCAAGATTACACAATCCTCCTAAACTTATCAACTCTCAGCCTAAAGCTCGAAAAGCTCTCTTTCCTATCGAGAGCAAATTCAAAAAGGAACCTCTTGTTAAACAACAGTACACTGATTTCATGGATGAGTATGAAAGCTTAGATCATATGGAAGTTGTTAACAAATCTGATGATGAATTGCACCCCCCAATTGAAACGGTTTATTTAAATCATCATCCCGTGTGGAAAAACCCTCTTGTAAAAGATAAAATTCGAGTTGTTTTCAATGGTTCATCACCCGACGTTAATGGCAACAGCCTTAACGACACTCTTTATTCTGGTCCTGCTATTCAATCAGATTTATCTGCTATACTCTTAAACTTTCGATTATTTCCCATAGCTGTCATAGCCGACATAAAACAGATGTACCGTCAAGTGTTAATTCAACCAGAACAACGAGATCTTCAAAGAATCTTGTGGCGTGATGAAACCAGTAAGCCCATTAAGGTATTTCGCTTGAAAACGGTTACTTATGGCTTAAAACCCTCTGCTTTCCTTGCTATCCGATCCCTACACTTGCTAGCCTCTCAAGATGGTCATTTATTTAACCCCAAAGCCTCTGAAGCACTAACTACGTCATTCTATGTTGACGATTATTTGCAATCCTTCCCCTCTTTGGAGGAAGCTTCTTTTGTATCTTTAGAACTTCAGGCATTACTAAGGAATGGAGGTTTCCCACTCCATAAGTGGAACTCCAACTCCCCTGAGTTTCTCGCTCAGTTTCCCATCGAAGACGTAGATCCTTCTTCTGTCGAAATTTGTGGAAACTCCGAATCTATAAAAACTCTAGGAGTTCACTGGTGCACTAGCACTGACACTCTTATCTATAAAGTTTCGCTTGCAGAAGAGCTTCCTAATACAAAAAGACAAATTCTCTCTGAAATTGCAAAAATTTTTGATCCACTTCAATTCCTTGCCCCAGTTATCGTCATAGCCAAACTCTTCATGCAAGAGTTGTGGTCGCTTAAATGTGAATGGGATGACACTGTCCCTCTTTCTTTTCTTAATCGTTGGCTCTCGTTTCGCAGCAATTTGCTGGATCTTTCCCTTATTGAAATTCCCAGGAATTTAATCAGCTCTCATTTTAATGCATCTTTTTCCCTTCATGTGTTCGCGGACAGTTCCGAAAAAGCTTATGGTTGCTGTGCATATTTAGTTCATCACGATTCACTCTATGGATCTCCAGTTTCCAACCTTGTTTGTGCCAAATCGAAGGTCGCTCCTCTTAAAACTATCACTTTGCCTAGGCTCGAACTGTGTGCTGCACTCATGGCTGCAGAACTTGTCAAGAAATTACGGGAAGTATTGAAAGTCGAATTCTCGCAAATCTATCTCTGGAGCGATTCTATGATCGCCCTTTCTTGGATCGCCAAGAACCCCTCTCACTGGCAAACTTTCGTTGCAAACAGGGTTTCCAAAATTCAAACTCTTTCTTCTGGATGTCAATGGAGGCATGTTCCCAGTGCGGATAATCCAGCCGATATTATCTCTCGTGGTTGTTTACCCTCTCAATTGGCAGCTTCCCAATTGTACTGGCATGGGCCCTCGTGGCTAATCGAAGAATCTTCTTCATGGCCTTCTAAACCTCCAGCTACAAACTCCAACTTGCCTGACGCTAAAGTACCTCTACCCATTGCTTCGTGTCTTGTTTCCAACGCTTCTCATCCTTTGTTGTCCTGCTATTCTTCTTTTCATAAATTACTACGAATTGTCGCCTATCTCCTTAGATGGAAATATCTTGTGATTGACCAACCTCTTCTCCCTAAACCACACCTTACCAATCATGAATTGAATCTCGCTACCATTAAGGTTTTACAACTGACACAGCAAGAAGCCTTTTCTTCTGAATTGTCTTTGCTTTCTTCTAAAAGAGATCTTCCCAAATCCAGCCGTCTTCGTGCTTTAGCCCCGTTTCTTGATGACCATGGGTTACTCAGGGTAGGTGGAAGGCTCTCGCAATCTTTACTCTCTGAGGACAAAAGCATCCCGTTATTTTGCCTTCCAAACATCATGTAACTTCCTTAATTATACGTGACTTTCATTACCGTCATCTTCATGTTGGTACACGCACTCTGCTTTGCCTCTTAAGGGAAAAGTACTGGATTATAAATGGAATTCATGAAGTTTCTTCTGTAATTCACAAGTGCATTCCTTGTTTCAAAGCGAAACCTAAAATCAATACTCAATTAATGAGTGATCTGCCCTCTTTTCGCTCTTCTCCTATACGCCCATTTGCTTTAACTGGCGTGGACTATATGGGTCCGTTCCAATATCAACGAAACTCTCCTGAAGCTAAACGCAAATTGTTTGGTAAGCTTTATGTTTCTCTCTTTGTTTGCATGGTTACCGGCGCAATCCACTTGGAACTAGTAACGAATGCTTCTACTTCTTATTTTTTATCAGCTGTCTCTCGCTTCACCGCTAGGCTTGGTGTTCCTTCAGAGATGTTCTCTGATAACGCTTCCACCTTTCAGGGCGCAGCTTCCCTGTGGAAAAAAGCTCTCACTTCCTCTCCTGCCATGGAACAAATCTCTAATTTTTCATACTCAAAGGGTTTCAAATGGTGCTTTATACCTCCTTACGCTCCTCATCATGGTGGTTGGTGGGAATCTTGCGTGAAGCTCACTAAACGTCATTTAAGAAAAGTCTTAGGTAATCGAATTCTGACTTACGAAGAATTCAATTCACTGTCTGTTCTGATTGAAGGTGTTGTTAACTCTCGCCCTTTAACTCCGCTTTCCAATGACCCTGATGACCTACTTCCACTCACCCCTGGTCACTTCCTTATCGGCACTTCTCTTTCTGCCCCTCCTCCTCTTCCCAATTCTTACAGGGATTTTAATCTACCTATTGTTTGGCGTAAACTTGAAGTCCTCCGTAATTCTTTTTGGAAGAGATGGAACTTGGAATATTTAACTTCCTTGCAACGGAGGCAGAAGTGGTTTCTTTCCAGTCCCGACATTAAAGTGGGGGACTTGGTCTTGGTTAGGGATGTTTCTCCCCCTCTAGCCTGGACTTCCGGTAGAGTGACCAAGTGTTATCCTGGAAGAGATGGGAGAGTCAGGGTGGTCAGAGTCTTGACCATTAACGGTTCGATTACAAGACCCCTGTCTTTGATCGCTCCTCTTCCATTAAATGTGTAACTGCTTATTTGCTCTCTGTTGCTGTTTCCCCCCAGTATGGTGTATTCTTTGCATACACGGTACCTGAGATATAATTTTTATTGCTCTTTGCATGTTCATTTCTTCCCTCCTCTTTGTCAAACACCAACAGTGATCTTCTGTTTTCTCCTTGATAGGCAAATCTCTTATGTCTTCATAAGTCTGTTCTAGATATATAACTTCTGTGACCCACCTAGCGTCATCTCGCAGCGAATCTCTGAAGCTCCTCAATTCTTCCTGGTGCTAGAGGACTTACTTATCCATTTGGCCACCAGATCCTGTTACCATCGCCAGCTATTTTCTCCTTGAGCAAGAGGACTACGTCTACTTCTTTACTCACCATGCTGCGCTAGTATCATCTGTTATCAACTCTTTGAAGACCAGCTCACCAAGAGAAGATCATTTTTTGTTATAACATTGGCAATGTTTAAATGTTCTCCTTTTGTTTCCTACCCCCCCCCCTCTTTTCCCTTCCTTGGACCCTCCGTGCTCCGTTGAGCAGGTCTCACTTCTCAGTCGGCAGTTGACTCGATCAGTTAAAGCTCCTCTCGAGCTAGCCTCCTCAAACCAAGAGGCACACTCTCTTCTACGCCATGTTGGCAAGGTAGTTGTCATCAAAGGAAACTTCGCCTTCAACATGAAATCAAGATAAGTACCATTTTAAAGGTTTTAACCTCATCTTCATCAATTTTATCTACATGCTTTTATTGATTATTTTATAGACAGCGTGAGATTACTTGTGGGGCGGTAATCATTCTTCGCGGGATTTTCCATGTTGGGCTTTTGTCTAATCAAGCCAATCTTGGTGAAAAGCAGCATTTCTTATGCTTGCAAAATGAGAAATCCTCTCACTACGTGGGATATTATCTAATACCCGCTGTCTATAAATTATAAAGCTAGTTCCTCCGCTGGATTAACTTTGACTCCATTCTTCTATAAAGATCGTTCTGGAACTTTCCAGATCTGGTACTCTATCTGCGAGGCTTGCCGTCAGGTATTTTTCACTCACTTGTGAAAATACTAGTTAAAATGAGGAATCTTCCTTAAATTACTGCAATAGCTAACTTTCGTCCACCGTTGGGATGTTCTATGGCGCATTTAACTGTAATCCACCATTTTCTCCAGCAATAGACTCTCGCCTACCTAGTGCAACCAGTTCTTTCCAGCATTGTAAAAACTTTCTTTCTCATGAACTTTCGAGTTTCTACAGTGAACTTTGCATCAATCTTTACAGACTATAGTGATAATCAGTGCTTGTTCCACTTTTCTACCGCGTCGCGATCGTCCGTTTATATTAAATACGGCCATGAACATTTTTTCCTCCATCCCTATTTCTCTTTCCTAAACCTCTTACTAACAATATGTAATAAACTTTTAAATTTAGGTCTGTTTCAATAAGGTGTCACTCACGAAGTGCCCTTCCAAATTTGCTAGTTTAACATTAATTAAATTCTGTATAATTACGTGTGTGACACACGATTCAAATTCACATTGTTCCTTTCCTATAATCAGGGAAAACAATTCCTTAAACTCTTGAGCGAGTCATGTTCAGGTTTCACGAAATGGAAACTGTCCCATTTTGCTAGTGATTCCTGCTCAAACTTGGGAAGTCTAGAACCTTCCTTTTAACTTTCTTCAGGTTTCACAGTAAGTGACCTGCCCTTTTTCGTGTAATTCCCATATAGTAATTCTGTATAAATATAAGAAGTTGTAGGAACTTCTATCTTATTTTTCATGTTTTTATTATTGTTATTTTCGAAGTTGTCACTTTCTCTAGAACATTCTCTCAAGAATTTCTTAAGGTGCACTCTTTGTACTCCAATTCACGTTCAAATTGTAATTACTTCATTGTTTATTTGTTTAAATCTTATAAAGATTTTAGAAACATGTAAGGTTTGAAACCTTGTAAATTGTCAATTGCCTGGAGCAAACGTTTAATGTTGAGAGGTCTGCGACCCTATTTGTTAAAAAGTTCAAATGAACTATGTTTGTCAAAATTATATCACATAATTGTTAATTTCCTCAAACTTCTTTGAATTGTTAAATAAATGAAGCGTTTCCTTTCGCTTTTTCATTTACGAATACAAAGTTTAGGCAAAATCCTGTCTTCCTTGACTCTCCTCACTCAATGACATTAAAATCAGCAATAGGGCTTTTACCATTTGTTGCATTTGAGCAAGAACTCTTAATTTTCACCTCACTTAAGTTCTTTTTAGCTTTAATAGCTAATTCTAATTGGCCAGTAAGGCAAGTAAAGCTCGCTAAGCCAGCTACCTGCTTGTGGAGACCCTCTCCGAAAACTTATGGTCAGTTTTCTAAAAGATAAGTGTTTCCTTTTGTCTAAACTTTTAGCCGGCTCCTCGCTGAGTAAAAGCTTAGCCATTTTCCAATGCAACCATTGGTTCATTTACCAAGATTACTCCATAAGGCATAATCTTTTGTCATTTTCCTTCTTAGAGACACTGGGTCGCCCTTACAGGAACTCCAAAATTTTGGAAATTAGAAATACCAAACCTGAGTTAAATCATTGGCATTCTTCGAATTATTTTGTAAAACCTAATTTCTTTGAGAAGACATACAGTAAATTTGTTACTATCAGTCTTGCCAGACCATCACCCTTCCCTATAGTAGTTTCATACATGCTTGGGAGGAAATACACTAAAGCCTCTCTCTTGCAAATCGCCCAAGTCCCGGCTGCGGTTCCCGTTAGCTTCGACCAAGTTCGTACCTACTTTAGGTATCAAAGAGTTAATTTTCAGTGGCAACTGCATCTAAAGGTATTTAAAGCTAAACTTATTAATTTTGTGGGACTCTCCTCCCATTTTCTATCCTTTTTCTCCAATCCAAAATCTATTTCCTTCTCTTAATCATATTCCCTTGGTGGGAAGACCTCAGCCAATAAACTACCCAAAACCTACCCGTCTTCAAGCGTGTTCCAACCAAGCGTCACATTTAAGAATTAGTTTCTCAAACACCCGTCATCAGATCGAATCCAAGTTTTAACACAATGTACATTGGAATATTTTATAACTGGTTTATTAATTTCAAAATGTTGTGTGTCCAAGGAACAAAGTTGTAAGATAACTTTTTCTCGGCTCGGGGTGGTTGGAAAATTGCGTTGTTGGTAGCGTTGTAATCCTTATATATCAAAAGGCTATGCTGTAGGACTGTGAAATACGTAAATGAATGTACTTATTTTATATCGGTTTGTATTTGTACGGGTTAAAACGACAACGTTCGCCAGCTCGCCGATACGGGGAAAGCTGTACAGCGTTGCCGCGATGGAGAACCGGTAACCCCACGTGGCAAGCCGCGCCTCACTCGGAATTACGTGAGCACTTTCCTTGGCTATTTAAAATTAACTTGTCATTAACTTCATTAATTCAAGCAAATGGTATTAAAAAGACGTGAAAAAAATCACTCACAGCTTTTCTCCAATAGCAGCTCTTTTTTCCGTCATTTTTAGATTATTGTTATTTTTTTTAATGTTCTTTTATTATTTGCGTTTCTCATTGGTATAAGTCACCGACAGCGGTAGCTACACTCGCTAACGCTCAGCGCTAGGCCATGGGGCCAAGCTGTCTGCGGACTCGGTAGACGTTGGTTCGAGCCCCATCGTCGGCTGACCTTGAAATGGTTTTCCGTGGTTTCCCATTATGAACTCCAGGTAAATGCTGTGATAGGCCACGGCCACTTCCTTCCATATCATTGCCCAGTTTAATTCATTTCATCCCTCAATAACTCCTCTCATGAGGTTGGCATTGGCAAGGGCATCTGTCCGTAAAAAACACCCACCACATCGCATCTCATCCCCGACCCCATTGAAAACGGGAATAATGAGGGGTAGACTTACACACATTGGTTTAAGTCACTTAAAATTCATCACCAGAAATCATCATCAATGTTTAATGAATCAGAAGTGTCATGACTGTTTACAACTTGCACTTCAATATCAATGATTTGTAGCCTATTTTCATTTATGAAACAAGTAGTTCCGTGAAGAACTACACAGCCTATTTTCATATAATTATCCCACTAATGCTGATTGCCACTATCAACATACTAAATTTCAGTTTGATTGCTGTAATAGTTTCATAGATATTGAGAACCGTCTAATTATTTCAGATGGTCGCCATGTTGGACTTTTATATATGTAGGGCTTAGAGTTATGTACTGTTACATGAAGATTATTGTGTACGTGTAGTACTCAAACTTCAATCACATGATTGGGACACAAGAAGTAAAAACGAGATTTTAAAATTTCGCACAGCCGCCATCTTGTGGTTATGGAAACAATCGAAATAAACTATATGCCAGTGGATTAACATTTTTATAAGGATTTACTGTACCAAGTTTCACTGCACTTGGATGGTTAAATTGCGAGAAACGACCATGTGAATATTTATAATTCGCTTCGCCACCATGTTGGATTTGTGATCACCAGGTTATTGAAAGTCCTATAGGTGAACTTATGTTCATAACCCCTATAAACATAAAAAAAATAGTTTGATTAACAGTCTAAATATTCCGGATGGTCGCCATATTGGATTGTTATATGTATAGGCCATAGAGTGATGTACCTTTAAAGGAAAATTATTGCGTAGGTTCATTATTCAAACTTTCACTTCGATCGCATGATTACGACACAAGAAATGAAAACTTAATTTAAAGATTCACACAGCCACCATCTTGAGGTTATGTAAACAATTGAACTAAATTACATACCAGCGCATTACAATGTGTATAAACATTTGCTGTACCAAGTTTCAATGCGTTTGGATCATTAAATCGCGAGAAAAGTCTATTTAAAACTTCCAAATTCGCTTGGCCGCCATGTTCGTTTTGTAGTTAACCGGTTTTTAAAGTCTCATAGATGAACTTCCAGTAGTGCCCTTTATATCCGTGCAAAATTTCAGGGTGATACCGGTAATAGTTTCAGAGATATAGAATTCCGGTGGAATATTTCGCACAGCCGCCATATTGAGTTTATGTAAACAATTGAATGAAGTTAGGTGTCGGTGCATTACAATGTATATAATCATATACTGTACCAAGTTCCATTGCGTTTGGTTGGTTAAATCGCGAGAAACGTCTATTTAAACGTCACAATTTCGCTTGGCCGCCATGTTGGGTTTGTAGTTACCAGGTTTTCAAAGGTCACATAAGTGAACTTCTAGTAGTTCCCTTTATCACCGTACAAAATTCCAGGGAGATATCGGTAATAGTTTCAGAGATATTGAATGCTGGTGAAATATTTCGCACAGCCGCCATGTTGGATTGGTGAGATGTTACAAAATTTGGAGGGCACGGTCGGGGTCGCGCGGAATAGTGTTATGAACTTACCGAGTTTCATTGAAATCGCTCCAGCCGTTTAGATTTTATTAGGGGACACACACACACACACGAATCACACACGCACACACAGACAGACACACGGACAAAAAGTGATCTCATAAGCCTTTTTTTTTTTTTTTGTCAAAAATGAAAATTGGCTAAACATAGGCTTATGAGATCACCGTCTACATGACGGTGTAATCCCGCCTCCCCCAGAAAGATGTGTTAGAAATTCCCAGATTCCACCGATACATCAGTGCTTGGGTCGCTAGTGGCACGATGGCAAATTGGTGGGTCGCATGCGGCACGACACCGTCATGTCTTGCCAAGGTGCGTGCGTTGAATGCGACAACGGGAACTAGGGTGACGTTATTACCAAACGCGTCCTAACAGGACCAACGTGCCGTTATTCTTTTCTTGGCTGCCGAAGGACAAACGCCGGGGGACATCCATGAGAATGAAGAATATGTATGAGGCAGCATGTCTGTCGAAAACCACCGTTGTGGAATGGGGTTGGATGGCTTCTCAGCCACTTGGTTGATCGTGGCAACTGCGCCTGCATGATATTTAACCTAAGCTAATCTAACCTAACTCCACTTTGTATGTTTCTACTCCACCTAACCTAACTCGCAGCTCTTTGAATATGGCGGCGGATTGATTGAATTATCGAAAAAAGTCAAAATGGCGGCCGGGGATTCAATTTCACATTTGGTGCGAGTTTTCATTTAATTCTGGAAAACTAAACGAGACTTGGTGATGGGACTTGTTATCTCACCAAGGTGTTGTCTGGTGTAAACCTCAACGTCACGTGACGAAATGTGGTATTGAGAGTTGAGTTTTGGTCACAGAATACACAAAAGATGGGTTACCATGGAGACTCAGTGGTGGTGGGGATAGGGTCAGACAAGTGTAAACTTTGTTTCATGACGTCGTTTTACGTCACACATCGATAGATCGTACAACGAGAAGCTATATGGCAAGTTTAATCTCGTCAACTAAAATGGGTGACTGCGCATGCTCAGAACATTCTAATTTTTATTTTACTTTTGTACCTATTATAGGCCAGGCGACAGGTAGTTCAATAAGGAATTAATTAGTGAAAAGCTGGAAATTGCTTTAATCGCTTTATTTGGACCCAGATATTACTCTCCCAAGTTTCCCCCCTCGAGCGAAGTCGGCGTTGGCCCTTCTGGCCCTAAGAAGGTACCATTTTTCGGTTGTTTGCAAATATCTCCCATACCATCAACTTTATCAACAAAATACCTATTATACAAAATAATCTAGAGTAAATTTCCTACAAAAATGTTCCCTACCATTTGTCTCTAATGAGAACCGTTACGATGCTACGATCATTGAAAGTGGAGCCCTTTTTGATTCTTGCGGAAAATCTATGGAAATGATATGCCATATCAAAGTTTCTTCATGTTATAAATAATTGTCAGCATTCCAGGTGCACAAGCTGTTAACTTGTTACAAGTATCAATAAAAATGGTCAGTAAGTATATTCAGTTCTGATTCAGTACATTTTTCATGCAGACTTCATTACTTTCTCACCGAGGGCGTTGGCAACAATGTGTACAGATGCAGCTGGCTTGCCGCGCTCGGCCTCCCATACAGCTGGCAACCACAGTTTCGTGTTGCCTCTCCGCGCGGTAAATTCGAAAATAAAAATCCGCAACACGGATATTCCTGTTGATCCTCTTGTGCTTTTCCAACGCATTTGCCTTGCAAAGAAATCCGAGGCACAATTGAAACAATATTTCCAGTTTGAACTAGCTCCGTATCCGGTTGCGATGTTTGATGAAGCGGGAATGTGTAAGACGCAAAAGTCTGTGTTCTATAAATTATTCCATCCTGTTACCGATGAGCCCACATTTGAGGACCTACATCATGTTCTCGACGGAAGATATCTTCTGCACCGTGTAATTTGGCAGAAAACCGGTACTTTTGTCGACATTAGTGCCAAATATGTGAATTACGTTAAAAGATACTTCAAAAACAGTGTCATTATTTTCGATGGATATCCTGACGACCCAGCATCTCGCAATACCAAATCCGCTGAACGTCTTCGACGATCGCACAAGCATGATGCTGCTAATGTTTTTTTTTATGAGTCCATGACGGCACCTATGTCACAAGCACAATTTTTGTCTAATGACACAAACAAACGAAGATTGATCGACTTGTTGCTCGTCAAATTCGAAAGCGAAGGAATCGAAACCAGACAAGCTCCAGAAGATGCCGATGTGGTCATCGTTACCACAGCACTCGAGTTATCTCGGCCAGACAATTCGGTCATTATAGTGGCTGAAGATATAGATATCTTGGTCATCTTGGCGGCTCGTGTGCCACCCTCCACGAAAATGTATTTTATGAAACCCGGCAAAGGTTCAACCAAACAACAACTACTTTGCAAAACAAGTTTCAATCTCCCGCCGTGTGTGCAAGAAAACTTCCTCTTTTTGCATGCGTTTAGTGGGTGCGATACAACGTCTTCGTTTCACAGGCAGGACAAAATGAAATTCGTAACACTGTTGAAGAGTAATGAGGAACTGCAAACAACTGTTAGGGTTTTCCGAGAAGTGAACGCAAACCCCGATGAAATTGACAAAGCGGGCCAGTTGGTTTTGGCTAGGCTTTATGACAACAAAACCACGGGAAATACCCTGAATCAGTTGCGGTTCCATCTGTTTGCAAAATCTCTAAGCAAACATTGATTTAATCTCGCAAGCTTACCTTCCACCGAATCTTTAAGAACATACCATCAAATCCAAACATGGTATGGAAATTATACAAATCCACTGGATTGGGTCTGGAAAATTTCTCAATGTGGTTTGGCTCCCATACTTACGACGAGGGATCCGGCGCCACAAACGCTTCTAAACACAGTGTCCTGCAAATGTTCTAAAGGATGTAACGCAGCGTGTGGTTGAAGGAAAACGGACCTCCGATGCTCCAGAATCGGCATGAATTGTACGGGACGGTCATGTACAAATGCTGCCGAGGAAGATGATATGGATAATTGTGACGGAGACATCGATGTTAATCTTGAGCGCCCTGTGACGTCGGACAAATGTACCGATACAGACGATGAAAGCGATGACGGAGAAATTAAGGCAGACGATCAATACTGCCAGCCTTCATCAAAACGGTTTAAAATCGACTAACTTTGACATTTGAACTGTGGATTAGGCCTCCTGGGGACACCACTTAAAAAAACACGCCATTTACTCTACCGCCCGGTGGTGTGGAAAAGAGTGATTTTATGCCAATACTACGCAATAATAATACCAATGGTAGGTAATTTGCCACAGCTGTTTACATAGACAAGCTGTTATACTTGTAACAAGTTAACAGCTTGTGCACCTGGAATGCTGACAGATATTTAAAACATGAAGAAACTTTGATATGGCATATCATTTCCATAGATTTTCCGCAAGAATCAAAAAGGGCTCCACTTTCAATGATCGTAGCATCGTAACGGTTCACATTAGAGACAAATGGTAGGGAACAGTTTTGTAGGAAATTTACTCTAGATTATTTTGTATAATAGGTATTTTGTTGATAAAGTTGATGGTATGGAAGATATTCGCAAACAACCGAAAAATGGTACCTTATTAGGGCCAGAAGGGCCAACGCCGACTTCGCTCGAGGGGGAATACTTGGGAGAGTAATATCTGGGTCCAAATAAAGCGATTAAAGCAATTTCCAGCTTTCCACTAATTAATTCCTTATTGAACTACCTGTCGCCTGGCCTATAATAGGTACAAAAGTAAAATAAAAATTAGAATGTTCTGAGCATGCGCAGTCACCCATTTTAGTTGACGAGATTTAACTTGCCATATAGCTTCTCGTTGTACGATCTATCGATGTGTGACGTAAAACGACGTCATGAAACAAAGTTTACACTTGTCTGACCCTATCCCCACCACCACTGAGTCTCCATGGTAACCCATATTTTGTGTATTCTGTGACCAAAACTCAACTCTCAATACCACATTTCGTCACGTGACGTTGAGGTTTACACCAGACAACACCTTGGTGAGATAACAAGTCCCATCACCAAGTCTCATTTAGTTTTCCAGAATTAAAAGAAAACTCGCACCAAATTTCAAATGAGGGAAAATGCGTTGGAAAAGCACAAGAGGATCAACAGGAATATCCGTGTTGCGGATTTTTATTTTCGAATTTACCGCGCGGAGAGGCAGCACGAAACTGTGGTTGCCAGCTGTATGGGAGGCCGAGCGCGGCAAGCCAGCTGCATCTGTACACATTGTTGCCAACGCCCTCGGTGAGAAAGTAATGAAGTCTGCATGAAAAATGTACTGAATCAGAACTGAATATACTTACTGACCATTTTTATTGATACTTGTAACAAGTTAACAGCTTGTGCACCTGGAATGCTGACAATTATTTATAACATGAAGAAACTTTGATATGGCATATCATTTCCATAGATTTTCCGCAAGAATCAAAAAGGGCTCCACTTTGAATGGTCGTAGCATCGTAACGGTTCACAATAGCGACAAAAGGTAGGAAACATTTTTGTAGGAAATTTACTATAGATTCTTTTTTATAATAGGTATTTTGTTGATAAAGTTGATGGTATGGCAGATATTTGCAAAAAACGAAAAATGGTACCTTCTTAGGGCCAGAAGGGCCAACGCCCACTTCGCTCGAGGGGGAAAACTTGAGAGAGTAATATCTGGGTCCAAATAAAGCGATTCAAGCAATTTCCAGCTTTTCACTAATTAATTCCTTATTGACGCTTTTTTTTCGACCTGTCGCCTGGCCTATTAATATATTGAAACTAATGATATGCATTACTAGTTTCGGTTAGCTTGAAATCTTCTTCAGTTAAAATTAGAACTCAAAATATTAAACCAAGAGCATCTCTAATCTAAACATTAATATTCTATGAACAAAAATAAGCATTGAAATAAAAATATTCACTATAAAAATGTTTCAGTAATCGTTGAATAACCTTCAAAAATATTCAAAATTCTGCTTAAAATAATGTTAATTTATAATCAAAATACTGTCTAACTACAGTATTTGAAGAATTGCAATGGATATGGTATAAAATATAATGTAAATTGTTAAAAAAAAAACAGATCTGTCTTTTGTCTTTTGTCTTTTGTCCATATTTCATAAAATATATTTACATTTTGACATTTTTTACATTGTAGATATTTTTAAAATATATATACATACATATGTACATATTTTGACACTTTTCAGTACATATAAATCCTAGCCCTGTTCATAATTTTACCTTAATGTAGCCTATATCATTAATTGAAGATTTAGCTTTGGCAGTCCTAATATACCAGATGGGTGAAGCATATTTCTTAACTTCTATACATATCAGAAAGTCAATAAGCTTATTATTGATTCCCAAGATTAATACATTTAACTTAGTCCTATTGTAATTTCAAAAACAACCCTCTCAAAATGTGAATTGAATCTATTTTGAAAATCTTTAACCCATTTAAACTAATTTTTTAACTTTCACTTACATCCTTTAAGAAATTTTCTAGTAGCAAAATGTAATTTTAATGTACAATCTGTTAAAATAATAGTTAAGAAACTGAAGATATCCTATGCTCTCTCTATTCCCTTTAAGCTACAAGAAGAGTAGGCTCATAAGTTGAATTGTTGGTGAGAGTTAATTATGTTCCTGCTGTACAATGTAGGCTCGGCAAAATATGTTTCAAGATAAAACTGTATTGTATTGTATTTCTGTCTGTGGCCAAATTGTTGATACTTTTTATGTAAATACCTGCAAAATTCAAAACTTTTAATTAAATTGATATTCTGTAATCCAACGCCAGTAAAATAATACTAAAAATTGAACGAGTGAGTGGAAAAAGGACAATATTCAAAGAAATGGGATAATATTCCAGCATATTTAATCATTAATTAGTCGCTAACTGATGACACTCCTATTATGACATTTTGAGACATAACTTCTTGCTACTAGTACTACAATTGCCTAATAGTGAATTTTTCAATACGACGTCTAGTTTCGACAGATGATCGTTCTTTTTTCCTCTTGGAAATGGAATGTTATCGTTTTTCGACTCAGCTGTTCAATTATTCTTTTCCATTTTTGCCTTTCTCCCTTCATTTAAAAGTGAGGTTAATAAGTTCATAACGTTCTGAAAATCATAATAAACATCATTATCGTAATAATTACGGGCCTTTTTTGTTATTATGATGAAACTGTTTATTTATTTTTCCTCCCTCAGTATAGAAGGAGTATTTTATGGAAGGTAAGGAAGAAGGTAAATTCTACTAGGTACGGGTAATTTAGCAATACTGGCTACTCAAAGACTTGCATGCTATGCAGTGTTCATTTACAGTTGTACAGTGCAACAATATGAGCGTTTTCTTTGCGAGTGGAAACATCGTTTGGAAGGGCAGGGAGGAATGACTACTCTTGGCGCGCGTGCTTCCGAGCGCGGAGGCCTTTTATTTAGGTGGCGTTGGTCTACCTGTCGATCTTGCCTTCGGCCGACCTTGGAATGATCCGGTCCCGGTAAGCCAGTATTGTCAAGAACTGGTCGACCAACTGGAGGACGTGCACGCGTTCGCGAGGAGGAAACTGCGGATCGAGACCGACCGAATGAAGACCCGATACGACCAGCAGACGGATGCCGGCGGATTCCACGAGGACGACCTGGTCTGGCTCTTCAACCCATTACGGAAGAAAGGCCTGTCACCCAAACTGCAGAAGTCCTGGGAGGGCCCGTACCGAGTCGTGAAACGAATCAACGATGTCGTCTACAGGATCCAGCGGAGCCCGAGGGCGAAGATGAAGATCGTGCATCGAGATCGCCTGGCAGCCTACGGAGGGACACAGACGGACCAATGATTGATCGTGACGATTAGCCTTTTAGGAAGGGGGTGGTGTTACGGCTGTGAGTTTGTTTCATCGCTCGCCGCATGAGTCACAACTGCCCCAGGGCTGGGCTGCTCTCCCTCAGTGTATTGCGTGCGCCTTATGCAACAGGTCTACTAGGACAAAGGGATGGTCCAGAATATTCGTGACCCAGCCAGTGTTGGAATCCTCGAGAATCCGTGGACCCTGGATGGGTCTAGAAGCATTTATTGAGTCACCGGCCTGCTATATAAGAGTGACCTGTCAAGCATTTGTTGTTGTGTGTTTTACGAGCTAGTGCGAGCGTTTATCGTGAGCGACAGAAGTGTGGTAACTTGCGAAACCCTTAGTGAAACCGTTTCTCTTGACAGCGAGGAAGTGAGAAGCATACAGGGGACTGCCTGTGTTTTCGTAAGTAGCTGTAATTTGTGTACATAGGGGAGAGTTGCATGTAGTTCTGTCAAGGCCACCAGACTCATTAGCGAGAAGATTAACTGTTGACAAGTGAAAGAGGGCAAGGGCTCTCCATAAGCATGAGACTTGAGGAAACTAGAGTAAGGTTCCAATTGCTTGTATTTGCTGATGAGTAGTGTATCTTCCTGCAAGCAATAAAGCTAACTTCTTTTTAAAGCAGTAATTGGTGTTGTGCTTTCTACCCACCGTAATCCAGTTAACAAAAGTACCACTAGGGGGGTGGCACGTAACAATATTACACCATGTAAGTCATGTTGTGATGAACCTATACTAAAACATACATTGTATTTTCTTGGACAGGTTTGCAGACTGCCAGCATCATATTCAGTGGCATTATATTCAACATCGTGTGTTAATTTTTTGCTGTTGAACTACAATTGAGCGAGCTCTCAACGGTCACTCCCTACAAGACGTGAGTAAAATAAAACGCAAAATTCGAAAGAATGTTCTGGAATATGTCTTCAGTGCATTAAATATTCTTACAATAAACAGGATATGAATATAAAATAATATTCTCATGTGCCTATGACCTGGACATCCATATATTGCGTGAAACAAGCATTCCCTGGCGAACTCTCGTGCCACGCACTAAATTCAAACATCGTAGGGGGACAACTCGTAGTGACCTCGTCCGCGCCTCAGCGCGCTCAATTCAAATGTCATATGACGCCAGCACCCTGGCTACGTCTCATCATAGCACAATACAAGTTATGTACAGTTATCCCTTAGTATTCACGTGGGAATGAGGTGAGTTGAATTTCTATATGACGGAGGGTTTCTACAGCCAACCTCATGAGAGGCGTTAATGATTGGTGCATTGAAAATAGGCAAGGAAAGAAGAGACAGTGGCTTGTTGAAATGTAATGTTCCGGAATTTGCCTGGAGTTAAAAATCGTGAAAAAACAATTCAAAACGCCGACGGTGGGATTCGAGTCCACTCGTCTACTGAGTCTGAAGATAGGTTGGTCTCATAGCCTTCCATTTCATCTTAGCTACCGCAGTTGGGGGTATTAAGTGCTTCATTTATGTAAATGTGATTCAAATTAAAATATCAATCAAAAACTCAAAGTTGGGATAATTCGTCCCTGAAAAGTTTAACTCTTAACGAGTTACCGGTATGTGAATTTTAAGTTATTGATACTAAATTTCTGTAACATACTTTATGGCACTGAGGACTGACTACACACATAACGGAGTATTTGTATTGAAATGGAGCTGTCTGAAATTTCAACTGCTATAGTCTTGTCTCTGCAGCTCCTGGATCCTGAAGATATAATATAATGACGTTGGGAATGGCAGCCACTGTATGCCCGGAAGGCACACACTAGACTAGTATGTTTTGCCACTGGAGGTTTGAGGATGATTAGTATAACGATTACCAGTAGGCTACGTCATGGCTATAATTTCAGAGGCGTATTTAGGATACGATGGCACGTGCCATGGGCGCCACTCACAAGAGGCGCTACTTAGCATTCCACAACTTGTACGTATCGCAATTCAAATTATGTTAACCGTTGCTGTCGCTATTGCAAGCTGAGAGAGATATTCAGCAAGTTAAAATTGGTAATATCCATCAATGGGACACTAACGATTGTGTGATCTTGCTCTATTGAGTGTTGATAGAGAAGAAACTGAGAAAGTTGATTTTGATTCTGTCATTGACGAATTTGCATTAGAAAAATCAAGAAAGGTACACTTAAAATTGTATTATTCTCGCATTTATGAGCATCACGGTTATATATAATTAAGTAAATAAGTAACATTATTGATAATATTTTGTCATTTAAGTTTAATTAATAAATCTCTATAAATTTACTTTTTGTAAATGATCATAATTTAACAATAATAATAATAATAATAATAATAATAATAATAATAATAATGTATTTTAATAGTAACATTTTTGTCATTACATTTTTTCAACAACGTGCCAAAATATTAATAAATATTAATATATATTATTATTATTACATCATTTTTTCCCTTATGGACAGTGTATGAACTTAAGTATCTCATGATATCACAATTTTCCCTTCTTTCCCTTCTTCTCTTCCCAAAATCTCTTCATCCTTTGACTGTGCTCCTGTTTCCTTTGTTCCGTCCACAATGTTCCTATCTTCTTCCTTTCACTTACTAAACATTTGGCGTTCTTAATTTTGTTTCTGAATTTTTCTCTGTCTTCTATCATTTGCTTGTTGATCCCTAATTGCTTTAAGTCGTCTTCTATTTCATGATACCAATTTGTTTTCCTTTTTGAACTGTTTACTACATCAAAGATTTTTTTTGTAAGTCGTTTATTGTTCATTCTCTGTATGTGCCCGTAGAAAGTTAGTCTGCGTTTTCTAATGATATCTGTGAGTCTGTCTGTGTGTTCATATAGCTCTTTGGATGGTCTTTTCATCCATATCCCATCTCTGTGTACTGCTCAAAAAAAAATCTCAGAATTTTACGTTCAATTTTTTCTGTTTCTATGATGCCAGATGCTCCAATTGTGGTCGTTTCTGACGCATACAATGCTTCTGGTAATACAACTGTTTTGTAGTGTCTAAGTTTGGCCTGTCTTGATATGCTTTTCTTATTATAATGTGACCCTGTAGGTTTGTATGCTTTCTGGAATTTTTTCCATTCGTTCTATGTTAGACACCTTGTTTGATCCTCCTATTTGTATATATTCTCCTAAGTACTTAAATTTTTCAACTCTTTGTATGGATCCATATATGGTATGAATGGTTTGTACATTGTTGGTGTGTCGTTCCATGTATTGGGTCTTCTCATAAGATATCTGTAAACCTGTTTTAGCAGCTATTTCATGTAATCGTTCCAGTGCTTCCTTTGCCTCCTGTGTGTTATTGCTGAGTAAGGCTACGTCATCTGCAAATGCTAGACATTTTATGATTGTTTTTGTTTCACGGGTTCTTCCTAGCTGTATTCCTTTAACTTGTTCCTCCCACTGCTTAACAATTTTGTCTAAGACCATGTTTAACAAGATTGGTGAGAGGCCGTCTCCTTGTTTGACACCTGTGCGTATATGAAAGGGTTCACCCATGAACTTAACTTAAGAGGTGGTGTCCGTGAGCGTTAGTTGTATAAGTGCCCTGGTTTTTTTTGTCAATGCCATATTCTTCCAGTACTGCAAAGAGCGTTTGTCTATCAATGCTGTCGTATGCTTTTTTAAAGTCCACAAAGGTAACTACAGTGTTTTTTGTCTATCTGACTTGCAGTAGTGTTCTCAAGTTCCAGATCTGTTCGATGCATGATCTCCCTTTTCTGAAGCCTGCCTGGTATTCTCCTATTTGTGGATCTGCTTGTGGTTCTAGTCTGTTCAATAACACTTTAGAGAATATTTTGTAAGCGACTGGCACTAGAGAAATCCCTCTGTAATTATTTGGATCTGACTTATATATTAACAATAAATAAAGATATGCATAGACTGTTAATATTAATATAAATAAACATGAATATTGTTGTTTACTCTTTATTTTCCCAATCCCTGAAGCCGAAAAAAAAAGGAAATTCAAAAGATCATTTGTTTATGAAACCAATCTGAATCTTATTCACACTAGTGTGTACTGAATAAAACAAGTACTTTGAAGTATCCAGGCAGGGGGACAAATGCAATGCTTGCCATGGGTGCCTGGATACCCAGATCCGCCTCTGTATTATGTACTCGTCATTCGATAGTTCCCTTGACTGGAGAATAATTTGCTTAAATTGAACGCCAATCCACTGAACCCGACTCGAGAGTGACAAAATTTTCGCAACAATATCGGTTCGTAGGGCAGTGCATACGAACAAACATCCCAGTCTCGTCTTTACTCAACACTTGGGTCGGCATGTTGAGACGCTGCCTGTCTTCTCCGATCTCTTACGATAATATTGTCGACTGGTACCGACCCCACCGCTGTCATGTGTTGCCAACAATCGTTCACCTATACATAAAATGTTAAATACTGTACGGATGTTCTGTGACTGACGTTTGTAAGTATTTCTGTGCCCTGTGAGTTTTGAACATGTTGTGTTACCGATAAGTATTGAATTGAATTTGAATGTATTCATAGAGAACTGCCACTGAGGCTAAAGAGCCCCGTTATGTAGCGTATACAATGTTCTGGCTTGAAGTTTTGTAATGAGAAACTAAACCTAGCTTAACAACTAACAAAACACAATATATAATATACAACTAAACAAGCCAATTAGCAAACATTTTATACAACATGAATAATAGAAATTAGAATATAACAATTAAATAAATATCCTACCTAATGTATTATTATATCTATTGAAAAAAGAAACAAAATATAGTAGACTACGTTAAAAAAGGGCTACAATTTTTATGTGAATTATATTATGATCCGTTATTAAAACAAGTACATGAGTGACATGATTACTCGAACCACTATCAATTCCACGGAAGTTGTATCTTGGATACTAAAAATATTATAAACAGCTGTATGGCACGGATATATTTCAAAAATTTTGTATGAACTATTTATATTTTTGATTCGTATTCCTTCAGGAATCTTGATATTAGGTATTTTTGAGTTGTGTAGTGTTAACAGAGTTTGTAAATAAGTGAAGGAGGGATGTATTAAAGAGCCGTGAAGGTGTGCAAAGGAATGATTTATTGTATTTATTTGTATGGTGGACAGGAATCTGTAGAGTAGAATCAGGCAATCCATTTTCTCTGCTGTGAACGGAGTTCATTGGTTTAAACACATTTTAGAGATAACCAAGGGATTTTGTACACAATATTTTCTGGGTTAGGATCGCAATTGACAGCTGCCTACGTTCACGAAGTTTCAACCACTGCGTTTGCACGTAATAAGTATGGAACATAAACCCTGATAATGTAATCACGAGCCACTACTCGCCTCCTTCTCATTAAAAAATAAATGTTTTAAAATTGGAATTGAAATCTAGGAATATTAAACATTATAATGGCAGCAATCGATTGTTCCCAACCAGAGGGTTCATCTAGAAAACGAGACTTCAAAATGCAGCTGTTGGCATTATTTAGCATCATTCTGTTTCAACTTTTGATTGTATCATAGCAAATATTGTTATGTATTGTACCCGATTGTCATCTTGTGGACCATGTGTTCGTATCCCAACTAACTCACGGTCTTTCGAGGTATGGGACGTTCCTGCCCACTATACGACCACATGCTCAGGATTTGAGTCTACCAGGTAACTACTCTACAGGAAATACACAACATTTTCCTAAATGAACAATTTACTGGTCTAAAATCATGGCTATACAACAAATACAAATAAAGGACAAATTATATTTAATTCCCACAAATAAAAATAGGGTTATTCTGTGAGCTTTCTTCTTAACATAGTACTACACTGCACTCAAATCTAATTCTAGCATCCTGTCAATGATATTTTCAGACTTCCATGGGTTTCCATAGTGTTCATCATGTGACACAATTTTAGTTAATGGGAGTATCATAACACAAAAATCACATATCACATAAAATGATATTAATAAAAACATTACTCCGTTTCTTATGGCATTTACCTTGATTAGCATGAATTCATTATTTTCTGCAATCATTAACAAATATTTGTTGTGTCGTGTGAATCATCTTCCTTCTTTCCATCCATATGAACGCTTTAAGAAAAGTGGTACTTATCCCTTCCAAAATAAACATAGTTTCACCATATAACGATTTTCTGGGTCTTGTCGGGCTTATCATCGTTACAAATGTGTCATGTTCTGGGAAAACACATACCCGTCTGCATAAATTAGCAGTAACTGGCAAAATGCACTCTAAAGAAGATGCCTACATTATTTTGGTTCAGCTTTCCTCCTCAGAGAATAACTGAGCCTAATATTATCTGATTTCTATGATCCAACAACGTATGTGAGTTGCAACCCACCGTTCAATTCAATTGGCATCATCATAATACTCAAGTCTTAATTGCATATTGAAATATCGAGATTCCTCAGTGTCCTATTGTGACTCTAATTTTTAAGGGACCGGTCGAACGACCTTCCTCCCCCTCAGCAGGCAATAAATTCGTTCCAGCTGGCTAGCTAAGATGGCCGCCGCAGAAGTGGTCTACAATCCCCCCTCTCTCTGCTGTCAAGATCAAGGTCAGGTTTGTTTACAAATTGCAGTACTGGAGTTACGCTAAGTGTGGCTCCTAAGTAATTGAGTCATTTAAATATTTAACACCTATCCTTATAGTGTCTTGGGCTCAACTGGCTCCTTAATCAACATTCATGGCTGGGGTGGAATTCTAGTGATAGCCTTGCCGTTCTATGGTGACTACTAGTGGCTTTTAGACGCGCATCATAGTGAAAATCCACGACTTTCACCAGCAGCTGTCAATAAAATATAAGGAAATCTGCGTTCCTAAACGACGAATATGATCCTTACCTCAGGGTAGGTCATTAATACACACATGCTCACAGCGTCTCGACGGACGTCATTAGTGGCCATAATTCAAGCAAGCGTTGGATACAGACAGGCTCTGTCCAATTCGCTGAGTATAATACAGTATGCTCAAGGGCGATACTACTCGTAGATTTAGCCAACTTCTCACCTAACGCGCAAGCTATACTAGTTTGTCCCCGCAATATTTATTACGTAAATCACTGGATTCTACGTTAATTCTGCACGCTTACATGCGGCTCAAACAATACTTCACATAGATGACTCAATTATTAAGGCACCCGCGCTCTCTCTGTCATACCACTTAAGCCAAAGCTCTACATAGCTCCTAACACAAATGTAATAAAATTACTGGCTAACTTTACTTTAATGGTCCTCAAACATAATCCTAAGGATTGACCATATCAAATATTCATTCATATTTCACTGACACTGAAAAAGCTCTCGTATTTCTCTATATTTCACGTTATACTCTTACTGTTTACCAAAATACAGTATCTTTACATTAGACATGACACTATTTGAACATTATTTAGGCCAAAAATGCCTATTACATTACTGTTGCCGACCCCATAATATTATTATTATTATCATTTAACGTTACCGTTACATCCATCACTATTTTTGCCTGAATGGCCTTAAACAAATCACCTTCCAAGCCATATTTTATTCAAGACGAGTGGTGAAAACTCGTTCAGTAAGTGACTATTACATCTTATTCTCAAAGTGATAAATCGTTACATGGTGAACTATTTAGTTATAATGACATTATAAAAAATGGGTACTCACTTTTTCCTCTTTGCTGGATAGTGCCAGCGCTTCAGCTTTAGCGCTACCATGACGCTTGAATTAAGCCATCATGTTATCCTTTACACACCACATAGATTCATACACTTTCCACATGATACACATATTTTTATCAGTGGCCTTTATCACTGCTATACACTGCATATTAATCACTATACACATGAACACTTTTAAATCACTATTTCACAATTTATATACATTTATCCACTACTTCACATGTTGATCCTTAAATTGGACTTCTCCTACGCCTAGTCTCAGAGATGCGATGCAATTATGACAACCGCTGGTCTCCGTGAAAATCTAACAGCGTTTTACGGTCGTTCGATCCTCGTTCCCTGCAATCTTGTTCAGCTCACTATCCAGATTAGGTGGCAATGATTTCCAAGCTCCCATCATTGTAGTGATCCTGATGATGATGTCATATATAATTCTGACAATACCTCCCGGTATCAGAATTGTTCAAAAACATTATACGTTCCTTTTCGCTGTGGCGAATTTATATTTGCGTCAGATAATAGGTAAATATCTGTAATAATTTACTTTCGACGCACTTCATGATTACTTATGAAGCTTTATAACTTGCTTCTATTGTTCTCCAACGACGGCGCGTTGATACTTTAACAATTGGCGTGCTTACTGGCAGCGTCTTAGTTACGTGTATACTGTAGAATAACTCTAGGCGAACTGCTGAAGACTGGAGAACAACTGTAGAACAACTGTAGAACAACTGTAGAACGACTGTAGAACGACTGGTGAAGACTGGAGAACAACTGTAGAACCACTGTAGAACAACTGGCTTGGCTTGCCTTGCTCCCCCTATATAAAGGTTTCTCGTACAAAATAGTCCACCGGACACATGAGAGCGACTCCTTTCTTGAAATAATACCTCTTCAGCCGAAATGACATCTACATCTTGTTTATTTAGGTGTGGAGGTTTCAAAAACATTCGCGTGCCGGCGATCACTTCGGACAATTAATTACAATTAATTGCCTTAGTTCAGCGCGTGGGTACGCCATCGTGGTAATTCCCCGTTGACTGGTCACAAAGTCACTGCTCTTGAGCGTAGGCTAGGTTATAATGCGTTCATTTGGAGATATAGGCCTTAATTTAGGTGAAAAACCACTCCTAAATTACCTCTCCGTGAATATATTCACCTGGGTGTATATTTCAATGCATTTCAATACTCCACTTGGCTGTAATTAATTAATTTCCATGAGCCATCATCCCTACCCTCAGTTTCACCGTTGTCAAGCGGTGGATACCCGGGTCATTAATTTCGAGCTGTCTTCCTGCTCCAGATGTAAATAGTACGGTCGGCGCCTAGGCTCTCCGCCCACTTGCTAAGGGTCATTTGTAAAACTTCAAACTGGCCTCCTCTCATTTTCGTATGCTCTGAAAATGTATATTTCCTTGCATTTGGCTACAGTTCTTCCCTTAAATTGCTATGATATTCACCTATAGATCGTGAAATCACGCTACCTTATTATATGTCAGTATACCTCTCATTGCTCTTTGGGTTCCCTGAATTGCTCCCCCGCAGAGATCAATGGTTCGACTCTAGGCATAACCATGTGCCTGGTCTTCTCTGATGAGACCTGAGTTCGATGCCAGACTGCCGTGACTGATTGGGCACAGTATATTAGTAAACCCCGTGGCGTAGCCGTGCTCGTTAAATCGTGCACCACGTGGCGCGGGCAGCCGGAGATCGTAGGTTCGAATCCCGGCACTGACAGTGGCCATCCTAAGAGTGGTTTTCCCCGGGTTTATCCACACTTCCTTCAGGAAAATGCTGGGATAGTACCTCATTTCAAGTTCCGAGACACCTATCTCATCCACCTCGCTGCATAGTGGCTACCGCTCTTTGCTGTCGGAAATTTAATTCTGATTTGAGGGCTGGACTGGAACGGGGCTAAATTTGTGAAGAACAAGTAGTTCCGTGAAGAACTATACAGCCTAATTTCATGTAGCCTACTTATGTTAATTGCCACTATCAACACACAAAATTTCAGTTTGATTTCTGTAATAGATTCGTAGATATTGAGAACCGTCTAAATAATTCGGTTGGTCACCATGTTGGATTTTTATATATGCAGGCCATAGAGTTGTGTACTGTTAGATGACGATTTTTGCGTAGGTTCATTATCCAAACGTTCACTTTGATCGCATGAATAATACACAAGAAATAAAAACTTAATTTTAAAATTTCGCACAGCCGCTTCTTGAGGTTATGCGAACAATTGAACTAAATTAGATGCCAGTGCATTACAATGTGTATAAACATTTACTGTATTAAATTTCACTGCACTCAGATGGTTAAATCGCGAGAAAAGTCTCTTAAAATGTTTCTCTCCGCTTGGCCGCCATGTTCGTTTTGTGTTTTACAGGATTTTGGAAGGCTCATAGCTGAACTTTTAGTAATGCCCTTCATCACCGTTCAAAATTTCAGGGTGGTATCAGTAATAGTTTCGGAGATATAGAATGCCGGTGAAATATTTCGCACAGCCGCCATGTTGGATTGTTGAGACGTAATAAAATTTGAACAGCATGGTCGGGGTCGGCCGTAATAGTACTATGACCTTACCGAGTTTCATTGAAATCACTACAGCCGTTTAGAAGTTATTAGGGACACACAGACACACGGACAAAAGGTGATCTCATAAGCCTATTTTTTTCATAAAATGAAAATAGGCTAAAAACTGAGAAGTGGTTTTCAATGGTTTCCCATTCTGCTTGAGGCAAATGCCGGGATAGTTTCTAACCTAAGGCCACGGCCGCTTCCTACCCAGATCCTCTCTCAATTACAAATACACACTAGTACAGACATCACAGTGACACAGGTTATCAGACAGGTTCAAGACACACCCGACTACACGGGGCTGATGACCACGATGCCAAGCCCCTAAAATGAATTAGCATCAGCATGTAACGTAGCGGAGCGGTCCGCGGCTGGACTGAATGGATGAGCGTACATTGAATTTCCAAGTAGTTTCTTCTTTTGCCGCCAAACGCCACCATCAACGACTACTAGTTCAGACCTTGGTTACTAGACACCATCGCAGTCGGCTCCTGACGACGAACGTTGGAACCTAACAGCGTTATTCAAATTTTTAACCTATAATTTAGCTTCACACAGGTGTAATTAATCTTTAACATGCCATAAATCATGACCGCCGGCTTTACTCCCTCTCCGAAGGAAGGCATACTGAGGGATTTTTAACGCTTTTAAAAAATCCGATGACTTCCGGGTTTGAACCCGCGATCTTGGGCATAGAAGTTTTATGAAACGTACAACTTAGCTTATTATATAATAAGATGATGATAATGATTAGTCAATTATAATTTTATTGTGAAATTTCAAAACTCATCTTGGATGATGATTCTATTAATTTATGAATGCTCCTTATTCTTTTGGATATAGCCCGCTCCGAAAACAAATCCTAGATACGTGAAGTACGACTGTTGATGATGAGGATAATTGTTGTTTTAAGGGGACTAACATCTAGGTTATCGGCCCCTAATGGTTTGGGTGTTCGTGAAGATGAAAATGAAATGTAAACTATAACTAAAACTAACTACTAACTTATATACTAGAAGAAGAAATGGAAAACAAAAGGAGAATAAGGCAAATAAAGGACAGGAGGAAAAGAAATGCCCTCAACCCTCGAAGAATACGGATTGAGGGACTTTGAAGGAAGGAGAGCCATGAAAGGCACATAGGAAAGTGAAAGAGGAGAGGGTCCGCCCCA
The DNA here is from genome assembly GCA_946902985.2 of Meconema thalassinum. Lineage (NCBI taxonomy): Eukaryota > Metazoa > Arthropoda > Insecta > Orthoptera > Tettigoniidae > Meconema > Meconema thalassinum. The sequence continues at coordinate 21,309,164 of OX336392.1, forward strand.
GAGGTAATGGATAAAAGGGGGGAAACCGGACCCAGCTCAGGAATCCCTCGGGGTCGCCAACTCCCGAACTCACTAGCCGTGAGCCCCTGAGGGTGTAGCATTATCTAGGGTGCACCAGAAGTGGTGGGGCTACACATTCTCTGCCTCCTTGAGGGCCTTGAGCAGAAGGCAGAAGATAACATGAAATGAAAAAGAAGGCTGACCCCTCGCAGAAGGAGGGTATCAGAAAATATGAGACAATGGCCAATTAAGGCGGGAAAGGAAGAGACTGCCTAGGTCTCGGATACCCTAATACCGTCGGGGTCGGAAGAGGACAAGAGTTGACCAAGTGAGGTCGACAGGAAAGAAGACGGAGAGGAGCCCGGCACAAGTAAGTGGAAGCAATGCCGCACTCAGCTGGGGCCCCGTGGTCACCAACCCACGTCCCACTAGATGTGAGCCCCTGGGGGAAGTACGACTGTGCTCGAGTGATAACTTCCCCAACCATGTTCAGCGCGCTGAGCTGACTTCAGCCGTTCACTTTTGCTTTCGTATCAATGACAGATGCACCGCCGAGAGAGAAAGTTGTTTATCTATCTCTGTCGCTCAGCCCCCCTCTCCTAACTTTCACCGCGGTGTGGTGTTTCCAGAAGAATTCAAGGAAGCGTGTAGTGGCAGGTAGCTAGCTGAGAAGTGTGCACCGCGGGAACACCATGGTTGCTCGAGGAATGCTGTTCTTGGTCGTAAGTTCATTACACTCTACACACTCCATTAAAGCGTGGTAGCTGTCTTTTAGCAGTAATAAATTGTTTAGAATTCCTAAATCCATGCATCCAGCATGTGTAGACTCACTGAGAACTTGGCAGTGAAAACTAACATACTGCATGCATTGCCTCGTATCATCTATTCTTCGCTCCATGCTGCGAGGCAGGTTAGGAAGGAGCTGAATATCTGTGCTATCCACTTCTAGGGAACCATCTTTGTAGAAAATTATTATTATTATTGTTGTTATTATTATCTTATTATATAATACGCTAAGGCGTCTGTTTCACAAAACTCAAGCTCCTAAACCAGAGGGAGTTAGAAGGTGTGGTTTGTACCAAAATCTTCCAAATCGTCTCAATAGTACAGGAAAAATCTTGCATTTCTTGAAAAGTGAACGGAAATATATGCATTTGTTTAAAGTGCTTTTAAACAAATAAACAAGGCGATAGCCCCTGGCAGAACTGTGTTGCGTCCAGCTCGCATAGCACTAGGACCGGGCAGGTAGTCTGTGCACATGGGGCGCACACAACCCATTATGCGAGAGTTCTCGCACCGGTCCGCTAGTTATTATTATTATTATTATTATTATTATTATTATTATTATTATTATTACTCTATTATTGTTCTATAAGATGAGGTGCCATTCAACTACTGTGATTTTGTAGACGTCGCGTCCAGGTACCAAGATTTTGGCATAGGGGAGGGGGGTTTCTTTATCGTACCAGCAAATCTCATGATACATGTACATTGAATTTAAGCACTCCAATTGCTAACCAACTGTGTCACGATTCGATCCCTCAATTTTGGGCAGTGGGGACAGGGATCATTAGCAAATGCGCCACTTGGTTAGATAAGAAATTAAAGTAAGATGTTTGCGATTTTTATTTTAAAAATGCCTACTATTTTTGGGCGGCAAGGATATACATGCCGTTACATAATTTTATTGTTGTTGTTTGAGTCTTCAGTCTTTTGACTGGTTTGATGCAGATATCCATGCCTCCATGTCCTGACCTAATCGTTTCATCTTTACATAACTAGCTCACCCTACATCCGAGACAATCTGTTTAACATATTCTAACCTTGGTCTACCCCTACAGTTCTTGTCCTCGACCCGTCCTTCCATAACTAAGCTTGCTATTCCTGGGTTTCTTTGTATGTGTCCTACCAACCTACCCCTTCTCTTCATTAGCAGTCGCCAGAGTCATCTCTCCTCTCCCGCTTGTCTTAATACCTCTTCATTTGTAACCCTATCTACCCATCTGATCTTCATCATTCTCCTGTAACACCACATTTCAAACGCTTCAATTCTCCTCTTTTCTGCTGCACCAATAGTCCAAGTTTCACTTCCATAGAGCGCCACGCTCCAGACAAAGGCTTTCAAAAATGACTTCCTAATACCTAAATCTATATTCGATGTCAACAGATGGTTTTCTATAGAAATGCTTTCCTTGCCTGAGCCAACCTACTATTTATATCCTCTTTGCTTCGTCCATCACTGGTCATTTTGCTTACTAAGTAACAAAAGTCTCCAACTTCCTTCGGCTTTTCACCTGCCAATGTTATGTCCAAGGAGGTTTTGGATTTATTTCGGGTGCATTCCAATATTTTTGTTTTACATTTATTAATTTTCATCATGAATTCTTTCCTCAAGACGGAGTCCATACCATTCAAAAACGCATTCAAATCCTCAGGCGTGTCGGCTAAGATGTCATCAGAAATTCTCAAAACAAAATCAATATTTTATCCAAAATTTAAAAAATTGCTTACCTTGAGTGGTATAGGCCTATTCCATAGAAGTATTTAAACCTTTTGTTGCCAAGCATTTATGACAAGTTATGTTAATAATCCCAAGCAAAGTTTAAGTAATTTACAATCTTTTTTAAATAAAAAATGTCTCCTCTATATTTTTAAGATAGAATGATATTTTTTCCTGTAGCATGTAAATATATGTTAAAGGTATTCAGAAGCGTAACTAGGGTTTGCTTCTTGAGGGGGATAAGCTGAGTAAAAACTACATTGGAGGGTGAGGGCTCATAAATAAATTAAAGCAAATAATGAAAGAAAAATCAACACCTCCGTCTGTTGCTCCACGAAAGTTAATGCCATATCCAATGTACTCAATCCTTCGCTGTGAGATATCGTTTTTATCCTTTTGTTCAGCAATTCCTTCTTCTTCTTCTTCTTCTTCTTCTTCCTCTTTTTCTTCTTCTTCACCTTTCTCATATTCGTCAGTGCTTGCCCACAACTGCAACCTCCACACCGGGTATCCCAGAATTTAGTGTACACCAAACGTTCAAACTAAGTCAACCAGTGTTGGTTGAGCGGGACTCTACTTTAATTTGTCTGATAACCTGTGTTTTTGTGGTGTGTGTTGTAGTTGTGTGTATTTGTAATTCAGGTGAGGATTGGGAAGGACGTGGTCGTGGCCTTAATTTAGGCACCATCCCGGCATTTGCCTGGAGTAAAATTGGGGAAACAACGGAAAACTACTTTCAGGATGGCTGAGGTAGGAGTCAAACCTACCTCTTCCCAGTATTGCCTCATGAGGTTGCGTGCACCCCGTTCCAGCCCTCAAACCAGAATTAAATTTCTTGGCAGAGCAGGGAATTGAACTCGGACCTTCGGGGCGTCAGCCAAGAATGCTAGTCGCTACACCACAAGGTGGTCAAGCATGAAAGAGAGTTCTAACTTAATCCACAAATCCTTTAAATTAGCCCAGTAGTAGGCAGAATGCGGTGGAGTTCCATTACCCAAGCATGTTAAATGGCCATCTTGTATCCATCAGAGACCCTCATGTCATCCTGCATCGTAGCCGTGCACGTTAAATCTCTCTCTACGAATGCGATGGGAAGCTGCAGCAAGTCTGAAGATTTTTTTTGTCGTGTGGCCTCCTGAGAGGCCCAGTGCAGGTCTTTCTAGTCGACGCCCGTGGGCGACCTGCGCGTCGGGATGAGAGATGGAATGGATGAAGATGAATGAAACAGGGCAAGGATGTGGAAGGAAGCGGCCGTGGCTTGTCAGAAGGTACCATCCCAGCATTTTCTAGTGTTGATAATGGGGAAACCACGGAAAACCATTTCAAGGAGGCCGACGGTGGGGCTCGAAATCACGCGTCTACAGAGTCAGCAGAGAGCTTGGCCCCATGGCCTACGCTGCGCTTTAGCGTAGCCATTGCTGTCGGTAGTCTGGAGATGAGACGCTCAAATCCCTGTACTGACAGTGTGGTTCTCCCCCACACTCCCTCCAGGCAAATGCCGGGATAATACCTTATGTCAAGTTCCGCGTCAGTTCCACTATTCCCGACCCTAATAACTACAGTTACACACATTAGGCTACTACAGCAACCATAGAAACAGAGGTTACCAGACAAATTAAGCACAACCAAGTACACGGGGATGATGACCAAGATGCCCCAAGCTCCTAAACAAACTATAGCTTGGGGGGTTTGTGGTGAAGTCTCAAGGTCAAGCTGACGGTTCTGGGCTGACAGGCTTCCAGTCATGCTTCAGTGGTGGGGGAACAGAGACCGCAGTCACTCTTCATCATTCTATGCCCAAGATCGCGGGTTCAAACCCGGCCGAAGTCGTTAAAAATCCCTCAGTATGCCTTCCTTCGGAGGAGAAGTAAAGCCGGCGGTCCCATGTCATAGAGTTGTGCCATGAAAAAGAACCTTCCACTAACTACATTTGTGTGAAGCCAAAATTTGTAGGTTAGAATTGATAACGCTCTATTAGTTCCAACGTTCGCCACCAGGCGATGACTGCGAGGCCATCTAGTAGCCAAGTCCGCAAGCTAGGTGTCGTGGACGGTAGCATGAGGTGGCAAAAGTGGGAACTACTTGAAATTATTGTCTGCAGATCTTAGGCTACTTGAATTAAAAGAGATAACACACACTAATACAGCCATCACAATTAACACCGGTTATCAGACAAATTCTACAAACACCCAAAGTACACGGGGCTACATGACCGCGTTGTCGCAGCCCCTAAACTAAGGAACCAACCAACCATTTTTTCTACCGATGGTAATATTCTTTTCTGAAAAATAGGCTGTGTGAAGTGAATGTTTGTTTGCATTTATTTGTGTGTTGATATTATGTAAGCAACATAAATATACCTACATTAACACTATAAATAAATTGGTTGTAAAATTTCATTCAAACTTATGGGTCATATTTTAAAGTTTCGGGCCATTTTATTGGATTTTTGCAGTCATTTTTTGGATAATTTTTAAACATTTTTAGATCGTCAAAATCCACGTCCTGGTTATGACGATGTGTTTTCTCAGTTTGTAATACAGCTTCCTTGTGAAACAACATGACGTAACTGGGAACACCTATACTATGCTTTCCTCCAACGGTCATAGTAACGTAACCTACTGACGTCAGGTAAGCTTTCCTCCTCGCGAGACATGGCGATAGTCGAGTGAGTTGTTGAGGGGCTGTGACATCGCCGTCAGAGATGTCTGTATATTTATGTTAAATTTCATTTGCTTGTGATACATTGTATTTCCACTTTTCGATGTGCAAATGCTCAACAATTAACAATTTTGTTGATATCAAATTTAACCCTTCATCATATAATATACTATTATTATGGCTTTATAAACAAAAGAAGTACAGAGCAGGCCATGCGTTAACACGGATTATTGGTATTTACTCGAACCTATAAAAAGAACACTATGTTTTTGTTTGCTCTCTGAAAACCGTATTATTTGTGTTTTTAAAGCGACGATAAACGCGTAACAACGCAGTAAGTCCAAGCTTTCTTCGCGAAATTTTCTGGCCCTTTTTATCCCCGACGTTGTATAAATATTAATAAACGACAGTTTCCAGCCAAAGATGGTATATTGGCTTCCACGGCCAGTTAATTAAAACTCAGCAATTTTTCTAGGCTCATTCATTCATTTAATTGATCATGTCGCGCAGCTCACCCTCGAGAATCAACCCAGCACTAGTGGGAGGATTGTGACACATCCTAAAAGCTGCTAACTGATAATGATGATCAATGTATGAATGTACAGTATGTCTGCGGGGTTAGAGATGAGATGCAATGAATGTCTAGTTGGAAGGTCAACCCGAGGAAATCGAACCCTTCTCTTCTAACAAGGGAAGTATCTGGTAAGACAGGTCGAAACCTATATTGAAACTTTGTGGACGCGATCGCAGAGGACAACGCGCGGAAAATCAGCCGCCAGATTGAACTGCACGGCTCCGAAATCATGTGGCGAATGTCTCAATGGGAAGTAGCGAGTACCGGACAGCCCTCACGGCTCAGGCAGTCAAGGCCAGTGGGAAGCAGCCGCACGCTCCAGTCAGCAGCCTTCCTAATACTCCAAGTGTCACAGGGATGTCCAGCTACGCCAGCCATCATGCCTGAGTACCAAATGTCAGGTACGATTTCGGAGCCTTGCAGTTCAATCTGGCAGTTGATTGTCCTCTTATAGTACAACGATTGCGCCCACAAAGTGTCAAGATAGGTTTCGACTTGTCTTACCTGATACTTCCCTTGTTAGTTTTGCCTCACGAGGCTGAGTGTACCTCGTTCCAGCCCTCACACCAGAATTAAAATCTCCTGGCAGAGCCGGGAATCTAACCCAGACCTCCGGGGGCACGACAGCCAAGAACACTAACCGCTACACCATGAGGTGGTCATAGTCGAGTGACTTTGTCTCAGAAATGATGACAGACATTTAACATTCCACTCCATTCTTTTGTAACGGAATATTTGAGATAAACTGTCATCAGTTTCTGCTAACGGTCTTCATGGACGTTGGGGGAATTGTGTGTTTGAACTGCATGAGTGGTACTTTTAACGTACGGTACCGGTAATTCTACCGCGCTGAAGTACTAATACAGTAGGCCTATATGTGATTGAACTCTGGAATTTATTGATACTAGCGGACCCGTGTGAGAAATCTCGCATGTTCATAAACCACACTTTCCGCAATCTATACGATCTAGACTAATACGAGTATAATAAAGCTGAAGCGTTTGTTAGTTTGTGTGTTTAAACGCGCTAATCTCTGGAACTACCAGTCGGATTCGAAAAATTCGTATTTGTATATGATAGCCAGATTCAAGAGGTATAGTTTAGGCTATGTAGCATTAGGCTACACCTCTCAGGTAACCTTAAAGATTGATTTTTGTTCAGTAAGTCGGAAGAACAAGTGCTCCTGATCAGCTTCAATAATACCTAAGTCTATTGTCAGCCAATGCGGGCTGCATCACGTCGCCCCTACCAGTGTTCTGGTGCAGAATTGCGAGCTACTTATATATTGTAGTCACGGGGAGTAATTAGTGCAAAAATATTTCTTAGGCCCCTTAAAACAGTTGATCATCATGACAATAGTATGCCTCTGTATAAGGGCGATGGTGTTGGTGCAGTATACTGAGGTTATCAGCTGCAATAAACGTTGGTGCTTTCAGATCCTTATCCTTGAGCGCTCCAGTTCTGTAGTAGTATTCATTATCATCCATAAAAAAACACCGGGCGAAGCCGGGTACTACTGCTAGTAGGTTTATAATGAGACACTTAAGGAGAAAGGTTGTTATGTTTTTATTTCAACCAAATGATTATAGAACACTATTTACATTTCAGTTAGAATTCCAAATTCACGTTCCCTAACTTAAGAAGGCAATCGCTGAAAACTGGATCATCATAACACTCACCGGTTATTCGATATTTATGAAATTATACGATTTGAGTGATCATTCCTTTGATTTACTGTTTCTGAAATCCATGCAAAATGATAAAGGAAGGACCTCAGAATGTTCAAATGACATGAAACAGGCGTCACAGCGGCCAAAATGTGAAGTGGACAGCAATGGAGCGTATTTTCCTACAGCAACAGTATCTGCAAATCGCACACTTCATACATTTTTTGTCAGTTTTTAAAGAAATTATAGATATTTATGAAATTTAATTAGAGTCCAATTAGTCACTGCTAATGTCTATTTTCGTTCATTTTAATGCTCATTTGTCACGATTGGTCGCTTGTGAGCGCCGCAGGAGGGATCTATACTACTGAAATAATTTATTTATTTATTTATCGTATGGCTTTTAGTGCCGGGAGTGACAGAGGACATGTTCGGCTCGCCTAAGTCTGTAGCTGCTTCCAGAGGACACCCTAAAGGGTGAGCTACAAGTTCCGTTCAGGTGGTATAAGTATCAAACTGAAGAACTGCTGTTCAGCTGTTCAGTTTTCTGAATCCCAGCGCTTAAAACGGCCACGCCGGGATTTTACTTCTACGGTCCAGGCACGTGTCTACATGCAGTCTTATTTCAACTTTTAGGAGACCTTCACAAATTCCAACCACTCGTTCAAGTTCCGCAATAATAAAGACTACTGTATCAGTATATTTTCGCAGGATTTGATTACCGCATTGTCTCTAATTCCAAAAATAAACAATTGCGAATAAATGGTATTTTAAGACGGCTGTTAGCAATTCATTAAGATTGTGATGACATAACAAAATTGTTGTTGTTAATGATGAAAATTAATAATTGTAAAACAAAAATACTAGAATGCAGCCGAAATAAATCAGAAACCTCTATGGACATCAAATTGGCAGGTGAAAAGCTGAAGGAAGTAGGAAACTTCTGTTACTTAGGAAGCAAAATAACCAGTGATGGACGATGCAAAGAGGATATAAAAAGTAGGTTGGCTCAGGCAAGGAAAGCATTTCTACAAAAAAGGAATCTGTTTACATCGAATATAGATTTAGGCATTAGGAAGTCATTTTTGAAAGCCTTTGTCTGGAACGTGGCGCTCTATGGAAGTGAAACTTGAACTATTGGTGCAGCAGAAAAGAGGAGAATGGAATCATTTGAAATGTGGTGTTACAGGAGAATGATGAAGATCAGATGGGTAGATAGGGTTACAAACGAAGAGGTATTAAGACTAGTGGGAGAGGAGAGATGTTTCTGGCGACTGCTAATGAAGAGAAGAGATAGGTTAGTAGGACACATACTAAGACACCCAGGAATAGCAAGCTTAGTTATGGAAGGAAGGGTTGAAGACAAGAACTGTAGGGGTAGACCAAGGTTAGAATATGTTAAACAGATTGCCTCGGATGTAGGGTGTGGTAGCTATGTAGAGATGAAACGATTAGCTCAGGACAGGGAGGCATGGAGCGCTGCATCAAACCAGTCAAAAGACTGAAGACTCAAACAACAATATTTATGTATTAAATTTGTCTGATAACCTGTGTTATTGTGATGTTTGTAGTAGTGTGTGTATTTGTAATGCAGGTGAGAATTGGGAAGGAGCCAGCCGTTACCTCATAGGAACCATCCCGGCATTTGATTGGAGTGGAAGTGGCTAAACCACGGAAACTCACTTCCAGGGTGACTGAGATGGGAATCGAACCCACCTCTTCTCAGTTTTGCCTCACAAGGCTGAGTGGACCCCGTTCCCCCCCCCCCCCCCCCCCCCCTTAGACCAGAATTAAATTTCTTTGCTGAGCCGGGAATCTAACCCGAGCCTCCACGGTGAATAACGTAATAAAGGAGAAATTTCCTTGAGAAATGAAAATCTTGGGACATAAAATAATAAACAATAATCGTATGGCCTCAGCTACCGTGGCGTAAATATCTTGAGTTGTAGCCATTGAGGCGATCTACTCTACCAAATACACAACACACTGCAAAGGCTCACCAGCGATCCCACGCTTACGAAGCTGGGCTCTTACCGCTGCACCACGCGCTCGTTGGATTCTTGCTAGCGTACAACGCACATAGACGCCACACTGCAATTGCAATTAATTAATTTCTCGGAAACGGCTGAGAAGCGCGCCTTACTACTTGCACCTGATATACGCCCAGTCATGCCCTACACGTGTACTAAAGATGATTCGAATCGGTGATCCACGCATCGTATCCTCCCTTTGTTAGATCTTTTATTGTTGGTTAAAACTACATTCATAACATTCTGTAAAGACATGAAGAAGAACAATAGTCCAATTTTCGATTACATCAATTAACACGGTAGTTCGTTAACTAAACAGTTTAATCACAGAAGAACTGCGAGTTAAACACTAGTGTTCGTAAGACAAGTCATGAATGAATAAAATATGTACCAAAGTGAGTGTGCTTTATAGGGATACTAGCTGAAGTACCCGTGCTTCGCTACGCGTCATAAATAATTTAAAATATGAAGGTGACAGTTAAAACAGGGGATAGGCGAGGTGCTGCGCAGAGGGAGATTAAGGATGAAACATTTTGTCCAACTACACCGCTCGGCGTTGACTGTGTTTTATAGCACAAATTTAGGTTTTACTCGCTAACCGTTGGAGATACCTTTCGGATAGAAAAAAAAAGTCCTCTCGGCACGCCGGAAGGCGGAGGTAGATTTCACCGGACAACCTTGGGGATAGGCGAAAATAGGCAGAATATGCAGGTTTTTGTAGAAAGATCAGACCTCATTTATTGCGAGAAGGTATTTTATAATTGGAGCTTAACTAACTTTGTTTTTCGTCATTTTATGCTTATTTTAAACATTTTATTGTCTTATGGGAACGGTAACCTTCTTGTCATTTGGGGTCCATTTTTATACTTGTTATGCAAGGTTTCGACACTGATGTGTAACTATGTAACGGTCTGTTACTTCTTCACGCAAAATTATATCTCCCGCAGAGATTTTGGTTGGTTCCTCAGTTTCGGGGCTGCGACAACGCGTTCATGTAACCCCGTGTACTTAGGGATGGCTGTATTAGTCTGTAATTCAGGTGAGGACTGCAGACGGTCAATTTCAAGCAGTAGTTCCTAATGTTGCTACCAGGTACTACCGTCAACGACACCTAGCTGTGAACTTCGCTACTAGATGCCACCCCAACCAGCAAGTCGCAACGAACGTTGGAACTTCCCCTCCAAAGGAAAGCATACTGAGGGATTTTAGCGCTCTTAGAAAATCCGACGACTTCGGCCGGCTTTGAAACCGCGACCTTGGGCATAGACATTCTGCATGCTACCAGTTACGTCACCGAAGCCGCTTCCCACTTAGTCAGATGAAAATACTGAATCTGATCTCGTGCAAGTGCGTTATCTTGGCAACGTCTGATGGCTCATCCCTCATCAATTAGGTAGTGTTGCCATGGCAACCACTGATAGCTCTTGGCATTTTCTTATAATTCCGAAATATTTTTTCTCATCCCTTGGCATAATGGTGGGTCATATCAAAAATTCTTTCAGACAAAATTTTAGGTAATTATTAGGGGAATATTGTCCATTTTGTACGGTTTTGATATTGTGCCTATTAAGAGAGATATGATTAATGTTTCCCGAAAAACCCACTTTTTCCCACCCCTTTGGTCAATGGTTGGTGCTATAAAAAAACTCTTCAAACATAATTTTTGGGCTTTATCCGACACATAGTATGAACGTTGAACGGATTCGATATTTCACATATTAAGAGAGTTATAGCAATATTTCACTTTTTTCGAAAAAAAAAAGCCCCCCATTTTCACCCCCTTCCATCGATTTAGCCCAGTAACGAACTCGACCGAGATTTTACAGGTATACATATTCGGTAAAAAATTCAAAGTGATTGGTGAAAAATTACGGCAGTTATCGTGTCCACAAGAAACTGATATATATATATATATACATATACATATACAAACATAAATTATATACTGTATTAACTTTTGAACTGACGGTGGTTTTGGGGTCTGGGGGATGTGAAACGCGAAGATATGTCGAAATTTTCCGGAAGTCGAAACATGGTACCCTTTGCAATAGTTAGCTTTCTAATGAAATCTACCTCTGGTTGGTTCCTCAGTTTAGGGGCTGCGACAACGCGGTCATCTAACCCCGTGTACTTTGGGTGAGTGTAGAATCTGTCTGATAAACGGTGTGAATTGTAAAGGCTGTAGTAGTCTTAATTCAGGTAAGGACTGCAGACGGTCAATTTCAACCAGTAGTTCGTAATGTTGCTACCAGGTACTACCGTCAACGACACCTAGCTGTGAACTTGGCTACTAGATGCCACCCCAACCAGCAACTCGTAACGAACGTTGGAACTTCCCCTCCAAAGGAAAGCATACTGAGGGATTTTAGCGCTCTTAGAAAATCCGACGACTTCGGCCGGCTTTGAAACCGAGACCTTGGGCATAGACATTCTGCATGCTACCAGTTACGTCACCGAAGCCGCTTCCCACTTAGTCAGATGTCAAAGTCAACCCCTGGCACCATCCAGCCCATGACGGGCTAAGGCTGACCAAGCGACCGCTGCCCAGCCATTTGGCCTGCAGATATTGGGGTGACGCGTGATCAGCGCGTCGGGTCCACTCAGCCGTTAATCTTGGTATTCGTGATCGGGGTGCTGTCTCACTGTCAGACAGCTACTCAATTGTCCTCACGAGGCTGAGTGCACCCCGTTCCAACCCTCACGTCAGTTTTAAAATCCCTGACGGAGCCGGGGATCGAACCCGGGGCCTCCGGGTGAGAGGGAGGCGCGCTACCCCAACACCACGGGGCCGGCTTAGTCAGATGGAAATACTGAATCTGATCTCGTGCAAGTGCGTTGTCATGGCAACGTCTGATGGCTCATCCCTCATCAATTTAGTAGTATTGCCATGGCAACCTCTGATAGCTCTTGGCATTTTCTTATAATTCCGAAATCATTTTTCTCATCCCTTGGCGTAATGGTGGGTCATATAAAAAATTCTTTCAGACAATAGTTTTAGGTAATTATTAGGGGAATATTGTCCATTTTGTACGGTTTTGATATTGTGCCTATTAAGAGAGATATGATTAATGTTTCCCGAAAAACCCACTTTTTCCCACCCCTTTGGTCAATGGTTGGTGCTATAAAAAAAACTCTTCAAACACACATTTTTGGGCTTTATCCGACACATAGTATGAACGTTGAACGGATTCGATATTTCACACATTAAGAGAGTTATAGCAATATTTCACTTTTTCGAAAAAAGCCCCCCATTTTCACCCCCTTCGACCGATTTAGCCCAGTAACGAACTAGACCGAGATTTTATAGGTATACATATTCGGTAAAAAATTCAAAGTGATTGGTGCAAAATTATGGCAGTCATCGTGTCCACAAGAAACTGATATACATATATATATATATATACATAAATTATATATAAACATTTGAACTGACGGTGGTTTAGGGGTCTGGGGGATGTGAAACGCGAAGATATGTCGAAATTTTCCGGAAGTCGAAACATGGGACCCATTGCAATAGTTAGCTTTCTAATGAAATCTACCTAAATGTAATTTTAAATCTCGTATATGCCATCAAAAGTTTGCTATTTCTTAGCGTTCTCTTTTTATTTGAAATGGAAATATGAAAGTTTGAAACCAAAGGGTGTAGTGACGTCACTAAAATGGTCGCCATCTTTAAATAGTGCAAAGTATTGAAATCCAAATTAACCTATATGTTACCCAGGAAAATCTGTTACTTCCATGTAAAATTCATGTAAATCGGACCAGTGGTACTTGCGTGATTGAGTAATACACAGACACACACCATCTCATTTTTAGCCTCGCTTCGCTCGCGTCATAGTCGTGTCATATTGTTATTCAATGAAATTCAGGTTTAACCCCGTTAACACCCCTTTAGAACCTGAATATCCAAAAATCCCTCCTTAGTAGACGTTTTCGACACACAACAAACATATCCCCAAAATATCATTCTTCTAACTTTAATAGTTTTGGTTGGTCGATAAGAGTGAACATCCAAAAATCCTTCCTTAGTGGACGTTTTTCTCCCAGAATTCCACCCCTCCCCATAGGCCCCTTAAATTGCATTTATAAAAAAACACGGTCGAACATCAATTTATTTTATTTATTTATTTATTTATTTATTTATTTATTTTTAAGCTGATTGATTTCCTCCGAGTTTCAAACTCCTCGCCTATGTCGTTTAAGAGATACACGCTCCGTTAGGAATCTTTCAACCCCCACTTTTCATCCCTTTCACCTCATAATATACACTACATCGAAAAACCATTAGACATGTGTCAGCTTATTTTTAATGATTAGTATATATGCCAAGTATCATATCCCCAAATGAAACCACTCGTGAGATATTGTTATTCAATGAAATGCACGTTTACCCCCTTAACATCTCTTTAGAACCTGAATATCCAAAACTCTTTCCTTAGTGGACGTTTTCGACATACAACGAACTTATCCCCAAAATGTCATGTTTCTAACTTCAATAATTTTGGCTGGGTGATGATGAGTGAGTGAGTCAGTCAGGACATTTTCTTTCATTTATTTTTGATAATTTCACCCCTCCCCATGAACCCCTTAAATTGGATTTATGAAACAAACGGTCGAACACCTATTTACTTATTTAAAGCTGTTTTCCCCCTGAGTTTGATGAGTGAGTAAGTGAGTCAATCAGTAGGACACTTTCTTTCCTGTTTTTCTTTTCTCCAGGATTTCACCCCTCTCCAAGGGCCCCTTAAATTGGATTTATGAAAAAACGGTCGAACACCTATTTACTTGTATTTTAAGCTGTTTTTTTTCGCCGAATTTCAAACTTCTCGCCTATGTCGTTTCAGAGATACACGCTCCGTTAAGAATCCCTCAACCCCGAATTTTCACCCCTTTCACCTCATAATATACACCACATCGATAAACACTTAGACATGTGTCTGATTATTTTTAATGATTACTTTATATACCGAATATCACGTCCCCAAAGAAACAACTCATGAGATATCGTTATTCAATTAAATGCACGTTTACCCCCTTAACACCTCTTTAAAACCCGAGTAAACAACAAGAAGTTCCGTGAAGAACTATACAGCCTACTTTTCATGCCAATGATTATTCTACAGTATATGAACCTATCTAGAATAATGACAAAATTAAGTTGGTAATATCAAAATATCTAATTAGTTCAAAATATACCTGGTATAGTGTAGCCTAATAGAGCACTACAGTTGGCAGCCCTGGTGACTGAATATATTCTTAGTTCCATCTCTTAAGGTACAGAATACAAAATTTGGTTGAAGTCCAATGGACGTTACATGCAGTTAGACACTGGATCTATCAGCACGCGTAAAAGCTTGTTGCCAACAATACCATGCGTGTGCTGGTCAGACATAATCTGAAATATTATGATATCTTGTTGTGCCAATTTTGGATGAAATCCATTTGTTGGTATAGAAGTTACATGTATTTTAAAATTGGACATATCAGCAGGCATAGAATCATGTTGGCAGCACTGCCTTGTATTAATTACTCCAAATTAATCTAGAATGTCAGGTGCTATACGTGTGCAAAGTATAGAGCTGTTGGCTTGCATACTTTCTGGTATATTGATATTAGGGTAAAAAATATAGACAGGATTTATTAACAGTTGGCAGCCCTGATTGCTCTTAACAATACTTATAGTCATATCTGTTATGGTACACATAGCACATACGAAATTTGGTTGAAATCCAACTGATCGTATAGAAGTTACATGTATTTAAAAATTGGTACTATCAGCAGGCTTATAATCATGTTGGTAGAACTGACGTATATAAGTTACTCCAAATTAATATAAAATGTCAGAATATACGTGTGCATAGTTTAAAGCTGTTGGCTTGCATACTTTCTGATATATTGGTATTTGGATTTAAAAAAAATAGAGAGAGCAATTATTAACAGTTGTCAGCCCTGGTGGCTCTTAAGAATACGCTCAGTTATATCTGTTTATGTACAGTTATTACATACAAAATTTGGTCGAAATCCAATTGATAGTGTAGACGTTATATGCATTTAAACATTGGACCTATCAGAAGGCTTAAAATTATTTTGGCAGCACTGTCATTGTTGGCCTCCTGGAAATTAAACTGAAATAGTATTATCTGCATGTGTGCCAATTTTGGAATGGCTCCCATGCATACCTTGCAAGATATCCAACATGGAGCTCAAATTTCTAGTGCGTTTTTTCAGCAGTTGGTAGCACTGACATCATATTCAAATATGGACGTGAGATATTCCGGTGCACATCTTTACTCATACTAAATTTGGTTTTGATTGCTGCAGCCGTTTAGGAGTTGATAGGGGGGGGGGGGAACACACACAGCCAGCCAGACAGACAGACACACATTTTCCCGTAATGATCTCATAAGTCTACTTTTTCCTCATTTTTGCAAAATGTGAAAAGTAGGCTAAAAATCATTTCTTAGTTGACGTTTTCGACATACAGCGAACATATTCCCAAAATTTCATGTTTCCAACTTTAATAGTTTTCGCTGGGCGTGATGAGTGATTGAGTCAGACAGGACATTTTCTTTCAGTTATTTTTACCAGAATTTCACCCCTCCCCATGGGCCCCTTAAATTGGATTGATGAAAAAACGCTTGAACACCTATTAACTTATTTTTAAGCTGTCTTTTTCCCCTGAGTTTGATGAGTGAGTGAGTTAGTCAGTCAGTTAGGACACTTTCTCTCCTTTTCTCCCCCAGAATTTCACCCCACCCCATTGGCCCCTTAAATTAATTTATGAAAAAAAAAGTCAAACACCGATTTACTTACTTTTTAAGCTGATTTTTTCCGCTGAGTTTCAAATTTCTCGCCTATGTCGTTTAAGAGATAGGCCTACACGCTCCGTTAGGAATCCTTCAACCCCCCACTTTTCACCCCTTTCACCTCATAATAATACACCACATCGAAAAACCCTTAGACACATGTCTGCTTATTTTTAATGATTAGTTTATATGCCGAGTATCACATCCACAAATGAAACCACTCGTGAGATATTGTTATTCAATGAAATGCAGGTTTAAGCCCCTTAAGACCCCTTTAGAACCTGAATATCCAAAAATCCTCCCTTAGTGTACGGTTTTGACATACAACGAACATATCCCCGAAATGCCATGTTTCCAACTACAATATTTTTGGCTGGGCGATGATGAGTGAGTGAATGAGTCAGGACATTTTCTTTCATTTTTTTTTTCTTCAGAAATTCACCCCTCCCGATGAACCCCTTCAATTTGATTGATCAATAAAAACTGTCGAAAAGCTATATACTTACTTTAAAGCAGTTTTTCCCCCTGAGTTTGATGAGTGAGTCAGTCAGTCAATCAGTAAGGAAACTTTATTTCCTGTTCCCCCCCCCCCCCTCCAGAATTTCACCACTCCCCATGGGCCCCTTAAATTGGATTTATGAAAAAACGGTCAAACACATATTTACTTATTTTTATGCTTATTTTTTCCGATGAGTTTCAAACTCCTCGCCTACGTCTGTAGCAGTTTTGCTAGCCCACACTGTTGGGTGATAAATGTAACTGTTTACCTTTGCCTAAGCTATGTTGTTTTAATGGGCGCCAAGACCTCAATGCAATGTTGAAATCTAAATTTGTATTTAACAACGTCTAGCTCTGGCAGAACACCTTCAAGACACTATTCACTCAGATCGTGGTATGATTTGATCATTAACCCAACAAACAATTGTATCAGGAGAAGGAATTGGTCTATATCTAATGCTACCTACTGAAAGCAAAGATTGCATTGTAAAAGAAATGAATTTATTATATAAAACAAGTATAGCAAAATTAATAATAATAATAAGTACAAAATTTAAATTGGAGCGTTGTGATTTGAATATTACCGATAGAAAATTACGTGAAAACGGAGTCTGATAAATTGATTTTACTCTTATTTCCAAGCTATGAAGTTACTGAAATATGAAATGTAAAACAAAGAAAAATGAGAGATTGCGTATTTCTGCGTCATTTGCGCTTACCACTGGAAATTGCCAAAGCATTTCCCTCGTACTTGATGATGCCGTGAGCTTCCCACAGTCTCCTGGACGTCGTCATCTCCGTCGGAATTTGATGATATTCTGGTAGATTAGAGAATTCTATGGTCCGTACCTCGGACCCAAACACTCGTACAACCGCACTGGTTAAGTTTTGCAAAAGTTAGTCTTCAACTCCACTGAACATCGGAGCGACACGCACTTCCAACCGTACTCCGCAAGTTCTACACAGATAGTCCCCGTTTCACGGCGCGTCGAACGATATATGCACCTGTTGGCTCCCCCACCACGGTACCGTCTTCCAGCTTACGTTGTCTCCCCTGATTGGCTGAGCACGCCGCCAGTTCCCCTCCTCTGCCTCATTACACTCGGCGCGCGAGAGGGAGAAGTCGTTTTCCGTTCCAACAATTCGCCTTTTCTAGACCTTGCGACCCAGCCTTGCGTAATACTTCTCGACAGGAATCAGCTTGTATTCGAATTCCCAGTGAGTCATGTCTCTCAAATACCCTAACTGACAAAACTCCGTAAAATTCCGTAATCACATAATTTTCTATAATATTGTCGTTCGTAATAATTTGCTTGATAGCGTTTTCTAAGACATAGAAAACCTATCTGAATGCTAATAATTTTTATAAAATGCTCCGAAAATACCTTAATAATAATTATAATAAATTAATAATAATAATAAATTACCATGAAAAATTCTCTTGGCTGAACAATTTGCCGCGTAAATAAATATAGAATGGCTTCCTACTGACTTATGCCAGTTGCATAAAACCCCTCGAAAAACACGTTACATATTCGCCTCGGATCATCGGATGATTTACCGTGACGACGGTCCATTATCCGATTATCCCAGACACGTTAATAAACCCCATCCAAAATACATATTACATAAACGAAATCACCCTAAATTACAGATATATACACTCATATTTTTTCTTCACGCACTTTGCGTCAAAGTTTGTTGTCACTATGGATTGCACTTTGCAACCAGTCCAATGTTTTACATATGGAATAGTGTTCCACGGATATTTCCGCCTCTCAAATTTCTCTATGTTGGAGAAATAGACATAATTAATGTGTGAGCACTATGTATTTATGATGTCATATCACATGCATTGAAGGTGTTCTGATATATTTATATCACCATAGAACTCCCTAATTTCACTGGAGGTCCCCTCCTTATGGTGAAATTTAATCTCACTTATCACTGAGCACACGATCACACTACTGTGGCAGCGCCTCGTGACCATAATACTTAATCTCTCTTTAAAGTAGATTAAATTAATATTGACTTCTGAAAAAAAAACAGTAAATGCGCATTACATATAACACCAAATATTTCTGTGCCGTAATCGCCCTGTCTTGTTAAGTTCCCGTTAACCATATTCTACTTAATACTAGTTCTCAACACAGACCATTTCTCCTCACACAAATAATACCATTGTACAAATTATCTTAAATTACACACTTACAAATCTTACATGGCGAGGCCGTAAACAGAAATCACGTGTGCTGATATGTATGAGTTTCATGAAGGACTGTCTCGCATTCTGATGGCCCATCTTTTATCTCGTGGACGCCTTAAGCTAACAAGCCCTATTCAAGCGCTCCCCCATCTCTTGGAGATAAATGGGAACCCATCAGCGCTGCCAAAAATGGCCTTGGTGCATCGAGACAATTTAGTGCTCAACAGCATCCGACAATCCCGTCATATTTCCCTGTACCTTAAAAACTCTCATTTACTTACATACTACCCCCCTGTGTGACTTCTGATACGCCTGCCTTAAGACCAGATCTTCCACGCACCAGACACCACACTTACTCATTTGATAGGCCGGCTCGCCAGCTAAACACACTCACTTTATGACACATATTTTCGTAGACTATGTATATTATACGTTCCGTATAATCTGTTTCCCTCACTATTCTCCAGCACATATGCTGTTTTCCCAATACGTTTGGAAACTATAAATGGGCCCTCGTAGAGATAAAAGAACTTGGACATGACTTTCTCTAGCTTATTTGACTGTTTCGGCACTCTAAGTAAGACTCTGTCTCCCGGCTCGAATAGGTCAAATTTAGTTTCTTTTTGTTGGCGAATTCTCTTTTGTGCTGACTTAGATAAATTCTGTTTCGCCAACTGGACAGTGTAATCCATCCCCGGTTGCTTACCCTCATTTAATCCCAACACCCTCGCTAGTTCATTTTGTGGTCTTTTTCCGAAGTGAACTTCGTATGGCGTCAATTTCGTGCTCTCATGCTGGACAGAATTCAGCCAAGTCTCGACCTTGGGAAGATGTCCAACCCAGGCCGCATGCTTGTCATGCACTAGAGTCCGAAAAAGACGAGCCACTTCCCTTAATGGACGCTCTGCAGAATTACCCTGAGGGTACCTTACAGAGGAATGAACGTGTGTTATACCAGCTTCCTGCATACTGGTTCTCCATTTCTTTGCAGTAAACTGTGGTCCACTGTCAGATAGTATCCTGAGAGGAATGCCAAACTCAGGTACATACTTATTAATGATCAGACGGCTACACGCTAGTCCCGTGGCTTTCCTTAGCGGATATAGCTTGACATACTTACTAAAAGCGTCAATAACTATAAAAATGTACTCGTAGCCGTACTGTCCTTTAACGATCGGGCCAAATAAATCCACACACAGTAGTTCGCCGGGACTACTGGTGAGAACTGCAGATCTCTCCCCCACTAAATATTTAACTGGATATTTACTCCTTTGACAGGTGTCACACTTAGCTAAAATCCTCCTAACGTCCCTTCCCATTTTACTCCAAATGAAGTCACGACCAATTTCATAGAAGACCTTGGCAGCACCAAAGTGTCCTAATTCCCTATGAATGAACCAAATTAGCTCCTCCCGCAAAGTGGCAGGAACACATATTGCCCACCGATTATTCCTACATTTCCTTGCAAGAAGCCCATCCTGCATCTTGTACGTGAACCGTCCTACTTTCACATACTCTTCTTCACCTATTTCCAACCTAGCCAGTGGCTCCTTTAACTTAACGTCATCACGTTGCTCCACTAGCATATTTCTCAGTGTCTGTAACGATGCCCTGTTGCTACTGTCCACACATGCACATATTAAAATACCGTCCTCTGCTTTAACCACAGGATAATCCCTACATAAATTAGTGTCCCTCGATAGCATGTCTGCAAGAATGTTATCTTTACCTTTAATATATTTTACTGTGAATTCGTATTCCTGCAGAGCAAGAATCCACCTACTAACTCTGTTAGAACTGAGTTTACAAGTCCTCATATACAGTAATGCATGGTGATCTGTGTGGATCTCAAATTTCCCCCCTACTAAATACATTCTAAATTTCCCTAAACTGAAAACAATACCTAAAAGCTCTAACTCAGTAATCGTGTATCTTTTCTCTGCTGCAGTCAGTCCTCGCGAGGCTAAAGATACAATGCACAGATTACCCTCATCATCTTTCTGACATAATACTCCAGCAATGCCTATATGTGAAGCATCTGTCATAACCACATATTCCTTATCTTTTAACGGATATTTCAGCACTACAGCTTTCTCAAAACCTTCCTTCAGCGCTCTAAAAGCCTGTTCATGCTTGGACTCCCATCTCCACCGAGTCCCACTTTTAAGCAATTCCCTGAATGGTTCTACCAACCCTGAGTATTTAAGAACGAACCTCCTGAAAAAGTTGCAAATTCCCAGGTAAGTTTTTAACTGTTTAACATTCTGTGGCACCTCTGCGTTAAGTATCTTATTAACCCTACTTTCTTCTGGTGTTACACCTCTACTTGACACTCTATGACCTAAAAATGTCACTTCTGACTGACAGAATGACGACTTAGACAGCTTCAAAGTGAACCCTGCCTGATCTAACTTCTGAAAAACTATATTTAAATGACGTAGATGCTCCTCAAAACTGCGTGAACTAATTACCATATCATCTATGTAAATGGTTACAAACTCTCCTGTGTCATCCCCTAATGCGATGTTTAAAGCCCTAATTAAAGCTGCTGAACTACTCTTTAACCCATAAGGTGTTCTACAAAATTGATAAAGGTTATATTTATGACTAAAAGCTGTAAATGGTCTATCTTCGTACATAAGTGGCACTTGCCAAAAACTGGAACTCAAATCTACACAAGTGAAATACTTCTTCCCCTCAAATGTTTGCATTAATTCTTCTATTGACATAGATTTCAGCTGATCTGAACTAATTCTATTGTTAACCAAACGAGCGTCTAAACAAATACGAACAGTGCCGTCGGTCTTGGGTACCGTTATCAAAGAATTAACATACGGACTGTTAGAGTGCTCAATAATCCCATCTTCAAGCATCTGATTAATTTGTGCCTCAACTGCACTCTGATAAGCGAAAGGTACAGGACATCTATGTCCTGTGAATACTGACCTATCAATAACGTTCAATGAATGGGTATAGCAATTGGCCATACCAATGCGATCCTCAAACACTCTCCTATTACACCATAACGCATCATAGAGCCGAACACACTGTTCATCCTCTATATTTCCCTGAAATGCAGCCTCACGTAACGAGTCCTCTAGACTTCCGTTCGTAATCACACTGCCCACAAAACATGGAGAACCCCGCTCTACGGCTGGCGATATCTCATTTAAAGTACAAATCACACCTACAATACTACTTCTCTGAATATGGTCATTGAACGCTACTTCTACTTCAGAATCTCCCCATTTAAATTTCAAACTCCCTACATCATAACATAAGTTACCAGACACTCTACTTAGCCACTCTGAACCCAAGATAACACTGAATACTAAATTTGGAATTACAAGACAAATCTGCTTCTCTACATGATTATTAATTTTAATGTCTACTAAAACTTGCTTAGAAATTACTTTAGACCTCTTCCCAACAGCTGTGATAACAAAAGTGCTTTTAATTGGCATCTCCTCAAAATTTACTCCAGTTCCTTTCATTTTATCATAAAATGCACTACTTATGCAACTCTTCATACAACCACTATCAATTAAAACATCTGTGTACGCCTCGGACACGTTAAATTTAACTATGGGGCTCTTACTAACCACTTCATCATTTAGTTCATGTAATAATTCATTTCTCACATTTAGGTCATAGGGTTCCTGTATAATTGTATGGACAGGGCATGCTACAGACTGAGATTCTGACCTTACTTCGCAGCCTGGTTCGCGTTTAAAGAACCGCTACAGCTGGCCGTAGTACTACTAACTACTAAACTGGTCTGGTTGTTCTGGGCTGTGTTGTCATTGTTTGGCTGTATATTACTACCACTAGGCTGTCCTCTTCCTTGACCCCTATTCTGGTTGTAATTATTGTCATTATAATTTCTCCCTTGATTTCCCCTGAAATCATTGTTTCTCCCTTGATTTCCCCTGTAATCATTGTTCCTCCCTTGATTTCCCCTGAAATCATTGTTCCTCCCTTGATACTGATTACCATAGCCATTTCCTCTGTTCTGATATAGCTGATTATTATTATTTCTATTTTGAGCGTTGGCCCCTTCGCCACCGTTCCCTTGAACTTCTTGATGCCTGGCTTCATTAGGTCTATTATTATTATTACCCTGGTTCCGATTGAAATTGTCCTCATAACCCCCTCTCCCTAGTGCATCAAATGTGCTTAACAAATTTTCTACTTGTGATATAGTCTTTACATTCTGGATACAAGCAGCCTCCTTGATCCTATAGGGAAAGTGCCTAAGTAGCAACCTTACCACATCACTTTCCTCCTTCAAGCCATCCAGATATTTACACACTAATACCTGCCCTAAAAAGTATTCGGTCATGGTGGAGCTTCCTTTAGGGTTATATTTACCACACACTACTCCCTCACGATGCTGCGACTGAATAACCTCATTCCAGAACTTTTCACAGAATTTCATTTTAAAATCATTAATATCAGTAAACTTGTCTCTGTAGACAGCAAACCAATTCCTCGTTTCCCCCACAAACACTTGTTCTAAAATTTCAACTACCTGGCACCACTCAATACTACCATTTTCCAACCTCTCCCCAAATTTATTTTCTATAGTGTTCATGAACTCCATTGGGCACCCCTGTCGATTGCTGAACTTACCCAGTTCTACCTCCCTGTGTGTGCTATTCACAAAAACTGGCCTATTCTGACTATTTTCTTGCCTGATCCTAGCTTTTAATTTTAATTCTAATTCTGCAATTTTCTCCTCAGCCTTCCTCTCAATACTGTTTACTGTTAATTTAATGTTTCCTTCTGATTCTTCTACTTTATCATATAGCTTTGCTTGTTTCTCCTCAATCTTGCTAATGCTCTCTCTATTACTCTCTCTTAAATCATTTACTTCTGCAAATATTTGCGAGTGGACTTTCTCAATTCTACCCCCCAGCTGTTCCTTAACTTCTTTAGTTGCTACCTGAATTTTGTCAATTTCTCCCCCCAATTGCTTTTTGACCTGCTGTGTTTCCAGTTGCACTAGTTCTTTTAAATTTTCAGCCTGTGTACTGATTCTAATTTCTAACTCCTCCTGTACTTTTCCTAATTTCTTGTCTACATCTGCAATGATCTCTTTAACCTTCTCTTCCATTACTCCTCTGATTTCTCCTCTAATCTGCTCCATTTTCACACTAATTTCCTTGCTGTTCTTATCTAATTTTGCATTATTCTGTTCTAATTTTGCATTTAAAGCTTCTGTACTTTCTTTATTTTCCCTACTGTTTTGTTCTAATTTAGCGTTGTTTTGTTCCAGTTTAGCATTTAAAGCGTCTGTACTTTCTTTATTTTCCCTACTGTTTTGTTCTAATTTAGCGTTGTTTTGTTCCAGTTTAGCATTTAAAGCGTCTGTACTTTCTTTATTTTCCTTACTGTTTTGTTCTAATTTTGCATTTAAGGCATCACTACTAACTTTGTTCTGATACATGAACTCGAGAAGTAAAGTTTTTAATTCTGGTTGGCCGCCTACACTCCCTGTTTCAGTATCGGGATTTACCTCCGCTACCCCGGTACTACCATCACTCGACATACTGCTCGTATCATCACTCTCCAGTTGATGACCACTACGTAACCTCATCTGTCTTTCTTTCTCATCCCCCATAACGATATACACTGATAGAGACAAATAACCCCCAAAATACAGGCACAGAAATATATACCCTTCTCCTTCCACAAATGTTATTAGGTTTTCATCCCCACGTTGTCGGCGACAAATGTAGCAGTTTTGCTAGCCCACACTGTTGGGTGATAAATGTAACTGTTTACCTTTGCCTAAGCTATGTTGTTTTAATGGGCGCCAAGACCTCAATGCAATGTTGAAATCTAAATTTGTATTTAACAACGTCTAGCTCTGGCAGAACACCTTCAAGACACTATTCACTCAGATCGTGGTATGATTGGATCATTAACCCAACAAACAATTGTATCAGGAGAAGGAATTGGTCTATATCTAATGCTACCTACTGAAAGCAAAGATTGCATTGTAAAAGAAATGAATTTATTATATAAAACAAGTATAGCAAAATTAATAATAATAATAAGTACAAAATTTAAATTGGAGCGTTGTGATTTGAATATTACCGATAGAAAATTACGTGAAAACGGAGTCTGATAAATTGATTTTACTCTTATTTCCAAGCTATGAAGTTACTGAAATATGAAATGTAAAACAAAGAAAAATGAGAGATTGCGTATTTCTGCGTCATTTGCGCTTACCACTGGAAATTGCCAAAGCATTTCCCTCGTACTTGATGATGCCGTGAGCTTCCCACAGTCTCCTGGACGTCGTGATCTCCGTCGGAATTTGATGATATTCTGGTAGATTAGAGAATTCTATGGTCCGTACCTCGGACCCAAACACTCGTACAACCGCACTGGTTAAGTTTTGCAAAAGTTAGTCTTCAACTCCACTGAACATCGGAGCGACACGCACTTCCAACCGTACTCCGCAAGTTCTACACAGATAGTCCCCGTTTCACGGCGCGTCGAACGATATATGCACCTGTTGGCTCCCCCACCACGGTACCGTCTTCCAGCTTACGTTGTCTCCCCTGATTGGCTGAGCACGCCGCCAGTTCCCCTCCTCTGCCTCATTACACTCGGCGCGCGAGAGGGAGAAGTCGTTTTCCGTTCCAACAATTCGCCTTTTCTAGACCTTGCGACCCAGCCTTGCGTAATACTTCTCGACAGGAATCAGCTTGTATTCGAATTCCCAGTGAGTCATGTCTCTCAAATACCCTAACTGACAAAACTCCGTAAAATTCCGTAATCACATAATTTTCTATAATATTGTCGTTCGTAATAATTTGCTTGATAGCGTTTTCTAAGACATAGAAAACCTATCTGAATGCTAATAATTTTTATAAAATGCTCCGAAAATACCTTAATAATAATTATAATAAATTAATAATAATAATAAATTACCATGAAAAATTCTCTTGGCTGAACAATTTGCCGCGTAAATAAATATAGAATGGCTTCCTACTGACTTATGCCAGTTGCATAAAACCCCTCGAAAAACACGTTACACGTCGTTTAAGAGATACACGCTCCGTTAGTAATCTTGCAATCCCCACTTTTCACCCCTTTCACCTCATAATATACACCACATCGAAAAACCCTCAGACACGTGTCTTCTTACTTTTTAATGATGAGTTTATATGCCGTGTATCACATCCCCCAATGAAACCAATCGGGAGATATTGTTATTCAATGAAATGCATGTTTAACCCCCTTAAGACCCGTTTAGAACCTGAATATCCGAAAATCCTCCCTTAGTAGACGGTTTTGACATACAGTGAACGTATCCCCAAACTGTGATGTTTCTACCCTCAATAATTTTGGCTGGGCGATGATGAGTGATTGAGTGAGTGAGTCAGGACATTTGCTTTCAATTTTCTTTTTTCAGAATTTCACCCCTCCCCATGAACCCCTTAAATTTGATTTATGAAAAAAATCTGTCGAACAGCTATTTACTTACTTTAAAGCAGTTTTTCCGCCCTGAGTTTGATGAGTGAGCCAGTCAGTCAATCAGTTAGGACACTTTCTTTCCTGTTCACCCCTCACCCCCCACCCCCACCCAGAATTTCACCCCTCCCCATGGGCCCCTTAAATTGGATTTATGAAAAAACGGTCAAACATATATTTACTTCTTTTTTATATTGATTTTTTTTCGCCGAGTTTCAAACTCCTCGCCTATGTCGTTCAAGAGATACACGCTCCGTTAGTAATCTTTCAATCCCCACTTTTCACCCCTTTCACCTCATAATATACACCATATCGAAAAACCCTCAGACACGTGTCTTCTTACTTTTTAATGATGAGTTTATATGCCGTGTATCACATCCCCCAATGAAACCAATCGGGAGATATTGTTATTCAATGAAATGCAGGTTTAACCCCCTTAAGACCCGTTTAGAATCTGAATATCCGAAAATCCTCCCTTAGTAGACGGTTTTGACATACAGTGAACATACCTGTATCCCCAAACTGTCATGTTTCTAACTTCAATAATTTTGGCTGGGCGATGATGAGTGAGTGAGTGAGTGAGTCAGGACATTTTCTTTCAATTTTCTTTTTTCAGAATTTTACCCCTCCCCATGAACCCCTTAAATTTGATTTATGAAAAAAACTGTCGAACAGCTATTTACTTAATTTAAAGCAGAATTTCACCCCTCCCCATGGGCCCCTTAAATTGGATTTATGAAAAAACGGTCTAACACATATTTACTTATTTTTTATAATGATTTTTTTTCGCTGAGTTTCAAACTCCTCGACTATGTCGTTTAAGAGATACACGCTCCGTTAGGAATCTTTCAATTTCCACTTTTCACCCCTTTCACCTCATAATATACACCACATGGAAAAACCCTCAGACACGTGTCTTCTTATTTTTAATGATGAGTTTATATGCCGAGTATCACATCCCCCAATGAAACCAATCGGGAGATATTGCTATTCAATGAAATCCAGGTCTACCCCCATAACACCCCCTTTAGAACCTGAATATCCTTTCTTAGTGGGCATTTGTGGCCCTTGAGGAAGCTGCATACCAAATTTCATTCCTATCCGTTCGGTGGTTTCTGAGATTTCGTGATGAATGAATGAGTGAGTGAGTGAGTGGGTGAGTGAGTGGTATTTGACAAATATATAGTAGATTGTGTCAAGTCTTTGTTCTGCTAAACTCGGTTGACAGTGCTGTGTGAGCAGTTGAGTAACTAACGGGATTTGAAGTCAAGATCCTCATTTTCTATACCGGTAGTGCAGAGCGCAACTGGCATCCAGTCGGCCGTGTCTCGACTTGAGCTATGTTGCCATGGAAACTATCTGGCTTGCCATTCCTTCATGAGTATATTTTATGATTTGATTAGCCTGTGCTTGAGTGAAAAAGGGCTGAAATCAGAAGAATGAAAAAGACTATCGAGAATTCATGTAGCCAGCGGTTCCTTCTGGGCCCTAAACTATGTGTATGCAAAATTTGGATGAGATTGGTGGAACGGTGTAGATTTGTTTTTCGGAACAGACCCACCCACCCACATACCCACATACAGACTTTCACTTTTATATATAAGAGTATTAAGAGTTCTTTTATTAATATTATTAGTACAGTGTCATTTCTGAATGTTTGAATTGAATACTTATTTCTATTGATGACGTTTTTATATCATCTCACTCCTTCCCGTCAGGCTTAGGCCTAACGAAAGTCAAACAGAGACTTCATTGTAGGTTTAGCACACTATATTAAATTATGTAAGGTAGGCCTAAATTAAAACTATTAACATTCTGTAAAGATATGCATAACTAGCATTACCCGTCGCGGCTTCGCCCGTGAATATTCTAGTTGTAAAGAGTACACTTAGCAAAATCTCAATCATGAATGCTATGACTGATTTATCCTTGGTATGAATAATCAGACTTTATCAATTCAGCTACTGGTGCAGTGGTTAGGGGTTTGTCATTCCTTCAAAGGTATATCAGAGCGAAGTTAGTTTTCTGGGAATATCACAGACACTGTTAACTTAAGGGCCTTTAAATTTGATTTTCGGAGACCCTTTATAGTCGGGTGAAAAAGACCTTTCGTACCTCACTCACACGTGAATATTGCGTGAAAAACATCTAGAGTGACCCTTGATCCCCTTAAGCGCATTATACTCTATGTACTGATGAATTTTACAGCTTAATTTGGTTCAGTGATAACCTTATAACCGTCTGGAAACTTTCACAGTAATGTAATAATTTGAATTGCATTGCGTCTTACAGAAATAGATGAACCTGTGAGATTCTGTTACCATGGTTACCGTGTTGCATTCTTTCATTATTTCATTGTAAATATACATGTTTTAAGGTATTTATTTAATTGTGAGGCATTTAAAGAGTAAGTGAATGCGTTTCGCTTACACATTGGGTTATACTGAACCTGTATGTATCCCATATGTGTAGGTTGGTGTTAATGGGGCCTTATTTTCGGTACAAAACTGTACTGGGACCTTGGCAGAATAATATAGGGAGGCATAATAATTTTCCATTATATCAATCAACACGGTAGTTCGTTAACTAAACAATTTAATCACAGAAGAATTACAAAGCTGTACTGTAGCACGAATAAACCGACAGTAGTGGCTACGCTGGCTAAAGCGCAGCATTAGGTCATGGGGCCAAGCTCTCTGCTGACTCGGTAGACGCGTGGGTTCGAGCCCCACCGTCGGCCGTCCTTGAAATGGTTTTCCGTGGTTTCCCATTTTCAACACCAGGCAAATGCTGGGACGGTACCTTCTGACAGGCCACGGCCGCTTCCTTCCTCATCCTTGCCCAGTTTCATTCACCATCATTCATTTCATCTCTCATTAACTCCTCTCATGAGGTTGGCGTCAGGAAGGGCATCCGGCCGTAAAAACCATCGCCACAATGACTTCCTTCGCATCTCATCCCCGACCCCGTTGGAAAAACGGGAATAATAAGGGGTAGACATACACTGTAGCACGAATAACTTGAAATACTTCAAAGAACAGAACTTAAGATTTATTGCATTCCACTATAGCATGGCTCAGTAGCACGTGTTTAGCTGACAATGGAGGGAAAATCCGAGCTAACGCGAGGTTTGCCGATAGCAGGCGAAGGGGCCCCGAAGCCCCGCTGACATCTCGGAAGCTAGACTCAAGTCAGAGTCGAGTTGCGCCCCAAAGTCACTGGAAAAAGCAGGGGCGTATTCTTAGGGCTACCGGCGGTAGCCCAAGAAAATTACATTAAAAATAAATAACACTTAATTACAGTTTCAACAAAGCATTCAAACGATCGTGACTTTCATGCACATTCTTATTTATCGAAAGAAATAATGGTTAGTGGGTAGTCAACGCGGCAACGCAGCAGAAACCGACCAAGAAAGCGGCAGCCTTACGCCGCTCTCCGCGCCCACCCTTGTTCCGTGCAGGCACAGCGCTCATAGCGAGCGAGTTGCCGCTACAGCCAGCGGTTTCCTTGAAGTTAAAAGCGTTTAAAGCAACAAATAGCATACAATAAATAAACATTATCCTGCGCATAGTTGTGAATATGTTTTAGAAGTTGTAGTATTTTCGATGTGTGATTTATTTAAGTGTGTGTATGCTGAAGAATATTTACGTAGTGTTTTGTTTAAACTGTGCCAGTTGTGATTTTGTAAGAAGATTATGGAACAAACACCTGCGGGGGCTTTAAATGCCAATGACTGTATAATACAGAGATTGTTAGAAGTTCCTTTCAGCCGTCGTCCATACAATGAGAAAGTTCATATTATACATATGTCAAGGCCTACACCTGAACTGCAATTGTGTGCCAATGTATACACGTCATTTCACAACATCTACATATGCTAGGTGGAATAGGTTATCTGGCAGTTCTAAACTGTCTAAATTGTATTGCTGGGCGTGTTTGTTATTTAGTCGTGAAGTTAATGTATGGTCAAATGAAGGGTTTTCAAATATGAACTCTTTTCGCACGGCAGTTCAAAAGCATGTTTCGTGTAATTATAAGCTCAGTGGTAGCCCAAATCTTCAGACCAGTATACGCCACTGGGAAAAAGCAAAAGCTGACCCCACTCAGGAATTCTTGGGGATCACTAATTCCCACACTCACTAGCCATAAGCCCGAGTGGTGTAAATCAGTCAGCCTGACGCGAGTTGAAGAGTGACTTCGAAGCTGTTTGTATTGCCTCCCTGGCATTCCAATCATTTCCATGAATCTCTCAACTACCCTCACAGGGTTCCCAGCCAGAAAATCAAACTAACTTCCCTGACATTTCCTTGACTTTCCCTGACCAAAATATTCTATTTCCCTGCAAAATTTTGTCATTTATGCAATTTCAACAGCCTTCTCCACCCCCGTTAGATGTCCAACACTCACCTGTACACAATATGTATTACTCAAATAGGAAATACAACATTTTGAAAAGTAAAGTACGGTACATACAATTTAATAATGGTCTGCCAGATAATAATAAATGTTAATACACTTTATTTATACATGAATAATGAAAGTATTACTAATGAACACACAATGTCGGTAATAATAACACATAACAAATATGAGTCAACTTCCCTGACTTTCTCTGATACACTCCAGTTTTTAAAAGCCTACCCTGACTTTCCCTGACAATTTTGTAATTCCCTGACTATCCCTGACTTCCCCTGACTTTCCAGGTCACTGGGAACCCTGTCTCACAAAACAAGGAACTCTTCGGATAAAATTACAGTGGAAATAATGACAAACCAATTGCGAACAGAATAAGAATTAAACTAATCGTTGAGAGACGAGGGCTCTTGTCTCGGTACTGGTTGGGAACTGGGCTCCTTTTACCCATCTTTCATTTCCTGACACTTCTGTATGGGCTGATTCATTCCTATATCCTTAACGTTACCCTTAGAGTAGGCTACAGACACTCTTCCTCTTTAGTTGCCTCCAGCGACAAGCAGACGATAGTATGGGTGTTTTCGTACCTTTCCCCTCCCCCCACAAAAGAGTTCTGTCCCATTAAACAAAGAGGATGTCAAAAGGAAACAAGGAGTTATCCAGGGCACTGGTGTCTAGCCCGTGAACTTCTGACGGGAGTCCCTCTGGCGGTTCAGCGCTCAGCTCCATGGTTTCTCCACCACTTGCTCTGATTGGTGGCCGCTCGGAAAGTAGTCACACCTCTCTAGTTCAGCAGCTCCGAGTCGGGCAGATGAGCTCAAGAGCCGTGATCTAAAGCGTACAAATGAATGCCATCCTGTGCCTTGGAATTCCAATACAGTTAGTCTGAAAACAATTAGGGGTCAGAGGTCAGAGGGGGTCAGAGAAAATAAATGAAAGCGAAGTGTTCGTCACAAGTAAGAATATGTAGAAGCAACGCCGAACTCAGTCAGGCCCGATGGTTAACATTGCATCCCACAAGTTGTCAGCCTCCGGGGGAACAACAGGAAAACAACAAACACCCCATCATGCCACTGAAGTCCATCTCATGGCAGGTTATAGGACATAACGTACCACTTGGCCGGCTGATAACCTGCAAAGAATCAGCTCACGACCTTAAAATATTTAGGAGAGGACATAACGTACCACTTGAAAGAGTGGGAAGTATTTAGGGTGCATGAAACCCTAACCACACGGCCACTTACTCGGTATTGCTCAATTAATACTGGTAATAAATACGTGGGCAATATCATAAACTAATATAAAATATGATAAGTTTTTGGAGTCCCATCACACTTTATTCAGGCTTTCGACTGGCAACATGTTTATAAACATTTTGGCGTGTTTAAAATCAGCTGTGGTTAAGTTCTGGTCATTTTTCGTTTTCTTTACTTTTTTAAAATTTTTAAATTGTTTTTTGTGGTTTTTATATCCTAGCGAATAGCAAGTTCGCCATGTGAAGTTTCATTCAAAGTTGTGCGAATATGAGAGAGCTCTCAAGCAAGATTTCAAGTTTCCATTCTCTTCATACCGCTTCATTATTCAGTCAAGCCGTTCATCATACTTGCCCTATTTCTTCTTTCTCTTTGAACTTTCAATGTACAATTCGTACTTTATCCGTCGAAGTGCGCACATAAACCGCCCTTATTCGTTGTACACAACTCCATGTTACAATACCAAAATGTTTAAAGCCGCACAGTGTGATCGCCACTGATGTTTATGTGGTAATGATCCTGTAACTGATATTATACCCGTCTGACATCAAGTGGTACGTTATGTCCTAGCGTAAATATTTGGGGATTACGAGAAAACCGTTCTTAGGTAGATAACGACCTAGATGGTACGTTATGTCCTCGAAAATCAAGTGGTAGACTACGTTTTGTCCGTGGTACGTTATGTCCGGATATCCTCATGGCCGGTTACGTCTCTCAGGCCCTTGCCCTCAGATCAGAATTAAATTTCTTGGCAGAGCTGGGAATCGAACTCAGGACCTTTGGAACCGGAGTCTCAATACGCAACGCGAGGCCACAGAGCACTGCGTTATAAAAGTTATTTGAAAAGCTTGCTTATAATTGCTCGTGTGATAAACACTTCACCCACGCAATTATGTGTTATGTAGCGATGAGAACGTGCACGCAACAGGCAGTAACATGTAAACAGATCTTATTATTCTGCATCAGCGGTGTCTTAATTTACCGTGAAAGGGAGAGTAAGTGGTTACAACTTTCCATTCATATTGTACTTAATTAAAATATCTGCAATGCTTGCACGCGTTCTTTAATTCATTCACGTACTATTAAGGAAATTAGCGTGTGGAGGACAATGCGAATCACAGTTCTATCATAAGTTAAGCCACGAACCACATGCAATTCTCTATTTTGATTTTGATCATCGACGCATTGGAACTTATAATAGCTTTTGATTGATATGTATTTATTTATTATTTATTATTTATTTATTGGTATTTATTTATTTATTTTTATTTATTTTTATTTATTTCTTATTTTTTATTTATTTGTTTATTTTTATTTTTTATTTGTTTATTTATTTATTTATTTATTTATTTATTTATTTATTTATTTATTTATTTATTTCAAGCGAATTGATCAAGACTCTGTGATGTTCAAATTTTCTAAATCTTTCCTAACTTCCTTAGTCCACGTTGGAGTGGTCTTCTTCTTCCAGAGATTTATTTATTTACTACAAATCCACTCTGGCTTCGCCCGGGAACAGTTATGAATGCATTACGTTATAAGCGCTTTATTTTTCGATGTCAATGAACTACGACCTATATCCGTTTTACGTATCGGCATGATGGGTGAAATCACTAACTGGATTATTAATTATATTATCATGGAGATGCAAGTGCGACGAATTCTTTTCAGACGTAATTTAAGAATGGCGGGGTGCATGAAACACAAATCCCCCTTCCGTCCAATGTAAAAACACTTATACTGTAGTGGGCGATGTTTTGAAGATAGAGATATGCACTCGCCGACTTCTTTGTAGAACTTTTCATGCTGAACAATTCTTACACTCATATTATAGCCTATTGATATTTTTAACGGTTTGCCCAGCGTAAGCTTAAAAAGCGCACGGACGCCAGGTGGTTTTTTTTCGACTTTCTCGCTGAAATATTTACTGCTTGGCTTTCTTTGATCATAAATACATTATTTTCTACAGAAATTTTCCTCAAGATATCCTTTACAGAATGGTGAAAACCGCATCAAAATCCATCCAGTGGTTCTTGAGATTACCCGTGACATCCAAAAATCGGGTTCTTTGTTTTATAGTAAGTAGAGATTTATTTTAGGGACTGCGACATCGTGGTCATGTAGCCCCGTGTATTTTGGCTGTGTGAGTAATTTTGTGTGATAACTAGGGACCTGATTTTTTGAAAAATGCATATGCGCATATGCAAATGCATATTTTATGGGTTTATGGGATATTTTGCAAATTCTGAGCATATTAGCATATTTTAGCATTTGCCCTTGAAATTAAGTAT
This sequence comes from Meconema thalassinum, assembly GCA_946902985.2. Lineage (NCBI taxonomy): Eukaryota > Metazoa > Arthropoda > Insecta > Orthoptera > Tettigoniidae > Meconema > Meconema thalassinum. The sequence continues at coordinate 21,343,551 of OX336392.1, forward strand.
AATTTAAAACATCTTGAACAAAACGGGTTTTGCCTGCGTGTTGGACATCCCTTGTAAGAAGCTTTCTGAACAACTGATAACGAGATAACAGTATTTTAAGCCTGGTTATTTCAAGAAGGGAATGGGGTGGGACATTCCTTTCACCATCCCTGCTGCCAGTAGCCTGGGGTTAGTTTTGTGAGGAGTTTCTTCAGTGTTACTTTATGCTTAGTCTCCATATCCTTTACTTTTAATAGACTACCTAAAGAGAAGAGCAGCAGAAAGTATTTATTAAGTCAGTGGGTGTCACTTAATAGTGATTGTGGCGTTGTTGTCTATTGTCAAATATCGTCACCTTTCTTTAAAACCCTCGTAAGTCTGAATTTTCTCAACATTGAATGTTACCTCTTTCCTAATCAGAATTCAAAGCGGAATCGGAATTTTAAAACCTCTTAAGTCTATATTCGACAGTCTTTCTTTAGAAACCTCTTATGTCTAATGGTCGGAGAGTTTATTTTGCTTTTAGGACATACGTGGTTTCTAAAGAAAGGTGACGATATGCTCGAAGGATGTGAAATGTGAAAACAAATTTCAACTTGAACAACATGCAAAAACGACTGCACACGAGGGCAAGAAGAGTGAATAAGATTTTATATTTTATATTTTATACCTTTTTAAAGCGGCTTCGGTGGCGTAGTTGGTAGCATGCTGAACTGTGAAGCGGTCTTACCTTTCTTGTTGCTGTAGCAGCAGGAGAAACGTGCGCCTTAGTCCTGCGCTGGGCCCATGTAATAGGACTAGGGGATGATGAAATATGACCAGAATAATGGTAGATCAAGACGGAGAGAAATGTACCTGAGGCGTGGACTGAACGTAAATTCACATGGCAGTGGATGCAAGTTCAATGCGATGTTCAATCGGAGTGAAGCAAACATCACAGAATTACGATAAAAGAAACGAAAATTTAGTAAAGTTACGTCAGTACCCGCACTTCTCAAAGGTAAAGAATAAAAATATGTAAAAAGAAAAAGGGAGCAAGGCATCTCTAAAACGGGAGCGGGAGCTCAAGAAAAAACACATCAATTCTACATTTACAAAAAAAAAAAACAGAAGACTGTCCAGAGACAAGGAGTTGTCCCTGATAACAGAGAAGCATGGATACAGAACTATAACGAACCTGATCAGTAATTATAGAAATGTCTACTGATCTGCTCAGATATTCTGGCCAGTAATAACCGAGAACAATCCCCATAATTGGCACAAGAGAAGGAAAAGTAAAGGGGCGTAAATTAAAACAGGTGATAATGGTTCAACTGCTGTGCCCAAGGTTGTGGGTTCAAACCCGGTCGAAGCCGTCGGATTTTTTAAGAGCGTTAAAATCCTTGAGTAAGCCTTCCTTCAGAGGGGAAGCAAAGCCGGCGGTCCCATGTCATAGATTTATGGCATGTAAAAGATCCTTCGACAGACTAAACTTGTGTGAAGCTAATTTTCAAGGTTAGATTTCGTTGGAACGCTTTATCAAAGTTCCAACGTTCACCACTAGGTATCATTAATATCTGGTAGTGAAAGTTGGAACTACTTGAAATTGAACGGAACTTGTTGCTCACCCTATGGGTGTCCGCTTGAAGCAGATACAGCCTCTGGCGAGCCGAACATGTCCTCGGACACTCCCGGCACTAAGAGCCATAGTGATTGCTGAGAATTGAAGATGAGGTGGTAGTGTCCAACTTCATTTTCGTGGAGTAGAAGTAGGAAACTACGGAAAACCACTTCCAGGATGGCTGATGTAGGAATCGAACCCACCTCTTCTCAGTTTTGCCTCACGAGGCTGAGTGTACCCCGTTCCAGTCCTCAGACCAGAATTAAATTTCTTGCAGAGCCGGAATCAAATCCGGACCTCCAGGGCACAGCCAAGAATACTAGCCACTACTCTACTAGTTGCCTCCTAGAATGGGCTGTTCGGTGAATTTACATGCGCAATGTTGTAGAGCAGTGTTTCCCAAACTATATTGAGTGTGTACCACTTTAAGAGATGAGAACCTCTCGCGTACCACCTATAACCCCCACCACCACCACCACTACGTAGCAGACAAAAGGATGGACTGTTAGTTGTGTTTGTTAGAGTTAAAGTTCAAAGTCCAGTTGTTTTGTTATCTTATTCAATTGAAACATTCAAAATAACACTGTACAAATATTATTAATAAAAAAACTCATATTAAACTTAAAAACCAAAGTTCAACTAACAACTTCAATGTGAAGGGTGAGCTTGAAGATTAGAAGGCAACTTAGGAATGTCTGGTTTAAGATTGCTGAGTCTCAAACGAAGATCGTTTTCCACTGTAAGGAGCCTATTCAGGTATTTATTCTTGAGATAAACAAGTGAAGAAAATTCAGTCTCACGCAAGTATGAAGTAGTGAAAGACAGTAAAAATCTAACTGCTTTGTCAGCTATGTCTGCGTATCTGGACGCCTCTCAACCGAAAAGTTCACAAGAGCCATTTTTGAAAACGTTTGCCTTAGTTCTGAATCACAATTCAATTAATAAAACTGCTGCTTATCTTTGGCCAGTCCTCCAACAACATATGAATGTTTTTATATTTTTATATTTTTCGTAACGTATCTAATATTTTTATTTTATTTTTCGTAACATCACCGCGTACCACTGCAGCATTACCACAGTTTGGGAAACGCTGGTGTAGAGTACGGACGGCATGAGGTGAGGCTTCAGGGTCAAGTTGACCGCTTTAGGTAGACAGATTTCCAGCTGTCACTCGTCAGCCGCCGTGCTATCGACATCGCGTGTTAATGCTTAAAATCTGTGCATGTAATCGTCTTAAGCTGGGCGCAGTTAATCGAGGGGTGTCTCCTCCAGCGCTCCAGCTCCCCCACCACTCTTACCTTGAAGCCTTACCGCATACCGTCCGTACTCGATCCGCGCGCAGTGAGACTTCATACGATCGTGACGCGCAGTGCCTCCTCACGCAGCGCATAGGCTATACGCCTATATTGAGTCAGGTCTTAGTGTTCTACTCGAGCTGTCAGCAAACGGACCGTGCGGACAACGCCGTGACGTATGAACGCCAAGAATCTACTGGTAATGATCGACGAGATGCTGGGCAGATAGTTATTAGCAAAATTAGGAACTAATACTTGAAATTGACCGTCTACAGTCCTTACCTGAATTACAGACTAATACTGTCATCAGTCACCACAATTAACAGCGGTTATCAGACAGATTCTACACACAGCCAAAGTACACGGGGCTACATGACCACGTTGTCGCAGTCCCTAAACCGAGGAACCAACCAACATCTCCGCGGAAGAAAAAAATTGCGCGAAGAAGTAACAGATCGTTAGATAGTTACACATCAGTGTAAAAACATTGCATAAGGACAGTGTGGCCACAAGTATAAAAATGGACCCCAAATGACGAGAAGGTTACCGTCCCCATCCATATACAATAAAATAGTACTTTTGTCCTTCTGTCCGTCTGTCAATTGAAAACGACTCAACAGATTTCATTCCAAATTTGCAAATGGCTTTAAGAACATCCCAGAATCACTTTAGCATGTAGAATTCAACAATACATGCAATGCGATTAAGAGGGCCGAGGGGGGCTCTATTATATTTACCTCCGTACGAAAGGTCTTTTATAGCTATATACAGCAAGATTATTCTCATTAATTCCTGTAACGAATTTTTTTTCAATTAATTACAAAAGTTTTAAATAGGAGGCTAAAACACTGAATATGCATGCCCCACAAGGTTTATAATTTTATTTCAGGGCGTCATCACGGGGATGGGGACTTGCAGCATCGGTGGGACTTCGTTATTTTACACTATGAGCTGAAAAATAGTATTTTTCTTGCCTATACCCATACTTTATTTGATCAAACAGCTTCTACACACACCCAAGTACACGGGGCTACAAGACCATGATGCCACAAAACCCGTAAACAATCAACAACAACAAACTCTACCGCACATCAAGGACAATGAATTTTAATCGCTGTAGTCGTGTGTAGAAATATGTGGTATTATAAGTAGTCTGTACCGTGTGAGTAGTTATAAATCAACAACAAAAACAAGTAGTTCCGTGAAGAACTAAATAGCCTATTTTCATATATCCTACTAATATAATTGCCTCTTTCAACATACAAATTGTCAGTTTGATTGCTGTAATAGATACGTAGATATTTTGTATGGTCACCATGTTGGATTTCTTAGATTTATGTACTACTAGCAGTAGTACCCGGCTTCGCCCGGTGGAATGATGATAATATTTCAGTCTCCTTAACACTCAACGTCACTGATGAAGATGATACTGACTACGACTGCTATTGAACGGGTATAATAAACTTACACTCTAATAGAAATACATATTTTTAAATTACCGGCGAGGAAGACTGTGGTGTTGCCTAGTAGTATAATGGGCGTAACATCTAGGTCATTTGCCCTTTTGATGAGGATGATAATGAAGACGACTACTACTGATCGGGTATATCAACCTTACAAATTAATGGAAATACACATTTTAAAATCACAGGCTAGGTAGACTCTGGTGTTGTTTAGTAGTATAATGGACGTAACATCTAGGTCATTTGCCCTTTTGATGAGGATGATAACGAAGACTACTACTACTGAACGGGTATATCAAACTTACAAACTAATGGAAATACACATTTTAAAATCACAGGCGATGAAGACTCTGGTGTTGCTTAGTAGTATAATGGACGTAACATCTAGGTCATTTGCCCTTTTGATGAGGATGATAATGTAAACTACTGTTGAATTGACACGACAAACTTACAAACTACCGTGATAAAAAGAAATATTTCAAAATTCACAGGCGATGAAGACTTATTGTGTGTGGTGATTAGTGGTATAATGGGCGTAACATCTAGGTCATTTGTCCGTATGATAATAATAATAAGGTAATGAAAAATGACTACTAAACGAACATGGTGTAATTTTAAATCTGATATAGGCAATTCAGATTTCTACCTTCGATGTCTTCCAAAGTCTGAACGTTATTTTCTGGCTTAGGCCTATACTCGATGCGTGTAGTGAAAGAGCTTATCGAGTACTGCTCGGGTCCAAGCTGCACGAATCGCAGATGATGACGATATATGATGACAGACGTTGGGGGGGGGGGGGGGGGTTCCCCGGTCCTATTCACATTGACCGGTGAATCACTCATTCTTTCGTAACACTACAGTGGTTTGAGCAAAGACCCTGTATGAACATCAGCATTGTCAGCAATACCAGGTAACACGGCGGGGTCTGGACATTCCTCTCATGTCAACTCGCGATGAATCAGCAAGCTATTCTCACACCTGGCCCCCTCCTCCCCACTACACCCACCAGGGTCTCTCAACTTGTGGGACGTGGGTTTGCGACCACGGGACCCCAGCTGAGTCCGGCATTGCTTCTGCTTACTGGTGTCGGGCTCCTTTCAGTTCTCATACCTGTCAGCCTCCCTTGGTCAAACTCTTGTTCTCTTCCGACCCCGATGGTATCAGGGCATCCGAGGCCTAGCGACTCTTTCACTTTCCCGCCTTAATTGGCCCTTGTCTAATCATTCCTGATAGCCTCATTCTTCGAGGTGTCAGCCTTCTTTTTCTTTTCTTAATATCTCATGTCTTCTGCTCAAGACCCTCAAGGAGGAAGGGTGTGTGTAGCCCCACCACTTCTGGTGCACCCTCGATAGTGCTACATCCTCAAGGGCTCATGGCTGGTGAGTTCGGGAGCTGGCAACCCTGAGGGTTTCCAGAGCGGGTCCGGTTTTAACCCTTTTTTCCATTGCCTTTGGGACGGACCCTGTCCTCTTTCCGGGAATGGAGTGGTCTGTCCGCAATTTCAAGCAGACAATGTTACTCGCAGGGTACCGAAGGGTAAGTATACAAATGTTGGTTCTGAACGGTGAAACGGTGTAGATTTGTGCCAAAGGGCCTAAATGAAGGGAATGGGGTGATCTGTCCGCAATTTCAAGTGGACAGGGTTACCCGCAGGGTTCGAAAGGGTAAGTATACAAATTTTGGTCCGGATCGGTGAAACGATATAGATTTTTGCCAAAGGGCTTAAATGCAGGAAATGGGGTGGTCTGTCCGAAATTTTAGGTGGACAGTGATATTCACAGAGTTACAAAGGGTAAGTATACACATTTTGGTTCAGATCGGTGAAACGGTGTAGATTTGAGCCAAGGGGCCTAAATGCAGGGAATTGAGTGGTCTGTCCGCAATTTCAAGCAAACAGTGTTACTCGCAGGGTACCAAAGGGTAAGTATGCAAATTTTGGTTCTGATCGGTGAAGCGGTGTAGATTTGGGTCAAAGGGCCTAAATGCAGAGAATGGGGTGGTCTGTCCGAAATTTCAAGTGGGCAGGGTTACCCGCAGGGTTGCAAAGGGTAAATATACAAATTTTGGTTCGGATCGGTCAAACGGTGTAGATGTTTGCCAAAGGGCCTAAATGCAGGAAATGGGGTGGTCTGTCCGAAATTTTAAGTGGACAGTGTTATTCACAGGGTTACATAGGGTAAGTATACAAATTTTTGTTGAGATCGGTGAAACGGTGTAGATTTGGGCCAAAGGGCCTAAATGCAGGGAATGGGGTGGTCTGTCGGAAATTTCAAGTGGACAGGGTTACCCGCAGGGTTCCGAAGGGTAAGTATACAAATTTTGGTTCAGATCGGTGAAACGGTGTGGATTTGTATACATAACAGACAGACAGACAGACAGACAAACATTGAGCTTTATATATATAGATTGCATGAAGATTATTGTGTAGGTGTAGGTGTTTTATTCAAACTTCAATCGCATGATTAGGGCACAAGAAATAAAAGCGGGATTTTAAAATTTCGCTCAGCCGCCATCTTGTGGTTATGAAAATAATTTAAATGACTTAGATGCCAGTCGATTACAATTTGTATAAGCATATACCGTATCAAGTTTCACTGCGCTCGGATGGTTAAAACGCAAGAAAAGTCCATTTGAATATTTTAATTTCGCGTCGCCGCCATGTTGGATTTGTGCTCGCCAGGTTATTGGAAGTCCCATATGTGAACTTATGCGTATAGCCTCTATACAGTTACAAAATTTCAGTTTGATTGCTGTAGTAGATTAATAGATATTGAGAACGGTCTAAAAATTTCGGATGGTCACCATGTTGGATTTTAATATATGTAGGCCATAGAGTTATGTACTATTAGATGATGATTATTGTGTACGTTCATTATGCAAATGTTGATTTCGATCGCAAGATTAGAACACAAGAAATAATAACTTAATTTTCGAAATTCGCACAGCGGCCATCTTGAGGTTACGTAAGCAGTTGAACTAAATTAGATACCAGTCCATTACAATGTGTATAGATATTTTCTGTACGAAGTTTCATTGCGTTTGAATCATTAAATCGCGGGAAAAGTCTATTTAAAACTTTCAACTTCGTTTGGCCGCCATGTTTGTTTTGTAGTTAACCGGTTTTTGAAAGTCTCATAGATGAACTTCCAGTAGTGCCCTTCATAGTTTCAGAGATATAGAATGCCAGTGAAATAATTTGCACAGCCGCCATCTTGAGTTTATGTAAACAATTGAACGAAGTTAGATGTCGGTGCATTACGATGTGTATAAACATATACTGTACCAAGTTTCATTGCGTTTGGTTGGTTAAATCGCGAGAAATGTCTATTTAAAAGTCGCAGCTTCACTTAGCCGCCATGTTTGTTTTGTAGTTACTAGGTTTTCAAATGTCACATAGGTGAACTTCTAGTAGTTCCCTTTAACACCGTACAAAATTCCAGGGTGATATCGTTAATTGTTTCGGAGATATTGAATGCTGGTGAAATATTTCGCACAGCCACCATGTTGGATTGGTGAGACGTAACAAAATTTGAAGGGCACGGTCGGGGTCGTCCGGAATAGTGCTATGAACTTACCGAGTTTCATTGAAATCGCTCTAGCCATTTAGAAGTTATTAGGGGGGACACACAAAAATCCTCACACACAGACACACACACACAGACAGACACACGGACAAAAGGTGATCTCATAAGCTTTTTTTTTTTTTTTTTTTTTTTTTCATAAATGAAAATAGGCTAAAATCGAAGTAAAGAAAATTGAACCTGCTGGGATTTGATCCATGAACCTCTAGACTATGAGCCTATGTCGCTACCACTACGCCATACAAGCGCTGCGCTGATAGTTGGTTAACAACTGGTTTAGTATAACTGCATAATATTTTGTGTAGCAATCAACGATTTCATCAGCGTTTTCTGCCGTTTCTATAAACCATTTGATAATAATTTTGTATTATTTTGTTCAGTGCATTCCTAAAAGGATATAAACTTACGAAGTTACGGAAATATATGGATTTACGAGCAAAAGATACCCGCTATTTTAATCCAGCGGGACGGCACGTACGAGCACGATATGGCATGGTCAGCCTGAATTGATAGTCACTACTGTGGTCACATATTCTATTTTAAAATGCTAATATCCTACCGGTCACCTCCTTGAGGACAGTTTAAACCTCCCTATATACGATGAGCGTATTTGGTAGGTTGAATCATAAGTTGCGGTTTGCCTATAATACTTGCATGGTTCATACATCCACCATCCTGACACTATTTGGCTGATGACCTTGAAGTTTGGGCAAAATACGCTTCCTACATTAAGATATATTGTTGCAAAATTTGGTAGAGATCGGATGATTAGGTTAGTCGTAATTTGACTTAATTTTTGATCATTTGGGTAGCCGCCATTACGTTTCCGTAAAGATGGCGGCGATATAAAACATGACACCGAGGTGCCCTTCGCTAGTGCTACCTCTGTACCAATTTCGTTCAATTCGGTTTCACATGTTTGAATTGATAGGGGGGGGGGGGGGGGGGGGGGGGACAGGCATACCAAATCCCACACACATTCACACAGCAGACACACAATTTTGGCCCTGTGTAGATCTCATAAGTCTACTTTCATTTTATGCAAAAATCGAAAGTAGGCTAGAAAAGAATGTGCATTTACTAAGAGTGTGCTCATTCTGTGTTGGAGCGAATGTACATCGTGACTACATTTATAAAAGTGATGTGAAGTGTGTTGTTGCTAACTTCATAGTTTGTTCTGAAATCTGTGCTTGTTGTCTTGTAATTATACAAGGTGATATTTAGCAAGATGGGCGGGTCTTACGCAGCCCGCTGGTCAGCAGTTGAACACTGCCCGTCTGAGCCGCATGAGGCCGGTTGTCAGTGGCAACAAACATATTCTTTGGCAACAAAAGGATCGAAGAAAGAAGAAACAGGAGAGACAGGCTCGCGGCGCGGGCGAGAGTGCAAGCGAGGGTCTCCGTCAGATACAATATAAACTCTCTGTATATTATTAAATGTACGGTACAGTGCTTACAATTTACATAAGATGGACTTACCCCTGTCTGCTGAGTAATACATCGAATAGATTTCCGAAGAGAACGTTCAAGCTACAACGGATATCATCCACCATCTTCTGTTTAATAAGTCGGGGTTTAAACTGTGCGATTACTTGTCGATAGAGCCCCCCCTCCCCCCTATTTTTGTGTGTGTTCTTTCTTTCTTTAGCAAATTATGAATAAGATTGTGCAACTCCAACACTTGGGAATTCACGAGGAAGTTTTCTTCGCGCGTACGTAGCATTACGCTTTTCTTTACAAAACAATTATACAGGTAAATACTGTATCGGTACCGTACTTTATTTCAAAGCAAATCGCTCAAAATCCATTCTAATTTTTCAAACATTCACCACAATAAACGTTATTGGTTTACCTAATAAATACACTCAAGTTCACTCACAGCATAGCCAGTACAAACAAATGTATCCTTCAGACTGAACTACCAGTAGTCTTTGCTTGGCACATTTAAGACGGCTGACAATGCTGGAATACGCAACACTTGCCTCGGTGGGCGACTGCTCATCTGCCGGCCAGCGCACTGCGTGAGATCTGTCGACCCTGCCGAAAATCACCCCGTTAAACGGATACCGCTTTGCCAACAGCCACTATAAGTTCATTTTTCTAGGTGATTGAACACCAACAGTGGAAACAACTACTGTATTAACTAGGCTACTTTAAATGCTGGAGTATAGAGTCCAGAAACAACTGGTCCATATTCAAATGTATGCACACTACTGGAGGAAAGAGCCATACTATGAGCAGTAAACAAATTGGATTAGGGTAAAGTGCCCATTCGCTGGATGGTTGCCAAATTCTCGGTAAAGGTTTTCTTATGCCTTTGAAATGATTCGGTACTCCAAATGGTAGACTACTGTAACTGATGCAAAACTATGTGAAGAGTCGTTAATATGAAGTAGGTCTGAGATGACAATGAGGCTAACCTTAGGACCCAACGTGAATTCCATGTTGCAAATTAAACTGCTGTCCCGTCCCGAAGGAAGATCACGTTTAGATTTAGAATAGCTGGCTATGATGTAGTGAGCTGGATAAAGATAAATGCAACTAATTGTCTCCAAGCAGTTTCTCGCGCCTAGCGGACCGCTTACGTCCTACATACGGACTCTCTCAGCTGCTTACTTTTTTCTATATCGTTGTTAGGTAGATCAACCAGTTTGGCCCATTTCATCCAAACTTGATACATGAAAGGAATGCCCAACCGTGAACTTGAGCACTCGCTTTCGGAATTGTTTGTACTTCAATCAAGATTGTTCCTTCTATTATATTTCAATAACCTTCAGCACTTAAAGGATTTCCTTCACATTCGACCACAGTTTAACCATAAACAAACAGGAATATGATTGTCACGAATTCAAGCAACATTAACAACCATCAATATGAGAGAAATGAACTTTCTTATGCAGCATTTTAATACTATCTGTATTAAGACTGGACAATTGGTGTTCCTTTCTTTCTCAGTGTTTTTAATGTAGTCTATATCTTAGCAAGGGTACTGTTGTTTATTTGTAACATTGCACCTTTGTTCGCATACCACTTCACTCACTGTCATTTCATCTCATTAACATCCATCTTTGTAGTATGTCTTACCGCATTTTATCATTTTAAATGATCTTGTCGACTTCGTCGTTACGCTGGGGTCTGGCGTTACGTTACGGTGACGGGACGAAATGTACCCAGATGCACTGAGGTGTGTGACGTCATAGTACCGCTCAGGGGCGACTCCTGAGGTGGTGCCCGTGTGCCATGGCACCACCAGTGTAATGAAGAGAGAATATGTGACTTTTCCCTCTCAAGAACAGTTTATATTACATTTACATTTTGAGGAAATTGTATACATATTCTGCATTTATTTGAACGAGCGCGCAAACTGACATGCGTTCTGGTGGCGCTTTATTGAATTACTGAGCCAGAGCCAACCGGCACTACCTACGAACATCAGACCGCATCAGACACTGTACTGCAATAAGGACTAGTTTGGCTTGAGTTTGTTTGTGTTGTGTCGAGACGCATATTACCCTGAGGTAGAGCCAACGGCCTCGTGACGCGGAGCTTCAATTCTATCCACGAGATAGCAGCACGTCACAGGTACAAGCACACATTACATACACGTTAGAACTGCCACGGCCGACTGAATACGAGCTGCGCTCTATATATGAGCGCATTCAGTCGGCCGTGGAACTGCTGAACTGCTTTATCTTTCAACCACTAGAGTACAGCATATGGCAGCACACCTCCAGTGGTACCAGCTTGACGATATATCACTGTGTCTTGATTATTAAATAAATTCAAACCACAAAATAGTTTTAGTTCTTTATTGTTTGACATTTAGCAACTTTTTTAGGCTCATATTGATGACGGGGATTATTTGTTCTCTCTTTGTAATGTAAAAATTCGGAATTTTTCAACGAGTTTTACTGTGTTTCGTTAATTTAATTTGGCGGCACAGTTTCACGTCCCAAGCGTAAACACAAATTCTCAAGTTTGACTGCAAATGTGTATGAATAGTGTCCGTCGTTAAATAGCTTTTGTGTTCATTTATATTAGATGCAGGGGATATCCTTTCCAATCAATCCGTATGTACGATAAGTAGCCTAAGGTTGTCTTAGAGGTAGGTCATCGTGTTCATTTCATCTCACCTATTTATTTTGAGACAGCAACTGAAATTGCGACAAAGAGGCTGTGGTCACGTGTGTGTTAGCAATAGCCATGCTTATTTTTTCCTATATAGACATGTTACATAAACTTGCATAGCATCATGCGGCATTGACCATATAAACACCGTTTTAATCTAATAAGTGTGCTTTTTGAATCGATACATGCAAGCTAGGTTCCTTAATAAAATTTGATTCGTTTCATGTTTGAAGATCGCATAGCTCGAGCGCAACGTACGAAGCCGTAGGAATCTCAATGAGCTCTGTGTCACCTTTCGGAAGAGTAACAATGAATAAAATAAGTGAGTTGTTACAATCTCCATTTAGCGATAGGACCGCTCTTATTAATTCAAATGAAGGTGTCGATCGAGGTTTTGGAACAAATATTTTTGATGAGTAGGCCTAGCATATGTTGTTTTCTTCAAATTATTTTTCTGAGAGGTTTGTTCAATTATAATTCTTAAAAGTGGTTTTTATTTAAAATGTATATGGATCAAAATATGTGTATGATATAATATCGTATGGCCTCGGTGCCAGGTGCAAGCGTTGTTGTTTGACACCCAAAGGGCAGCTTGCTTGTCGAATTTTTGTTGTTCCTTGGAGGGCCATGAAAGTCAAGGAGGTTAGATATCTAAGCTCCTTGACACTTTAGCGCTTTCTAGTAGAGAAAGGAGGAACTTTTGTTTTGGCGAAAAGTCCCGAGACTAAATTATTTGTAGTAGTTTTGCAATTTCTCAATTCACTTCAGCTGACGCTTCAATTAAAAACGTCTTCTACAATAGCACAGTTAAATAATGTTAAACATATAACTTATTGCATAAAATATGCACTATCCATACCTGCAACTTTGAATGATTTTATTGCAAATTTTGAATATGCTGGCACCACCAAGTGAAAAATCACCAGCCGCCACTGGTACCGCTTGGTGCGTGTGTTCCCCGACAATCTCTACTTCGTTAGTATAAGACAAAAATCCCCGATTCTTGGATGTCACGGGTAATCTCGAGAACCACTGGATGGATTTTGATGCGGTTTTCACCATTCTGTAAAGGATATCTGGAGGAAAGATTCTGTAGAAAATAATTTATGTATGATCAAAGGAAGCCAAGCAGTTACGATTTCAGTGAAAAAGTCGAAAACAAACTTGGCGTCCGTGCGCTTCTTAAGCTTACGCTGGGCAAACCGTTAAAAATATCAATATACTATGAGCGTAAGAATTGGTCAGCATGAAAAGTTCCACAAAATAGTCCGCGAGAGCATATCTCTATCTTCAATACATCGCCCACTATAAGTGTTTTTAGACTGGATGGAAGGGGCACGTTCCCGCGCGTTCTGGTGAGCGTGCGGCATCCCGCGAGCTTGACCTTCCTTTGCCCTTGGTTTGCACTTGCCGTTCGCGAGTAATTTGAAACAAGATAAGCAAGATAAGTATTATGCAGATAATTTTCTAACATGTCAAGAGTCTTTGGCTTCGAGCGAAGCGAGAAGCCTCCAGCCTTTCTAGCATTTTTCAGCATTTGTAGCATTTAAAATGATACAAAGTCTAGTCTTTCAGACTGACTGTCACTTTTATGTATGTTGGCCTTAACAATCATTCCAAGCTGATGAAGGGATCAAATGCTGTTGGATCCTGAAACATGTACTTGTGAGAATATGTAATCAATAAAATAATTAGTTTTGACTAGGTGGAATCAAAAGGATAATTCTTTATCTATTATATACTTCGTCAATACGGAACCATGTCGAATGTTAACAATCCCGAAGTTAACAATTCTGAAAATATCCATGCAGCCAGTTGGACATGGTCCGAGTTTGACACTGGTAAATTCAAGTTGATTTATGAAGTCCTTTTAATGTTGCCTTGTATGTTGTGTATCATTTATTCATGTATCTAATTCAAGTATTTGAATGGACTCTATTAATATTAATTGCCCAAGATAATTAGGCTTCTCTCTACATGTCACCCTTTCATCGAAATTAAACTTTCATATGAATAGTTTTTAAGAGAGGTTGTATTTGAATAAAGTAAACTAATCTTCGGCGGCTTCGGTGGTGTAGTTGATAGCATGCTGAGCTTCTATGCCCAAGGTCGTGGGTTCAAACCCGGCCGAAGTTGTGAGATTTTTTAAGAGATTTAAAAATCCCTCAGTATGCCTTCCTTCGGAGGGGAAGTAAAGCTGGCGGTCCCTTATCATAAGATTTATGGCATGATAAATATCGTTCCACTAATTACACTTGTGTGAAGCTAAATTTTACGTTATATTTGACTAATGCTCTTAGGTTCCAACGTTCATCGCCAGGAGCCGACTGCGGTCGCATCTAGTAACAAAGATCAGAACTAGTTGGTCATTGATGTTGGCTTTTGTTAGCGAAAGTTGGAACTACTTGAAAATCGAATGTCTGCAGTCCTTACTTGAATTAAAAACAGATAACACACACAAATACAGTGATCACAATTAACACCGGTTATCAGACAGATTCTACACACACCCAAAGTACACGGGGCTACATGACCGCGTTATCGGGCTCCTAAACTGAGGAACCAACCAACCAAACTTATCTTCACGAAAACATGTTTTGAAAAGTCAAGCAAATCATTATAAATTGAAATAAAATGTCAATATTCACAAACACTTTATAACCAGAGCTTGTTTCCTTTGTGTTCCAGTGTGTAGCTATTTACCTCATGATGGCACTTCTCCCTCTGCACACCGGTGCTACCTTGACACCAAGGGCTCCAAATTTCCAATACTTTGAAAGGTAAGTTTGTATTGACTGGCTTCAAACAGTCACAACTGTTAAAAGGTCTATAATCAAATTGGACAGGGAAAAATACAATTTCCATGTACTTACTTTCTCCTCGTCCTTTTTCGTGTGGTGGCTGGCAGATAATTATTCTGGGTGTGCACTATGTTCATTAAGGGGGGGGGGGGGGGGGCTGTATTCAATTGCGCGATAAAACAGATGTACTGTACGCTACCTAATTCATCACAGTTCATAGAACATTACATTGTCATCATCATCATCATCATCATTTTCCATCTCAATTTTCTCGGTCCTGGCAAACAAGCGCTCTCCATCTTGCCCGATCTTGGTACACCATTTATTCTTGGACATCGTCCCAGTTAAAACCATTCTTCTCCACCTCTGATCGAACTGTCTCTATCCATCGTCTCCTTGGTGTTCCTCTTGGTCTCTTCCCTCTGACATCCAGGTTGAAGTACTTCTTAGCTGTTCTAGAGCTATCCTTCCTCATTACTGAAGTCTGCGTTTCCCCCAGAAAATTGGTAACAGGGACCCTGATGCCAGCTGTTGCTCTGTGTACCTCATTTCTGATCTTGTCTCTCCTGGTAGTTTGGTTCATAGTGCTAATAAATCTCATTTCTGTGACTTGGATTCTACTGTAATCCTTACTTAGCAATGTACATGTTTCCATACCATAAATAAGGATTGGAACAAAGTAGATGTGTAATCGGATAAAATTGATTATAAGTTAGTCTTCATTAAAAACTTCACGAAAACAGAGCCGTCTCGTCAAATTATAAGCCTCAAAATAAAGAACTGAAAGACATTTTTTTGTATGATAAAAACCCTTCCAAGACTCCACAAACAGATCTCATTTCAGTGGATAATGAAGAGGCAGACAGATTAGCAAAAAAAAAAGGTACCACACTACAACAACCTGTCAGTCACACTAATTTTATATCAGCAAAAATACAATCAAAAACAGGTATGAAGAAATGGCAAAGAAAACAGCAGAAACCAAATTATGGAAGGACATTGATGCTAAATGGGATCAATACAAATTAACACCAAGAAGAGAAGCTGTAGCCTTCTTCAGACTTAACAGTGGCCATGACTGCCTTGCAGCTCATCTGAACGAATCAGCACCATGAGATCAGAAAAATGCACACTTTGTCACGAACCTGGAAGTGAAATGGACAAGGGGCACCTGCTACATGTGACTGCTAGAACTTCAGGAAACCTCACACGACTCTATTAGAACGCAAGAAAGCTGATGGATTGTAATACGGGCTAACCATAAGAAACAACACAAAACCTAAGTTATATGCGAGGGCGAGAAAGAACCCCGAGTGTGACAAGTACGTGCAAATTACATTGCAAGACTTAGTATCAGCAGTTGACGGAGCATCTCGGATATCTCCGTCCGCGCCTCGGCTCCCTTGTTGCAATCAGCGGGGAATGACCAGCAGAGTTAACTGTTGGGATAGGACTTACTCTGCCATACCCTTCACTATTGAGATCTGGTCGGTGCTTGGGGCTGACAACGACCTAGCGGACGAGCGCTCCAGACAGTTGGTGCGCATCGCTTTCTCAAACAGTTCACAGTAACTTACTACAAGATTTCCTCAGTTATTAAAGAACAGTAGGTATTATAAATTCCTGTACATATAAAAGGAAACGTACAGCCTTTATTACTAAAAATATTATTACGGTATTAATTGTTTTATCTTAACTTAAAGAAATCTGGTCGTTATGCAATACTGCAACCTTATTACTGGCACCCACTGGTATTGATTGTATGCCCACATCTTGTTGCTTATTCTTATATAGATTTATATAACCTTAACATAGAGCCTCCGTGGCTTAGGCGGCAGCACGCCGGCCTCTCACCGCTGGGTCCGTGGTTCAAATCCCGGTCACTCCACGTGAGATTTGTGCTGGACAAAGCGGAGGCAGACAGGTTTTTCTCCGGGTACTGCGGTTTTCCCTGTCACACTTTCATTCCAGCAACACTCTCCACTCTCATTTCTTTTCATCTGTCATTCATTTAATCATTGCCCCAGAGGAGTGCGACAGGCCTCGGCAGCCGACACAGTTCATATCCTCGCCGCTAGATGGGGGCTTCATTCATTCCATTCCTGACCCGGTCAGTCGACTGAAAGCAGGCTGTGGATTTTCATTTCATTTTCATAACATTAACATACCGGTAATTCATTTCTCATTCCAAGATTGTCCTGTAATCTTTTTTTAATTTTCCAGTCTTCTTTTCCCGTGTTGTCCAGTTTTCACTCCATTGTATACAATCCAGATCTTTCTGCTACACACTGTTTTAAGTGACAGTGCCTATGCTCCTGATGAGACTGGAAGTTTTAAATATATTGAAGGCATGGAGACAGCGATGTGTCCAGCTGTTGAGATTACGTAATTCCCATCCTTTTTAAGTGTTTTTGTGTGTTCCTCCCATCCTCCTCCTCCTCCTCCTGTCCACCCCAGCACATAAAGCTCTCACATCTCAGGAGTGGCTTAGGGCCAATGTTCCAGACTTTATTTCGACCTCGGATTGGCCTTCTGCAAGTCCAGACCTAAAACCTCTGGACTACAAATTGTGGTCCAAGCTTCAGAAGATGGCTTGCAGGAAGAGACATGCAAATGTTGAAAGTTTAAAGTGTTCTCTTTTGAAGGCAGCAGCAGATTTTCCGATGGAAGTGGTGCGTAATTCAATTGATGAGTGGCCACAAATACTTACAGACTGTATTCATGCCAAAGGTGGCCATTTTGAATAATTACATGTGATTTGGATTTGTTACACATCCATTTAACTAATATCATTAAGCTATGGAAATATCTCAAACCATTAGTGTAAATTTATTAGAAACTTTGTGACAGTTTTTATGGTAAGACTAGGTATATGCACCTCCCCCCATCCATACACATTAGTGAACTTCTTTCCAATAATCCGATATCATTATTAAGGGACAGGCTAGGTGCTCGGCCGGACCCGGATGTACGGCAGATGTATGAAGGTGGCTAGGCGGTGTTGCAATTCGGTCTGGCCGAGGCCTGGTTATAGGAAGCTATGATTATTTACTTAATAGAATGAAGATCCCAGTCAAGTATGCTATTACAACACTAAAATCGATAGATCAGAACATAAATGAGAAATGTTCATGAAAGCTGTTGTTTGACGAATTGCAAATGAGAGTAAACACTTACCTAAACTGCAAGATTGTCATATTACACATAGCTGTCCTCTTAAATCTTCTTCATTTCCCGTTTCCAGTTTCCTGGGTCAGGTTGCGAATCATGGACCTCCACAGTTGTCAATCCCTCCACCATTCATTTCCTTCTTTCAATACTTCTTTTTCTTTTACTCCTCCCTTCTCTATGCTCTCCTTCAACGTATCTATCCACCTCTTTCTGGGCCTTCTTCATGGCATTTTTTCCATAAATATTCTTTTTGGTACTCTATATTCCCCCATTCTCATCATATGTCTGTACCACTTCAGCTTACTGGTCTCTATCTTGTCTTGCAGTTTAGGGAACCCAGTTCTCTCCTTAATGTCCACATTTCTGATTTTATCCCTCCGTGTCTTCCCAATTATTCCTCTAAGGAACTTCATCTCGGCTGCTTGGATTCGGCTTTCATCGCGTTTTGTTGTGGACCAAGTACCTGCTGCATATGTCAAAATTGGTGTGTAATACATTGAGAATAGAACTTTCTTGCATTTCTCTGGGACTTCCTGGTTCCATACTAAACCTCTCACACTCTGGATTCTCTTTCCAATTTCTTCTTTTATTGTACCACCTTCTGTGAGTATGCTCCCCAAATACTTCAAGCTTTTTACCATTTCCAATGGATTTCCATTGACTTCAATATTCTGTCTTCCTTCTCTCTTGTTTCTTGTCATCACTACTGTCTTACTCTTCTCCACATTTATTTTCATTCCATATTTCTCTTTCTAAAGCCTCCGTGGCTTAGGCGGCAGCACGCCGGCCTCTCACCCCTGGATCCGTGGTTCAAATCCCGGTCACTCCATGTGAGATCTGTGCTGGACAAAGCGGAGGCTGACAGGTTTTTCTCCGGGTACTCCGGTTTTCCCTGTCAAAATTTCATTCCAGCAACACTCTCCACTATCATTTCATTTCATCTGTCATTCATTTAATCATTGTCCCAGAGGAGTGCAACAGGCTTCGGCAGCCGGCACATTTCATATCCTCGCCGCTAGATGGGGGCTTCATTCATTCCATTCCTGACCCGATCGAAGACTGGAAGCAGGCTGTGGATTTTCATTTTTCATTTCTCTATCTCTTGATTCCATACAGTGACTTGTTCTTGCAGTTCTATTTCATTTTCTTCCCATATTACTATGTCGTCTGCAAAGAGTAAGGCCTTAGTCTCCTTGTTTCCCATTCTTCGTTTCACACTCTTGTGGATTTCATCCATGACAGTTACAAACAGTATAGGGAATAACACACTTCCTTGCCGAAGTCCTGTTTCAACACTGAACCAGTTTGTTTGTCCTAACTTGGTCTTCACACTACTCACACACTTTTCATACATGTCATCTTATATACCATATAGAAAATATTTAAAAAATTGTTTGTATAAGTCATCTAGTAGAAAAATGGCTTGTGTACCGTACCAATATGAACTATAAGTGCATGCTACTTTTCCCAGCATGATGTTGGTATAATGCAGAAATTTGACTTCCTGTGCAATAAAAATAGAAGCTAAAAATTACATTATGAATTTCAAAGAGAGTCGACTTTGTGTTCTTTACAGATGTTTTACCATCTGTGCTTGGTATTGACTCATCAAATGATGATCTACCAATATGTCAATATCTATAAGGTGCGTTCAAAAAGTAACGAGCCGGAGGCTGTAATGCGCAAACCAGTGACGACATCGGCTAATCGTGGCGTGTGTAACGAGGTGTGGTTCCGACCAGAGCGTGGAAGGTCACAGCCCGTCGCTAGAGGGCACGCGTGCACGTCACGTGACGATACAAAGCGAGCAGCAGCATGCATCAATCGTCCAACCAAGACCAAGACAGTGGGCCATTCGACATGCTTCCCGGTGTGGTTGAAGACTGTGGGACACCCATTGGGCACACACTTTCCGCAAGTGCAGTCGTTCCTTCATGATGGTGTGCACACTTCCGACGTTCAATCCGACCACGGCGGCTATGGCGTTCCCTGTCACTCCGCGGTCCTGGGTAATGAGTGCATCAACCAGCTCGACATTGTCATCGGTAATGCAGGGGGGTGCCCCAGACAGGGCATCATTGGCTAACGACACCCATCCTTCCCTGAAGCGCTTGGGCCACGCCTTGACCCTTGCAAGGGACATGCAGTGTTGGCCTTACACTTTTGACATTTGGCGATGAATGTCCGTTCCCCCTACTCCTTTCGCTGTCAGAAACCGAACAACACCTCTTTGCTCTTTGTTTGACGCCTGCATGTCACTGTTTGCAATGCGACTATCAGCGTTGGACGATTGATGCATGCTGCTGCTCGCTTTGTATCGTCACGTGACGTGCACACGTGCCCTCTAGTGACGGGCTGTGACCTTCCACGCTGTGGTCGGAACCACACCTCGTTACACATGCCACGATTAGCCGATGTAGTCACCGGTTTGTGCATTACAGCCTCCGGCTCGTTACTTTTTGAACGCACCTTATACTATGCTTCCTGATATGAATTCTCACAACTAATGCTAATGTATTTGCTTTCTTACAGACCTAAATATAGGTATCCTTATTATGATGAAAATGGGAAAGGAAAGCTGCTGTATGGATATGGAGGTTCCGATCTCTACCAGTACAAAACATACTCACCACTAGAAGGAATCTACTGATCTCTCTACGGTACTATTCAAATAAAGCCAAGACTCTATCAAATTATATTATTTATTTAAAAACATTACAAAAATATAATTGTGATTAGCCTATAGTAAAAGCTGTTGTGAGCTATTATCTTTTCAGTAATAGCAATTATTATTGGCATAGAAAAATTATGTACTTGTAATTTTGGAAGATGGACTGGAACGGAGGTGCTACTTGGTCTATTGCCAACACTGAGTATTATGCATATGAATATATCTTTATTATAGGGTGCAGAACACAGGTACCAGTGTATTTCTATTTCTGTTTTCTATACCATTAGCATCTCTAGGTATTCATAGGGAAATTAATGGACAGTGTTAGCAGAGACCATGCACTTTAGTGCCCAAAGTTATGAAATAGTAGCTAGTAGTATTAGGACATAGCCTACATCAGCCGGGTGCAGAGTAATAATTACTGTAACTGTGCCATTATTAATTTCACAAGTGAACCAAAGATCCATCAAGAGATGTTGACAGCTATCTGGATAGTCACCAAAAACTTCTTGGTTTTGTAATAGCAGGAGTGTGAATGGACCTCCTTATACTCAATTGGGTTCATATCAGGCAAACACAGTGGCCAAGCCAATCATTGGAATAATCAATATGCTTCATGCTGTTCAATTTTCCATCACATTATTGCCTATTGTTGTAGTTGAGGACTGGAAATATGCTAATTTGTCACTTTTTGTGCATACTGTTCGAATTTGGTGTAAACTTAAACTATGGTAAGACTTGCATGCTGCTTTTATTCACACTTTTTACAACACTATTAAACCAGTAACAGTATTACATTGAGATTGCTAATTTCTAATTCCACTTGGCGTTTACCCAGTGTGCACAGTGTTGAGGAAGGCAATTAGGTATCAGTTTCTCTTAGTCACTTTCTTACCGCAAGCAGGGAATACCATAGTTACATTCTAACTACTGTTAGAGATGACCTAGTCTTTTTTCCTGGCAGCTAACCTTACTATATTGTGTTATGCATGTATTAACACGACCAGTATACAGTACCTATATTTACATAATTTTGAACACTACTAGTCAGGGGTGTAAAACACGGGGAGGGCAGGGGGGACATTGCCCCCCTCAAGTTTTAGGTGCAAGACAAAATTTGTCAGTAAGCTTAAAAAATAAATGTAAAATAACCCGAATCTCTTCTAAAAATGGTTTAATACTACGTTAGGCGGAAAATGGGAAAAGTTATCTTGCCTTGCTTTGTCGTAACTCCTTTATTCCACCGAACCAACGGTCTGTTTTTCCCCCATCTCCCATTTCCAACCGAGGCGGCAACTGAGCCAAGAACCAAGGTGCTTTGGACTTTGTCCCCTTGCAACGACGATCCAGAAAGGTCCAGTGTGGGGCTTGATTTTTTCTCGACTTTGACATTTGGTGCTACGCTTGTGTCGTGTTTACCCAAATCGGTGGAGCTCCAGCATTTCATCATTTAATGTTTTGTATTCATATTCTGATTGTATTTTGTATTTTAATTAGAAATAATGAATAAAAATCATATTTTTTAAAATACAGCGTTAGGTCTATATTACCGTGTTATTTCATGCTTTAAAGCCTTAAACTAAGAAGAAAAACAAATCCCCGGTAGGAAGCAACCGCAGTTTATAAATTTGACCCCCTCACGTTTGCGAAGAGTTTTACACCCTTGCTACCAGGGATTGATTTGTCAACAGGCTACAACTTTGTTTCTATTTGCATAGCTGTAGCCATAATTATAAAATCATTCACAATAGAAATACATGAGGCTCACTGCATGGTGCAGCAGTACTGCTTTGTCCCAGAAAATCCAGGCACAGTCAGTCATATTTGAAGAGTAGATTTACTGGCATGTTAAAGATCCTCTTCAGGGCAAAATTCCAGCTTACTGATGTCTCTAAAGCCGCAAAAGTTACAAAGGATGTAAAACCTACAGCATCATTATTATTATTGAAATCACTTCAAAGCCCGGAGTAAACAATAATACCCTCAATGACTTCATAAAAATGGCGGAGACTCACTTATTTTATCTGGTTGAAAACTAGGGCACATTCCAAGACAAGTTTCATGGCACTATTATTCTCTTCAAAAATAAAAATTCTGACACATTCAGCTTCACCCATCCAAACCAGGAGCTCATATACAATCAATTTATAAAGCCTAAGCTGGAGGACATATGGGTAAGTTTTCAATGGAAGCCAATATAACGTACACAATTTTTTGGGGCAGATGACCTCATAGTTCCGCCCTTTAAAATAACAATAACTAACTGTACACAATTTAAAGTTCTGATACTTGCATACGGTAGCTCACCATTCCCAAATGTAAGTTTGCAGACAAATAATCATATAATATGCAATATAAATATAATAAATTTATATAAATCTATAGGAAAATACCACAGATTCATATCATATTATAATTAATCATTAGTCAGAAAAAGACTCGTCTGGGGCTATAGCATTGATGCCCCATTCAGTGGATTGATGACATTCATGTCCACCTTTGAAGAGGCAATGTGTCCAGCACTAGAAATTGTCCCTGTTCTTTTTATGTTTGTTCTTGTATTTTCTCTTTTTTTTTCTTTGGCCCCCAGCTGCCTTTATCCTTTTTTTCCTATCCAGTGATAGTTTGTAAGAAATTGATATGTAAAATATGAAAATTAAATGTAATTCAACTTTGAAGTGTTGTATTTTCTATACTTGTAGCTTCTGTTGTTGAGGATGTTGTTCCTAGCATCTGCTGAACCTCAGCCTTCTCCTCTTTGGACTGTGAACATAATAAAACATTGTGTTTACTACAACTAATTACAGTAATGCAAGATATAGATAAATAGGTACTCATAATGAAATGAAAATCCACAGCCTGCTTCCAGTCTCCGACCGGGTCACGAATGGAATGAATGAAGCCCCCATCTAGCGACGAGAATATGAACTGTGCCGGCTGCCGAGGCCTGACGCACTCCTCTGGGGCAATGATTAAATGAATGACAGATGAAATGAAATGATAGTGGAGAGTGTTGCTGGAATGAAATTGTGACAGGGAAAACCGGAGTACCCGGAGAAAAACCTGTCTGCCTCCGTTTTGTCCAGCACAGATCTCACATGGAGTGACCGGGATTTGAACCACGGACCCAGCGGTGAGAGGCCGGCATGCTGCTGCCTAAGCCACGGAGGCTTCAAATAGGTACTCATAATACCTAGATTAATTGAAATTTATTTAGAGTACAGCCTGTTTCTAAGAAAAAATGTTCTTCAGTCAATCAGCACACACAGAGCTGTGTAATTTATTAGAATGAAATCATCATCATCTTCATTTCCCCTTTTCCAGCTGACACTGGGTGGGGGCAAATATGGTTCCTCTCCACTTTGTTCTGCCGTTCTACCATTCCTCTTCCGAATGAATGAAATGAGGAGCCTAGAATCAAAACCCGCCAAATCCATTTTTTACGAAAATTGAGATAAGCATTGTTTCATATAGCTTTTGCTGCGCTGAATTCATTAAAACTATTATTTTGTTACAAAACCCGCTGCATCCTACTGTAAAACGAAGTCAAAGTTGAGGCTTAGTTGCAATATCCGCCAAGTCCAACGACAGTTTCGCCATTTTTGGTCACAAAACCCGCCACATCTACATCAGCCAATAGGAGCACCCAGATCCGCCATCTTACCTTCCATGATGCTTTGCGAAGTGTGTACTCTTTACCTACGTGCATTAGTCGGAGAATGTACCCCTGCCTGACGTGATTAGAATGGTTTATGTTGTTGTACTTTCTGATAATAATTTGTTTTGGATAATTTTGACAAAGAACGAGAAGAACAATAACATTCTGGTCTGGGTGATGTTTTCCACAGAACTGACATTTGCGAACACAAACGTGTCACGAAACCTGATTTTGATATGACTCACGTGTAGCCAGAAGCCATAAATAGAGGGATTGTCCTTCAGGCACTAGAAATGAAAGAATTTTCGAGACTGCTTTCGAAGCATTCTGGAGAAAGATGGAGGGAAAATGTAGAGCTGCAGTTCTATTGCAATCTGCAAAGTCGTGGCGAACACGAAGAGAATGATGATGATTGAGAAACTACTATTGAGGATGAGGTAGAAACAGAAATTTTGTAGCTATAACTTCCAGTAAAGAATGTGATTTAATAGTTGAATGACGATAGTTTTGTGTCTAAAGGCCTGGACCATAGTAATTGAATATTAATTTAATTTGACGCTTTTCCTTATTATTGTTCAGTACTGTAGGCTACAGTATTGCCGGCCCCGTGGTGTTGGGGTAGCGCGCCTGCCTCTCACCCGGAGGCCTCGGGTTCGATTCCCGGCTCCGTCAGGGATTTTGGAAACTGACGTGAGGGCTAGAACGGAGTGCACTCAGCCTCGTGAGGACAATTGAGTAACTGACAGTGAGGCAGCGCCCCGATCACAAAAACCAAGATTAACGGCCGAGAGGACCCGATTCGCTGGTCATGCGGCACCCCAATATCTGCAGGCCAAATGGCTGGGGATTAGGCCCTTCACGGGCTGTAGTGCCAGGGGTTATTTACTGTACAGTATTATTTCCCTTTCAGGAATTGATTGCCGGCGGTGGAGATGGGAACTACTCTTTATGTAATTGTGTCACACGTCAGCTAGCTTCGTTGACAGGTACAGTTGCGCGTGTAGGATATGACTCAGCTCCAGTTTTGGATTTAACTGTCCATGGTGACATGAGCTCCTGTGACGCTTATCTGACGTAATGCTGTGTGACCTATGTGCAGATTGCACTCTGTCATCGCTGTGTCCTCCGCTTCGCCCCGCAGAGCTCATGCTACAATAAACATAAACGCTGGCACAGCCACACTCAGCGGAAATCAAATCTTGAATGGGTAATATGAGTTTTATTATTTTTCTGTTTATTCTGATAAAACACAACCGCCCCTTACAACAACAATAACAAGAACAACAAAACACAAAAATTATACGATTTTTTTTATATTTTATAACCTATATTTAGTTAAATTTCATTCAAATATTAATTTCTGAATAAAGCTTACGCAGTTTCTACAATCTCTTCGCAACTTCAAATGTATTAGGGCTCATTGGTATCAAAACCTGCCAAATCCAAATCTTAGTAACAAACCCCGACAAATCCGAATTATTGCTTTATATTTTTCTACATACATTTTTAACTATATCGGGGATCAGCTTCGTACTTTGTCACTGTTTTTAAAAATAATTCATTCATTTTTTAGTGAAAAAAGAATTTTGTTTTGGGTATTGGTTCGTTTGTGACAGTTTTTGCCACTTTGCCGAAAAAGTGAAGGAATGGATTTGGCGGGTTTTGATTCTAGGCACCTCAAATGCAGTAAATGAATTTTAATCGGTCACAATTTTGATGTGTTAGATCTTTCCGCTCGGTTGCTGGATAGTTTTGTGGGAGTGATTTTGAAAATTGGGGACGGAAGTGAATCGGACGGAAGTGGATCGGACGGAAGTGAAGACGCACTGCCAGAAAAATGGGACGGAAGTGAATCGGGCGGAAGTGGATGGAACGGAAATGGATCAGACGGAAGTGAAGACGCACTGCCAGCTGGATGTACAATTGAAAATGTGTGTATTGGAAACAAGGCAGTGTGTGCTGTGTAGCGCGAGAATGTTATGGCAATACAGTAGGCAGTGCATTTAACAGGCACTGGTTTGACGAGCACAGTGGCAAATGTTTCACCGACTTTCATTTGTCATTGAGCAGTTTATGAAGCTTCACGTTCAAGGTTGAATATCACATGGGGTAGGACAAAGACGACAAATGACATTTAAGTAAGCGGCATTATTGTCAAGCTGTGGGTGAGTAGTCAAATATTAAATGCATAACAGAATGTTGTTATATGAGTGGAATAAAAGCTGTATTCTCATCATATGTGAGACTAGGTCATTTCATGATTGTAGGAAGCCATGTTTTGATTGTTTACGACGAACTGTATGAGAGCCTTGAGAATAATGAATGTTATAGTTACTGAGGAATGTGCTCACAGTATTTGAGAGTACTGTCAACGTTGTGTGTCACTTTGTTATTATGAATTATTAATGTAAAAGGAAGGAAGCTTGTAGTTTTGCGTGTCCGTTAATCTCACGATTGCTTCGGTGGCGTAGTTGGTAGCATGCTGAGCTTCTATGCCCAAGATAGCGGGTTCAAACCCGGCCGAAGCCGTCAGATTTTTTAAGGGCGTTAAAAATCCCTCAGTATGCCTTCCTTCGGAGGGGAAGTAAAGCCGGCGGTCCCATGTCATAGACTTATGGCATGTTAAAGATCTTTCCACTAATTACACCTGTGTGAAACTAAATTGGATAGGTTAAGACTGTAAACAACGCTCTTAGGTTGCTACGTTCGTTGCCAAGAGCCGACTGCGGTGGCGTCTAGTAGCTAGTTCTGAACTAGGCCTAGTAGTCGTTGACGGTGGCGTTTGGCGGCAAAAGTAGGAACTATTTGAAAATTCAAAGTTGCAGTCCCTACTTGAATTAAAAAACAGATACACACACTAATACAGTCATCACAATTAACACCGGTTATCAGACAGATTCTACACACACCCAAAGTACACGGGGCTACATGACCGCGTTGTCGCAGCCCCGAAAATAAGAAACCAACCAACCAACCAATCTCACGATCATGATCCACGGTACCTCCCTTTTACGTGGAATGCGAACCACAGGACATGGCATTTCAATTCGAAAATCTCACATGTATTGACCGGGAATCAAACCCGGTCTACCTTGGTGAGAGACTAACAGCTTGACCGCTGCGCCACAAATGTGACAGTAGCTATCTTCAATTCAATCTATACATTCATCATAGTACCAGTATGAAAATGGAGTGTAAATTAACATTTTAAGAATGTCCAAGCTGTGTAGTATACGAGTAGGATAACATGTCAGATGTTACACATCATATGCGACTACTGTAAGGCTCGTATCTTTTTTAAAATTTTATTTAAAATCATTTTATTGGACATTTGCTAACATATTTTAATACCCAACTTAGTCATGTTTTATCCCCCGTGACTTATAGCTTTTCCCATAAGGAATTGCGTCTGGAAATTTTTCGGAATTGGGAATCTCTAGCTGGGTTTGCTTTCTCTTTCTTTATTCACTTTCGAATACACCCTCTCAATCAAGTGATTTCAATCCATCGTCTACGGATCTTTGAATAGTTCAAAGATGAATGAATTTTGAATCCCTCAGTTCTAAATTTACACAAAAACAAGAATAAAGTAATTAAAACAAAGCGTGTGACTTTTTGCATTAGGAAAACTCCTCTTCAAGTGGAAATTCTAAACAATCATTCAAGTGTCTTTTTCTTAAACGAAAATGTGTGTGTTTGTCTTCAGTCCTTTGACAGGTTTGATGCAGCTCTCCATGTCTCCCTGTCCTGAGCTAATCGTTTCATCTCTACATAGCTACCACACCCTACATCCAAGGCAATCTGTTTAACATATTCTAACCTTGGTCTACCCCTACTTTTCTTGTCCTCGACCCTTCCTTCCATAACTAAGCTTGCTATTCCTGCGGGTCTTAGTATGTGTCCTACCAACCTTTCATTAGCAGTCACCAGAAACATCTCTCCTCTCCCACTCGTCTTAATACCGCTTTATTTGTAACTTTATCTACCCATCTGATCTTCATCATTCTCCTGTAACACCACATTTCAAACTCTTTAATTCTCCTCTTTTCTGCTACACCAACAGTCCAAGTTTCACTTCAATGCTCCAGACAAAGGCTTTCAAAAATGACTTCCTAATACCTAATCTACATTCAATGTCAACAGATTCCTTTTTTGTAGAAATGCTTTCCTTGCCTGAGGCAACCTACTTTTCATATCCTCTTTGCTTCATCCATCACTGGTTATTTTGCTTCCTAAGTAACAGAAAATGTAAATAAGACTATTGTTTAAACACTTGTAATAATTTCGGTGCTTTGCAAACATTATTATTCCATAAGTCATGAGAAGTAAAGAATTATAAGTTGCAAAACTGACATTGAATGTAATAATTTGCACACCTCTGTACTGAATAAGCGAGCAGATAATGTTAATGTATTCTGTTAAAATATCTTAAATAAAATATTCACTTACAAATTGTTCTATTCAGTAGTCTACATACAAATAGCTGGGCAAATTGCATGTTTCATTCGTCACTCAAACAGTTTCAGATCCAGGTTAATTATACACGGTGATTAATTTGTTTATTAACTCATCAATGTTAGATATTTACAATACTGTATTATTTACAAACCCTCGTGACATATCTTCACTGTTCTGAAAAAGTGCAGCACTTATTACTGCACAAGGTTTATTAGTGACAAGTAGGGCCGGATGTTGAGGCATTAATAGGATTGTCAGATGGACAATTCCATTCATTTAGTATAAAATATAATCTTATTCATTTTGCATAAAACAATGATTATGTTTTGCAGTCACTCCAGCAAAAGAATTTGCAGATTTAAGGATAAACAACAATAAATTAGTATTATTTATCAATCTTATTTTATACTAAAAGCTCATAATTGTCTGCAATGTGCTGTTGTCGATCGTCACCAGGAACCGACTGCAGTGGCATCTAGTAACCAAGTTCAGACCTAGTTGGTCGTTGACAGTGGCGTTTAGTATCAAAAGTAGGAACTACTTTGAAATTCAATGTCTGCAGTCCTTACTTGAATTAAAAACAGATAACACACACTAATACAGCCATCACAATTAACACCGGTTATCAGACAGATTCTACACACACCCAAAGTACACGGGGCTACACGACCGCATTGTCGCAGCTCCTAAACTAAGGAACCAAGCTGGGTTGTTGTCTATCCTATAAATGCTCAAACATTCGGGTTCTTTGATAAGAACTCTGAACTAGATTTGTGTGACACAAATTAAATGAAAAAACTGTTTACGAACACTATATTAGGTCTTTCACGACCATTAGCTATTCTACTTCAGAAATACTTTTACGTTTTTGCCGTGTCTGTTGCGGGGTTGAGCCTAGGTGCACCAAGTCGGGCTCATCAGCAGGCACTTGGTGACCCTGCCCAGACCACTGCTGGGGTAGCTCTTCTTGCACTATGTCACATATTTATAGCTCACTGCTGTGTTACTTTGCTGTGGAATGATCTTTTTTTGAAACATCTATAGGGGGGAGAAAAGCTCTTGGTTGACCAACTCTAGAACAATGTTCCATAGAATCTAACCAGGCAACACTGAAGAAATTCTTTGTAAATTTTCAAAGAACAGTATGACCTTTCTTAAGGCAAATATACTCATACTTTGAAGCATAATAACATAACATAACTGGCCGCGGTGGCCAAGAGCGCTAAAGCGCTACCTCATGCCTCGCTGGCATCGGGAGAGCGTGGGTTCGATTCCCACCTCGGCCGTCCTGAAAATGGTTTTCGTGGTTTCCCATTTTCACCACCAGGCAAATGCCGGGACGGTTCCTTTCAAAAGGTCCACGGCTGATTTATTTCCAATATCCCTTCGCTAACCCATTCTGAAAAGAAAAGTACATGTCCATTGGCCGCATTAATAAAATTAAAAAATAAGACCGCTGTCAAAACTGAAATCGCAATCATCCTCAGAATCCCATAATAACATTACCCTAATGGTCGCGAAATATAGTGTTCGTAAACAGTTTTTCATTTAATTTGTGTCTAACACTAAATTATAAATTGGATAAATTAGAAGTACTGGTATCAGAAAGAAAAATTATACGCAAAATTCTCGGTCCATTAAGAACTACAGAGTTTTGGAAATTAAGAAGTAACGAAGAGATATATCGGAACATTGAAAACATAACGGAGACAATAATGAAGAGGCGATTGTTATTTTCCGGACATTTATATAGAATGAATGATAACAGGTTAACCAAACAGATTTTTAAATAACTTTAGAAAAAGAAATCGACAACAGCCTGGTTTCAAGAAGTAAAGAAAGATTTAGAAAGAAACAATGTAAGGGAAGAAGATGCACTCGAGAGAGAATTTTTCAAAAAAAAATAGGTATTAGGAATGGAAGGACTCCAAGAAAGGAAACATGCTCAAAATGGTCAGAAGAGAGAAAGAAGACATACAGCGAAAAGATGAAGGAGCACTGGAGGAAGATTAAACATTGAAATTGGTTCGTGGTCCTCAGAAGACCCTAATGGAGAAAGAAGAAAGAACTAATTGTGCACAAATATTCAATCATGAGTCGCTGAGGTAACATAACAAGCTAAATCTCCTGGATACTTACGCTCACCACTTCTTACAAGCAACTCTGAGTTGCGTTCTCGGCACTAACTCACCAACAACACTCGTCGCTTACCCACACATTACTCCTACTTACCCAGTTCAAACATGAACAATAAAAAGCAAGGAAAGTTGTCCTGTCAGAGAACCTCTGGGGTACAGTAGCGCCATTAAAATCTGCACCTCAGACACCAGACCCACACAAAGTGGTGAGAGCAGGCAGGTTAAGCTGCATTGGCATAGACCATTCATGGTGTAATTAGATTTATACATCTGTCTGGAATGCAGGGAGTTCACATCAGAGTCCTGACACTAATCTCATTTCCAATTCTTATGCTTCGAAATTGAAGTTCCTCATTTGGTGCATTAAGACATATTGATATCAGCGCCAGGAGATGGCAGTTGGGTGTAGATACCTTCCCGCTCGCTGCGCATTCCAAAAACATTAAGATGGTCAATACTTGCTTCACTCACTCAGCACATTCCTTCTTTCACTGGCTGCGTGCCGTCGGCTGCGATAACAACCATTGGCATGCAGGAAGCCGATATATGTTCATCCCCTCTCACTCACTGCATGTTGGTATGACTCTTCCACATTGGCTGCAGAACCCAGAAACTGACATAAAAAGGTAGAAGTGAGGAAAACTACTTCCAGGATGGTTGAATGGGAATCTAACACATTTCTCCTCAGTTTTGCCACTTGAGCCTGAGTGTACCCTGTTTCAGACCTAACACCAGAATTAAATTTCTTGGCAGAGCCAGGAATCGAACCTGGACCTCTAGGGCGACAGCCAAGAAGGCTAGCCACTACACAATGAGGTGGTTTGTGGTTTGAGTAAAGGAAATCCATCAATTCTATGCTCTAACTCATAAAAGTTCCTTGCACTTGGTATCAAGCATATACCGGTACCGAATTGGTGAATCTAATATACACTGGAATCCATTTTCATTTGGTACATCCACGGCACCCTAAAGTGATGATGACACTGATATCTACTCTCTGTACTTCTGCTAGCAACTTTGCCAACCCCTCACGATGGTCCATAGTATGATGAGTGAACAATGTTCACTACATAACACATCATGGTAGGCCTATAGTTATTGTCAAAAGGAAGGGAAATATCTGAAATGTTGAGGCCACTTTGAGATCAGTTTACGATGTCTACGTTTCAAGAGACCCTTGTTTACAAATAGCAGAATTATTTTGGGATGATGATGAACTGTTGAAAATGAAAGCCATAATGACAATCAAAGACAAGAGCCACTGAGGAAAGCATTCAGATTATTCACAACCTTACTGCAGGTGACAATTGCTTGATGGAAAGTGAAATTTCTTCAGCAGTGAGCATTATCTCAACCAATCGATCATGATACCTTGAGATACTGAAGAATCAAGATGAGTTGTATTCTCCTTAGCAGGAAAATGTTCAATTGGAAATCTCTTTCCTGGGTGGTAACAAGAGTGAGGAGAATGACCCTTGCAGTGAGATATCAGAGCTTTGAGAAAGAAAGTGGGGGAAGGAGCTCACACCCTACTGGCAACAGACTATCCATCAATTTTCATGGAAAGTATGATTGCTACAACCTCTATCAATGGCAGCCGATGAGAGGAGGCCACGCCTGCCTTTCTCAACTTGATGCTTGTGTTATGTATCTGTTGTATGTACAGGGTCATTATCTATGTGCACCAGGATAAACACGGCAAGCTGAGCCGGCTTTGACTTGTGCAGATCGCGGGCGTGCGTACCCGGCTCAGCCAGTGGTTGGTGCGCACTTTTTCACTTTTACCAAACATGTTCGATAATGTGTACTTACAGTGCTCATAGCCGATGCTGAAAATGTCCTCCCTCTCTTGATGAAAGAATGGACAACGATCTCATCTAATTTTTATTGTCTGTTAACTCTTTTTATTATTTGCGGAGCCAGTTTTCTTGAATCGTTTAGCGAGCCTCCTTCCTGGAAACATGATTCGAAATTTTCGTCTTGTTTCAAACAACTCACTGAACGATATGAGTCAGTGGAGTGGAGTATAGCAATGTCCACAACTGGCCACCTAAGTAACGCAATAATTTGCCGTGGTCCACTCAGCCGGCTGGCCAGGTGCGCAACGAGTGGGCCTCGCAATACCCCGCTCCGCTGACTCATATCGTTAGTTCACACGAGTTTTGTCATTCATATGGACGTGTATCTGCAAAGCTTAGACGTTAGTGTTGCACGTTTAGTGAGTATTGTGATTACTGTGATTGTTGGTCATGCCTGGACACCAATTCACATTGCGTGAACGTGTGTATATCCATAATCCGAATAATAAAAGTTGACAGACAATGTTGTGTTCTTACAGAACAAAAACTAGATGACTGTTGTTCATTCTTTCATCAGAAGATGTCAGGTGTGTGTTACAAGAGTGGAGGGACATTTTCAGCATCGCCTATGAGCACTGTAAATCACATTATTGAACATGTTTGGTTTAAGTGTAAAAATGCGCACCAACCACTGGCTGACCAGTGTACGCGCGCCTGCGATCTGCGCCAGTCAAAGCCGGCTTAACTTGCCGTGTTTATCAGGGCGCACATAGATCATGACCCAGTACATATCCCCTGAAATGAGGCTACAACTACAACAAGCATCAAAGTGAGACAAGGAAAGCCTCTCTCCTCATCAGCTGCCACTGTTATCTATTGGCAAAAATGCACTCCAGAAGCATAAAGCACCCTTGAATTCTAACATTCATCTGGCTATGCTCTTCTGCCTCCCCTACAAAGAACTTGTTCTATCTCTGCCTATGCCCTGGACTAGTAGATTTCATGTATGTAAACGCCTATTGGAACGGGGTCCGCTTTTCAGATCAATGCACACCAGTTCTTTCGATGAACTGCTTCCTGTGAGTTTAGGCTTCTTGATCTTAGTTCTGAGTTTATAGTCTGAAAATGTAACTTGTGTCATTGATCCATGAGTTGCAACAGTGATTGACCGACAGGCCTGTCGTCGCTGCATTTTAACGCTACTGCCAGCATATAATTCGGCCGCCCCTAACATGGGGTACAGACGCTGTTTGTAGCCGCCCGCTCTGGATCAGACGCTACAGCTGATACCTGCCCTCAAGTGAGGACGATACCTTGTACTCAATTAATCTCGAGCTCTGGGCTGCCCCTTCCGCCATCTACACTGTACCGAAGAATATCCCCTCCACTGTAGCTGCCATTGAGGTCTTCACCGTAACCCTGGCAAGGGTCCCTTACATTGTACTACCAACCGGGCCAGCTGGCCCAAGGTTTTTATTTTATTTTTTTAGAGGTGTTACTCTTCTATCTGGCCTGCTTGCCTTCTCTTGATGAATGCAGTACATTTGCATTTGTCTGTTGGCACAGGCTTTTAGTGCCGGGAGTGTCCGACGACATGTTCGGCTCGCCTGAGTCTGTAGCTACTTCCAGCGGACACCCTTAGGGTGATCTACAAGTTCCATTCAATTTCAAGTACTTCCAACTTATGCTACCAGATATCAATGATACCTAGTGGAGAACGTTGGAACTTTGATAGAGCATTCTGACTAAATCTAAGCTAACAATTTAGCTTCACACAAGTTTAGTCTGTGGAAGGATCTTTTACATGCCATAAATCTATGACATAGGACCGCCGGCTTTCCTTCCCCTCCGAAAGAAGGAATACTGAAGGATTTTTAACGCTCTTAACAAATCCGACGACTTCGGCCGTGTTTGAACCTGCTGTCTTGGGCACAGCAGTTTAGCATGCTAACAACTACGCCACCGAAGCCGCTACAGGCTAGAATAAAAGATATCTTTTCACCGATGTCTCAGTCTCACTCATGGCTGTGATTATATGGAAGCTACTGAGGTATGGGTGGTGCTTAGTAATGACATTCAGGGCACAGTCAGTGTCTGTTGGCACAGGCTAGAGTATCACCAATGTCTCAGTCTCCTTCATGGCTGTGATTATATGGAAGCTACTGAGGTATGGGTGGTGCTTAGTAATGACATTCAGGGCACAGTCAGTGTCTGTTGGCACAGGCTAGAGTATCACCAATGTCTCAGTCTCCTTCATGGCTGTGATTATATGGAAGCTACTGAGGTATGGGTGGTGCTTAGTAATGACATTCAGGACACAGTCAGTGCCTGTTGGCACAGGCTAGAGTATCACCGATGTCTCAGTCTCACTCATGGCTGTGATTATATGGAAGCTACTGAGGTATGGGTGGTGCTTAGTAATGACATTCAGGGCACAGTCAGTGTCTGTTGGCACAGGCTAGAGTATCACCGATGTCTCAGTCTCACTCATGGCTGTGATTATATGGAAGCTACTGAGGTATGGGTGGTGCTTAGTAATGACATTCAGGGCACAGGAAGTGCCTGTTGGCACATGCTAGAGCATCACTGATGTCTCAGTCTCACTCATGGCTGTGATTATATGGAAGCTACTGAGGTATGGGTGGTGCTTAGTAATGACATTCAGGGCACAGTCAGTGTCTGTTGGCACAGGCTAGAGTATCACCGAGGTCTCAGTCTCACTCATGGCTGTGATTATATGGAAGCTACTGAGGTATGGGTGGTGCTTAGTAATGACATTCAGGGCACAGGCAGTGCCTGTTGGCACATGCTGGAGTATCACCGATGTCTCGGTCTCACTCATGGCTGTGATTATATGGAAGCTACTGAGGTATGGGTGGTGCTTAGTAATGACATTCAGGGCACAGTCAGTGTCTGTTGGCACATGCTAGAGTATCACCGATGTCTCAGTCTCACTCATGGCTGCGATTATATGGGAGCTACTGAGGGGTGGTGCTTAGTAATGACATTCAGGGCACAGTCAGTGTCTGTTGACACAGGCTAGAGTATCACCGATGTCTCAGTCTCACTCATGGCTGTGATTATATGGTAGCAACTGAGGTATGGGTGGTGCTTAGTAATGACATTCAGGGCACAGTCAGTGTCTGTTGGTACAGCCTAGAGTATCACCACTGTCTCAGTCTCACTCATGGCTGTGATTATATGGTAGCTACTGAGGTATGGGTGGTGATGAGTAATGACATCCAGGGCACAGTCAGTGTCTGTTGGTACAGCCTAGAGTATCACCGAGGTCTCAGTCTCACTCATGGCTGTGATTATATGGAAGCTACTGAGGTATGGGTGGTGATGAGTAATGACATTCAGGGCACAGTCAGTGTCTGTTGGCACATGCTAGAGTATCACCGAGGTCTCAGTCTCACTCATGGCTGTGATTATATGGAAGCTACTGAGGTATGGGTGGTGATGAGTAATGACATTCAGGGCACAGTCAGTGTCTGTTGGCACATGCTAGAGTATCACCGAGGTCTCAGTCTCACTCATGGCTGTGATTATATGGAAGCTACTGAGGTATGGGTGGTACTTAGTAATGACATTCAGGGCACAGTCAGTGTGTGTTGGCACAGGCTAGAGTATCACCGAGGTCTCAGTCTCACTCATGGCTGTGATTATATGGAAGCTACTGAGGGGTGGTGCTTAGTAATGGACTTCAGGGCACAGTCAGTGCCTGTGGATGCTGTGAAAGGTTCTACTCATAGGGTTAGTACTGCTGTTCTGACTCAGTGAGGAAAGGAATGGCAAACTACCTCACTCCTCATCTTGCCGAGTGCGCCTCAATATAGCGCTGCCTTGGGTTTTTGTGGGTATCTACCCACATAACCTAACGGCAGTACTTTTTGAGGATCCAACAAGCCTACGGGCTGACTACCTAACAGACAGACTCCTCTATCACACCCACTTTATCCTGATTTGTGACAGGCAGAGCCTGGCTGCCCAAAATAGTGGGTCCAGGTTGGTGGGAACACGCTAAGAAGAAAAAGAAGAACCCCTATTATTGCTGAATCTACAGGGTCAGGGATGAGGTGAGGTGAGATGAATTTCTATGTGGTGGATAGTTTTTACGGTTGAACGCCCATCTAAATGTCAACCTCATTAGATGAGTAATGAGAAATGGGTGGAACAGGGTAAGGAGTAAGAAGGAAGTGGTCATGGCTATTAGAAGGTACCGTCCCAGCATTTACATGGAACTGAAAATGGAAAACCATTTAAAACCAATACGACAGGCAGTTCTAACCCACTTGTCGACAAGTCCGGAGATAGATCAACCCCATGGTTATGCACCTTAGCGTGTGTACAAGCCGGACGTTTGTTTTAGACGATTGCCCTTGACCTTGAAGCTTGCAGGTGAGCCTGTACGCAGTCACTCTCTAGCTTCACATTTGTCACCACCGGTCTGATGTAATGGAATGCAGACTTGAGCACGTGATGACACCACCGTCCAGAACAGTACAGTCCATGTCGAAGTATTGTGTGACGCGGAAGTACACGTTACATAGTTATGAACAGAATGCCATTATATTTGCAATGGCTGTACTTCAGCAGTAGCGTTAGATAGTTTTGTCCATCAATTGACCGCATGGAACAGGTGATAACAACACAGGTACTGCAGTAACTCGCTTCCATTAAGTCTTTTCACTCGTCTAAAACAAACGTCCGGCCTGTACTGTAGCTACTGCAAGACTTCATAATGGTATTAAATATTAAATTACCAGTTTTACATATCCTGCTTCAACGCCAGGAACCAATCCTTGACCAAGCAGCTGGATGAGGCGCTCCCCATGAGGTCCATGTTTCATTTCAAATATTTCTCTATTTTTGAGGCCATCTTCTGGACGGAACCTAATGCGGTGTAACTCAGGAGGACCAGCAAAGTACTTAAGGATCTGTGATGGGAACTGCGGGGCACCAATGCAGAAACCTGACAGCCAGAACGTCAATGTGGACACCCATATCTGAAATACATTATTATATTCAGCCTTAGAGCAGGAAAGAGAAGGAAAATTTACATGAGATTTGAATACACTTGGATCTGATCAAACGGAAATAACATCATATTCCCATTCGGGAATGTTCATAACCTATACACTTGGATGACCAGTTTCGATTGTCAAGCGATCATCATCATGTCCTTTAGAGTTCGGCTATTAAATGTATGTCTACAAGTACGGTATTTACAATGTATACACTTATTTATGAAGGGTGTTCAAATGAAAAGTTACAAATCATCGTAAAACCAAAACCGGTTGATATTTGAATATGCTGCTTTGGGATAACGTAGGCATCTAGGAGATGTAGTGTCCGGCGTGGTACTGTGCATGCATCAGCGCACACACACATGACGCAGAAGAGAAGCTGACAGTTGGACATTCCGTCCCGTCCAGTTGAAGTTGAAACAGCGGCAGTGATGGCGTTCACATTGCTCAATTCGACAAGTGAGGAGCAGAGAGGTGTCATCAGATTTCTGATTGTAGAAGGGTCTAAAGCGAAGGGAGTGATTCTGCTCCATGATAACGCTCGCCCCTCGTCTCTAACGTCACACAAGGTGTATTGGCCACGTTCAAGTGGGAGATATTTGAGCATCCACCCTACAACCCAGATTTGTCACCCTGCGACTTCCATCTGTTTGGCCCATTAAAATAAACATCTCAAGCTAAAACGTTTCCAATCGGACGACGAACTAAAGGACACCGTCACAACAGGGAATTCTGCGGCTAGTGAAGTAATGGGATACCTGTGCACAGGCCTGTGGTGATTACTTTTCAATAACGAATAAATGTACCCACAGTATCTTCCAAGTCTAGTTCATCCTAATATGGTGTATGTTACTATATTCTGGACATCTTCAACTTCTTCTTCTTCTCCAGCATGATTAATCCCACTTATGTGGGGTCACTGATGCGGATATTCCTCCTCCACGTTGTTCTATCCCGGACCATTTCCTCCACAAGCCCCCGCTGTTTCATGCTTTCTTGAATGCTGTCCATCCATCGCCTTTTTGGTCGTCCTCAACTCCGTTTCCCTGGTGGAAGCATTTCCATCATCCTATTCCCCACATAATCTTCATCTCTTCTCTTAACATGGCCATACGATCTGAGGCCAGCTTCTCTGACTTTCTCAGAAACTTACACCATGTTAAGTCATCTCCTAATCACTTCATTTCTCACTTTGTCCAACCTTGTATGTCCACTTCCCCATCTCAGCATTTGCATTTCTGCCATGTCAAGTTTTTCTGTCCATCTCCTTGATATCTGCCAGGTTTCTGCCCCGTATATCATTGCTGGTCTCCCCACGGCCATGTGTACCCTCCCTTTTAATATTTCTGGTACATCTTTAAAAGGCCAATTTTCATTCTCACCACACATGAGCTAAACAGCCCTCTCTAAGCACACCCGGTGTATTGAGAATGTCATGGAACTATAATACTGCCATTAATGCCAACCTTGGTTTATTGAAGATATGATACAAAGTACATCCTAATCCAATAGCATGTTTCCCTTGTAGCTCCCTTATTTAGCCTGGCTGCAACGCTATGCTGTTTCAAGTGGTTTCAAGGGGCAGATGACCTCGTAGTTCCGCCCCTTAAAACAACAATAACTAACTAACTAACAAGTGGTTTCAGTGGCGTAGTGGGTAGCATGCTGAACTGCTGTGCCCAAGATCGCGGTTTCAAACCCGGCCGAAATCATCGGATGTTTTAAGAGCGTTAAAATCCTTCAGTTTGCCTTCCTTCGGAGGGGAAGTAAGGCCGGCGGTCCCATGTCATAGATTTATGGCACGTAAAAGATCCTTCCACTAAATATACTTGTGTGAAGCTAAATTTTTAGGTTATATTTAGTTGAAACGCTCTATCAAAGTTCCAACGTTCACCACTAGGTGTCTTTGAAATCTGGTAGCGAAAGTTGGAACTACTTGAAATTGAACGGAACTTGTAGCTCATCCCATGGGTGTCCGCATTGAGGCAGCTACAGCCTTTGATGAGCCGAACATGCCCTCGGACACTCCCGGCACTAAAAGCCAAACGATAAATAAATATGTTGTTTCTTATGTAAAGGATCTGATGATGATGCTTAACAATCTTATATAATTTTTGTTCTGGATTAGGGAAACACCCTCAACAATCGTGTTGACCGACTGAAAAGCATTACATTTTGATTACTAAGGCAACACTGTAAAATGGCTTCCAACATGATGATAAAAGGAAGAGTGTTTAAAATATTATCTGGAGTTATATTAACAGATTGTTCAGGTTTGTGTCCCAAGTGCAATGTCATTTATAGCTCTTATCGTGTACCTCAAAGATGTCTGCATTTGGAGTAGTTATCTCCTGAAAGAGACCTCTGCATTGGAGCGGCCTTTCATTACTCGTTATGACACATGCCAGTGCTCAGAACCAGCTTGTTCCAGCTGGGGATTATGCAGCGGGCAGTGTTAAACCAGTTTGGTTGCGAACACTACTCAGGTACAGCATCATATTCTGGTACAGTAAACCCTCAATTTAGCGGACCTAGATTCAACGGACTTTGGTTTTAATGGATGGTTGGTTCCTCAGTTTAGGGGCTGCGACAACGCGGTCATGTAGCCCCGTGTACTTTGGGTGTGTGTAGAATCTGTCTGATAACCGATGTTAATTGTGATGGCTGTATTAGTGTGTGTTATCTGTTTTAATTCAAGTAAGGACTGCAGACAGTAATTTCAAGTAGTTCCTACTTTTACTACCAAATGCTACCGTCCACGACACATAGCTTGCATCGCAATCAGCACCTGGCGGCGAACACTGGAACTAATAGAGCGTTATCAATTCTAACCTACAAATTTTGGCTTCACACAAGTGTAGTTAGTGGAAGGTTCTTTTTCATGCCATAAATCTATGACATGGGAACACCGGCTTTACTTCCCCTCCGAAGAAAGGCATACTGAGGGATTTTTAATGCCCTCAAAAAATCCGACGACTTTGGTCGGGTTTGAACGCGCGACCTTGGGCATAGAAGCTCAGCATGCTACCTACTATGTCACCTGAGCCGCCGGGACAGAATTATAACATCCATGATTTTTTTTTAAAGTTTTGCGCACCCATAAGTACCAACATTCACAACGAAGTAGAAGCGTCCCAAACTCTTCTTATTTTAAAAGTGCAGTAAATACTAATTACAGAAATATAACCTAGTTCAGAAGTGAGAGACCATATTGAAAACGTCATATCACACACAGCTACGTTTATTACAAACATTTTAGGCAGTTTTGATCTTTAACCCTTTGTGAGATAGTGGTCTCTATAGTAACCACCTGTTACAAGGACACTTTAAGCTGATAGTTGAATCTTTAAGCCAAATTTCGGAGAATTTTCATGCCGAAGTGCTAGTATTTCTAAAAATCAAATATTAAGTTACAGTTGAACCTGCTTTATATGTAATTCTGTTCTGCGTATTTCGTATTTCTTTTAGGTCCCGGCAAAATATAATTTAAAAGAGTGTTAATTTAACCTTATTTATACCTAATCCATTTATACGTAATTCGCTGTTATCCGTATGAAGTGTCAGTGAAGTACATCTGAGTTTTGCGTAGCCTGATTGTAATTTAATGAGCACGTATTGTTATAAAAGAAACTACGGTACTGTATTTATGTAGTTTCCTCTCTGTCGGCGTAGACAGAGTGGTCAGGTTCCAGTGCTGAAACAGAACACAGAGTTTCTGTCTCATGTGGGACATGCTCTAGATTGTTCACACAAAAACAATTCTCATATTCAAAAAAAATATTTTCTTTTGTTTGCGCGCTGAAACCGCCGACTCGGCTGGTAACGTAATCTTTAGCAACATTGTGAAGATCAAAAACGATGCAGCTACAGGAGGAGCGAGAT
This sequence comes from Meconema thalassinum, assembly GCA_946902985.2. Taxonomy (NCBI): domain Eukaryota; kingdom Metazoa; phylum Arthropoda; class Insecta; order Orthoptera; family Tettigoniidae; genus Meconema; species Meconema thalassinum. Next base: position 21,385,204 of record OX336392.1, read on the forward strand.
AGAAAGCAAAGGGAACTCGCTCGGTTGGCCTTTGTTACGCCGCCAGTAAGTAAGGGTCAACAGTGTCACTTTGGCAAACTCGGTGTTTTGATTGATATGAGAATTTCTTTCGTGGGAACAATGGACAAGTAAAATGTCCACAGTGCTGGTATCTGGTCTGTACTGTTGAACAGTAGTTTTATCATTCAGTTGCTTTCCATTAGCCATGGAGAACACAAAAAGGAAAAGTTTTACACTACATGAGAAAGTAAAATGCATACGAGAAGTGGACGCTAATCCGCAGAAAACAAAAACTGAAATTGCTTATACCATGCTATGTACAGTCATCAGTTAAAAAACGCTATTTTGGATGAGTTTTTAAAACTGGGTTCGAAATCAGCAAAGCGCAGCCGTCAGCAAGAAGGGAGGTACGTAGATTTGGAGAAAGCACTTTTCACAGGGTTCCAGCAAAAGCGGGCTGCAGCTCTACCAATTAGTGGCGACATGCTGAAGGCAAAGGCGATAGATTTAGCTAAAATGATGAGTATCACTGCGTATTTCAAGGCTTCGTCAGAATGGTTGCAAGGATTTAAAGATCGTCATGGAATCACAGGGAGAACAATTTGCGGTGACTCGAAAGCTGTGGACAACGTCACGGTGCAACACTGGAAAGAAGAGGTTCTGCCGGGTATCAGAAGCGATTACCAGCCTCCAAACATCTACAATTGTGATGAGACCGGCTTATTCTACAGTCTCCTTCCTAATAAAAGATTAGCTGAAAAAGGTGACTCCTGCCATGGAGGGAAGAATAGTAAAATTCGCATAACAGTTCTTCTTGCCACCAATGCAGATGGATCGGACACACTTCCTCCACTTGCGAAAGGAAAATCGAAGAATCTGAGGTGTTTTAAGGGTGCGAGAACGAATCTAATAGAAATTCTTGGATGACTATGCTTCTGATGCAACAGTGGTTGAAATAACTGGACATTAAAATGAAAAAGAAACATAAGAACCTTCTTCTTATGGATCGATGTGCAGCACATCCACCTCAAATCGTTCTAGAGAATGTCCGAGTGGAACTTTTCCCTCCTAACTGTACCAGTGTTCTACAACCAATTGATTTGGGCATCATTGCAAATTTCAAAGTGCATTATAAAAGAATGCTGGTTCAACATTTAATAACACTGAGTGATGCAGGAAATGAAACTCTCTCCATTAATTTACTACAAGCCATGGACTTCATTTCGGCTGCCTGGAAGCAGGTGTCATCCTCCACAATCAGCGACTGTTTCTGGAAGAGGGTGCCTCTAATGATGATTATGGGGACGAAATTATGTCTGACAATGAGCTATCGCTACCGGAGGGTGCAGATTTCGATACTTTTGTGCATTTCGATGATAATCTGGCTGCATGTGGGGTACAACGAGATAGAGAGATTATTGCTGATCTATGCCAAAAACGCGGTGGTGACGGACCAGCTACAAGCGATAGTGATGGAGATGGAGATGACGACTTGAATCTTGAAACACCTGAACTAAGTGAAGTGTTAAATGCAATCGATGCGTGTAGGCCTTATATCGGTGCGAACAGTTGTAGTGAAAATGCTTTGAATTCATTATTACGTTTGCAAAAGGAGGTTTATACACTTAATGCAAGAAAAGTGAATCAAGGCTGGACAAAGTTCAAAATAATACGGTACTATATTTTCTGTCTAAATGCATGTATTGTTTGCTAGGATTTACACATGTAGGTCTAACCCATTGGTTTTTCAGTAAATATGTCATGTGTTGTGTAAGTCTGATTTCTAAGTAATTCTGAGTTACAAGTAGTATTTTCTCTTCCCCTTGATATATGTATAAGTCAGGTTCAACTGTATATACTTATCTACTTCATGTAATGTGTTGGGTAGAATTTAAAAAGTAAAAACATTAACAGTTAAAGTGTAAAAATAAAATATAAATATTAAAATAATTAACATAACTATAAAAAAATTATGAATATAATTGTAAAATCCATTGGAAATTGGTTAATTAATTAATTCAATAGAAAAATATCAAAATGAAGTCCATAAGAACATAAATTGAAAATTAAAAATAAATATATAAATATTAAAATTAGATAAACAAAAAATAACATTATTAATTCTTCTTCTTCTTCTTCTTCTTCTTCTTCTTCTGCTGCTGCTGCTGCTTTTACGGCCTCATTGGACCACTTCAATCAATCATTTCTTGGTCCTCTTCTTCAGTAAGTTTCCTTTCCGAGTCGCCCAGTAGCTTTATAATAATTATAATAATTAAAATAAATTAAAATGTAAAAACACATGAAAATAAAAAATAGTTTTGCCCTATAAACTACAAACAGCCTTTAAGGGGACAGCAACTAAAGCTTTCTAATATACAGTTATACAGTGATTTCTGCAACTAACGTCGCAACTTAACATTATACAGTACAATTTTAAGTGTCTATTTATTTTCAATGTTATTCTTTACATAATTCGCGATTTAACAGACGAAGCTTTGCCCCAATCAGTCCACTAAATTGAGGGTATATTGTACTTTGATTTTCGAGTACACCAAACCCATGCAGCTGGCTTCTTGACTCACTTTATGATGATTTCTTTGTTGCTGCTACGGCTTAATATCCTCAGTGCTCCATAAAGCTTTCCCTCGAATTGTTGGACAGATTAAATGTAGGCAGACTGCAGATGTGGACCAACTGAGTGACTTGGAAATAGTCTGAATCACCTAGATACTTTACAGATATGGTGGCTCCAAGGAGAACTATGCCCTAAAGCCATTCCTATGCTTCTCTTAGCTTACAGTACCAACCAGGAGAAAAATGCAGACTTTCAGTCCCTTGGCCAGCTTCCAGCATGCCCTATTAGCCTTTGTCAGAAAGTTATTGAAATTATAGATAGCTTTGATGCCATTTTGCAGTGTTCCCTTCTTCACAATGATATTGCAACTTTTCATTCAGTCAAAATAAAATTTCAATTACTGAGACATGCAAATAAAGAACCTGAAAAAAAATGACATGTGATTAAAAAAATATACCTATAAATAATGTTATGGAGAAATAGAAAAGAAATAAAGGAGGATTCTGTGGAAAATACTCGGACCACAGAAAACTGCTGATGGGGAAAAACGAAGAACTCTAGAAATACATTGAGAAGATCACGGACACAATGAGGAAGTGGAGGTTGAAGTTTTACGGACACCTACTAAGATTGAATGCAGACTGACCAAAAGGATCTTCAACTACATCATGGGGTTAATGGCCACATCTATATGCATAGATGAGGTGAAAAGGGATGCGCTGAAGTTGGAATCACACTACAGATGGCCCACAACAGAACAGAGTTTAGAACGAGAGTAGACAGTATAAAACCATTTCAGGAGAAACTAACAATGAGTAGGTGCAAACGGATCATTTCCGATGAGGAGAGAAAGAAAAGAAGCGAACGCATGAAGAGGTTCTGGGAAGAGAAAAGAAGAAAAGCCAAAAAGTCTTCAGTTCTTTGCGGTCCACAGTTGGCCAGATGAGCTAATGAGGATGACATGTTTGTTCGTCAGATCTAGAAATCGCTACCTAGAGATCACAACTAGCAGTTACACCTTTCTCTCTTGCCTCAGAACAATTTCAACATCAGTCATCTTCAAGCTGTATTTGTGTTAGCTATACCGCAATTAATATCTGATGGCTCAAACCTGCACGAACCCGAGAGCGAAGAGCAACTGAGGTTTCACTGCTACGGAGCACATGTCCATACCACCGCAGACGTGATTCACGCATTTTCTCTGTGATTGGGCAACCTTGAAATCCTTCCACACAGCATCATTTCTAATATGGTCCAGTCGAGTCAAACCATTGGACCACCGCAACATCTTCATTTCCATTGCATGAAGCGCCTGTTCGATGTTGTAGGCCAGCATTCAGATCAATAATCTAATCACTGTGCGATATACTTTAGATTTTAGATGCAATGAAATTTTCTTATCGCACAGGACTCCAGTAACTTGGCACCATTTCATCCATGCGGCAGTGACTCTTGTTTTGACATCAGGCATCGTGCTGCAGTCTGAGGTGATGCATGACCCAAGGTAATTGAATTGGGTCACCTCACCAACAGTGATCGTGCCATCAGTTTGGTCACCACATTCCAGGTATTCTTCTTCAGGTTCAATTTCATCCCAAATTCTTCAAAACGCATCTTCCACTCTTGTACTTGCTGTTCGAGGCACCCATATCCCTCCTTAGTGTGCCGGGGAAAATATAGATGTGAGAATCTTGGAAGACAGGCTTAGGCAAGTTGTAAAACCACAGTTGGATGAAGCGCAGTGTTGGTTTTGATCAGGAAGAAGCACCCAAGACCTTATATTTGCCATCCGCCAAATCAGCGAAATGCTTATGAGGTCCTAATAAAGAAGATGAATGTTCCGCCCAGTCAATATATTTTATTGACTGGGCGGAACATTCATCTTCTTTATTAGAATTGATCTGTCAATACGGAAAACTGAAATTTTGTCCGAGTTCAACTTAAGCTTATGAGGTACGGAAAGGTGGCACATCTGGATTTCATTTTTATAGAGAAGGCATTGGACACCTTTCCAAGAGGTAAAATATGGAAGATGCTTAACCAAAGAGTTGTGGAAGAACATCTAATTGCTGCAATTGAGAGCTTGTACAGCCGATGTCGGAACTACATGCGCACTTGCAATGCAGAGTCTCAGGAGTTCGAGACTTCAGCGGGACTCAAACAAGGATGCATTCTCAGCCTGCCTCTCTTCATCACCCTCGTGGATGATGTACAGAAATTCAAGCTGAGTCACAAATGTTTGAGGCCAGTGTATATTGCACATTGTGTCTTTGCTGACGATGTATTATCGCTAGGAGACTCGGAAAGGGACTTACAAAAGAACTTGTTGATCTGGGAAGAGTAGCTGAGAGAGAATAATAATTTTATTGGGTTTAGCGTCCCTTTTTAACTACTGTGGCTTTTAGAGACACCGGGGTGCCAAAATTTTGCTCTGAAAGGGATCTTTCGTGCCAGTAAATTTACTGGCATGGCTCCCTCGCATTTGTGCACCCTCAAATGCCAACTGACTGGGCTAGGATTTGATCCTACAACCTTAGGACCAGCAGGCGAGAATGATACCGCTGAGCCACGCAGCCAGTCTGCTGAGAAAGAGAGGCCTGAAGATCAATGCCAAGAAGACCCAGACCATGATGATGTCATGCCAGCCCACACCGCAACAGATCACATTGAGTGATGGGATGCCACTGAACTGGGAGCTACAGTGCAACAAGATGGCAGAATGGATGGTGATATCACAGCCAGAACCCAAACTTCAAGTTGACTCTTCAATCAGTTGGAGAGAAATTTCTTGAATGGGGGCCGATGACCTTTCTGTTCTGCCCCTTAAAACTTCAATAACTAACAAGTCTTGAATTGCGGATTGCAAACCCAAGTATTGAGCCATATCTTCTGGAACTCGAGATTTAGTTTCTTCAGATGACCAATTAACTTAGTGATTGTAATCATCAATTTTCTTTTTCTTAATGCTACAACAACCCATTCGAAAAGCTTCAGAAAACCTTGTTTGGGTCGCCACCCACAGGTTAAGAAACCCTGTTGTAATAAGGCATGCAGCATTTGTAGTTCATTCTTCAGGTAGCCTATGATGCAGCCTAATACTAGAAGTGCGTGGTTGTCATGAGGATGGGCAGCAACCAGTTCTCTGCCACTTAAAACATTGCGGGGGGGGGGCAGTAATCTACAATGAGATCTAGTATCTTAGTTACTTGGGCTCTGTATCGACATTTGCATTATATTGCGCATAATAGTACCGAAATAATATCCGAAATGTAGCCCTGTGTATTATTCGAATCAGCTGTTCTACATCAACAATAAAAACTTGGCAACACAGCTCAGCTGATCCAAGCTCCCGCCATTTGCTTCACGTTCTTGTGCGTCACGCATGTATTCTAAATTAAGTATATTTAAATTTGAATTGAACCAACAAGGCTAACCATGAACTAAGTTTGATGTCGAAATGAACGATAGGCGGCCGTTACAGGTTGGCGTGCGCGGTCTACGGCTGTATTCCCAGCATTTCCCTACGTTCTTCCTGCAGTACTATTTGCAACTTATTGACTCGATGCTTAAAGTAAACGAAACGATGACAATGAAACAAACTCCGACACAGTTAACAGGCGACTGAATGAATAATGACAATCGCTGGCAACGTATGGTAATAGTTGTCGAAATCCAGCCGATAGGAAACCGCGGCGGTCAGCTGTTCCAAGCTCCCGCCATTTCCTTCGCGTTCTTTCTTTTAAAATACAGAGTAGTTATTGTTGTTTTAAGGGGAGGAACAGCGAGGGCATCTGCCTCTATCTTCTATCTTAAAGATGATGGTGTAGGATTGAAAATTCTGGCACCCCGGCATCTCTAAAAGCCACAGTATTTAAAAGGGACGTAAAACCAATAACATTAATGATTAACTTATCCAGTGATTGTTTGTGCTGGCCCCGTGGTGTTGGGGTAGCGCGCCTGCCTCTCACCCGGAGTTCCCGGGTAGTGTTGCGAGATTTCAAGAATGGAAAAACGGAACACACGTCCCAAAACATGTTTTAAAAAAATTAAGGTTGTTAAATGTTGTAATAAATAATACATACATGTATTAAATAAACATTGCATTATCAAATAGGTTAAAATTAGATATTGCTGACACATCATATAGGCCTATGACACCAGCAACTTACAAATACTTTTCATTTAAATGACCCTTTGCAAGGATTTTTTATTTGTAAGTAACTTACCTTCTGATAAAATTCACTACAATTTTCGTCATAATTGTAATATGAGAACAATTCTTGTTTTATCAAATTAATGGAGCTTCTGTTTCTATCATCTCTCCATTTGATATTCATTTTTTTTTATTTAGTCAATTTACCCTCTAGGTTGGTGGTTCCCACGGACTAAGCGAAGGAACTCACCACTACCGCCTCTATGGGCAGTGTCCTGGAGCTTGGAACATCTGGTCGGGATGGATACAACTGGGGAGGTGTGATCAGCACTTCGCCCAGGCGGCCTCACCTGCAAAGCGAACAGAGGCCTCATGAGGGATGGGAAGGGATGGAAGATTGGGATGGATAGGCTAGGAAGAGGGAAGGAAGCGGCCGTAGCCTTACAGTAGGTACCATCCCGGCATTTGCCCGAAGACGAAGTGGGAAACCACGGAAAACCACTTCGAGGATGGCTGAGGTGGGAATTGAACCCCCTCTACTCATTTGGGCCACCCGAGGTTGAGTAGACCCCGTTCCAGTCCTCATACCACTTTTCAAATTTCGTGGCAGAGCCGGGAATCGAACCCAGGACATCCGGGGTGGCAGCTATTCGATATTCATGACAGATAAAATGGAGGAAGTAAATCCCACAGTTAAAACTCTCTCCGTAAAAGCATTGGAGGGGAAAATGCTGAGTATTAACTTCATAAGGACTAAGATATTCCTTAATTTTGTTGCCCCTAATAAATCTATAACATGTACCCATTTATCCGACACAGACATAAAATTCATTTTCTCTTTCAAACTTGTAGTCTACCACCAGAAATCAATTCTGAAGCAGGACATTTGAAAATTGGTGCGAAATTGAATATTATTATCAAATTAATAAAAAAAAAAAAACGGAATATTTGGCGATCCGTTAAATATTAAAACGGAACGTGGAACAAAGCAAGAAAAAAACGGAATTGCTCCGGATAAAACGGAACGTCTGGCAACCCTAGCCCCGGGTTCGATTCCCGGCTCCGTCAGGGATTTTAGAAACTGACGTGAGGGCTGGAACGGGGTGCACTCAGCCTCGTGAGGACAATTGAGTAGCTCTTTGACAGTGAGGCAGCGCCACGGTGGGTGAGTGGTTATAGTGTCGGACTACCAACCCCAAGATTGCAGGTTCGCCCCTGGCCATGGTAAGTGATTTTTGAAGGCGACAAAAATCACGACACTCATGTCATACGTTGTTGGCATGTTAAAGAACCCATTTGAATTCAGTAGGCCGTGTTCAATGGCAAAATTAATCTCGGGATTTTCCGCCAACACAAAGTTCTTGAAAGCGCTGTAGTGTCAAGGAGTTTAGATATCTAACCTCCTTGACTTTCATAGCGGTCAAAGGAACGACGAAATTCGACATGCAAGCTACCCTCTCAGTGTCAATTAACAAAGCTTGCACCAGGCACCCGAGGCCATACGATATTATTATTATTATTAGCGCCCCGATCACGAAAACCAAGATTAACGGCCGAGGGACCCGATGCGCTGATCACGTGTCGCCCCAATATCTGCAGGCCAAATGGCTGGGCAGCAGTCGCCTGGTAGGCTTAGGCCCTTCATGGGCTGTAATGCCAGGGGTTATTATTATTATGTTACCGGTATAGTGATTGTTTGTACCTTGTTGTATTTTCTTATAGACCTACATATTTACATAACCTTAAATTACCGTACTAATTTTCTCTTTCTGTGTTAGTCTTATGTGATCCTACGACAAGTGCTATTCTGAAAACTGTTTAAAATAAGGCTACTTCTAAATACGGTACCATACAACAAAATACCATAACAACTGAATTGAACACTAATTTAAAGGTAAGAACGTTAGTTTTAATTTAAAAAAAATAGCTGAAAGAGGAAAAATTAACATTAATTTCAATGTAAAAACATTAGTTAAAAAGAAAAGATACTGGTAGCACAACGAGGAAAAAATGTGGAACGCTTCACGATTTTGCGTGTCATCCTTGCGCAGGGGCCATGCTAATCTTCTCTGTATCGTTCCAATTTTAGTATATGTACCGCCGAAGCGAGTACGACAGCTTTAAGTTTCAATATTGTATATATAGAGCGTTTGGGTAACGCTTATCACATATATATTGGTGATCAGTTTGACATTTAAATTAACGTTTCAAATTAAGTTTAAGATCAACTTATTACTGTTCTTTGGTGTAAAAAATATTGTTCTACTAAAATGTTTTCTCAAATGTGCTATATGTTTCTATTTTTGGAAGTCCTTACTATATACATATCCGCGCCACCGCCCATAACCATGAGAGAATCAGCCATTCATTCGCACGAGGTCTATACCAATAATGCTCACGTTGGAAGTAATCTGTGGTTGGAATTACCCGCGCTAGCACGAAACTAGGAGCAATGGCTGATTCTCTCATGGTTGTGAGCGGTGGCGCAGATATGTATATAGTAAGGACTTCCAAATATAGAAGAATATAGCTCATTTGAGAAAACATTGTAGTAGAACAATATTTTTTACACCAAAGAACAGTAATAAGTTGATCTTAATCTTAATTTGAAACGTTACTTTAAATGTCAAACTGGTCACCAATATATATGTGATAAGCGTTACTCAAACGCTCTATATATACAATGTTGAAAACGAGGACTGTCGTACTCGCTTCGGCGGTACATATACTAAAATTGGAACGATACAGAGAAGATTAGCATGGCCCCTGCGCAAGGATGACACGCAAAATCGTGAAGCGTTCCACATTTTTTCCTCTTTGTTCTACCGGTCAAAATTAAATTCCAGTCGACCGACCAGGTCTACCGGTGCGAGGATATGAACTGTGCCGGCTGCCGAAGCCTGTCGCACTCCCCTGGGGCAATGATTAAATGAAATGACAGTGGAGAGTGTTGCTGGAATGAAATTTGTGACAGGGAAAACCGGAGAAAAACCTGTATACCTCCGCTTTGTCCAGCACAAATCTCACATGGAGTGACTAGGATTTGTGTGCTACCTGTATCTTCTCTTTTTAACTAACGTTCTTACTTTGAAATTAATGTTCATTTTTCCTCTTTCAGCTATTTTTTTTTTATTATTAAAACTAATGTTCTTACCTTGAAATTAGTGTTCAATTCAGTTGTTACGGTATGGTATTTTGTTGTACGGTACAGGTACCATTCCTATTTAGGAGTAGCCTATTTTAGACAGTTTACAGAATAGCACTTGTCGTAAGAACACACAGGACAAACAGGGGCTGATCTAGGGGAGGGCAAGGAGGGTGACCGCCCAGGGCCCCACGCCATGGATTTTTTAAATTTAATTAATTAATAATAATAATATTTAATGCAGCCAAATAGCCATAATGCAGTATAAATATATACACGTTTCACACTCTCATACATAAATAAAATTTAGCCTTTGCAGAAAGAATTTAGGGATGTCCTTCTCTCGGTACACACCAGCACATTGTACCTTTCACACTGCTTTCCACATAATCTGCATAGGCATTCTGTGTCAGCCTTATGGAACTTCTCTGTCTTGCACACACGATGGTGGACGCCATGAACTGCTAGTCTTGTCACTAGATGGCGAAGGTCATATTCTGCTCTCATCCATTCCTTGTTTATCATGGCATCTGTGGCATAAAAATCTTCCCATATGTCCTTTCTTTTGCCTTCCAGCTCTTTTAGTAAATCTGAGTATGCTGATGTACAGGGTAAAAGCATGTCGAGTCGAAGGTTTTCAATTAGAAAAGGTTCACTTGTCAGAATATAGACCAGTCGATTTGGAGTATATTTCGACAAGCATAATACTTTTTGAAGAAAATTTCCTTTGACGTTCTCTAGGTCTTTCAGATTCGTTTTGCCAAGGTGATCCCATAATAATCTCTAAACCATACATTAGTATGGGCAAAATTTTTAAGCGGAAGAGAGTCAACGCTGTGGTCAATGATAATCGTCTTAAATTTCTTATGCCGTTAATTGCCTTCGTTGCTGCTGTTGTTCGCTCTTTGATGTGCAGCTTGTTATCTGTTTCACAGATGTATTCTTTACAACACACAAGTATGCGTGTGGGGTCTGTGAGTTACTTACCAGGGGTACTAAAGGAATGTCGCACCCCATCTCTTTCTTAAAATACTGTTATCTCGTTATTCAGAAAGTTGCTTATCAGGGATGTCCAATGCACATTATACTTTTCAAACTAATTTATAATTCTTCTTCTTCTTTTTTTTTTTTTTTTTCAGTGCAGCTATGAACTCCCTTGACCGTTTAGCAAGTTTAGATTTCAGTGAAATAATAGAAGACTTCAGCTGGGAAAAAAAGTGGCAAATTAATATTTTAATATACTATAGTTTACATAATCTTCTTCAAGGGGACTTAACGGTTTCTTTCATATTATTAAAAAAATATACCGTACTGTAGTGCATTCAAAATATTGTAACTATTCTTTATTTTATTATTATTACAAAACTACTTTCCATTTGATTTTTTTAAAATTTCCTGTTGTTGTGGGCCCCACCTTATATCGCCCAGGGCCCCGCAAGGCCTGGATCCGCCACTGGGACAAACGCAGAAAGAGAAAATTAGTATGGTAATTTAAGGTTATATAAATATGGCCTAGGCTATAAGCCTATAAGAAAATACAACAAGGGACAAACAATCACTGGATAAGTCAATACACCATCCACTTTGACATAGAAGATCGAGGCAGATGACCTTGCTGTTCCGCCCCTTAAAACAACAACAATAACTAGCCTAAGTAACTAAGATAGTAGATCTCATTGTAGATTACTGCCCCCCAATGCTTCAAGTGGCTGAGAACTGGTTGCTGCCCACCCTCAGGACAACCATGCACTTCTAATATTAGGCTGCATCATAGGCTACCTGAAGAATCAACTACAGATGCTGCATGCCTTATTATTACAAACAGGGTCTTTCGTATAAAGTAAAAACGGCAAGCGGTAGTTTAGTTATTTGCCGCTGCGGTGGCCTTGGCTGAGCTTGTGGCGCGCCACGGCCCCCTGCTTTAAGCGTGTGTACAATCCTGTATGAAATATCACCTTATAAAAGATGCTGGAAGTGTCGTCCTTCCTGGGTTATACAGGCATTGTATCTGGTAACCATATTCTGGCTGACGCGAGTGCGTTCTGCCAATGTAATGTTTCTGATTTTTAATTTTATGCTTTTTATTGAGCACTGAGTCAGTAGTGTCAAACTTATCTACAATTACATGAATCTGTGCTAGTTAATGTGGCACTTCATCAGGAAATTGCTGAACAAATACATCACGTACCCGCCGAGCCGACTCGTATTTAAAATAAGTTTTAGATACAAAAATACGATGTTGTAATGATAACTGTCTCGTGTTAACATCTGAGGTTCAGACTAGCGACTGAGCACCTGCTTGTTTATTGCAAGGTCAAGTGCAGTACGTGCTTTCAATACTACAGCAGGGGGCCATGGCACGCCACAAGCTCGGCCAAGCCCCCCTGCAGCAGCGGATAACAAAGCCGCCGCTCACCGTTCTTACTTTATATGAAAAACCCTGTAGTTAACTGTTACAACAGATACTGTATGCTACATAAAGAACTTGAATATTTGTATATTAAATATAATTAGGAAGTTATGTTTCAATAGCTGGAACTATTATTGAATTTCATGTATGTGATAATTTAATGTTTTATGTGGCATATGCTAAATAAATAACAACAGGGGTACCTAACCTGTGGGTTGCGACCCAAACAAGGTTTGCTGAACCTTTTCGAATGGGTTGTTGTAGCATTAAGAAAAAAAAAAAAATATTGAGGATTACAATCACGAAGTGAATTGGACATCTGAAGGAACTAAATCTCGAGTTCCAGAAGATATGGCCCAATACTTGGGTTCGCAATCCGCAATTCAAGACTTGTTAGTCTTGTGTGAGTGGAGCAACGTTATTAGATCATGTTGCGGCTAGATTTCAAGTTCAAGACGGTAAAAAATGTACAGAGTAGAGCAATTCGTTCTGTGGTTGAAGTAACTACGAGGGTAATTCCAAAAGTAAGGTCCGATTCGCCGTAAATATTTAAAAGCCGCGCCAAGGGCAAAACACGCATGCTCGCTGACTCCTGGCATGCCTTGCGTGGCAAAAGCCGCCAGTAGCGTTGTTACTGTTGCTGTGTGCTGTTGATAGTGTCAGTTCACAATGTTTAAGACAATTAATCAGCCCGCTGATTGTGAAGTAAGGGCAGTGATACGGTTTCTGTCTGCAAGAAACATTTCTGCGGCAGAAATTCATCGGCAGATTACTGAAGTGCACGGTCCTAACATAATCAGTGACAGTAAAGTGCGCAAGTGGGTGCGAGTCTTTAATGAAGGATGGGAAAATGTGCACGATGAACCCCGCTCTGGCAGACCATCAGTGATTTCAGATGAGTTGGTTCATGCAGTTGATGACAAAATTCGTGAAGATCGACGATTCACTATTTCAGGGACAACGATCAATAAAGCCGCCTACTGCGCTACTCTGACTAAACTTCGACGTGCTATCCAGAATAAGTGACGTGCTCTTTTGTCGTATGGAGTGGTGTTGTTGCATGACAATGCCGGACCCCATACTGTGAATGACATGCAAACTCTAATCAAGAAATTTGGATGGGAACAGATGGACTACCCATCGTACAGTCCGAACTTGGCGCCAAGTGATTTCCACCTGTTCCGCTACCTAAAGGAGTTTCTTGGCGGCAAGCGCTTCGACACAGATGATGAAGTGAAAGAAGCTGTTAAAGACTGGTTAGCTTCGCAGGTGGCCGAGTTCTACGACTTAGGCATTCAAAAGCTTGTGGAACGATGTGAGAAATGCGTAAATAAGTACGGAAATTATGTAGAAAAATAGAGAAATACATAAGGAATGTCAATAAAACAATTGTTTTGGAAACAATTTTGATTTTGGATGTTTTTTTTAACCGGACCTTAGTTTTGGAATAGCCCTGGTACAAATACAGAAATATCCACCTGGAACATAACTCTTCATATTCAGAAACAAAAAACTCGTAGAAGGAAGGAACACCTCCTCAATTGTGGTATTTGTAGTCGGCATTTTTATAAATAGAACACCAACAAGAGGTCCTGACAGACCCAGGCACTGTCTTATATGAAGCCAAACTAATCAGATCAGGTTGAACTAGAGCAGGGTAGCAGATTAACTGCGCGAAGAGAGGTTGAAATGAAAGATGACAGAGAGTAGCCCTGTTTAGCTGGAGTCCCGTGGTCACCAACCAACGTCCTACTATTTGTTAGCCACTGGGGAAGATTCACTGTTTCATGAATATGAGGGATGTAAAGGAAGTGGAATATTATGTAAAACGAGTATATCGACAAATATCATGACCATAAACCGTGATAAGACTGAGGTGAGCTTGATGTCACCAGCACAGCTAACATTGCACAATCACAACACGAATAAGAGCACCCAATCTCCATACATGTGAGACAGTCCTGACCTATAGCAATATTCAGTCCGTGTTGCAGTAGTATCAAGGTTGTTCGTTTAGAAATGCAGCAACCTACACAGTATTCGTGCAATAAACAACTCCTGAAGTGCCCTGCTCATTATTTGTGCCCATGTACTTGAGTGTGTGTAGACATTTTTTAAAAGCCTATGTTGGATTCATCCCGACATTTTCCTGGAGAAACCAAGAAAATCAACATGGCCTATAGGATACCTGAGGTAGGAATCGAACCAACCTCCTGTCCGCTTTATTTTTTATTGCATTCAAACGGCTACACATGTAGCCTCAGAAGTCTGAGTGTAACCTGTTCTAACCCTCAGACCCTCTCGTTTACAATATTCCACCGCAACGTTCTTAGGTTTCTCCCATTGTTGCAGGAAGGAAGACTTCAAATAATCTCTCTCGTAATGTGTTTAAAACATTTTGAAACCTACTGAGGATTAAATTTTGAAAGACATGGTTTACATCCACTCTCAGGGGATTGAGATTTTTTATTGCAATTAATCTGTTAAATAGATATTTTAAAAAATGGGAAAGAGAAAAGTAAAGTTGTACGTTGATAATACTATTCTAAATTAATATAAGATGATTAACAGTGCAAAAAGTAAGGCCATGGTAAGGCACTGCAACTCAAATTGTTTGATGCTAGTTTCTCACAAACACAAACTGTATAATTATGACATAATTCTTCCAACTTTTATTTCACAATGAGCTTTCTGCCTTTCTTAAGCTGAGAGGCTGTGAAATACGACGTATCCCCCCGAATATTCCCTAAACCCTGATAAATTTTCATGGATGATGGCATTTCACAATTAAATAACTTATTTTACTGTCCTACTCGGTTCTCCAGCATGAGCCATCACACACACTACTCCTACGGACTCAGTAAGCGAGTTGCTGCTAGGGGCGCCAGCAGCTAAAATATCGCCATTCGCATGAGGTCTATTAGCAAAAGCTATATAAATACCCCTCTCCTTTAGAGTTACCTTAGTATTTACTAAAATTGAAATTTTTAATTGAAATAATAGTTAGCTTTTGCTAATAGACCTCATGCGAATGGCGATATTTTAGCTGCTGGCGCCCCTAGCCGCAACTCGCTTACTGAGTCCGTAGGAGTAGTGTGTGTGATGGCTTATGCTGGAGAACCGAGTAGGACAGTAAAATATGTTATTTAATTGTGAAATGCCATCATCCATGAAAATTTATCAGGGTTTAGGGAATATTCGGGGGGATACGTCGTATATTGTGATTGTGTATAGTGCTGTAATGCCTTATGTGAAATATTCGTTACGTGAACGAGTATATCTGCACAATACGTACATAAAGTGCAGGAAATCGTGTGCGAGAACAAGTCAAAAGGAGAACCATTCCTATAAATCGGACAATAAATCAACTGGCTAAGAGATTCAAACGTTCAGGTTCAGTAAACAATAAAAATAGACGAAAATGTCGTTATTTCCTTACTGAAGCTAAATTAACAGAAGTAACCGGAAACTTCATAAGGAGATGCCGATTATGTTTGGCAGTGGATAGGGAACATTTTCAGCATCTACTGTAAGCATGGTGAGTAAAAATGCATGATACTGATTTTAAGCTCCGTAACCTGTCGTACATACGCGTGCACGGTCGCTGGGAACTGAGCTGTCACTGGCGGAGCGCGTGAGGTAGAATGTCCTTGCCAAGCAAAAATAAAGACCCTGATTTCCTCCCATAAACTATCTACCGGTAGACCATACTTCAGTACAATTAACACTACACACGACAATAATCTTGCCCTAAGTTCAATTAACCCCTTCTAAAATGTATATGTTTATTTATTTACGCTCTAATTTTGTTGATGTGAATTTTGTCATTTTTGCTGTATAATCGCCTCCGTTGCGTAGTGGTCAGCGTGATTAGCTGCCACCCAGGAGGTCCTGGATTCGATTCCCGGCTCTGCCGCGAAATTTTTCAAATGTGGTATGAGGACTGAAACGGGGTCTACTCAGCCTCAGCCCAAATGAGTAGAGGGGGTTCGATTCCCACCTCAGTCATCCTCGAAGTGGTTTTCCGTGGTTTCCCACTTCTTCTTCAGGCAAATGCCGGGATGGTACTTACTGTAAGGCCATGGCCGCCTCCTTCTCTCTTCCATGCCTATCCCTCCCAAGCTTCCCCTTCCTTCCCATCCCTCATGAGGCCCCTCGCCTGGGCGAGGTGCTGACCACACCTCCCCAGTTGTATCCCCCGCAACCAGATGTTCTAAGCTCCAGGACACTGCCCGTAGAGGCGGTAGTGGTAAGTTCCCTCGCTGAGTCCGTGTGAAGAACCAACCTGGAGGGTAAAATTGAATACAAGAAATTTTTTTTTTGCTTTATCTGACCGCCGAAAAGTTTACTCTCTTTACAGGAATAAGTCGAACACCTCAAACAAACAATATCAAGTAGAAGTCGGTTATCTAGGAATGTTCTGCCCTATCAAGGATTGATAACTTTGGAGGCTTTGCTACTTTTCTGACATACTATAATGATTATTAAGGTTCGGTAGTTTAAGACCCAAAGAAGTACAACATATGCAAGCAAATATGCCCTAAAAACTATAAAATATGACCTAAAAATCTGCATCTCTTCACTCTTTCACATACTTTCTGAACTTAACAGCTTCACTACACTTCATGTTCGGCATAATGGGGTTCACTGCAGTACTACAAGTGTGACCAATCTGTTGAAATCCGTTGGTAGAGAAAGAGCAAGGGAGCTTTCACTCGGCCCTGCAAGGAAGAACTGGGCGAGATATAACATGGCATTTCCTTGTTTGCTAATTGCTTCTGAGCTAAATATATCTACTGGAGTGACATCCTATTGAAAGGCGGTAGCACACTATCCTCATGTTCCGTGACCTCATGCGTACAGTGTCGCAATCTAACTTGTCCAGAAAGATGTGCTAAAAGACGTCCGTAGAGGAGCGCCTTCTTGGTATCAGGTCTTCTAAACCTGCTATCTGCCTGTATAAGAAAGAAAAATGTATCTACTAAACTATTCGGAAATCCTGTGTTTGAAACTCGAGGCAGATAACACATACCTTGTTAACGACGCCCCAATCTAAACAAAAATGTTGAAATTATAACCAAATATGACCTTATATCAGTAAAATATGACCAAATATGACCAAAACAATAAAAATGGCCGAAATATGCATTTATAGGCAACATCAAATTGCTTTAAACGTGGTCAGGGACCCATCATTCAAACTTATTTTTCAGATTTCGGGTAAAATGAGCTCAGAAAAAAATATGACTTTTCCTTAACATCTGAACCTTAATGATTATTTACAAAATTAATTAGATATTGTCTTTATAATGTTTCGTGCCGTCCCCGTAGTGTTGGGGTAGCATGCTTGCCTCTCACCCGGAGGGTCAGGAATTTTAGAAACTGATGTGAGGGCTGGAACGTGGTGCACTCAGCCTCGTGAGGACAATTGAGTAGCTGTCTGACGGTGAGGCAGCGCCCCGATCACGAAAACCAAGATTAACGGCCGAGGGGACCCGATGCGCTGATCACGTGTCACCCGAATATCTGCAGGTCAAATGGCTGGGCAGCGGTCGCTTGGTAGGCCTAGGCCCTTCATGGGCTATTATTTATTTTATTATTATAATGTTTTGTAGTCTATTTATTGGATTCAGTGAAATATGTACGGTACCGTATATTTGTGAATCAGGAAAACTCAAATTTATTTGTAAATTAAACTGCATGAATTTGTCTTCACTAGACTCTTCTACCATCCCAAGACCCTCTGCAAATCTGGGCCCCAAGGCTGCAGCTCTGTTCGCCCCTTCCTCTCCTGGAGCCTGCTCAAAGTAGGTCTGAAATATTGTTTGTTTTACAATAACAAAACAGTGATGAAAATTATGTTTCATATTCTCGGAGATAAAATTGCAGTTAACGATAAAGAATTGTCAATATCTCTGTTATTGGTAATTTGTATAAGTGATGTAACATTTTCTGAATTTTTTGTAGCACACGGTGTGATATTAACAAACATATTATAAAATTTATGGTTTTGGCTAGCCTAGATTTCAACTTGTTTTTCTCTCAACTTAAATACCACTTTCTAATATTTAACAAGCATAAGGGAACTAATTTAGAAGTAAATCGAAATCTTTACTGTGGATCTGATGATAATCAACAGGTAGCCTCAGAAAAATTTTGGGCTATTACAATAGATCATAAATTATCATGGGAGGAGCATATAAATGAAATCTGTAAAAAAAATTAACAATAACTCCTTCGTTTTAAAGAGAATTTCAATATACTTAAGCAGTGAATACCAATTAACAGTCTACTATGGATTAATACATTCACAGATTTCATACGGTATTGAGATATGGGGTGGGGCAGCAAATAGGAATACGGAGAGAATATTTAAACTGCAGGAACGAGTAATACGAGACTTGTTTGGGTTGAAATCGAGAGAATCATGCAGAGTTGCATTTAAGAACCATAATATTTTAACAATATTTTCATTGTATATTTTCAAAGTTATCTTGCTTGTAAGGGAAAATCAACATAAAGTTGTTACAATCAACAATGTCCACAATCATGAAACCAGAGGGCAGAATGACTATTTTCAAAAGAGGGTAAATAAACAATATGCAGAAAAGGATCCTTTCAAAAAAGGAGCTATATACTACAATAAGCTACCAAACCACTTAAAATCTTTGACTGGAACTGGGTTCAAAAAGTTTCAGAAAGCCCAGAAAGTGGTGTATTCTTTAAGTGAATTTTAATGAAACATGTAACTGTTTAAATTATGTAAAAAAAAGTTGTAAATATGTAAATTTAACTATGAGTATGTTGTGACGTATCCAATTCTGTATGATGCAGGTTCTGGAAATAAAGAGTTTTGTATTGTATTGTATTTCATGAAATTACAGTCAGCAATTTTTAGTTAATACGTGATCAAACATTCATATATCCAAAATGAAATTGAACAAATTGTAATTTCGTCATTATCACGGTATGAAACTAGTTATTCAATGGAAAGTATTGAATAAAGCTCTCTTTACTTACAATAATGGAAGAAGGAAAGAGAAAAAAAAGAAAGAAAAAAAGAAAGATAAAAGATAAATAACCAAAAATACTAAACTAAAAAAGTCAGTTCAGAAGTAAGTTACATTTCACCATAATCTTATAAATCTGAAATTATTAAGCATGAATCTTGACTCATCAACATGCATTAGTCTGTTCATCGTTCTTTATTGTTGAGCAATGTAGGCTACATGCTATTCGTAGATGTTGTGCTATACTGAAATAATACTCATATTTTATATTTAGTTATTTACTTGAACTTACCAGTTTTTCAAACTGCAGTGAATGCATTTCTAACTGAGCAAGACAAGCCACAAGATCAGACTGATGCTGTTGTTCTACTTGTGAGATGAGGAGCTTTCCATTTCATTTGCAACAAAGGAGGTCACTGTCTCACTTCAAGATCTTCCCTGAAAGTTGGCCTAGATGAGGCTTGTTCATCTTCTTGACATTAGATTAGTGCTGCCTCTGAGGCGCATCTCAATTAGCCAAAGGTAGCCGGTGGTGTCGAGAGCCACAAGAGCAATAGATCAACATAAAGCTTCTTCTTCTCACATTTCTAAATAATAATTGCACCAGAAAACTATCAACCTTAATGACCCCCTTGTCCACAGGCAAGGTTGCTCTGATCAAACCCCTCTCATGACACCAAACCTATTGTAATATATCGATTCAATTAAACACATATCCAGTATATTTTATTTGGGGGGAGGGGAGGGAGGGGGAGGGGGGCTGAACACATAAATACAGTCGAACTTCGATATCTCGAAGTGCCTTTGGAGATAAAAATTACTTCGAGATATCGAATTTTTTCAAAAAGAAAGAAAAAAAGAGGGAGGGATACCATTACGGTATTATAAACATACGAATAGACAACTGTTGCTACTTCTAATATTATTGTTACTAGAACTTCTCCTATGGGCCTACCAGCTAGGGTTTAATGATATCGTATTAATTATTTACAAGTTTCAATCCATTCTACTACATTGTGTCTATTTCGTTAAACTACTACACAGTTATACAGTATTACTAGTACAATTTCATTTTACAGTACTTACAAATTCAAATCTTTGAAAAGAAGTCCATCAGTTTCTTTTGCTTCCTTTTCTGCAACACCCGGTTCTCCACAAAGTTTTCTAACCATTACTGTCACTCTTTCCTTGCTTCTTTTCCCACCGTGGCACGTTTCCCCTTTAAATGCGAGGGTCTTTTCTGGCAAACATTTAAAAAACCTACCAGTTTCATCGGCATTGAAAACATCACGAGGGTCGTAATCTGCCAGTAGAGTTGGTAGAACGTCTCGTCGATAGTCTTCACAGTCAACCTCAGATACACTATCACTTTCACCTGACGTAACTTTCTACACAATTCCGTTGCGATGTTTAAATTTATCTAGCCATCCTGTACTAGCCCAGAACGATTCTATGCCTAACTCCTCAGCAAATTTATGTGCTTTTTCACGAAGTATGGAGCCTTGAAGTGAATGTTTTTGTCCCTCATACACTTTACCCACTTAAACATAGCTTCCTCCAACTGAGGGTAACTTGAGCTCTTAAAACGTTTCCTCTCCGATGAAAAACTCCTGAATAGCACTAGAAGTCTTGTCTTTATTTTTCATAATCGTTGACAGTGTGTTAGCTGGAATGCCGAATCCCACAGCAATATCTTTCTTCCTTCTCACACCCTTTTCCACTTTGTAAATTAACTTTAATTTTTCACTTGCACTTAAACATTTCAGAACACGTTTCTTCTCCATGGTGTTTGCATTACTGATTTACACAGTAGGTCAGAAACTACAGGACAGTGCTCTCTCACCAGGCTTATCGGCCAAGGACATGAAGGGTGCGGGCATGCCATAAATAGCCGGACTTTCCCTCTTACTGTTATTGTCTGAGGTGTACAACGACCCAAACCCATCTCCTTGCCCTCAGGCTGCTCTGGAATGTAGCAGACCACACAATACTGACAGAAATAACTTCTCCAAGTACCGTACCATACCCAAGGTGAACAAAAATCTCATATTCCAAGCCCCTAGTCACAACTCCAGTTTTCAAGGCAATTGTATTTTCACCCCAACTTCGAGATATAGAAAAATATTTTACGCTTGGGGAATGAAATATTCCTCGAGTTATCGAAATATTCGAGTAATAGAACTTCAAATTATAGAACATATGTAACATGTGAATTAGATATGATACCGCCGGGAAATGAAAATTACTTCGAGTTATCGAAAATTCGAGATATAGAAGTTTGACTTATGGAAGTTCGACTGTATAATACAGCCAAAATTTATGGAATCATGACTCAGAGGGAACAATTAATAATTCTTCCATAAAGAAAAGGAACATATAAGTTAAATTTTCAAATCTGTACGAAGTAAACTAGGTTATTATATTTTTTAAATGGATAAGCTTGACACACAACTAGACTGGCTGTGTCGCAATGGAGACGTCCTTTTTGTCGATGCAAATGGATGGCTTAATGACTATGATTTTAGTACAGATGGGTTACACCTCAATAGGAAAGGGACCTCTAAGTTCGGTAAACTGCTGAATAGGATATCTAAGAAAATGCTTTCGGGAAACTAATTCAGAAAATGAGGGGCGTAAATGAGTCCACTGGAAAAGATACAGTAAATCAGTACCACGAAAAACAGGACTCGAGTCAGGGGAGCAAGGGATTACTAATTGCACACCCACAACATCAAAATTTGAAGGGGGAGGGGGGTCTAAGATTGCTCTTGGTAAACTGTCAAAGTGTAGTAAACAAGCAAATAAAACTCAGTACAGCAATGGAAGCATATGAAATTGATGTGGCGATAGGAGTGGAATCATGGCTGAGAGAAGGGGTAGAAAATAGAGAAGTATTCCCAGAAGGGTATGTAGTCTATCGTAGAGACCGAGGAAATAAGAAGGGAGCGGGGGTGTTTATACTGGTGAAGGAAACTTACTGCTCACATGAATGGTTTACCGACGAAAAGGATGAAATATTAGGGATAAAATTAGTTTGTGACAATATGAAGGAGGTGGGAATTATAGGAATATATAGGCCTGGGAGAGAGAAAAGAGACATGGAAATATTTGAGAAACTTATAGATTACACTCATAAAAACAATAATGACATGATAATAATTGGGGGGGATTTAAACTTGCCAGAAGTTGATTGGAATGGAGCTGCAACAGAAGCCCATGAACAGAAACTTGCAAATAAATTAGTTTGGGAGGGAGGATTTACACAAGTAGTGCAAGCACCAACTAGACTCAGCAATTTGCTGGATGTATTCCTGATAAAACCAGGGGAACTTGTTGATAAAACCCACGTAATTGAAGGAATAGGTGACCATAAGGCTGCAATAATGGACATTGGTCTGGTACCAAAAAGGCTTAATAGGAGGGTCACACAGGACAAGAAATTATACAGAAAAACTAAATTCGATGAATTTGGAGCTTTCCTGAAATCAAAATTTAATTCTTGGATAAGTGAAGGGAGTAATGTGGATACACTCTGGGCAAATTTTAAGGAAATCATTTGGGAGGGTGAGAAGATATTTGTACCTATTAAGAAGGGAAAAACAACCTCAGACCCTGTTTACTATACAAAGGACATACGAAAATTAAAAAGGAAATGTAGAATGGTAAACAGTCAAATCAAAGAGGGCAGGGGAAACAGAGAAACCAGAAAGCAGCTAATAAAGGAGCTCAATAGGTTGAAAAAGGAAGCAAAGGAAAATTACATGAATGGCATACTTCATGAGGGTAAAGACCACATAGGGAAATGGAAAAAGCTGTATTCATATATTAAAAACCAAAAGGGAAACGGAATCCACATTCCCACAATGGTGGGAGAAGAGGGTGAGCATTTATTTGCAGATAATGAGAAAGCAAACCTATTTAGTAGGGAATTCATAGATTCAGTGGAAGATTGTCAGGAGTTGGAAACCGTAAATGAGACTGGAGAGGGTGAAACACATAAGGACACAAGAAGCTTCACCTTTACAAATGAGGATATTTTTAGAGAAATCAAACTGCTTCAGCAAGGAAAAGCAGCAGGGTGTGATCAAATTACTGGGGAATTAATAAAGGCAATGGGGTGGTACATAGTGCCTTATTTAAAGTTTCTTTTCGACTATGTCATGAACAATAGTAGAATACCAAAGGAATGGAAGGAATCTATAATAATACCAATTTATAAAGGAAAGGGAGATAGAAGTAAACCTGAGAACTACAGACCAGTAAGTCTGACCAGTGTAGTTTGTAAAATCTTGGAGAGTTTAATAGTAAAATATATTAGAGGGGTATGTGAAGATAAAAATTGGTTCCTGAGGAGCCAGTATGGATTTAGAAAGAAATTTTCTTGTGAGGCACAACTGGTGGGATTTCAGCAGGACATATCAGATCGGTTGGATCTAGGGGGACAGTTGGACTGCATAGCTATAGACCTTTCCAAAGCTTTTGACAGAGTGGAACATGGAGTATTATTAAAGAAAGTGGAGAGAATGGGATTGGACTCGAGGGTTGTACGTTGGATAGGAACATTTCTAAATTCAAGGGTTCAGAGAGTCAGAGTAGGGAATTACGTATCACAGGAAGAGAAAGTTAAGAAGGGAATTCCACAGGGTAGTAAAATTGGTCCATTGCTTTTCCTAATATATGCAAATGATTTAGGGAACAATATAGCATCAAAAATAAGATTGTATGCAGATGACATTATCATCTATAGGGAAATAAATAATATAGAGGATTGTAAAATATTACAAAGGGACCTCGACAGTATCCAACATTGGGTTGAAGAGAACCACATGAAGGTTAACGGAGGTAAATCAACTGTCACAATATTCACAAACAAGAGATTAAAAACTGAATTTCAATATACATTGGATGGGGTAATCGTACCAAAAGATGACAAGTGCAAATACTTAGGTGTGAGATTTGATAGTAAATTGCACTGGAAGGGTCATGTTGGAGACATTGTTAGGAAAGCATACAGATCGTTGCATGTCATTATGCAACTACTTAGAGGATGCAACAAAGAAATAAGAGAGAAAAGTTACCTAAGTTTGGTTCGTCCAATATTGGAATATGCAAGCAGTGTATGGGATCCGCACCAGGAATACCTAATAAAAGAAATTGAGAGTGTTCAAAGGAAAGCAGCAAGATTTGTGATAGGGGATTTTAGGAGAAGAAGCAGTGTATCAGATATGTTAGAGAAGCTTGGGTGGGAAACATTAAGTAAGAGAAGGGAGAAAAACAGACTTGTAGGGTTATATAGAGCATATATAGGAGAGGAAGCATGGGGGGGAAATCCGTGAGAGGCTCCAATTGGAAAGTAATTATATTGGCAGGGCAGACCACAAATTCAAAATTGGACGGCACTTTAGCAGAAGCGATTGGGGTAAATTTTCATTCATTGGGAAGGGTGTGAAGGAATGGAACAGTTTACCAAGGGCGGTGTTTGATCCCTTTCCAAAATCAGTCCAGTTATTCAAGAGCAGAATAGACAAAACCAGGGAAAAGAAAGAAGTGGTATAACTTAGTGCTGTATTCCTAGAAACATTATACGTGCTATGTAATTCCTACAGCAGTTGTGAGAGGGGAGTTCAATCAATGTGTGAATAGTACATTAAGTTACTGTATTCTTTTAATATTGTGTAGTGTTTGTTACTGTATTCTTTTGGGTGTTTGTTACTTTATTCTTTTAATATTGTGTAGTGTTTGTACATTAAGTTATTGTATTCTTTTAATATTGTGTAGTGTTTGTAAATTATGTACCTCATTTGCCACCGAGGTTGACACCTCATTGCAAATAAAGTGATTTTTGAATTGTTTACACTTGTTTATATACCTGTAGTATCATGTACAGTATAGCTGTAAAAACTATTACAAAATCTCTTGAGTGTTTCATTTTCCCGCCTTGTCTCATCTTTCCTGATACCTTTGTTATATACGAGTGGTCAGACCTCGTCCTTTCTTGTAATGATATTTCCTATCTTCTACACAAGGCCCTAAAGGAGGCAGGATGTGTGTAGACTCACCAATTATGGTGCTACACCCTCAAGGGTTCATGCCTGAGCTGGGTGTGTTTTTCCCTTCTTCCATTGCCTTTGGGGCGACCCTCTCCTCTTTCCATTTCCTGTCTTTCATGGTTCTTCTTATCTGTGCCTCTCAGTTCTTCTTTGAGGGTATCTCTTTCCCCTGTTGTTTGTTTCCTTTATTCCATCTTTTACCCTTTTTTTTCTTCTAATGTATAGGTAGGTAGTTAGTCCACAGTTAGTTAAATTATTAATTTCATCATCATTTTCACGATCACCCATACCATCAAGGGCTGATAACCTAAATGTTAGGCCCCTTAAAGCAACAATTATTATCATCATCATTTCTTCTAACAACTATGACTGGTATTGTGCTGATTATTCTAGATGAACTAGCAAAGTACCAAGTGATGCTTTACACAGGATTAATTTCTGTAGTCAAGAATAATTACAACCTTGCTAGTTTGATAAAGAGAGGGAAAAATTTCTACATTATTGACATGGTCTGAAAGGCAAAAAAAAAATGCTGGGTTGCTTATTCAGAGTAATTATCCAATCTTTAGCTTGCATGCCTCTAAAGAGAGCAATGGCCCACTTGTTGCGTGGTGTCACAGTGGAGGTCCAAGTTCCAAACTAAGGAAGATGGTAGCTTTACGTGACCGTGATTGTGATTATGAGCCAGGGGACCTCCTTTTTACGTGGAATTCGAACTACAAGACATGATATTTCACTTTGAAAATCTCACATGTATTGACCGGGAATCGAACCCAGTCCACCTTGGTGAGAGGCCAACAGCTTGACCGCTATGCCACCACGCCACAGGTCGATTCCCTTACTGGCTCTGCCAAGAAATTTTATTCTGGTCTGTGGGCTGGAAAGGGGTCTAATCAGTCCCGTAAGGCTGGATTGAAGAAAGTGTGGCTCGAATTCTACATCCGTCATCCTAGAAGTGGTTTTCTGTGGTTTCCCACTTCTAATTAAGGCAAATGTTGGAATAGAAATTAAATTAAGGCCATGGCCACCTCCTACCGAAATCCTCGCTTCGATTACAAATTCACACACTAGTACTCTCACAAAACAACACAGGTTAGCAGACAGATTCCACACACACACACCCAAGTACATGAGGCTAAATGACCAAGATATTGCAAAGCTCCTGAATGATTCAGCAACAACATCTAAAGAGTAAAGAGCAATGGTGGATTTACTGTGCCAAAACCATGCTCATTCCTAAACATACAGTACAAACAGGAATTGGTAAAGCAATTCACATCTAATGAAATACCCATTCTTGATATTTCTATCTCGTTTACAACACCACATGTTAAAGTTCAATGCCGTACACTGCCATCACAGTATTTGTCTAGCATAAGTGCAGAAAAGATACTCACAGGGTGGTAACCATCGGTGCTGCAATTTGTAAACATGTGGTAACTCCTGAACTACCTCTTCATTACAGTCTTGAAGCTTGGCTTGGCAACGATGGTGGATGTTGAGATTTATTCGACAATTGCAACAATATATTGAAGTATACCCTAATTATATGGCGCGTTCAAAAAGTAACGAGCCGGAGGCATAATTACAGAAACCAGTACCTGTATGTTAGAAGTATTGGCCCTGGCTGTTGAGGCACTTGTCCCACTGTGACACGAGGCGGTGAATGGCTGTCTCATAAAATTCCCTGGGCTGCGATGTGAACCAGTTCCGCACGTACAGCTGGACGTCGGCGTCCGAGGTGAATCGTTGGCCCCGCAAAGCCCTTTTCAGGGGACCAAACATGGCGTAATCACAGGGAGAGAGGTCTGGACTGTATGGAGGGTGGCCGAGAACCTCCCATTTGAATTTCTGCATGAGTGCCACGTCTGTGTTGGCCGTATGAGGTCGTGCATTATCGTGGAGCGACCACGGCGGCTATGACGTTCACTGTCACTCGGCGGTCCTGGGCAATGAGTGCATCAACCAGCTGGACGATGTCATCGGTAATGCAAGTGCGTGCCCCAGACCGGGCATCATTGGCTAACGACAAACGTCCTTCCCTGAAGCGCTTGTGCCACGCCTTGACCCTTGCAAGGGACATGCAGTGTTCGCCATACACTTGTGACATTCGGCGATGAATGCCCGTTCCCCCTACTCCTTCCGCTGTCAGAAACCGAACAACACCTCTTTGCTCTTCGGTTGACGCCTTCATGTCACTGTTTGCAATACGACTGGCAGCGTTGGATGATTCATGCATGCTGCTGCTCGCTTTGTATCGTCAAGTGACGTGCCCGCGTGCCCTCGAGCGACGGGCTGTGACCTTCCACGCTCTGGTCGGAACCACACCTCGTTACACACGCCACGATTAGCCGATGTCGTCACCGATTTGCGCATTACAGCCTCCGGCTCGTTACATTTTGAACGCACCTTATATAATATAGAGAATATAATAAGATATGTTAACTGTTTTGGATAGAAAAATCTTGAAGAGCATGCCAAAATGTAATATTTTAAAAGTCCATGTTGGTGGTTCCCATGGACTCAGCGAGGGAACTCACCACTACCGCCTTTCCAGGCAGTGTCCTAGAGCTGGGAACACTTGGTCGGATAAGATACAACTGGGGAGGTGTTATCAGCACTTCGCCCAGGCAGCCTCACCTGCAAAGCGAACAGGGGCCTCATGAGGGATGGCAAGGGAGGGGAAGATTGGGATGGATAGGCTAGGAAGAAGGAAGGAGGCAGCCGTGGCCTTACAGTAGGTACCATCCCGGCATTTGTCCAAAGACGAAGTGGAAAACCACTTCGAGGATTGCTGAGGTGGGAATCGAAGCCCCTCTACTTATTTGGACCACCCGAGGCTGAGTAGACCCTGTTCCAGTCCTCATACCACTTTTCAAATTTCGTGGCAGAGTCGGGAATCGAACCCAGGACCTCCGGGGCGGCATATAACCATGCTGACCGCTACGCTACGGAGGCGACAAGTATAATAATAGTAATAATAATAGTTACAAATCCAAACCCACATGGTTCATTGAAATTGACAAAGATTTGACAAACGCCAGAATTCAGACAGACACAATAGCAAACAGATCACTCTTCAGAGAAGCTATTCAAAAAGCAGAATTTCAAGAAAGAAAGAAAGAAAGGAAGAAAGAAAGAAAGAAAGAAACAACTCACAGAAAGTGGACTCAAAAGAGGAGAAAGATCAACACTCTAGAAGGAGGATGAACAAAATTTGGAAACAAAGGAAATTGAATACAATGGACAATAGCCAAAGTTGATTCATCGTACCCTCCAAATGGGTTATTCGAAAGAAGAAGAATTGTAATAATAATAATAATGATAATCATAATATTATGTATTTCTACAGATTATTCCCATTTTACAGAATATTTTTGTGGCAAATGTTCTTACATCTTGATTGCCTTCCAGATTCCATCCCCATCTTATGACTTGATGAGAATGAAATGAATGGAATAGGGAAAAGGGTTTGAAAAAAATGGCCTATTAGAAAGGAATGCTCCAGCATTTGGCTGGAGTTGGAAATGGAAAATATCTGAAAACCATTTCAAAGATGGCCGATGGTGGGGTATGAACCCACTAGTCTTTAGTCTGAAGGTACTCTGGTCCCATGGCCTTCCACATTAATGGGCATAGCTATCCCAGTCAATATTATTCTTAACAATATGTATTTCTACAATAATATATTAGTGTTAATTTGAACAATTTGATTGGCACATAAGCTTAGATTAGGCAACTGAAGGTATTTTTATACCATATTATTATAAACTATTTTATATTTTCAGAAAATTTGTGAGTATTTCTTATCGAGATTATTTTTAGGGTATTTTGTCCAACTTTATATTCCTCATCACCCATGATAAAGAAGTCGTGTTCTTTTCGGTCATTCAAATAAGGCGGTAGACATCGGTCAACTAATTTGCACTTGTTTCAACAGCTGATCAGTGATTTTCTTCTGTTTTACTGATTTCGAGTACGGCCTGTAGGTAGCAGCACGGAGTCACGTGAATCGTAATGGTAGGAAACAGGACCTGAGAATTTTGCGATATATTATCAATTTCTATTTTTCAACTTTTACCATAAACCTGTAAGTAAAGTATTCCTAAGTGTGCAATGTTCTTGTAACGTTCTCTTACGATGTATTTTGGTAAGTTAGTTGTGATAAAATGTTCGGAAGAAATGCTAACCTACTTTCCTGTTGAAGGGGTGTGAGTTAGCAGTCCACTCCCACTTTTTATTACTTTCAATTTCATTATAACTAAATCGTTTCTTTGACGTTGTGAGATGTGAAAATATCTGCCAGAAATATATCAATGTTTCAGCCCTTAATGGTTGAGTTGTACAGTTCATTTGATGGATATTATTGACGTTTTGCAGGTTGTCAACCTCCGAAAATGACTGAATATTGGTTGATATCAGCTCCTGGAGACAAAACATGCCAACAGACGTGGGAAACGTTGAACAATGTGACCTGTAAACAGAATAATCTGTCTGTAAATTATAAATTTCACATCCCTGATCTTAAGGTAACAAACACCACTTACAGTTGCCATTACTTAAGGCTGGTTCACAATTGGCCCGGGAACGAGAACCAGAACGGAAACGAGAACGCGAAGCTTCCCAGAGTCCCGGCTCACAATTGGCCAGGGAACGTGAACTTGTACATGAGCGCTCGATCAGCTGTAGCGTAATAATATTAAAACAATCAGCAAGCGCCCACTAATAAACACCAATTACACAACTGAAATTCTTCAGAGGGTTATAATAACTTTATTAAACACACATTGTGCGCTTTAGAGAAGCAAGTTTAGAAAGCGCATTCACAAGTTATGTTTACATCGCTGGCTACTCCTTCCGTACTGTGCATGTGCATGTACAATGTTCCTGATTGGCTCCGGGAAGCTCCGAGAACGTCAAACATGAAACTTGACCATGTTTCCCGTTGGCCTTCCCGGGCTACTTTTAGCTTCTCGTTCCCGGAGATTGGTTGTGAACCAACCCATAAGGTAGCATGCATTCCAACTTCCTTCTCGTTTCCGTTCTCGTTCTGGTTCTCGTTCCTGGGCTATTGTGAACCGGGCTTTAATGTATGTTCACTCCATCCATGTGTTTCTAAATATAATACCTGATCTCTATTTACTCTATTTTTTGTTTAAAAATCAACTATTGGTGGCGCTCCACTCTAAGTGAAGCTTCCTATTTAAAAAAATTAACTACTGAAATGAAGCAAATTACCTGAATTAATGGTTGGGAGAATATCTGGAGAAGATGTAGTATTAGATGTTTACTCCTCCGCTGTCATAGACCCATCCAGCCATCCCAAATGGGATTACGACTTATATAGTTGAAATTGCAGTCCTGACAGCCATCTTTGTCAAGGAGGCATTAGTTAATATAACACCCCTGTTTTTTTTCTACGCATCGATGATCTTTGTCCAGGCCAATGATTTTGCCTTTTATTTCATTATTCACGTGTCGTGTGGTGAACGATGTATCGGACATGTTGGCAACGGGTGTGACGTCAATGCAACATGGCATGGGAATCATGAAATGAACACAAACGAAAATGCTTTATTTACGTAATAAAACAAATCTTTCCGGTGCAGCAGTGGTAATTGAAATTAAAATCAACTTGTACGGACTCCCTGAAAGGTATGTGAATCATAAATTATATATTTTCAATAATCTACCTCGTGAAAAGTTACGGAATGGGAGGATGCACTACTCTGGATCTTTAATCAACTATTCAGTAAGAAGTAACCAGTAGCCTGGTGGGCCATTTCATAGTAAGATTATGTTATAGGTGGAGATTAATTAGGCTATCTAGGGTGTAATTAGGCTAACTAATAGCAATGTCGATGCTTGAATCATTGCTAAACTCTGTATTTTAAAAGAAAGAATGTGAAGAATATGGAGAGAGGTTAGAACAGCTTTGCCAAGTTTTTTCGAGTAATGCCCAAGGCTACACTTTGGACATTTAATCCGCACGATTAACTTGAAGTAAAATAATTATTAAAAATTAAGAAGAGGTACTTTTCGGTCCAAAATTCTTAAAAGTACTGAAATTAACCAAATTATCTGAATTAATAGTCGGGAAAATATCTGGAGATGATTTAGTAATAGATGTTTGCTCCTCCATTGTCTGTGACCCACCCAGCTATCCCAAATATGAACACAACTTATATAGCCAAATTCCAGCTGATTCGCCATTTTTAGCGTCATGTACCGCATTGCCAACCCTACGCATTCGGTACTATATCACATCCGGCAGACCAATGGTTTTCACTTAGACCAATAAGGGCCACATTAGCTAATATGAACACCCATGGTTTTTGTCACGCACAGTGGGGGTAGTCACGCATCAATAATCTTTTTCCAGGCCAATGGTTTTGCCTTTTATTTATTTCTTCACGTGTCGTGTGGTGTATTTAGTATCGGGCATGTTGGCAATGGGTATGACGTAGTGTAGGACGTCAATGTGTCATGGCAGCGGTCGTCAAATGAACAAGCAGGAAAATGGTTCTTTTACATAATAAAAGAAATATTTCCGGTGCAGCAGTGACAAGTCAAATTGAAATGAACTTCTAATGACTCCCAGAAAGGTTTGTAAATCATAAATAATACATTTCTAATAATCTGCCTTGTAAAAGTTGTGAAAATGAAAAAGTACCCCTTGTGAACAATTAACGAATAATTTACACCCACCAAACCTATGCCAATTGCACACATAAATAAATATGAAAAAGAAGGCCAACCATAACGTATAGAATAAGAAGTGATATCACTGGCCTAGTACGCCTGGTCCGCCGCAGCGCAGCGCTGGCTCCGATCTGTGATTTAAGTTAGCATTGGCGCTTACGAGACTTTTAAAACCTTGCGACCTGTTTTACACGTCAAAACACCGCAAGCTATCCTCATAGGCGCTAATAAGTTCAACATCTCCACTTACTTTACTGTGCCCAATTATAATTTAATAAGTCGTCTCCTGTAATAGTCCAGTTTCGACAATAAGTGAAGACAGAGAGCAAGTTCAAAATGCAATTAGTTTTGCCAGCTATCGGTAAATTTATAAAAAGAACGGAAAAATTAACCTCGCTATCAGTAAGGATTTCTTCACATTGTTACACATTTTACATTCCCTTAACAGACTTGCAACACAGAAAAAAAAAGCCGTACGAACGCAACTTTCAACTTTACCGTAGATTACTATACAATTCAATAATAACCATAAATTTCACTCCACAAACACCAAAATCAGTAAACTACCATCATTTCAGGAGAACTTAACATTAAACAGACATAGAAGGCATAGAAGAGTAGGCTATTGCCTAAAACTGATCACGCCTCCTTCAGCATTACGGTACATATATGTTTTTTTTAACTCATTGTCTTTTTATTCTCATCCCTTTCTTCACAGAAGTAGTATTTAATGGCATCAAGAGCATTTTTATTTACACCATACCGGACAAATACTTAGGCAAATTAGGAAATATATGTGGAACAGAATAGTCTTTCAATCGTCAGTTGGTTCTTTGGAGAAGTACTACTTCCTTCCCTTCTATCACAAATTTGTCAAATTTAACAATTAAATCTTCTGAAAAGTGAGCATCACAGATGTAGGACTTTTCAGTAAGTTCCCTATCCTTCCCTGGTATGGCCCCTTTGCACTTGATAAATCGTTCCTTATCTTTAGGAGGTTTGAAAAACCGTCTGACCTCTTAACAGTTCCCACAGCTAGATCTGCATTCTGGTACAATAGAGCAAGGCATCTTCACTACTCACATTAAGCACTCATGAAAATGTAGGGGCTAAACTGCTGTTTACTTACATTAAATAACAATAAAATTAACACACGAAGATAACGTCAACACACGACAAGAAATTAAATTCCATTTCAGTTAATGCTTCCTACAGTAGCATTTCAGGTATTAATACTATGAAGTAATAGTGTAAGCACTTGTATATCAATAAACGTTTGCACAGAACACCACCAAAACACTCCGATCGATTAAATACTTAAAATATCGCACATAAACACATAAACATATGTGGAAATCAACAATCTCAAATCGACTGTAGCGCTGCATAGCGGCGAGTGCCAACCCGATCCGTATTCATTACATGCTATTGAGGGAGAAGAGATCACACTTTATATTCTATTCGTTATGGGCCAACATTCAACAGCTAATGCAAAATAATGTGAATTACTCCTGAACAGGGCCTGGATTTTGATGACCTAAAAAACGACTGCAAAAATCCTATAAAATGACCCGAAAACTTAAAAAAATGACCTAAACATTTGAATGAAACTGGCATAATTTCATCACACAAAAGAATGCAAACAGACTGTACGCTTGGAGAAAGGGATTGAAATTTGATTAAAAGTGCACTTGGGTCAATCCTCCCTTTTCATCACTTTTAACAACATAGCTTATTGAAAATATATCATTTATGATTAAAATACCTTTCTGGGAGTCCTAGCGAGTTCATTTGTTTCAATTCCCACTGCCTACACTGGAAATATAATTGCTTTTTACTTAAAGTTGTAACGTGTTTTTCGAGGGGTTTTTATGCAACTGGCATAAGTCAGTAGGAAGCCATTCTATATTTATTTACGCGGAAAATTGTTCAGCCAAGAGAATTTTTCATGTTAATTTATTATTATTATTATTAATTTATTATAATTATTATTAAGGTATTTTCGGAGCATTTTATAAAAATTATTAGCATTCAGATAGGTTTTCTATGTCTTAGAAAACGCTATCAAGCAAATTATTACGAACGACAATATCATAGAAAATTATGTGATTGCGGAATTTTACGGAGTTTTCGTCAGTTAGGGTATATCGAGAGACGTGACTCACTGGGAATTCAAGTACACGCTTAATCTTGTCGGAAAGCATGACGCAATCCTGGGTCGCAGCGTCCAGGAAAGGCGAATAGTTGGAACGGAAATAGACTTCATCATCGCCGCGCCGTGTGTAAAGACCCGGAGGAGGGGAAGATCGCGTGGTGGGTCAGCCAATCAGTGAGGACCACGCAAGCTACAAGTCGGATGAAGAGTGGGGAAACGGCGGGTGCATATATCGTTCGACGCGCCGTGGAAGGAGGACAATCTGTGAAATACTTGACGAGTATGGGTGCGCGTGCGAGTGGCTCCGATGTTCGGTGGAGTTAGCGACTATCTGTATAGAATTTAACGAGTACGGTTGTACGGGGGAGTCGCTCCGATGTTCCGTGGATTGGAGGACTAACTTTTGTAAAACTTAACCAGTGCGGTTGTACGAGTGTTTGGGTCCGAGGTACGGACCATAGAATTATCTAATCTACCAGAATCTCATCAAATATCGACGAAGATGTCGACGTCCAGGAGACTGTGGGAAGCTCACAGCATCATTCAGTACGAGGGAAAGGCTTCGGCTATTTCCAGTGGTAAGCGCGAATGATGCAGAAATACGCAATCTCTCATTTCTCTTGGTTTTATATTTCATATTTCAGTAACTTCATAGCTTGGGAATAAGAGTAAAATCAATAATTTATCAGACTCCGTTTTCACGTAATTTTCTATCGGTAATATTAAAATTACAACGCTCCTAATTAAATTTTAAACTTATTATTATTAATTTTGCTATTCTTGTTTTATATAATAAATTCATTTCTTTTACAATGCAATCTTTGCTTTCAGTAGGTAGCATTAGATATAGACCAATTCCTTCTCCTGATACAATTGTTTGTTGGGTTAATGATCAAATCATACCACGATCTGAGTGAATAGAGTCTTGAAGGTGTTCTGCCAGAGCTAGACGTTGTTAAATACAAATTTAGATTTCAACATTGCATTGAGGTCTTGGCGCCCATTAAAACAACATAGCTTAGGCAAAGGGGGGGGGGGGGCTAGCAATTCTGCTACATTTGTACGCTCAACGTGGAGCAAAGTAAATACCGTTTCACTTGTCATCCCCGCCTAAGCGAACCTGCTACAATTGTCGCCGACAACTTGGGGCTGAAAACCTAATAACATTTGTGGAAGGAGAAGGGTATATATTTCTGTGCCTGTATTTTGGGGGTTATTTGTCTTTATCAGTGTATATCATTATGGGGGATGAGAAAGAAAGACAGATGAGGTTACGTAGTGGTCATCAACTGGAGAGTGATGATACGAGCAGTATGTCGAGTGATGGTAGTACCGGGGTAGCGGAGGTAAATCCCGATACTGAAACAGGGAGTGTAGGCGGCCAACCAGAATTAAAAACTTTACTTCTCGAGTTCATGTATCAGAACAAAGTTAGTAGTGATGCCTTAAATGCAAAATTAGAACAGAATAATGCAAAATTAGAACAAAACAGTAGGGAAAATAAAGAAAGTACAGAAGCTTTAAATGCAAAATTAGAACAGAATAATGCAAAATTAGAACAAAACAGTAGGGAAAATAAAGAAAGTACAGAAGCTTTAAATGCAAAATTAGAACAGAATAATGCAAAATTAGAACAAAACAGTACGGAAAATAAAGAAAGTACAGAAGCTTTAAATGCAAAATTAGAACAGAATAATGCAAAATTAGAACAAAACAGTAGGGAAAATAGAGAGAGTAATGAAACTTTAAACGCCAGATTAGAACAAAACAGTAAGGAAAATAGAGAGAGTACTGAAACTTTAAATGCTAAATTAGAACAAAACAGTAGGGAAATGAGTGACAAATTCGAACTGATTAGAGGTGAAATCAGAGGAGTAATGGAAGAAAAGGCTAAAGAGATTATTGCAGATGTAGACAGAAAATTAGGAAAAGTACAGGAGGAGTTGGAAGTTAGAATCAGTACACAGGCTGAAAATTTAAAAGAACTAGTGCAACTGGAAACACAGCAGGTCAAAAAGCAATTGGGGGGAGAAATTGACAAAATTCAGGTAACTACTAAAGAGGTTAAGGAACAGCTGGGGGGTAGAATTGAGAAAGTCCACTCACAAATAGTTGCAGAAGTAAATGATTTAAGAGAGAGTAATAGAGAGAGCATTAGCAAGATTGAGGAGAAACAAGCAAAGCTATATGATAAAGTAGAAGAATCAGAAGGAAACATTAAATTAACAGTAAACAGTATTGAGAGGAAGGCTGAGGAGAAAATCGCAGAATTTGAGTTAAAATTAAAAGCTAGGATCAGGCAAGAAAATAGTCAGAATAGGCCAGTTTTTGTGAATAGCACACACAGGGAGGTAGAACTGGGTAAGTTCAGCAATCGACAGGGGTGCCCAATGGAGTTCATGAACACTATAGAAAATAAATTTGGGGAGAGGTTGGAAAATGGTAGTATTGAGTGGTGCCAGGTAGTTGAAATTTTAGAACAAGTGTTTGTGGGGGAAACGAGGAATTGGTTTGCTGTCTACAGAGACAAGTTTACTGATATTAATGACTTTAAAATGAAATTCTGTGAAAAGTTCTGGAATGAGGTTATTCAGTCGCAGCATCGTGAGGGAGTAGTGTGTGGTAAATATAACCCTACAGGAAGCTCCACCATGACCGAATACTTTTTAGGGCAGGTATTAGTGTGTAAATATCTAGATGGGTTGAAGGAGGAAAGTGATGTGGTGAGGTTGCTACTTAGGCACTTTCCCTATAGGATCAAGGAGGCTGCTTGTATCCAGAATGTAAAGACTATATCACAAGTAGAAAATTTGTTAAGCACATTTGATGCACTAGGGAGAGGGGGTTATGAGGACAATTTCAATAGGAACCAGGGTAATAATAACAACAGACCTAATGAAGCCAGGCATCAAGAAGTTCAAGGGAATGGTGGCGAAGGGGCCAACGCTCAAAATAGAAATAATAATAATCAGCTAAATCAGAACAGAGGAAATGGCTATGGTAATCAGTATCAAGGAAGGAACAATGATTTCAGGGGAAATCAAGGGAGGAACAATGATTACAGGGGAAATCAAGGAAGAAATTATAATGACAATAATTACAACCAGAATAGGGGTCAAGGAAGAGGACAGCCTAGTGGTAGTAATCATCATCATCATCATCATCATCTTGCACAGTTTCCAGCCACTGGCCGGGTCTGTTTGGAACACAAGCCTCTCCAACGTCTTCTGTCTTCCCACCATCTCTCAGCCTCCACCCTTGTCCAGTCTTCTCCTCTCTTCTTCACGCTTTCTTCCACCCCCTTCAGCCACCTGTCTCTCGGTCTTCCCCTCGGTCTCTTTCCTTCCCACTTCGTCTCATGTACTCTCCTGGGTATCCTCTTCTCCTCCATTCGTTTTACATGTCCATACCATCTAAGTCTAGATTTCTCTATACCATCCTGTAATGGTTCCTCCTTCATTAATTCTCTGGTCCTCTCATTTCTTATTCTGTCCATCTTTGTAGCTCCAATACTGCTTCTCAAGAACCTCATCTCACTGGCCTGTATTTTGCTCCTCTCCCTTCCTTTCATAACCCAGGTCTCCGAGGCATACGTCAGGATAGGGACATAGTACGTCCGATATATGATCTTTTTGCTGTTCTGAGGGACATCCTTGCTCCATAACATGCTTCTCACACTCCTCCGAAATGCTTCTGCCTGCCTCCCCCGCTCATTTATTTCTCTATCGTTTCTTCCATTATCTTGTATCAGGCTTCCCAGATACTTAGTAATATACAGCCAAACAATGACAACACAGCCCAGAACAACCAGACCAGTTTAGTAGTTAGTAGTACTACGGCCAGCTGTAGCGGTTCTTTAAACGCGAACCAGGCTGCGAAGTAAGGTCAGAATCTCAGTCTGTAGCATGCCCTGTCCATACAATTATACAGGAACCCTATGACCTAAATGTAAGAAATGAATTATTACATGAACTAAATGATGAAGGTATTATTCAGGAAGTGGTTAGTAAGAGCCCCATAGTTAAATTTAACGTGTCCGAGGCGTACACAGATGTTTTAATTGATAGTGGTTGTATGAAGAGTTGCATAAGTAGTGCATTTTATGATAAAATGAAAGGAACTGGAGTAAATT
The DNA here is from genome assembly GCA_946902985.2 of Meconema thalassinum. Taxonomy (NCBI): domain Eukaryota; kingdom Metazoa; phylum Arthropoda; class Insecta; order Orthoptera; family Tettigoniidae; genus Meconema; species Meconema thalassinum. Next base: position 21,423,536 of record OX336392.1, read on the forward strand.
TTGAGGAGATGCCAATTAAAAGCACTTTTGTTATCACAGCTGTTGGGAAGAGGTCTAAAGTAATTTCTAAGCAAGTTTTAGTAGACATTAAAATTAATAATCATGTAGAGAAGCAGATTTGCCTTGTAATTCCAAATTTAGTATTCAGTGTTATCTTGGGTTCAGAGTGGCTAAGTAGAGTGTCTGGTAACTTATGTTATGATGTAGGGAGTTTGAAATTTAAATGGGGAGATTCTCAAGTAGAAGTAGCGTTCAATGACCATATTCAGAGGAGTAGTATTGTAGGTGTGATTTGTACTTTAAATGAGATATCGCCAGCCGTAGAGCGGGGTTCTCCATGTTTTGTGGGTAGTGTGATTACGAACGGTAGTCTAAAGGACTCGTTACGTGATGCTGCATTTCGGGGAAATATAGAGGATGAACAGTGTGTTCGGCTCTATGATGTGTTATTGTGTAATAGGAGAGTTTTTGAGGATCGCATTGGTATGGCCAATTGCTATACCCATTCAGTGAACGTTATTGATAGGTCAGTATTCACAGGACATAGATATCCTGTACCTTTCGCTTATCAGAGTGCAGTTGAGGCACAAATTAACCAGATGCTTGAAGATGGGATTATTGAGCACTCTAACAGTCCATATGTTAATTCTATGATCACGGTACCCAAGACCGACGGCACAGTTCGTATTTGTTTAGACGCTCGTTTGGTTAACAGTAGAATTAGTTCAGATCAGCTGAAATCTATGTCAATAGAAGAATTAATGCAAACATTTGAGGGGAAGAAGTATTTCACTTGTGTAGATTTGAGTTCCAGTTTTTGGCAAGTACCACTTATGTACGAAGATAGACCATTTACAGCTTTTAGTCATAAATATAACCTTTATCAATTTTGTAGAACACCTTATGGGTTAAAGAGTAGTTCAGCAGCTTTAATTAGGGCTTTAAACATCGCATTAGGGGATGACACAGGAGAGTTTGTAACCATTTACATTGATGATATGGTAATTAGTTCATGCAGTTTTGAGGAGCATCTAGGTCATTTGGATATAGTTTTTCAGAAGTTACATCTGGCAGGGTTCACTTTGAAGCTGTCTAAGTCGTCATTCTGTCAGTCAGAAGTGACATTTTTAGGTCATAGAGTGTCAAGTAGAGGTGTGACACCAGAGGAAAGTAGGGTTAGCATGTGTGGACAGTAGCAACAGGGCATCGTTACAGACACTGAGAAATATGCTAGGTAGAGCAACGTGAGGACGTTCATTTAAGGGAGCCACTTGCAAGGTTGGAAGCAGGTGACACAGAAACATTTATAGTTTCCAAACGTATTGGAAAAACAGCATATGTGCTGGAGAATAGTGAGGGAGACAGATTATACGGGACGTATAATATACATAGTCTACGAAAATATGTGTCATAAAGCGAGTGTGTTTAGCTGGCGAGCCAGCCTATCAAATGAGTAAGTGTGGTATTTGGTGCATGGGAGGAGATGGTCTTCCAGGCAGGCGTATCAGAAGTCACAGAGGGGGGTAGTATGTAAGTAAATGAGAGTTTTTAAGGTACAGGGAAATATGACGGGATTGTCGGATGCTCTTGAGCACTAAAATGTCTCGATACACCAAGGCCAGAATTTGGTAGCGCTGGTGAATTCCCATTTGTCCCCAAGAGATGGGTGAGTGCTTGGACAGGGTATTTTTGCTTAAGGCGTCCACGGGACAAAAGATGGGCCATCAGAATGCGAGACAGTCCTTCATGAAACTCATACATATCAGCACACGTGATTTCTGTTTACGGCCTCGCCATGTAAGATTTGTAAGTGTGTAATTTAAGGTAATTTGTACAAAGGTATTATTTGTGTCAGGAGAAATGGTCTGTGTTGAGAACTAGTATTAAGTAGAATATGGTCTACGGGAACTTAACAAGACAGGGCGATTACGGCACAGAAATATTTGGTGTTAAATGCGCATTTACTGTTTTTTTTTTTCAGAAGTCAATATTAATTTAATCTACTTTAAAGAGAGATTAAGTATTATGGTCACGAGGCGCTGCCACAATAGTGTGATCGAGTGCTCAGTGATAAGTGAGATTAAATTTCACCATAAGGAAGGGACCTCCAGTGAAATTAGGAAGTTCTATGGTGATATAAATATATCAGAACACCTTCAATGCGTGTGATATGACATCATAAATACATAGTGCTCACACATTAATTATGTCTATTTCTCCAACATAGAGAAATTCGAGAGGCGGAAATATCCGTGGAACACTATTCTATATGTAAAACATTGGACTGGTTGCAAAGTGCAATCCATAGTGACAACAAACTTTGACGCAAAGTGCGTGAAGAAAAATTATGAGTGTATATATCTGTAATTTAGGGTGATTTCATTTATGTAATATGTATTTTGGATGGGGTTTATTAACGTGTCTGGGATAATCGGATAATGGACCGTCGTCACGGTAAATCATCCGATGATCCGAGGCGAATATGTAACGTGTTTTTCGAGGGGTTTTTATGCAACTGGCATAAGTCAGTAGGAAGCCATTCTATATTTATTTACGCGGCAAATTGTTCAGCCAAGAGAATTTTTCAAGTTAATTTATTATTATTATTAATTTATTATAATTATTATTAAGGTATTTTCGGAGCATTTTATAAAAATTATTAGCATTCAGATAGGTTTTCTATGTCTTAGAAAACGCTATCAAGCAAATTATTACGAACGACAATATCATAGAAAATTATGTGATTGCGGAATTTTACGGAGTTTTCGTCAGTTAGGGTATATCGAGAGACGTGACTCACTGGGAATTCAAGTACACGCTTAATCTTGTCGGAAAGCATGACGCAATCCTGGGTCGCAGCGTCCAGGAAAGGCGAATAGTTGGAACGGAAATCGACTTCATCATCGCCGCGCCGTGTGTAATGACCCGGAGGAGGGGAAGATCGCGTGGTGGGTCAGCCAATCAGTGAGGACCACGCAAGCTACAAGTCGGATGAAGAGTGGGGAAACGGCGGGTGCATATATCGTTCGACGCGCCGTGGAAGGAGGACAATCTGTGAAATACTTGACGAGTATGGGTGCGCGTGCGAGTGGCTCCGATGTTCGGTGGAGTTAGCGACTATCTGTATAGAATTTAACGAGTACGGTTGTACGCGGGAGTCGCTCCGATGTTCCGTGGATTGGAGGACTAACTTTTGTAAAACTTAACCAGTGCGGTTGTACGAGTGTTTGGGTCCGAGGTACGGACCATAGAATTATCTAATCTACCAGAATCTCATCAAATATCGACGAAGATGTCTACGTCCAGGAGACTGTGGGAAGCTCACAGCATCATTCAGTACGAGGGAAAGGCTTTGGCTATTTCCAGTGGTAAGCGCGAATGACGCAGAAATACGCAATCTCTCATATCTCTTGGTTTTATATTTCATATTTCAGTAACTTCATAGCTTGGGAATAAGAGTAAAATCAATAATTTATCAGACTCCGTTTTCACGTAATTTTCTATCGGTAATATTAAAATCACAACGCTCCTAATTAAATTTTAAACTTATTATTATTAATTTTGCTATTCTTGTTTTATATAATAAATTCATTTCTTTTACAATGCAATCTTTGCTTTCAGTAGGTAGCATTAGATATAGACCAATTCCTTCTCCTGATACAATTCGATGGTCCACAAGAAAAGTGACACAAGTCAAAATACATACTTTTTCAGGAGAGCCATTTAAAGATTTGTCATTCTTTTGAGAGCGAGTTTCTTTTGCTCTTTCGTAAGATTGGTTATTCCTATGATCGAGAAAGACTTAATATAATATAAGGTTTAGGAAACCATGGATAGTTGAACGTCAGTGTTATTCAACCCTTGTATATATCAATAAAATATACCCTTCTTCGACATATGACACTTTTCTGGAAAATAATACTAAGACTATATGATAATTTTATCTTGATACATTAGTAATGAAGTGCATAAATAACTAGTTTCCTAATATTTTGGAATTTTATTGTGCAATATACATCAAAAGTTTACAATAAATACTAAAATAAGATCTAAATTGGTAATCTAGGAACACAACATAATACTGTAATAATGTTAATACAGACTGACGTCAGCTGACGTTTCGTACGTAAATCATTATAGAGGAACTATAACAGCGTAATTGCATAGGTACATAATTGCGTCAATCTCCAAATCTTTAACTACAAACTATTATAATACGAATAAGATTTAGGAATTACATTTTTCGACATTAATTTTAACAAGCCCTGATTTTTAGTTCCTTTGATGATCAGTTTGTTATTATACACTGCCTTCAGCTGGATGTTTCCAGTAGAACCTGATCGTGTCTTCCTTACTGCAATAGCACAAAACTCCGTATCTGCGTAAGAAGTTTTGAAAATAATTCTTCCCTTCAAATCGAATTGCTGAGATGCGACTAATGGTCACATGTTCAATTTTCATTTTCAGTTTTTAGAACATTTAGACCTATTTTACATGTCAAGTCCTTCAAGTGATGGAACATTTCGTGGTTCATTTCAGTGACTAGGTAAGGTTTCCCCGTCTTCTTGGCTGTACGAATTAGTGTGACATATTGCTGTGGAACATAAATGGGTCCAGATTTTAGAGATTTTGTTACCTCACGTTCAATGGTTGCATGTGCACTATCGCCTTCATTCTGGCTATGTCCTTTGACCAAAAATTTGTGTGTAACGGAGTTTATAAATGGATAGTTATTCACAGCAAACAAATACATTGAAAAAATGAAGCGATGTTTTTGCTGGCCGCAACAGTTATCTGAATAGAATATTACATCCAGTTTTTTGCTCTCTGTGTTCTTAGCTCTCTCTCCTAAACCTTCAAGATATCTCAAGACACAAGTTCCGATTTCATTAGCACCCCGGTTCCCTTCTGTCTCATCCCATACGAAACATTGGACTGTATTACATTGAAGCTCAAATATCGTAAAATTGAAAACATTGATTTTTGAAGTGTCGTAAAAACTGGAGGCATCACCCCTGGGACACTGAAGTACTGCCTGTAAATCATATACAGCGACAATTAAATTTCTGCTCACACTTTTCTTATCATTATCTTTTTCCGTGCGTGACAGGTCCTTTTCTAGTAAGTGTCTGTGGTATTTTTCCTTCTGTTTCTGTTTTTCTTCTTCCGAAGCATTTATGAACATCAGGCAGTCTTCACACATATCCTTTTACGGTTTAAAAAAGAAATATTAAAATCATTTGTAAAAATCCTGGAGTACATTAAGTAATTTGCAAATGACAGATTCGTCTTCTTGCATTGATCAACATAATCTCTGTGCAGGTCCGCTATTGCTCTACTACCGTCAATGTATTCTCTCTTCGAATCTTTTCGGCAGTAATGACTTTCTATCCTAGGAATTGAAATAATGTGGTGACGTTCTCCTTCTTTTACATCATCACTCATCAGCAATGTGGTGATGCTTACTGTGTTTGCCTCTGAGGTCTGAATCAAGTATTCCACCTGTTGCACAAATCTTCTTGTGTAAAACTGTTCTTATTGGCCTGTCTGTTATGTCCAGTGTGCTTTTAAAATATGTTTTACAAACTGTGATCCTTTTTTCCGCAACAGTAAAATAAAATGTGTTATTATTTGAGCGATGACTACCTTCTCTGATGTATCTGTACTTAGGAGAAATACTCTCTATATTGAACAGAAGGAACTCACGTTGCCTTTGTAAGTCTCCCAAATTCCAATATTCATCAGATGTCTTCTGACGGTCTTCTTCTTTAATTTTTGTACTGCATTTGTCCTTACAACTTCCTCCCATTATCTTCTTCTTAACGATTTTTCCACTCTTGGAACTGGATACATACTCTTTCCCAGAGTTCCTGCACTGCTTTGCTAATGTTTTCTTCCATTCCAGTGGTCTCGCCCGTCTTTTCCTTCCTTTTCTTTTTTCTACGTCAGCATTATCCTCCACAGCAGGGCCTTCTTCAGATTCCGCACCTGCGGACGAAGAGGATGAACTAGTTTGTCCCTTGTAGGTAGGATCTTGAATGTCATCATCAGATGAGATGTCCGATTCTGATTCTGATGTGTGAGAATTAGCAAATGAGCTGCAACTACTTTGTTTGTTCACATCTGAAATAAAACAGAAGGATATTTTCAACCATTGAAGATTATTTACGTACATTGAGATTTATTTTCTACAGATCGCAGCATGATTGATTTATCAGGAAGAATATCTAAACAAGGTAAATGTTCTAACCTTGTTCCGGTGATAGCAAAGCCACTTTGTCTTCGGATGCGACTGAAGTAGTTCCATTGGCATCTGAAACGAGGTTTAAAATCTAATCTGAAATGTTAGCCGGGAACCATGCTTTGTAATATTAATCTAATTCACATTGTATATTTATAAGGAAACACCAGATAAAATAACAATACAGATTATGAATATTTTAAACTATATACTAACCTGCTTGATGAAATGCTGATGTAACTCTTGGATCTACTGATGTCAAAGTTGTCCACTCACAGTTCTTATCAGTTGACTCACCATTGCCTTCCAAATGATCGTATTTAATTTTTGCCAGCTTCTAGATAACTCTTGTGTGCTGGGATGCCATTGCTCATAATATCTGATGGCTTATAAAACAAAATGAAAGAAAGCACGAGCAACTTGAAATATACATACCAACATCGCGGGATTTCATATTAAGAACTATGAGGAAATGTGTCACAAGTTCAAAGTTTACTGCGGAATTTTCCCACAGCAATGCTCTGTTTATATGGAAAAGTGACACAATTCAAAATATGTCGCAGAAGGATTTCATTCTATTGGAGAAAAATGTCTTAACTAAAAATAATTTACGACGATGAAAAAAAGATGTGTTGTGTTAGGCTTACCTTATCATGAAAAACGGCTTAACTCGAAATATGACACTTTTCTTGATAATAAACTATAATAATATTGTCACAACTTGAGATATAACTTTCTTCTCGACACAGCTGCGATGTTCCCGCTTCCGCTCCCAGACCTCAAATGAGATGTGACGTTATTCAAGATAACAGCCAGTCGTGATTCTTCTGGCGGAAAAACGACATTACTCCCCTCTGGCGGCCAATTTTATAGATAGAGTTATGACGATTTTCTATATAAAAATATGCAGTGAGAGCAACATGTTCCACTTTTTAACTCAAAATTGCTCATTTTTGACTTGTGTCACTTTTCTTGTGTACCATCGAATTGTTTGTTGGGTTAATGATCAAATCATACCACGATCTGAGTGAATAGAGTCTTGAAGGTGTTCTGCCAGAGCTAGACGTTGTTAAATACAAATTTAGATTTCAACATTGCATTGAGGTCTTGGCGCCCATTAAAACAACATAGCTTAGGCAAAGGGGGGGGGCTAGCAATTCTGCTACATTTGTACGCTCAACGTGGAGCAAAGTAAATACCGTTTCACTTGTCATCCCCGCCTAAGCGGACCTGCTACAAAGTAAGCAGTTTTGGTCGTGTTCATTTGAATATCGTCCACCATTTTACATCGACGTTGGACACTACGTCATACCCACGTGATACGTTGCCAACATGAATAATGAAATAAAAGCCAAAACCATTGGCCTGGATAAAGATTATTGATGCGTGACTTCCCCACTATGCGTGACAAAAACCAGGGGTGTTATCTGTTAGCCGTTACCTAACCACCATTGGTCTGGACGAAAATATTGCCTAGAAAAAAACATTAGTCTGCCGGATGCAATCATCATCATCATCTTGTACAGTTTCTAGCCCCAGGCTGGGTCGGTTTGGAACATAAGCCTCGCCACTTAGTCCTTTCTTCCCACCACCTCTCCGCTGTCACTCTGGTCCAGTCCTCGCCTCTCTTCTTGACACATTCCTCCACTCCTTTCATCCATTTATCTCTTGGTCTTCCTCTTGGTCGTTTCTTCTGCATCTGCATCTCATGTATCCTCTTGGGAATTTTCTTCTCATCCATTCTCTTTAAGTGTCCATACCACCTCAGTCTTGATGTCTCAATCCTACCTTGCAAGGGCTCCTCTTTCACCATTTCCCTGACCTTTTCATTCCTCACCCTGTCTCTTCTTGTTACTCCGATCCTACTTCGCAGGAACTTCATTTCAACTGCCTGTATTCTGCGTATGTCTCTTTTCTTCATTTCCATGTTTCTGAAGCATAGTTCAGTATCGGGATATAGTAGCTTCTGTTTAACACTTCCTTGCTTTTTTGTGGGACATCTTTATTCCACACTAAGCTCCTAATGCTTCTCAGAAATGCTTCTGCCTGTCTGCCACATTCCGTAATCTCTTTGTCATTTCTCCCATTTTCCTCCACTATACTTTCCAAGTATAATTTAATTATTATAATACCGGGATACCATCGGACAATTCACTGCGTGAGATGTGGTTACGTGCAATTTCCAGAGAAGGTGACGAAGAGGAAGCAAATAAATAAATGAATACATAAATGAATGATTGAGTGAGTAAATACATGAGTCAATAAATATGTAAGTAAATAAATAAGTAAATGAATAAATAAGTCAATAAATAAGTACATAAATAATTAAATAAATATGTAAGTAAATAAGTGAATAAATACACAATTAAATAAGTAAACAAATAAATAAGAAAATAAATAATTAAATAAATAAATGTGTAAGTAAATAAGTAAGTAAAAGGATAAGTAAATAAATAAACAATCTGTAAAAATTTATAATTCAGCCATCACAATAAGATGGGTTATCAGACAAATTCAACTCACACCCAAGTACATGGGGCTACATGACCACGATGTCGCAAAGCCCCTAAATAAATAAACATCCCATTTTTCGGGGGTCCGGAGACCTTTTTTCCCCTGTCTTTTATTGTCCTTATTCTTTTCTTTTCATCTCGCCAAGTATGTAAGTTAGGTTTGAGTCAGTTAGAAGTAGTTGTATTTTTATTATCATCTGCATAATTACGGGAAAATGAGCTAGACATTTCGCCCCTAGAAAAAAAATCACCACCACCATGTATTTTTGCTTTCCTTTATACTGAAAATTTGCCCGTAAGTATTTGTCTGAATACTTTTAGATGATTGAATAACAAAAGAACTAACTTAGTGTAATGTTTTCACTTCCGTCAATCTCGATATTAAGCCCCCAAACTTAACAATCCTACGTTTCAGGTATTTTGCTCTTTAAAAAGCCGCAGCGATCTCAGTGGGTTAGTGATGCAACCTAGCGGTGAATTAGTACGCCTGTGAGTGTTGAATGGGCAGGCAGTGTAAAGCAGCCAGGAGGGGTGTGATCCAGCCGGCAGTGGGTTGAACAAAATTGTGAAGATTCTCATGTCTTCGTATTCATCTTTACTTTCAGTTCCATTAATATCAAAAATGCATCATAAACCATTATAAATATGAGAAAATTACTCTAAACGTCTAAAATATTCTAATAAATTCCATAAAATGACATAACAATGATGCAACATGCATCAATCGTCCAACTCTGCCAGTCGCATTGCAAACAGTGACATGGAGGCGTCAAACGAAGAGCAAAGAGGTGTTGTTCGGTTTCTGACAGCGAAAGGAGTAGGGGGAACGGACATTCATCGCCGAATATCACAAGTGTATGGCGAACACTGCATGTCCCTTGCAAGGGTCAAGGCGTGGCACAAGCGATTCAGGGAAGGACGGGTGTCGTTAGCCGATGATGCCCGGTCTGGGGCACCCCCCTGCATTACCGATGACAACGTCCAGCTGGGTGATGCACTCATTACCCACGACCGCCGAGTGACAGTGAACGCCATAGCCGCCGTGGTCGGATGGAGCTTCGGAAATGTGCACACCATCATGAAGGAACGACTGAACTTGCGGAAAGTGTGTGCCCAATGGGTGTCCCACAGTCTTCGTTCAACCACACCAGGAAGGATGTCGAATGGCCTACTGACTTGGTCTTGGTTGGACGATTGATGCATGCTGCTGCTCGCTTTGTAACATGACGGGCACGCGTGCCCTCTAGCGACGGCTGTGACCTTTCACGCTCTGGTCGGAACCACACCTCGTTACACATGCCACGATTAGCCGATGTCATCACCGGTTTGCGCATTCCAGCCTCCGGCTCGTTACTTTTTGAACGCACCTTATATGCATTTCCGTAATGTGAAGGCCAAGAACAAGATTTGTATATACTGTAAGTTAGCAATGTCTGTGGTGAATCATTTAAAAGATGACATGTCATCAAAATATGGGCTATGCTCATGATTATCCATCAAGGTTGAAAGGAGTCTGGTCAATGCATGTGAGATTTTCGATGTGAAATGCCATGTCCTGTGGTTCGGATTCCACGTAAAAAGGAGGTCCCGTGGCTCATGATCTCACGATTAACGGTCACGTTAAACTACAAGCTTCCTTCCTTTGAAAGGAGTCTGGGTGATCAATTACAGTTCAATCAATACACATACGATGTGTCATCGTCTTCTCACTGTATAGGTTATGAACATTCCCGAATGGGAATATGATGTTATTTCCGTTTGATCAGATAAATTATCAATTAGTTTATGATAAAATTGGTCCGGCTAGATCAAACATAAAATGCCAGCGTTTCGCCCCGGTGTGCCGTTGGGCTCGTCAGTTGGTACAGACACACCTCACCAATACGCATGGCTAGCACATACTGAGAAGGCCATCACAAGACACAAAATACAAGTAGTATTGACGTCACGAGTGATGCCAATGTGCTACGGAAGTCAAGCTCCCTTTCATAAAACAAAAACCTTACCTTGGCAATCCAAATAGGTTATGAACATTCCCGAATGGGAATATGATGTTATTTCCGTTTGATCAGATAAATTATCAATTAGTTTATGATAAAATTGGTCCGGCTAGATCAAACATAAAATGCCAGCGTTTCGCCCCGGTGTGCCGTTGGGCTCGTCAGTTGGTACAGACACACCTCACCAATACGCATGGCTAGCACATACTGTATTGCGAATCTCGTTTGTTATTATTCACATAGTTCGTGACAATACTATGAATGGGACATCACTCGTACGATAAAATTTTCCAAAGTACTGAAATTAGCTAAAATATCTTTTATCATCATCATCTTGAACAGTTTCCAGCCACTGGCCGGGTCTGTTTGGAACATAAGCCTCTCCATCGTCTTCTGTCTTCCCACCATCTCTCCGTCACCACCTTGGTCCAGTCTTCTCCTTTCTTTCGCATGCAGTCCTCCACACCCTTCAGCCACTTATCTCTTGGCCTTCCTCTTGGTCTTTTTCCCTCTATTTTCATCTCGTGTATCTTCTTGGGTATCCTCCTCCCATCCATTGGTTTAACATGCCCATTACAGTTCAACAAGAAGAGAGTTTCAAGTACCGGTATCTGGGAAGCATGATACAAGAAAATGGAAGAAACGACAGAGAAATAAATGAGTATTGAAGTATTGGAAAGACGAACTTTTCAGGGTTCAGCTACCGTAACTGTCCCGGAGCACACAAAGTCCTCACTGTACTTCGCCCCTACAGGAAATCCCCTACTTTGTGCCGTTGCCCATCTCCCAAGGCATGGACGAGGGGTTGGACTTGTGGAAGACAGATAAAATTTCTAATGATGAACAATGAATCAGAAAATATAGTAGATGTTTACTCCTCCACTGTCCATAAGCCACCCGCCACCCCTTATTTAGATCACGATTTATATACAGTAGTAAAATTCCAGCTGTGTCCACCATTATGTGCATGAATTATTGTGAAATGCAGTATTGCCAACCCCGTACTTACGGTACTACTGTAAAATTTGTTGAATCCAAGTAATGGCTTTTGTCTAGACCTATAATTGTTAGATAGGGCCATGTTAACCGTATACTGTATATACCCCTGTTTTTTGTCACATACAGTGGTGTAGTCACGCACCAATAATCTTTAATTAGTGTGGTGTATTTAGTACCCCACATGTTGGCAACAATGTGTGCACTTTGGTAAAAGTGTCAGTTGAAGAGACCACACGCACTGTCAAACATTGCTGCCGGTGTTAAATGAGCAATAAAGAAAAATGCATATTTACGTAATTTAGCACATATCCAGTGCAGTAGTGACCAGGGTTAGTAATTTCAATTGTTAGTCCCCCACAATATGAAATAAGGTATGGAAATCATATGTTATCAAAATAAAAGTGAAAAACAAATGAGTGATGTTTAATTCAGAATTAATGCATATTTACCACTGAATACTCAAACCAGTTTGTGGTGATATTGCCAGTTTGTAACTTTGTTCAGTTGTATTGCATGGTAGGATTAATGTCTCAACTTCTTCGTATGACGCCGTCTCCCTCCGAAGGTTGGCGATCCAATTGATTATCATTACACACGAAATGGCAGCACAGTAGGATGCAAAACAATGGAATGTAATTTCAAACATACACTTGTGATGAATAGGGATGTATAGAACTAGCACCGATAGAGCGCACTGCTGTTGTACTGGGTAAGCGCAAGGCTCTCTTCAGTTGTATCCTGTGTTCTCATGTTTAAATTGTTATTTTCGTGACTGTGCCGAGCTATTGAGTGTTCCTCTTTGCAAAAATCAGGGAAGCCCATTTCCGTTTGACCAATTTCCACAAAATAAAGAAATGAGGAAGAAATGGTTACATGCTATTAGAAGAAAAAATTTTGGTTAGAAAAATTTGACCGAAAATATTGAAGTGTGTTCCCATCATTTTCAACCCGATGACTTCACGAAAACTGTGTTGGGTAAGTGCGATGTACAAAGGGAAATAATTCCTATTTTTGTACCTATAAACTGATTAGACATTTCGATAACATCCACTGAATTAATGTGTTTGTATTTGAAGGTGAGAGAGCAAGATTAAAACCAGGTGCTGTTTCATCGCTTTTTCCGCGGACCACGAACACTACAAAGAAAAGGAAGAGGCCATACAAAAGAAAATTGCCGGATTTCCACGATAAGCCTACAATATCGGAATCTGCAGAAAACTTCTCCTTTGAAGTATGGGAAGAAATCGTCAATATACACGAAGAAGTGAATGTAACATTTGTGATTTCCATTTTCAAAGACATCAATACTCGGACAAATGCTTCAAGTATAATTGTCGCAACATTAAGTCACAAATGTACTATGGTTGGTTTCTTGAAATCGGAATTAATCGTCAACTTCCATCTGCCCGATGGAGAATGTGGTAGCGACTGACTTGTACATTCTTGAGACACAGTCAGATGAATGGAAACGGTTCGTGGCCGTAAGCAGGGATTCTCAAACTTTTTAAAAATTGTACCCCTAAGTCATTTCCAAGGGGTACGGGAACGATTCTTATTGAGAAATTGACAAAATTACATAAGAACCAAACGTTGCAATGAATTTTCGATGTATACATTACCGGTATCAACTTTCTTTGATTATGTTTACCTTAAAACACGACAGTTTCATGTAAGCTATCAACCTAAAAAAAAGACATGAATCGAAGTCTATAAGCAAGGGGAGCAAGTGAATATTTAAATCTCTATTTATGATTTGTCTTATGAAGATATATTAATCAATATAGGTCTACAATACTCAAGTAATTGTAATCTTTAGGAGAAAGCATGTTAGAATTTTGTTATTACCGCCGTATTAATATTCTTCCTCCCACTAGTTTTAGCACCTTAGTCCGTAGCCCATTTTGCAGATGTTAAACGCTGAAAATCGTCCATAATATATTAGGGTATATACCTTTAGAATTAATTAATATAGTCTTGGAGTAAAATTAGAGAAGATATAATTTACTTAAGCTTAGAAATCTCGGTCACAATCTATACATTCCTCGCAGCTGACTGGGAGAAACATAAGATGATCGCCTTGCGCTTACCCAGTTCTATATGAGCACTATCTGGCGCGAATTTTCTCCGGCTACATCCCTATTTTCGCTAGTAAACTAACTACTGCCAACAATTGAAAAATATATACTTTGCTCTGATACATTCACATCTAATGTACATGAATTTCATATGGAGGTATTGTAAGAAGGAGCTGTTAAAAGAACTTGAGATACTCCAGAAATGTGCAATAAAATCTATCTTTGGATTTCCTTGGCTCACACCTCAAATGAATTTTACACAAAAACTAAAATTATGCCACTGCAAAAACAAGTAACTACAGTGAAACCTCTCTATAACGGACACCCTTGGGACCGTAAATACTGTCCGCTAAAGGGAGGTGTCCACTATACAGAGGGTTAGAGAAAATGATTATAATTTGGGACATGTACTTGTGCAGTATGTGTCCTTAGATGAAAACCTAGGGTTATGCGCGGTAAAACAGTCCAGTTTCGTCCACATTTAAAATGTTTTCCGGCGAATAGCTGTCAGTGATGGAAGGCAATTTTTCTTCCCAGCTTGAAACATTATTCATATCAACAGTGGAGGATTCTCCGCAAATTGCTCTAAATTTTATATCGTGGCACTTTCTGAAATTCTCAAGCCAGCCGTTCGAGGCTTTGAAATCTCCGATACCTAATTCTGCCTCAAAATCCAATGCTTTGGCTTGTATCATCGGTCCGGACTCAGGGACGTTCTGACTTCTTATTTTGCTGAACAACCATCACTGAATCACCCACCATTATCACTTTGAAACCGTGTAATTTGCAGCTCATTACCATACCTTAATTATCTCTTCTTGTTTTTTCACAATTTCTGCTGTATGTGTCTTTCCAATCTTAAACACTTCACATGGTTTCCGTACACCACATTTCTCACGTTTGTGATAATCTACGATGTCTACTTTCTCTTTTAAAGTTAAACTTTTACGAGGAGCCATTTCAAATGCACTCACTTGCTACTGTAACGCACGGGTCCTACAATAGGTTTAAGAAGTTTCATGGTAAAACTGACCAAATAGTGAAAGTGTGAATTCACTTATCCCGACCATTTAAAGTTCAAGAGAACAATGAAAGCGATAACGTTAGGCCTAGGTTTATTTTTGAATCAGTGCAGAAGATGGGGATGGGAAGATCAGTGCTAATCGGCTTCCAGGAAGCACAGGATGTGTAGAAAGTACATTAGAACAACAGTGTGTTCATACTAGACTAATAGACCTACAGAGATGCGATTTCTTTTCAATACAAGTGTCCGCTAAGAGAGGTTGGTTGATTATTTTTTTAAATGCAGCCGGGTTGTCCGTGTCCGTAATAGCGAGTGTCCGCTTAAGAGAGATTAATTACTAATATGCCTAATAGGGGTTTGTTCACGGACCTAGAAAATCGTCCATTATGAAGAGAGGTTTCACTGTATGTCAGCAACAGTATTTGTATACAAATTAGAAAACAAATTGATACAGACACACATCCATTTTACCTATGCAAATAGCATTCATCATTATGCAACAATAGGAGTAAATCTAATATTCACCAGCCATTCCCAATCCATTAAATTTGGAACTGAAGGAATTATGTCCTCTATAATAAAGGAATATCGCGCTACTATTAGGCATAAAAACATTTAAGAGGAAAACAAGAGACTCCCTATTGAGGAATGAATAGCCTATATTCAATATGTAGCCTTAAGCAATACAATGTATCATACCGAATAACTTCTGTAAAGTTAGTCACTAACAATCTAATGTACCATTAACCTAATCAATATCATGTTACAAAAAATATATATATATGCTAAACCAGAGGTGGGCACAATTCGGCTCATTGAGCAGCGCTCCCGCTCCGGCAAGACAAAGAGCCGAGTATGCGCTCTCACCAAAGTTAACCTTGTAGCTACTTGCACAGCTTGCCGTTACAAGCGGCGTATCACAACAGCTTTATACTTGTGCCCTGTTTGTTGTGCATTAGATGATTAGATTATGGTGCTACGCACATACGCTTAATTATATTCCTTTTATTAGGTTCTGTGTAGGAAACATAAATCATTACTTTGACCACAAAGTTCAGTCATCGGCTCAGCCTACCAACTAACGGGCGACGGCCAGAGACAGCGTGGGAGACCAAAATTGCGGTGGCTGGACACTATTAACGCAGATTTACGATCAATAAACTTGAAATCGCGGGAAGCATTAGATCGCAAGAATGGCGTGCATTGATCCAAAAAGCGGACCCCATTCCTACGGGATGACGCTAAGAAGAAGAACTACACACTCCTTTGCCCACTACCAACAGTCCTGAGACTACAATAAGCCAACCTAATAACTTGCTTAAAACACAAGGAACGAAAACTTGCTCTAGGAATACAGAAATAAATACATGAATAAATATCATTCTCCATAAACAAAATATAGGCCTATGTGTTCTTATATATCTGAACTGTCATTCTGCAGAGGATGAGGAGGTGTGCGTATCCTTTTCCTGAATCAGACGGGCTACATTTGGAGCGATAGATCTTGCACCTGCAATTCGAAGAACGGCAGTGAGATGTGCATCAGTTAGAGTGGCTCTTTGTGGAGATTAATTTATCTTCATTAGAGAGAACAGTTTCTCACACAGATATGTTGAACCAAACATTGATAGAAGTTTGGCAGTCATATTGTGCTTGTTTCAGAAATCTGTTCGGAAAAACTGTTCATAAAAATGTGCTAAGCTTGTTCGTGATTCATATTTAGCGTACAGCCGTACACATAATATAGACCTACTCAGCCCGGTACAGTGCTGTACATATGCTTGCGCCTTCACTGCGCATATTGCCATCTAGTCGTTCCAGCACAAACTATTAGCGAGCAGTCAGCTGGTCCCGGCTCCTTGGCTCCGCTCGCGCTCATGCAGTGGGCTCCAGGAGCTGCGCTCTCTCATTGCCCACCTATGTGCTAAACTGTAACTATGCCACTTGATTGTCCCTAGCACGTGCTCTGGCTCATTGGGACCTATGTGAATAAATAAATGAAAAATAAATCTTGCTTGGCAAGGCTTGAACACCTTCTATCCTTCCTTCAATGCCCCTCTCACTGCCATCGTCATTGTCACGGCATGATGTGGATGAATTGAACAAGGTGAATGATAATTTCATCCACCATGGTACCCAGAACTCTTCATTCGACAGCATTCATTACATATTGTAGGCCTACAGCACATGTACAGTCTTAGGATTCAACCTCGGCAAAAATGTGTCAATTTACAGATGTGATCAAATTATTAGAATAATGTGATATTAGTTTAAATACTTCAGGTGTGTCAATAATACCTGTAAAGTAGTCTGCATATATATATGTTGTATGCGTTATATAACCATGGCAGCATATGAAGAGCTGATACGAGACACGATAAGATGATGATAATTGTTGTTTTAAGGGGCCTAGCATCTGGTTTATCGGCCCGACATAATAAGAAGAGAGAAGACTTATGGATCGGTTTCTACACCACAGATGCTATATCATGTGACTGGACACAGGGATTGTAGGAGCTAAGACACACAAGAAGAAGAGATTCGGGAGTGTTATATATTAATTTAATTAGCTTGTAGAAAGATAATTTTCATATCAAAGATTCATGTTGTTACAGTATTTTAATATTCTTTTTATGGAAGGATTATGTGTTTTGTTGTTCTCAGTGTGTTTAATTGAAGAGCCATGGTAAATGGCCTGAAACATGCCCATGTGATGAAATGTTAATAATAAATAATATTTATATGTATTGACTAGGCAGACCCATTGCTATTACTGTTGTAAGTCAATACCGAACGGAAGCAGTTAACAAACCAACATGGTTATGTTTAAAACAAACTATAAACCTTTAGTGTCGTCCATGACATCATGGATGCCACCATTTTGTGTCTAGGGTAATTTTGTATCACGATCTACAGTATACTACTCCCCGGATTTATATGTCATGTTCATATGTATAATGTTGAAATTCCTTTGTTTTTCATGTCCTTTTTTGACCTGCGACAACAAAGAGATTCATATTGACATTGTTGACCTAATTTTTTTTTTGTCTTTATTTGTTTCCAAGGTGTTAATATCTGAGTAAGGAATTTGCATATTTCTATCGGCTTTCCTGTCCTGTGGAATTTTAGATTCATATACCGGTACGCAAGACATAATAGTTCGGTCCATGAATATGTTGAGACGAAGGCAGTGGTATATTTTGAAGAGAGTATGATTCATTGAATATTACCAGCATAATGATGCGATAATCATGGGGAATGGTTTTCGGTTTTGTTTCCCTAGAGAATTTGGATTTTTGGCTTCTAGACATTTATTAGTTTTTGAATTGGGAGAGGCACTAACTTTGGGACAAAAATATACCCTTGACAGCAAAGGCAACATTGTATCACACCTACTTTGTTCCAATCCTTTTGGTCTGGAAACATGTACATTGCTAAGTAGGGATTACAGTAAAATTCAAGCCACAGAAATGAGATTTATTAGGACTATGAACCAAAGTTCCAGGAGAGACAAGATCAGAAATGAGGTTACTCAGAGCAACAGCTGGCATCAGGGTCCCTGTTACCAACTTCCTGGGGAAGCACAGACTTCAGTGGTATGGCCAGGTAATGAGGAAGGATAGCTCTAGAACAGCTAAGAAGTACTTCGACCTGGATGTCAGAGGGAAGAGATCAAGAGGAAGGCCAAGGAGACGATCAGAGGTGGAGAAGAATGGTTTTAACTGGGACGATGTCCAAGAACAAATGGTGTACCAAGATCGGCTAAGATGGAGAGCGCTTGTTTGCCACGACTGGGAAAATTGAGATGGAAAAAGATGATGATGATGGATATTGAAAGGAGCAGCAGAAGGGTCCCAGTACTAAAATAATAGTGGCTGTGGCGCCATGGCTTGCCACGAGACTCGCTCTGTGGCAGACTAAGCCCCGATCTTCCCCGCTCTACCGCCACTCCCGCCAGCTTCTCCTCTCACTACCTCCACACTCCTGTCCTAAATACATGCTCTTGAAAAGTTGCAAGGTCAATTTCAGAACCGTTTTCAACAAATTAAATATGTTGAACCTGATTTAGATTTCTACAAGACTCCATTTTCTGTACCACTTGACCAAGTTTCCAACTCCTTGAAAATTGAGCTCGTAAAATTTCATTATGACTTAATTTTAAAGAACAGGTTTTATCATTTTAACGGCGGTATTATCAGTTTGTACAAAGCCATGACTGAAGGACAATTCCCTCGCATGCATAGTCTTGCCTTGCGATTTACTACAATGTTTGTGAGTAACTATTTTCATTAATGAATTTGAACAAATGTAAGTCAGGTTAACTTTAAGGGGTTAGGTACAGGTTACCATGGCAACATTTTAACAATTATCTTTTTCTTTTTCCTTCAAAACCACAACAGTTACAGCAATGAAATTTTGTGCACATTAAACACTGGCATTATTTTATATGAAGAAAAGCATTACATTCATGTCAAATAATAATTTGGGTATTTTACAAAATTCAAAATGGTGGTTCATCATACAAGGCTGCCGCGTTTTAGTGATAACTCCTGTGATTTTCAACATTTGTAGGTTCTGTTCATTTCATTTTATTGCAATGATATTCCTCTAGAAATGCAAGTACTTTCAGCAACATATCTTACCAAAAAATAGTTTTACTTTTATATTGAAAAGAAATTGTCAAATTTTTACAATATTTTTGCTACTTTTTTTTAAGGAACTATCTTAGACAGAGACATGAATTTACATAATTTTGTAGATATATTAAGCAGAAATACACACAAAAAAGTTCATTAGTGTATGTCAATTAGTTTTTGAGTTATCATTAAAAACGGTTGTCAAAAACACAACCCTGAGAAAATGAGCAATAAACATTTGTGCGTAAATCTTACATGCCATTAACCAGGACGAACATTGGGTGCAGGGCTTTGCCTTTTAAATCATAACTCAAACACTACGGCGCATAATGACATATTTCTTGCACCAAAATGTTCCTAAAGGATAGGAGCATAAAAAAAAAATATTTTGAAAAATTGATTTTTTGAAGGTCAGAAGCGTCACTTGAAGCTCTTCTCCGAATTCACTCGGCAAACACAATGCAACCGAATATTGCAAATCTAGTTGCATTGAAATTGGAAACATAAACTACTACATAAAGATGAGATGAGTTGTAAATAGTGTTATAAAGCAGGCAGTATGATTCAAAGGATTTGTTATGGCTACTGATTATTGTTTACTATGTCCCATTCAACGCCACGCACTACGTTGCCTGTCCTTCCGTCAGCTTGCTACCGCAACATTCATCTCGCTTGCAGCCATGCCTCAACCCCCACCTCCCCCACACAACCCTTGATTCACTAAGGAAAGGCCGTGGCAGACAACTGCCACCATGGCATTTTCCCTGGTCAGGCCTGCTATAACTGATCAGTGACAATCCTTTATTATGAGAATTGTAGTTTTCTTAACTTTTGATGACAATAAACAATATTTTCAACTTCGATCATGTTTACAGCAATACGAAAATATAAATCCAGCAAATAGACCACTGCTGTTCTCTATAATACTAGGGAGTAGGGTAGCCAGTAACAGCGTTATATATCCTGCTCTGGAGTAAGATCAGACATACTTTTTTATAAATATTCCCTTGAGAGAGACCACCAATGTTGTCTACAAGGAGACATTTGGTTAGAAGGGTTGTTAACTTATTCTCTGCAAATATACCACAACTGACCCGTAATGATGTGTACAACAGCTAGGCCATAGGCTGCTTGTTACCAAGTTTGAATACTGGGAAATTTGGTGTTACTATCGGACAACTTCTGTTTCTTATATTCAGCTCTGTCATTTCTAATGAGTACCGATAATTAAAGAACTCGAAATTTCATGAGTGTATGACTTTTTTGTGCAGGTTGGCACTCTGGACCAGCTTGTTGGGCTCTCAGATGATTTGGGAAAACTGGATGGCTATGTGGAACAATCAACAAGAAAAGTTGCAGCATACTTGGGAGAGGTTTTGGAGGATCAGAGAGATAAACTCCATGAAAACTTACTTGCTAACAACAGTGAGTATTGTAAATCCAACATCCCTGCTGCGTAGCCATGTGTGGTAGGTCATGCACCACGACTAGGAGTTCAGTGATTGAAGATTCAAATCAGCCACCCTGGGTTCTTCCACATTCCTCTCAGGCAAATGCCAGAATGGTACCGTGTTTCAAGGCCTAAGGCACTTTCCCGAATCCTAGACCCTAGTAATTGCAGTTACACACAATATTACAATGCAAAAACACAGGTTATCAGACAAATATAACACACCCAAGTACACGGAACTGATGATCAATGTGTCCCAAACCCCTGAATTGAATCTATAAATCAACCCTGAGGAAGTGTTTTGTATGGTGTATTCTTGTATGAATGAACAGTTCACATTTATGGAATGGACATTTCTTCATGCTGGGTCAGGCCTGTGGGAAAAGGTTTTGATATTATTGATTTAATAATCACAGTTGCAGGCCACAGTTTAACTAATTTTTCAAAAGAACATTCTAATTGTTTGAATCCTAGTAATATCACTTACCCAAGGTGTCCGCGTTAAAGGTATAATAATATAAAATTTAATAATTTGAGAAGTAGTGGAGATATTTTATGGCGGTTTGTTTCTACAAATAGAGTAACTCAAAATGTTTCTTTACATACCTAATACACCTTGATATGCACACCATTAGTGACACGACAGACATCTAATCTATATTCCACTTCTCTCAAAGGGTTCTGCAGCATTGTAGGCGTAACTTTTGCGATAGCTGCACGAATGCGATGGCGCAGATCTGGTAGATCACGAACTGGTGTCTGGTACACTTGATTCTTGACAAACCCCCACAGGAAAAAAATCAAGAGGCATAATGTTGGGGCTTCTAGGGGGCCAAGCAATTGATGGACTACCTCTCCCAATCCAGCGATCTGGGAACTCACGATTCAAGAAATCCCTCACAAGTTCCGCATAGTGGCATAGTGCACCATCTTGCTGAAAGATCATGTCACGAGAAAGTTACGGCTCCAACATGTGTCTAGGTAACGTGTTCCATTAACTGTAGACTCTGCGAAGATGAATGGGCCAATAACCCTGTCCTTCAACAATTCACACTACGCATTCACTTTCAGAGAGTCCCGTTCCAACTCTATCACTATGTGGGGGGTTCAGTTGCCCATGTGCGGCAATTGTACTCGTTTACCGTGCCGGAAATATGGATTGTAGCCTTGTCCGAGAAACAGACCGAATCGAGGAATGCCTAGTTTCCATCAGTTTTTGCCAGAATTGTCTCCACGAATGCCTTCCGTAGCAGCCTGTCCTGAGGTTTGATTTTCCGACGAAGCTGCAGTTTGTACCCACATAGGCGCAAGCTTTCATGGTGGGGGCAGATGACCTCGTAGTTCTGCCCTTTAAAACAACACTAACTAACCTTCCATGGACCACATCGTGTACTGTCGAACGAGGTACCATAACTGTAACTGCCTACTTGCTTGTCGAATTGACTTACGAGGACTCCTCTTGAAGGACTCACGGATTAAATCAACAGTAGCCTCGGAGGCTGCGTGCTCGGCGTGGCAGCCCCACATCAACAGCAAGTTCCCATAATCTCTAAGCCGCCTGTCCCATTTCTTGATTGTTACGTAAGTGGGAACATCATCAGTTGGTAACAGTCCATACTCTTTCCGAAATCTACGTTGTACTAGTGTAACGGATGGCTACTGGCGCGCTTCTCGCGAACAATGTAGTTGTGCGCATGCGCGTGTGGCGCCACCGCAAGCGAACACAAAATACATTTTGAGTTACCCTAGTTGTAGAAACAAATTGCCAATAAATATCTCCATTATTATTTATTTATTTACATATTTTACGCCCACATTGGAGCACTTAAATCAATACATTTGAGTAAATTTCTTCTTTTTCTCCTCCCAGAACTTTCTCATCCTTTCCGACCTGGAGGTCCTTGGTGTGTCCGATATAGTATATTGTTTCCGTTCAACTGTTATTAGTTTGAGACTTATACATTTGTTCTTCAAAATCCTCTTCTCTTCCCTGTCTTTGATTTGTTGCCGAGTTATACCCAATTCTTCCGAATCATCTTGAACTTCCTTGATTTTATTTTTCAAAAAGTAATCAAATAGTTGTTTCAATATCCTGGTTTCTGGCAGTCTTGAATTCTTCTTTTACGCATTGTAGTTATTATTGATTCACAATCTTCACTGCCCATCAACTTGGTGTTTTTTGTTAATAATTGTTCTAATAATTCTTCTGTCAGTTTTCTGTAATTTGTCTGTTGAAGATTTTACATTCAAGTTGAATAAAGTTTCACTAGCATAAGTTGCCTCTGGTTTAACTATGGAATTATAGTGTTTCAGCTTAGCATTTATCGAAAGAGATTTCTTTTTTTTATAGGTTGGCCAGGTAAGTCTTTGTGCTTGTTTAAATTTAGTTGTTCTGAATTCTGTTGCTTCTTTTTCATTTGTGTTCCATGTTATTATTTCCCCAAGATATTTGAATTTCTGAACAGAAATATTTCCATTATTTCACAAGTTATTAAATTTTATATTATAACTTTAACCCGGACACCTTGTATAAAATGACAATTTGGATCTTGAGTTCATGTACTATTAATTGAAATGAGGCATTACTATTTGCAGGTAAAGTATAAGTGGCAGATTAAGGTGTCACAAGCCTTTAAATGAAATAACAAAAACAGCACAAATAATTTACATATTCCTGTTGCAGTTCTTCAGTTTCATCACGTGACAGATTAGGAATGGAAGCTTCAATACTGGTAGCCCGTCGCAATTAATATTCTTCTGTTGGAATTTTTGAGTCAAATGTAGCAAACTTGTCTGTGATTTGAGTTTGTACGTATGTTGTATCAACTAACTGGTCATATTTACGGATGTTGTTTTTATTGTTTTCTCTTCTATTTTAACAGGTGATCTTCCTGGCTATATTACTCGCTTCCAGTGGGATATGGCCAAGTATCCTATCAAGCAATCTTTGCGTAATATAGCAGATATCATAAGCAAACAAGTCGGGCAGATTGATGCAGATCTCAAGACTAAGAGTACTGCGTATAATAACCTCAAGGGCAATTTACAAAACCTGGAGAAGAAACAGACGTAAGCCAACTCATCTTGTTTTAAAAACATACATGAAGTTTATTTTGAAGATCAGACTTGGTGTACTAACATTTGTTGAGGTGATTAAAAGGTAGTACAGTGTAACGTGGCTAATTCGAACTTCTATAATTCGAAATCTTCTTTAATTCGAATTTTTCGCTTTGTCTCTAGCATTTTATATACAATCAATGCTAAAAAAATCGTGGTTAATTCGAATTATATTTTGGATAATTCGAAGTTTTTACGTGTAAAAAGCCGATCGGAAGCCAAACAGTTGGGTCAGGTATTCCCGAAAAAGGACAAACCACATCACAGAACTTGGCGTTTTTTTAAAGTAGAAATGACATAAGTGATTCTGTTTTCCGTTCCTTCAACCTTTTGTGATGACCAAGAGACTTAATTGTAGGAAACAAGTAAAAATCTCAAACATTTTTGAAAAACTGTAGAATTCTCTAACACTTAAGTACGGTAGATTGCTGGATTACTACTGCCGTTAAATAGGTGAATAGTACATTTTGGTTTTAATTTATCATTTGAAACATTTGAGGTTAATCACGATACAGTCATTATAAAGTACCGTTGTCTGTTAATCTACTTTGTTGAACGTAGGCCTAAATCATTATGTAAACGTAATACAATATATTTTCTCTACCCTTTTCAAAGAACTTTCTTAATTCGAATTTTTGGATAATTCGAATTTTTTTACTGGTCCCTTGAGGTTCGAATTAGACTGCGGTGGCGTCTAGTAGCTAGTTCTGAACTAGGCCTAGTAGTCGTTGACGGTGGCGTTTGGCGGCAAAAGTAGGAACTATTTGAAAATTCAAAGTTGCAGTCCCTACTTGAATTAAAAAACAGATACACACACTAATACAGTCATCACAATTAACACCGGTTATCAGACATATTCTACACACACCCAAAGTACACGGGGCTACATGACCGCGTTGTCGCAGCCCCTAAACTAAGGAACCAACCAACCAACCAACGAGGTTCGAATTATCCAAGTTCCACTGTATCTACAATTCCTAGTAGAATCTAGTAGATAGACTTAGCATCAACTAATTTTGAGGTGAATAAACAGAAGTTAATCTAGGTAGTTGTATCCTCCCTAGCCTGTAAATTAAGTAAGATATTTATTGCTTTCTGCTCAAAACAAAAGAGTTGTAACCTGTCAAGCAAAAGAAGTGGAAGTTGTGATTTGAGCACTTATTGAGCCAAATGAAGCATTACAATTCTCTTTGAGCTATCACACGAACCCCTGTTCCCCTATGATGGCAAGAGTAACACACTCCTGATTAAATGTTGCCAGACACTCAGCTTTAACAGCCCATTCGGTTGTTTCACAACTCTTTTGGTGGCAATGAGTGTTTTAAGGGATGTGACATCTTGGTTATCTGTCCTCCCAACACTTGGCATACCGTAACTTTTACAGCAATAAATGAATAATCCTTGAATTCTTACACAGCCATTCCCAGATATTCTGAATGTACGAAGGTGGATCAAAAAGTAAGTTGCACTAAAGCAGTAGCAGTAGCGCGCTGTGTGTCGCAAACTTGGGCACAGCGGAGAAAGGGACAGAACTGCCCACACATCTGTTAGGCAGGTCGCTGTGGTGTCTCGTCTTGTATGGTGTGAATAGCGGCCAAATGCAATGGCGCTTCGACTGGACGTTCACTCCAAATATTAGGTGCGTGCGACAATCCGATTCCTATGGGCCAAAAGGAAGAATTGCACGGACATTCATCGTGAAATTAGTGCTGTGTATGGGGAGCGGGCCATGTCCCGGCAAGGGATCGTAAACTGCTGCAGCGTTTCAAGTGGGAGGTCTGGCAACATCCACCCTACAGTCCTGACCTAGTGCCATGTGTCTTTCATCTGTTCGGTAGGCTCAAAACGGAGCTCGGTGGTCGACGTTTCCAGACCAATTAGGAAGTGAAGGCCGCTGTCTCCTTGTGGTTGCAGAACGCTGGAGGAACTTTCTATGCATCCGGCATCGACAAGTTGGTTGTGCGTTCGCAGAAATGTTGAGTCTCTTGGAAACTGTGGAAAAGTGACGTTACATTGTATGTCGTTATAGTCGTGTTGCTGTTGTATAGGTGGTGTAATAAATGGCCACAACTGGGAAGTGCAACTTATTTTTTGATCTGCCCTCGTATATTGTCAGTGCAATATTTTGCAAGTGGTGGTGTATTCTATTTAATTAGGCCATTATCTGGAAAACCAAACATATTTATGACGTTGATATGCTATTTGTGTTTATTGTAATCATTTTATTTCAGGGGTAGCTTGATGACCAGGAATCTTGCTGATCTTGTTAAGAAGGAGCATTTCATTCTGGACTCTGAATATCTGACAACTCTACTGGTGATTGTTCCAAAGTGAGTGTTCCTCTAATTAAAGATTGAACTTGTGCCCATTTCTGCTTTATTCAAGCTTTCTACAATCATCAACATTTGTAATCTGTCCTAAAAATGTCCCTCACAGTTAAGGGCACCTAAAGATAATCTTCAGTATGTCCACCTTGTTTTGCTATACACGGTGTACCAAAATGAATATCGGGGTTTTTAGGCTTTGTAGGATTTATTACAGTTAACTTACGATCATAAAATAATACACCAAATGAATGAGCAACTCAAACAGTTTGTCCCACAAGTGTTCGTACCTGTACGCATGCGCATGTACTGGTTCCTCTGCCTTCCATTAGAAGCGCTAGTAGGCAAGATGGCGCCTAGGGAGAAGAAAGTTCTTTGTGTTTTACAGTTTGCAGAGACTGAATCTGTAGTTACAGTGCAATGTGCGTTCCGTATTATGTTCCGGATGACAGACCTTGTTTCGCATGGCCTCTACGTTCACTCCATCGGACGCCCTGCGATTTTATCATTTCAAATGATCTTGTCAACTTCATCGTTATGCTTTGGTCTACCGTTATGCATTACAGTTACGGCGAGTATGACATAATCAGGTTGTTCAGTGCATATGCACCGAGTCTGAGTTTACTCCTGGGGTCTGGCGTTATGCGATACGGAGACGGCGAGTGCACCTCCCACTCTCAGTTCCCCACGCGGGAAGCCTAAGTTAAAGGGTAATGGAGTCTGTTGAAAGAGTCCTGGGGCTTCGAGTTAAGCGAGAAGCCTGAGCCTTTCTAACATGTAGCATTTGTAGCATGCGTTATTTTCTCAGACTGACTGTATCTTTTTTTTACCTTGGGGGGCTCGTAAAGGATCATGTGTATGTGCCTCCGCTACCAGCTGACCTCACCGACTTAAGAAACAGGACTGAAGCAGTTGTTGCAACAATTACTCCAGAGACACTGAGCAAGGCTATCGACTCGTGTGACGAATGGTGCTCACATTGAACACTTGTGGGACAAACTGTTTGAGTTGCTCTTTCATTTGATGGTATAGACATCCACTCATGGGAAACATCTGCTGCGGACCGTTTACTGTGGCGGAACACTACATCGACGGCTGTCAACTTCTTTGAGGAAGAACGTCGCAGACATCAAGAGGCCAAGCGACAAGCAAGAAAGCTTCGTCAGTTGCAACCCCGCCCTCCCCCGACCATTGTGTGCAATTTATGTGGGCGCATGTTTTATGCCAGGATTGGCCTGTTCAGTCATCAGAAGCACATCCACAAGCTGGTCTGAAAAGCTCTATGCAGGAAGAAGTATGTGTACTCGGAATCGAGTTACAGCCGACGACGATTATTTATGTTCGACCGTTGCGAAATGTAAATATTATGTCAGAAAACTGTACTATAATGAGGCTCATTATAGTACAAGTTCTCATTATGATACAGTTTCTCCCACCAATCAGAGCTCAAGAAACAGTTGTGTGACCAATAGGGATGTAGCCTGAGAAAGTTCGCGCCAGGTTACGCTCGTGTAGTACTGGGTAAGCGCAAAGCGATCGTCCTATGTTTCCCCCAGTCAGCTACGAGGAATGTATAGATTGTGACCGAGTTTTCTAAGCTAAAGTAAATTATATCTTCTCTAATTTTACTCCAAGACTATATTAATTAATTCTATAGGTATATCCTCTAATATATTATGAACGATTTTCAGCGTTTAAGCGTTAAACAGCTGTAAAATGAGCTACGGACTAGAGGCGATAAAACTAGTGGGAGGAGAGAAGAATTAGTAGGCTACAGCGGTAATAACAAAATTCTAACACGATTTATTATTCAAATTATGAATAGGAGTCAGCATGCTTGACTATTGTAGGCCTATATTGATAAATAGCCTGTATCTCCATAAGACTTAAATCATAAATAGAGAGTTCCCGGTCAATGCATGTGAGATTTTCAAAGTGAAATGCCTTGTCCTGTTCGGATTCCACGTAAAGAGGAAGTCCTTTGTGCCTTACGATCTCTAGATTAACGGTCACGTAAAACTATAATCTTCCTTTTATAAATAGAGATTTAAATATTCACTGGCTCCCCTTGCTTATAGACTTCGATTCGTGTATTTTTTTGGTTGATAGCGTACATGAAACGGTCTTGTTTTAAGGTAAACATAATCAAAGAAAGTTGATACCGGTATTGTTTACCTCAAAATGCATTGAGAATCCCTGTTCTAAGGCCATGAACTGTTTCCATTCATCTGGCTAACTTAGGCCTATGACTCAAGAATGTAGAAGTCAGTCACTACCGGTACCACATTCTCCGTCGGGCAGATGTAAGTTGACGATTAATTCTGATTTCAAGAAACCAACCATAATACGTTTTTGACTGTTAATGTTGTGACATTTATTCTTGAAGTATTTGTCCGAGTATTGATGCCTTTGAAAATGGGAGTCACAAATGTTACATTCACTTCTTCCTGTATATTGACGATTTCTTCCCGTACCGTACTTCAATGGAGATAATTTATGCAGATTCCGATATTGTAGGCTTATCGTGGTAAACTGGCAATTTTCTTGTGTATGGCCTCTTCCTTATTTTTGTTGTGTTCGTGGTCCACGGAAGAAGCGATGGAACAGTGCCCGGTTTTAATCTTGCTCTCTCACCTTCAAATACAAACGCATACATTCAGTGGTTGTTATCGATATGTCTATTCAGTTTATAGGTAGGAATTATTTCCCTTTGTAAATCACACTTGTCCAACACAGTTTTCGTGAAGTCATCGAGTTGAAAACGATGGGAACACACTTTAATATTTTCGGTCAGATTTTCTTCACCGAAATGTTTCCTTCTAATAGCATGTAACCATTTCTTCCTCATTTCTTTATTTTGTGAAAATTGGTGACATGAAATCGGATTTCCCTGATTTTTGCAAAGAGGAACACTGCAATAGCTCGGCATAGTCACGAAAATAGCAATTTAAACAACTTAAATTCGTGGATATTAGCGGCATGAGAACACAGGAGACAAATGAAGAGCGCCTTGCGCTTACCCAGTACAACAGCAGTGCGCTCTATCGGTGCTAGTTCTATACATCCCTATTAGGTGAGGATAGCATCGCACCTGCGCTCACTTCCATGGCCCCCTATTTTAAATTCCACTGCGTGGTGAGTGTCATAGTGAGGTATTTCAGGAGGCATTGGTCAAATACAAGGTATTCTCTGCGTCCCATGCGCTCTGTTCAGTGCATAAAATTGGTGAAATCTCGACAAATATTTATGAATATTTATGTTCGAACATAAAATAGTTATAATTAGGGCCCGGATGTTGATGACGTGTCATCTTTTTACTGAGCCATCTAAAACAATGCTGAAGTACATAGAAACTCCGGACGGGTCACCCCGTCTTCAATTATATCATTTTTATTTTGCTTTTTTTTTGTGCTATTTTTCCATTTTAAGAGCATTTTTTTAAGTTTGGTAGATTTGTTTGGTCATATTTTACAGAAATCAGGCCTTTTAAGGTAATTTTTTTCCAATTTAGTCATGTCACAGCTTTATATGAGGGAGTTACGTCTCTCAGAGTTAAGAAGAAGCTAGTAGCTGTTACAAGATAATTTAAAACATTGAAATATTGATTCCATTTCCTTAATCAACCGGGTGGAAACTAGTCTCGGCAACAATCGTGGCGAAATTGCTGCGGGTATTGCAACAAAACTGAAAAAAGTGCTGGACAAAAACACCGGGTATAAAACATTACCGGTATGCAAAATCTCAGAATCTTTCTGGTGAAAACTACTGCACGGATGGGATTGAGGAGGATTTAGCAGCAAACAACCTTCCTCACTTCAAGTACGCTCCGATCACATTAGTTGATATTGAACGCAGCTTTTCGAGATATAAAAACTTGTTGGCTGATAACCGCAGATCATTTACATTTGACAACATCAGAATGACATGCGTAGTGCAGTGCAGCTCAGACTAAAGTGAACATAAACCTTTTGTTAAGTGCTAGAAATCTATTTTGATTGACTTTTCTGTGTGAGCTTAAGATGTCATTTTTTAAATACTTGTGAGTTTATTATTACAAGATCATTTGTTCCATTTTATAGGGCATTTGTTGAAATTTTGAAATATTGGTGAGTTTATTATTATAAGGTCATTTTCTCCATTTTATAGTGCATTTTTCGAATTTTTAGGTCATTTATTGCAGTCATATTTTAAACTTTTTACGGCCCTAGTTATAATTATCGTCGAACATAAACAGTTGTATGCAATTCGCCTATAATGGCTACGCTCGTTTTATAAACATACTCGTGTCTTAATTATTGCCATTATAGGCTCGTTGCATAATGTATTATTTACAATTGTAAGTTAACTGTAATAAATACTACAAAGCCTTAAAACCCTGATGTTCATTTACATACACCCTGTATAATTTTAATATGTGTATATAGAATTGTATTACTGTATTATAATAACCCCTGGCACTACGGCCCATGAAAGGCCAAGGCTTACCAAGCGACCGCTGCCCTGCCAATTGGCCTGCAGATATTGGGGTGACGCATGGTCAGCGCATCGGGTCCCCTCGGCCTTTAATCTTGGTTTTTGTGACTGGGGCACTGCCTCACTGTCGGACAACTACTCAATTGTCCTCATGAGGCTGAGTGCACCCCTTTCCAGCCCTCTCGTCAGTTTCTAAAATCCCTGACGGAGCCGGGAATTGAACCCGGGGCCTCCGGGTGAGAGACAGGTGCGCTACCCGAACACCATGGGGGCCGCACTGTAATATATAATATACAGGATACAATTGAGTCAGTAGTGCGATAATTGAGGCTTTCATGTTCAGTGTCATAATGGTTGAGCAAGTTTTCTGGGCTTGTTTTTCATGGTCTAGTAAGGTTCACTGCCGACTACCAGAGACAGAGGACTCCTGAAAATGCTGGATGCAGTATCTGGTGAGACCTTAGTCAACAAGCCTAAAAATCTTGTTCATCTGTCATATAGGTTATGAAGGTGGTAGTACTTACAGGGTATGTGCCTACAGGACTCCCTGTAGTCTGGAGAAGTTCAGCAACTTGATATGACATCAATTCCACTAGTGGATGGAAGATCTGAGCCATGGTGCTAGATAGCTTCCCTCAGCTCCCTGGTTTGTGTTGGAGCTGGGTCTTGAATACAAATGGACCTCTCCACCACATCTCATAAAATGCTTGATTGAGTTCTTATCAAGTGATGGTAGTAGCCACACCATTTGTCAGAACTAAAGAGCATTCTAGACTGGACTAGTATATGAACCATTGAACACCTTTACATGTCCCCCAGGGGCTTACAGCTAGTGGGACATGGATTGGCGACCACAGGGCCCCAGCCCCACTTACTTGTACCGAACTCCTCTCTGTCATCTTTCCGATCGACCACCCTTGGTCAACTCTCGTTCTTTTCTGACCCCAACAGTATTAGGGTATCCGAGACCTAGGGAGTCTTTCACTTTTCTGCCTTAATTGGCCCTTGTCTCATCTTTTCTGATCCCTCATTCTTCGAGGGGTCAGACCTCTTCCTATTTCCTGCCTTCTGCTCAAGGCCCTTAAGGAGGCAGGATGTGTGTAGCCCCACCACTTCTGGTGCACCCTCAAGGGCTCACGGCTGGTGAGTTCGGGAGTAGGCAACCCTGAGGGATTCCTGAGCTGGGTCCGGTTTTTCCCCCTTTTTCCACTAACTTTGGGGCGGTCCCTCTCCTCTTTCACTTTCCTATCTGTCTTTCATGGCTCTCCTTCCTTCCAAGTCCCTCAATCGTCATTCTTCGAAAGGTTGAGGGCATTTCTTTTCCTTCTATCCTTATTCTCCTTTGGTTTCCATTTCTTCTTCTAGTACATAAGTTAGTAGTTGGTTTTAGTTATAGTTTACATTTCATTATCTTCACAATCATCCAAACCATTAGGGACCGATAACCTAGATGTTAGGCCCCTTTAAACAACAATTATCATCATCACCTTTACTATGCTGCAAAATATAGGAGAACATTGTCCATGTTGATTGCTAACTTCTGGGAGATTGGGCAGAGCACATAGGAGAAGAAAAATCATGTGGCTGATATTTGATCCCTCGAGCCAAAACAGTCAACTAAGCATTAGTTCCAAACACCCAGATGTGATGGTATATTGACCAACATACGAGGCACGTCCAGAAAGTAAGTTCCGTTTGGTAATAAAATTAAATTGTGTACAGATACAGAAAAATTATTTATTGCACAACATTCTACACCTCTTAAACTACTTTTCCACATAACTGCCGAACTTTTGCAGGCATTTGTCATAGCGTGGCACAGTTTTTGGATACCTTCTTCATAGAAGTTTGCCGCCTGTGTCTTCAACCAGTTGGAAACATCTTCTTTCAGCTCGTCATCATTGTTGAAGTGTTGACAGCCAAGGAAAGAGATGTTTGAACAGATGAAAGTCGCTAGGAGCGAGGTCAGGACTGTACGGAGGGTGGTCAAACACGTCCCAGCCAAATCCCTGTAGGAGGTTTTTCGTCACATTTGCAGTGTGTGGTCGTGCGTTGTCGTTAAGAAAAACACCTTTTGACAGCAACCCTTGGCGCTTAATCTGTATTGCGCGGCGCAATTTCCCAAGTGTCTCGCAGTAAGCATCTGCGTTGATTGTTTGACCACGCGGTAAGAAATCAATGAGTAAGATGCCTTTCCAGTCCCAGAAAACTGTGCACATCATTTTCCGAGGTGTCAAGATTTGTTTCGGCTTAACCTTTGCTGGGGATGAAGTGTGCCTCCATTCCATTGATTGCCGCTTACTTTCAGGGGTTTCGTAAGAAACCCAAGTTTCATCTCCTGTGACTATATGTGTCAGAAATTCTTCGCCACCTTCATTGTAACGGGTCAAAAACTGAAGTGCACTACCCATCCGTTTTGTTTTGTGTTCCGTAAGAATCTTTGGTACCCAACGTCGGCAAAGTTTACGAAAGTTCAGTTTTTCGGTAACAATTTCATGAATTAGTGATCGTGAGATTTGGGGAAATTCCATAGCGAAAGCACTAATTGTAAACCTGCGGTTTTCCCGGATCTTGTCATCAATCGCGTGAACCAGTTCTTCTGTAAGCAAAGATGGACGCCCACTTCGTTCTTCATCGTGCACTTCACTACGTCCTTCATTGAACTGTCGGACCCATCTTCTCACTATTGAATCACTCATTGCATTTTGTCCATACACTTCGCAAATTTGCCGATAAATTTCAATTGGTTTCACTTTCCTAGCATTCAGAAAATGAATCACAGATCTGATTTCACAAGCGGCGGGATATTCAATCAACACTGACATTGTACGAGTAAACATGCACAACAACTCGTACGTGGCTGACAGCGCTCTCCAATTGGCGCAAGTTTCTTCTCCTTGATACAGAGTGTCTACCGCGCATATGCGGAACTGCGCTGCAGCGGAACGTACAACTAGTTGAAGACACAGGCGGCACACGTCTATGAAGAAGGTATACAAAAACTCGTACCACGCTACGACAAATGCCTGCAACATTTCGGCAGTTATGTGGAAAAGTAGTTTAAGGGTTGTAGAATTTTGTGCAATAAATAATTTTTCTGTATCTGTACACAATTTAATGTTATTACCAAACGGAACTTACTTTCTGGACGTACTTCGTACCATCTTTTGGAACCCTTCATAGGGAGGTTATGGCTGCTTGAGCTTTTAGT
Organism: Meconema thalassinum; assembly: GCA_946902985.2. Lineage (NCBI taxonomy): Eukaryota > Metazoa > Arthropoda > Insecta > Orthoptera > Tettigoniidae > Meconema > Meconema thalassinum. The sequence goes on from OX336392.1 coordinate 21,457,600, forward strand.
TCTCGCAGTAAATAGGTGCAGGTGTGCTTTATATAAAGGGAGGTAGCGTGCAGTTCGCTACTCCTGTGGAGGTCCGGGCGAGAATATCAAGAGCCCGCTGATGAGCCAGCTTGGTGTCCTAGGCGAAACCCCACACAAGACATGGCACAAACCTTGAAGAATTGCTGAGTTTTAACCCAGATGTGTTAACTGCATATTATGGTGTTTACTGAAGGGAATCAAAAACCAGACTATGTAAAATATGCAGCTGAATCATGACATTACATTAATTGTTTGTGTTCCAGGATGAACTTCAATGATTGGAATCATAATTACGAGAAACTTACCGATATGATTGTACCTCGCTCTAGTCAGCTGATTCATCAGGATTCTGATTATGGGCTGTATTCAGTCACTCTCTTCAAGAAGGTTGTGGAGGAGTTCAAAATTCATGCTCGGGAAAAGAAGTGAGTATATGGAGAGGTTTCAAGAGTTACACAATTCCTTGCACTCAGTGATGCAGAGGTAAATGAGACAGAGTCGAAGTGCTCTAACACGGTGACCCTCTCCTCTCGAATTATTGTAAGTCCTGATCTCTCCCAACTCGTATTTATTTCTGTCAGCATTCTTCATATTTTAAAACCTGGTATTAAGTACTGGTTGTAACAATATACAGGAAGGACTACAAAATTAATCAATATATGGTATTTACATGACACAAAATAATGTTTTTAACTTTCTTAATGGTATGTCTTAAGTGTGTGGAATCGTTCAAAGCAAATGCCTGGATGGAACCCCGATTGCTTCTCATAATGTTATCGCCTCCTCCATGATTTCAATATTGTCACTTGAATCACTCACAGATATATCACTTTCATTGCCAGATTTAAAAATGTCCGGTATTAGGTTATCAGAGGCCTAGGGAGTCTTTCACTTTCCCGCCTTAATTGGCCCTTGTCTCATCTTTCCTGATACCCTCCTTCTGTGAGGGGTCAGCCTTCTTTTTCTTTGCCTTTTACCTCCTGCCTTGTGCTCAAGGCCCTTAAGGAGGCAGGGTGTATGTAGTCCCACCACTTCTGGTTTACCCTAGATAATGCTACACCCTCAGGGGCTCACGGCTGGTGAGTTCGGGAGTTGGCGACCCCGAGGGATTCCTGAGCTGGGTCCGTTTTCCCCCTTTTGTCCCTTACCTTTGGGGTGGACCCTCTCCTCTTTTCCTTATATTTCCTTTTCTCTTTAAGATTCCCGCACTGTTTTTGTTACTTGGTTCACCGTGTATCTAAATTCCCTTTTAGCAATTTTTTTTAAGGCATTTTTAATCTACGTTGCATTTTGTAAGTTTTTTTTATCTAAATTACATCTCGCGATTGTTTTCAACCTCAATTGCATTTTGTAAAGATTGACAATCTAAATTGCTTTTTAGTAAGTCTTTCAATGCAGGTGGCCGGGCCTTTTAGTGAGTATTTTGAATTTCAATTGCATTTTGTAAGTATTTTCAACCAAAACCGCATTTTGCAGGAATTTTGAATCTAAATTGCATTTTGTCAAGTATTTTCAATTTCAATTGCATTTTGTACGTATTTTCGATCTCATTTGCATTTTGTAAGTTTGAATTTCAGTTGCATTTTGTAAGTATTTCGACGCTACATTGTATTTTGAACGTATTTTGAATCTAGCCTACGTTTTGTGGGTCTTTTTCAATCTATTCTTTTTGTGAATCTTTTAGTTCTAAATTCCCTTTTGTAAGACCATATTGTAAGTTGTTTCCATCTGAGTTTCTCTTTGTACGTATTTTCCGTCTCACATAATTTTCGTTCTGGTGTCCATATCATTCTCATTTTCGCTATCACCCAGATCATTAGGGGCCGATAACCTAGATGTTAGGCCCCTTAAAACAACAATCATCATCATCATCATCATAAAAAATGTCATCACTTTTATGGTCACTATCATCAAAATCAGCCAAAATAGACGCCAGAATCTCAGCTTCGGTCAGACTGTGCGCCGCCATGTTGCTTCACCGTGACTGCTTTCCATGTCAAGGAAATGGAACAACTTTGACGAGCAAAGAGAAACTAAAACACTCCTGTTTGGTTTATTTTGGTTTCCGGAACCTGCACTTACCAAGCAAAGTACAAATGCCTTGGCATGCCAGGTAACCTAGAAACTAGGCGCCACGCCGCCATGTTGCTTCACCGCAACTGAGCGGCGAAACATTGTGTTGACACACGAGTGGAAAGGGTTAACCTCTAGACCAGGCTTCCTCAATACGCAGCCTTCAGAGGAATTGTTTGTGGTCAACATAGAGAATGCTACAAATGAAAGAGTGATCAGTAAGAAGGATTAAGTCATTGAACTGGAATGAAGGGAGAGAAACCTGTAAAAAGAACAAACACAATGACAGGTAGGTGCGGGAAGTGTGAGAGAGAAAAGGAAAAAACAAGGACAAACACTTAAATCTACCCTCCTGAAGAGATCGGAAGGTCTAAACAAGCTTGTTGGAGGCTATATCATTGAAGAGCTATCGATTGGAATTACGGTGTGAATATCCAATTTTGAATAAGACACTGTGTCTGGCTGTGGAGATTGTCCATGACCTTCTGGACCAGTACAATTTTTTGTTTCCAGTTTGTGCTATGTTGTAACTTCCATGTGAATACCATAAACTGTATACACAAATACTCATCATCATACAAACACTACCCACATATTTTTATTTTAAATTTGGAAATAATTTATTAGGTTGGTACTGAACTCCTCCCATCATGATCTTGGCTCACCACTTGCAATATGAAGTGAAAAGATTTCATCTCTGAGCATGCGCGTAATATTGCAATACCTGATTTCCGCAGACATACAAACGGCACTTTAAATACCTAGTGAAACACGTGTGTGAATGAGTGGTGGTGAGTTTTGCTATAGGCTTGTGAATGACGCTGAATCTTAAATATCAAAGTCCCGCATCTGCCAAAACTGCACCAAATGTTGACTGGGGGAATGCATATCTTAGTGTGAACTCACCGAGTTTTGCAGTGCTGAGATTTGACATACAGTATGCTAGTGAGTGACACCAACCTTATTTCCGGGAGTGTGCACAGCATAATATAGTAATAACGAATCCTGTGGTTCCTGAAACTATTGATGATGACCAGCGTCTTACTGATAAGCCGCACACACGTCTCAATGAGGTAAGCTCTCGTAACAAGTACTCTTTCTTCAACTTTTATACTTTTAATTTTTGCTAATTCAAATTATACTACCGGTACTATGAATCTTTTCTTTCTATTCTTTTATTCATCTCATGTAATTTATTTCAGGATTAGGGCATAACCCATCTCTTTTGGGTACATTCGTGTTGACCGACTACTAAGGCAACACTGAAAATATGGCTTCAAACACCACAATGTATTGGGATTTTCAGGCATGCTGGATTCATCATGGATAACACTCTCATTTTCACTGCAAACACTCGGGGCAACACTTGAAACACTCGCAGAGGTACATTCAATCGCTTCAGTTAAAATTTTCTTCCTAATATATGTAGATGTACGCCTTGTCACCGGAACAAGTTTCATTCCTTTCAAATTTAGCGCGGGCACAGCACCTTTTCTTAACACAAGTTTCCTTTTTTGCTTCAGGAGTTCTGCCTTGTATCTGCTCGATAGTTCATAGTCCTGCTCTCTGAAATGTGTAGAGCATACGCGACTATTTCGGGTTGGTGAGAAATCAGCGCGACTGATTCTAAATAGCCAAGATCGGTATCTCTCTGGAGATTTCTCTCGACTGGGGAATCTGTGAAAACCTACATCTTTTTTTCTTCGATGTTTTCTAAGTGGTTGCGTGCTTACAACCATACACAACACAGTAAACCATGTTTTCACTTAGGTATCATTTACAGTACTTAAATATGCCGAAACAACAGCTGCACTGTCTGATTCTGCTATGTCTACTTTTGGCGCGCGGAAGGCGGCTCTGCTCCAGTGACGTCACACGCTCAAGCATTGTCGCCGTTTTCCGCTTATACCACCTTTTCAGTACGTTGATTAAATTTTAATAATGGAATCAGTGAGTTTGGAAACTAAAACTCGAAAATAAGTTGCCTGGGCCTTTAAGGTTTTAAAATTAGTCAGCAATATGAATGGTGTATAAATATTTGGTGATGTTTGTATATCTTAGTATTTAAGAGTTTGTAGAAGGATCAAATTGACTGGAAACATATTCACAAGTGTGTTTTAATATGAACAATAAAATATTCATTGGATGGAAAAACAGAATAAATTATTGCAAAGAAACTTGAATATGGAATCTTAACATTAAGAAACCAACATGGTTTATTTTATGTCTTCCTGTGGACACATACATTTGAGGGGGGGGGGGGGAGGGGGCATGAAGATGTTAGGAATTTCAACCAACCGGAGAGTAGTGTCATAGCATCGTGATATTTGCTCATACAGCAGCCGAAAAGTAGAAAACAAAAGAAATTTAGAGTGCAGGGTTATCCAACGGCAGGTAGTATTATATATGCTCAGTTGTCTTAATATTCCTTATGTAATGTTATGAACTTAATGTATTGTTTCCTTATTGACAATCGAAAAAGAAATACCCAGAGGTCTTCAATAAATTAACACCTATTCTGACAACTTCAATCTTAACCTAAAATTTTTTGTTTATGTAACATCCACGTAAGTTTTATAAGGTTTATATTTTTCCCCCTCTCCATTATGACTTTCTAGAATTTGTTTCTCATTTCTATCTTAATCTTTTTTCTAGATCACTGTTCCTTCTTCAAGCTGGTTTTATATCTTTCTTTCGCATTTAACATATTTTTGTAACAGATCTGTTTTTTTAGCTTTTAGACGATTAGTTTTTTAGAAATAGTTCTGAGAACAACCTTCTTTTATGGTAACATTGTTCATGCACTGTTAAACTTGCTTTTCTATTCACATTATTATTTGCACTGAGGCCGGTATAATAAAAAGTACAAATTAATATTGACAAGGATTTTAATCTTCAGGACTTATTACAGAAGGGATGTTTTTTAAGTAGAGACGTTATTTTTTTTAAAATTAACCGAACTTTTTATTTTGAAACCACATTTATTTTTAGGTTTTACATACCTTCCTCTATTTTTCTACATACTGTAGTTGCCTTGTTTATTTAGGCACTTGTCATACCTTAAAACTAAGTTCTGAAATCCCTCTGCATAAAAGTTTGCCGCCTGCTCTGACAACCAAGAATTCACAGTTGAGGAAAATCGAGCAAGAGTTCGTGTTGACCGACTGAAAAGCACTAAACTCTTGTTTACTAAGGCAACACTGAAAATATGGCTTCAAACACCACAATGAGGAAAATCGATTGATAGAGTGGTTACCATGAATCTTCGGTCCTCGTGAATTTCCGTGTAAATTGCAGTCACCAAGTCATCTGTGCGTTCATCATCATGAACATTTTCACGGCCACTTTTGAACTCCCGCACCCATTTTTGCACTTAACCTTCCGTCATTGCATTATCACCATCATCATCATCTTGTACAGTTTCCAGCCCCAGGCTGGGTCTGTTTGGAACATAAGCCACTTAGTCCGTTCTTCCCACCACCTCTCCGCTGTCACTCTGGTCCAGTCCTCGCCTCTCTTCTTGACACATTCCTCCACGCCTTTCAGCCATCTATCTCTTGGTCTTCCCCTTGGTCGTTTCGTCTGCATCTGCATCTCATGTATCCTCTTGGGAATCTTCTTCTCATCCATTCTCTTCAAGTGTCCATACCACCTCAGTCTTGATGTCTCAATCCTACCTTACAAGGGCTCCTCTTTCACCATTTCCCTGACCTTTTCATTCCTTACCCTGTCTCTTCTTGTTACTCCGATCCTACTTCGCAGGAACTTCATTTCAACTGCCTGTATTCTGCTTATGTCTCTTTTCTTCATTGTCCACGTTTCTGAAGCATAGGTCAGTATCGGGATATAGTAGCTTCTGTATAACACTTCCTTGCTTTTTTGTGGGACATCTTTATTCCACACTAAGCTCCTAATGCTTCTCAGAAATGCTTCTGCCTGTCTGCCACATTCCGTAATCTCTTTGTCATTTCTCCCATTTTCCTCCACTATACTTCCCAAGTACTTGAGACTTTCCACTTCTTCAGCTGTCCACCTCCAAGTGTTATCCCACTCATTGGTCTGTCCTTTTTCCTGGTCGTTAACAGGATCTCACATTTACTGATGTTGAACTTCCATCCGTACTCTCCCATTGTTTCTTCCCAAGCCTTCAGTTGCTCCTGAATTTCCTCCTCGTTTTCCCAGACCATGAGATCATCTGCAAACACCATTGCTTTCATCTTATCTTCTCCTATCTTTCCTGCTATCCGTGTCATTACCTCGTCCATAACCACAATAAAGAGAAGGGGTGACAGCGCACTACCCTGTTTCAGGCCACTCATTTGTGTGAACCAGTCTGTTCTTTCCCCTCCAACTTTCACACAACTCACACTTCCACAATACATCTCCTTCACTCTGCCTACAGTCCCTTTTTCCACTCCCATGTTTTCCATTGCTTTCCAAACCTTCTCCCTACACACACTATCATGGGCCTTTTCGATGTCCAGAAAGGCCATCAACAGATCCTCTCCAAATTCGTAGTGGTGTTCATGGAGCTGTGTCAGTGAAAATATGAGATCCACTGTTGATCTCCCAGGTCTGAATCCATACTGCTCCTCTCTCAATTTTCTCTCCACTTTGGCTCGTATTCTACTTTCTAATATCTTTTCATATATCTTGGCACAGTGAGGCATGAGTGTGACTCCCCTGTAATTTCTGCACTCGTTTCTGCTTCCTTTCTTAAATATTGGGAGAATTAATCATTTCTTCCAATCTTCTGGGGTCTTTTTCTCCTTCTATATCACCCTCATCACACGGTACAGCCACTGTTTCCCAACCTCCCCTGCTGCCTTCACCATTTCAACACTCACTTCATCCACACCTGGTGCCCTTCCTCCTTTCATCTTGTCTATAGCCATCTCCAGTTCTCTCCAAGTCAGGTCCTTTTCCATTCCTGTGTTGTCTTCTCCATCTTCCAATACATTGTCTTCCTTCCTATGACCATTTGGATTCAGCAAATCCTCAAAGTACTCTTTCCACACGGTCTTGAGGGTCTCTTTGTTGTGTACCTCATTTCCGTTTTTGTCCATCATTACCACATCCTCTCGCAGACCTCTTCTCTTACTTTTGACCATCCCATAAAGTACTTTTTTATTTCCTCTGCTGTCTTCCTCCATCATCTCTGTCCACTTTACCATCCACTTCTTCCTCTCTTCTGCGACAATCTTGTTTGCTTCTTTCTTCTTTATCTTATAATCTTCCCTTGCCAGATCAGTTCTTTCCTGGAACCACACTCTGAAAGCCTTGTTCTTCCTTCCCACAGCTTCTTTTACTCTCTCATTCTACCAGGGTGTCTCTTTACACCGCTTTCTGTTGCATTATCACCATACACCTCACAAAGCTGCAGCCGACATGTTTCTTGCACTCAAGAAACGTATCACAGATCGTACATGACACGCGGCGGGCGAATCAATAATCTTGAACATTGTAAAGATGCACAGTTCAGCGTACAGGTTAGCTACACAGCTGCGACTGACATCTGCTTGTTCGCAAAGGATGCCGGGAGGTAGCGCGCATACTTGTTGCGGTGCACTTAAAAAAAACGGCCCTTACTTAAAAAACAGCTCTCGTTCTTCGTCAATGAGGAACAGGGCTAACATGGTCATTTTCATGTCATATTAAATTATTACACCTCAGTCAATAAAACTTTTTAAGTTGATATTTATTAATTAAACTAGCAGAAGTACCCACTCTTCGAACTGTCTTCGGTATTAATAACCAGACATTAGCAATTGAGCTACTGTTGCAATGGTTAGGGGCTTGTCATTCCTTCATAAGTTTATCAGAACGAAGTTAGTTTTCTGGGTATATCGCAGACACTGTTAATTTAAGAGCCATAAAATGTGGTTTTCAGAGACCCTTTATAGACTCCCTAGTTTTGTGTCACACATTGAGAAGCGCAACATATGCTTTGATCGTCCTTCTAGGATAATTTTTATTTTTTGCCTATTTTCGCATGTATTTTGAAAAGTTGTTCCTTATACCCACCCTTCTATGAGAAGTACGTTGAAGAGTATTCTAAATGATGGGTGTATTGACTCATGGTTACAATACCTAATTTTACGATGCTCCAAGCACCCGAACATGAATTATAGGCGTACATAAACTTAAATATTTATCAACCACACAGTGTCAAACAAAATCATCTTTACGATGAACCCGTTTGTCGACAAAAATATGATTACTTAAAATGTGCTCTCAAACTAAATTCACCTAACGTGTACTTCCCGACGTGAAAATAATATTGAAAACCTCGTAGACGAAACGCAATATATGTCAAATTAAAACTGACCCTCACCGTTATGGAAAGTTCCCATCCCCAGGTAGACCCCCTTAATAAATTATAAAGGCTTGTGGTGCATGAAAATTCGGGATTTTTAGCCTCCAATGGCCCAAATTCCCAAAAGCTGCAAAAAACACTATTCCAATCCAAGAATTTTTGAAAATAATGTTGCTGCTTGGAGATATAATAGACCTTCTGTACAACATATCGCATGTGTAAGTCACGTGTAAAAATTCTAGGGTCCCCCTTGACCCCCTTAATCACATTGTTGAATTTTACAGTCTATGTTTGATTCCAAGATAACCTTATAGCTATTTGCAAACTTTCACAGAAATGTAATAAATTGAGTGGCATTGCTTCTTACAGAAATAGATGGAAAGTTGGAAGTCACCTCTTGTGATACTGTTGTCATGGTTACCGGCTTGCATTAATTCATTAGTTTCTTCTTGTTCTTCCTCTTTCGGATGAGCCAGTTAAGGACCACGACGTTCAACTTTCCAGCTTGGCGAGGGACTTGATGTTTGCCCAATATTCGCGCATTATCTGACTATGTTTCTCCTTTCTCTCTTTTGTCCAGATGATGCCGGTTTTCTTACAGGGTGGTCTGTCCTGAAAACTCTTCTGTTTAAGTATCTTTCTGAGATGTGATGGGCTTCTAAACCCAGTTAATGTGCAAAATACAAGTTTAATAATCAGAAGGTTTTCTCCGTTTTGCATGTACTAAGCACATGTCAGCGCACTTTCAATAAAGTGCCGAACAAAGTTTCCACTTATGTCAGCATTTATCAGTACAGCAAGTTATTTGTGTCCTGAACACTAATGCAATGTGCTCTTTGTTTTTATTTACAAAAAGAAATTAACGACTGCACAATTTGACCTTCGCATACTTTTTAAGAATGTGCATAATAGTGATTATTAATCAATTTGACTGTTAACAGCAGGAATGTTTTTATTGCTTTATTGTATGTAATGTCCATAAGGTTGTCATGTTTTAAAGTGTTTAATTCGTTTTTACAGTATTTTAATATCAGTGTGTTATGTTTCTCACATGGACGTAGTCTTTTTAGTCTATGATGTTTCCGAATATGAATTATGAAGGGCTGAAGAAGGAATTGTACTAATTCCGAAACATGTACCCATAAGCTAACTAAATAATAAATGAGTGTTGATTAGGCGGAAACTTTAAATTTGTTATACTTAATTACAAAACGTCAACACGGAACCTGCAATGGACTCTTCTTCGAATAAACTTCTAATATCACTTTTCATTATCTTCAGTTCTTGGATATCCTTGTTAACTACTGTTAGCGACGGTGTCAAGCTCTTTCTATTCCCCCAGTAGTTGAGAAGCCGGTTGGTTAGTCTTATTGGGTTCATCCATGAGACATGTCCATAGAAAGCCAGACGTCTCTTCCTGGCCAAATCTGTGATTTTCTCAGTATATCTATATAGCTCCTGATTTGGTGTTCTTCTGTACTCTTCATCTATTTATTAGTTTATTAAATGAAATTAGTTTTCTGGGAATATCTCAGAAACGTGGTTTTAGAGCCTTAAAATGTAGTAGCCACCGAGGGGCTGAAAATGAGTTTTGTCTCGTCCTTGTTCGTCATAATATAATAATAATCATAATAATAATTTAATATATATAGGGATAGGGATATAATAGACCTTTAGTACGACACCCGCCCTTGTAAATCACGTGAAAAAATTCAAGATTACCCCTTGACCCCCTTAAGCGCATTATATACGTATTGATGAATTTTACAGCTTAAGTTGGTTCCGTGATAACCTTATAGCCGTTTGCGAACGTTCACAGTAATGTAATTAAATGGAATGGCATTGCGTCTTACAGAAATAGATGGACTTCAGAGATTGTGTTGCCATGGTTACCGGCTTGCATTCTTTCAATAGCTTAATAAATGAGATTAGTTTTCTGGGTATATCTCAAAAACTGTTGGTTTTAGGACCTTAAAATGTGGTTTTCGGGACCCATAGGGCTCCCGAGTTTTGCTTCTCACATTGAGACGCTGAAAATGAGTTTTGTCTCGTCTTCTTACGCCCATTTCAGCATGCATTTTATGAGAGGTATGGAGAAGAGTTACATCAATGATTACTTTCGTGCCTCTGATGGACATCTGTACCAAGTTTTACGTTGATCCACTCAGCTGTTCTCGAGTGATGCGCATGCAAAATTGTACACAAACAGACAGACAAAAATTTGTTTTTGCGCGCAACCGTCATAAACCAGTCTGAAACGCGTTCTTAACTCAAACTTCTATGGAAATTCAGAAAAAACAGACAAACTTTCATTTTTATATATATAGAGATACCAGTGTCAGCCAAAGAGAAAACTAATGCTGAGTTACTGGAGCATTTATGATACCAGAATGATAATAATAAAAAAGTTTTTTAAGGTTCTGCCTAGTCAGTTTGTTTATTATTACATTCTGTCAATACAGAAAAATGTGTGACATTAAAAGTCAAAATGTACCTGAATGATAATCCCTGTATTGCAAGTTGAAACATTTAAATGAATTCCAGGTTTGTGGTTCGTGATTTTACGTATAATGAAGAGGAACTGGCCGCAGGGAAGAATGAGATTACCAAACTAGTGACAGATAAGAAAAAGCAGTTTGTAAGTTTGTTTCATTCTTGTTAATTTTAATGAAATCTTATATTTTAAACATGCCAACTCATTTACTATATCATTGCTCCACTGCAAGACAGAACAACTATTTTATATAAAAAATTCACTTTAATTTATATGCAGATTTTCTGTGTCATTTCTTCACTGTTTCAACTAGTTTGTCTCCATATTCCATACATCAGTTGTATTTTAAATATTTTGCTTGTGTTGCTTAAATAGTGAAATCAAGCAAATCTGCAATGAATTGATTTACATTTTTCTTTGTGAGGAAGTAATTCTTAATAATCATCATCATCTTCATCTTGCACAGATTCCAGCCACTGGCCGGGTCTGTTTAGAACACAAGCCTCTCCAACGTCTTCTGTCTTCCCACCATCTCTCAGCCTCCACCCTTGTCCCGTCTTCTCCTCTCTTCTTCACGCTTTCTTCCACCCCCTTCAGCCACCTGTCTCTCGGTCTTCCTCTCGGTCTCTTTCCTTCCCACTTCGTCTCGTGTATCCTCCTGGGTATCCTCTTCTCCTCCATTCGTTTTACATGTCCATACCATCTAAGTCTAGATTTCTCTATACCATCCTGTAATGGTTCCTCCTTCATTAATTCTCTGGTCCTCTCATTTCTTATTCTGTCCATCTTTGTAGCTCCAATACTGCTTCTCAAGAACCTCCTCTCACTGGCCTGTATTTTGCTCTTCTCCCTTCCTTTCATAACCCAAGTCTCCGAGGCATACGTCAGGATAGGGACATAGTACGTCCGATATATGATCTTTTTGCTGTTCTGCGGGACATCCTTGCTCCATAACATGCTTCTCACACTCCTCCGAAATGCTTCTGCCTGCCTCCCCCGCTCATTTATTTCTCTATCGTTTCTTCCATTATCTTGTATCAGGCTTCCCAGATACTTGAAACTCTCCACTTTCTTCAGCTGTTCCCCACCAATTGTTATTCCAGTTGTGGTTCTTTCCTTCTTCCTTGTAATCAGTAGCTCAATTTCGTATACTTTAGAGTTGAAAGAAGTATGTATTTCATGGGCAGAGTCCTGATCCTTGACAAACCAGAATTGAAACTGTTAAAGAGTGCTACTAACTTAATCATCATCATCTTGAACCAGCTCCAGATGTGGTGAATGAGTGCTATCCACTTCGTACAATCCAGGTAGGCCTGTTAGTTAATAATCTACTGCCAGTCTAACCCTTGCCATTCTTGCTTTCTGGCGAATTCATCTCTTTCCGACCAACCCTTGTTTCTTGCCTTCGAGTCTTTCTCCAACCATACTGTAGCTGTTCTTTGTGAGTCCATTCTCTTCTGATAACCAACCTATCTTAGTCAGGCTTCAGAGGGCGTGGTGGCAAAGCGGTCAAGCTCTTTGGCTCTCACCGAGGTGGACCGAGTTCGATTCCTTGTGAGATTTTCAAAGTGAAGTACCAAGCCCCGTGGTTCAATTCCACATAAATAGGAGGTCCCACGCCTCATGATCCCAAGATTAACGGTCTCATAAAACTACGAGCTTCCTTCTTTTGGTCAGGCTTCAGGGGGCGTGGTGGCAAAGCGGTCAAGCTCTTTGCCTCTCATCAAGGTGGACCGGGTTCGATTCCTTGTCAATGCATGTGAGATTTTCAAAGTGAAGTACCATGCCCCGTGGTTCAATTCCACATGAAAAGGAGTCCCACATCTCATGATCCCAAGATTAACGGTCTCATAAAACTACAAGCTTCCTTCTTTTGGTCAGGCTTCAGGGGGCGTGGTGGCAAAGCGGTCAAGCTCTTTGCTTCTCATCAAGGTGGACCGGGTTCGATTCCTTGTCAATGCATGTGAGATTTTCAAAGTGAAGTACCATGCCCCGTGGTTCAATTCCACATAAAAAGGAGGTCCCACGCCTCATGATCCCAAGATTAACGGTCTCATAAAACTACAAGCTTCCTTCTTTTGGTCAGGCTTCAGGGGGCGTGGTGGCAAAGCGGTCAAGCTCTTTGCTTCTCATCAAGGTGGACCGGGTTCGATTCCTTGTCAATGCATGTGAGATTTTCAAAGTGAAGTACCATGCCCCGTGGTTCAATTCCACATGAAAAGGAGTCCCACATCTCATGATCCCAAGATTAACGGTCTCATAAAACTACAAGCTTCCTTCTTTTGGTCAGGCTTCGGCGTAGATTTAACTGAGTGATTGTTTTATCTGGAGTTGATGTATCTCTACCCCCCCCCCCTCATTTTTTGGAACATGGACTTTTAAAACTTCATTTCCACAACTGGGAGTATGCTGATATCTCTGAAAGTTGGGATGAAGGTTTCTAAGCAATACTTAGAAATTGGTACAAAGAAGTTCCTGCATAGTGCTATTTTGGATCTTACGAGAACTTGTTTATCCTGAGGAACGTTTCTACTAGATTGTAAAATTATGGTCCTATTTGTGCTCTACACTGGCCCCATGCTGTTGGGGTAGCGTGCCTGTCTCTCACATGAAGGGCCCAGGTTCAATTCCCGGCTCCGTCAGTTATTTTAGAAACCAATGTCAGGGTTGGAACAGGGTACACTCAGCCTCGTGAGGCAAAAGTGAGAAGAGGCGAGTTTGATTCCCACCTCGGCCATCTTGGTGTGGTTTTCCGTGGTTTCCCCACTTCTACTCCAAGCGAATGCTGGGATGGTTCCTAACTTAAGGCCATGGCTGCCTCCTTCCCAATCCTCATTTGAATGATAATTACAAACACTAATACAGGTGGTATCAAAATAGGACGGTAGAGACAAGGGAAGAGTACCAGGAAAGAAAGAAGGAGGCGAAGAGAGTGGTGGCTGAGGAGAGAAGGAAGTGGATGGAAGAGTGGACAAAGATGATGGAGGAGGATAGTGAAGGTACAAAAAAGGTCCTGTATGGGATGGTAAAAAATAAGAGGCGGAAGGATCCTACAGATTATGTTAGAATGGTGAACAAAAGGGGACAAGAGATAGAAAATAGGGAAGAACTGAAGAAAATGTGGAAAGAATATTTTGAAGAACTTCTGAACCCAAATGGAAAAGATGGTGAGGAGGAAGAAATCGGGGAAGAGGAAGATGAACTACAAACAGAAAAGGACTTAACATGGAAAGAAGTGGAAGATGCAGTGAACAAGATGAAAGGAGGGAAGGCACCGGGTGTGGATGAGTTGAGTGTGGAGATGGTGAGAGCAGCAGGAGAGGTGGGGATACAGTGGCTGTACCGAGTGATGAGGACAGCATGGAAGGAAAGAAAGACCCCAGAGGACTGGAAAAAAGGAATCATTGTCCTGATCTTCAAGAAAGGTAGTAGAACAGATTGCAGAAACTATCGGGGAATAACACTGATGAGTCATTGTACAAAGATCTTCGAGAAAGTTTTGGAAAAGAGAATTAGGACAAGGATAGAAGGAGGGATGAGGGAAGAACAACATGGCTTCAGAGCAGGAAGGTCCACAGTGGATTTGATTTTTGCTGTAAGGCAGTTACAAGAACAGCACTATGAGTATGGAACAGATCTACTGATGGCCTTCCTGGACATTGAGAAAGCATATGACAGTGTATGCAGAAACAAAGTATGGAAGTCCCTGGAGGATAGAGGAGTAGAGAAATGGACTATAAAGAGGATAAAGGAGATGTACAAGGGAAGCGTGAGCTGTGTGAAAGTGGGAGGAGAGAGATCTGACTGGTTGGAACAAAGAAACGGCCTGAAACAAGGAAGTGCACTGTCACCGTTACTTTTCATTGTGGTGATGGATGACATAATGACCCGAGTGGCACAAGTAATTGGGGACGGAAAGATGAAAGCAATGGTGTTTGCAGATGATTTGATGATTTGGGGAAACAAGGAGGAGGAGGTACAGGAACAGTTGGACGTGTGGGAAGGAATAATACAAGGATATGGGATGAAATTTAGCATAAATAAGAGTGAGATGGTGATCACAACAAGGAAGAAGGAAAGAACCACAACGGGAATAACAATTGGTGGGGAACAGCTGAAGAAAGTGGAGAGTTTTAAGTATCTGGGAAGCCTGATACAAGATAATGAAAGAAACGATAGAGAAATAAATGAGCGGGGGAGGCAGGCAGAAGCATTTCGGAGGAGTGTGAGAAGCATGTTATGGAGCAAGGATGTCCCTCAGAACAGCAAAAAGATCATATATCGGACGTACTATGTCCCTATCCTGACGTATGCCTCGGAGACCTGGGTTATGAAAGGAAGGGAGAAGAGCAAAATACAGGCCAGTGAGATGAGGTTCTTGAGAAGCAGTATTGGAGCTACAAAGATGGACAGAATAAGAAATGAGAGGACCAGAGAATTAATGAAGGAGGAACCATTACAGGATGGTATAGAGAAATCTAGACTTAGATGGTATGGACATGTAAAACGAATGGAGGAGAAGAGGATACCCAGGAGAGTACATGAGACGAAGTGGGAAGGAAAGAGACCGAGGGGAAGACCGAGAGACAGGTGGCTGAAGGGGGTGGAAGAAAGCGTGAAGAAGAGAGGAGAAGACTGGACAAGGGTGGAGGCTGAGAGATGGTGGGAAGACAGAAGACGTTGGAGAGGCTTGTGTGTTCCAAACAGACCCGGCCAGTGGCTGGAAACTGTGCAAGATGATGATGATGAATACAGCCATCACAATAACACAGGTTATCATACAAATTTTTCACACACACACACACACCCAAGTACCTAGGACTATATGACCAAGGTGACATCATCATCATCATCTTAGCAGTTTCCGACCGCTGGTCGGGTCTGCTTGGAACATAAGCCTCTCCATCGTTTCCTGTCCATCCACCATCTCTCATCTTCCACTGTGTCCCACCACTCTCCTCTTTCCTCCACACTCTTCTTAACTCCTTTTGTCCATCTGTCCCTTGGTCTTCCCCTTGGCCTCCTTCCCTTCATTTCCATTCCAAACATCTTCTTCGGTATCCTCTCCTCTCGCATCCTCCTCACATGTCCATACCATTGTAGCCTAGATCGCTCTATTCTGCAATGGTTCCTCTCTTACCATCTCCCTGACTCTCTCATTCCTTTCTTGTCACTCCTACCCTACTCCTCTGGAACTTCATCTCCACTGCTCATATTTTATTCTTGTCCCTTTCCTTCATCACCCATGTTTCTGAACCATATGTCAAAATTGGCACAAAGTAGGTCTTGTAGATGATTCCTTTACATTTTTTGTGGTACATCTTTATTCCATAACATCCCCCTAACACTCTTGAAAAATCCATCTGCGCACCTTCCCCTTTCATTTATTTCCATCCTATTGCCATCCTTTTCTTCAATTATGCTTCCCAAGTACTTGAAGGATTCTACTTTCTGCAACTGTTGTCCTCCAAGTGTTATGCCCATATCCAGTCTGTTCTTCCTCCTCGTTGTGATGACCACTTCACTCTTTTGTGCTGAGAACTTCATCCCATATGATAACACTACCTTCTCCCACTCATCTAATTGCTCTTGTACTTCTTCCTCATCCTCTCCCCATACCAGAAGGTCATCAGCAAACAACATTGCCTTCATTTTCCTTTCCCCAATGCTATTTACCACTTTTCGTATGATTTCATCCATCACCACTATAAATAACAGGGGTGAGAGGGCACTTCCCTGTTTCAGACCACTCTCCAGTTGAAACCATTCCTTTCTCTCTCTTCCCACCTTTACACAGCTTTTGCTTCCCTCGTACATTGCTTTCACTCTTGCCACTGTCTCCTTGTTCACTGCTTTTGCTCTCATTGCTTCCCATACCTTGTTTCTATTAATACTATCATATGCTTTCTCAATATCTAAGAAGGTCATCACCAGATCTTGCCCATATTCATAATGGTGTTCTTGTAGCTGTCTTACAGCAAAGATGAGGTCAACTGTTGACCTTCCTGGCCTGAATCCTTACTGTTCTTCCCTCAGCCCATCTTCAACTTCTGTCCGAATTCTTCTCCCCAGTACCTTCTCAAATATTTTGGCGCAGTGGCACATGAGTGTAATTCTCCTGTAGTTCTTGCATTCCTTCCTACTTCCCTTTTTAAATATGGGTATTATTATCCCTCTTTTCCAGTCCTCTGGTATTTTCTTCTCCCTCCATATCACTTTCATTACTCGAAAGAGCCACTGTGTTCCTATCACCCCTGCTGCTCTCACCATCTCCACACTCACTTCGTCTATTCCCGGTGCCTTTCCCCCT
Source organism: Meconema thalassinum (assembly GCA_946902985.2). Classification (NCBI taxonomy): domain Eukaryota; kingdom Metazoa; phylum Arthropoda; class Insecta; order Orthoptera; family Tettigoniidae; genus Meconema; species Meconema thalassinum. The sequence goes on from OX336392.1 coordinate 21,474,814, forward strand.
TTCATCTTCTTTAATGCTTTCTCCACTTCTTTCCATGTCAATTCCTTCTCTGAAATGTCTTGGTCACTGTCTGTTTCTTCCTCCACAATGTCCACTATTATGGTTTTAGTTGGATTTAGGAGTTCCTTGAAGTATTCTCTCCAGATAACCTTTACTTCTTCCATATTTTCGACCTCCTTTCCATTCCTGTCCACCATTCTGACATTTTCCCCTGTATCTCTTCTCTTTGCCTTTATCATTCCATACAACACTTTCTTACTGCCATTACAGTCCTTTCTTGTCACTCCTACCCTACTCCTCTGGAACTTCATCTCCACTGCTCATATTTTATTCTTGTCCCTTTCCTTCATCACCCATGTTTCTGAACCATATGTCAAAATTGGCACAAAGTAGGTCTTGTAGATGATTCCTTTACATTTTTTGTGGTACATCTTTATTCCATAACATCCCCCTAACACTCTTGAAAAATGCGGATTTAGAACTTCCAGAAGCACAATTGACTTGATTTTCTGTGTGAGACAGCTACAAGAAAAATGTCGAGAACAACAGAATCCACTCTTCTTAGTCTTTTATGATTTGGAAAAGGCATTTGATTCGGTTCCAAGACCAGCCATGTGGGCAGTGCTGAAGCGGTTTGGTTGCCCTCAGCGTTTTGTAGATCTAATCAAAGCTCTCCATGATGGCATGACAGGTCAGGTTTGCCATCAGAATAAGATGTCCGATGAATTTCCCATTACCCATGGACTGAAACAAGGATGTGTACTGGCTCCAACGCTTTTTGCGCTGTACTTGGCTGCAATGCTTTATGATTCACCCACAAACATCCCAGGTGTGGAGATCAAGTATCGTTTTGATGGAGGGCTTTTCAACCTAACTCGTCTCCGCTCCTTGAGGAAAACTCAGGTTACTAAGGTTACTAACATGTTGTATGCAGATGATGCTGCGTCACCAACTCTCACACCAGAAGAGCTGCAAGAGTCAGTTAACTGTTACAAAAGTGCATGTGATCGCTTTGGTCTTACCATAAATGTCAATAAGACTAAAGTCTTGGCGCAACCTTCACCAGGCACACCTCTTCCTCAGTTCAATATCTCCATTTCAAATTTGCCATTAGAACAGGTTGACCACTTCTCGTACCTGGGCAGTACCATTTCTGTGAGCTGTACCTGTGAGCAGGATGTGGATAAGAGAATTGGCGCAGCCCATGCAGCATATGGACGATTAGCGCACCGGGTCTTCATGAATAAAGATCTATCCATGAGTACAAAGCTTATGGTGTACAAAGCACTAGTCATTTCTACATTGTTGTATGGCTGTGAAACGTGGACCCTTTACCGACGTGATCTTAGGAAGCTTGAGCGTTTTCACCTACAAAAACTTCGATCAATCCTGAGGATTAAATGGGAAGACCGCATTACCAATATTGCTGTTCTGGAAAAGGCTCAAATCAACAGCATAGAATCATCCATAATAGGTCACCAATTTAGATGGATTGGTCATGTCCATCGGATGGATGATGTGAGATTACCTCGTCAAATGCTATATGGTGAGTTATGCTATGGCACCAGACCTCATGGTGGTCCTAAGAGGCGCTACAAGGACCAATTTAAGCAGACCCTGAAATTGACAGGTCTTGATTCACAAACCTGGGACGTGCTGGCTGAAAACCGCTCAACTTGGCGCCGTACCATCTCGGATACTGTAAAGACGTTTGAAAGGGATCGACGCATACATGAAGAGGCCAAGCGTCAAGCTAGGAAACTTCGAGCAGCCCAACCACGTCCTCCTCCAGCAATACTATGCGACTTGTGTGGTCGCTTGTTCCATGCCAGGATTGGACTCTTTAGTCACCGTAAACACATCCACAAACTGGACTGAAGGAAGAAGATTTATACTCGGATTCGAGTTAAAGCCGATGATGACAGTCCTCCATCATTTCTGTCCATTTCTCTAGCCATTTCTTTTTCTCTTCCTTCACTACTTCTCCTGCTTCTTTCATCCGCTCTTGGTATTCTTCTCTTGTTCTGTCTGTCCTTTGGAACCATTTCCTGAATGCTTCATTTTTCTTTTTCACTGCTTCCTTAGTTCTGGGGTTCCACCATGGTGTTTCCTTCCACCTTTTCTTTCCACTAGTTCTGCCACACACGACTTCTGCTACTTCTACCAACACGTCCTTGAACCTATTCCATTCTTCTTCACCTGTTCTCGGATCATCCTTCGGTAATTTGTTCCTCACTAATATCTGGAACTTCTCCTTATTTACATCCTCCTTCAGCTTCCATGTCCTTATTCTTCTTTCTTGGTTCTCAGTTCTCCTCTTTTCCTTCAGTCCTCTCACCTTGGCGACCAGCAGACGGTGGTCACTGTCCAGGGCTTCTGAAGGTATTACCCTTATATCCGTGATACTCTTCTTTGTCTCCTTCCCGCATAGAATATAGTCCACCACTGATTTCCTAGTCAAATCCCTGCTGTACCAAGTAATTTTATGGCTCTCTCTCTTCTTGTACCATGTGTTTCCAACCATTAGCCCATTTATCTTGCACAGTTCCAACAATCTCTCTCCTTCCTTATTCCTGTTTCTCCATCCTTCACCACCAATCACTTCCTCAAAACCTCTTTTATCAGTTCCGACATGGGCATTTAGGTCTCCCATGACTATCAGGTTTCTCCCTACTAACTGCTTCTGTAACTCTTCTTCAAACTCGTCCTTGTCGCCTTCTGTGCATCCCACCTGTGGTGCATAGACTTGCAGAATGTCCAGGTTTCTACCTTTCACAGTGATTCTGGCTCTAATTATTCTATCACTTACCCTCTTTACTTCCTCCCTCAGCCCTTCTCTCACCACCATTCCCACTCCATTTCTCTTCCCCTCCTCATTTCCTATCCAGTATATCTGCAAGCCATTTCTTAGTTCTTTTCTTCCTTCCCCTCTCCATCTGGTCTCTGCTAGTCCGAGTACATCCAGTTTTCTCCTCTCCATCATATCTACTATCTCCTCCACTCTTCCCGTCAATGTAGTTATATTCAGAGTTCCAATTCATAGTCCATTTCCATAGCCAGGTCTGTTTCCTTTAGATCTGTCCTTTCCGAGGCCCGTTCCCGTTTTAAAAGCAGTTCCATATCCACTACTGGCTTGCTAGGCCTAACGTAGCTTCACCATAACCCTGGCAAGGGGCCTGTTTTTGGTCCACGAGAGGTATTTTATTTCCCTCAAACCCTCCGGACAAGTCCGGTGAGCCCCCCCCTATCCGCCACCTGGGACGCGCCCGATAGAGGAACAGGCAAACCCCCACGGGACCAAGGTGACATAAAGCCCCTAAATGAATCAACATCTATTCAAAATTACCGCAGCAAGAATATCGAAAATTGCACAGGCCGCACAAGTGTTATCAATGTTTGGAGCAACATATGTCTGTGAATCGATTTCTCTGCATTGAAACTTACAAAATCAAGACATTGCGTTCTGATATCTGACAATAATCTGCGAAACAGCCTCCGGTTGATTGTTTTTCAAACAATCGTACCAAACATTGAGCATATTGTAAATCATCATCTTCTTCATTTCCCCTTTTCCAGTTGACACTGGGTGGGGGCAAATATGGTTCCTCTCCACTTTGTTCCGTCGTTCCACTATTCCTCTTCCGACACAGTGCTCCAATCCAGGTTCCGTTTTCTAATACTATTCTCCACGGAGTCCATCCAACACATTCTGGGTGTTCCTCGTCCTCTCTTCCCTGTCATCCGTCGTTCCAGTGCTCGTCTTGGTAGCCTTACTTCATTCATCCGTTTGACATGTCCAAACCATCTCAATCTGTTTTGCACCAGTTTATCATTTAGTTTCTGTACTCCCAGTTCTTTCCGTATATCTTCATTTCTCACTCTGTCCCTCCTTGTTTTCTGGACCATACTTCTCAGGAATCTCATCTCAGCTGCTTGTACTCTGCTCTCATCCCTCTTAGTCATTGTCCAAGTTTCTGCTGCATATGTCATTATAGGAACATAATATGCTTTGTACATAACTTCTTTAGCCTTAATTGGTATATCTTTGTTCCATACTATTCCCTGTACCTGTTGGTAGAAAGCACTCCCGAGTTGTATTCTTCTGCTAATTTCCAAATGTAGTCTTCCATCTTCAGTCAGTTCACTTCCCAAGTATTTGCAGTGTTTCACCACTTCCAATTCCTTAACTCCTACTTTGATTACTCCTTTTCCTTCTTTCTTATCTCTACTCATCACCACTGTATTACTCTTCTCCACATTTATCTTCAATCCCCATTGCTCATTCTTTTCATTTATTATGTCTAACTGTTCTTGTACCTCCATCTCATCCTTGCCCCAGACCACGTCGTCGTCTGCAAACAACATTACCTTCATCTTTGCCCTACTATATTCTTTCATTGCTGCCTTCATGATGTCATCCATCACCATTACGAACAATAATGGTGACAACACACTTCCTTGCTTTAGTCCAGTGTCAATTTTAAACCATTCCGATGTCCCGACTCTAGTCTTCACACTACAGTAGCACTCCATGCACATTCCTTTTATCATGTCTCTCAGTTCCTTGCCTATCCCCCTATTTGTTAAGCTTTCCCCAACGAGCTAGAGAAAGGTATATAGAGTGGAAATGGCGCCGCCATTTTGGAAGCAGGTTGAACTGGCAGCCGCCATGATATACACTGTCAAGAGGGTGGGAGTCAGGGAGGTAGAGGCGTGACTAACGAGGCGTAATATAAGATTAGGCCTATGCAAGACCAGACAATTTAATTTGTACATTGAACGAAAACTAACACAATCATCTTACAAGACAATACGCTACGTTGCTTATGCACAATACATTGCATGATTTCATTGTCCTTTAAAAAGAATAAGTTTTGTGTACAACTGACGGACCTGTTGACCTCTCTCACGTTGAGCTGTATTTCTGCAGAAGTGGTGAAGCCTGCATTTATAATACTGTTCCACAATTCGCTCAATGAGTGAAGCATAGTGAGACTTTTCCCCAGGTTCAGTAGCTGTAAATAGATGGTCAGATTTCTGAAACAGATAACCCGGCAGCATAGCATAGACATCTGTCTGCAACTTCAGCATGAGATTCTTCGTGTTCTTTCGCAACATACTGTCATTATTCCTGGTGACAATCTCAGCTGTTTTACCTAATTTCACTACATCATTTGATGGATTCAAAAGGCCATCTTTCACGTCCTTCTCTTTAATCAGTCCTTCGTTCTGAACATCTTGACCCGATAAAAGCACTTCTAGGCATTCAATACAAGTTAATTTTTTAGACACTTGGCGAACGACACTTCCTGCTATGTATTGGACAAAATTTTCTACATACATATCATTCATATGCATACCCCGCCCAGGGGCTCACAACTTGTGGGACGTGGATTGGCGACCACGGGACCTCAGCTGAGACTGGCATTGCTTGCAAATCCACCCGTCAACCTTCCTTAGTCACCTCTTGTTCTCTTCAGGCACTAACGGTATCCGAGACCTGGAGAGTCTTTCAAATTCATGTCTTATTTGGCCCTTGTCTCATCTTTCCTGATACCCTCATTTTTCGAGGGATCAGACCTGTTCTTTTCATTGTATCTCCTGCCTTGTGCACAAGACCCTAATGGAGGCACGGCGTGAGCAGCCTCTTGAGAATTAGGCATCGTTACCAACGAGCTAGAGAAAGGTATATGTTAGTTCCTGCTACTGCAAAGGGAATCTGAAATGTAAATATCACACAAACTTAAACTGCTGCATCACGCTTTCGTAAAGAGTCTACCTTATTAATTTATGAATTTGGATGACATTTCTTACCTGAAATACGACACTCTTGTTGTCTTATTACTTCTATTCGTACAATTGAATGACGAACACACTAACGGCATGGTCTATGTATTTTTAAATAAATTTCATTCAACGCATGTTCCTGCACAGCCCGAATAATCGCAACAAGCTCTTGTCTGACACGTTTTGAATCATGGCCTCCTTAACTCAGGTTGCCTCCGCCCAGAGCGCTGCCACGCGGCTCCTTGCCTCTCTATATACCTTTCTCTAGCTCGTTGGCTTTCCCAAACTTTTGTTCTAGCGATGCTACCATAGGCCTTTTCTAGATCAATAAAAGTCATTACCATATCCTTCCCATATTCCCAACTCTTTTCAATGTTCTGTCTCAGAATGAAAATGGGTTCCACTGTTGATCTGGCCCCTCTAAATCCAAACTGCTCCTCCTCTATTACTCTAATTCTTTTTTCTAGGATTCTTTCCATTACTTTAGCAACATGCGAGATGATGGTGATTCCTCGATAGTTACCACACACCTACCTGTCTCCTTTCGTGAATATTTGCAATATTATTCCCTTTTTCCAGGCTTCAGGTACTTTCTTCTCTCTCCACACACTCCTGAGAAGTCTGTATGTCCACTGCAGTCCCACTGGTCCTGCCGCCTTGATCATATCTATTGCCACTTCGTCGATTTCCACAGCTTTCCCCATCTTCATCTTCCTAACTGCCCATTCCACTTCTGCCATAGTAATGTCTGGTTCTTCTTCTATTTCTTCCTCCACTGTTTTGACTGTTTGCGTAACTTCTCCGCATGCCTGGCGTCTCACCTTCAACAGCTTCTTTGTTTTTCATGAACCCAGTGTTCACCTTTTCATTCCTTCTGCTTTTTATAATTCCAAACAGCAATTTCTTTCCACAATGTAAATCCTCCCTTATTTCCTGAGTGAATTCTTCCCAGCTTTTCTTCTTTTCCTCTGCAATTACTTTCTTGCAATCTCTGTTTGCTTCAATATATTTTACTCTACTTTCTTCAGTCTTTTTTGTTTTCCATTCCTTCCAAGCTTTCTTCTTCTCTCTTACCTTTTCTTTCACTCTATCATTCCACCATTTTGTCGCCTTTTCTCGTACCTTTCCTGATGTTCTACCACATGTTTTCTCTGCACTGTTTACAAGTGCACTCTTAAACTTTTCCCATTCTTGTTCCACATGGGTAATATCCGTCCTTGGTATCTGTTCTGGCAATTCTCTCTTAAACTCTTTTGCAACCTCCTTTTCCTTTAGTCTCCAGACCTTAACCTTTCTTTTCCTCTTTTCTGGTAATTTCATGACCTTTCCTACTTTTAATTTTGCTACCACTGCCCTATGGTCTCCTCCAAAGGCTTCCTCTGGCATGGCTGTGACATCCATTAGCTCTTTCCGATGTCCTTTTTTGACTAATACATAGTCTATCAGAGTTTTCGTTCTTCTATCTCCCCATCCATACCTCGTTATCTTCTATTTTTCTTTCTGAACCACGTATTCCCTATACAGTAATTAGTTGGTTCCGCTGACAGAAGTCCATTAAGAAATCCCCTTCTGGATTTTTACTGCCATAACCACATGGTCCCAAAATGTTCTGTCTTCCTTGTCTGTCTCTTCCCACTCATGCATTCAAATCTCCCATTACTATTATTTCCTTATCCTCTTTATATGGAAATAATAGTAATGGGAGATTTAAATATGAAAACAAATTGATAACAAGAAAAATAAAAATGTAACTGAAATTGCAATGTCTTAATGACTCCCATGATACCTCATCAGGATTTCTGGGTATTTTAATGCTAAGCATGTACGCGGAGAAACACGCGAAACACAATGTAGATTGCACGAACAGTTTGTTGTTTACGCCCGGTGTGATAGCGATTCCAGCTTGACTCAGTCAGATGTGCTTGCAGTCAGGGCAGGCAGCCCAGCTAAGAGACGCAGAAGCCGCCCTTGCACTAGAATATAGCCTTCTTCAGTGATGGGAAAAATACTACAAAAAGTAATTGGGGTTGATTAATGCTGGGAATATAAACAATCGATAAGGAGTCTACATTTGAAAAATCAGATTTTGGTTTCACAATCTATAATTTCTTTGAACAATATGAAATATTTAAGGAAACAGGTAGTGGGGAGAAATGACACACCAATTTCAAAAATATGATAAAATTATAACAGAAAATAATATCATTAACATCAAATTGATGAGATCCCTTGTAGGTCGCAGGACTGCACTGAGGAGTTCCTGGGAATGGGTCTTCTTGTTTCACAAATACAGATTTCAATAATGAATGTTCATAATTTAGTATCTTCAACAAATGAATCAGGAATTTGAAAAAAGGTGCTAAATCTTCTGGAGCTACTTTTGAGATAATCAATAAAAGAAAGGAACCATTACCTGCTGTAACGCTAATAATTGACAGTGCTTTCTTTGAAGTGATTCTCTAAGGCTTAAAAATATTGTCAGTAAATTAATAATGTGAATAGGTAAATTTGTAGCCAGTATTGGAACCTTTTTTGTCTAGAAAACAGACCCTGCTTATTGATAACGTAATGCTGAAATGCTCTTCTAATTACCGTACTGGGGTTTCTTGGAATGACTCTGTCCAATATTTGTTGGAAGGATATATATTTATTTTTAAACAAAGTTTATATTCATATTAACATTCATTTTATTTCCTTTGTTATTTAATAATACATTTCTTAACATAATTCAATGGTTTACATCATTCGCTACTGTTAAACAAACAATTAATGTATGTCCATCATGTTGTGTTTTCCTATAAAAAGAGTCATTATCTATGTGCGCATGAGTAAACACGGCAAGCTAAGCCGGCTGTGACTGGTGCAGATCGCGGCCACGCGCACCCGGTTCAGCCGGTGGTTGGCGAGCTCTGCTGACATATCGTTAGTTCACACGTGTTTTGTCATTCATATGGACGTGTATCTGCAAAGCTTAGACGTTAGTGTTGCATGTTTAGTGAGTATTATGATTACTGTGATTGTGGTCCCGCCTAGATACCAATTCACATTGCGTGAACGTGTGTATATCCATAATTCGTATATGAAAAGCAGAAAATCATGTTCTGAAACGAGACGAAAATTTCGAATTAAGTTTCCAGGAGGACCTGTGCCTAATGCCAGTACAATTAGGAGGCTCGCTAATCGATTAAAAGAAACAGGCTCCATAATTAATAAAAGAGTTGACAGACATTCTTTCATCAGAAGATGTCAGGTTGTATCGGTTTCGCTAGCCCACACGTTGAGCGTCAATTGTAGCAGTTTCGCTGCCCCTAACTGTTGGGTGATAAATGTAACTGTGTACCTTTGCCTAAGCTATGTTGTTTTAATGGGCGCCAAGACCTCAACGCAATGTTGAAATCTAAATTTGTATTTAACAACGTCTAGCTCTGGTAGAACACCTTCAAGAATCTATTCACTCAGATCGTGGTATGATTTGATCATTAACCCAACAAACAATTGTATCAGGAGAAGGAATTGGTCTATATCTAATGCTACCTACTGAAAGCAAAGATTGCATTGTAAAAGAAATGAATTTATTATATAAAACAAGTATTGCAAAATTAATAATAATAATAAGTATAAAATTTAAATTGGAGCGTTGTGATTTTAATATTACCGATAGAAAATTACGTGAAAACGGAGTCTGATAAATTATTGATTTTACTCTTATTCCCAAGCTATGAAGTTACTGAAATATTGAATATAAAACAAAGAGAAACGAGAGATTGCGTATTTCTGCGTCATTCGCGCTTACCACTGGAAATGGCCGAAGCCTTTCCCTCGTACTGGATGATGCTGTGAGCTTCCCACAGTCTCCTGGACGTCGTCATCTCCGTCGATATTTGTTGATATACTTGTAGATTTGGTGACTTTATGGTCCTAACATCGGAGCCATACACTCGTACAACCACACTGGTTAAGTTTTAAACAGATAGTTCTCCACTCCACGGAACATCGGAGCGACACACACTTGCAACCTAACTAGTCAAGTCTTTCACAGATTGTCCTCGCTCCACGGCGCGCCGAACGATATATGCACCCGTCGCCTCCCCACCTCGGTACCGACTTCCAGCTTACGTGGTCTCCACTGATTGGCTGCTCCCCACGCGCTACTTCTCCTTCTCTGGCTCATTACACACGGCGCTCGGATGATGAAGTCGATTTCCGTTCCAACTATCCGCCTTTTCTTGATGCTGCGACCCAAGCTTGCGTAATATTTCTTGACAAGAATCAGCCTGTATCTGAATTTCCAGTGAGTCATGTCTCTCATAATATCCTAACTGACGAAACTCCGTAAAATTCCGTAATCACATAATTTTCTATGATATTGTCGTTTGTAATAATTTGCTTGATAGCGTTTTCTAAGACATAGAAAACCTATCTGTGTGCTTATAATTTTTATAAAATGCTCCGAAAATACCTTAATAATAATTATAATAAATTAATAATAATAATAAATTAACATGAAAACTTCTCTTGGCCGAACAATTTGCCGCATAAATAAATATAGAATGGCTTCCTACTGACTTATGCCATTGGCATAAAAACCCCTCGAAAAACACGTTACAAGGTGTGTGTTACAAGAGAGGGAGGACATTTTCAGCATCGCCTATGAGCACTGTAAGTACACATCATTGAACATGTTTGGTAAAAGTACGCACCAACCGTCGGTTGAACTGGGTACGCTCGGCCGCGATCTGCACCAGTCACAGCCGGCTTAGCTTGCCGTGTTTACTCACGCGCACATAGATAATGACCCTGTAGTTAACAGGGGTTCATAGTAAGTTAAGGGCTTATAACATTGTTCAAATGACTTGTAAAACGGAAGAATACTACTATAAGTGCAGGACCTTCTACGGAACAATACAATTGTTAAGGATTGTCATAGCACAGTTTCCCAAAAAGTGTGACTTAAACCTTTTTCAAATTCCTGATTCCAATGCATTACCAGCATTGAGTTCAAAAATGTTAAAATGCTACAAATGATTCTTACAGTAGATTAGAAGCAAAAATTACTCTATTTAAAATGTACGAGGAAATATTAAAGAATAATAGTTACTTGTGTAGTTTGAACATACTTTCTGAACTGGTATGACCATGATTTCTGTACTGTGTGTCTAAAATATTGAAATTGTACTTCCTAATGCCTTCCCTTTGTGGCAGTCTTTTGAAGGGGAGCTGGGCTTCAGGTGTGGAACTGCAATTGCTGCAATATGTAGCCTTATTGAGAAGCAAGTGGTATGCGTTCATGTCCTTGTTGGAATGTGTCATCTAAATATTGTAACATTTGTATTGCTATTAACTCATCTTCTAGAATCATTCTTTTGTCTTTTCTGTATGTAGATTTGACATCTAATCAACAGAAAAAGAAAACTTATTTACACTAACTGATGGCATCTTGAGTTGATCTATTTGTTTTTATATGGTCTTCTATATTACGAGGGCTGTTTTTTAAGTAATACCCGTTGTGATATTACGCTGTTGCAGCTCTGCGTGCTTACCAGGAGAACTGTGTATGTTTAGGAGTTCTCCTGACCACATATGCAATTTGCCTGACAGTGGTGGCCAAATGGCAGGATGTCTTACAGGGGCACTCACGATCGCCGTTGCCATTTCAAAAGCTTGTAAACACACCCCACACATGGGCGACTGTTGCCGTAATGGTGTCTCAGCCTTGCCATTCGATGCAGGTACACAGCGCACCCGCACGAAATGCCGACCGCAGCGCTGCAACGGCGTAATATCACAACGGGTATTACTTAAAAAACAGCCCTCGTACTTATGTGACTGATCTCTTACAAATACCATAATACCGTACGTTACTGGTCTCCATGTACAAAGGAACTTCAGAAAGTTGGGTAACAAGCGTTTGCACGACAGATACAGGGAGCCAGGAAATGTTCTCCACAGTGCCTACGAGGGTCTGCTAGAGCTAGCATCAGTAGTCATGTTGGCAGCACTACTGTCACTTGAAATAAAACAAACCGTAAACTTTGTACTCACCACAGCCATTCGTAACAGATGCTGGAAGTGCTAAAGACACACACGCTCGCTTATTGCAATACACACTGACGATTTCTACAGCCTGCAGCCCACACCTGTGGGATTCACTCTGTCAAGGACACCGTGCTGCCAACTAAACTGCTGATGCTAACTCTGGCAGTCACTGCGGAGAACATTTCCTGGCGCCCTGTATGAGGATGAACAGTAGTAGGGCTTTGACACATATTGTTATTTAATATCGTCACATTGTGAGGTTTGGAGCCATTTTTCAGTGTTGCCTAAGTAAACAAAAGTTTGGTGCTTTTCAGTCGGTCAACACGAATGTACCCAAATAAAGCTGGGTTATGCCCTAATCCTGAAATAAATTACATGAGATTAATAAATACACTAGGATGACCAGTTTCGATCGTCAAGCGATCATCATCAGATCCATTACACTTAGGCTATAGCATCTATGTTTGGGAATACAGATGAAAAATATATACAATATGTACAATTATTTAGTTGCAGTGTTGGTAATGCAAGTGTCGGTGTATGCTAAATGTGGTATATCTAATGTTAGGTAAAATTCTAAAATGGTGATAAAATCCGGAGTTTGTCTGTTTGGGGTGATTGTATGGTTATACAAAATCAACTATTGTTATACTGTAATAATACAGGCTGATACTTATACGGTTGTCTTCCTAACTGGGACTACAAGCAGTTTCGTGTTCACTCTGGCTCCAGTTACAGTCGACTAACCCGGGTGTTAACTGGACGAGACTGGTTTTTTCCTTTCTCCCCCTTTTTGTTACTATGTTCGTTCTGAGGTCAGTGCCACGTTTATTTGTGTGACGTTGCCAAGTCTAGATAAGAATGTATGTTATTGAATACAGGAAGATCTACAACTTGCTCCAATGGTACTTGTATTCAGTTCCCGAAGCAACATTGAAGAAGCACCTAAGTAATAAGCGTGCCACAGTAAATGGCAGAATTCACTGTCGCTCTCCAGTTAAGGGAATCAACCAGAAGCTTGCTCTAGTGGTCCCAAAAGACCATCACCATAACTTTCTTTGTGGATGGAGCTGTTTCCTTGGCAAGACTGCGTGTTTTGTCTCCAATGCCGAACGATGCACCCATGTTATGCAATATGCACTTCCACATTGACTATGTATCCATGCCTGCAGCTAACTTTCAACTGATATTGCAGGGGTCGGATACAACTTAATGCACCTTCTAATGGCCGAATGGAGCATGTTGTTTCCTGCAGAATATTCGAACATGAGGGGTTCGCGAGAGCTCTTGTTGCCCTATTTTTTTTAAGATACTTTGTATTGTGATTCTAGTCTGTGTGTATTTATTGCAAGCATAGTGAATACCACCATTGAGGGTACCTTTATTTAAGGATTTCAGCATTTGATGCATGGTACAAACAGAACATTACCTAACCCCATTTTTCCTCAGTGTAAATAAAAGCTATTTGATTACCAAGCAGAGATCATGTGATGTTCTACTGTATGATCAGGAGACGTACCATATTTCCTAGCATAATCGTTGCATATGTTAGCCTAATATTCTTGGGAGAAAAGCAGGGTGTGACGATTGAGACAAGACTGTTAAAACTTCAAATTTTTAAAAGCACAATCTTTTCTTTAACTACTGAGAAATTGTGTTTCATACAGTGATCATTGATAATAATCATAAGGCATGTATACTAATGCATTGCTTTTGGTACTTTGTGTAATATTATATATTTATTTTATTTTCAGGGTCCTTTGGTACGATGGTTAAAAGTGAACTTCAGTGAATGTTTCTGTGCCTGGATTCATGTCAAGGCTCTGAGAGTTTTTGTGGAATCTGTTCTCAGGTAATTTGTCAGAATGGTAAACGCCTTAAAATATCACTACTCTTTTGGTCGGTAAAGAGGCTTCGTGGCAAATTCATTTGATTTGTATTTTCTGGCCCAAACCAAGGATTTGATTGCTGATTTGAAGTTTATGGAGGTAATTTGTAACACGGGACAAGCACGACTGATTTATTTAAAAGGAAAATGAACATAGACTGTTCATGACGGTAAAGGAATTATATTTTAAGTATTGTGTTTTTCATGAACCACATCAGAACAGTGGAAATCAAGCATCATCATTTTACTACACAAGCAGGGACCAAAAGATAATCTAAACATTTTGAGGCCAACAAGGTCCAGTCTATAAACTGTTCTCGAAGATGTTAACAAGTAGGCTGATGAAGCAACTGGACGACAATCAACCATGTGAACAAGCATGCTTCAGTACAGCAGACTATGTCTATACCCTCAACCAAATCAAAGAGAAGAGAGAAGAATATAATCTACTGCTGTGCATAACCTTTGTAAATTACAACAAGGCATTTGAATCATTAGAGCACCCAAGCATACTCCAGGTGATAAGCAACCAAGGGGCTAAACAATGGGGACAGCCCTGTCAAGTGAGAGGAGCAAGGCAAGATGTTCCCATCTTGTGTTAGGCAATACAGTTTATTCAGAAAACTAAAATGGAACAAGTATGGCATAAAAACAAATGGGAAGAGACTGTCATCCTTAAGATTTGCTGAAGGCATCTAGGTGGTTGCAAGCTTCCCCAGAGAACTACAGCATGTGTCAGAAATCTGACTTGAGACACTGAACACATGCATTGGTCTACACCTGTCAGGGCCGATAACCTAGATGTTAGGCCCCTTAAAACAGCAATTATCATCATCAACTACACCTGTCAGAAGTATGCCAAAGGAAAATAGTGGACATACCATTGAGAGATAGGTTTCCAAACAAGAGACACAAAGAAATGACGTCCTCAAAGAACGCCACACAGCAGGCTACAAGAGTAAAGTGAAAGTGGGCAGTGCATGTCATGAGCAGATGACAACATTGTGGGACCCCTAAACGATGAGAATGTGATGGGAAAACTTTTTATATGCTGATGAGGCGAGAATTAAAATGTGAGTGGACTATGCTGATACCCCAATGACAGTTATAACAAGTAGTTCCGTGAAGAACTAAAGCCTATTTTCATATATCCTACTTATGTTAACTGCCTCTATCAACATACAAAATTTCAGTTTGATTGCTGTAATAGATTCGTGGATATTGAGAACCGACTAAATATTGCGGATGGTCACCATGTTGGATTTTTATATATGTAGGTCTTAGAGTTATGTACTGTTACATGAAGATTATTGTGTAAGTGTAGTATTCAAACTTCAATCGCATGATTAGGACACAATAAGTAAAAATGAGATTTTAAAAAATTGCACAGCTGCCATCTTGTGGTTATGGAAACAATTGAAATAAGTTAGATACCAGTGGATTAACATTTGTACAAGGATTTACTGTACCAAGTTTCACTGCACTCGGATGGTTAAATTGCGAGAAACGTCCATGTGAATATTTATACTTCGCGTCGCCGCCATGTTTGATTTGTGATCACCAGGTTATTTAAAGTCCTATAGGTGAACTTAAGTTCATACCCCTATGAACATAAAAATTTCAGTTTGATTGCTATAATAGATTCGTAGATACTCAGAGCCGTCTAAATATATCGGATGGTCGCCATGTTGGATTGTTATATGTATAGGCCATGGAGTCATGTACCATTAAAAGAAAATTATTGCGTAGGTTCATTATTCAAACTTTCACATTGATCGCATGAATACATCACAAGAAATAAAAGCTTAATTTTAAAATTCGCACAGCCGCCATCTTGAGGTTATGTAAACAATTGAACTAAATTAGATACCAGTGTATTACAATGTGTATAAAAATTTCCTGTACCAGATTTCATTGTGGATGGAACATTAAATCGCGAGAAAGGTCTATTTAAATTTTCAAATTCGCTTGGCCGCCATGTTCGTTTTGTAGTTAATCGGTTTTTGAAAGTCTTATAGATGAACTTCCAGAGGTGCCCTTTATCTCCGTACAAAATTTCAGGGTGATACCGGTAATAGTTTCAGAGATATAGAATGCCGGTGAAATATTTCGCACAGCCGCCATCTTGAAGTTATTTAAACAATTGAACAAAGTTGGATGTCTGTGCATTACAATGTGTATGAACATATACTGTACCAAGTTTCATTGCTTTTGGTTGGTTAAATCGCGAGAAACGTCTATTTTAAAGTCGCAACTTCGTTAGGCCGCCGTGTTGGTTTTGTAGTTACCAGGTTTTTAAAAGTCATATAGGTGAACTTCTAGTAGTTCCCTCTATCACCGTACATAATTCCAGGGTGATATCAGTAATAGTTTCAGAGATATTGAATGCTGATGAAATATTTTGCAAAGCCGCCATGTTGGATTGGTGAGATGTAACAAAATTTGAAGGGCACAGTCGGGGTCGTCCGGAATAGTGCTATGAACTTACCGAGTTTCATTGAAATCGCTCCTGCCGTTTAGATTTTATTGGGGGGGGACAGACACATGTATCACACGTGTACACAGTTAAACGGACAAAAGGTGATCTCATAAGCCTGTTTTTTTCATAAATGAAAATAGGCTAAAAATGACAATATAAGGCTTTTAAATGCAAGCACATTTTGGAGTCACAAATTTTAAACAGCTAATTCCATTCAAAAAGGTTTTCATTTCTTTTTTCTGTTTCAAAATTATTAGTAAAATTGTGTATGCTTGCACGCGGCGCCTCGATCCCTAATCGGCTCGTATCGAAGTTCGGATCAACTCCTCGTTGCTCGCTCTCCGTTAGTAACGCTTCGGGTAAGTTCCTGGAGAATGACGACTGTTGCGGCGCCCTAAATCGAACGTGTTTCTACCTCAAGGTTATTACGGTCATTTATATGATGGCGTCAGTAATGAATGCGAGATATATGCGAGTACTTTCTTTTTTCCTGAAATTTCAAATAAAAAAATGGGGGGCGAGATCTACGCGAGCAAATACGGTAGCAGGATATTTGGATGACATTGATTTTAACGATAGTGGAACTGATGCTGAATTAAGTGGTGCGGAAGATCATGCAGAATTAGATGGTGTTAGTGAATTTAGTGACGAAGAGCTCGTTTATGATGAAACATTTCGTAATGCTGTGCTGGTACCTTGAATGATGGGCACTTAAGGAGTTTAGGTGGTACGGATGTTTTTTCTCGAAATGTGATTTTTTTTACATCATTTGTGGGTAAATTTAGGGTGCTGATCATGAATGTACTATTTGTTTTGCACCTACACCTAACACCCCTGAGGGACGAGGGTTCGATTTCCCTCCCAGGTACTAAGTCATAAATTTGAATTTGCGGCGTGTAACCCGGAAAGTATGGTGTTCACAAAAATAGTATGGAGACGTTTCTTACATTGGCTGTGCTAAAAGTCACACCTAACGCCCTTGAGGGTTGAGGGTTCCATTCCTCTCGCAGGCACCAAGTCATAAATTCGAAGAAGAAAAGTTTGTCCACAGCACTTAGAAATACATGACTTTTCATTTTCCACTCATAAAAAAGAAAATCCCAACAAGAATAATTTCCGCCCAAGAAAGGGCAAGACGATCAATACAAATAAAGAAGTACTGGGAGGACTGCAAGGCTCGTACAGTTCCTACAAGTCGACGAACTAATGGTTGGTTAAAGTGATCCTATGTGGTCTGAAAAGGCGAAGAAGAAGAAATTGCTTTAATACAACACTTGTATTTCTTTATGGACACACCCTGGATATACCGTATTTGCTCGCGTATATCTCGCACTTTTTTGACCGAAAATATATGTGAAAATTTTCGGTGCGAGATATACGCGAGGAATGACTGTATTCCCGGAAAAAAAAACACAAAATTTGCGATGTAACAGTAGGCCTACTTGCGCAACTGTTGTGGCGCGCTAATCGCTAATTCGAACGTGTCTGAAGGAGGCGAATTTAGCCAACTGCCACCGAAGACGCGGCGAACGATGTACAGTGTGCTAACACTCACGCTGCGCTGTATGCTTGCACGCGGTGGAGCTTTGATGCGACGCAATGCGTAAAGACGAAATCATTGAGATTCGAGAAGACTGAATTGCGTTTCTCTGCGATGTAACAGTAGGCCTACTTGCGCAACTGTTGTGACGCGCTAATCGCTAATTCGAACGTGTCTCAAGACGGCGAATTTAGGAACCCCCGGCCGATGACTAACGATGTACAGCGTGCTAACGCTCACGCTGCGCCGTATGCTTGCACGCGGCGCCTCGATCCCTAATCGGTTCATATCGAAGTTCGGATGAACTCGTTGTTGCTCGCTCTTCCTGTTAGTAACGCTGCGGGTAACTTTCTGGAGAATGACGACTGTTGTGGCGCGCTAAATCGAACGTGTTTCTACCTCAAGGTTATTATGGTCATTGATATGACGGTGTCTGTAATGAATGCGAGATATATGCGAGTACTATTTTTTCCCTGAAATTTCAAATAAAAAAATGGGGTGCGAGATATACGCGGGGGCGAAATATACGCGAGCAAATATGGTATTAGCTGGGAAAAGGTACATTCAGTTGTTTATGTAGTTATGTATTGACAAAATTCAAAACTAAAAATGTTGTTCAATATGGAACCCAGGTGGTATTATAATTGGCAATCTAGCCAAAAATTCCAGTTTAGAGTGATCATATACTGCCAGTCCCAGGTTGTTGAGAATTTGGAGGAAATACTACAAAATTGAACTTGTCTCTTTAATTTCTTCTAACTCTTTCTTTTTTCTTTGGGTGATACATTACCAAATAAGAATTGTGTTGCCAAACAGATTCTCAATGTAACAGATTTATAAAATTCAGCTTAACTCCAAAAATGTACATCTCCTGCACCAAGTCTCATGGACAGACATCTGCAGAATACATATTTTCTAAGAATATCTTGTCTGAGTTTCACATGTCTGGCTCAAGTAGTTTCGGACACACACCAATGAGGTCGACCCCCAATCCTAGACCCTAATAATTAGTTTTACATACTATTACAGTCAGAAACGGTAGCCTCCGTGGCTTAGGCGGCAGCACGCCGGCCTCTCACCGCTGGGTCCGTGGTTCAAATCCCGGTCACTCCATGTGAGATCTGTGCTGGACAAAACGGAGGCAGACAGGTTTTTCTCCGGGTACTCCGGTTTTCCCTGTCAAAATTTCATTCCAGCAACACTCTCCACTATCATTTAATTTATCTGTCATTCATTTAATCATTGCCCCAGAGGAGTGCGTCAGGCCTCGGCAGCCGGCACAGTTCATATCCTCGCCGCTAGATGGGGGCTTCATTCATTCCATTCCTGACCCGGTCGGAGACTGGAAGCAGGCTGTGGATTTTCATTACAGTCAGAAACAAATGATAACACATTAGTACAGTGGGTCGATGACCAAGATGCCCCAAATGAAAATGTAGTTAGTTAGGGGCAGAACTACAAGGTCACCTGGCCCTAAAATGAAAATGTATTAGCAACAATATATCAGGGGTAAACAATACAATCATTAGATGGGAAAAGGTAGATAGAAATATGGAAAAAAGGACAAGCACGCTAATAGGCAAGTTCTTCTTCTTCATTTCCCGTTTCCAGTTCCCTGGGTCGGGTTGCGAATCAAGGACCTCCACAGTTGTATATCCCTCCACCATTCATTTCCTTCTTTCAATACTTCTTTTTCTTTTACTCCTCTCTTCTCTATGCCTTCCTTCACCGTATCTATCCACCTCTTTCTGGGTCTTCTTCGTGGCCTTCTTCCTGGTTATCAGGCAAGTTATCAGAGTAAACTCAACTCACACCTAAGTACACAGGGCTGACCAAGTTGTCCCAGACTTCTAAAATTAATTAATATGACATTTGTTGTTTTAAGGGGCCTAACATCGAGGTCATTGGCCTTAAAATCGGAAGGGTTATACAGTCATTAAACAGGGGAAAGGAGGATAGAAGGAAGGAGCATATTGATAGGTGGAGTTGGAAACGGAGATAATAATGAGAAACTACTAAGTGCACAGACGAGCTCCACCACCAGAGCCTAGCTTAACTTTTATAGAAAACTAGCTGAAGTCCCCGTGCTTCGCTGCGGGTCATAAACAAATTAAAATGTGATGGTAACAATTAAAACAGGGGATAGGTGAGGTGCTGCGCGGAGGGAGAGTAAGGATGGAACATTTTGTCCAACTACACCGCTCGGCTTTGACCGTGTTTTATAGCCCAGATTTTGGTTTTACTCACTAACCGTTGGAGATACACGAAAAGTGATGAGGACCTTTCGGATAGAAAATTAAATTTTAAACCTCGTATATGCCATCAAAAGTTTTCTATTTCTTAGCATTCTCTTTTTATCTGAAATGGAAATTTGAAAGTTTGAAGTCACAGGGTGTAGTGACATCACTGAAATGGTCGTCATCTTTAAATAGTGCAAAGTATCGAAATCAAAAGTAGCCTACATGTTAACCAGGTAAATCAGCTACTTCCATGTAAAGTTTCATGTAAATCGGATCAGTGTTTCTTGCGTGATTGAGTAATACACAGGCACACACCATCTCATTCTATATATTATTAGTATAAATATAGATAATGGGAATCTAGAGTATATGTTTTGTTTCCAGATATGGCTTACCTGTAAACTTCCAAGCGATGCTTCTTCATCCAAACAAGAAGAACACAAAGAGGCTTCGTGATGTGTTGAATCAGTTGTATGGTCACCTGGACAGTAGTGCATTGTCAGGATCTGCAACTCATGATGTAAGTAATTCCTACATTCTACTCTGTGTCATGCCATACTAATCTAACTAAGCTTGATGGTTGTAACCACTGGCAATGAATATTATAGTCAGATTTGTGGCCTGTTTGTGCCAGGGCCTTAACGCCCACATGTACAGTCATCCCTCGTTATACGCGTTCTCACTTTACGCGTTTTCGCTATAACAATTTTTAAAAAAAATCACATTATTATATAAAAAAAAATTATCAGAACCTGCATAAATAAAAAGTACCAGGTTGAAGGAGTCTTGACAATCCTCTACAATGAAACAGTCTATCGAGAGATTGACCCAGTTACCAGCACGATGAAGATGAAAAGAATCTCTTAATTCTTTCACATCCTACGATTACCAGTAAACAGGATTTTACGACAACTAGTAATGAGAAATCTGGGAAAGAAGACTGGAGGGCATGGGATCAAAAAAATTCAAGAGGATCTCAAAACAGTCTGACTTGAAATTACAAATGCAGAGAACAAAAATAAAATGACCACCCTTCTTAAGAATCACAAATTTTCAGCAGAAAAGATGCACAGACGGCATGCAGAGATTTCAGGCGAATTAAGAACACTGCGATCAGAACGAATGAAGAAGTACTGGGCAGATAAGAAGAATCAAACAATACAACCTTCAAAGAAAAAGTGTACAAGTGGTCTAATGTGGCCAATAAAGTTAATAATAATAATAATATAAAATAAACAAATATGTACTGTACAAGTTAGGTTGCGGATTCACAATCACTCTGTGGGACGATTTAGTGATGGAGTGTGCAGTGCTGCAAGGCGGCGCCCGACGTAGTCTGTCTCAAAGAGAGTGCTAGTAGCTGTGTTGCGTTGTATCAGTGTTGACTGGCCGCATGTCGTCATTTTAAGGAGAGCATTGAGTTAACTAGCTGTGTTTTATTGTTTCTAAAAAGGTTATGGAGAAAAGAAAGTGTGATCAAAATGCTTCCAATAACAAAAAGCAAAGGAAATCAATTTTGAAGAAAATCTGAAAGTTATAAAGCGATATGAACGCAATGAGCGCACTGTGGACATTGTCAGAGCAACAGGAATCTTGGAATCAACTCTGAGAACCATAAGAAGTCAAGCAGAAAAAATTAAAGAAAGCTGCAAAAGTGCGATCAGAACATTTGTCAATACGATAAAAGAGGACCCACGGCTTTAAAGTCTCCAAAGAGCGCCTCACTTTGTTGTTTGGAGGAAATGCGTCTCGAGACCATAAAATCAATCCCCTGTTGGTTTATCATTCTGAGAACCCACGAGCACTCAGTTGCATTTCTTTAACACTCATAGGTGTTTTATTTTTCCCTTGAAATAGTCCGTTTCACCTATCTAACCCACATTATAATACATTCACTTAACGCGTTTTTGTATTACGCGATGATCACTCAGAACGAATTCATTGGTGGAATCGAAGGATACCTATACATGGCCTGGGTTTGTCCTATAGTGGAGCATAGTTCTAAATGATGGATGAAAGTGGCAATCTCTCTGTCCAGTTAGTTTGTTCCTCACTGCACCAGCTCCAGGGATGTCTCTGCCAAGTTCATTTTTGGAAAGGCAACTCACCTGGTGAGAGAGAGAAGTTGAAGTACAGAAGAAACTAAATGAATGGAACGATACGTTCAAAAATTTTGGACTGAAGATGAGCAAAGCAAAGGCAGTAGAAATGACCATCAACAGGGAAGGAACAAGCTCAAACATTTTTCTAGAAGGAGTGAAAATAGACTCAGTTTCTCACTTCAAATACATTGGAAGCACAATCTCAAAAGACAACACTATAAAGCAGGAAATACTCAGCAGGACACAAAAAGCATCAAACTTTTACAGTCAAATGAGAAATCTTCTCTGGAACTCCAAAAATACCACAAAAAGCAAAATCATGTACCAATCCTCACGTATGGTTTAGAGACATGTACCCTACTAAACAAAGACTACAGCAGAATTCAAGCAACTGAAATGAGATTCATCAGAACCATGAACCAAATTACATGAAGGGACGAGATCAGAAATGAAGTTAATAGGAAAGTAGCTGGCATTGAGGTCCTATTACCAGTGTCATAAAGAAACGCACACTTCAGTGGTATGGGCACATAATGAGGATGAACATAGAAATACCTGTCAGAAAAGATTTTGACCTTAACCTCATAGGAAGAAGACCACGAGGAAGACCAAGAAAACACTGGATAGAGACTGTAAGATCAGACATGGAGGAGACAGGAGACGCAAATGGGAAGATGTCCTGGAACAGAAGATGTATGAAGATAGGAGGAGATGGCGAGTGCTTGTACACCACACCCGGGAAATTGGAGTTGGAGAATGATGATGAACTCTCCTGGTAGGACTTAAGGTGGTGCTAACTGAACAGTTCCGTTACTTTATACGATCCTAACACACACACTGCTAAATCAATTGTTAAGAAAATTTATCAACATTTACTGTACATCCCTACTTAGTATAAAACAAAGTCCCCGATTTGTGTTTGTTAGGGGTAAACTCGAGAACAACTGGATGATTTTGATGCGGTTTTCACCATTCTGTAAAGGATATCTAGGGGATGATTTCTGTAGAAAATAATTTATTTATGATCAAAGGAAGCCGAGCAGTAAAGACTTCAGTGGAAAAGTCGAAAAAAAAAACCTGGCGTCCGAGCGCTTTGTAAGCTTACGCTGGGCAAACCGTTAAAAATATCTCAATACTATGAGTGTAAGAATTGTTCAGCATGAAAAGTTCTACAAAAAAGTCCGCGAGAGCATATGCCTATCTTCAATACATCGCCCATTAGAAGTGTTTTCACGTTTTAATTTCTTCCAAACATATCCATTCAACTACTGAGGCGACAGAGTAAGAACTAGCTAAGGGCGAATCTTATCATCTCTGTTACAGCCTAGCTAGCGGGCGAACCTATTGCCCCAGATAGAAGCCAGCAGCAAACTGTCCAGTCGTGTTGAGTTAATACTCCTGAGAAGGGTGGTTGTGTTTGGAGTTTTCGTGGAACTGTAACTCGTGTTTTCTTCATTTCGCCTGTGAAACACTGTCAAGTTAAGATTGGACGGAAGGGGGATTTGAGTTTCATTCACCTCGCCATTCCCTGGAAATGCAACTCTCATTTCGCCTTGAACTTTTCGTTCCGCAAAATTCACAGTCAATTTAGATTGGACGGAAGGAGGATTATATTATATTAAATTATACTGATTGGCGTATAATCTCTACTTAGTATAAAACAAATTCCCCGATTCTTGGATGTTACGGGTAAACTCGAGAACCACTGGATGGATTTTCATGCGGTTTTCACCATTCTGTAAAGGATATCTCGAGGATGATTTCCGTAGAAAATAATTTATTTATGATCAAAGGAAGCCGAGCAGTAACGATTTCGGTGGAAAAGTAAAAAAACAACCTGGCGTCTGAGCGCTTTGTAAGCTTACGCAGGGCAAACTTGTTAAAAATATCGAAATACTATGAGTGTAAGAATTGTTCAGCATGAAAAGTTCTACAAAAAAGTCTGCGAGAGCATATGTCTATCTTCAATACATCGCCCACTATGAGTGTTTTTACGTTTTAATTTCTTCCAACCATGTCCATTCAAATACTGAGGCAACAGTTTACGAGCTATCTAAGGGCGAATCTATCATCCCTGTTACAGCCTAGCTAGCGGGCGAACCTATTGCCCCAGATACAGGCAGCAGCAAACCGTTGAGTCGTGTTGAGTTAAGACTTCTGAGAAGGGTGGTTGTGTTTGGAGTTTCCCTGGAAATGCAACTCGGGTTTTCTTCATTTCGCCTGTGAACTTTTCGTTCCGCAAAATCCACAGTCAAGTTAAGATTGGACGGGAGGGGGATTTGTGTTTCATGCACGTCACCATTCTTAAATTACGTCTGACAAGAATTTGTTGCTCATGCATCTCCATGATAATATAACTAATAGTCCAGTCAGTGATTTTAACCCATCATGCCGAGACGTAAAACGGATATTGGTCGTTGTTCATTGACATTGGAGAAAAAAAAAGCGCTTATCACGTAATGCATTCTCCCGGGCGAAGCCGGGTCGGGTTGCTAGTTTATAAGATAAAATAGTCAAGTTACTGAAAAGGCAACATCATTCACTGTTGCCAACATTACAATTGAATCTGTCGGAGCTGAAAAGCATTAACCCTTTCGCTTTCAAGGTAACGATCCGTCGGTACCCACGGTTCCTGCGAAAACTGACACGTCGCTACCCATCTTTATTATTAGTTTATTATTTACGCGCCAGATAGCAGCATTTTGAACGGAATAAGAAGAGTACAGTTTTATCTTACTTTATACGTCACGGGAACTGCCAGCTGTCCATATTTATCGATACTCTTAGAGTCTGAAACATTGCTCACTGGAGTTCAGTGTCTTGTTTACATCGAGATTGGCGGCAAACTTGCGTTCATTTCTCTCTGCTTTAGTTCGTGATTATATAGTGAAATTAAGCTGTATTGTAGGCAATTTATTTAGTTTTCTTGTTAGCTCATTATTTAAATAGTTTTCTTAGTTAACCTTTCCCGCCCGTATTTTCAGGTTGCCTATCCCCAGGTTTTACCCTATTATTTAGAAAGAAATGAACCTAAGTACATTGTTTCAGAAAAAGTATAATACAGTAAAACTCTGTTAAGAAGTTTTTCAAGGGACCATTAAAAAAAAACTTCTTAACAGGGAAACTTCTTAAAAGGTTAGTGGCCTGAATTGCATGTGAAATGCACACATTTTTGTTGTTTGTGAAGGATCCTATAATATACTGTACATAGGCCTATATAAAAGCCAGAAAAAGAGAAACCCCAATATTAAAATCTGACTATCAGACCAGAGATTAAGAGAAATTAATTGGCATAATCCTCACAATTCACATTAATAGAATTAATTTCAATAACTGTTTGAGCACACAATATATATTCCAGCAAACTACAATTATAGACACATTTTAGAATGTAAATAAACAACAACTAAGACTGAATTGAAAACACTTTTTTGTCCCTTTTTTCTCCCTTCAAAACCAAAGATTTATCCGGAACAACCTGATAAAAAGTCCGAATTCGTCAACATTAAAAACGTCACAATGTTTGTAATTACTGATTTTTCCGGCAGCTGTGTTTCCTTCCACGCTTCCGTTTCCTCTGTACTTACACTCGCAGCTTCACCACTAATAGCCTTGTAAACTATGCCAGCCCGATTTTTAAAGCGATCCAGGATCCAGCCACCCATTCGACGCAGTAAAAGGCACTTGTAATCGACACGCGATTTCTTCGGCTTTCTCCTTCACGGTAATCCCGCTCAAAGGAATGTTTAAACTTCGCTGCTGTTTAAACCACACGAGCAGAGCTTGTTCTACGTCTTCGTATTTCCCGCTTTTAATCTTCTTGCAGCTTGCCGAAGTCTTCCCGGCAGAAGCCAAGATCCCTTCTTTCTTTGCTATGATGCCGTTCAAAGTAGACGGCGGCATTCCGAGCTCCTTCGCAAGAGCAACACGTGAAAGAGTAGACAACTCTAATGTCCACTTTATCTTTAATAGAAAGTGCCTTTCATTTGATGCCTTTCATCTGAGAACCACTCATTTTCACAATGATTTGAAAACTTGACTTCACTGACGACGCAATTCTCGTAATCTCAATAATGTTATGCTACATCTGGCAATGCTTGGCTAACAAGTTAGATCACACAGAACAGAAATAAAAGCCACGAACAAAGAATATAGGAGGCCACGAATGAAAGCATGATGCTGTATATTGTAGTCGGTCTTGAGTGGGTGTCGTCATAGCGTGACGTCATTCAGCCTTGAAATGCTCGCCTGGTCAGTGACCCGCGAACACTCGGAACGGCTGTATTCTTTCATTCGGAACACCGGGCCCGGTCAGAGACCCGCGAACACTCGGAACTCTTGTATTCTTTCATTCGGAACACCGGATGTATCTTCCGCGGAGATTGGCGAGTTTTGATTCTAAGTCGGTTGTCTCTCAGTGAACGTCTTATACTCTAAGGGAATACAAAATCTGAACTATTTAACCGGGAAAACCTCTTATGCACAAACACTATATACGGGAAAAATATACATGTATCTTATGGGACGAATCACGGGACCGAGAATATCGGACGTCTTAAGCGGAAAAACGTTTTATGCGGGAACTTCTTAACAGAGTTTTACTGTATAATGAAAACGACTGACCATAATGTATTCAAATTTTCAACAATATTAGAAAACATACCATCACATCCATATCTCCCTTCTTGGAGTCCTAAGGTTGTTGGTTCAAACCAGTATCTTGGTAATACTGGAGAAATCGCCAGACGACATGTAAACATAACCTATAACTCTCACATAGTAGAGAATACTTTCATTATATTATACAACATTTCCCAAAGTGAGGAGACCGCCTAACAAACATTGTCTATTCATATCACGATACGTACTTTTCAGTTTTATTTATAATTGTCAAATACTAGAAATGAGGGCCGGCGCGATATAAACCAATACCGGTATAAGCATAAACTTATTACTCTTATTTTTTTAAAGAATCGATACTAACGATTGGAATATTCCTTTTATTAGCACAACCAAATGAAACTACGAAATAATTTCTCCGAAAACTCATCATCATCATCATTTTCCGTTTTCCAGCCTAGGCCGGGTCGGAGCAAACATGAGTCCCCTCCACTTTACTCGGTCTGTCCACCACTCTTCCTCAAGCACTGAACGCCACTCCATGTTCCGGTTTATCACGCTGCACTTAACAAGGTCCAACCACCGACCTCTAGGTCTTCCTCGTCCTCTTTTTCCCGTCATCTGCCTCTCCATCACTTGTTTTGGCATTCTTTCATCATTTATCCTCTTCACATGTCCATACCATCTCAATCTGTTCTGTTCCAGCTTTTCGTTCAGCTTCTGTACATTCACTTCCTTTCGAATGTCTTCATTTCTCACTCTATCTCTTCTAGTCTTCTGTAACATACTCCTCAAAAATTTCATTTCGGCTGCCTGCATTCTACTTTCATCCCTCCGGGTCATAGGCCAAGTTTCTGCTCCGTATGTCAATATTGGTAAGTAATAAGTCTTGTACATCACTTCTTTAGCCTTCATTGGTATGTCTTTATCCCAAATTAAATTCCGAACCTGATAGTAGAAGGCACTCCCACCTTGTATTCTCTTGCTAATTTCCATATCCAATCTTGCATTTTCCATCAATTCACTTCCCAAATATGTTTACGAACGAAACACCTGCTCAGTGTGCACGGAAGTTCATGATAGATTTACGCTATTGTTTTGTTTTCACTGCCTTGTGGATTGTACTGCACATTCGTAAATGCTTTATAAACACTCATTCGTAGTAAAAAAACGAAATGTTTGTGTTACCTGAAATGCCGGGGCATCGCCGTCAGGTCCGATTTCTTGGTCTCCGTTTTCACTTACATCACTATTATCATTGAAATTATCATCATTCTTCACTGACTAAAAACTCACTATCACCACTACTAAATCATTCTGCATCACTTTCTTCGCCTATATTGAGCTCGGTTTCATTATCTGCATTACTCAATCCCGCCATGTTTACGAACGAAACACCTGCTCAGTGTGCACGGAAGTTCATGATAGATTTACGCTATTGTTTTGTTTTCACTGCCTTGTGGATTGTACTGCACATTCGTAAATGCTTTATAAACACTTTAGTGTTGAGAAAACTACAAACCTGACGCATAGATGGCAGACGTGTGCAGATAATGCGACCGGGCGCTTTCGGGCGCTAAGGACCGGAAGGATAAGTCAAGAGACGGGTGCTTTCGGGCGCTATGGGCGGAATAGGGTTAATTAGTTGCTTAGTGATAGTGAGGTGATAGATATGTAGTGCATTTAGTTAGGCCTAGTTATTGTGTGCGACATGGCAAAGTGAGTTCAATTAGCTGAATGAATGAATTTCTTAACAATTATTCAAGTGATGATGTTTCTCTGTCTGAATTAGAAAGTGTAGATGGTGATAATAATCCAGCCCCTCCAGACAGTGATGTTAGTGTGGATAGCGATGAGTGTTTTATACAAAACTGCCTGACATTTTTCAGTGTTACTTCACTTTAAACATTTTGATCTATCCTTGGATCTAATGCACATAGAATCTTGATATATACCATGCTAGTAAACAATAATATAGCCTTCCTAATGACATGAATAACAAACGTGGGCTGTGAATGCCATTTCCTAGAATTATTTCCAAACTTTCAAAATCTGAAACTTGTAACTTTGTTTCCACATTTCTTATCTTTTTAACATTAAACCATTTTGGTTTAGAGACATGACTTACTTGCAGTGATGATAAGTGATGTATACTCTATATGTTCACAAACTTTCATGAAATATTCATTCTGGATGGCTTTATGCCGCACTGAACTGACCCTGGAGCTGAAACGCATTAAGTCACGTTTCCAAAATTGATTTGAAAAATATGTTTATTAAATTAAAATGGATATTCCGCTGACACAAATACCTGAATAGTTGCTTCACAACATAGATAACTAATATAGTGTGTTTGTTAAGTACTGTTTTATCTGTCTCCTGAAAAGTGGTAAAAACTGACTTAATACTTTCATTTAATCAATTTTTAGAAACCAATGTGACGTGAAAATGACCAGGTTAGCCCTGTTCGTTACTGACGAAGTATAATAAGTTCTGAAAATGTGTAATTGTGGCCTTCCTCAGTGCAAATAATAATATGAATAGGAAAGCAAGACTTACAGTGCATGGAAACTGTTACCATAAAAGAAGGTTGTTCTCAAAACTATTTCTAGAAAATTAATCGTCTAAAAGCTAAAACCTAAAAGACACCTACACTAAAATTTAAAAAAAACAAAAAAACAGATCTGTTACAAAAATATGTTAAATGCGAAAGAAATAAACCTTGATATCATCATCATCGGCTTTAACTCGAATCCGAGTATAAATCTTCTTCCTTCAGTCCAGTTTGTGGATGTGTTTACGGTGACTAAAGAGTCCAATCCTGGCATGGAACAAGCGACCACACAAGTCACATAGTATTGCTGGAGGAGGACGTGGTTGGGCGGCTCGAAGTTTCCTAGCTTGACGCTTGGCCTCTTCATGTGTGCGTCGAACCCTTTCAAACGTCTTTACAGTATCCGAGATGGTACGGCGCCAAGTTGAGCGGTCTTCAGTCAGCATGTCCCAGGTTTGTGAATCAAGACCTGTCAATTTCAGGGTCTGCTTAAATTGGTCCTTGTAGCACCTCTTCGGACCACCATGAGGTCTGGTGCCATAGCATAACTCACCATATAGCATTTGACGAGGTAATCTCACATCATCCATCCGATGGACATGACCAATCCATCTAAATTGGTGACCTATTATGGATGATTCTATGCTGTTGATTTGAGCCTTTTCCAGAACAGCAATATTGGTAATGCGGTCTTCCCATTTAATCCTCAGGATTGATCGAAGTTTTTGTAGGTGGAAACGCTCAAGCTTCCTAAGATCACGTCGGTAAAGGGTCCACGTTTCACAGCCATACAACAATGTAGAAATGACTACTGCTTTGTACTCATAGACAGATCTTTATTCATGAAGATCCGGTGCGCTAATCGTCCATACGCTGCGTGGGCTGCGCCAATTCTCTTATCCACATCCTGCTCACAGGTACAGCTCACAGAGATGGTACTGCCCAGGTACGAGAAGTGGTCAACCTGTTCTAATGGCAAATTTGAGATGGAGATATTGAACTGAGGAAGAGGTGTGCCTGGTGAAGGTTGTGCCAAGACTTTAGTCTTATTGATATAAAACCCGGTTGAAGAAGGAACAGTGATGTGGATGTTATGTAGACAAAAAAAAAATAGGTTAAGACTGAATTTGTCAGAATGGGTATAATCATGTACAAATGTGAAGAAGCTGTGGAATGATAGCATAGCATTGAGATAAATATTCCAAGCTGTAGATAGGGCTGAGGAAGGAAACCGGTACAATAACAAGTACAAATTAATAATGACTTAAGGTTTTCAATTTTCAGGACTCATTTTAAAAACAAATTATTAAGCAAAAGGTACATTTATGACCTTACTATTGAAGTTAAAGATTTGAAACTAAATACACTTGAAGATGATGTCATGGCTTGCAATCCAGCTTAGAATGTTGGATCTAGTTCTTCAAACTTAATTGTTTATAAATTTTTCTATGCTTTTAAAAAGAGCTTTGTTTTTGCATAAATACTGCAGCCATTATTCGAGGTCAGATTATTGCACATCTGCATTATAAAGATACTGTGAAAATTTCAAGTACCGGGTCATTATCTATATAGCTTGCCACGGTGGGTGAGTGGTTATAGTGTCGGACTACCAACCCCAAGATTGCAGGTTCGCTCCTGATATTTGAAAGGCGACAAAATTCGCGACACTCATGTCATACGTTGTTGGCATGTTAAAGAACCCATTTGAATTCAGTAGGCCGTATTCAATGGCAAAATTAATCTCGGGATTTTCCGCCAACACAAAGTTCCTCCTTTCTCTACTTGAAAGTGCTTTAGTGTCAAGGAGTTTAGATATCTAACCTCCTTGACTTTCATAGCGTTCAAAGGAACGACGAAATTCGACATGCAAGCTACCCTCTGGGTGTCAATTAACAAAGCTTGCACCAGGCACCCGAGACCATATGATATTATTATTATTACTATATGTATGCGTCCCGGTAAACACGGCAAGCTAAGCTGTCTGTGACTGGCGCAGATCGCGAACCCGGTTCAGCCGGTGGTTGGTGTGTAATTTCACACTTTTACCAAACATGTTCAATAATGTGTACTTACTTTGCTCATAGGCGATGCTGAAAATGTCTTCCCTTTCTTTCAACACACACCTGACATCTTCTGATGACAGAATGTCTGTCAACTCTTTTATTATTTACAGAGCCTGTTTCCTTGAATCGTTTAGCGAGCCTCCTAATTGTACTGGCATTAGGCACAGGTCTTCCTGGAAACTTGATTCAAAATTTTCGTCTTGTTTCAGAACAAGATTTTCTGCTTTTCATATACGAACTATGGATATACACACGTTTGTGCAATGTGAATTGGTGTCTAGGCCTGGCCAACAATCACAGTAATCACAATAGTGACAAAACGTGCAACACTAACGTCAGAGCTTTGCAGATACACGTCCATATGAATGACAAAACATGTGTGAACTAACAATATGAGTCACTGGAGCGCGCAAACCACCGGCTGAACCGGGTACGCTCGATCTTTGCCAGTCACAGCCGACTTAGCTTGCCGTGTTTATCGGGGCGTGGAAAAGGGTATGCTGCACCCTTTTTGGGATTTCGAAAAGATGTAAGGTTTCGGACACAGGGATTGAATCTTGGGTGATGGAAGAGACCAAGATTAGAATTTGCCTTTGCGTTTATTAAAGTTTTTAAACAGCATATAAAGTTCCTTCTAATAAAAATAGTTTTAAGAATTAACAAGAAGAATAATAAAAATGCAAATTCAAAATGCAATATTTTTTAAACAGCGTATAAAGTTACTTCTAATAAATATAGTTTTAAGAATTAACAAGAAGAATAATAAAAATGCAAATTTTCAAGTTTCTCCAGGAAACGGAAACGGTTAACAAAATTCCCTTATGAGGGATTAAAAATTTATATTGTTCATAAAAAGAGAGACATAATTATAAATACCTAAACGAGGAACTCTTAATGATTAACCATGATGAATATGATACCACCTTTCAATGAGGTGAAAATACATAACCCTTTCTTTAGGCCAGCAAACCCTTGGCTGGAAACAGTTGGTTGATCCGCAAGGGGCTGATGCTTTGAAGTGGCAGTTCTAATTTGCCCGCACAGGGCTGATGCTCGTGGTTAATGCGCCCACACTCCAGCAGCGCTGGTTCAGAGCCAAGGTTTTGGCGATGTTCAGTCGTGATGACGAGAGTTGACCAGCAGTGAGATGTTTCTTGGTATTAACATCTCCGCTGGTTCGAGAAGTTGCCTTTCCTTAGGCAAACCTTGAACTGAGTACAGCGTTTGTAGAACATGCCCAGCCGCCAGCTGGAGCAAAGGTTGGCCTGGAGCCTAACTCCGTGATGACGTGACACAGGGCCTTCGGCAAGACCGTGCCACCAGAGGGTAATGACCCCCGGCAAGCTTGTAGTAGCAAGTGAGTGAAGATGGAGAGTCAACCCATAGGCCGATGGACCTACGGTTATATAGCGGTAGTGACGTCAGCGCGCCGAATCTTCCAGAATGAAGGAGGAGTGAAAGAGCAGCCAATCAAAGCACAGCCCCATGCACATTGCGAGCGTTGCCGCTGGGGCAAGCACAGTACCTCGTGAGAATATGTGACGGTATGGTGCGTCTAGAAAGACACTTCAAAAAAAAAGGTAAGTACATGAATAAAGAACAACAATTCAGATGATACATAAGTTAAATAAATAAATAAATAAATAATCAGAACACCGCGTTCATACTGCAATTATAAAGGAAAAAAATAATGGGGCAGAAATTGAACGTGTTTTTCAAACCGTGCGGGAAACATAGCCTACAAAAAACATTCGCAAAAGCGAACATGCTGGGAGGGGCGAGAAAAAATTGCAGTAAGAAAGCGCAGAAGTTAGGCCTCGCGTGGCAAAGGAGCAATCATAGTGATTGGCCTAAGAAAATGGCCAGCAGAAGTCTGCAGTTTTACCACGCGAACCCTACCATCTCTGCCAGGAAAGCACTCAACAACCCTACCCAAATTCCAGACAAGAGGAGGACTAGGGTCTTTCAAAAGTACCAAGTCCCCCACCTGAAGGTTAGAGCAGGAAACAAGCCATTTACCACGCTGCTGAAGCAAACCGAGGTATTCCAACCTCCAGCGGCGCCAAAAATTATTGCGCAAACTTTCAATTTTGCGCCAAGAAATGGCTAAAGAAGATTGAGAATTAGAATATAACAAAGGGGGAGAGGCAGTCAAAGGACCACCGATAAGAAAATGGCCTGGCGTTAATGGCAGAAGATCTAAAGGATCATTAGATAAGGGTGATAAAGGACGAGAATTAATTATGCCCTCAATAAAAATGATTAAGGAATTAAACTCTTCATGAGAAAGGGGGGTGTGGCCACAAACACGTCTAAGGTGCTTCTTGGTGAGTTTCACACAAGACTCCCACCTCCCACCTTGATGAGGTGCATAAGGGGGGATGAAGTGCCACTTGAAATTTCTCTGGTGAGCATAATCAGTAATCCTTTCCAGCGCTGAATTTTGAGTAAGAGCTCTCTTAATTTGCTCAGAAGCTCCGATAAAATTTTTAGCATTGTCTGAGAATACTTCTGAAGGAAGACCTCTGCGAGCAGAAAATCTGGCAAAAGCTGCCAAAAAGTAAGCAGTAGAGGCGTTGGTAACTAGTTCTAAGTGAACTGCTCCGGTGACCATACATACAAACAGCGAAATATAGAGTTTTCCAAAAATACATTTTTTGGCCTCAGGAGAATTTCTTCTGTAAACAAAAGGCCCGGAATAATCCACCCCCGTAAAGGTAAAGGGTCTAGCAGGCGCGGATCTAAAGTTGGGAAGATCACCCATGAGCTGAGCGGTAACTTTAGGGTTGGATTTAAAACATGGAATGCACTTCCGGATGACAGAGGTAACTTCATGGACTCCGTTTATGGGCCAATACCTTTCACGAATGATAGAAAGTAATGTACGAGTTCCAGCATGAAGATGCTGGTAATGATACTGACGAATGATTAAGGAAGTGACATGATGCTTTGAGGGAAGAATAATTGGATGTTTTATATCCTCAGAAAGATCAGCCAAAGATAAACGTCCTCCTACTCTTAGTAAACCATCAGTATCCAAAAAGGGGGCGAGTGAGGAAAGCCTACTCGATTTCTTAAGGGATTGACCTTGGGACAACACCAGACATTCTTCAGAGAATATTTCTTGTTGAGTAAGCCATAAGATTTTTGTAGTGGCTAAACCTAATTCAGAAAGGGTTAAATATGGCTTAGGAAAAAGGGGTTGTTCTACCACAAAATATTTCCATCGAAGGAGATAAGCCATAACCCTCACCAATTTATGGAAAGAGGAATATCGCTGCAAGAGAAGGGGAGAGTCAGAAACGAGAAGAGAAGATCCAGTAACCTTACCAGCATCCGGCAAGTCTGATAACTCCGGAAGAGGAAAATTTGGCCAAGCGGAGGGTTCTTGCAGAAGCCAACGGGGACCTTGCCAGTATAATGTCAGGTTAGCCAACATAAGAGGGGAACATCCCCGAGAAATGACATCTGCAGGGTTCTCCTTGCCAGATACATGATGCCATTGTTCAAGGTTAGACAATTGTTGAATTTTAGACACTCTATTAGCTACAAACACCTGCCAATGCGAGGGAGGTTTGGCAATCCATGCCAACGTGATGGCTGAGTCACTCCAAAAGTAAGTTTTAATAAATCGGATTTTCAAAGATTGACGGATTTTGACCGATAATTCAACCGCCAGAAGAGCAGCACAAAGTTCCAGTCGTGGCAAGGATAAAGATTTAAGAGGGGCTACCTTTGACTTAGCGCAAATTAAATTGGAAAAGAAATATGACTGGACAAAATTACGGCAAACAATATACGCACTACATCCATAAGCTTTCAATGAGCTATCGGCAAAGATGTGAAGTTCATATCCTCCACAGGAGGGAGAGGGAATAATCACTCGCGGGATAATAACATTAGAAAGATCTTCCAAACTATTTCTATAAGAAATCCAATTTTTTTGCAACTCGGAAGGAACTGGTTCATCCCAACCAGTTTTCAAGGACCAAAGGTCTTGCATGAAAAGCTTTGCTGTGACGATGATTGGCGCCAAAAATTGGAGAGGATCAAATATCTTTGCAATCTCAGACAAAATTTGCCGCTTAGTTTGCGGTTTGATGTCACTGAGATTAATTTTGAAAAAGAAAAAATCCTTTTGAGGACTCCAATAGATGCCTAGAGTTTTGATGGAATTACTTTCCTGAAGAAGCTCTACTGAGTCGTTATAGACTGAAGTTAATGGAAATTTAGAAAGAAATTCTTCCGAATTAGAGTTCCACTTGCACAAGGAAAATCCGCCTCCCAAAAGCAAGGCTGTCAAATCTTTAGAGACCTGCAGTGCTTCAGATACTGACTCAAATGAATGAAGAAAATCGTCAACGTAAAATGATGATTTTAACACTTCAGAAGCCTTAGGAGAATACAACGGGCCATCCTGTTCAGCAAGTAATTTCAACGTACGTATGGCTAAAAAAGCAGAGGGCTTTAGTCCATAGGTTAATGTTTTTAGCCGAAAAATCTTGACAGGTTTAGTAGGCTCGTCGCGCCAAAGAATTCTCTGAAGGTCGCGCTGTTGTTGATCGACCAAAATCTGCCTATACATCTGCTTGATATCAGATATCACTGCGATAGGGAACAAGCGAAAATTCATCAAAACAGAAGAAATGTCAGATTGAATTGGAGGGCCTGATAATAATGTGTCATTCAGAGAAGTTCCATTGGCATCCAATGCAGAGCCATTAAAGACCACTCTTATGTTTTCCTTTAAAATCTCATTCTTCCAAACTGGATGATGATTGAGGTAAATGACTTCAGATGGGGTATAAGAAGCATCATCTTTCTTGGTAACAACCTCCATGTGATCAAGTGCCTCATATTCCTCCATAAATGTGGAGTATTGAGTTTTAACAACAGGGTCACGCTTAAATTTGCTTTCCACAGCATAGAGTGCTCTAAGAGCCCTAGGGTGTGTTTCAAATAAAAGAGGTGGATTATCCACTCGGGGCATTGTTACGACAAATCTACCCTCTGAATTGCGTTTGGTTGTTTCGCGAAACAGTTTTTCACACATTTCATTTTCAACTGAGGAAGGTGAAACTGAATCTATAGTTTCGATTTTCCAAAATCTTTCTAAGTTGTAATCTAGACTTGTATTGACAAAATGACATTGTGAGAAATTTTGAAATGACTTACGAGGGACCTGACCCGTTACTAACCAACCTAGCTTGGTATGATGAACAAACACTCCTGGTGATATTTTAACCTTAGAGCTAAGGAGACATTGCCAAAATACTTGGGCACTGAGAAGTATGTCTACTGGAGCGCTCGTATTAAATGTTGGATCTGCCAACTGAATGTTATGAGGAAATTGCCAATTTCTAATTTCAAAAGAAGTACTAGGGGTATTACTGCCAATTGTATCAATGGCAAGACAATTCAACTGAAATGTTGTGTTACAATTAACAGCATCTTTGATGTGAACACGAACAAAATGCAAAGATTTAACATTGCTATTGTTAATACCGGTAACCTGAATTAATGTAGGTTGCTTGGGAAGACCAAGTTTCTTAATGAGACGCTCACTTATGAAGTCATGGGTGGCGGCATTATCCAATAAGGCACGTGCTTCAAGCCATCTACCAGAGGAATCTTGAACTTTTAATAACACGGTTGATAGTAGCACCTGGGAACTACGAATAGAGCTAGAGCTCTGAGTATAAGATTGCGCATTGGCTCCTAGGGATGTATCTTTAGAACATCCAGGGGAAGGAGCCTGACGTGGCTTTTCAAACCTATGAAGCAAGGTATGATGTTGAGCCTTGCAATGGGAGCAAGTATTTTTAGATACGCAATCAGGCACCATATGCCTAGCTGACAGACAGTTGTAGCAATATCTTTTTTGAGCTATTAATTTGCATCTTTCGTCGGTAGAAAGGGCTTTAAAGGCAACGCAGGAATATAACCTGTGAGGCGCTTTATAGAGAATACAATCTGTTGAATTGTGTTGAACAGTAAAGACAGCAGATTTGTTTATTTTAGTACCGACTGGCTTCACAACATTAGATTTGTTATCTGCACTTCCTGACATATGACAGGCTACGGCTGATAAAACCTGACATCTATTATTTATAAACGTAAGCAATGAGCCATAGGTATATGAAGTGTCATTTGTTAGTTCCCTCTCCCATGCCTTTAAGGTTGATGAATCAAATTTAGAAGTAACCAAGTGAACTAAGAATAGATCCCAATGCTCGACCGGTTGATTCAACCGTGCCAATGCTCTGACGTGTAGTTTGACCGTGTCACTTAAGGCTCGCAGTGTTGACAAGCTGTCAGCTCGCAATGCGGGCAGGTTAAATAAGGCTTGAATATGCCTCTGTAAGCATAATTTTTCGTTGCCATAACGGCCTTTAAGAAGCTCGATAGCAATGTTATAGTTTTCTCCTGTTAAGGGGAGTTCTCTTATAAGTTGAAGGGGTGGTCCCTGCAAAATGGATTTTAAGTAATGAAATTTCTGAATTTCTGGAAGTGTGGCATTATCATGTACTAATGAACTGAACAATTCAAAGAATGATTGCCACATCTCTTCCTTTCCTGAAAAATGCGGAATTTCAATTTTAGGTAGCAATGGTTTGATACCATTCCCATGGTCGCTAATTCTTCCTTGAGTTTCCTCTACCTTCAACGCCAGGGTCAAAGTTCTAACTAATGCCACAGCCTGAGCGTGTGTATCAAAGTAATTACTCTCTACTTCTTCCCTATCTGATTGATGTTCTGGACTTTTGATTTCAATTTCAAGTTGCACGAGATCATATTTCTCGTACGCCTGTTCAAAAGCTTTTAAACGCTGAGATATAATATCAAGGTTTTGTTCCTCTTTCGGTAGAGTAGCTAAATATTTTTGAAAACGGGTGAGTTGACCTTTGTAGGCCGCCCGAGAGTTTAACAGTTTATCATCTATTATTACTGGCATGGCTGGACAGTTGGAACAACTCACCTACCAAAGCTGCTTGCGGCACCAGACAGACCTGCTTTCCGGAAAGAAACCAGTTGTGTAGTATGCTGGGATTGTTTCCGCTTTCCCGCAGATCTCCTGCGCTAGCCACGATATACTGAAATGTATAAGACAAATATTAGATTGCACAAGTTTTTTTTTTTTAGAATAGAATTTGTGGTCTCAGAGTAAAGGTCCCTGGTTCGTTCCCGGGTTTCGGCACCATGGAAAAGGGTATGCTGCACCCTTTTTGGGATTTCGAAAAGATGTAAGGTTTCGGACACAGGGATTGAATCTTGGGTGATGGAAGAGACCAAGATTAGAATTTGCCTTTGCGTTTATTAAAGTTTTTAAACAGCATATAAAGTTCCTTCTAATAAAAATAGTTTTAAGAATTAACAAGAAGAATAATAAAAATGCAAATTCAAAATGCAATATTTTTTAAACAGCGTATAAAGTTACTTCTAATAAATATAGTTTTAAGAATTAACAAGAAGAATAATAAAAATGCAAATTTTCAAGTTTCTCCAGGAAACGGAAACGGTTAACAAAATTCCCTTATGAGGGATTAAAAATTTATATTGTTCATAAAAAGTGAGACATAATTATAAATACCTAAACGAGGAACTCTTAATGATTAACCATGATGAATATGATACCACCTTTCAATGAGGTGAAAATACATAACCCTTTCTTTAGGCCAGCAAACCCTTGGCTGGAAACAGTTGGTTGATCCGCAAGGGGCTGATGCTTTGAAGTGGCAGTTCTAATTTGCCCGCACAGGACTGATGCTCGTGGTTAATGCGCCCACACTCCAGCAGCGCTGGTTCAGAGCCAAGGTTTTGGCGATGTTCAGTCGTGATGACGAGAGTTGACCAGCAGTGAGATGTTTCTTGGTATTAACATCTCCGCTGGTTCGAGAAGTTGTCTTTTCCTTAGGCAAACCTTGAACTGAGTACAGCGTTTGTAGAACATGCCCAGCCGCCAGCTGGAGCAAAGGTTGGCCTGGAGCCTAACTCCGTGATGACGTGACGCAGGGCCTTCGGCAAGACCGTGCCACCAGAGGGTAATGACCCCCGGCAAGCTTGTAGTAGCAAGTGAGTGAAGATGGAGAGTCAACCCATAGGCCGATGGACCTACGGTTATATAGCGGTAGTGACGTCAGCGCGCCGAATCTTCCAGAATGAAGGAGGAGTGAAAGAGCAGCCAATCAAAGCACAGCCCCATGCACATTGCGAGCGTTGCCGCTGGGGCAAGCACAGTACCTCGTGAGAATATGTGACGGTATGGTGCGTCTAGAAAGACACTTCAAAAAAAAAGGTAAGTACATGAATAATAAAGAACAACAATTCAGATGAAACATAAGTTAAATAAATAAATAATCAGAACACCGCGTTCATACTGCAATTATAAAGGAAAAAAATAATGGGGCAGAAATTGAACGTGTTTTTCAAACCGTGCGGGAAACATAGCCTACAAAAAACATTCGCAAAAGCGAACAGGGCGCACATAGATAGTGCACTCTCGGTTATTAATGCACGAAATTCCGCAAATTATTGAAAACCGCGAATTATCCGCAGTTATTTTTGTTAAGCCTAGTAAAAACAAAACTATTGATTAAAATATTGAAATATGCTTGAAACGCAAAATAATAATTAAAACACTTGATTGTAGTGTCTTATAAGACATGCGAGGCAAGAGGCAGGCCTATGTGGATTATGCCTACATTTTTTTTAAGTCATCCCGTTTTGTTTCTTAGATCGTTTATTCTAATTTTCGAGTGCACATTTCCGAAGAAATCGTTAGAGAACGAAAATTCATTTCGTTTTTCTATATAAAACGTGCAAGTGTGACTAGATTCTGTGGGAAACTTTCGGGATTTCCGTTGCATCACTCCCGCACTCGATATCAACTGGATCTCAGTTTTCCTCACCAACAGTCAAATTCTGTGCTATTTCATCTTTGCTTTCATGTCTTAAATCATAATCGTCTTTATCGGCGTCTCACTTGCCCATTCGAAATATCGTCGTTACAGATGTCGGCAAGAGCTTGCTTTTGTAGCGGTATTTTTCTCTCATGACTGTTTGACTGCATAAAGAGCATCCATCAAACACGCTCTCGGTCTCGCAAAAGTTTACGTCATTACGCAATAATCGCTGTTTACAATACGCTGTCCGCGCATCCACCCTTCTCAACTCACAGGTCAGCGACCTTTGAGTGTGGCTGTTGGGAAAGGGAGGGTAGGTCCCCAGTGAAAGCGCATTCCTCTTGTATTGTTTGGGCTTCGAAGATGAAGGAAATCTATGCTATGGTACCACTCGCGGCAACCTGCTCGTATGTTTCGAACATTGCGCAAGTAGGCCTACTGTTCCATCACAGAGAAACGCACTTCAGTCTTCTCGAATGTCAGTGATTTCGTCTTTACGCATTGCGTCGCACGAAAATTCTTTTAAATGACTTGAGAGATTGCTTTACTTAGCATGATGATTAGTTGCAGTGAGAATTTCTATTTAAAATATATTTGGAGACCCGCGAATTAACCGCAAAGCGAATTATCCGCACGCGAATTATCGGGAGTGCACTGTATATGTATATCAATAAATACCTGATCAGATATTCAGTTTTCAGCAATTTAACATTTACTTCTTTACTTTTTTTAAATAACATTTTTCTCATTACCGGTATGCCATTAACCAACTGTAACTATTTTAAATAATAGTAATGATCGGGGTCAACCAACAACAACATGCCCAACCGTTGGGTGATCAACGAAATAAATCTCTTCTTCTAACTGATAGTCGGTCAACCAACAACAAGCCCCACCTTGGGCTTTCAATATAACAAAATTCTTCTTACTTTATAATGGTCTTCCGGGTAAACCAACAACAACATGCCCCACCGTTGGGCAATCAATGTAACTAAATTTCTTTCTTCTAATAATGATCTTCGGGGTCGATATAGCGTTAAACACGCAAATAAATGAGAAATACAATACTTTTATTACTTGTTTGTGTACATGTAAGCAAGTTTCCATTGCCTGCATCTCCCACACAGTATCCACAACTACCTTCATAATACTTAGTATTCTTCTGCTCCATTCTTATCATCTTGCATTTTCTTAAAACATCTTTTTCTACATCAGCATACATCAAGACATCATATGACCATACGTCCAAAACACTTCATCTTATTCCTCATTTATCTTAATCTTCCTATACATTCATTATTTTCCAAACCTAATATAACCCACTCCAATTAAAACAAGCCATCCATCTTCACCCCAACAAGCCGACTAATCCATAATTCTCAACAAACCTACTGCATTTCTTTCCATCTTAACAAACAGATAACCTCTTCCATTCTCTATTCATAGTAACACTTCAACCAATAAGCAGACATAAAACAACACACTATCTTAAAAGGAATATAGAATAACCTGCAATGAAACTTCATTGGGCAAAGCCCCCTATTACCTCACTGCTGGACCACCACAAAGAATCTAGTTGGCACAAAACACTAGACTCTCTGTGGTGGCCATTTCCTAACCTCAATACAACATACGGTAATACAAACAGAATACGTGGGGGTGAGCGCTGTAACCAAA
The DNA here is from genome assembly GCA_946902985.2 of Meconema thalassinum. Taxonomy (NCBI): domain Eukaryota; kingdom Metazoa; phylum Arthropoda; class Insecta; order Orthoptera; family Tettigoniidae; genus Meconema; species Meconema thalassinum. Next base: position 21,516,703 of record OX336392.1, read on the forward strand.
ATAATTCGGTTACACAACATTGGACTTAGTAAACAAGTTTAAATGTCTACCAGTTGGTCAGCACAGTCGTACCCAATTGCAATGGGTGTTGTTCCCTAAACCTGATTAAATTATGAGATAAATAAATTTATTTATTTTTATTTATGTAATTTACCAATCTCATATAACCGTAATTTCTTCAGGTTTAGAGAATAACATCCATTGCAATTGGGTACAATTATCTTGACCGGCAAAAATGTACGGTATTTTAATTTAGTTTACTATGGTAACACTGAGAAATGGCTTCCAACATGATAATTGGATTTTATGATATCATAGTCACAAACTCACAGCCAACAAGTAGTCCAATGACTCCAGTAGCGAAACTGGTCATTGCACAGAGACCAGGTTTGAGCTACATTTGGTCTACTAAATTCCATCGAGCATATTCAGGGTCTTTATATTTGTTTGGCAGGGACATTCTCGCTCCGCCAGTGACGGCTCAGTTGCCGGCTGCCGGGCGCTCATATGTACGGCAGAATAAGGTGCTTAAAATCAGTATCATACATTTTTACTCACCACATTTACAGCAGATGCTGAAAATGTTCCCCATCTGCTGCCAAACATAATCAGCATCTCCTTATGAAGTTTCCGGTTACTCCGGTTAATTTAGCTTCAGTAAGAAAATAACGACCTTTCAGTCTATTTTTATTGTTTACTGAACCTGAACGTTTGAATCTCTTAACCAGTTGTTTTATTGTGATTGTGTATAGTGCTGTAATGCCTTTTGTGAAATATTCGTTAATTGAACGTGTATATCAGCACAATACGTACATAAAGTGCAGGAAATTAATTGTGCGCTAGAACAAGACAAAAGTTTCGAGTGAAATTTCCAGGTAGACCCATTCCTATAAATTGGACAATAAAACAACTGGCTAAGAGATTCAAACGTACAGGTTCAGTGAACAATAAAAATAGACGTAAAGGTCGTTATTTCCTTACTGAAGCTATATTAACTGGAGTAACCGGAAACTTCATAAGGAGATGCCGGTTATGTTTGGCAGCGGATGGGGAACATTTTCAGTATCTACTGTAAATGTGGCGAGTAAAAATGCATGATAGTGATTTTAAGCGCGGTATTCTGTCGTACATACGCGCGCGCGGTCGCCGGGAACTGAGCTGTCACTGGCGGAGTGCGTGAGCGAGAATGTCCTTGCCAAGCAAATATAGACCCTGTATAACATGAACAGTGACTGCCGTATATTTGTTGTACTGCAATTTGAATTTCTCTTTCTTTGTTTCTTTCTAGAGTGTGGACATTGCAGGCCTTGGCTTTGGTCAATCTGAATATTATCCATATGTTTACTACAAGATTAATGTGGATATGGTGGACAGTAAAGCGGCGTAAATATGCTAAAGCAGCTGGAAGGTGCAACGTTACATAGTATACAGTATTGTAGAAGCAAACGGGGGTTGGGCTCAGAATGTGTTCATAGCAGAAATTCATTGTAGTTGAGTGTCATCTTTTTAACATTCCACTGATGTCGAACAATGAACAGGCATCATAATTTTCTGGTTACCAAACAGTATTTTGTTTTCTTCATTGGTAATTTTGTCTTCCCTTTATTTCTCACTTTTATTTAATAATATTGGTGATTTCTCTTTTCTTTTTTTGGCAGCATATTGGAAATAGGTTCTTAATTGTGCCCACCAGTAAACAAATTTGTGATATTTCATGTTTAGTATTGATATTAATGTGATACTCCTGTGGCAGAATTGCTCATTTTAAAACTGGACACAAATTTTACCTGTACTGTCTGTTAAAAACTAGACCAAACCTGACAACTGTTGTTGTTGCTTTCACAAAATGCCTTAATTCATTTGAAAGGGTTGATTTCTCAGGTTTGTCAGTCAGTTCATTTTGCTCTGAACAGTTATGTACAAAAGAGTTTAGCTCTTAAGGCCATAGTGAACAAAATACTGTCACTAAATTTTTAATTTTGGTCATTGTATTGTAGATTATCCAACGTGTTGATAAAAATCAATATTTATACAAATTTACCTTGTTCGTATCAGGGTAAAATTAGTGCCCAGTTTTGGGTGTGTAAAGTGTCACAAATAAGGGGGTGGCATTTTTGGTGCGTGGCTCTTTGCATGTTTTTTTTTTTTTTATGTTCTTACTTAAGTGGTTCCTTGTTATTTTTCAAATGTAGCCTATTGGTGGGATATAAAGGAAACTAGATTTCACATTACAATATTTTTCAGATACAAAGCCCAGGTCTTGTCAGAACAATAATTATTCCCCCTTCATGATTGCATGTGAATTGTTCGGTGAATGGTACGCATTCACAAATCGTAGTTTAGATGCCTTTGAACATGTGGAAATTTTATTGTGTAATTCAGTTTTTAAAATGACTTGTGGAATAGATATTTTTGGGAAAACTTGACATTTTTTGTGTTATATGTAATATAATGTAGATATTATTTTGTAAGTATTTTTGTGCAGTAAATCATGTGCCTTCCATAATAATGGAAGCTCCAAGTACACAGAGTTGGGTTGTGATTTAAACTTGACTCAGATAATCAATTGTTCAAAAATTATCTTAAAGGAACCTTTAAGTGATACAGTAGAGCTTAATTTATCCAGGTTGTTTGGAACTACTTGTTGTCTGGACTAGTAGAAAATCTAGGTTTTGATTATTGTATGAAGGTTGGTTATATTAGCAGAGCAAAGAGGATGATTCATTCTTCACAAATAGCAGGCTATTTGTTTATCATTATATCTTTATTTTTTGCTATTGGGGGTTATTTGACATAATACAGATGTAGTGTACATTAATATTAAATAGTGTACATTGGTTTTTATGGTGTGTGAACATTCTTCACTCTGTCCTTTATTGCCATGGCATAATTTCTTTGGTGCCATCACTCTGAAATTCATTCAAAAAAATGTACATGGAAATCTTTTTGATTGTAGGTGCAGATCGGGGTTGTATTGTGAAAAGGTTGCCAATTCTCAAATTTAGGAAATCCTACCTATATTTATGAACCTTTTTGGTTGTTACTTTATTTTACCTGAATCAAAAACTTTCAATTTGCCTCAATGAAAGTATTTTAGGAAAGGCTTCGGTGGCACAGTTGGTAGTATGCTGAGCTTCTATGTCCAAGATCGCGGGTTCAAACCCGGCCGAAGTCGTCGGATGTTTTAAGAGCGTTAAAAATCTCTCTGTATTCCTTCCTTCGGAGGGGAAGTAAAACTGGCGGTCCCATGTCATTAGATTTATGGCATGTAAAGGAACCTTCCACTAATTACACTTGTGTGAAGCTAAATTATAGGTTAGATTTGACTAACGTTCTTAGGTTCCAACGTTCATTGCCAGGAGCCGACTGCAGTGGCATCTAGTAACCAAGTTCAGAACTAGTTGTTGTTGATGGTGGCGTTTGGTAGCAAAAGTAGGAACTACTTGAAAATTGAATGTTTGCAGTCCTTACTTGAATTAAAAACAGATAACACACACTAATACAGCCATCACAATTAACACCGGTTATCAGACAGATTCTACACACACACCCAAACTACACGGGGCTACATGGCCGTTTTGTCGCAGCCCCTAAACTGAGGAACCAACCAGAGTATTTTAGGCAACTATTAACACTTCACAAAGTGTTTGCTGATCGAATGATCATAATTCTAACACAAGCTCAACTCCAATAATAACTAGTCCAGATTACTAGTATTTGGATAATACAAGTTCTGCTGTATGAAGAGTCGTTATGGAAAGTTAGCAAATATTTTAGCTCTTTGTAAAAAGTCAGGAGGCAGAAGCACAAAATAGGTTCCATTATCGACATTCACTGTATATCCTGCCTTGTAGCTTTTGGAACAAGTGCATTCTCCTTTCCAGGCTCATTTCTTTGCCCTGAAATAAACTGTTTTCCTTTAAACTCTGTTACAATGTTTGTATAAATTATATGGACTATTAAGTATATGGAAATATCTGTATATTGTTGATATTGTTGAGTACTTGCTGAGTAATCTGTTGTAAAAAAAAAAAACATATGTTTACATTTTACTGTAATATACCTCTTTCTCTTGTACATAACATTCCATAAAAATTCTATTCCTGTAATATTAGTTCTTATTTGTGTGTTTGAAAGACATGTACTCAACTCGAGTGTTGTTAATATTGCAAGTTTTACCCTACTGATATCGATTATGTCTGACTTGTCCTTGAATCAATAAAAATGAAATTCCATGATTGTTTATACTGCATAGCTACTTAATGAAGTTCTACTCAATACCAATTTTTTTTTAAGAATAGTAGTAGTAATAGTAATAATAATCATGGCTAAAGGCTCATTCTCACGATGGCACTGATGTCATGACATGAAATGTCGCAGCAGTGTCATTGTCGGAACAGTTTTTGATGTCACAGTGCCATGGCAGTGGTGTCGCGTATTCAAAAGTTTTGATATGCGACACCACAGCATCATCGCTGTCGTGACACTAACGTGAACTTGCACACGCAATGTCGTCATGAGAACAGGTTTGTGCCAGTCGTGTCGTGACATCACTCGACCACATGTATTGTGTGTAATTATATTATGGCTGCGTTTGATATTCTTCAGTTTCTGGAACACTATCAGCAATGTCCCTTCCGTAAGAGTTCCTCAAACATATTCTCGTCGATTCCTAGAAAATTGCTCAATGACCGAGAATCTTCCAATGCCAATTCTCTCAGTAACGTTTCAGATACAACTAGTTTTCCTCTGCGTAGCATCCATTTTCTCACCCACACTTCTTTCTCCTTCTTCTAACATGTTCTCTCCTCCGGAGCTATCAGTTCTCTGACAACACTGGCAACGGCACAAACAACGTCCACCATGTTGCGCGAAAATGCCACAAAAGCCCAACCTTCTGTACCCATTTTTAATCGTGTGAATAGGTAACTCCCATGGCAGCGAAGCCGTGACATTTCATGACAGCATTGTTGTGACATCAGTGCCATCGTGAAAACGAGCCTTGATGAGCATGTCCCTAGACAAAGCAAGTGTCGACTAATGTTGTCCACAGCGCAGTCTATTCTCCTGTATGGAGCGGAGATTTGGTCTTCGCTGAGGATAGAGAAGTATAGGAAACGCCTGGCTGCAATTCTGAGGAGAGGAGCTCTGAGGGTGGCGTGTGCTTACCGTACAGTTTTGGAACCTACAGTTCTGGTTGTCACAGGTGTTGCGCCAATAGACTTACTCGCACAAGAACGTAAAGAAGTATACTTCCGACGAGTAGAACTGGGCAAGGCTCAAGCCCGGAAGGAAACTGTGGCATGCGAGATGGAAGATGGACAGCTCGGCTGATACCGAGTCTGGTTGAATGAACAAGTAGAAAACATGGGGAAACTACTGTAATTACTTTCTGACTCAGATGTTGACAGGTCATGACTACTTTCGGTGTTACCTTCATCATATGGCCAAAGTAAGGATTCCAGTATGTACAGGGTTATTATGTGTGTGCGCGCCAGTAAACACGAAAAGCTAAGCCGGCTGTGACTAGCGAGGATCGCGGCCACACGCACCTGGTTTAGCCAGTGGTTTGGCGCGCACTTTCACACTTTTACCAAACATGTTCAATAATGTGTACTTACAGTGCTCATAGGCGATGCTGAAAATGTCCTCCCTCTCTTGTAACACACACCTGACATCTTCTGATGAAAGAATGTCTGTCAACTCTTTTATTATTTACGGAGCCTGTTTCCTTGAATCGTTTAGCGAGCCTCCTAATTGTACTGAAACTTGATTCGAAATTTTTGTCTCGTTTCAGAACAAGATTTTCTGCTTTTCATATACGAATTATGATCTACACACGTTCGCGCAATGTGAATTGGTGTCTAGGCCTGACCAACAATCACAGTAATCACAATACTCACTAAACGTGTAACACTAACGTCTAAGCTTTACAAATACACATCCATATGAATGACAAAACACGTGTGAACTAACAATATGAGTCAGCGGAGCGGGTTATTGCACCTGATAAATCAGGTGCCCGCGGCCGCGATCTGCGCTAGTCACAGCCGGCTTAGCTTGCCGTGTTTACTGGCGCGCACACACATAATAACCCTGTATTTACTGCGAGAACGAGGCAACTTACATCATACGTTGTTCGTCTGCGCTCGTTGGGCAGCGGAAAAACGACTTGAAGCTGAGGTTGGTCCAATAACGCCAGACAATAGTATATAGTTGGAATTATGCTGAGGAACGAGCTCAGCTGGGATACGGTCGCTTTCTTTGTTGAGGTGATCCTTCGTCAGAAGTCGGCTGGGGACCTGCACGATTTAGGTGATGAAGTCTGTGCTCCGTGGACTATGAATTGAGAAGTAAGAAGGTGCTTTTGAAGCAAAGAAAATGACTCCATCCTGAAATAATACGAAAGTGGTCCTGGGATGGGTTTTGTCAAAAGGATAGGATGTGGTTTTTAGTGGGTAAGTATCCCACACACTTGAGGAGTGCGGACCTTTCTCAAAGTCTTATGCAAAATTTTCCACTTCCCTCGTAAAAAAGAAAGTAATAATCTGAATATTTGTATCTTCATTGTACTGATTTTTGCTAGCAATACAGTGATTTTTTTTTTTTTTTTTTTGTAGAATTAGTTTCGTTTTAAATGTATTATAAAGTCCTTGATACTGTAATGATCATCATCATCATCCGTGTCCAACTCCAGTCACCCAGGTGCTGTAAACTAGCCTCCTCCACTTTTATCTACTCTTCCATTTCCCCTGCTCCATTACTTCTGCCTCATCCAGTCCAATGTCACATTTTATGTCTTGTCGGATTTGGTCCATACATCTCTTCTTCGGTCTTCCAACCAATCTAATACCTTCAATGTTTCTCTCCATCTCCCTCTTTGCAGTTCTATCCATTTCCATCCTTTGCACATGGCCAAACCATCTTAATCTCGACCTCTGTATTTGCTGTAGGCCTACTAAGGGTTCCATTATATTTAGTTCTTGCATAATTTTTGAGTTTTCTATTTTTCTAGTTTTCTGGAGAGATGTTCCCAAGAATTCCATTTCAGTCGCTTCGATCTTACTGTTATGCTTCTTGTTAGTAGCTATTATTTCTAGGCCAGATTAATCGGTAATGGTGTCAGAATGTAATCATTGTAGAAACTATTTTAACTTTTTCTACTCGTAACAAGAAAAGGAAATCCAGTTTTGAAACCATTTATGAATGGTTAATGATAATGGTTGCTGTAGTCGTGCCTTAGTTTGAAAACTAGGAGCAATGGCAACTGAGTGGCCTAGAATGTGGTCTTGACAGAATTTACTAAGGAATAAGAGTGAGCTTCTTGGACATGATTATACATTCACTGTATTATTATTATGCTAAAATCCACAAGACTGGCTGTGCGGCACAGAGGTAACATTCTCGCATGCTGTGCTTAAGTTTGCAGGTTCAAATCCTGGTGCAGTCTGTTGGCATTTGAGGGTTCACAAATGCGTGAGAGCCGTGTTAGTAGATGTATTAACACATTAAAAATTCCAGCACAAAGGAATCTCTAAAAGAGTCAGTAGTTAAAAGGGACGTAAAACCAATATTCTTCTTCATTTGAGACCACATAGGATCACTTTAATCAACCCATTAGTTTGTCGACTTCTTGGCAGGAGTTATGCGAGCATTATGATCCTCCCAGTACTTCAAGTGTGCTGATCTTCTTGCCCTTTCTTGTGTGGAAAATATTCTTGTTGTAAGTTTCTTTTTTGTGAGTGCAAAATTGTGGTTAACTTTTTCTTATTTGTAGTGTCTTCTTCATAATCATCATCGTTGTTGTAGACCAACTCCAGTTTCCTGGGTGTGGTCCAGATAGATCTTGGTCTCCTCAATCTCGTCCAATCCATTCCTCTACTAGTTATGTTTTGCTTGACTGTATCAAGGCATGTACTTTTAGGTCTTCATCTGTGTCAAGTGCCTTTAACTGTTTTCTCCAGCCATACTTTTGCTATTCCGTTGGGTGTCATTCTTTTTACATGTCCAAACCACCTCAACCTTAATCTTTCAATTGTTCCTAGAAGAGATTCCTGTACCTGTGTTGCTTCCCTTATACTTTCATTTCTGACCTTGTCCCTTCTTGTTTTCTGGACCATTTCTGCAGTCTACTGCAGGTCTCAAGTCCATCTGTTGTTATGGGGACAAAATAGATATTATATAGGATATTTTGGTGTCTCAGAGAAGATTTCTTACTTGATGACAAAATTGTGCACCTTTTTGAACTCTGTGTTTTATTTCTGTATCCCATCTTCCGTCTCTAGAGAGTACCCAGCCGAGGTGTTCGAAGTGGTCCACTTCTTCCGGTTTGGTTCCATCTAGAAGGATGCTGACTGGTTTGTTTTGTCCAAAAAGAGTCCCTTCTTCTGGCGTTAGGGCAATTGCTTGCAAGTCTTCTCTAATTTCTTTTATCCATCTACATCCAGTTGTTGTGTTTTCTGAAGCAAGATTGTACTGTACTTGCTGTTTCAGAAGTTGTGAATCTGGCATTTCCATGATGCGTCCAAAGAATCCTAGTCTTTTCTTACGTATGGTATCAGTAATGGGTTCTAGCTTGCTATATATACAACATTGTTAGGAAATGTGTACCAGAAGACTGGGTGAAAGGGCTAATAATACCAGTGTTTAAGAAAGGGGACAAGAAAGTGTGTGATAACTATAGAGGGATCACCCTCATATCACAGATAGTAAAAATACTGGAAAGGATATTATAAAGAAGAATGAGAAGAAAGGTGGAAGGAGAGTTGCAAGAGGAACAGTATGGCTTCAGGAGTGGAAGATCCACAGTGGACCCAATCTTTAGCTTGAGGCAGGTGATGGAAAAGAACTGGGAATATGGAGAGGATTTGATCATGACTTTCATAGATCTAGAAAAGGCATATGATAGTGTCCCCAGAGAGAAGGTATGGGAAACCATGGTTAAGAAGAGACTGGGAAGAGAAATGTTGGAAATGGTGCAAGCAATGTACAACAACTGTGTTAGCAGGGTTCTGACCCCAGTTGGAAAGACAGATTGGTTTAGGAACAAGACTGGACTAAGACAGGGGAGTGTGCTGTCACCTCTTTTATTCATAATGGTAATGGATGAAATTGTAAAGGAAACAAAGGAAGCATATGGACATAAAGAAATGAAGTTACTATTATTTGCAGACGATATTGTGGTCTGGGGAAGGAACACCGAAGAAGTGCAAAAACAACTAGATGCACTGAACGAAAATATTCAGAAGTATGGCCTGAAAATCAGTTTAGAGAAAAGCAAGACCATGGTGATGACAAGAGGGGAAAGACAAGGAAAGGGCATTGTGAAAATTGGAAGTCAGAGTTTGGAAATTGTGGACACGTTCAAATACCTAGGAAGTGAATTGATGCAAACTGGTAGGTTGGACATGGAGATTGGCAGGAGGGTACAGCAGAGCAATGCATTCTATCAAAGTGTAAGAAAACTTGTTTGGGATAAGGAAGTACCAAGGAAAAGCAAGGAGGTAATGTATAAAATGTACTATGTACCCATATTAACGTATGCAGCTGAGACTTGGACCCTGACGAGCAGGCAAGAGAGTAGAATCCAAGCCAGTGAAATGAAATTCCTAAGAAGTATGATAGGTAAGACAAGGAAAGACAGAGTGAGGAATGAAGATGTTAGGAAGGAAGTTGGGATGGGAAAACTAAATGAGAGAATTGAGAAGAATAAACTAAGGTGGTTTGGACATGTAAAGAGGATGGAGGAAATTAGAATACCAAGACAGATGCTGGAGGCGAAGTGCAAGGGGAAGACCTAGAACAAGGTGGATTGATTCAGTGAAGAACAGCGTGAGAAAAAGAAATCTGGACTGGGACAAGATCGTGGAAGGAAAGAGGAAAGTGGAGAAGTGCCATAAATACTCCGACCCGGCAGAAGCTGGATAAGGGGAAATGATGATGATGTTAGGTATTATTCACCACTGTCCATCTTTTTGATATCTCTTATTAATACATGTCCTTCCAATTCATCTTTCGATCTTCTGTAATCTGTCAGTTTTGGATTGTTCATTTAGATGGAATAATGTTTCTGCTGTGTATGTGGCTTCTGGCTCTATGTATTGTAATGCTTATGTTTTGCATTTATGGATAACATTTCTTTTTGTAAGTTTCCCATGTTAATTCTTGTTCCTTACATAACTTATTCGTTCTTATTTCAATCGATGCTTTCTCATTTAGATTGTTTGTTATTAACTCTCCTAAAACTTTGAATTTTGTTACAATTTAAATTTTAATGTCATTAATAAGTATTTCTGTTAATGAAGTCTGTTTTTGCTGCATGATTTCTGTTTTGTCAAAAGATATTTTTAGGCTAATTTTACTTGCAATGAAAAACAAAAGTTAGATGCTTTTCAGTCGGTCAACACGTTTGTACCCAAATGAGATGGGTTATTCCCTAATCTTGAAAAAATTACATGAGATTAATAAATAATCTCGTGCAATTTTTTTCCAAACCATATCAACCTTGAACGTACAATTTTTCCTAGAAGAGATTCCTATACCTGTGTTGCTTCCCTTATACTTTGATTTCTGACCTTGTCCCTTATTGTTTTCTGGACCATTCTTAGAAATTTCATTTCTGCACTTTGCAGTCTACTGCCATGTAATTTTTTTCATGATGAGGGAATAACCCATCTCATTTGGGTACAATCGTGTTGACAGATCTTGAACTTTCATGGCATTTGTAGGCCTAGAAAAGGCTTTTGATAACGTTGATTGGACTAAATTGTTTGACATTTTGAAAATGATTGGAATAAAGTTCAGGGATAGGAGGGTGATATACAATCTATACAGAAACCAGACAGCAGTCATTCGAGCTGAAGGACATGAGAGAGAAGCTGGTATTCAGAAAGGTGTAAAGCAAGGCTGCAACTTATCACTCATACTTTTCAATCTTTACATTGAACAAGCAATGAAGGAAATTGGAGAAAAATTTAAAGTGGGAGTGAAGATTCAAGGAGAAATAATTTCAATTCCGAGATTTGCCGATGACATCGTCATCTTGGCCGACACGCCTGAGGATTTGAATGAGTTTTGGAATGGTATGGACTCCGTCTTGAGGAAAGAATTCATGATGAAAATTAATAAATGTAAAACAAAAAATATTGGAATGCAGCCGAAATAAATCAGAAACCTCTATGGACATCAAATTGGTAGGGGAGAAACTAAAGGAAGTAGGAGTCTTCTGTTACTTAGGAAGCCAAAATAACCAGTGATGGACGACGCAAAGAGGATATATAGTTCAAGATGGCGGCTGGCATAGGAAGCCTGTAGGAGTGCTCCGCTTTATCCCGCGCAAACCGCAATTTCCGGCCCGAAAGTGAGTGACAAAGTAACTTAGTGTGTGAAGTACGTGCCTGAACATTTTCTACATCATTATGTTAATCCAAAAGGTGAACAAACGTGTAAATGTTGTTGAGGCAACGATGGCAGACTTTGAAGCACGCCTTCAGTTGTTGAACAGTGCTGCCAACCCGGGTCAAGACTCCCTAGAGTCGCCTACTCGTGATTTTCGCGAGTTCCGAAGCACTGTCACCTCCGAACTGGCTGTGCTTAAAGAAGAACTGAGCAAGCTGGAGTGGAGACTTGACCACCACGAGGAGCTGCTGGACGAAGGAGAGCAATACAGCCGGAGAAACAGCCTTCTCATCCACGGGATCGTTGAGGACCTTGAGGAAGATGTGTACGAGAAGGTGAGGGACACAATCAAGACGAAGTTGAACGTGGACCTCCCTATGGAGAGCCTGGATAGATGTCACAGGATTGGGCGGCCGCAGCGAACAGCAGCTGAAGTGGTAGCCACTGGGAAACGCCCTATTATTGTAAAATTCCTCCGCTACCACGAGCGAGATCGCATCTGGAAGTCCAAGCGCCTCCTAAAGGGAACCAAGATTCTTATTACTGAATCCCCCACAAAAACCCGGAAAACTATCCTAAATGCAGCGAGAGACCACTTCGGACCCACTCGAGTCTGGACCCAGGACGGCCGCGTTTTAATACACATCCCTGATGGAACTAAGAAGACCGTCACCACATTTAGGGAGCTGGAAAACGTGCAGCAAATGCGGGACCTTAGAGTGAAGTGAAATGAACATGTGCGTAATGTTTATAATAGACAAGTTTAGTAATAAGTGTGTGTGTGTATGTTGTCATAAAATAATTAGTAAAAAGGGTTTACTAAATACAGTTCTAAACTCCAAATTGATGGGAGAAGAAACAAACACCGACATCCATTGGTCATAACCGGAAACAGACGGTTATATTCAAAAAAGTACATTTGACTTGTACGGTATACAAAAACAAAAGAAGAACACTATGAGAAATACAAAAACAAAAGAAACACACTATGAGAATTTGTGAATGGAAACTCACACTTCCCCCCCATTCACAAATTGCAAAAACAAACTTAAAACAAAAAAAAACAAAAAAATACATAACTAGCCTTTCACTAACAACAAACATTTACATATCATTCCTTGTATGGTAGCAAAGGGCAACATACAAGTCATGATCTGGGCTAAAATACAGACATGGATCACATTTGCTTTGATTTAAGGACACCATGTAGAGTTCGCCTTGAAACTGACCACACTATTTGAATAAATTTTGAGGCTATCTTACTACTATACCATTAATTTCAAAGCATTGAAACTTTGCACATGCAGTTAGTGATATCTCCTCAACACAGGGAAAGAATTTTGGAAAGATCCAAATGCCCAGTTTATGTAAAATACATTTTAAATTTTACCTGAAAAATAATTTTTGAGAATGTTTTAATCTCTTTAGGTACACTTTTCTCAGAAAGTAGCAGCCAGAGAGCAACTAAACTGCCCACATATGTCGTATAGGCTTTGATTTACACAGTAGGTGAAAGATTTTATTCATTAGATTATTATTTGGCCAATTAAAAAAATATTATATTTGATGTACCAAATTTTGGTAAATGTTTTGTAATATTAATTTGTTTATAGGGCTTGATATCTGTTAATATCCAGTTATATTTCACCTATTGTGTTTATAATGACCCCATGCATACCCATAAAAAAATTCATGACAATAAGTTCAGTAGTTTCAGAGAAAAGTGTACCTGAATGTCAAAAAATATAAGTTACGGTAAAAGACAAAAAAGCAAAGACATGCGTTTTTGACACATACCAGCCTTTTAGAATTTTCCAGCTCCATACTTCTCTTAATTCTTGGTTTCCTCATCTTCTTTCTTCTTCTTTTCAGCTCTCTTCTTTATCCTGGCTTCTTTGGTCATTTCCTGGACACTCTTTTCAACTTCCTTCAGTCGCAGCATATCACTCTGACTGAATGAGCATGCACCTACTAGTGGTGAGAAGTTGCTGGTTGAGGCGTTCAGCAACGCCATTCTGTTGGGGAGAGTAAGCCATTGTTAACCTACGAACAATACCTTCCTTTTCTAGATAGTTACAAAACTCTGTACTTAAATACTCTCTACCGTTGTCTGAATGGAAAGATTTCAACTTGGTCCCTTGTGCTGTCTCCATTAGGGCCTTAACCTTGAGAAACTCATTAAATGCATCACTCTTATGCTTAAGAAACCTTACATATGAGAATCTGGTACAATCATCAGTAAATGTAATAAAATATTTGCTACCTCCAATCGATGGGTGCTCTAGCTGGCATACATCAGAGAACACAACATCTAATGGCTTCTGAGATACATGATCTCTTTCATTAAATTTAAGTCTTTTCATTTTACCTTGTTTACAAGTATCACAATCAAGATTCTTTTCTTTGGGTATAAAATCACGATCTGGAATGTTCAGAGCATGGCCAAAACGCTGATGCCATATTCCGCTAGTTACAGCTTTGTTGCTCTTAGCATACACAACCTCCACCTCGTCATTACAAGCAAATTCTTTCCCTTGTTCTACCATAAAATAATCACAATTTACCTCATACATATTTCCAACAGCCTCACCCGTAAGGAATATACCCTCATGATCTGACAATACAACTTTGCTATCTTTAATGGTTACGACTGCACCTTTCCTGTCAAATTGACCTACAGATATTAAATTGTCTTGAAGACCTGGGACATACAACACTCTTTTCAGTTTCAGAAAAGAACCTCCACACTTGTCAGATAGCTTCATAAGCACACTTCCCATACCACATACACTAACTACGGATCCATCAGCTGTGTCTACACTACCAGAAACCTTTGGGGTGTAATCATACAGAATATCCTTATAAGGTGTCAGGTGCTCAGTGGCTCCTGAATCTACATACCACCTGCATACACAATCAGATGCATCATCCTTGCTTTCAGTTGTCACATAAGCCTTTACCTTAACACTACTAGCATTAACCTGAACACATTCGTTTGCCGCCTCATCGTCCTTTACCGTAGCAATAACCTCACGATTCTTAACCTTAACATTTTCCTTGCGTCCATTACTACAATTCCGGGAAGTATGACCTATCTTGGCACAATTAAAACACAAAACTGAACCTTTCTTTCTTGCTTCATGAACTAAATCACAGAACTTCGCAATATGCCCCTGTTCTTGGCACTTGTAGCACATAGACATAATGTTTATAATAGACAAGTTTAGTAATAAGTGTATGTGTGTGTGTGCGTTGGTTGCGGTCGGCATTGTGCAGCGGGAGGTCCAGGTAGGTTTCTTCTATTTTAAGATATATCTCCCGTTACCCAGCTGAGCTATTGCATGAATGAGCTAACTGACCTTGGCCAGCCTAGCCCACACCAACCCCCTCCCTCCCCTTACACCACTGGCTTTCTTCTAAAACAGGCACTTTCCTCGTCCAAGCATTCATTACAATGTTGCCATATTAATGCTCTGTCACTGGTTGCGCATCACGACGAAATACAGACAATAATAAACGAAAACAATATCCATATCCTCTGCATAAGTGAAAGTTGGTTAAAACCTGACATCCCGTCTAGCATGGTAGAACTAAATCGGTACTCGCTGGAACGTCATGACAGAAATGATGGGAGGCGAGCAGGCGGGGTTGCCATGTACTGTAGAAGCGACTTAAAAAGACGGGTAATATGTGTATCAACACTTAGCACACAAGTAGGACCGGAATTCATGTTTGTTGAAGTAATTGTTGGGCAACAAAAGACTCTGGTAGCTGTTGTATATAAGCCGCCAAGAATAACAAACATGAGTGAATTTGAAAACCGCTTGCTCGACTTGCTTCCAAGCTACGAACACGTAATAGTCGTGGGTGACTACAATACCAATTTACTGACACAGACGTACGAGACCAAGCAATTACAGAACCTGTTCTCTTCCTGCGACATGACGATTCTTCCCCTAGAACCTACAAACCACATTTACTCTGATAAATACGAATCACATACACTCATTGACCATCTTGTGACAAGCAATCTCGACAGAGTTGAAACCTTCGGGCAAATACCCGTACCATCTATCTCCTCCCATGACCTAATTTACCTATCGTACTCCCTTCGTGTGCCTAAGTGAAAATCCACAGCCTGATTCCAGTCTCCGACCGGGTCAGGAATGGAATGAATGAAGCCCCTATCTAACGGCGAGGATATGAACTGTGCCGGCTGCCGAGGCCTGACGCACTCCTCTGGGGCAATGGTTAAATGAATGACAAATGAAATGATAGTGGAGAGTGTTGCTGGAATGACATTTTGACAGGGAAAACCGGAGTACCCGGAGAAAAACCTGTCTGCCTCCGTTTTGTCCAGCACAGATCTCACATGGAGTGACTGGGATTTGAACCACGGACCCAGTGGTGAGAGGCCGGCGTGCTGCCGCCTAAGCCACGGAGGCTTCTCGTGTGCCTAAGTACACACTTAAATATATTATCATTAGAAACATGAAAAATATTAATATGGATGACTTAAAACATGACGCATACAACCTTCCCTGGAATGACATATTACTCTTAGATAACATTGACGCAAAAGTAAACAAGTTAAATTCTCTTATTATTAGTCTGTATGACAAACATGCCCCTAAACATTCGATCAAAGTTACTCGCCCAGCTTGCCCATGGTTAAATGAAAACATTAAAAGTATGATGGCACAGCGTGATGCACTGTTCCGGCGTTTTAAACGTACCCGTGACGAAACTGATTTTGAAAATTATCGTGTGCTCAGAAATCGTATTAAGCAGCTCGTAAGAAACGCCCAATTCTCCTACATACAAAACGTGACAAAGAAGATGAATACAAGGAATGCCTGGAATAATATGCGTTCTCTAGGTATAGGCAAACAGCAGCAACAGACACATGTACCAGACATACCGCTTGATGAGTTAAATGAATATTTCACTGAAGAGAGAGTACCAACTAATTCAACACCCCATGATCCTTTTCACCCACTACCTGACCACCCGCTCTTTACTTTCCATCCGGTTACGGCAGACAAAGTAAAAAAGGTACTATATTCCATAAAATCAAAAGCGAGAGGAGTTGATGATATTCCCATATCCTTCATACATAATATCATCGGTGCCGTTCTACCAATTATTATTCACATATTCAACCATAGTCTTACAACTAACACCTTTCCCTCCCTATGGAAACAAGCCAATGTCATCCCTATTCCTAAGAAAACCGAACCTTTATTTCCATCTGACTATCGGCCAATATCCATTCTACCTGCACTTTCAAAAGCCCTCGAGCGTCTGGTTCATGAGCAAGTACTTGAATATTTGAATAGCCGTTCTCTTTTAGACCCTCTGCAATCAGGTTTCAAGAAGGGACATAGCACTGCAACAGCATTACTCAAAGTGACTGACGACATTAGACACGCAATGGACCAAAAGCTGGTGACAATCCTCACCCTTCTCGACTTCAGCAGTGCTTTTGACACCATAAATACTCAGACACTATTGAAAAACATGGAATTTTATTACTTCGACCAGCAGACAATTTACTTTTTCGCATCATACCTGAATAATCGCCAGCAACGTGTTGTAACCCAGGATAAAACTTCTCAGTGGCTAAGCAGAAAGTCAGGCGCCCCACAGGGTAGTGTACTAGGACCCTTGCTTTTTGTACTATATATCAACGACATCTCATCTAATTTGAAAAATTGCAAATATCACCTATATGCAGATAATTTGCAAATATACTCCCACTGCAAGACAAATGGCATTCCATTGACAATTGAAACTATCAACGCTGACCTTCAACGACTTGGAAAATATTCTCAGGAAAATTCCCTTCTTCTGAATCCATACAAAACACAAGTTATCATAATTGGCTCTCAAAAACTATTGACGTCACTCCGAGATCAAATTATTCCCCCAATTGTACTGAACAACAATGAAATTCCATACTGTCCTACAGTGAAAAATCTAGGTGTGATAATAAATCAGACTCTTAACTGGTCTGAACATGTACAGAATGTATGCAAGAAGATTTTCGCAACGCTCCACTCCCTCAAAAGAAAAAAAGATATTTTACCATTTAAAGTAAGAATCCTACTCATACAGACACTAATACTTCCTATTCTTGACTACTGTGACCTTATTCTTGTAGACGCAACCAAAACATTAACTTTGAAACTTCAACGAGCTCTGAACTCTTGCATACGATTGATTTATCTACGATCTGAGCTATGATAAACATATCACTCCCTATTATTGCGCTCTTTCCTGGCTGAAACCTGAACTACGTCGATCATATCACATTCTTGTCCAGATTTTCCGATTATTGTCTGACGACAGACCACTATACTTATCAAATAAATTCAAGTACTTGTCTTCTTTCCATGGTAATAATACACGCTCTGGTTCTTCCCTCTCCATTCCTATTCATCGCTCCTCTATGTACAACAACTCTTTTCATGTGGTGGGGTCTAGGCTGTGGAATACCCTTCCAGCCAGTGTCAGGGGTATCACCTCACTATCTAAATTCAAGACCACCTGCTGGGGCAACCTGCTGAACATTGCTGACCGACAACAAGTGTGACTGGATGAGTGAATGAGAGTGTGAAAGTCATGATCAATGTCAATTATTATTGTTTAATTTTGTCGCCATAATATGTTTATTGTATTGTATTAATGTGGTTAAGTGTAAGAGAGGGCCAAGAGCCCCAACTGCGCCACCAATAAAGGCAATAATAATAATAATAATAATATAAAAAGTAGGCTAACTCCGACAAGGAAAGCATATTTACAGAAAAGGAATCTATTGACATCGAATATTGATTTAGGTATTAGGAAGTCATTTTTGAAGGCCTTTGTGTGGAGCTTGGCACTCTATGGAAGTGGAACTTGGACTATTGGTGCAGCAGAAAAGAGGAGATTTGAAGCGTTTGAAATGTGGTGTTACAGGTGAATGATGAAGATCAGATGGGTATATAGGGTTACAAACGAAGAGGTATTAAGACGAGTGGGAGAGGAGAGATGTTTCTGGCGACTGATAATGAATAGAAGAGATAGGTTGGTAGGACACATACTAAGACACCCAGGAATAGCAAGCTTAGTTACGGAAGGAAGGGTTGAGGACAAGAACTGTAGGGGTTACCGAGGTTAGAATATGTTAAACAGATTGCCTCGGATGTAGGGTGTGGTAGATATGTAGAGATGAAACGATTGGCTCAGGACAGGGAGGCATGGAGAGCTGCATCAAACCAGTCAAAAGACTGAAGACTCGAACAACAACGTGTTGACCGACTGAAAAGCATCAAACTTTTCTTTACTACGGCAACACTGAAAATGGCTTCAAACACCACAATAATTTGTTGTGAAGCTTCCTCCAAATCTGTGGCAAGTAGCACCATGCCGTCTGCAAAACCCAGGCTGTTCCTTTGAATTTTCCTACCTACTTTTATATTTGGAGGGCATTTCTGGAACCATTCTCGCATTATCTTTTCTAATGCACAATTAAACGTGGCACCACATATTTGCTGCCGAAAGACCCTCAGAATATTTGGGACCCTACAAAATATTGTTATACCCTGGGGTTCCCACAGGGTATGGCAACCCCCTTCACCCCCATTTCACGCCACAACTCCAGAGGAACCAACAACAGCAAACATCAAGCCATTACAACTACACTCAGCTTGGCAAGCTAAGCCACACATACATGGAGCAATCCTTACAACATTATCACAACCTAAACAGTTAGAACGTACTAAGTAGCACAAGGAATTTGCTGACTTAGTTACACAACAACACCGATTCCCTTAAATACAGCTCACACCAGGAACCACGGCCTCTTCGATCTACCCACGTCAAGTTGCTGTCATCGTCAGTTCGAGTTGCAGATCGGTAAGTGTGTACTCTGAAGGTTGGTCCTTAGCGAATCCTTCCTAAGTCCAAACCTAGCACTTGTATTCATTCATTCTTTCACACTTATAATAATTAAAACTCTAGTCATATTTTTAAAGTTGCTTTATTGTATTTTTTAAACTCTCATTTGAACTGCGGCCATCCGCCAGCGAGCCCTAGCCCACTACACCACAGTGACCGTCCTAGTCGCCGGCCATTGTCTTTGAACCTTGTAAACAAAAGTCAGCATTAAGCTTAGCAAGCACGTCCTGCCTGTAGCCCGTCCTCGCCCATTCATTAGCGATCACGCGCTCTCACACACCTCAGCACATACGCGTCACGTCCTGCGGACAATTACAATCGTCTCTTAGACGAAGCCACCCTTAGTCGAGCTAACAACCCCCCAGGACGATACAGTATCGTCCAAATACATGTCTGCCCACATTGTATGAGATCAATACCTCATGCCTGGCTAACAGGATATAGACAGACTGCGAAAGAAATAACATAATTGCCCTAGAACTGAAATGCTTCCAAAGGGTGCAAAGAACAACTATTAATTGACTCAGTTGTGTGAGACCAGGCATACTTGAATCACTGAGAACTTCATGTGGGGTACATCGATTATAAGAAGGCCTTTGACTCTGTGTCCCACGACTGGCTAGTAGCAGTGCTGCGATTGTATACGATCAATGAGGTATTTGCCAATTTCTTGGAACGGGTCATGTCAGCACAACAAACTAGAATGTGTCTCAGTACACCACGCAGAGACATACGAACAGAGAACAGATGAGTTATCGATTCGGAGAGGCATCCTTCAAGGAGACTCCTTGAACTGTGATCCCTACTGCTGTTCCATCAAGATTGGAAAGAGAGTTTATGCTAGGCTATATCATCAGCTGTACATGGATGACCTTAAACGCTATACTGAATCAGTCACATCTGGAAAATTTGCTGAGAATACAGTACTTGAATCATTCTTACAAGACATACGAATGGGGTTTGGATTGAACAAGTGTCGACACTAAAGATGGTGAGAGGAAGAGTATAGAAGTCCGGGTATGAGTGGTAAGATGGACAGCATATTAAGGCTATGGAACAGAAGACACCTACAAATACCTAGGAGTAAACCAAGTAAACATTGACCATACGTCAATAGAGAAGATCTACCCCATGAATTTGTCTAAAGATTGCGACAAACTTGAACAACGAAAACCTTGTGAAAGCCCTTAAAACACGTATGCTGTGCCTTTGCGGAGGTACTCTTTATGGAATAATTAAATGGTGTAAAACGGACATCGAAAGTCTTGAGCGAAAATGAGAACGATGCTGAAGAAAGAAAGAAAGGAAACACGATCTTCAATAGAGCGAATGGTTCTTCCCAGAAGCCTAGGCGTACTTGTGTTTGTTGACATCGATCACATGAAACGACAGATAGACAACAGTCTTAGCGAGTACTTCTATGCTGAAGCGAAATCATCTGTACTGCACAGATCTATAAGTGAGGTCAGATCAACACCACTGGTCTTGTGTCAACAAGAGATTTAACTCCACCTACATAGTGACCTTCAGGAGATGAACGCAAGGTAAGCAAAATCTCTGCACAGTAGACATCCAATTGAGGTGAGTCAAGCATATGTTGATATAATTGCTTCAAACTATTGCCTCACTTCAGGACAGATCTTTCCAGAAAATGAAGGTTTTAGGCTATGCTTGAAATTCAAGACCAACCCGTTATCCCTACAAGATAAGTGCCACTGTGGTTGTCAATAGTCAGAAATAGTGCAGCATATCACATCTCCATGAAGGCATTTGCTGGCAATGGAGCACAAACAAAGGCATGATGTAGTTGCTAAAATATTGCATCAGGAGGTGGCTGATGAGTTGCAGCTTTTAAGAGGAAAGAGTGTTCTTGAGAATAATGACTACAAGTTGTATTGGGACTGATCAATCAGTAACGTATTGCATAACAGGCCGTATCTAGTGGTTGTCAGCAAGAAGATAGGCAAGCCACCTTGATTGATTTTGCGATCCCTCCGGTACTGAACATAACAAATATACGGCAGTGAGTTGCTCGGCCCTATCAAGAGGCAATGGCATGTACAGCGAGTGAAAACCATTTCTACCATCGTCTCGAGTACGGGAATGATCCCAAGTATCTTGCTCCAAGGCCTTAAAGGATCTGTATACTCGACTGCACAAACGATTGCAGAAGGCAATAGTTCTATCAACAACCCGAAATCATCCGGAAATTCATTGATAGTGATTTCGGCTATTCATCTTAGAACTGTTTCAGTGGCTATAGGCTACTTTGATTCCCAGAAGCCTGTATAGCAATGCGTTATACGAGGGTTGCTTTTTTAGTTTTGGCAACGATGCTGCTGCTTTATGTTGCAACGGTGTTGGACTCTGCAATTGTTACCAAAAGTTTCTAACCTGTATCCCCTCCCTTAGAGCACATGACCTCGTCCGTTCCCTCCCCCATTCGTATGCAGTGGCGCCTGTTAGATGAGTAGTTGTGGGCAAGCGCTCGCGTAAGATGGTCGCAATATTTTCGAAGCAGGAGCAGAGAACATGGATAAAAATTCAGGCGCAGATGGTGATAAAAGGCTTTTTGGCGGAGCCTCTCTTGAAAGATTCTATAAATAAATTTCTTTAATATAGGTATTTATACTTCAAATTAATAGAAGCATTCGTAAATTTCGCTTAGTCTATTAGCCACAACAGTGAATATATTTGGAACTGTCGATAAAAATATGTTGTTCAGATGGGCAGTAGCAGTGTTAGTCTGCGCCTCACGTTTCTCATTACTCCCTATGTAACAGGGTTGGGAAGTGTGGCTAAACTCCATTTCCATTGTAACGGCGAAGGCTCAGGCGACCAGAGCCTAAGCCAGGCTTGCCAACACCGACATGATTTTTGTATGTAGTAGAATACATTCAAAGTTGTTCAAGAAGACTTAACCCACCCCCTTGAAGCTTTCTCTTTTCCCTCTTCACTCTCCGAAGTACCATTAATTGACAAGTTTCCAGAACACTCTTAGAAGACAAATAAGTGATATTCATTTCTGATAACTCAAAATAATGGTTCCCTTGAAGTGCAGAGCACCATCTACCGAGCCTTAAGCGTATTCAGTTTCAAATCCGGCCATGCTGAGTGTGTTTGTTTCCATATACCCTCAAGTTATGTTTCACTCTCGGATCATGTTGCAGATCAAATCTCTAGCTGGTAGTGTTTTGGAGGTAAATTGTGGTTGTATTTTAGGGTGCAATCGCGAAGCAGGCCTCCTCTGATCGGGTCTCATTAGGATGGGGGAGTAGGTTAAATTAGAATTACGAAACCAGGAAAGTCAATTCGTTTAAACATCATTTGGTTAATAAAATAGCATAATAGAACCAATCTACTTATCAACAAAAAGTATATTCCGGACTCGCCCCATCACCCTGAAATATTTTCCCCATTAAATATCTTGCAAACGCGTATGCGTGTCGGATAAGAAAAGCATTCAACCAACATTTTCCACTACGCGTTGAGCTAAGCTGGTCAGTTACTACCTAGCTATAAATAATTACACCACCACGAAGCTCGAAACTACCTTCAGGTTTTAGCTCATTCGCAGCCTTCCCCAACTCCAACAGCACGAGCCGCAACTGTGTTAGAAGTTGTGGTGAATAAATATCAGAATTATGAAGACATAAAATTAATTTAAAATTTTAGCCACCGAACGTAACAGTATTTAAAAAGTCATTGTCGCCTTATCCCAACTTCTGACGCCAATTTGTCCCGTTCACATAGTTCAAATTATAAGGCAACAAATTACTTTTCACCCTTCTCTATTTATTTCATCAATCCAGTAGAAAACTATCCATAATCTTACCATCTTGGTTCAAACCCGGCCGAAGTAGTCGGATTTTTTATGAGCGTTAAAATTCCCTCAGTATGCCTTCCTTCGGAGGGGAAGTAAAGCTGGTGGTCCCATGTCATAGATTTATGGTATGAAAAAGAACCTTCCACTAACTACACTTGTGGAAGCTAAGATTTGTAGGTTTGTTTTATAATGCTATATTAGTTCCAACGTTCACTGCCAGGTGCTGGCTGCAATGTCATCTAGTAGCCACGTCCGCACCTAGGTGTTGTGGACGGTTGCATTTGGTATCAAAAGTGGGAACTACTTGAAAAATTGATCGTCTGCGTTCCTTCTACCTGAATCACGGCAGATGACCTCGTAGTTCCTCCCCTTAAAACAACAACAACAATACCTGAATCACAGATAACACACGCTAATACAGCCGTCACAATTAACACCGGTTATCAGACAAATTCTACACACACTCGAAGTACATGCAGATGTGAAATGCCAGGACCTTCTATACTACCGGACCTGACACAGGCGGCAGGGCAGAGGAAAGATGGCTGACGTACTTGGTTTGTTTATAGTGTTGTGTGGTTTTGTTTATGATGTGATAGTGGTGTGAATAATCCCAATTTCGCTTAGCAATCGTCCCCCTTGATTAGCTATGCTTAGTGTTTATTGCTTTCGTGTAAGTAAATGTCTGCATTATCATTTATCATAGTGCTTCATAAAATCGAGATACCGGTACTTTCTGATACCATCAATTCTACTAGTGGGTAAGTTGGTCTATTATTATTCTGTTTAGGGTTAATAAATTATTAGTAATGGCAACCCATTATGAGCAAGCATAGTACGGTAATAATTAACGTATTCCATTTTTAGCCTACTTTTCACATTTTGCAAAAATGAGGAAAAAGTAGACTTATGAGATCGGGCAAATGTGTGTCTGTCTGTCTGTCTGTCTGTCTGTCCTTCTGTCTGTCTGTCTGGCTGTGTGTGTGTCCCCCCCTATCAACTCCTAAACGGCTGCAGCAATCGAAACAAAATTTGGTAGGAGTAAAGATCTATACCTGAATATCTCACGGCCATATTTGAAAATGATGTCAGTGCTACCAACTGCTAAAAAATCGCAATTGAAATTTGAGCTCCATGTTGGATATCTTGGAAAGTATGAATGGGAGCTATTTCAAAATTGGCACACGTACAGATCATAATATTTCAGTTTAATTTCCAGGAGGCTAAACATGGCAGTGTTGCCAAAATGATTATAAGCCTCCTGATAGGTCCAATTTTTAAATGCATATAACTTCTATACTATCAATTGGAATTCAACCAAATTTCGTATGTTGTATGTGTCCATAACCAGATATGACTGAGCGTATTCTTAAGACCTACCAGGGCTGCCAACTGTTAATAAATAATCCAAATTTATTTTATCCAAATACCAATATATCAGAAAGTATGCAAGCCGACAGCTTTAAACTATGCACACGTATAGTACCTGACATTCTATATTAATTTGGAGTAACTTATATACGTCAGTGCTACCAACATGATTCTAAGCATGCTGACAGGTCCATCTTTAAATACATGTAACTTCCATACTATCATTTGGATTTCAACCAAATTTCGTATGTGCTATGTGTACCATAACAGATATGACTATGCGTATTCTAAGGAGCAACCAGTGCTGCCAACTGTTAATATGTGCTGTCCCTATTTTTGTTACCCTAATATCAATATATCAGAAAGTATGCAAGCCAATAGCTCTAAACTTTGCACACGTATAGTACCTGGCATTCTAGACGAATTTGGAGTAACTAATATACATCAGTGCTGCCAACATGATTCTAAGCCTGCTGATAAGTCCAATTTTAAAATGCATGTAACTTCTATACTAACTAATGGATTTCATTCAAAATTGGCACAACAATAGTTAGTTAGTTTAATTCCTGCCGCTCCTTCCGGAGCATAGGGCCTTGGCGAAATTTCTCCACGCAGTACGGTTCCTGGCCATTCTCTTCACTTGACTCCAGTTCTTGTCCACCTCTGCAATTTCATTTTCGATCGTCCTCTTCCAGGTCTTCTTAGGTCGACCTCGCTTCCTGGCGCCTTGAGGATTCCAGTCTAGTGCCGCCTTCTCAATAGCTCCGTCCGGCTTCCTTAGTGTGTGACCAATCCAGCGCCATTTCCTCTCCTTGATCTGGATGCTAATCGGTTGTTGATTGGTGATGGTCCAAAGATCTTCATTTGAGATTATGTCCGGCCACCTCACATTCATGATGCGACGCAGACATCTGTTAATGAACACCTGTAGCTGGTTGTTGATCGGTTTTGTGACTTTCCATGTTTCACAGCCGTAGAGAAGAATCGACTTTACGTTGCTATTGAAAAGGCGGAGCTTGGTCTTCCTGGAAATGTTTCTATTTCTCCAGATGGGGTAGAGCTGGACAAAGGCACCATTTGCCTTCCTGATACGGCTTCGAACATCTTCCTCCGCTCCCCCATCATTTGTGACTATACTTCCAAGGTAGAGGAAGGACTCAACTCGCTCAATGTCCTTTCCGTTGACTGTCAAACTAGTCGTGATGTCAGAATTTATCCTCATCTCTTTGGTCTTGTTGGTGTTGATCATCAGTCCTGCACGTTCTGCTTCTCTCTGCAACCTCCCCAGCTTATCTTCTATGTCTCGGTACCGTTGTGCCATAAGACAAATGTCGTCTGCGAAATCCAGATCTTCAAGCCTGTCATTTATACCCCACTGAATACCCCTCTTCCGTCCTCCCATTACCTTCTTCATCACACTATCCAGGACCAACAGGAACAGAGTGGGGGAAAGGACACACCCCTGTCTCACTCCGGAACTGACCTTTATCTTTTCTGTTAATTTGCCTTCGTGAAGAACCTGGCACTCATACCCTTCGTACATCTCTTCCATGATTCTGATGATCTTTGTTGGCATTTTATATTCCTCGAGGGTCTTCCACATGATTCTTTGATTTACGGAGTCGAAGGCTTTCTCGAAGTCAACAAATGTGAGGTAAAGGGTATTCCGCCACTCCACACTCTGCTCCAGGATGATTCGGAGGGTGTTGATGAGATCCACACAGCTGCGATGTTGTCGAAATCCAGCCTGTTCCTTCCGAAGCCTTTTTTCTACGCAGTCTTTTATACGATTCAGGATGACTCTCGCCAGCACTTTGCTTGGAATGGACAGCAAGGTGATACCCCTCCAGTTGTTACAGTTTGTGGTGTCCCCTTTCTTCGGCAACTTGACTATCAACCCCTTCTTCCAGTCGGTTGGTATTTTCTCCTCCTTCCAGATCTTCTCCAACAGCGGGTGCAGCAGATCAATCGTAATATCCAGGTCTGCTTTCAGTACTTCCGCTGGGATATTATCCAGACCTGGTGCCTTCCCGCATTTCATCTGCTTCAACGCTGTCCGTATTTCGCCCCGAGTTGGGGAGTCGAGGCTGATGCTTGGGTCACTTTCTGCTTTCTCTTCATCTTCTCCTCGCTGCTTACTTTCTGGTCCTCTATCTCTATTAAGAACCTCCGCAAAGTGTTCTCTCCGTCTTGTCAGCTGCTGTTCACACGTCGTGAGGATCTCGCCCGTCTTGCTCTTCACAGGCCTAGTTTTATTAAAACCTTTCTTCGAAAGCATATTTGTGATGCCATAGAGCTCCTTAACGTCCTCCCTTCTTGCCGCTTCTTCTGCTTTCTCCGCCTGCTCATCAATCCACCTCCTATGATCCTTCCGTACACTCCTCTTTACCTCCCTGTTTGCTGTTGAATACTTTGCTTGTGTGAGAGCCTTCTGCTGCCTAGTCTTGCAGGTGTTGAGCTTGGCCTTAATCTCCTTCCTATAATTTATCTTGTCCCAGGTCTGATCGGATATCCATTCTTTCCGCAGGTAGTTCTTGTACCCGAGCTGCATCTCACTGGTTTCCACGAAGCTATTCTTTACCTCGCTCCACACAGTCTCCACGTCCTTCTCTGTCTCAGAGTCCAACACCTGGAATTTATTTTTGAGCTCCAGTTTAAATTGGTCCAATCTCTGCTGGTTCTTAAGCTTGCCCACATCAAACTTGTTGTGCCGAGTGTTAAACTTTCGGCGGACTGCGACGATCTTCATGCGGAAGTTAGCAACCACAAGATGATGGTCACTACCAACGTCCGCTCCTCTCTTGTTCCTAACATCTTCCAAACTTCTTCTGAACCTCCTGCTCACCGCGATGTGATCAATTTGATTTTCTGTGACTTGATCAGGAGACACCCAGGTGACCTTGTGGCACCGCCTATGAGGAAATACCGTGCCACCCATCACCAAATCCTGACTGGCGCAATATTCCGTAAATTTCTCCCCATTGTCATTCATCTCACCAAGGCCATGTATACCCATGATCTGCTCCAACCCCTCATTGTTTGAGCCCACCTTCGCGTTGAAGTCTCCCATAACAATGAGAATGTCCTTCTTACTTGTTTGTCTTGTGAGATCTCGCAGCATTTGGTAAAATTCTTCCTTCTTCTCTGGCTCCGACTGTTCTGTAGGCGCATAGCATTGGATGATGATCACATTCCTGATCTTTGTCTTGAACCTAGCAAACATGAGCCTACAAGAAATTGGCTTCCACTCCATAAGGCTTCTCTTTGCATTTCTGTTGAGCAGCAACCCCACTCCATCCCTGTGTTCTTCATCATCGCCCCCAGAATAGAGAAATGTAATTCCATCTGTTGTCTGTATTTCACCAAATCCTGGCCACCTCACTTCACTCAATCCTAGGATATCCAGTCCATAGTTCTTCATCTCCCGTGTCACTTGTTTCAGTCTGGTTTTCTCCATCAAGGTCCTCACATTCCAGAAACCGATTTTCATAGTCCTCTTCATGCCAAAAGTCGTCATCAGGTTATCCGTCCGGTTTTGTAATTTCGCTTCAGTTTCCGTAATCAGTTTATTTAAGAGGAGCGAGTGATTAACCCACTGCCTCCGAGTGCCTTGGAGGGGCTGCCACCTTAAGCCTGAGGCACCAGGCTGATTTTCTGTCAGGGTTTCTTCCCTTAGCCTTTGAAGAACCAACTCCAAACTACAAGGCAGCAGTTGTTTCACCAGAGCCCCGTTAGCCGTAATTTCTTCAGGGTTCCTGTAGGGCCTTCACAGCTACCGTAGCGGTCTTGAGGCACACAAAGTCCCCACTGTACTTCACCCCTACAGGCAATCCCCTACTTAATTACGTTGCCCATCTCCCACGACGAGGACGAGGGGTTGGATTTGTTGGAGACGGCACAACAATAGATCATATTATTTCAGATTATTTCTGACCAATACATGCATGGCATTGTTGCCAACATGATTTTACGCGCGCTGTTAGATCCAATGTTTAACTGCATGTAACGTCCATGCTATTCATTGGACTTCAACCAAATTTTATATTTTGTACCTTAAGAGACGGAACTAAGAATATATTCAGTCATCAGGGCTGCCAACTGTAGTGCTCTATTAGGATACATTATGCCAGGTATACAGTATTTCGAACTAATTGGAAATTTCGATATTAGCAACTTAATTTCGTCATTATTCTAGATAGGTTCATACTCTGTAGAATAATCATTGGCATGAAAAGTAGGCTGTATAGTTCTTCACGGAACTTCTTGTTAGGTCTGAAAAGATCTGAAAATTGATTACGAAGAAACATAACCTGCTTTTTAAAATCATCCAGTTTTAAGCCTGCTAGTTCAAGGATCTTATCACGTACTTGGTGTGTGGAAAAGGGTGGGGTCACCCTTATAGGGATTTCGAAAGGATGTGGGGTTTTAGACACAGGGATTAAATTTTACATGATGGTGATGGAAGAGACCAAAGATTAAGATTTGCCTTTATGCTTATTAAATCTCTAAAGAACATATAAAGCTTCTTTGAATAAATATGGTCTAAAAATTGACAATAAGAACGATAAGAATGCAGATTTACTAGTTTCTCCAGGAAACGAAAAAGGTTAGCGAAATTCCCTTATGAGGGATTAAACTTAATATTGTTAAGTAGAAGGAGCATAATTTAAATTTCATAAAAAATAAATCATTAATGATTAAGCATAATAAAGCTGAGTTTCGATTAGTATATGATACCAAAATACAAAACCAATCCGAGATCGGCCAACAAACCCTTAGCTGGTAAGAGTTGGGTAGCCAGCACAGAGCTGATGACCTAGGTAGCAGTTGGGTTGCCCGCGTAGGGCTGATGATCGAAGTAGCAGGAGTATTGCCCGCACAGGGCTGATGATCGAAGTAGCAAGTGTATTACCCGCACAGGGCTGATGATCGAAGTAGCAGGTGGATTGCCCGCGTAGGGCTGATGATCAAAGTGGCAAGTGGATTACCCGCGTAGGGCTGATGATCGAAGTAGCAAGTGTATTACCCGCACAGGGCTGATGATCGAAGTAGCAGGTGGATTACCCGCGTAGGGCTGATAATCGAAGTAGCAAGTGTATTACCCGCACAGGGCTGATGATCGAAGTAGCAGGTGTATTACCCGCACAGGGCTGATGATCGAAGTAGCAAGTGGATTACCCAGACAGGGCTGATGATCGAAGTAGCAAGTATATTACCCGCACAGGGCTGATGATCGAAGTAGCAGGTGTATTACCCGCACAGGGCTCATGATCGAAGTAGCAGGTGGATTGCCCGCACAGGGCTGATCTTCGAAGTAGCAGGTGTATTACCCGCACAGGGCTGATGATCGAAGTAGCAAGTGGATTACCCGCACAGGGCTGATGATCGAAGTAGCAAGTGTATTACCCGCACGGGGCTGATGATCGAAGTAGCAGGTGTACTACCCGCACAGGGCTGATGATCGAAGTAGTAAGTGGATTACCCGCACAGGGCTGATGATCGAAGTAGCAGGTGTATTACCCGCACAGGGCTGATGATCGAAGTAGCAGGTGGATTGCCCGCACAGGGCTGATGATCGAAGTAGCAAGTAGATTACCCGCACAGGGCTGATGATCGAAGTAGCAGGTGGATTGCCCGCACAGGGCTGATGATCGAAGTAGCAGGTGTATTGCCCGCACAGGGCTCATGATCGAAGTAGCAGGTGGATTGCCCGCACAGGGCTGATGATCGAAGTAGCAAGTGGATTACCCGCACAGGGCTGATGATCGAAGTAGCAAGTGTATTACCCGCACAGGGCTGATGATCGAAGTAGCAGGTGTATTACCCGCACAGGGCTGATGATCGAAGTAGCAAGTGGATTACCCACACAGGGCTGATGATCGAAGTAGCAGGTGTATTACCCGCACAGGGCTGATGATCGAAGTAGCAGGTGGATTGCCCACACAGGGCTGATGATCGAAGTAGCAAGTGGATTACCCGCACAGGGCTGATGATCGAAGTAGCAGGTGGATTGCCCGCACACGGCTGATGATCGAAGTAGCAGGTGTATTGCCCGCACAGGGCTCATGATCGAAGAAGCAGGTGGATTGCCCGCACAGGGCTAATATCGAAGTAGCAAGTGTATTACCCGCACAGGGCTGATGATCGAAGTAGCAGGTGGATTGCCCGCACAGGGCTGATGATCGAAGTAGCAGGTGTATTCCCCGCACAGGGCTCATGATCGAAGTAGCAAGTGTATTGCCAGCACAGGGCTGATGATCGAAGTAGCAGGTGGAATACCCGCACAGGGTTGATGATCGAGTGGCAAGTGGATTACCCGCACAGGGCTGATGATCGAAGTAGCAGGTGGATTGCCCGCACAGGGCTGATGATCGAAGTAGCAAGTGGATTACCCGCACCAGGCTGATGATCGAAGTAGGAGGTGGATTGCCCGCACAGGGCTGATGATCGAAGTAGCAAGTGTATTGCCCGCACAGGGCTGATGATCGAAGTAGCAGGTGGATTGCCCGCGTAGGGCTGATGATCGAAGTAGCAAGTGGATTACCCACGTAGGGCTGATGATCGAAGTAGCAAGTGGATTACCCGCACAGGGCTGATGATCGAAGTAGCAAGTGTATTGCCCACACAGGACTGTTGATCGAAGTAGCAGGTGGATTGCCCGCGTAGGGCTGATGATCGAAGTAGCAAGTGGATTACCCGCACAGGGCTGATGATCGAAGTAGCAAGTGGATTACCCGCACAGGGCTGATGATCGAAGTAGCAGGTGGATTGCCCGCACAGGGCTGATGATCGAAGTAGCAAGTGGATTGCCCGCACAGGGCTGATGATCGAAGTAGCAGGTGGATTGCCCGCACAGGGCTGATGATCGAAGTAGCAAGTGGATTGCCCGCACAGGGCTGATGATCGAAGTAGCAAGTGGATTGCCCACACAGGGCTGATGATCGAAGTAGCAGGTGTATTACCCGCACAGGGCTGATGATCGAAGTAGCAGGTGGATTGCCCGCACAGGGCTGATGATCGAAGTAGCAGGTGGATTACCCGCACAGGGCTGATGATCGATGTAGCAAGTGGATTGCCCGCACAGGGCTGATGATCGAAGTAGCAGGTGGATTGCCCGCACAGGGCTCATGATCGAAGTAGCAAGTGTATTACCCGCACAGGGCTGATGATCGAAGTAGCAGGTGGATTGCCCGCACAGGGCTCATTTCGAAGTAGCAGGTGGATTGCACGCACAGGGCTGATGATAGAAGTAGCAAGTGGATTACCCACACAGGGCTGATGATTGAAGTAGCAGGTGGATTGCCCGCACAGGGCTGATGATCGAAGTAGCAGGTGGATTGCCCGCACAGGGCTGATGATCGAGGTAGCAGGTGTATTGCCCGCACAGGGCTGATGATCGAAGTAGCAAGTGGATTACCCGCACAGGGCTCATGATCGAAGTAGCAAGTGGATTGCCCGCACAGGGCTGATGATTGAAGTAGCAGGTGGATTACCCGCACAGGGCTCATGATCGAAGTAGCAAGTGGATTACCCGCACAGGGCTGATTATAGAAGTAGCAGGTGGATTGCCCGCACAGGGCTGATGATCGAAGTAGCAGGTGGATTGCCCGCACAGGGCTGATGATCGAAGTAGTAAGTGGATTACCAGCACAGGGCTGATGATCGAAGTAGCAGGTGGATTGCCCGCACAGGGCTGATGATCGAAGTAGCAGGTGGATTACCCGCACAGGGCTGATGATCGAAGTAGCAAGTGTATTACCCGCACAGGGCTGATGATCGAAGTAGCAGGTGTATTGCCCGCACATGGCTGATGATCGAAGTAGCAAATGGATTGCCCGCACAGAGCTGATGATCGAAGTAGCAGGTGTATTACCCGCACAGGGCTCATGATCGAAGTAGCAGGTGTATTACCCGCACAGGGCTGATGATCGAAATAGCAGGTGGATTGCCCGCACAGGGCTCATGATCGAAGTAGCAAGCGGATTACCCGCACAGGGTTGGTGATCGAAGTAGCAGGTGGATTAACCGCACAGGGCTCATGATCGAAGTAGCAGGTGGATTGCCCGCACAGGGTTGATGATCGAAGTAGCAGGTGGATTGCCCGCACAGGGTTGATGATCGAAGTAGCAGGTGGATTGCCGCACAGGGCTGATGATCGAAGTAGCAGGTGGATTACCCGCACAGGGCTCATGATCGAAGGAGCAGGTGTATTACCCGCACAGGGCTGATGATCGAAGTAGCAGGTTGATTGCCCGCACAGGGCTGATGATCGAAGTAGCAGGTGGATTACCCGCACAGGGCTCATGATCGAAGTAGCAGGTGGATTGCCCGCACAGGGCCCATGATCGAAGTAGCAGGTGGATTGCCCGCACAGGGCTCATGATCGAAGTAGCAGGTGGATTGCCCGCACAGGGCTGATGATCGAAGTAGCAGGTGTATTACCCGCACAGGGCTGATGATCGAAGTAGCAGGTGTATTACCCGCACAGGGCTGATGATCGAAGTAGCAGGTGGATTGCCCGCACAGGGCTGATGATCGAAGTAGCAGGTGTATTGCCCGCACAGGGCTGATGATCGAAGTAGCAGGTGTATTACCCGCACAGGGCTGATGATCGAAGTAGCAGGTGTATTACCCGCACAGGGCTGATGATCGAAGTAGCAGGTAGATTGCCCGCACAGGGCTGATGATCGAAGTAGCAGGTGGATTGCCCGCACAGGGCTGATGATCGAAGTAGCAAGTGAATTACCCGCACAGGGCTGATGATCGAAGTAGCAGGTGGATTGCCCGCACAGGGCTCATGATCGAAGTAGCAGGTGGATTGCCCGCACAGGGCTGATGATCGAAGTAGCAGGTGGATTTCCCACATAGGGCTGATGATCGAAGTAGCAGGTGGATTACCCGCTCAGGGCTCATTATCGAAGTAGCAGGTGGATTGCCCGCACAGGGCTCATGATCGAAGTAGCAAGTGTATTGCCCCTCTGGGCTGTTGATCGAAGTAGCAAGTGGATTGCCCGCACAGGGCTGATGATTGAAGTAGCAAGTGGATTACCCGCACAGGGCTGATGATCGAAGTAGCAGCTGGATTACCCGCACAGGGCTGATGATCGAAGTAGCAGGTGGATTACCCGCACAGGGCTCATGATCGAAGTAGCAAGTGGATTACCCGCACAGGGCTGATTATAGAAGTAGCAGGTGGATTGCCCGCACAGGGCTGATGATCGAAGTAGCAGGTGGATTGCCCGCACAGGGCTGATGATCGAAGTAGCAAGTGGATTACCAGCACAGGGCTGATGATCGAAGTAGCAGGTGGATTTCCCACATAGGGCTGATGATCGAAGTAGCAGGTGGATTACCCGCACAGGGCTGATGATCGAAGTAGCAAGTGTATTACCCGCACAGGGCTGATGATCGAAGTAGCGGTTGTATTGCCCGCACATGGCTGATGATCGAAGTAGCAAATGGATTGCCCGCACAGAGCTGATGATCGAAGTAGCAGGTGTATTACCCGCACAGGGCTCATGATCGAAGTAGCAGGTGTATTACCCGCACAGGGCTGATGATCGAAGTAGCAGGTGGATTGCCCGCACAGGGCTCATGATCGAAGTAGCAAGCGGATTACCCGCACAGGGTTGGTGATCGAAGTAGCAGGTGGATTACCCGCACAGGGCTCATGATCGAAGTAGCAGGTGGATTGCCCGCACAGGGTTGATGATCGAAGTAGCAGGTGGATTGCCCGCACAGGGTTGATGATCGAAGTAGCAGGTGGATTGCCGCACAGGGCTGATGATCGAAGTAGCAAGTGGATTACCAGCACAGGGCTGATGATCGAAGTAGCAGGTGGATTGCCCGCACAGGGCTGATGATCGAAGTAGCAGGTGGATTACCCGCACAGGGCTGATGATCGAAGTAGCAAGTGTATTACCCGCACAGGGCTGATGATCGAAGTAGCAGGTGTATTGCCCGCACATGGCTGATGATCGAAGTAGCAAATGGATTGCCCGCACAGAGCTGATGATCGAAGTAGCAGGTGTATTACCCGCACAGGGCTCATGATCGAAGTAGCAGGTGTATTACCCGCACAGGGCTGATGATCGAAGTAGCAGGTGGATTGCCCACACAGGCCTCATGATCGAAGTAGCAAGCGGATTACCCGCACAGGGTTGGTGATCGAAGTAGCAGGTGGATTACCCGCACAGGGCTCATGATCGAAGTAGCAGGTGGATTGCCCGCACAGGGTTGACGATCGAAGTAGCAGGTGGATTGCCCGCACAGGGTTGATGATCGAAGTAGCAGGTGGATTGCCGCACAGGGCTGATGATCGAAGTAGCAGGTGGATTACCCGCACAGGGCTCATGATCGAAGGAGCAGGTGTATTACCCGCACAGGGCTGATGATCGAAGTAGCAGGTGGATTGCCCGCACAGGGCTGATGATCGAAGTAGCAGGTGGATTACCCGCACAGGGCTCATGATCGAAGTAGCAGGTGGATTGCCCGCACAGGGCTCATGATCGAAGTAGCAGGTGGATTGCCCGCACAGGGCTCATGATCGAAGTAGCAGGTGGATTGCCCGCACAGGGCTGATGATCGAGTTGGCAGGTGTATTGCCCGCACAGGGCTCATTATCGAAGTAGCAGGTGGATTGCCCGCACAGGGCTGATGATCGAAGTAGCAGGTGTATTGCCCGCACAGGGCTGATGATCGAAGTAACAGGTGTATTACCCGCACAGGGCTGATGATCGAAGTAGCGGTGTATTACCCGCACAGGGCTGATGATCGAAGTAGCAGGTGGATTGCCCGCACAGGGCTGATGATCGAAGTAGCAGGTGGATTGCCCGCACAGGGCTGATGATCGAAGTAGCAAGTGAATTACCCGCACAGGGCTGATGATCGAAGTAGCAGGTGGATTGCCCGCACAGGGCTCATGATCGAAGTAGCAGGTGGATTGCCCGCACAGGGCTGATGATCGAAGTAGCAGGTGGATTGCCCACATAGGGCTGATGATCGAAGTAGCAGGTGGATTACCCGCTCAGGGCTCATTATCGAAGTAGCAGGTGGATTGCCCGCACAGGGCTCATGATCGAAGTAGCAGGTGGATTACACTCACAGGGCTGATGATCGAAGTAGCAGGTGGATTGCCCGCACAGGGCTGATGATCGAAGTAGCAGGTGTATTACCCGCACAGGGCTGATGATCTAAGTAGCAGGTGGATTGCCCGCACAGGGCTGATGATCGAAGTAGCAAGTGTATTGCCCGCACAGGGCTGATGATCGAAGTAGCACGTGTATTACCCGCACTGGGCTCATGATCGAAGTAGCAAGTGTATTGCCCCTCTGGGCTGTTGATCGAAGTAGCAGGTGTATTACCCGCGTAGGGCTGATGATCGAAGTAGCAAGTGTATTACCCGCACAGGGCTGATGATCGAAGTAGCAGTTCAGTTGCCCGCACAGGGCTGATGATCGAAGTAGCAGGTATATTGCCCGCACAGGGCCGATGATCGAAGTAGCAGGTGTATTACCCGCACAGGGCTGATGATCGATGTCAATACGCACACACTCCAGAGGTCCGGGTTCTGAGCCAAGGTGCTGGCGAATTTTATTCTTGCTGACGAGAGTTGACCAGCGGAGAGATATCTCTTGGTAATAACATCTCAACTGGTTCGTGAAGTTACTTTTTCATAAAGCAGACCTTTAACTGGGTACAGCGTTGTAGTAAATTGCTCAGCTGTGAGCGGGAGAATGGTTTAGCCTATGCAGCCGGAACCCGTGTTGTAGTAGTGCAGCACCCTATTACCCTAGAGGGCAATAACCCCCAGCAGCCGTGTAGCAACAGGTGACTGGTGATGGAGGATCGATACATTAGGCCCATAGATCTGAGTTTTTATAGCGGCAGTGAAGTCATGGCAAGGCGCAAAATCCACACCAGAGGGGGAAGGCAGACAGCCAATTAGCTCATAGACAAAGAAGAGACTTGCGAGTGGCAAGCTGGGGCAGCATAGGGGATTTGACAGTGCGCGAGAGAGGAACACTGAAAACACACTTCAGAACAGGTGAGTAATGATACATAAATAATTGTAAAACATAAATACAATTAAAATATAAGTCGTACTTAAAGAATAAATGTGCAAGAACCGCGTTCTTTCTGCAATTACAGCAAAGTAGAAAATAGGGCAAAAAGAAATGTTTCAAACCAAAAGGGGAACTAACCACTAACAAAACTTTTCGCAAAAGCGAACAGTGTGGATTCCTGTTTTCATAAACTACCAGTAGGCTTACCCGTGGTGATATGCCTTGGAACTGTTGTGTGCCTGGATGCAAATCCAATTATCATAAAGATAAGCCATTGGTGCCTACTTTCCAATTTCCCAAAGAAAAATAACTTACTGATAAATGGACAAGAAGCATTCATCGTGATGCTTTTTCTCCGACAGCTAACTCAGCAGTTTGTGTCAAACATTTTGTCCCTGAATTAGTTATTACAGTAGTCAAATTCCCTTGTGCAGATGGCTCAGTTGTAACTGTACCTAGAAAAAGAACAAAACTACAAGGAGGAGCATATCTTACCATCTTTGAAAACCATCCATTATACGAGGCACGTCCAGAAAGTATGTTCCGTTTGGTAATAAAATTAAATTGTGTACAGATACAGACAAATTATTTATTTCACAACATTCTACACCTCTTAACTGCCGAACTTTTGCAGGCATTTGTCATAGCGTGGCACAAGTTTTTGGCATCGGGAATGAGCCGATGTCACCGGGTCGGCCTAGACCACCACAATTCTCAATGTCAGCATACCACGCCGCCAATGGGACCACCATAGGGGACTATTTCACGCGGTTCACATGGGCGCTCGGTCTGAGTAAGGTACCGAAAAACGAACACGCGCAGTACGCACGTGTCTACATGGGCGCCGAACTTAACGAAGCTTTGAAGATTCTAGTAAGTCCCGTCGACCCGGAAACTCTCTCATACAGCGAAATCCAATGAAGATTGTCGAACCATTTCGACGCCAGCCGTAACAAATATGCAGAGAGCATAAAATTCCGGAACGTCATGCAGAGAGCAGGGGAGACGATCGCCAGCTTCACTCTCAGATTAAGACAAGCAGCAACACACTGTGAAGGGGCAGATGACCTCTTAGTTCCGCCCCTTAAAACAGCAATAACTAACTAACTAACACACTGTGAGTACAGAGAATTTTTAGACCGCATGCTAATTGAGCAACTGCTTAAAGGTTTGGAATCGAGAGACATGTGTGACGAAATTATTGCCAAGAAACCGGAGTGCTTCACTGCTGCGTACGAGATAGCCTGCGCACTCGAAGCCCCCGGAACACTGCTGCCGAGGTTAAGAATTCGAATATAACCTCAAAATCCGGCTCAACCAATCGGATAGGCTTCGAAAAGCCTCAGTCGCGGAGGGGTTGCAACCAATGGCAACGTGGGATATCGACCAATTGTCAACAGAAATCCGACCAATCAAGGCCTCAACAAGGATTGCATCCAGCAAATCAGGGAACATCCAGTAACCAATCATTGTGCGCTGGGTAGGTGGGGAACATCCACGCAGTCAGTGCAGGTTCCTCAACGCAGAATGCCGGACATGTGGCAGGAAAGGTCACATTGCTAAAGTTTGTAGGTCCAAACCAAAGCAGCGGAATACAAATCACGTGACCGATGGAGAACAACCAGCTGACAGCGTTGATGTCATATATCATTTCAACAAAGTTGAGGTCATCGGAACAATGCAGTCTGCAGCGAAGCAGTTGATAGATGTCATCATAGAGGGAACCACCGTCAAGATGGAACTAGACACCGGCGCCCCCTGTTCAATGATGAGTAAACCGAGGTTAGGTATGATCAAACCAAATTGTATTTTACAGAAGGTTGATCGTATTTTTGTGAGCTACACTGGCCACCGTATTAAGTGCATCGGGAAGACACCAGTCACCGCTACCATTGGCACCATCTCCAGGAACCTCGACCTCTACATCGTCGACGATGAATTCGAGACACTCCTTGATCGAGAGTGGATCTCTGAGTTTGTGCGAGAGATCAATTTCGAGCAGCTTCTTGGAAAACCAGAACCGTTCCACCAACTCTCCGTCAAACAGTCTCTGT
Source organism: Meconema thalassinum (assembly GCA_946902985.2). Lineage (NCBI taxonomy): Eukaryota > Metazoa > Arthropoda > Insecta > Orthoptera > Tettigoniidae > Meconema > Meconema thalassinum. Next base: position 21,555,357 of record OX336392.1, read on the forward strand.
CCCTGGACCAGCAAAAGGAACTTGACACCACCCTCAACCGCTACCATGATGTCTTCAGTGATACCCCCGGGAAGCTGTCAGGCCCACCAGTGAAGATGCACCTGAAGGTTGGCGCCACCCCAATCTTCTCCCGAGCACGTGACATTCCTGTAGCCCTGCGAGATGCCTATGCCAAAGAAATTGACGTAAAAATCGCATCTGGTTTCTACAAGAGGGTCGACTACTCAAGAGTGGGCGTCAACAACTCATGTCGTTGTGAAGAAGAACGGCAAGTTGAGAATCATGGGAAACTACAAACCTACTCTCAACCCGCGGATCATCATTGATGAACACCCGATTCCGAAAGTGGAATACTTGTTCAACCAATTGCGTGGTGCCACCCTCTTCTGTCACCTGGACGTCACAGACGCATACACTCATCTCGAGGTCGATGATGAGTTTAGCCAAGCCCTCACGCTCAACACTCCAACCCATGGCCTGATCCGTCCAACTCGTGCTGTCTACGGAGCAGCCAACATCCCCGCTATCTGGCAACGGCGAATGGACACGGTTTTGCAGAAACTCCCAAATGCTGTGAGTTTCTTTGACGACACCATTGTTTTTGCCGATAGTTTTGGCAATCTGATGGAGGCCCTCACCGTGGTACTAGAGCGCTTTCGCCAACACGGTCTCAAGCTCAACCGAGCAAAATGCAGCTTTGCAGAACCTGTCCTGGATGCTCTTGGCCACAAGATCGATGCTTCATGCATTCATAAGTCTGATGCGCACATTCAAGCCGTACGGAACGCGCCGAAACCAACGACTCCAGAGGAACTCCAGCTGTTTTTGGGTAAAGCGACATACTACAGTGCCATCATCCATAACCTGTCAACGAGAGATCGGCCACTCAGAGACATGCTGTTGAAGGATCCTCTCATATGGACACCAGACGGCGACAGGGCTTACCAGGACATCAAGGACGCTCTAACCTCACCGCAGGTCCTTATGCAGTACGATCCAACACTACCACCTTTGCTGGCAACGGATGCCAGCAAAACCGGTCTCGGCGCAGTGCTGTCTCACCGGCTCAGCAACGGACTAGAACGGCCTATCGCATATGCTAGTCGGACAATGTCATGTACGGAGCAAAGGTACCCCCAGATCGACAAGGAAGCGCTCGCCATCGTTTGGGCAGTACAAAAGTTTTTCAACTATCTGTACGCTCGACACTTCACGCTAATCACGGATCACAAGCCCCTGACGCAGATCCTACATCCAGAGAAGTCGCTACCAGTCCTGTGCATTAGTCGCATGGCCAATTATGCCGACCTCCTCGCACACTTTAACCACACAGTGGTTTTTAAAACATCGAAGCAAAACGCCAACGCTGACTACTGCTCTAGAGCATCGTTACCACCTACCGTCAACAAGATCCAAAACTCAATCTCGCAACAGAGGGAGGAAACAGAGGATTACGACGACTTTGATTTTTTTACAGTTCACCAGACGCAGCAGTTACCAGTCAAATCCGAAGCCATTGCACGAGAGACGAGGAAGGACCCTGATCTCGGTAGAATTGTCAAACTTCTGGAAGGAGGCCAAGATCTCACCCGCCGTGACTTCAAGGCACCCGAGGTAAAATACACGCTCGCCGCCAACTGCTTGATGTTCGAGCACAGAGTAGTGGTTCCACCTGCACTGCGAGATGCTATCCTCAACGACCTCCATGCAGCTCTCCTGGGGATCGTCAAAATGAAGGGAATGGCACGTTCCTTTGTGTTTTGGCCAGGCATCGAATCCGACATCGAGAAGCTCTCAAAGTCCTGCACCACATGCGCAACCCATGCGCACGCTCCACCCAAGTTCCGCGAGCATCACTGGGAGTACCCGAAGGCACCGTGGGAGCACATTTACATCGAATACGCGGGCCCAGTAGCTGACAGCATGCTTCTGATTGTTGTAGACGCCTACAGCAAGTGGCTCGAGGTCAAGACAACAACCACCACGACAGCTGCAGCGACAATCTCCCTGATGGATGACCTGTTTACAGCGCACGGCACCACAGTCACCGTCGTTTCAGAGAATGGCAGGCAGTTCATCTCAGAAGAATTCAAGGCCTTCCTGCAGAACAGTGGTGTGAAGTACCACAAGCTTACAGCACCATACCATCCATGAACTAATGGCCAAGCAGAACGGTATGTCCAAACGGTGAAGGATGCCCTCTACGCGATGAAAACAACCAAAGGAACTCTGCAGACAAACCTGAACGAGTTCCTTCGCTAATTTAGAAGAGCGCCGCACTCTACCACCGGACAATCTCCATCTCAACTATTCCTGGGACGAGAACTTCGGACACGTCTCAACCTGGCGAGACCCGAAGACGTTCGCACTAGAGTCTGCGAGAAACAGAAAGCAGAAATGAACCCTACATTCCGCACCTTCGAAGTGGGCCAGTCAGTCTACTTCCTCTCTGGCAACCCGAACCTGGACAAGTGGGTCCCCGGTACCATCGCAGCCCGCATTGGAGATCTTCACTATGATATCAACTACCGGGAGAAACGAATTAAGCGCCACATCGACCAAATTAGGCCATTTCCAGGAATACGGCCAAACACAGAGAACCAGGAACCGACCAGCGATGAACCTACCGAAATTCCACCTAGGCCACGACGTGTTCGGTTCTTCCCAGCACCAGCTACCGCAGTTCCAGACGAGAGGATGCCACAAGTGATCCGTGGAAACCGAACACCAACACCAGCTACTCCAGTTATACCGCGCATGTCTACACGCAAACGCCGCCCACCATTAAGATTTTCACCATAGACATAACAAGTTTAATTTAAAAGAGGGAGGAAATGTTGTGTATTCGAACCCTCAGAAATGTATGTTTTAAAGAAATTTCATCCTCACCAGTTGGTAACACATACACACCACCAGAGACTCAGTTATCGAATACTCGAGTGGACTAGAGCCGTTATACTGATCTGTATTGTTCCTTGTTCTGTATATATTGTTTGGCTTCCTCATAACAGGCGCGGATTCAAGGGGGGGGGGGTCACGGGGGTCATGACCCCCCCCCCCAAACGGAGACCAAATTTTTTCCAAACTCAAAAAACGAAAACACAATTACCAGACAAATAAAACTTAATGAATTTTAACTGAAAAACAGATTTTTTTCATTTTATTCAATACTGAATTATCTTTATTGGAATTATTATGTTCTGTTACAACTGTACATATTTACAACTTCAAACCTCTTGTATAAAAACAATTAGTTATACAACAAAATCAACTCGTCTATTTTGTTTAGCAAACCTTGTGATTACCGAATCGATGTTTATAGTGATGTAACGATGAATGTGCAGCAATGCACGGATAGGAAACTGGGGCTTTTTTTCGCACCATAAATTTTTGCCGACGTCCGAACTGCAAGCTTGGTTGGCAATTTAAGCTGTGACTTTCTCCCTTTGTCGGTATCAACTCGACTTGCCGAAACTGTAACGTGCCTTCACCTTGATCCTTTTCTCGAAGCTCGATGTAAAAGTCGCAAAAACACGCCGTTGCAATTTGTACGAATATTTTTGGTGCGCTAAACGCATCAAATTTCTATCCATGAAGCTTGCAAAAAAATTGGTCTGGTTTTGTACGTTTGGTTATTTTGTGATTGCGTTTTTAGTGATACCATTTTTCTTAACAATTTGGATTATCTGACCCCCCCCCCCAATGCCAAACTCTAGATCGAATCTCTGACCCCCCTCCAAAACCAAACTCTAGATCCGCGCCTGCCTCATAATAAATGGTCAATCTTAGAAAACACAAAAGTACAGTTAATTTATATTCTCAGATGTTCATCAAATAGGCCTTCTTTGTCTACTGGTATATTTTGTATTTGACAGAGTGTCATTTAATCTCATGAATAGTAATGAATGAATGGGACTAGCCTACTTGTTTATGGATTTACAGGAGGCAGTCGTGACCTTATGATAGGAATTACCCAGGCATTTATCTTCAGTATGTTTGGGAACCCATGGTAAACCACTTGCTCAGTGGCTAAGCGGAGAATCGAACCAAACATTTTTCGGTTTACCTCACTAGGCTGTGTGTACCGGTACCTCATTCTTACCCTCAGACTAGAATTAGATTTCTTGACAGTCAGGAATCCAACATGGACCCCAGAAGTGACAACCAAGAACTACACCACCTGGTTGGTCACATTTATTTTTAAGAATAATATGTCTGTCTGTTAGGTAGTCAGCCAGAAGGCTGGTTGGATCCTCAAATGGCACTGCCGTTGGGTTATGTGGGTAGAGACCCACAAAAACCCAAGGCAGCGCTATATTGAGGCGTACTAGGCAAGAAGAGGAGTGAGGTAGTTTGCCATTACTTTCCTTACTGAGTCAGTACAGCAGTACTAACCCTATGAGTAGAACCTTTCACAGTATCCACAGGCACTGACTGTGCCCTGAATGTCATTACTGAGCACCACCCTTACATCAGTAGCTTCCATATAATTACAGCCATGAGTGAGACTGAGACATCGGTGAAAAGCCACAATTTACTGTAGCCTGTGCCAACAGACAAATGCAAACGTACTACATTCATCAAGAGATGGCAAACAGGCCCCGAATAATATGTAACTTACTAAAAAGAGATTGAAATTCCTACAGGAACAGTTACAACTTTCCCTGTCCACTCAGCCAAGATATTCTGCAGATCTCTCTTTTGGGCCTCAACATTATTTTATTTTATTCCTTCCCTGATGGAACTCCAGTAGTACCTTATTTCAACTCCTGGGGCACCTCCCCATGTCTGTCCCTAATACAGCTACGCACACTACTACATTCATCACGTAATCGGAGGAATTCAACCCACACCCAGCTGATGACCAAGATGTCCCAAGCCCATAAAATGAATTAACAGCAGACAAATCACGTCATGATGTTATTTTGTGTTGTGTTGGATTCCGACACACGTCATGCGTTTGATGTCCGACCACCAACTACGGCAGCCATCTTGGATTGCAGTGTCAGATCCGGTAGTATAGAAGGTCCTGGCCTGCATTGTTTCTGACTCTTGACAACCACAGCGGCACTTATCATCTTGTACTTTGTAAGGATAACGTGTTGGTCTTAAATTTCAAGCATAGCCTACAACCTTCAGTTTCTGGATAGATCTGTCGTGAAAGAAAGCATTAAAAAAACCGTACGTCCCTATTCAAACGATACCGAATTTGTGAAATTTTGTCACCAGACTGCCAAAATTGGCAAAATTGCTTGTCGGGCAACGAAATCAAAAATCCTCCTAGAAGTTCTTTAAATTACCGACTCGCCTCGCTGCTAGGCGTTTCTAATATGTTTCGGGCAACAAGTGCAAGCGCGCTTAGTTCACCTTCGTGCACGATCACCCTAAACAAGTCGAAAGTGGTACGAATAAAAACATGTCTATGATTCTAATTTTTGGTTAAGCAAGAATACCTTTTGTTGGGCACCCAACTAGCCCCGGTGGCTCCGGAATTGACTACCTAGCCATACCATACGGGATAATGTTACAATATTTTAATACAGTAGTGTGTTTAATAATAATAGTGTAATTGCGCACGAAAGTGCATTTGGAATAAATACATCATATCACAAACACTGTCAGATAAGAAGTTAAATAAATAGACCAGCAGTGCATGGTTTTCACCGGCTTCCACCACAAACCGCGCTAGAGACCCGGATGCCACCAACCCACCGACCAGTGCGCGCCCCATATTACATGATCCTTGGTCAGTGCAATGCCTCACGTGATCGATATCATAATAATAAAGGAACTGCGCAAAAATGTGCATTGCATTTTCGAGTAATCCAATAAGGACAGTGTTCTCTTAGAGCATTTACTAAAATGATATCGACCACACTGTTTAGCACATAATATGCACACACACTGCTCAGAAGGTCCATGAAAGCCACGCCGCACGCACAGCTTATGATGGAAGCCGTGCACAGCAAGTCTATTCAGAGCACTCTCATTTCATTGTTCGGTTGAGTCCAATTTCTCTGAGACATGGCATCAGTCCCACAGAATTCTATGTCGATTTCCGCTCGCTTTCTTTGTCTCATCCTTAGGAATTCCTGTTCCTGTCCAGTAGAAGGCAATTGCAATCGAGATCTTAAGTCTTCAATAAGAAAAGTTTCCCTGGCAAGTTCATAAACAAGCCGGGAGTGCGTGTATTTTGATACTCCCAGGGCAGCCTTTAAGTATCGTGCTTTGACTTTTTCAATTGATCTGAGATCGCTCAAGCTTAATTTATCCCAGACTATGTCTAACCCATATGTGAGGACCAGAACAATCTCGGCATCAAAGAGTGCTAAGGCGGATTTCAGTGAAAATCGAGATAAGTTTCTAATATCGAAAATGGCTTTAGTGGCAGATGCCACCCGCTGTTTTATGTGAATCCTGAAGGATTGCATGGTAGTTTGCAGAGTCAAGCTTAGATAGGTGAAGCTATTTACAATTTGAAGGGGAGTTTGTTTCAAAATTATACTGTCGTCCTTGGACGCTCGTCCGCCTTTCCTGAAGATCATATATTTCGTTTTCTCGACGTTAACCTGCAAATCGTTGGTAGACGCCCATAACTCCAGAGAGGAAACAACCGATTGTAGCTCACTGATGTCACGGGAGCCCAGAACCATATCATCCGCATAAATGTACAGTTTTATTTCCGGCGAGTCTTCTTTAATCGCTCGAACAACATCGTGTGTTGCGACGTTAAGAAGAAAGGGACTAAGGGGGTCTCCCTGAAGTACGCCATTTGTTTGCAATATCTCTTTCGATACTGTTACATTGTCAGAAATTTGAACGTAGTTACTCCTTAATATATTATGGATCAGGATTGTGTGTGGTTTGTTGTCCTTCACCAACTCATCAAGTTTCGAGGAAATTATGACCCGGTTTAAGTTGTCGAAAGCCTTTGTAAAATCAATGAATACTGCGTGAAATTTGCCTCGTGGTGTTTTAAGGGCGTTTTCAACATCATCCTTGATATTTTTAATTGCCTGAATTGTACTCCTCCCCCTTCTAAATCCAAATTGCTTTTCTGGTATCTTACTATCAATTTCATCGGTGAGCCATTTTGCCACAAGTTTAGTGAGCACTTTGAGAAGATTATTTTCCAAGGCGATCCCTCTATAGGAATTGGGGTCACACTGGTCTCCTTTCCCATTATAGAGCTTCTTCAATGTTAACAGTTTCCACGTGGAAGGAACGTCTCCTGATCTCAAACAAAGATTCTTTAAATTTGTAAATACCGTAATAGCACGGTAGCCTACCTGCTGTTTTAATGTGCTCATTGAAGATGCCATCTGGCCCAGACGCTTTTCCGTCCTTCAGAATCATTAGAGTTCTACGAACCTCATCTGGTGTGAACAAGGGGTAGCAGTGCCATCTTGTTCAGATGGTTTCATTTGGAATGCTGTTAAGGTTCCCTTCTGATTTAATATGGCAGTGAAGTGTTGCTCCCAAATACACATGTCAATTTTCCCAACCATTTGAGTTTTCCTGGGTGATAATGCTAAGTAAGGGTTCGCTTTCGCATTCTCCACTATTTTGGCCGCCTCAAGTTCAATAAAGTCCTTTCGTGTCTTGTTGAGTAATTCCTTATAATTCTTCCTCAAAGTGCCGTACCGTATATAGCCTATCTAGGTCCTCATGTCTATTGCTTGCTCGCGCTACGTGAAGGGCCTGTAATACTCGTTTTCTCTCGAAATAGCAGGTGTGGTTAAACCAGTTCTGTGATTTTCGTTCGCGAAATAGTGGAACTGATGATTTAATAATGTCCTCAAGGGCAGAGGCAGCAGAGTCAAGATCTCTGACACAATTTTATTGTTAAAGTGAATTAACTTGTTGGTATTTTGAGTCAGTAGGCTTTCATTCAGTTTACGTGAAATGTTTATGTTAATATTTGAAAGAAAAATAGCACAGTAGTGCCACCTGGTGAAATAGACATGTACAATAAAGAAGAGAACAAAAGACGAGTCAGTGCAAAGTCTGTGCGTGTTCGCGTGACATGTGACAAGCATCTCAAAAGATGATTTGTATTTTGTATTGTATTTCTCACTTGATAAATAAAGATTTACATTAAATAAGAACTTTATTGCAGCCAATGGCCAAATTAATAAATTAACATTAAAAGACAAAAAAGATTGCCTTAGTCTTCACTACAAAACATTGTAAGTGTGACCCGTCTTTGTTTGCACAACATCACGTGATACCTATCACACTGCTCTCCACATAGCAAACAGATGCACTGCTGGTCCGGCTGATGAAATCTCTTCTTGGTGCATACTTTAAAGTGAAAACCATGCACCGAAAATCTCGTGACTATATGACGCAAATCGTACAATGCATTTGTCCATTCAGTTGAAAGCATCGCGTCAGTGCCGTAAAAGTCGTCCCATATGTCTTCTCTCTTCCTTTTCAATTCTGTCAGTAGGGTCTCACATCCAGGTGTAACGGGCAGCAGTAGGTTCAGTCTCAGGTCTTCAACAAAATATGGCTCTCTAGCTAGCAGGTAAACCAAACGGGATGGCGTGTACTTTGAAAGGCACAAAGCTCTCTTGAGATAGTTGGGCTTTACTCTTTCCAGATCTGCCAGGTGTTTTCTCTTGAGGTGTATCCATATATTTTCCAATCCATACGATGCAATTGGTGCTATTTACATTAAAACTAACAGGTTATGGGCCCAGGCCACGTGTAAATGGTATTATCTTGTGAGTGGATCCGAAGCTGAGCGCCTGTGGAACACGTGCTGTATTTTTTGTGAGTAAGGATAACCTCAAAATGGCAGCCGGCAGTGACTAAAAAGTTCAAGTGGATAAACTTGAAGGACCTGAAGACTGGGCAAAGTGGAAATGGCATGTGTTGATGGTTTTGCGGTCGTATGAACTGGAAAATATTGTTGATGGTTCGAAAAAGTGTCCTGTGTTGCCGGCAGATGCAACTGCGCAACAAAAAGCGGCATATAAGCACTGGTTGAAAGAAGACGCGAAAGCGGCCAGTTTGCTAGCAGGTGCGCTAGGAAAATCTGTTGCCGAGCTCGTGCTGACGTGCACCAATGCCAGTGAAATTTGGACAAAATTGAGCGCACGGTTCGAACGAAGCAGTACGCAGCGACTGAACATGTTGATCGAGTCATTCTTCCGAGTGACACGTGACGACAAGGAGGACATCAGCACCCATGTCGCGAAGTTACAGAAGCTTTATCAGGATCTGAACGACGAACTACAAAAGCACAACGAAAACACGTTATCTGAAAGGATTTTGAACGGTCGAATTTTATCCACGCTGGGAAAAGAATATGATAATTTCAAGGATGTGTGGGACACGATTCCGACGGAAAATCAAACTGTGAACTTGTTGATTGAAAAAATGTGCACGATTGAACTGCGTGACCAAGGAAACGTGGAATCGACTGCGTTTGTGGTACGTAGTGCTCCCAAGAAGCATTCCCAGTATGGCAGTGGCAAAGGCAGCGCTGATGACAAGTCGAAGAAAAATGTTCAACGAGTAAAGCAGAAGTTTCCATGTTTCAAATGTAAGAAATTGGGCCATTGGGCAAGTGAATGCCCAGTGAAGAAGAAAGAGGGTGACACTAGAAACAAAAATAAGGAGAACACTGCTTCGTTTCTGACACATGCGATGAGTGCGTTAGACGGCGACTTTGTTCAAGCCGACGAGTGGTACTGCGACAGTGGCGCCACAAATCACATCACCGCGAACAAACAGTATTTTACAACATACGTCAAGTTTGCTGCTCCAGAGAAGATTTTGCTAGGAAAACGAGGTGTGAGCATGCTAGCTCACGGCAAAGGAACTGTAAACATTCAAGTGCGGCTGAACAACGCTTGGTTGAGTGCTGAGATGACTGAAGTTTTGTATGTTCCCGATGCAATGGCTCATCTGTTTTCTGTGAAAGCTGCTGCAAGGAAAGGTTTTTGTGCAAGACTTGACGACCTAACTGTTAGAATTGAAGACAAGGTTACTGGAAAGGCGATGATGGCTGGACGTGTGAGTCATGGTCTGTATGTACTTGACATGCGCGTCGTGAAACCGGCGCAACCCATTCAAGTGAATTTAGCTACATCGTCGGACAAACTGCAGATCTACCATGAACGATTTGGTCATCAACACAAAGCGCATGTCAAGAATGTACTGAAGCAGATGAACATCAATGTAGACATGTGTAAAGAGGATTTCTGCGATGGATGTGCACTGGGAAAAATGCATCGACTGTCATTCAAGACACGAATGAATCGACCAACAGCCACCGGTGAACAAATCCACGCAGATGTGAATGGACCAATGTCTACTGAATCTCTTGGAAAGGCACGCTACTACGTATGTTTCAAGGATGATTTCAGCAAGTTTCGACGAGTTTTCTTTTTAAAGCACAAAAGTGAAGTGTAGACCGTTCTGGAACAGTTCCTGAATGAAGCCAAAACAAATGGACACGTCGTGAAGCTGTTCAGGTGTGATGGAGGAAAAGAATTTGATAACAAGAAGGTTTCTGAACTACTCGCAAGCAGAGGCATAGAACACAGCATTACTACGCCGTACACTCCACAACAAAACGGAGTTGCGGAACGTGAAAATCGGACGATTGTGGAGTGCGCAAAATCTACGCTGAATCCCAGCAAGTTAACGAAACAACTTTGGGCTGAAGCCTGCAACACTGCGGTGTACCTCCTGAATCGCACTGAATGTACTGAATGTATTGAAAACAAATCTCCCTATGAATTGTGGTACGGACGACCAGTGGGAAGTCTCAGTCATCTGAAGATCTTCGGAACAGAATGCTACGTGCATATCGACAAGAATTTTCGCTCAAAGTTCGACGACAAAGCTGTTTTTGGACATCTGGTTGGGTACGTGAACGACAGGGATGGATTTAGAGTCTGGATTCCAACTCAGGGAAAGGTTGTTCTAAGCCATGATGTGAAATTCAAACCTGAAGTTGTCTGCAATCTGCGCGCCAACGCCGGAAAGGTTGAAGTGACGCTTGAAGAACGTGTGGAGAGGAATCAGTCTAATTCATCGTCTGATGTAGGCCTACAGAGGAGGTCAGAGTCAGATGAGAAAGCGAAATTGAAGATTTTGCTTCGGCATCCAGTTCCGGAGGAAGCGAAGATGAGGAAGAAGGAGAGACTGAAGAAAGAAGGAAAAGCAAACGTGAAAGTAAGAAGCCATCGTGGATGATCAGTGGAAATTACATGTACATGGCTGGACCATCTATCGTTGAAAAGAATCCTGACTCATACTCTGAAGCGCTGCAGTCTAGTGATAAAAATCAGTGGCTGAAAGCAATTAATGAAGAATTGGAGTCCTTAAAGGAAAATGATACCTGGAAATTGGTTGAGAGTCCAAATGGTGCACGGGTCCTGAATAATCGGTGGATTCTTCGACAGAAGACAACGGACAGTGGAGAAGTTCGCTTCAAGGTACGATTGGTAGCCAAAGGCTATGCGCAACAGCAAGGAATCGATTATGAAGAAACATTCAGCCCTGTTGCGCGGTATGATACCATTCGAGCTCTGTTGGCAGTAGCTGTTGAAAAGGAGATGAAACATGGTCAATTTGATGTCAAGACGGCCTTCTTGAACGGCGAGCTTGAAGAAGATGTGTTCATGGAACAGCCAGAAGGTCATCAGGACGGTACTGGCCGAGTGTGTCATCTAAAGAGAAGCTTATATGGTTTAAAACAGGCTCCACGCTGCTGGAACAAGCGTTTCAAGAAATTCATGGAGAAAGCTGGATTCAAAAACAGCAAAGCTGATCCTTGTCTCTTTTACAGCAACAAAAATGGAAAGTGGTTGGCTGTTGTAATCTTTGTGGATGATGGTCTGGTAATTGGCAACGAAGAAGAAATCGAGCAGTTCATGGAAAAACTTCAGCAGGAATTTCACACGACCAGAGGATCTCTCAACAATTTCCTGGGCATGAAGATACAAGAAAACCATGATGGATCAATTGCAATCAGTCAAGAGGATTACACGAGGAAAATCCTAGAAAAAATTGGGATGGCAGAGTCAAATGGAGTGTCTACCCCAGTTGGACGCGAAGAAAGTGAAGACGGAGAAAAGTTTCGCCCAGGGTTCCTTATCGTGAGGCGGTGGGATCCTTGATGTACCTGACTACAGCTACTCGTCCAGATATCGCATTCGCGGTCAACAAAGCTGCTCGAGCCATGGAGAATCCTACAGTTCAAGACTGGAGTCAAGTGAAACGGATATTTCGATATTTAAAGAGCACAGTGAACCATGGAATCGTCTATAGGAAAGAGGACGTTTTGAAGGTCTACAGTGTGCTGACTACGCCGGTGACAAGAGGACGAGACGTTCAATGATGGGTGTCATTTCGACCTACAATCATGGAGCTGTATCGTGGAGAAGTCAGTTACAGAAATCTGTGTCAACATCGACAACTGAAGCTGAAATTGTGTCTGCAAGTGAAGGAGCAAAGGAGTTGATTTGGCTGAAAAGACTGTTTTCTGAATTACTGGGAACTGCTGACAAACCTCCTACGCTTTACATCGACAATGCTGGTGCAGTTAAATTGGCTAAAAATCCGGAGTACCATCGAAAATCCAAGCATATTGAGGTACGTCATTTCTATGTGAGGGAAAGATTTTTGGACGGAGACCTTGAGCTGGAGCACATCGACGGGACCAATCAATTAGCTGATCTTCTAACTAAACCTCTGGAGAGGGTCAGATTCGAGATGCTGCGTGAGAGGATTGGCGTGCAGAAGATGACATCTTAGAGGCTGAAAAGTGTTCAATAATTCATCTTGTTTATTTTTTTTATTTGTATTTGATTTTTCTTTGGAGGAAGTGTTAATATTTGAAAGAAAAATAGCACAGTAGCGCCACCTGGTGAAATAGACATGTACAATAAAGAAGAGAACAAAAGACGAGTCAGTGCAAAGTCTGTGCGTGTTCGCGTGACATGTGACAAGCATCTCAAAAGATGATTTGTATTTTGTATTGTATTTCTCACTTGATAAATAAAGATTTACATTAAAACTAACAGTTTAGGACGCGTTTCGACTCTATCTTGAGTGGTGTACGAGCAGCCACAGTAAAGTGCGCTACAACAGGGCCATGCTTTTTAAGTGGAGCTTCGGAGCTGGAATAACACACCTTATATTCTGACAACTCGATCCCAGCACCCTTGAAGAAAATTAAGTCTATCGTACTTGAGCCGTTGCATGCGAAATATGTTCTGTCCGCCGCTTTGGTAACACGAGTGTATACTTCTTCGGCCATCAACTGCAGTAGTACATGTTTCCTATGGTAGTCAGTATCTACTCTGCAGTTGGAATCCCCTGCAATGATAATATTACTCCCGGGATGCGTTTTTCCTAGTGAAACCATAATTGTTGCTATAATATCTTCTGGGAGTGTTGATTGATCGATGTATACGCCTATTATTGTTAAGCTAGCTGATTGGAGGATTAAGGTGTCCTCGTCGTTGTAACGTGTTGAAAAACTCCCTAGGGTAGGTTTAAAATAACAAGATATAGCCTACCCCTGACGGGTCGACCCCTTGGTCCTTGAGTGGCGAAGACGTGTTCCGAATAAAATCCATTAATGTCTATTGCCTGTGTTGCGAAAGTCTCAGTGAGAATTAGGAAATCATGCTTATTCAGAAGATCACTCTGAGCTAGCTCTAGAACTCTCCTCAACCCTTCCACGTTCCATAGAAGAAGATTAATATTCGAACCTCAACCTCGCTCCTTGTCTTTGCGTTTTATTTTGTATAATGATCACTATATACTGGTAATTCAATTTTAGATACTTGGGGAAGTGAGTGCCGGCAGTATTATTTCTCAGAGTTGGCGATTATGATGTTCCAAGGATGATATGCACATTGTAGATAGAGAATGTTTCTAAACATTTTATATGCGCCTAGCAGCGAAGCGAGTCGGTAGTTTGAAGAACTTCTAGGAGAATATTTTATTTCGTCGCCCGACAAGCAAATTTGCCAATTTGGCAGTCTGGTGACAACATTGCACACATTCAGTATTGTTTAAATAGGGATGTATGTTTTCTTTAAAGCTTTCTATGACGAAAAAGATACGCATTTTCTATCGATAACCTACAAATCTAGTAGTAACTTTTTGTACAACTAGGTAATTTTTCGTAAATCTGTGTTGGCGACTCTGGCCACAGGGAGTTGGCTAAAGGCACGTGTGTACCTATATTCTTTGTTGCCTCCTCCCTCGAAGCTTTCTTAAATTCTTCCCTAAATTGTCTCCTGTCGCGGTTTCATTCATTTGTATTTGTCGGCATCGGTGTTGATATTGTTGGTGTTTTTGAGGGTCTATTTTACAGGGTATCGAATACCGTTTCGTAGCCATGGGTAAACACAACGTTAAGGTAGGCTACATTTCATATCTTGCCTTCCTAGCTATTCTCTTACATAGGCCTACCTGTGAATTGTTAATTTTGCTTTTATTTTAGAAGTAAATCACCGGTACCAGTACATGTGTGCCGAGCAGAATATAATATTCAGTTCATTCTGAGAAATGTATAGTCTGGTGTATTCGTATCGTTCATATTTTTCATTTAGTGGTTTAGACAGTATAGTCATTCATCTCCGTGTACTTGGGTGTGCGTAGAATTTGTCTGGTAACCTACGGTATTTTATTTTGGTGTTTGTTGTATTAGGGGTAGACGATCTCATTGTTCCGCCGCTTAAGTTTGTTCATCGTCGTCCGTAGTAGTGGGTGTAACTTTTTCTAATTGAGATTGGGAAGGAGGTAGCCGTGGCGTAAGTTAGGAAGCATCCGGTATTTGCCAGGAGTAGAAGTGGGAAAACCACTTCTAAGTTGGTTGTGGGAATCGAACCAATCTATTCTTAGTTGTATGTTTACGAGTCTGAGTAAACCTCATTCCAACCCTCTGACCAGAATTAAATATCTTGGTAGAACCGGGATTCGAATCCGAACCCCAGGGGTGACATTGTAACATACAACTGTGAATTATATTGTGAGGGATGTTATATGAATTCCATATAAAATCTATTGTTCTTTTTTTTTAAACTATTAGCTTAATTTCGACTTAAATATCGGTATAATGAATGTTGCCATCCTAATGGGTTATTTGCTTACCGGTAGTATTGAAATGGGTAAATACTGCAAGCCATTTCAAGGATGACTAATGGTGGAATTTGAACCCACCTTTAATGATTATGATTAAAGGGGGTGGCCCCATCTGCCCCCAAACCCACCTCCCCCCTTCCTGAGTCCAGGTTATTAGGCCACATTGGGAGTCGTTTCAACACACCAACATAATGCTCCATTTAATGCATTAATTTTTATGCTAGATGCTCTTACATTTCAACCATCAAAACTATTTACCTGTGTTTGAATAGGTCTATTAACAACTCAAATCTGATATCCACGAGGGGCATTGACACGCCTAAATAGGCAACCCGATAGGGGATTTATTTGTGTTGGGGTGGACAGGTCCTTTTCACTCCTGCCACAGCATCAACATGGTTCCCATTTGGCATCAGGAGACTGTCAGGCCCTAGGTTTTATTCATAATACTCAAAGCAAAATAAATATTGTACCCAAGCCTATAATGTTACCCCATGTACCATATCTAGATAATTGTCAATTACCACATTTTTCAATCGAACCATTGTAGCCAAAATTTTATTACACTACTTCAAGAACTGAGCGTTAGCATTGCCATATTTTCTGTAAAGAAGAACTTGAATTTTGTGATAACAAGAAATTCAAGACACGGGGTGTGATGGTGCAGTGTTTGAGCTGCTGGCCTATCACCAAGGTTCGATTCCCGGGCAATGCATGTGAGATTTTCAAAGTGAAATATCACGTCTTGTGGTTCGGATTCCATGTAAAAAATTGAGGTTCCATGGCTCAATTGAACTAACACCCAAGTACATGGGGCTGATGACCAAGAAGTCCCAAGCACCCTCCCCCCCCCCCCAATATTAACATCATCATTTTCTGAAATTAATGAAATTATGTCGTTAATGCTCTTTCATAATCCCTCTTTCCCCCCATGGGCTGACGTCTAGTGAGACAAAGGTTGGCGACCACGGGACTCGATCTGCGTCCGGCATTGCTCCCACTTACTTGTGCTGGGCTCCTCCCTGTCACCTTTTCTTTCGGCTTCCCTTGGCCAACTCTTGTTCTCCTCCGACCCCGACGCTATTAGGGTATCCGAGGCCTAGGGAGTCTTTCACCTTCCCGCCTTAATTGACCCTTCTCTCATCTTTCCTGATCCCTCATTCTTTGAGGGTTGAGGGCATTTCCTTTCCTCCTGTCTGTTATTTACATTCTTCTCCTGTTTCCCATTTCCTCTTCTAGTTTGTAATTCCGTAGGTAGTTTTAGAACTTGAAAGTTTCATTTGATCATCTTTCATTTTCACTGTCACCCAAACCATTAGCGCTGATGACCTAGATGTTAGGCCCCTTAAATAACAATTATCATCATCATATATTCTTTCTTTAATTTAGGCACTTAATTATTATACTTTCGTAATAGATTAAAGCCGGAAGCTTCATCATACCTGTGTACAAATCAAAAAAATTAATCATTGCTACTTGTAAGACTTGATATCACACACTGTTCAATACAAATGACATTTGTCTCATTACTAACAATACAAAGACTTCTGCATATCAGTGTTTAGTAGGCAATTGAACACTCGGGGACACTTGTCAACATTTTCACAGCAGTGTTCCTGTTATAGGGTTGAAAATATAACATGCATATCAATCCCAAAGCAAACCACCATACAAATATCTTTTCTAGGCTACATACAAAACTTTTATCTTACCCTATTATTCTGATACAAGTACTTATTACGAAATATTAGCCTACTGAAAGGTGTATTTTTAAGATGGACTAAAAAATGCTACCTTCTCCAGCCACCAGATATATTAGTTCTTTAATAATTGTACCGTACTGTTATTTATTTTGTATTTCCCTTTATACAGGATCTTTATATTTGCTTGGCAAGGACATTCTTGCTTACGCACTCTGCCAGTGACGGCTCAGTTGCCGGCTGCCGCGCGCGCATATGCACGGCAGAATACGGTGCTTAAAATCAGTAACATACATATTTACTCACCATGTTTACAATAGATGCTGAAAATGTTCCCCATCCGCTGCCAAGCATAATCGGCATCTCCTTATGAAGTTTCCGGTTCCTCTGGTTAATTTAGCTTCAGTAAGGAAATAACGACCTTTACGTCTATTTTTATTGTTTACTGAACCTGTACGTTTGAATCTCTTAGCCAGTTGTTTTATTGTGATTGTGTATAGTGCTATAATGCTTTATGTGAAATATTCATTACGTGAACGTGTATATCTGCACAATACGTTCATAAAGTGCAGGAAATCGTGCGCTAGAACAAGACAAAAGTTTCGAGTGAAATTTCCAAGGAGACCCATTCCAATAAATCGGACAATAAAACAACTGGCTAAGAGATTCAAACGTACAGGTTCAGTAAACAATAAAAATAGACTGAAAGGTCGTTATTTCCTTACTGAAGCTAAATTAACTGGAGTAACCGGAAACTTCATAAGGAGATGCCGATTATGTTTGGCAGTGGATTGGGAACATTTTAAGCACCGTATTCTGCCTTCCATATGCGCGCGTGTTAGCCGGCAACTGATCCGACACTGGTGGAGCGCGTGAGGCAGAATGTCCTTGCCAAGCCCTGTATATGCCTCTTATCTTACAACAAGTGTTTCCTCTGTGTCAGAGGCAGATGGTTGGTTCCTCAGTTTAGGGGCTGCGACAATGCGGTCATTTAGCCCCAAGGGGCAGATGACCTCGCTGTTCCGTCCATTAAAGCAACATTCGTTGTGTGTTCCTCTGTGTTGATCCGCATTTTTATGTGTCACTAGTTAATTTTCTTCCAGTGTGGAGCACATTCTATTTTCTGCATTTCCAATGTCAGGGGATTTTACCCTTGCTATGGCGCAGCTTTCTCAACGACCCAATTGAGACTGAAGTAAGCACACCGAGACAAAATGGGATAATAGATATTAATTATTAATATTTCAAACCATAGAAATGACTGTAGGGAATAACTTTCCTTGGAATAGTCATAGTCTTACTTAACAGGTATTAATGGGCTAAGCTTTTTGAATTCTTTAGACTGTTTACATGAGAACAAGGTTTGCATCAAAGAAATCACACAAGGAAACATTTTATACATACATTATTCTTAAGTATACAGTTAATATCTTCATTTCTATCCAAGTGGGACAGTTGTACTTGAAAAGCAACAACAATAAAACCTAAAACTGCTCACTCACTCAATGGTACTGGTTGTTATTGCACAAGAAGCTACTAGGAGCAAACACTAATGTATTCCATTTAGACATGTGTAATTTAATTCCTTACATAATTGAGTACAAGTTGTCCGAACTTGTAGGCCGTGGTCCAGGAGCTCTCCCAGAAACTGCGTCCGGCATTATCAAGGGTTCCGCTCCTTTCGTTAGTCAGCAGTGGAATGAGGAGCAGCTCCACAGTCTGCAGTAGGCTATATATACCATGTGAGCCGAACGTTCTGCAGCTGCGATGGCTGAACTTGTGAGGGCCAGGTGTTCGTTGGGCGTCTGCCAGGCTGTGGCGGGAAGGTTCTTCAGGTTGATGTGTGCGTGATATCTTGGCCTTGGTGTTCCTAAGGGTCGGGATCCATGTATTACGCACACGTTCGATTTCTTCCGATTGAAGTTGTCGAGATGTTTGAAGATTTCTATAGCTTCCCGTTGCAGCCTGGCGTGGTAGTGGAGAGTATCTCCGTGTCCCCGTACTGTACATCATGGCTGGGCAAAAGAGAGTTCTCAGCGACTGATGATTTATCAGATTGACCCAGGCGGCTGTCTGTGTTGTGTTCCTTGAGTCTGGTGGCCACGCTCCTCTTCGCGGTTCCTTTGTACACCTGCCCACAGGAACACGGGGTTCTGTAGACACCTGCAACGGAGTGTGGGTGGTGCTTGTCCTTAGTGGATCGCAGCAAATGCTGAATTCTTGAGGTGGGTTTATAAACCGTATTGACCCCTTAGGTCACCTTCTTCATGTATGGCAGGAATGCTGTGGCCACCAGAGTTTCCTGTGTTTCTTTCCTCGTGCTCCGACGCCTCGGATGAGTGGCCCGCCTAATCTCCTTATTGCTGTATCCATTGGCGTTTAGGGCCCTCTTTAGATGTTTCAGCTCTTGGTTGAGGTGGGATGGCTCACAGATTCCTAGCGCAGTCGACCAATGTTTTAATGACTCCATGTTGGGAGTGGTGATTGGACGTCTTGTGTAGATACCAGTCGGTGTGTGTGGGTTTCCGGTATACGGTGTGCCCCAAGCACAGGTCATTAGTCCTGGTGATGAGCACATCAAGAAAGGCCGGACAGTTGTCTTTCTACTTCTCCATTGTGAATTCAATGCTGGTATTGAGGCTGTTGAGGTGGTCCAGAAAGTGTTCCAGCTCTTCCTCTCTGTGGCTCCAGCCTATGAAGGTATCGTCCACATAACGTAGCCATACTTTTGGTTTGAGGGGTGCAGTCTCGATTGCCAACTGCTCGAACTTTTCGCAATCGCAGGGCTTAGTGGGCTACCCATGGGCCCCCTCTATTTGTTCGTAGAAGTTTTTGCGCCATAGGAAGTAGTGCGCGGTGAAAGCCTAAGCTGTTATATTAATTCATTACCATTGGTCTGCGATCTGCTAGGTCTACCTTGTGACAACTACCGTGGTATATCACTGCTATCAATTGTGGGGAAGATTCTTGCAAGAATTCTACTTAACCGCCTCAAGGTTATCTCTGAGAGGATCCTCCCAGAGTCACAATGCAGATTTAGAACTTCCAGAAGCACAATTGACTTGATTTTCTGTGTGAGACAGCTACAGAAAAATGTAGAGAACAACAGAATCCACTCTTCTTAGTCTTTTATGACTTGGAAAAGGCATTTGATTCGGTTCCAAGACCAGCCATGTGGGCAGTGCTGAAGCGGTTTGGTTGCCCTCAGCGTTTTGTAGATCTAATCAAGGCTCTCCATGATGGCATGACAGGTCAGGTTTGCCATCAGAATAAGATGTCCGATGAATTTCCCATTACCCATGGACTGAAACAAGGATGTGTACTGGCTCCAACGCTTTTTGCGCTGTACTTGGCTGCAATGCTTTATGATTCACCCACAAACATCCCAGGTGTGGAGGTCAAGTATCGTTTTGATGGAGGGCTTTTCAACCTAACTCGTCTCCGCTCCTTGAGAAAAACTCAGGTTACTAAGGTTACTAACATGTTGTATGCAGATGATGCTGCTGCGTCACCAACTCTCACACCAGAAGAGCTGCAAGAGTCAGTTAATTGTTACAAAAGTGCATGTGATCGCTTTGGTCTTACCATAAATGTCAATAAGACTAAAGTCTTGGCACAACCTTCACCAGGCACACCTCTTCCTCAGTTCAATATCTCCATCTCAAATTTGCCATTAGAACAGGTTGACCACTTCTCGTACCTGGGCAGTGCCATTTCTGTGAGCTGTATCTGTGAGCAGGATGTGGATAAGAGAATTGGCGCAGCCCATGCAGCATATGGACGATTAGCGCACCGGGTCTTCATGAATAAAGATCTGTCCATGAGTACAAAGCTTATGGTGTACAAAGCAGTAGTCATTTCTACATTGTTGTATGGCTGTGAAACGTGGACCCTTTACCGACGTGATCTTAGGAAGCTTGAGCGTTTCCACCTACAAAAACTTCGATCAATCCTGAGGATTAAATGGGATGACCGCATTACCAATATTGCTGTTCTGGAAAAGGCTCAAATCAACAGCATAGAATCATCCATAATAGGTCACCAATTTAGATGGATTGGTCATGTCCATCGGATGGATGATGTGAGATTACCTCGTCAAATGCTATATGGTGAGTTATGCTATGGCACCAGCATAAGAGGCGCTACAAGGACCAATTTAAGCAGACCCTGAAATTGACAGGTCTTGATTCACAAACCTGGGACATGCTAGCTGAAGACCGCTCAACTTGGCACCGTACCATCTCGGATACTGTAAAGACGTTTGAAAGGGTTCGACGCACACATGAAGAGGCCAAGCGTCAAGCTAGGAAACTTCGAGCAGCCCAACCACGTCCTCCTCCAGCAATATATGTGACTTGTTTGGACGCTTGTTCCATGCCAGGATTGGACTCTTTAGTCACCGTAAACACATTCACAAACTGGACTGAAGGAAGATGATTTATACTCGGATTCGAGTTTAAGCCGATGATGATGACCTTGTGACACTAGACCTCGTGCCAAGTTCTTGAGAAATGCTATGAAAGGAATAGACGTTTGTGTTTAGTAGATCTAGAGAAGGCATATTATGATAGAGTACCCAGGGAGAAGATGCTGAGCATCCTGAGGTATTATGTTATCGAGGGAAGGCTGCTACAGCCAATCAAAAGTATTTATGTTGTAGTGAGAGTTGATGGTGGGATGAGTTCTTGGTTCTAGGCTGTTACAGGAGTGAGGCAAGATGCCTTGTCTCGGAGGGGAAGTAAAGCGGGCGGTCCCATGTCATAGATCTATGGCATGTAAAGGAACCTTCCACTAATTACACTTGTGTGAAGCTAAATTATAAGTTAGATTTGTCTAACACTTCCAACATTCCTCGCCAGGAGCCGACTGTTTTGGCATCTAGTAACCAAGCTCAGAACTAGTTGTCATTGGTGGTGGCGTTTGGTAGCAAAAGTAGGAACTACCTGGAATTGAATGTCTGCTGTCCTTACTTGAATTGAAAACAGATAACACACACTAATACAGCCATCACAATTAACACTGGTTATCAGACAGATTCTACACACACCCAACGTACACGGGGCTACATGACCGCATTGTCGCAGCCCCTAAACTGAGGAACCAACCAACTGTTTATTTGATACATGGGCCATTTGGTGAAGGGCATGAACTGGCTGGGTAGGATTCAATTAGGTGGAAACCAGGTAAGCAGTCTGGTCTATGCTGATAACCCGATGGTGATGACAGACTCTGTCAAAAGCTTACAAGCCAACATGTTAGAACCAGGGGCATATATAAGGGGGGGTGTTGAGGGGACTCCAGCCCCCCCCCCCCCCCTCAAGCCAATAAAAATTAAGAAAGTGTTGCTTTGGTAAGAGCATAAAATAATTGTAAATTTGGTCGTACCCTAATCTTAACTTAGTGGCTAAGTTCAAAACAATATTAAGATTGAAATTAGACTAACTCGTGTTATAGTGACTAGCATTCTTGGCTGCCGGTCCGAATTCGATTCCCGGCTCTGCCAAGAAATTTTAATTCTGGTCTGAGGGCTGGAACGGTGTACACTCAGCCTTGTGAGGCAAAACTGTGAATTCCACAGTACGGTACTTTTGAGAAATAAATTATCAACTTGTAAAAAGAAAAAGAGAACTGTTTTACCTTTGTGCTTAATAAATTGACAAATATTTAGATACAGAGAATCCAGTTTGTATCGGAGACCCTCGCTCGCCCGTGGCGCGAGCCTGTCTCCCGCCACGCACTTTGCCGTTATGCGGCGCCCGCGCGGCACTGAGTCATTGAGAATAGGAATGTGTGCTTACCTAGTTCACAGCTGGTGCTGAAAATGTTCGCCATTCACTGCTACACATCGCAGGCACCTTTTTATGAAACTGGCATTTACTCTCTGAAGTTCCTCAGCACCGATTGACTGTATTTCAGCTGTAATATAGTCTTTAAGCTCATTTATAGTGTGAGGGTTTGTCGCATACACTCTATTTTTAAGCGTCCCCCCATAAATAAATGTCACATGGTGATTAAGTCTGGGCTTCACGGGGGCCACATGTTCCGACTTATAATCCTAGTACCAAAAATGCGATGCAATTCTGTCATGGATGCTTCGTCATTGTGAGCAGTGGCAGAATCTTGTTGAAAATAAGTTGACAATCGCTCTCCGTAAGTCAGTTCGTCAAAAAAATTGGTCAAGGATCACATTGAAATACAAATTCCTATACTGAATGACTCAATGCCGCACAAGTGCCTGGCGGGAGACAGGCTCGTGGAGCGGGCTAGCGAGGCTCTCCGATACATACAAACTGGACTCTCTGTATTTGCCATTCATACTCCATAGGCCATAATAGAAAATGCATTAAGTATAACATTTTATTTTGTGGTGTTGTATTTTACAACTTTTTTTTGTATTGCCAGTAATTGTAGGCTATATAAACTTAGAATTTTATCTAAAATTATTACACAAAGTTATATGCTCTAAGATATTGGTTGATATATCTTGGTATTTTACAGTGACAATCCCCTGAGAATACTCACAATTTTCCAGGATAGTCAGCCGCCCCCGAAAAATAATTGTATATACGCCCCTGGTTGGAACTTGAACAGAAATGTAGGAGGTATGGTATGAAGATCAGCATTTCAAAAATGAAGGTTATGTCAGTAGGGAAGGAACTCAAGAAAATAGCATGCCCGCCCGATAAGAGGAACTCAATTGGAGCAGGTGGAACATTTTAGGTACTTAGGCTGGGCATTTTCTCAGGATGGTCGTGTGGGGAAATAAGTAAGAGTTGAGGTGTAGAGAAGCCAATGCCATGAGTTCTCAGTTGTGACCTACAGTATTCTGCAAGAAAGTAGTTAGTATAGCGACAAAACTCTTGGTACATTGCTCAGTATTTAGACCAACCTTGCTGTATGGAAGTGAGAGCTGGGTGGATTCAGGATAGCTGATACATATGCTAGTAGAGGTAACTGATGTGAGGGTAGGCTGGGACAAATAGATGGGAGCAATGGCAGGAAGGTACAGTACTCATAATGAAAAGTTAAAGGCCAAGTTAGAAATTAACACGCGAGATGAAGCTGTTTTCGTATGGGCTGTCTCAGATGGTGGGGTCATGTGAAAAGAAAGGGTGAGGAGTGATAACCTAAGAGGTTAATGAGTTCGGCTGTAGAGGGTAAGAGATGCAGAGGTAGATCTAAGAGGTGATGGTTAGATTCAGTGTTGAATGATTTCATTGTGAGAGGTGTAGAGACAGAGGAGGCCACAGTGCTAACTGCTAATAGGGGATCATGGGAGGTGGCTTGTTCGCAAACAGAGGCTTGCAGACTAGACTAGATGCTGAAAGGCAAAACAGTCCCAAATGAAAATGTACTGTATGTATGTAAACTCAAACTCTCCATTAAAATATAGGTAGCCTAGGTACTTGTGACATGAATAAAGATCGTTCTCTTATGATATTGCACTTCTTCCACACCAGAAGATGATTTAACTGGTATAGGCTATATGCCAACAAATAACAACTTGTAGGCATGTTTTATGTTTTTTACTTGATTTATAATTAAATAATCAAATGTGTAGATTTTGATAATGTTGCCTTGTTTGTCTGAAAAGCCAGTGTTGGCAGAGAAAAAGTGGGATAGTGCCACTGCTAGGTCCCCTCTATTTACAGTGGAATGCTGCTGGTAGGATTTACTCCTGTGTTTTCCTCTGCTGCTCAAGGCCATGTTGGTTACTCAATGCACTGTAACATTTTTTGCCTAATGTTGGATAGAATGACTGAGTGGCTTTAAATGCTATGACAGGTTAGCTGGACCACCCTGGTAATCTTGAGTGTGTTTTGACTCGTTCATGTGTCATGTTCAAAATTTTGACAGCTATGCCCAGAGGAGATTTTGAAGGAGACCACAAAGTGGTGATAGCCAAAGTAAGGCTTGGTAAAATCACAAAACTAGTAGAAAAAAGGGAAAGAAAAATAAAGGTATGGAAACTAAAAGAGAAGGAGGTAATGGAAAAGTTTCAAGTGGAACTAAAACAGGAAATTCCCAAAGATGAAGCAAAAAGCATAGAAATGGAATGGACATGTTTTAAGAATGGATTTGTGAAGTGTGCAGTAAACACCTGTGGAAGATTATCAGGGAGGAAAAAGGAAAGGGAGACTCCTTGGTGGAACAACAGGGTAAAGGAAGCAGTTAAAGAAAAACAAATGGCATGGAGAAAGTGGATATGCATCAAAGATGCAGAGAAATGGCAAAAATATAGAGAAGCCAAGAAGGCATGTCAAAAGATTGTACAAGAAGAAAAAAGGAAAAGCTGGGAAAGTTTCACTGAAACTCTAGAGGAGGATATCAAAGGAAGTAAAAAGGTTCTATATGGGCTAGTAAAAAACAGTGTGAAAGGTAGGGAAAACACAAAATTTGTAAAAACTGAAGCGGGACAGATATTGTATGAAAGAGATGGTATATTGAAAAGATGGGAAGAATACTTTTCAAAGCTACTGAATGTTAAACACATTGAACTGGATGAAGAAAGGGAACAAGAAGGAACAATGGAGGAAGAAGAAGAACAAGAAAAGGAGATATCTATGCTAGAAATAGAGGAAGCCATAAAGAAGATGAAGAGTGGCAAAGCACCTGGAGTGGATGAGGTGACCACAGAAATGATAAAAGCAGCAGGACCAGTAGGGTTGCAGTGGCTGTATAGATTATTTAGAATAATTTGGAAGAAGAAAGAGATCCCAGAAGAATGGGGAAAGGGTTTAATTATCCCACTTTTTAAGAAAGGTGACAAAAAGGAATGTAACAATTACAGAGGGATCACCCTTATTGCCCATGTAGCCAAGATCTTTGAGAGAGTATTGGAAGGTAGACTGAGGAGGCAGACAGATGGAGAGATAGAAGAAGAACAGTATGGTTTTAGGAGAGACAGATCAACTTTTGATCTAATCTTTACACTAAGGCATATGATGGAGAAAAGATGGGAGTTTGGAAAAGACATGGTGATGACTTTTATTGATATTGAGAAAGCTTATGACAGTGTGCCTAGACAGGTGGTGTGGGATGTATTAAGAAAAAGGCAAGTTAACAGTGCAGAAGTGCAAATGGTGAAAGCTATGTACAAATATTGTGTCAGTAGCGTAAAGACCACTATAGGAGAAACAATGGTTCAAGGTGGAAACGGGTCTCCGTCAAGGAAGTGTATTGTCCCCCTTACTATTCATCATAGTCATGGATGAAATCCACAAGAATGTTAAACAGAGATTGGGACAAGAGGCAATAAAGGCCATGCTGTTTGCAGATGATATAGTGATATGGGGTGAGGATGAAAAGGAAGTACAAAAACAAGTAGATGTATGGAACCAAGAGATTGAGTAGTTTGGGATGAAAGTTAGCACAGAGAAGAGCAAGACAATGGTAATGTCAAGGGGAAGTAAGGAGGGAAGAGGAAAGATAGAAGTGAACGGAAAAATTCTAGAAGTGGTGAAAAGTTTCAAGTACTTGGGAAGTGTGATCACAGAAGATGGAAAGATTACTGAGGAAATTGGAAAGAGAATACAACAAGCGAACAGCTTCTACCAGAGTGTTTGGGGTATTCTGTGGAACCAAGATGTCCCAAAGAAATGTAAGCAGGTATTATATTCAACCTATTATGGACCCGTACTAACATATGCAGCTGGAGCATGGACCACTACAAAAAGAGAGGAGAGTAGAATACAAGCAGCGGAGATGAAATTCCTAAGAGGTATAGAAGGGAAGACCAGAAGAGATAAAATCAGAAACGAGGAGATAAGAAGGAGGACAGGAATCTTGAAGCTGCAGGACAGGATAGAAACAACCAAGTTAAAATGGTATGGACATATGATGAGAATGGGAGAGGAGAGAGTGCCAAAGAAAGCTTTTCTGGAAAAGGTTTCGGGGAAGAGACCGCGCGGAAGGCCCCGAAAGAGATGGGCAGATACAGTGTGGGAGTGCGTGGAGAAGAAGGGAGGAAAACCTGAAGATGTACTTAAAGGGGGAGAGGAGTGGTGGAGAGACAGGCAACGTTGGAGGTCCTTGATTCACAACCCGACCCAGGAAGCTGGAAACGGGAAATGAAGAAGAAGAAGGAAATAACGACCTTTACGTCTATTTTTATTGTTTACTGAACCTGAACGTTTGAATCTCTTAGCCAGTTGTTTTATTGTCCGATTTATAGGAATGGGTCTCCCTGGAAATTTCATTCGAAACTTTTGTCTTGCTCCAGCGCATGATTTCCTGCACTTTATTTACGTATTATGCAGATATACACGTTCACTTAACGAATATTTCACATAAGGCATTACAGCACTATACAATATGATATACAGTGCACAGTAGCTTTATAAAACACCCAATTAGTTCAGAGCTCATCGTCTACCGCAGGAAAAACGTGGGAAAGTCTCACATGCATTGACCGGGAATTGAACCTGTAACAGCCGGCTATTGGCCGGGGACCGGCGGCCAAGGTCGAGCGGAATCGTCTGGCCAAGCAAAGAACAACACCCTGTAGTTTAACGTGACCATTAATCTCATGACCATCATGAGCCACGGGACCTCCTTTTTAGATGGAATCCGAACCACAGGGCATGGCATTTCACTTCGAAAGTCTCACATGCATTGACCGGGAATCGAACCCGTTTCACCTTGGTGAAAGGCAAACATCTTGACCCTTGCGCCACCATGCCCTCCTGATATGATGTGACTTGTCAGTAGAAATAGTCAACATCAGCGATGGGCTGGCTCTTTTTATGATATTACTTATCTTCCTGCTCTGTTCTGTTCCTTGGGTTCTACAGTAAAATGATTACTGTAGAGTTCATAATTTACTGTCATTGCATTCCAGCTCGACAGCGAGCAGTTGGCACTAAAGTCTGTTCGCTGAGTCGAGATAGTGAAAGTAAACACAGTTGTACACGTGATTGCAGGGCTGCCCGCATAGAGCTGTGCTTGTTGAACGTACGCCAACTTCAGTGCTGTGTATAGCCTACATGTGAAGCGGGCTGACTTATCAGTTACATGCTACAGCGCGGTTTATTTATTGTTCGTTTATGTATTTATTTCATTAATTAATAGGTTATTAACTGCTTATGACAGGCAACAGTATACAGTGCAGCAAGTCATGTCTTTTCTAGGGCTACGGCATGACTAATGATCTCGGAGCTTCTTGGCTACCCGTCTGGCAGAGCCGATGACGTGAACTGGGCGTGTTTCCCTGTCGGGGTAGCCAGGGGCACTATCTCGACTCAGCGAATAGACTTGAGAATTAATTGCTTCTTCAACGTATAGCTTCATAATATAGCACTCCAGAAACAAGGCCCCAGTGGTGGTTGTATCCCATTTCTCCATGGCCATTTCCATCATTGGCTTTTCTCATAATTTACACCTAAATAAGTTATTTCTATTTGTTTCACCTTTTGTGGTATTACGGTATGTTTTATCTGTGTGTTTGTAACCTAACTCTTTACTAACTGTTTGCTAGATTGGAATAATTGGTGGCTCAGGATTAAGTAATCCTGATTTTCTGGAACATAGCAAAGAACGCAACATTGAAACACCATACGGAAAACCATCTGATGTTCTCTTAGAAGGAAAAATCAAAGGGGTGGATTGTGTTGTTCTGGCTAGGTAATGGCTGCTCTTTCAAACTTAACATGGATACTAAGTATGACTATTTTGTTTATTGAGTTGTCAAACGAATTTAGCCTTTATATGTTAAAGAAAGTGTTTGTAAATGTTTGTTGTTTCATGTATGTAGTGTGCCCTTTTCAGCATGAAATATGCAAATCACAGTATGCCAGCAATGCTCAAATCGGGATTATCGGGGTTATGGTATGTTCTCCCACTCTTGTGACTTACACATTTTGGATTAAATAGAGGATACACTTCCAAAACAAATAACAAAATCAACTCCTACTACAAAACATTTAATTAACCAAATATATGGCGCTACAACAAATTAAACAAATAAAATACTGACCCAATTCTAACTTGTTCAGAGTGAACAAGGAATACATAATAAAACAAAGGTTAAATCATAATAAATGGTTTTCATAAACCAACAAACTTATATTTCTTTTCACTTCCATATAGTGTCCTTTTAAACTTCAATACAATCAAGAGCTCCAATAGGCTCGATACTTTTCAATATAAACTGTGTTATCCTTTTTTTTTACAACACATCACTATCTATTATATGAGTATTTTATAATTAAAACTATATATAATTCTTATTAAAGTACTGTTACTCATTTACTTAAACTTTGGGCTTTCACAATGTTCTCATGTTACCACCTCTCTCAAATCAACAATTCACTACTGTGATTGGGAAAACATTTGCGTACTCCCGAGCTACTGAAGACTACTTGAACATGTCAAAAATTAAGATCACTCCCGGAATCTAATTGTCTTCACTAAACTTGTGAATCACTCCATTATATAACATTACATTAGGGATTTATCATTATCTGTCTTAAAAGACCATCATATCAATAGAAAGCAACGATCTGAACTTGCAAGCGGTAATTTTCATCTACAAGAACCTCGGTTCGAAGACCGGGTCGTTAAAACCAACTCTAAACACTCTGTGTATTATAACTTCAAAACAGACGGCTATTCAGACCTACAACAACATTAATAGCAAGGGGTCTGGTCTGGCCATTTACCGTGATTTATTGCGGGGAGGGAGACTTCACGGTCTACGCCCACACGGGACAAGCGACTCCTAGCTTCATACAACTGTTTCTTAAATGTAGTTCTTTGAAGAAGCAAGGCTTTTCATTCACTTATTTTAACAACTTATTTAGGTTCATTAGACCATTCTCGTAACCTTGGCATTTATTAATTATGAAGTATCCTCATTGGTGGGTAAGAGTAATTCAATACAACAACAAATATTTAGGGGCTTCAACAAATAGACGAATCTAGGTTCAACTCTTTCAACTGCCTCGGGAACCATATCCCATACTGGAGGACTTATACATTAGCGACTTATAGTGGCCATTGCCTTGAACCTGCGCTCATAATACAATAACTCTTTCGCACCCTTTTACCATATACACACAACGGCCTCGCGATCACATCACTATATAGAGGACTTACCATAGCTCAATTACCACGACCAACTGCCCCTCATAATTAATTTACCAAGTATAGGCCTATTTAGATTCAACGCCTTCCTAGCGTGACAAAATTCTTTAATGCGCTACATTGTGCTATACATTTTCTGCCAAGTTGCTTCCAAAGAACTGATAATTCAACATCAACATTTGATCTACATCTCAATTTTATATTAATCCTCTCCCGTGCAATAATCGCTTTATCTTAAGAACATGTGTTCACAACAAGTATTTATTCTTTTAAAGGAGCTCCAAAGCTACTACTTTCATATAATTCATCATAATCTTCATTTATATAATTGTTATTATTATTATTATTATTATTACGCTTGCTTTCACATATTTAAATCATTTATCAACTACACTGATTTTTTATTTCATACATTTCCCCTAAGGAATTTATTCATTTTACAGAATTATTTTATACTTTCTCAATTTTTAATCGTTCAGATCGCGCTATTATTCTGTTAATTGTTATTCAAAAACATCCCTATTTTCTCATTCTCAGGTGGATTGTACACAAATATTCCCCAACACATAACATAATGAAATGGTTACTCACACGATATGTCGGTCACCGACCGAAATTTCCAGCGATGTTTCATTTCCGCCAACTCAGTGTGTTTAAGCCATCTTGATTAATTCCATTTCACACAATGACACTTCTTGATACACATACACATTATTTAATTTAAACACTCGTAACATATTGAATACAATTTTGTATTCTTTTATCATACACAAATAAATTCACTAAAAATTATTACACTAACACAAATTTTACTATATTACACTGCTCTCAAACACTAAGGCTTTGCTTTTGCCTTACACACGTGATTCCTTCTTTCCTGTTTCCAAGGGTTGACACTCTTAGACGTTGACTCCCTATCTGGCAAGATGATGAAAGTCTCAATCAATCTCCCCTCCCTGGAACGGTAATTTCTTCAGATCCGGTTTTTTGACTGTCGGCTTCTATTTTTCCTAGCTCGAAGTCGTTTCTTTCTAGACACTATTTAGTTTGTCTAGCTAAAGTCTATCCTGTTTACGGCCTCTCGAATACTTTATCGGTGACCTTCCTACTTCCCTAGCCTTTACTGCTATTTTTTAGTTTCGTAACTTATTACTTGTTACTGTTCGCTGGTCTCCTGTAGACAACGTTCGGTTTTAAATCCTCACTTCTTATTATTCGGCGCGCTAGCTCCTATCTTTTCAGTACACTAGGCGTTACTTATTTCGTCCGACCCTGATTGGGTTCCTTAACTTTGCTAGAAATGTTTGTTTCACTATTATTGGTACTTCAAAACGTTACGATACTTTCCGTCGTTTAACTGGACTGTTATTTGAAGACCTATCGCCTGTTCTTTAAGTTCGCAGCCTACTTTGACTGTAATACTGAACTTTTCACTATAGACTGACGCTTGCTGAACTAAATCCTGTACTAGGATTTTCCTAAGTCTTCACACGGCGATACTATGATGATACTTGATGCTTCCTCATGCAGCGTCTCTGCGCTCACGGAACTGAATATCTTTGATGCAGCACCTCCGCTCACGGAGTGCTCGTAGACTGCATATACGATGTGATGCAGCACCTCTTCACGAGGTCTGTTCTAAACTGCATATACGATGCTCCAACGTCACGCCCCCCTGGGCTGACTGATACTGCATGATTGGTCTGGCTCTGCCAGGACTTTTATACTTTTTGGCTAAAAAAAGATAAAATCCTCGTCTTTTTCATAACTAACTTTTGAAGCAATAGTCGCACACTATTGAAAATTATATCTCTGGACAGCTCGTTTTCTAAACGTAAACTGACTTCTTTGCACATGAAAATCGATCGTACAATTCTGAGATATTAAATAATTTTTGTTCTTCAGATACGTGGGCGTTGATTTTTATTTGTAATCCCTACCACCTCGGGTCTCGGGGAACTTTTAATTACGTAATGCCACATTTGCACTTCTTTCCTGGGCCATTATTATAATATCTTTTCCCACACAAAAATCTCTATTCAAAAATGATTCACAATGATGTATTTCTTTTGTTACTTTTATGTTCGCAAATGGCTTAAATCTAATTATTCTTCCTCTTGCACAACTGCGAGGATGCCATTTTACTGCAGCGTAAGCTCAATTTCCGAAACCTTCTCTCGCTCACTCCGAACGGAAAGTTCCTCTCGTTCTAATTATAGCCATGATCGCTCCTTATCGGTGCGTCACGCGTGATATCATTTCCTGGAGCTACCTGGGCTCTTACTATTACACAACATTAAACCAGTCCTCTTGTATAAAATCTTTCTATGTTCCACTGAAGACTGTATCTTTCTTCCTTCTTTCACCAATAAAACATGGATTCGACCCCTTGAACCAATGGTACATGGGTTCAGTAGTGACAGCATGCTTTGTGAATAAGTACTTAGGATGTGCAAGAATTGCCAGTCATTGGGCAGCATTGTAGTTTATTACTAGAAAGTGGATTTATATGAAGACATTATTTACTAAACAACTTTTGAGGCAAAAATATGAACATATGTAAAATTCTTGTTGTCAATATAGGCTACTGTACAGTATATTCTTCTAGAACAATGAACCTGAGGAATTTTCATTAAACAGCAAACCAATCCAGTCTTCCAAGGGAAGATCAAGTTTGCGTTTCTAGAAACATTATCTATAAGAGTCCTTCCATATGTAGTAAATGATTGGTGGCAGTTGCTACATACAGCATAAAACACGTCGCGTTATCCCCTCAATTGAGCACCGTCGAAAGACTGGTTTTACTAAACTTAAGAGGCATTGAAAGTATGTGAATGGAGTACTACTGTTATGGTGGGATTACAGATTACAGTACTGCCAATTTTAAAGTTTCATTAGGACTACTGATTTTTGCTTTCTACTATTCTTCTTCTTAGCGTCATCCCGTAGGAACGGGGTCCGCTTTTTAGGTCAATGCACGCCATTTCTTGCGATCTAATGCTTCCCGTGAGTTCTAGTTTCTTGATCATAAATCTGCGTTAATAGTGTCCAGCCACCACAATTTTGGTCTTCGACGCTGTCTCTGGCTGTCGACCGTTAGATGGTAGGCCGAGCCGATGACTGAACTTTGTGGTGCACGGATAATGTGTCCATACTAACGAAGTCTCCATTCCTGCATTTTCTGATTGGAGCCACGCCAGCTATATGTTGAATCGTTGTGTTGGAAATATGGTCGAGCAGAGAAATGTCTAAAGATCTTGGCAGCATCTGCAGTTCCATGACATGAAGTGAGTGTTCAGCACTTCTAGGTGCTGGCCAACACTCGGTACCATATAATGCAACTGGTCTCACCATTGTGCGGTATATCTTTGATTTTAGGTGGATAGGCATCTTCTTATCACAAAGAACACCGGTGATATCTCTGAATCGCATTCAAGTCGCATTGATTCATGCTCGTACGTCTTCATTCACAGAGCCATCGCTATGCAATCGTGAACCTAGGTATCGGAATGTATTTACCTTAAAATTTTCGCAGTCGGTAGGACGGAACCTACGCTCCCAGAGGTTATAGGTATTGCCACAACATATTTTTTGCCTATTTTCAATTTTGAAAAAAAATAGGCTTATGAGATCACCTTTAGTCCGTGTGTGTGTGTGTGTGAGAGAGAGAGGTGTGTGTGTGTGTCCCTAATAACTTCTAAACGGCTGGAGCGATTTCAATGAAACTCGATAAGTTCATAGCACTATTCCGGTCGACCCCGACTGAGTCCTTCAAATTTCGTCACGTCTCACCACTCCAACATGGCGGCTGTGCGAAATATTTCACCAACATTCAATATCTTCGAAACTATTCCCGATATCACCCTGGAATTTTTTACGGTGATAAAAAGAACTACTAGAAGTTCACCTATGTGACTTTTGAAAAACTGGTAACTCCAAAACCAACATCGGCCACGCGAATTTGCGACTTTTAAATAGACGTTTCTCGTGATTTAACCAACCAAACGCAATAAAATTTGGTACAGTATATGTTTACACACATTGTAATGCACCGACATCTACCTTCGTTCAATTGTTTACATAACCACAAGATGGCGGATGTGCGAAATATTTCACCGGCATTCTATATCTCTGAAACTATTAGCGGTATCACCCTGAAATTTTGTACGGAGATAAAGGGCACTACTGGAAGTTCATCTATAAGACTTTCAAAAACCGTTTAACTACAAAACGAACATGGCGGCCAAGCGAATTCGAAAATTTTAAATAGACCTTTCTCGCGATTTAATGTTCCAAACGCAATGAAATCTGGTACAGGATATGTTTATACACATTGTAATGCACTGGTATCTAATTTAGTTCAATTGTTCACATAACCTCAAGATGGCGACTGTGCGAATTTTGGCCTATACATTTAACAATCCAATATGGCGACCATCCGAAATATTTAGACGACTCTGAATATCTACGAATTTATTATAGCAATCAAACTGAATTTTTTAATGTTCATAGGGGCTATGCACTTAAGTTCACCTATAGGACTTTAAATAACCTGGTGATCACAAATCCAACATGGCGGCGACGCAAAGTATAAATATTCACATGGACGTTTCTTGCAATTTAACCATCCGAGTGCAGTAAAACTTGGTACAGTAAATCCTTATACGAATGTTAATCCACTGGCATCTAATTTATTTCAATTGTTTCCATAACCACAAGATGGCAGCAGTGCAAAATTTTAAAATCTCCTTGTTAGTTCTTGTGTCCGAATCATGCGATTGAAGTTTGAATGCTACACGTACACAATAATCTTCATGTAACGGTACATAACTCTAGGACCTACATATATAAAATATGGCGACCATCCGCAATATTTAGTCGGTTCTCAATATCTACGAATCTATTACAGCAATCAAACTGAAATGTTGTATGTTGATAGAGGGAATTAACATAAGTAGGATATATGAAAATAGGCTGTATAGCTCTTCACGGAACTA
The DNA here is from genome assembly GCA_946902985.2 of Meconema thalassinum. Classification (NCBI taxonomy): domain Eukaryota; kingdom Metazoa; phylum Arthropoda; class Insecta; order Orthoptera; family Tettigoniidae; genus Meconema; species Meconema thalassinum. The sequence goes on from OX336392.1 coordinate 21,590,257, forward strand.
CTTGTTATTATTTATTGTTTAACATGACAAATTGGGATTTTATGTAGCTTACTACGTACTTAAGTTCTTTTTAAGACTTCAGATTTCAGGCCCTTGGGAACCGTATTAGTGGTCTGCGGGATTCTCTGTGTGAGACCATGTGGCGTCTGTCGATTGCAGATGTCACAGCTGCAGACTGAAGCGATTACTCAATAACGTACGCTCACCTTCGCTGGCCCTTGCGGCCACTGTGCTCACTGTCTGCGCTTGCAAGCGCTCCTAATCCCTGCTACTCCGTCACGAAGATTTTAAAGGGACTCCCTGTATAAAAAGGAGCAAGACCACTTCGTAGTGTAGTGGCTAGCATCTTGGCTGTCACCCCAGGTTCGATTCCTGGCACATGTAGTGTGAGTGCTCAGCCTCGCGAAGAGGAGGGTTTGATCCCACCTCAACCATCCTGGAGGTGGTTTTCCATGGTTTTCTCACTTCAACTCCAGGTAACTGCTGGTATGGTTCCTAACTTAAGACCATGGCTGCCTCATTCCCAATTCAATCCCCAATTTACAAATGCACATACCAGTACAGCCATCACAATAACACAGGTTATCACACAACTTCTACACTCACAAATACAGTACATGGGGCTATATGTAGAGTCCTGTGCGCATCCGCCCCTCATCCGCATGACTGTTATCCACATCCGCATGTTTGTTATCCGAATCTGCTGGAATTACAAGAATATTTTTAATTAGATTAAAGCAACACATTTAGACATTTGAGGAGAAAGTCGTTCCCTTAGGCTATGTCATGTGCTATGTTTAAAATGAATGTTACATTATACAGCCTGAATTGATTCCAGCACTTTGTCAAAGTTTCCACTTTGTCATCATTTTACCCACCAATATTGCAAGCTATTGGGTCATGGTCACACTCATACCTCACTGGGCCAAGATATATGAAAAGATATTAGAAAGTAGAATACGAGCCAAAGTGGAGGGAGAATTGAGAGAGGAGCAGTATGGATTCAGACCTGGGAGATCAACAGTGGATCTCATTTTCAGTGAGACAGCTCCAGGAACACCACTACGAATTTGGAGAGGATCTATTGATGGCCTTCCTGGACATCGAAAAGGCCTATGATAGTGTGTGTAGGGAGAAGGTTTGGAAAGCAATGGAAAACATGGGAGTGGAAAAACGGACTGTAGGCAGAGTGAAGGAGATGTATTGTGGAAGTGTGAGTTGTGTGAAAGTTGGAGGGGAAAGAACAGACTGGTTCAGACAAATGAGTGGCCTGAAACAGGGTAGTGCGCTGTCACCCCTTCTCTTTATTGTGGTTATGGACGAGGTAATGACACGGATAGCAGGAAAGATAGGAGAAGATAAGATGAAAGCAATGGTGTTTGCAGATGATCTCATGGTCTGGGGAAACAAGGAGGAGGAAATTCAGGAGCAACTGAAGGCTTGGGAAGAAACCGTGGGAGAGTACGGATGGAAGTTCAACATCAGTAAATGTGAGATCCTGTTAACGGCCAGGAAAAAGGACAGACCAATGAGTGGGATAACACTTGGAGGTGGACAGCTGAAGAAAGTGGAAAGTCTCAAGTACTTGGGAAGTATAGTGGAGAAAAATGGGAGAAATGACAAAGAGATTACGGAACGTGGCAGACAGGCAGAAGCATTTCTGAGAAGCATTAGGAGTTTAGTGTGGAATAAAGATGTCCCACAAAAAAGCAAGGAAGTGTTATACAGAAGCTACTATATCCCGATACTGACCTATGCTTCAGAAACGTGGACAATGAAGAAAAGAGACATAAGCAGAATACAGGCAGGTGAAATGAAGTTCCTGCGAAGTAGAATCGGAGTAACAAGAAGAGACAGGGTGAGGAATGAAAAGGTCAGGGAAATGGTGAAAGAGGAGCCCTTGCAAGGTAGGATTGAGACATCAAGACTGAGGTGGTATGGACACTTAAAGAGAATGGATGAGAAGAAGATTCCCAAGAGGATACATGAGATGCAGATGCAGAAGAAACGACGAAGGGGAAGACCAAGAGATAGATGGCTGAAAGGAGTGGAGGAATGTGTCAAGAAGAGAGGCGAGGACTGGACCAGAGTGACAGCGGAGAGGTGGTGGGAAGAAAGAACTAAGTGGCGAGGCTTATGTTCCAAACAGACCCAGCCTGGGGCTGGAAACTGTACAAGATGATGATGGGTCATGGACACTAACAAAATGCTCATTGTTTTTCTTGACACACAAGTGATTTATGACTGTGCATTTAAACCATCGCACACTAAACAAGAATGTTCATAATAGCGATTACATATTTAAGTGGCTGTAAACAGCAGTAATGTTTTAATTGTTCATAAGTTTGTCATGTTTTAATTTTTTAATAGTTGTTATAGTGTTTTAATATCAGTGTATTATATGTTTCGACATGGACAAGGTCAATTTGGTCTGTGTAATGATGTTTCCTAATATTAATGTAAAGGGCTGAAGAAGGAATTGACATAAATTCCGAAACATGTACCCATGAGACGCTAATGAAATGAAAATCCACAGCCTGCTTCCAGTCTCCGACCGGGTCAGGAATGGAATGAATGAAGCCCCCATCTAGCGGCGAGGATATGAACTGTGCCGGCTGCCGAGGCCTGACGCACTCCTCCGGGGCAATGATTAAATGAATGACAGATGAAAGGAAATGATAGTGGAGAGTGTTGCTGGAATGACATTTTTGACAGGGAAAACGGAGTACCCGGAGAAAAACCTGTCTGCCTCCGTTTTGTCCAGCATAGATCTCACATGGAGTGACCGGGATTTGAACCACGGACCCAGCGGTGAGAGGCCGGCGTGCTGCCGCCTAAGCCACGGAGGCTTCCATGGGACGCTAATCTTAAAATTAAATGTGTGTTGATTAGGCAGAAACTTTGCAACTTGTTATATTCAATTCTAAACGTCAACACGGAACCTGCAATGGATTTTCTTCGAATATACAGCTTGAATTGCAAGCCGTATAAGTTTGGAGTGTTATGCTTAATGACGTAATTTGAATGAGATTAGCTTAAATAATCATCTTATGATAAAAACATAACGGAAAATATATGTCATTAACATCCGGGTCCTAGTAATGATATTCAACAAGTTGGGATTGTATTCTTAAAACTATCCGCAAATATACTCCAAACATTATCCGTAGCTTATCCGCACAGCCATGTTAACTATATACACATGCCGAAAAATGTTGCGGATATCCGCATCCGCGCAGGGCTTTAGCTATATGCCCATGATGTCGCAGCTCCTAAAATAAGCAACAACAATGAAAGATCAAGAAATATTGAAAATGTCTAAAAGCTCTGAATATTGGACATTTTTTCATATGCTCGTTGGAATACTGTCCTCTCAACTCTTCAAATTTTGAAATTTCATAAAAGTCCGCTCTCTACTTATTAGGTCTAGCCTACTGTAGGCTATTATTGAATTGTTCTGTCCCTGGTACTGATGTTTGTTATTTTTATATGTAATTTTTAAAAAGTTAGCAAAGTTTTGCAAATGGATTTCTCCTCAAATAATAGTGTATATTAATTATCCTGCTTGCTCTCTTATGTCCAAACCTCACTCATTTTTCATGTCTAGTTATTTATTGCAGATATTCTAAAGCAATTATATTTTCAGACATGGTCGCAAGCATTCTATCATGCCCTCAAATGTCAATTACCGTGCGAATATCTGGGCTTTACGTGAAATTGGTTGCAGTCACATATTGGCTTCGACTGCTACAGGGTCACTGCAAGAAAATATTCATCCCGGAGATCTTGTGTTGTTGGACTCTTTCATTGACAGGTATGGTAATTCACTGTTTTAACTGTAAATACAGTACATGTGTTAAAATATTAAGTCAGTTGTGCAAAACATTTCAAGTGCTGTTTCATATTGTGAAAGAGCAAGTTTAATTCTTGTCAAGCCATAGTGAAGGATACAGTATATGTAATATAACTTTCCAGTCTAATTCTAAATTGAGATATATTCACATCTGTACTAATATAATAAGGGTGAGGAGTTTGTTTGCTTGTGTGTTTTAACGTGCTAGTCTTTGGAACTACCAGTTGGATTCAAAAAATTCCTTTTGTATATGATAGCCAGATTCAAGAGGAATAGTTTAGGCTATGTAGCATTAGGCTACACCTCTCAGGTAACCTTAAAGATTGCTTTTTGTTCAGTAAGTCGGAAGAACAGTACTCCCAGACAGCTTCAATAATACCTACGGTAAGTCTATTGTTGCCTGGCAATGCGGGCTGCAAATTGCAGTCACGGGGAGTAATTAGTGCCAAAAGATTTCTTAGGCCCCTTAAACAGTTATCATGACAATAGTATGCCTCTGTATAAGGGCGATGGTGTTAGTGCATTATACTGAGGTTATCAGTTGCAATAAGCGTTGGTGCTTCCCGATCCTTATCCTTGAGCGCTCCTGTTCTATAATAGTACATTACGACACGAGTATGTTTATAAAACGAGCATATGCAAGTTTTATCATTTCCATACGAGTGTCTTAATTACCATTATAGGCGAGTTGCATACGACTGTTTATGTTCGACGATAATTATTAGAACTATTTTATGTTCGAACATAAATATTCATAAATATCTGTCTAGATTTCACCAGTTTTATGTACTGAACAGAGTGCATGGGACACAGAGAATACCTTGTATTTGTCCATGGCCTCCTGGAATACCTCACTATGACACTCGCCACGCAGTGAAATAGAAATTAGGAGGCCTTGGAACTCAGCGCAGGTGCGATGCTATCCTTACCTAATTGGTCAAACAACTGTTTCTTGAGCTCTGATTGGTGGGAGAAACTGTTTCATAATGAAAACTTGTACTATAATGAGCCTCATTATAGTTTTCTGACATATAATAATTACATTTCGACATTGTCGAACATAAGAGTATTCATTATCATCCATAAAACAAATAAATCCACCGGACGAAGCCGGGCACTACTGCTAGTCGTTCTTTATAGGCTACAGTATAAGGGATCATGATGGCACAGCATTCAAGCTGCTTGCCTCCCACTAAGATGAATCGGATTCGATTTCCAATGCATGTGGGATTTTCATGGTGAAATGTTACATCCAGTGGTTTGGATTCCATGTAAAAAGGAAGTCCTGTGGCTCATGATTTAAAAATTAAAGGTCATGTAAGACTATAAATGTACATAGAAAGGTAATCTATGTCTGTACATGATCTTGGAAATATCTTTACTTATTTTCAGGAATTACAAAGAAAACATCAATTGTCGACCAAATACAAAATCCGAGCTAAGTGCCAAAATCTATGTTCTGAGATAAACAGAAAAAAAGAAACCATTCGTCATTTTCATAGTTGTTGATTTTTTCTTCCAAAAATAAGCGTAAAAAAGTCAGAAGCACTTACATTATAAACACTCACGAAAGCTTAATGTTACCTAAGGAATATTATTCTTGCAATTACCTCTTTGTCTGATCAACTCCTGTTCCCTTAAAGCTGGGCTAAGTGCCCTAAAGTATCACAATAATGAAAGGCAAAATTTACAAGAGCAGAGTTAAACAACAGGGTATGGCTAACATTTCGGTAAAGAAAGGAGGAAATCCTTTTTTTAATGAATTTTATTCATAAAACATAAAAAAAACAAGTACTCAAGTCTTAATAATATTAGGCCCTCAGTGAAAAGTAGTGTTATTGAATACTTTGTTGTTGAAAAAATTAATAATCAAGTAGAAAATACTGTTGTGTACAGTACTTTTAATTAGGCTATAACAATTATACAAATATTAAAAGTTTTAATAAGTAAACAGTGTTCTTCAAACCGTGGCTACTGGGTTCAGTGTAAAAGGGTTTGTTTCCTTCCTTTAGGTATGAAAATGATCGTTGAGTAGGTACATCCATTATTAAAACACTACAAGGATCTATAACAATTCTTCGATATCATCTGTACCAACTACAGTATAACTTCATCTCTTGTGAACTTTTATATCATGTCTAATGATGCAGCGCACTTTATTGGCGGCAATAAGTATGGCATTTAGGTTGAATGTACTGAATTTTGTGTGTGTAACCATAATTAAATTGAGTGTATTACACTTTGTCCAAGACTGTTGAAATGACCATAAGTAGAGAGAGGAAAAGTTCAAACATATATTTGGAGGGACAAAAACTGGAATCCATTTCTCACTTCCAGTATCTTGAAGTATGGTCTCCAAGGACAACACCCTCAAACAAGAAATTCTAAATAGCATCACATTTCTATAACCAAGTTCGGCACTTACTTTGGGACAAAAATATACCCTTGGCAGCAAAGGCAATGTTGTATCACACCTACTTAGTTCCAATCCTTACTTATGGTATGGAAACATGTACATTGCTAAGTAAGGATTACAGTAGAATTCAAGCCACAGAAATGAGATTTATTAGGACTATGAACCAAAGTACCAGGAGAGAACAAGATCAGAAATGAGGTACACAGAGCAACAGCTGGCATCAGGGTCTCTGTTACCAACTTCCTGGGGAAACGCAGACTTAAGTAATGAGGAAGAATAGCTCTACAACAGCTAAGAAGTACTTCAACCTGGATGTCAGAGGGAAGAGACCAAGAGGAAGACCAAGGAGACGATGGATAGAGACAGTTTGATCAGAGGCAGAGAAGAATGGTTTTAACTGGGACGATGTCCAAGAATAAATGGTGTACCAAGATCAGGCATGATGGAGAGTGCTTGTTTGCCACGACCGGGAAACTGGAGATGGAAAATTATGAAGATGATGATTATGATGACACTTTGTCCAGTGCAACAGCCCATTGTGGGATGTCTTGAGATTCACATCGAAGTTTCTAGGGACTGAGTAGTAACAGCAGCTTAACTTAATAGTCTTGATACAACATTGTTTTTCGGGACTGGTACATAGTATTCAGATATTCAATAGGCCTAATACTCTACAAGAATTATAACGGAAGAATAATGCTCCATAAGTTTTCATATTTTTTTCAAATCGGGTGAATTGAGACACTGATAGTGGTGATTGACCTTCAAGTTTGCTTGCTTATCTCGACAAAATATCACATAATATCTTTACTAGTTGTGCTAGTTTAATTAATACTGTAATTAGCCTAAATAAGTGTATATATTGTAAATATCATCACCCACACTTGTAGACATAGATTTAATAGCCTATGTGTAAAGGATCTGATGATGATCACTTGACGATTGAAACTGGTCATCCAAGTGTATTTATTAATCTCATGTAATTGTTTTTCAGGATTAGAGAACCACCCATTACAATGATTGAATCGGTCGGAGCTGAAAAGCATTAAGTCAAAAATGGTCATTTTTTAAAGAATTAGTATTCTGAAGTATTGACCCAAGGACCTTGGAACGGCATAGGAAAGAATTAAGTCAGCCTTCTGTTTAATCCAGAAACCACTGCTACATGCAGTGTGATCTGAGGAGAAAAGCATTAAGTCATCACTTGCTTCCTTTCAGCGCCGTATTCCGTACTTAATGTTGGCCGCACTGCAAGATTCCCGCGGGTTACAGTGCTAATGTAAACTACATTTGTACAGGATTTAGGTGGTTTTTATGTGACAAATCCATTTCAAAATAAAATATCATGTGAAATATGCATTCTGGATGGCTTCATGGTGCACTGAACTGACCACGGAGCTGAAAGGTATTAAGTCACGTTTCCAAAATTGATTTGAAAAGTAAGTTTATTAAATTCAAATTTATATTCCAGTAACACAAATATAAGCTGAATAGTAGCTTCACAACATAGATGAATAATATAGTGTGTTTGTTAAGTTCTGTTCTGTCAATGACGTTTTATCTGTCTCCCGAAAAGTAATATTTGTGGCAAAAGTTCCGCCTAATCAATACCTTATTTTGATAAATGATTACTTTGTGGTCATTGGGTACATGTTTCGAGGCCTAATTGTTTTGGCCCCTTCATCAGCCGATATAGATTAAAACATCAAGGAAAACAGGTGGTAGGAAAGCTTAACACTAAACCACCTGTTTTCCTTGATATTTTAATCTATATCGGATGATGAAGGGGCCAAAACAATTAGGCCTCGAAACATGTACCCAATGACCACAAAAAGATAATTTATCAAAATAAAGGTATTGATTAGGCGGAACTTTTGCCACAATTATTACTAATTAGTTGATCAATACGGAACTTGCATGATCCTTCCAAATACTAAAATCCTGAAAAGTAGTAAAAACAGACTTAACCCTTCCCGAGCGGATGCTTTTATGGCTCTGAACGGATTTTCTTTAAAAAAATTCAAAATATGTGGATTATATTTTTCATGCACAAAATTTAATTAGAACTCACATATATTTCGCTTTCCTCCGCATGATAGTACGTCCTGTTGCTTTGTACAGTGCTGAATGTCGACCAGCTGACAAAGCTACGGAGCGCCAATTACATAGCATGGAAATGCGTATGCTCCGTTGGTCGATGGGCATCACACTCCTAGATCATATAAAGAATGACTCTGTTCGCCAGCAAATAGGAGTTGCACCCATCACTGAGAAGGCACGGGAAAAACGGCTTCGATGGTATGGCCACGTCTTGCGTGCTGCACCTGGAACTGTTGCCAATTCCGCTCTCTCCTTTGAAGTTAATGGGCACCGTCCACGTGGGCGCCCAAAACAGCGCTGGCATGATACAGCAAATGCGGATATGAAGGCTCTCAATCTAAGACCTCATGATGCCCAAGATCGTGCAAAATGGCGAGCCAAGACCAAAACAGCGGACCCTGCAGCAGCGGGAAAACGCTAGGAAGAAGAAGAAGAAGAAGACTTGAAGTTTGAGTAGCATCTGAAGGTTGTAAAGTTAATTAATAAAGAATTATTAATTAATATTATTAATGTATTAATAATTATGTGTGGAACACTTCAAACCATCACTCAAATCCCAAGTAGGGTTATGGCACTATATATCGAACACTTAACGTCATCTCTACGAATAATTGATCAGTAATTTTTGCCAGTGAAGAACAGACATCTGAAGAAGAGATAAAACCTTAACGGAACATCCGTTGGTTCCAACTAGCTTGTTCTGACCTTTAAAATATATAATTTATAGGTTCCAGGCCTCTTTAAATGCAACAGTTGTATTCCTCCATATATCGAACGGTCTGCATTATATATCGATCAGTGAAGTTTTAATTATCGAACATGATTTTTTTATATCGAACGGCCAAGTTTTAAATACCGAACAGAACTATTTATTATGAATCAGGCAACCTTTAGACATTATTATGGTTGTAATAACAAGAACAAAACAGAAGGATTCTCAAATATAACTCACAAAAGCAATTAATAATATTAAAAATATCATGAGAAACACAAAAATCAGTATCTTATTTCCATAAGTCCATGTCTTTAGTCCTATTTCTTTCTTTTCATTTTCTTCAATTCTCCCTGGTATTCCTTTGAAGATATCGCGCACGTTCTCCTTAACCTAAACTGATGGGGTTTTTCTGGTACTTGAGGAACTTTGAGAAAATCTTTGAATGAATCCTCACTACTACGTGTACCGGTACTTGAGGTGGGTGAGCAAGCAAGCTCCGAATAGATTTCATCCTCATTCAATAGTTTCGGCTTGTGAACTTTTACTCCACTCTTCAAAATGACTGAACCAGGGAGATGGTACAAACACCTCTAAAAGTTCTTCATTCCACGTGAAATCACGATTATCAATGCCCTGGTCAACATTTATTTCTTCTTCTGATGAACTATCTGTCATAGTTTCATTTGCCGATATAGTTGCATGTGTTGCATTGTACCGAGTTGTAACACTCTTCCAATAAGCGTACAGATCTGGTTCACCATCATTTTGATTTTCTCCATCAAATCTTAGTTTTTCCTTGAACGTATCGAGAATACAACGAGGCAAGAATTCTTCGAGGTCATTAAGTACAAACTTTAACATATGATTGGAAGTGGAAGGGGATGAAGGGCTGCCTTCTTCACTCTCTTGTTTACTTCCGACTGAGGTCTTCAAAATATCTGCAACACATTTTGAGTAGTCCACAGCGTTGGGATCTAGTGGATAGAGACCACACTTACGGAAGGCGCTTTTCACGATATCTGGCCTAACAGCATCATCCCATACCTTCCTCAACATGGGTGCAAAATTTACCTTTGTTACTGATGCCCCGAGAGTTCGTATTTTTTCATCTTGAAGAGCATTTTCCCATGCTCTCTTGAGAGGTGCAAATACCCCCACATCTGCTGGCTGCAGAAGATGGGTGGCGTTAGGGAAAAGGCAGTACAATGTTATTCCATGGTCATGACAATATTCACTGACTTGAAGGGATAAATGACTTCTGTGTCCATCAGGAAAAAGAATAACAGGAAGTGTATCTTTCTTAAGCTCTAACCATGACCTAAAGTGTTGAAGGTAGTTCAGAAACGTAGGGGCCTTCATCCAGCCACTCCCTGTTTTCTCGTAGATTCATGGCTCTGGTACACTATCTTTGATAAGTTGCTGAAGTCGTATGTTGCTGTAGACAATCATTGTTGGGGTACAACGCCCATCGGCACAGAAATTTCCGAGCACTGTTATGCCTTCTTTCTCTTTAGAGGTTGCCGTAATTTGAAGCTGTTCCCCTCTGACTCCAAGGTACTTTCCTGAAACCTTATGGAACAGAAAATTTGTCTCGTCTGCATTGAAGATCCTGCTTGGATCTTCCATAATTGATCCAACACCCCCAGATTCCAGGTAGCACGATAGTCCAGCAAACCAACCACGAATTCTCTCTTCCGACACAGCAGCCCTGCCCTTGCTAATTGTTTCAGCCTTCTTCTGAGACAGGGAAGGATGTCGTCCCATGAAACACTTGAACCAGGTTTTCCCAGGTCTTCCATGCTTAAACGGTGTGCTTCTTGCTGATGACTGAACAATTTTCTGTACAGTGTCAAGTAAATTCTTTCTCTTCAACGGAAATCCTCTCTTAGCCATATTGATCACCCATTCACTAATGCCCTCTTCTTCTCGTGGACTCAGGAACGGCTTTCAGCCAAGGGCAGTCTGAATCTTCTGACGTCCAGATATTTTGTCGTTTAACATTGTTAAAGGGGCCTGGTATGTTTTAGATGCCTGCCTTTGTGACATCATACCGGACTTAACTTGTTGAACAGCTTCAGTCAAGGCAGATAACGAATACTGACACCGTTTCATTTTTTCAACCGGTTTAACTCTTGATTTTGGGACATTTCCCCCCTTGGGTGTCTTAATTTTGACTATTGTCAAGCTGTAAGCACTAGTTAAGGAAACTAACCAAGAACTGCAAAAATAATAATTTTCTGCTTCTAATCCTCTACTCTGTTTATTGCACAATATTTACAGTAGCGGCGGTTGGGAGTTAGACGTGAAGGGGACAATTTTATTCACTACATGAACTACAAGGGGTCAATGGTTATAGGGCTGTTAGAGTATAAAATTGAAGAAATTGAGGCAAAAAATCTGCCCCCGAAGGTTCTCTCTCGTCGCCGCCACTGTACAGCGTTTGCCGATGATGTGAACTCTGGAAATTGACAAGATTGTCAAATAAAGTGATTAGCACAACGTACGGCATCAAACCGACATAAGGCAACGTAAAAGAAATCTAACTATACCCGATGCGGGTTCAAATTCTGGCCCTCTCAATTTACAGATAGTCGCCTCATCAGTCACGACCACAGAAATGCGGACTTCGGCGCAAAAGAAAACAATACTGTAAATTAAAATCAGTAGCAGCCCATTAATTTTAGTGTCGTTCGATATTAAGGGCTATATTTGTATGCATGAACATCTTTTATCGAACGAAATTTCGATATTATAAAACGGGATTCAATTATCGATCAGTATTTTATTTTAGGAATAAATATGAAGATAAATTAAAACCCAGATCATAAGAAATTAATAAACATGTATTTATGTTAACCCAACATATTATTTAAAGGATACTTCTGAAGACACTATTTTACCAGCAGAAATGAGTAATCACAGGGACACGCCACCTTACTAACAATCCAATGCTGTCATCAATATCCCGCCAACAACAAGGTTCTGACACTTTCCCGCGCTCACCCACGCAGTAACAACTTCGACCTATCGATTGACATAAAGAGAAGTTTGGCGGGGTGGATTCAGAAATCTAAGATGCTGTGTAAACTTATCGATATCCTTATTTTGCAACGAAATTTATGAAGTGTTCGATATTTAAAGGGTGTTCGATATATAGTGCCATAACCCTAGACACTACATCTTCCACATTCCTTAGCCTTTTTCATGAAATTATGCTCAGATCACCAAATAGATACTGCAAAAATGCACTCACTTCACCAACTCATCTATGACACGTGCGTTCATCTGAAGCAACATCAGCCTGCGGGTATTTGTGAAGTCAAGGAAGTCTTTAGGGGTGACATACTTAACTATCAAACATGTGTCTTATTAGTGGTGCCATCTCCTCGGTTTAACATTAACTCTTTTGATGGAAAATGACGCCATATTTAAATTTTTGAATTTTCTGTATATGTCCATTTTCTGCTCGCGCCGGATATATCCGTATTCTGCTTGGGAAGGGTTAATACTTTTCAGCTCCGGCCGATTCAACTGGGTATAATCATGTTGACCATCTGAAAAACATTACATTTTGATTACTAAGGAAACACTGAAAAATGCCTTCACCACGGAAATTTAAATATTTAGTCAGTTCACCACCATTAGTCAGTGGTGGCTAAGTTATGATCTGTACAATTCATCCAAATACTCAGTAACTGAAAATGGTTATATTTTTATAGGTACAGTACTAATGTATCTTCACTTTGGTGTATTTTATTGCACAGGACAAGAACAAGAGCACAAACCTTCTATGATGGGAGTCCTACTTCACCGGTTGGCATTTGTCACATGCCTATGAAACCTGCCTTTTGCGCAGAGACTCGGCAGGTTATGTTGCATGCTGCCAAGGAAGCTGGAGTTGAATGCCGAGAAACTGGAACGTGCGTTGCAATTGAAGGTCCAAGATTTTCCTCACTTGCTGAAAGTAATGTATTTCGTTCGTGGGGTGCTCACGTTATCAACATGACTACAGTGCCAGAGGTAAACACTACTATGCTACCCAACTAAAATTTGCTCTGTATTTTATATACCGTACTGTACCATGGAAATAGAAGCTATCTTCCACATTGACCAAATCTGGTTATGCAACTAACTTACTGAGGATAGCAATCCTATTTCTATCAGGTTTTTATTTGATTAAAACATTTTAAGAGATAAATCAGGTAATTTGAGTTTTGAATACGGTACTGTATTTTCTCAGGCGCCCTATGCCATTGTGGAAGATGCACACTCCATTCTTACGAGGAATACGTAGGGGAGGAAATTATGATGACAAATGTTTCTTGGTTGAAACTAGTATGAGTAGTTGTGTTGGTTTCAGCACTTATAAAAAAATCCAGAAGAAAGTACTGGGTCACCAAAGAATCGTGCAGGCCTTTCCTCTGTATCTTACGACTGATCAAAGTTGTCAACTCATATCCCCAATGTATCTTAAGAATACCAAGCTGATTTTGATGATGGATAGAGACAGTTCGATCAGAGGTGGAGGAGAATGCTTTTAAATGGGACGATGTCCAAGAACAAATGATGTACCAAGATCAGGCAAGATGGAGAGCGCTTGTTTGCCACACCCGGGAAACTGGAGATCAAAAATGATGATGATGATGATTGACTTACAGTAGAATTTATAATCTAGGAATTGATTGTATTAATCAATTCATAGATAATAAATTCTTTTAACTGTTATAGTAAACAGCTCTCCTCTCATACTTCTGTAGTATAGATTCCTGTAGTTACAGCTACTTCCATAGTGAGTTACTCAATGTTGGTGCATGCCTCTCTAAGTCTCTACATTGCCAACTTCTGCGTCCTCACAAAAAAACAGAAAACCAAATCCTTGAAACTCCAGAAATGTATGCTCCTTGCCGCATGGCTGTAACCCTTGCAAGCATTTCCACCCACTGATCACTACAGCTGTACCCTTTGTCTATCGAGTGGGAATGTCCACTGACAGCCCATTGCTCTGCTCTACTTTTCTGCCTTGTCTTGCCAGGTGGACCGGCTTACTCCGATTGGTGACCTCTCGGAAACCATATCACACCTCTCCAGCGCAAAATAGCACCTTACTTTCAGAAGCGCACTTCTTAATAAAGGTGCGAGAAAATACAGTACATTTTCCAAAGAATATGTGTTCTTTATAGTTAATGGTTTGATCCATATTACTCTTGGACAGTGATTTAATATGTTGTAGCCTCTGCAGTATGCATCATTTATTGTAAAACAACACAGCCTCCAACTAGAGTTTTAAGGATCAATTACTTTGTACCATTAATTGAGGAAAATACTGGATGAAGATTGTCATACCGGTGTAGGCTTTCACAGCCAAGCTAAGAATCTTCAGAACAAATTTGTAGATTATTTGGCTTTGGTGTATGTTTCTTGTTGTTTCATGCTTTCCCAGCGCGTGCAGCTGGCATTTTCGAAGATTTGTTCTGAATGGTTTAAAGTGACACTCTCATGAGTTTTTTTTATAGGCTATTAGCTGTATGCACCCATCATTGATGGGATTATTTTATAAGAATTGCAGTATTTAACAGAGCTTCTTGATATATGTATGGGCATAGCACGATGTCTAGACCTCTTCTAGTTAATACACAGCATAATTGTAAATATCCTGATTATCAGTGCTCATATTCAAGCATAATCCTAGAAATTCTTTTTGTATTTTTCAGAATTTTATTCTCATGTAGAAGTATTCATTTATTCTTATCAAACTACTGGTAATTTAATGTTTTAATACATATTTAGCCTACAGGCAAATGACCTTGCTGTTCCACCCCTTACGACAACAATAATTAACTTACAAACATATTTAGCCTGCAAAAACACTATTTCATTCTAAATAGAAACCTTAGAAGCCAATTTTTCAGTGTTGCCTTATTAGTAATGGATATTGTTTTTCAGTTGGTCAACACGATTACAATCCCAATCATTACAAGAATAGATTAAAATACCCTCTGTTCCAAGTCTTTTATAGCCAGAGATTGCTACCATCACCTGATACATGTGATTATTAGTTACAGTGATTTCCTAATAACTTAATACAAAAATCCTTGTCAGTAAGATTAATAAATCGCAACATGAATTTAAAAATAAGTCGCAGAACTCACAAATAATTTACATGGTAATAAATGCTATAAACAATTATCGAAACACTAATAATGGCTATTAATTATATACTTCTTTCTTCTTTATCTGGCACTACAGCCCGGTGTGAGCTTTGGCCTCGCCAACCACAGATTTCCATCGATCTCGATCTTGGACAGCTGTTCTCCAGGGTCGTCCGTTCGTTGTTTGCAAGGCCACCTCCACTTCATCTTTCCATCGATACCTTGGTCTCCCAGGGCGTCGTCTTGTTTCCATTCTGGCTTTATATATAATCTTTGGTGTTCTTTTGTCTTCCATCCTCTCAATGTGGCCCAGTCATCAAAGTCTTTGTGATTTTATATATCGAACAATGTCTTCGCTTTTGAGGATTTCATCTATTTCTCTATTAGTTCGTATCCTCCATTCTCCTCTTTTGTACTATCTTAAACTTATCATTACAAGAAGAGGGAGAAATCTGTGTAATTTTTTCCAGGTTGTATCCTATATCAAAAATGTATTGTATACATGTAATTGATCAAATGGATAAATAAAAATCTAATCTAATCATTTCCCAATAATTGGGATTGTAAATCTGATGACCAACTGAAAAGTTAAAATATCAATTTTATTCCTTACAAAAATTCCCTTACTTCCAAAATTATAAAATCGCAACATTTTCTAAATTTCTAACTTTCAAAACCACTAAATTCAAACAATCTCAAAATTCCAAAACTTCAAACACCACAATTACAGTAGTACAAAGCATAAAAAGAACAAAATTTCTCAAACTTCAAAATTTCAAAACTTTAATCTTAGCCAAAAGGTCATTCCATTTCTCCTTCTCCAACTTACAATTCACCACCACCCTTCTCCTGTATCTCTCAAACTCCCAAACAATCCCCTGCTCTGGCCCAAGAGATGGTGCGACCATCTATGGGGGCCCGCCCACCCTTCTTGGGTGGGAATGAAATGACCCCTTTATTATTATTGATCATAAAGGTTTAACTTGTACAATCAACTACTCCACATTATAATTAGCACTGAGTGTCTTTTGCATCTGAATCACAATTCACATTTTCTCTGCCTGATCCGCAAATTACAAATTGTGTAGGAGACATTTTATTGATGGGAACTCATAATACTGGCACCTCTTGATGATCACATCACCAGGGGAGTAATGGCGCTGTTTGCCTCTCACCAAGGCATTCCCAGTTAATGTATGTAAGATTCTCAAGGTGAAATGTCACATGTGGGGGTTTGGATTTCACTTAAATAGAAGGTTCCATGGCTAAGGATCACCAAATTGATGTTTACATAAAACTGCAACCTTCCTTACCACATCACTAGAGACAGTCAAAATTCTTGAATGAAAGGAGCTAAAATTCTCAGTTAATGAGGGTAAAAATTTCTTGAGTGAAACTGAATTTTTCACACTGCTTTATGAAGTTAGTATGCCAGTAATAATTAGTTATTGAGAGTTGTACACAGACAACAGTTCCAAGTTTTTGCTTGAAAGTTTCGTTATTCTATGTCAGCACACTCGAGAACTGTGAAAAAGAAACTATAATCGTATTCCTCTCCTATAGCGTCTATAATTTTATTATTGCAGCCAATGGCCAGTACTTCCTTTTTTTTAGGACGGGTCAGTGAAGGGATATTGGAAGGACATCGACCGTGGACGTTTTGAAAGGAACCGTCCTGGCATTTGCCTGATGGTGAAAATGGGAAAGCCACGAAAACCATTTTCAGGACGGCCGAGGTGGGATTTGAACCCACGCTCTCCCGAAGCATGGCACGAGGTAGCGTGTTAGCGCTTTCGGCCACCGAGGCAACATCATTCCAAACCTTGTAGATTTTTTCAAATATGACAAGGCAGAAAACAGTTCTGTTTTGGAACTTGGTCAATAAATGTTATGAAAAAATAATCAAAAATTTTCAAATTTAATTTAGGCTATTATTTGCCAAAAAATTATTATTTTTTCCACGAATAAGGACAAAAAAAGAAAGATGTTTAATTCGCTAGTCATTGATTTGTTGCGTTTTTTCGTGAGTGTTCTGTGAGTTGAAACGTGTAATTATATGCAATTTTTTTTAAATGTATGACATGTTCTAAACCAATGTTGATTTGTTTTAATTTTTTCATGATTTCATGAGTTGCGAATTTTGACTGTCCCTACACATCACTATTAGCTTACAAGTATGTCACTTCACATAGGTGACTGATGACATGTTGTATCTCTGCAACTAACTCTATTCACTGAACAAAGAGGAATATCTTGTGGTTAAAAGTGAAGTTGCAGAATTCAAACATGGTGGAAGACCAGCTTTTCCTAATTCACAAATTAATGTCAATAAAGACAACTTAGGAGACAAAGAGGGATTATGAGATAAATAATAGTGCATTATATTTCCAGAATGAGTGCTGCGGCAATTAGACCGCACATGAAATATTGAATATTAAATGGAGAAAATGTTGACAACATTATCACTGCAGACTGAATCTTAAATGTGAGGGAAGAAGCACACCAGCTAACTTGGCTGGATGTAGAGTCTGGACTTAAAAGCATGAGAAATAGCAAGTCTCCAGGATATGAACTCACCATTGACATGATCAAGGCAGCTGGAGTACTTGGTATACAGTGGTTATATAGATTACTCTCTGTCATCTGGACTGAGAACAGCATATGAACAGGATATGAACTCACCATTGACATGATCAAGGCAGCTGGAGTACTTGGTATACAGTGGTTATATAGATTACTCTCTGTCATCTGGACTGAGAACAGCGTACCAGAAGACTGCATAAAAGGCGTCATAATTACTATACATTAAAAGGGAAATAGGAAGAAATGTGGGAATTACAGGTATCACTCTACTTTTTCATTCACTCGAGCTTTTGGAGAAGATAATTGAGAAAAGAGTCAAGACATTAATAGAATCACTCTTGGAGGAGGAGCAACATGGCTGCAGGAAGGACCGAAGTACTGTAGTCCCCATATTTGCTGTGAGAATGCTATCAGTGAAGTACTGAGAACATGGGAAGAACTTGGTAATTTGCATATTAAGGCTTTCACGGCCCGGATTATTATATAAATAATTCATGCTTTTGGGCTAATGCCGTGTGTATTTTTAATTTGAACCATACGTTTCGGAGAAACCTTGCCTCCTTTGTCAATGGAAATAAACAATGTGGCCATAGAAAGTAAATCAATGAGATTACAAAAAAAAAATATAGATAAATTCCTCTGTTCGTCACCAGAGAGCAGCTGCCAGAAATTACTGTATGGACCATGTGGGTAGTTTATTGGCTGAGGAATAACCCACCCACCAAGGGAAGATGATTAAAAAAAAGGAAGTAGGTTTTGGATTGGAAAAAAAAAGGATAGAAAATAGGAGGAGAGTCCCACAAAATTAATAAGTTTAGCTTTAAATACCTTTAGATGCAGTTGCCACTGAAAATTAACTCTTTGATACCTAAAGTAGGTACGAGCTTGGTCGAAGCTAACGGGAACCGCAGCCGGGACTTGGGCGATTTGCAAGAGAGAGGCTTTAGTGTATTTCCTCCCAAGCATGTATGAAACTACTATAGGGAAGGGTGATGGTCTGGCAAGACTGATAGTAACAAATTTGCTGTATGTCTTCTCAAAGAAATTGGGTTTTACAAAATAATTCGAAGAATGCCAATGATTTAACTCAGGTTTGGTATTTTCAATTTCCAAAATTATGGAGTTCCTGTAAGGGTGACCAAGTGTCTCTAAGAAGGAAAATGATAAAAGATTATGCCTTATGGAGTAATCTTGGTAAATGAACCAATGGTTGCATTGGAAAATGGCTAAGCTTTTACTCAGCGAGGAGCCGGCTAAAAGTTTAGACAAAAAGAAACACTTATCTTTTAGAAAACTGACCATAAGTTTTCGGAGAGGGTCTCCACAAGCAGGTAGCTGGCTTAGCGAGCTTTACTTGCCTTACTGGCCAATTAGAATTAGCTATTAAAGCTAAAAAGAACTTTAGTGAGGTGAAAATTAAGAGTTCTTGCTCAAATGCAACAAATGGTGAAAGCCCTATTAATGATTTTAATGTCATTGAGTGAGGAGAGTCAAGGAAGATAGGATTTTGCCTAAACTTTGTATTCGCAAATGAAAAAGCGAAAGGATACGCTTCATTTATTTTACAATTCCAAGAAGTTCGAGGAAATTAACAATTATGTAATATAATTTTGACAAACATAGTTCATTTGAACTTTTTAACAAATGGGGTCGCAGACCTCTCAACATTAAACGTTTGCTCCAGGCAATTGACAATTTACAAGGTTTCAAACCTTACATGTTTCTAAAATCTTTATAAGATTTAAACAAATAAACAATGAAGCAATTAAAGTTTGAACGTGAATTGGAGTACAAAGAGTGTACCTTAAGAAATTCTTGAGAGAATGTTCTAGAGAAAGTGACAATTTCGAAAATAACAATAATAAAAACATGAAAAAATAAGATAGAAGTTCCTACAACTTCTTATATTTATACAGAATTACTATATGAGAATTGTACAAAAGAGGGCAGGTCACTTACTGTGAAACCTGAAGAAAGTTAAAAGGAAGGTTCTAGACTTCCCAAGTTTGAGCAGGAATCACTAGCCAAATGGGACAGTTTCCATTTCGTGAAACCTGAACATGACTCGCTCAAGAGTTTAAGGAATTGTTTTCCCTGATTATAGGAAAGGAACAATGTGATTTGAAACTTGTATCACACAAGCAATTATGCAGAATTTAATTAATGTTAAACTAGCAAAGTTGTAAGGGCACTTCGAGAGTGACACCTTATAGGAAAGTTACAATTTTCTTAATGTGGGTTGTTAGTAAAAGGTTGAGGAAAGATCATTGGGATATAGGATCAATGTTCATGGCCTTATTTAAATATAAACGGACGATCGCGACGCGGTAGTAAAGTTGAGCAAGCACTGGTTTTCACTATAGTATATAAAGATGGATGCAAAGTTCACTATAGAAACACTAAAGTTTATGAGAAAGAAAGTTATTGCAATTATGGAAATAACTGATTGCACTATATAGGTGAGAGTCTATTTCTTGAAAAAGTTGTGATTTACAATTAAATGTACCATAAAACATTCAGTGGTTCCAGCGGTGGAAGAAAGTTAGCTATTGCAACAATTTGTGAGGAAGATTCCTCATTTTAAATAGTATTTTCACAAGTGAGTGAAAAATACCTGACGGCAAGACTCGCAGATAGAGTACAAGATCTCGAAGGTTCCAGAACGACCTTAGTGGAAAAAATGGGGTTGAGAAATCCAACGGAGGAACTAGCTTAATGAATTATAGACAGCGGGTATTAGGTAATATCCCACGTAGTGAGAGGATTTCTCATTTGAATAGCTTAAGAAAGCTCTTTTTTTAGTAAAGTTGGCTTATACAAGCAAAAGCTCAACATGGCAAATCCCACGAAGAATGATTTTTGCCCCAAAGTAAATAATTTCACACTGTCTATAAAAGTATCATTAAAAGCACGTGGAAGTTAAAACCATGAAGATGAGGTTAAAACTTTTAAAATGGTACTTATCTTGATTTCATGTTGAAGGCGAAGTTTCCCTGAATGACAACTACCTTGCCAACATGGCGTAGAAGAGTGTGTGCCTCTTGGTTTGAGGAGGCTATCTCGAGAGGAGCTTTAACTGATCGAGTCAACTGCCGACTGAGAAGTGAGACCTGCTCAACGGAGCACGGAGGGACCAAGGAAGGGGAAAAGAGTGGGGGGTAGGAGACAAAAGGAGAACATATAAGCATTGCCAATGTTACAACAAAAAAATGATCTCTTGCTGAGCTGGTCTTCAAAGAGTTGATAACAGATGATACTAGCGCAGCATGGTGAGTATAGAAGTAGACGTAGTCCTCTTGCTCAAGGAGAAAATAGCTGGCGATGGTAACAGGATCTGGTGGCCAAATGGATAAGTAAGTCCTCTAGCGCCAGGAAGAATTGAGGAGTTTCAGAGATTCGCTGCGAGATGACGCTAGGTGGGTCACAGAAGTTATATATCTAGAACAGACTTATGAAGACATAAGAGATTTGCCTATCAAGGAGAAAACAAAAGATCACTGTTGGTGTTTGACAAAGAGAAAGGAAGAAATGAACATGCAAGGAGCAATAAAAATTATATCTCAGGTACCGTGTATTCAAAGAATACACCATACTGGGGGGGGAAAACACCAACAGAGAGCAAATAAGCAGTTACACATTTAATGGAAGAGGAGCGATCAAAGACAGGGGTCTTGTAATCGAACCGTTAATGGTCAAGACTCTGACCACCCTGACTCTCCCATCTCTTCCAGGATAACACTTGGTCACTCTACCGGAAGTCCAGACTAGAGGGGGAGAAACATCCCTAACCAAGACCAAGTCCCCCACTTTAATGTCGGGACTGGAAAGAAACCACTTCTGCCTCCGTTGCAAGGAAGTTAAATATTCCAAGTTCCATCTCTTCCAAAAAGAATTACGGAGGGCTTCAAGTTTACGCCAAACAATAGGTAGATTAAAATCCCTGTAAGAATTGGGAATAGGAGGAGGGGCAGAAAGAGAAGTGCCGATAAGGAAGTGACCAGGGGTGAGTGGAAGTAGGTCATCAGGGTCATTGGAAAGCGGAGTTAAAGGGCGAGAGTACATGACGTTTAGTGAGCTTGACGCAAGATTCCCACCTACCACCATGATGCGGAGCGTAAGGAGGTATAAAGCGCCATTTGAAACCTTTTGAATAAGAAAAATTAGAAATTTGTTCCATGGCAGGAGAGGAAGTGAGAGCTTTCTTCCACAGGGAAGCTGCGCCCTGAAAGGTGGAAGCGTTATCAGAGAACATCTCAGAAGGAACACCACGCCTAGCAGTGAAACGAGAGACAGCTGATAAAAAATAAGAAGTAGAAGCATTCGTTACTAGTTCCAAGTGGATTGCGCCGGTAACCATGCAAACAAAGAGAGAAACATAAAGCTTACCAAACAATTTGCGTTTAGCTTCAGGAGAGTTTCGTTGATATTGGAACGGACCCATATAGTCCACGCCAGTTAAAGCAAATGGGCGTATAGGAGAAGAGCGAAAAGAGGGCAGATCGCTCATTAATTGAGTATTGATTTTAGGTTTCGCTTTTAAACAAGGAATGCACTTGTGAATTACAGAAGAAACTTCATGAATTCCATTTATAATCCAGTACTTTTCCCTTAAGAGGCAAAGCAGAGTACGTGTACCAACATGAAGATTACGGTAATGAAAGTCACGTATAATTAAGGAAGTTACGTGATGTTTGGAAGGCAAAATAACGGGATGCTTTTTGTCCTCAGAGAGTAAAGATTGCGAGAGCCTTCCACCTACCCTGAGTAACCCATGGTCATCAAGAAAAGGGGCTAAAGCACGGAGACGGCTGGATTTGGGAAGATCTCTTTTAGAAGAAAGCAATGACAATTCAGAAGAAAAGGCTTCTTGCTGTGTCAGTTGTAAAACCTTAACGGTAGCGAGATTCAATTCATGATTGGTAAGGTGTGGTTTAGGGAGAAGAGGTTGGTCAACCACAAGATATTTCCATCTAAGGAGATAGGCGACAATTCGTAGTAATTTATGAAAAGAAGAATAGCGGGACAACAAAGGATGAGAAGCGTTGGAAACAAGACACGAAGCAATGGATAGAGGTACTTTAGCGTCAGGCAAGTTGGAGTTTGTAGCTGGGGGTTTAGAAGGCCATGAAGAAGATTCTTCGATTAGCCACGAGGGCCCATGCCAGTACAATTGGGAAGCTGCCAATTGAGAGGGTAAACAACCACGAGAGATAATATCGGCTGGATTATCCGCACTGGGAACATGCCTCCATTGACATCCAGAAGAAAGAGTTTGAATTTTGGAAACCCTGTTTGCAACGAAAGTTTGCCAGTGAGAGGGGTTCTTGGGGATCCAAGAAAGGGCGATCATGGAATCGCTCCAGAGATAGATTTGCGAGAATTCGACTTTTAATACTTCCCGTAATTTCTTGACAAGTTCTGCAGCCATGAGTGCAGCGCACAGTTCGAGCCTAGGCAAAGTGATAGTTTTAAGAGGAGCGACCTTCGATTTGGCACAAACAAGGTTGGAAACTGGAGATCCATAGAGTGAATCGTGATGAACTAAATATGCACAGCAACCATAAGCTTTTTCGGAACTGTCCGCGAACACATGAAGGGAAAAAGATGCATTAGAATGAGAGCTGATTAAATTCCTGGGAATTTCAATAAGGGAAAGATCCAGCAAATTGCTGCGAAACGAGAGCCAACGATTAAGAAAAGAAAAAGGGACAGTGTCATCCCATTCACATTTAAGCGACCACAGCTCTTGCATGAAGAGTTTGGCTATAACGATAACTGGGGCAAGGAATTGAAGTGGATCAAAAATTTTTGCAATTTCAGAGAG
This sequence comes from Meconema thalassinum, assembly GCA_946902985.2. Classification (NCBI taxonomy): domain Eukaryota; kingdom Metazoa; phylum Arthropoda; class Insecta; order Orthoptera; family Tettigoniidae; genus Meconema; species Meconema thalassinum. The sequence goes on from OX336392.1 coordinate 21,613,897, forward strand.
AATTTGTCTTTTTGTATCAGGAAGCTCTTCTGCGAGCGAAACTTTATAGATAAGAGTGTCAGTGCTAGTGCACCAGTGAACTCCTAGAGTTTTTATAGATTCGGAGTTTCCACAAATTTCGACAGAAGAAGGATCTACGTCTTCGATGGGAAACTGAGCGAGAAACTCAGGGGAGTTGGAGTTCCACTTATGGAGTGGGAAACCTCCATTCCTTAGTAATGCTTGAAGTTCTAAAGATACAAAAGAAGCTTCCTCCAAAGAGGGGAAGGATTGCAAATAATCGTCAACATAAAATGACGTAGTTAGTGCTTCAGAGGCTTTGGGGTTAAATAAATGACCATCTTGAGAGGCTAGCAAGTGTAGGGATCGGATAGCAAGGAAAGCAGAGGGTTTTAAGCCATAAGTAACCGTTTTCAAGCGAAATACCTTAATGGGCTTACTGATTTCATCACGCCACAAGATTCTTTGAAGATCTCGTTGTTCTGATTGAATTAACACTTGACGGTACATCTGTTTTATGTCGGCTATGACAGCTATGGGAAATAATCGAAAGTTTAAGAGTATAGCAGATAAATCTGATTGAATAGCAGGACCAGAATAAAGAGTGTCGTTAAGGCTGTTGCCATTAACGTCGGGTGATGAACCATTGAAAACAACTCGAATTTTATCTTTTACAAGAGGGTTTTTCCACACGGGATGATGATTTAAATAAACTGTTTCAATTGGGGGGTGCAAATCATCATCAGATTTGTTAACAACTTCCATATGATCTAAGCTTTCATACTCATCCATGAAATCAGTGTACTGTTGTTTAACAAGAGGTTCCTTCTTGAATTTGCTCTCGATAGCGAAGAGAGCTTTTCGAGCTTTAGGCTGAGAGTTGATAAGTTTAGGAGGATAATTTAATCTTGGCATTTGAACGACGAACCGGCCATCAGAAGAACGAGTGGTGGTGTTTAAAAAAAGTTGCTCACAGAATTCATTTTCTGAAGAGGTTACATTAGGAGAATCAATATTTTCAAGCCTCCAGAACTGTTCTAGGTCAGTATTGGAGAAGTAACATTGCGATGCGGGTTGAGGAGAATAATGGGGAAGTTGACCGGTGACGATCCATCCAAAATTAGTGTCTCTGGCGACCACGTTTGAGGATAACTTACGAACCTGTTTACGTAGGCAATTCCAGAAAACATTGGCACTAAAGAGTATGTCAATAGGGTTTTGCATATTGAAAAAAGGATCGGCTAGCCTTAAATGCAAGGGAATGTTTAACCCTGAAATATCCACAGAGTGACTTGGAGTGTCTTCTCCAATGCTATTAAGAATTAGACAATTAAGTTTAAGAAAGTTGTTTCTATGACAAGTATCTCTTATAGTTAGCTTTGAGAATTGTAAAGCTTGCGATTTTGAGCTGTTGATGCCCGACACGTTGATAGAAGTGGGGTTTACAGGTAGACCTAGTTTTCTAATCAAGGAATTAGACACAAAATCATGAGTTGCCGCTGAGTCTAGAAGACCGCGTGCACGGACCCAGTTGCCAAAGTTATCCTGAACTTCGATTTGGACAGTAGACAACAATACTTGAGCACTGCGAATGGACTTGGCATTTTGAATATACGATGAAGCATTAGAACTGTTAGTACTATCATTTTTCGGAGAAGTAGATGCTGTCGATGACCTTGCCTGATCATGACGATGTAGCAAAGTATGATGAGCCTTTTCACAATGGTAGCAAAGTCTTGTGGACTTACAGTTAGAAGCAGAATGCGTGGGCGCTAGGCAGTTGAAACAATGTTTGTTTTGAGCGACTAATTTTCGTCTGTCGTCGACTGACATTTCTTTAAAAGATTTGCAGAGGTATAGGGCATGGGGATCTTTACAAAGTATGCACTTTACAGGTTCGTTTAAACTTTTGCGAGGTTCGCTTTGCGTGTTTAAAACAATAGAGCTAGCAACACGACGTTCACTAGACCTAGTTGGGTAACCAGTAGTGTTTGATTTAAATTTGGATGAGCTGGACCCGGGTTTTTGGGTATTGGACGCTGAGCGTTCACTTTTGGGTTTGATGGACATTAATTCGAATTTGGAACTAGTAGATGAAGGTTCACTTTGATTAGCTAGAGCGGTTAAAAGTTGGCATCTAGCGTTTATGAAAGTAACTAAATGCTCGTAAGTGTAGTCGTCTTCTTTAGAAAGTTCAATTTCCCAAGCTTTGAGGGTAGCAGCATCAACTTTAGAGACTACTAAATGTATTAGGAAAGTATCCCAATGTTCAGTAGGTTGATCTAATTGGGACAAAGCTTTAACGTGGAGTTGGGTAGTGTCAACTAAAGTACGCAAACTAGTGACGTCATTGTGCTGTGACGCAGGTAGGTTAAATAGAGCCTTCATATGGCGTTGAATACGTAAACGTAAATTTCCATATCTTTCCTTTAATAAGTTAAAGGCAATGGGGTAATTTTCGGCACGTAGAGGAAGTGCTTCAACCAACTGCAAAGCTTGACCTCGGAGGATAGATCTCAAGTAATGAAACTTGTAAATGACTTGAATGTCTTCATTGTCATGAACAAGGGAGCAAAATAATTCATAGAAAGAATCCCAAGTGTATTCATCTCCAGAGAAATGGGGTAAATCAATTTTAGGTAAAGTTGGTTTGGGCTTGTGAGTGCCCTCACGGAAGGAAGTTTGTGGTTCGTGAAGGGAACCAAGAACAGAAGCGTCCTTTTTCTGCTCCTCTTCGAGTTGGCGTATTATTTTGAAAGCAGAACCTATGCCTTCGTAATATAGGTTTTCTACTTCGACACGATCTTCTGTTTGATTGAGCATGCAAGTTTCTATTTCAGTTTGAATGTTACAGTAGTTTTCATATGAACGTTCAAAATCCTTTACACGATGTTTCAACAAGTCCAATTGCGCGTCTGAGGGATCTAATTCTTTTATGTACCTTCTGAATCGGGTAATTTGCCCTTTATAGGATGCTCGTTTAGAAGTAAGTTTTTCATCCTTATCCTTATCAGTGGGAGCCATATTAAAGAAGGTAGATGAAAATGTAACTCACGAAACTGTGGAACCTTGGAAATGCTGTCAAGCTGGCAGCAGCGAATGAGTAGAAAGAACGGGACACACCAAAGGAGACAGGAGCGGCCTCTTTCCCGTTCACAGGCTTTGCATGATGTAATTATAGCTGAAAAATTCAACACAGATATTAGTAATATGCAAAGTATTGTCAAATGACACTTGACAAACAATGGACATAGCAAATGGACTCTCCCGGGTTTCTGGGACCAAATTTTGGGTAGTTTATTGGCTGAGGAATAACCCACCCACCAAGGGAAGATGATTAAAAAAAAGGAAGTAGGTTTTGGATTGGAAAAAAAAGGATAGAAAATAGGAGGAGAGTCCCACAAAATTAATAAGTTTAGCTTTAAATACCTTTAGATGCAGTTGCCACTGAAAATTAACTCTTTGATACCTAAAGTAGGTACGAGCTTGGTCGAAGCTAACGGGAACCGCAGCCGGGACTTGGGCGATTTGCAAGAGAGAGGCTTTAGTGTATTTCCTCCCAAGCATGTATGAAACTACTATAGGGAAGGGTGATGGTCTGGCAAGACTGATAGTAACAAATTTACTGTATGTCTTCTCAAAGAAATTGGGTTTTACAAAATAATTCGAAGAATGCCAATGATTTAACTCAGGTTTGGTATTTTCAATTTCCAAAATTATGGAGTTCCTGTAAGGGCGACCAAGTGTCTCTAAGAAGGAAAATGATAAAAGATTATGCCTTATGGAGTAATCTTGGTAAATGAACCAATGGTTGCATTGGAAAATGGCTAAGCTTTTACTCAGCGAGGAGCCGGCTAAAAGTTTAGACAAAAAGAAACACTTATCTTTTAGAAAACTGACCATAAGTTTTCGGAGAGGGTCTCCACAAGCAGGTAGCTGGCTTAGCGAGCTTTACTTGCCTTACTGGCCAATTAGAATTAGCTATTAAAGCTAAAAAGAACTTTAGTGAGGTGAAAATTAAGAGTTCTTGCTCAAATGCAACAAATGGTGAAAGCCCTATTAATGATTTTAATGTCATTGAGTGAGGAGAGTCAAGGAAGATAGGATTTTGCCTAAACTTTGTATTCGCAAATGAAAAAGCGAAAGGATACGCTTCATTTATTTTACAATTCCAAGAAGTTTGAGGAAATTAACAATTATGTAATATAATTTTGACAAACATAGTTCATTTGAACTTTTTAACAAATGGGGTCGCAGACCTCTCAACATTAAACGTTTGCTCCAGGCAATTGACAATTTACAAGGTTTCAAACCTTACACGTTTCTAAAATCTTTATAAGATTTAAACAAATAAACAATGAAGCAATTAAAGTTTGAACGTGAATTGGAATACAAAGAGTGTACCTTAAGAAATTCTTGAGAGAATGTTCTAGAGAAATTGACAATTTCGAAAATAACAATAATAAAAACATGAAAAAATAAGATAGAAGTTCCTACAACTTCTTATATTTATACAGAATTACTATATGAGAATTGTACAAAAGAGGGCAGGTCACTTACTGTGAAACCTGAAGAAAGTTAAAAGGAAGGTTCTAGACTTCCCAAGTTTGAGCAGGAATCACTAGCCAAATGGGACAGTTTTCATTTCGTGAAACCTGAACATGACTCGCTCAAGAGTTTAAGGAATTGTTTTCCCTGATTATAGGAAAGGAACAATGTGATTTGAAACTTGTATCACACAAGCAATTATGCAGAATTTAATTAATGTTAAACTAGCAAAGTTGTAAGGGCACTTCGAGAGTGACACCTTATAGGAAAGTTACAATTTTCTTAATGTGGGTTGTTAGTAAAAGGTTGAGGAAAGATCATTGGGATATAGGATCAATGTTCATGGCCTTATTTAAATATAAACGGACGATCGCGACGCGGTAGTAAAGTTGAGCAAGCACTGGTTTTCACTATAGTATATAAAGATGGATGCAAAGTTCACTATAGAAACACTAAAGTTTATGAGAAAGAAAGTTATTGCAATTATGGAAATAACTGATTGCACTATATAGGTGAGAGTCTATTTCTTGAAAAAGTTGTGATTTACAATTAAATGTACCATAAAACATTCAGTGGTTCCAGCGGTGGAAGAAAGTTAGCTATTGCAACAATTTGTGAGGAAGATTCCTCATTTTAAATAGTATTTTCACAAGTGAGTGAAAAATACCTGACGGCAAGACTCGCAGATAGAGTACAAGATCTCGAAGGTTCCAGAACGACCTTAGTGGAAAAAATGGGGTTGAGAAATCCAACGGAGGAACTAGCTTAATGAATTATAGACAGCGGGTATTAGGTAATATCCCACGTAGTGAGAGGATTTCTCATTTGAATAGCTTAAGAAAGCTCTTTTTTTAGTAAAGTTGGCTTATACAAGCAAAAGCTCAACATGGCAAATCCCACGAAGAATGATTTTTGCCCCAAAGTAAATAATTTCACACTGTCTATAAAAGTATCATTAAAAGCACGTGGAAGTTAAAACCATGAAGATGAGGTTAAAACTTTTAAAATGGTACTTATCTTGATTTCATGTTGAAGGCGAAGTTTCCCTGAATGACAACTACCTTGCCAACATGGCGTAGAAGAGTGTGTGCCTCTTGGTTTGAGGAGGCTAGCTCGAGAGGAGCTTTAACTGATCGAGTCAACTGCCGACTGAGAAGTGAGACCTGCTCAACGGAGCACGGAGGGACCAAGGAAGGGGAAAAGAATGGGGGGTAGGAGACAAAAGGAGAACATATAAGCATTGCCAATGTTACAACAAAAAAATGATCTCTTGCTGAGCTGGTCTTCAAAGAGTTGATAACAGATGATACTAGCGCAGCATGGTGAGTAAAGAAGTAGACATAGTCCTCTTGCTCAAGGAGAAAATAGCTAACGATGGTAACAGGATCTGGTGGCCAAATGGATAAGTAAGTCCTCTAGCGCCAGGAAGAATTGAGGAGTTTCAGAGATTCGCTGCGAGATGACGCTAGGTGGGTCACAGAAGTTATATATCTAGAACAGACTTATGAAGACATAAGAGATTTGCCTATCAAGGAGAAAACAAAAGATCACTGTTGGTGTTTGACAAAGAGAAAGGAAGAAATGAACATGCAAGGAGCAATAAAAATTATATCTCAGGTACCGTGTATTCAAAGAATACACCACCATGGTGGAACGGCGGACAGATTAGTAAGTAACGAGAAGGTAAAGGGGGCGGTGTGGAAATATAGAAACTCCTCGAAGAATGAGGAGGGGGGGGGGGGGAGGTGGGAGGGTTAGATGGATATATAGGGAAACATAAACAAAAGGGAAGTGTATCTGATCGATACCTAACGTCATACAGTCAACGGCGAAAAAAACAGATGGAAACTCCCCCAGTGACGAACAAAGGAGATCAAATCCAGGCTCTGAGCCCTAGAGGGAAAATGTACAATTTTAAATATGTGAAGAACAGAGAGACTGAGAGGAACTATCTCCCTAGATCCTTAATAACTGGTAGCCAAGTGTCACTTAGCTGATATCCTGTGTCTCTGTTAAAATTATTGGGATTTTTACGAATTTCAACTGCCTCCCTTATAATTCTAGACCAGTTGTGCTTAACAAGGGCAAGCGCATGAGCATCCTTGAAACAAACATCATGCCCTGAAGTCAGGGCATGTTCAGCTATAGCTGATTTGTCAGGTTGGTTTAGACGGATGTTCCTTTCATGCTCTTTGATGCGAGTTGCAATGGACCGTTTTGTTTGTCCAATGTAGACTTTTCCGCAAGTACATGGGACTTCATACACCCCAGGTTGTAGTGTTGGGGACAATTTATCTTTGTTTAATGCTAAACGTTGACCAATTTTCGTCATAGTGCCGAAAACTGTTTTTATCTTATGCTTGCGGAGAATCTTAGCAACGCGGTCAGTGGTGTTGTGAATATAAGGGAGGTAAGCAGTTCCTCTCACGTCGGAGCTCTGAGAAGGTTGTCTATCCCTCCTTCTGGGATGTAGGGACCTATATATAGTGGATTCATTATAGCCATTACCCTTAAAGATGGTTTGTAAGGCATGTAACTCTTCCTGAAGAGTTGATGCCTCACAAATACGTTCCGCTCTTTTGGCTAGAGTTGTTATAATTCCTTGTTTTTGTGCTGGGTGGTGGTGGGAGTCCGCATGTAAATAACGGTTAGTGTGAGTTGGCTTACGGTAGACGCTGTGCCCCATGGAGCCATCCGCCTTCCTCCTCACAAGAACATCCAAAAAAGGTAAGCCTCCACCCGACTCTAGCTCCATTGTGAAGTGGATTGAAGGATGCAGCTGATTTAGGTGGTTCAGAAAGTGGTTCAGTTTCTCAGAACCCTCCTCCCACACCACGAACGTATCATCCACATACCTCCACCAAATCATAGGTTTGAAAGACGCCGAAGATATAGCCTCCCCCTCAAAATGTTCCATGAAAAAATTTGCCACGACAGGCGAGAGTGGACTTCCCATGGTCACACCATCAGTCTGCTCGTAATATTTACCATCCCACAAGAAATAACTGGAACACAAGCAGTGGTGGAATAATCGGACAATGTCCTCAGGAAACAAATCCTTGATGAGTGACATGACCGAGTCCACCGGCACTCTGGTAAACAAGGACTCGACATCAAAACTCACCAAAATAGCATTTGGTTGAACGGCGATGGTTGACAATTTTTCGACGAAATGGGTTGAATCCCTAATGTAGGACTGTGTGCGCCCCAAGTGTGGCTGAAGCAACTTGCTGAGTGCACTCGTGATCCAACCACTCGTGTATCCAATGCCACTGCTAAGCTTGTTAAACTGTCATCTATTCCAAAAGAAGAGGGAAGATGTCATATTCCGAGAGATGCTGTTCCTCCGAGATTGTATGGTCTTCCAAAAATCCATAAGCAAGACGTCCCTCTTCGACCAATTGTTAGCACAATAGGTTCTCCAACTTACGCTCTTGCGCAATATCTCAGCAAGTTGCTTCAGCCACACTTGGGGCGCACACAGTCCTACATTAGGGATTCAACCCATTTCGTCGAAAAATTGTCAACCATCGCCGTTCAACCAAATGCTATTTTGGTGAGTTTTGATGTCGAGTCCTTGTTTACCAGAGTGCCGGTGGACTCGGTCATGTCACTCATCAAGGATTTGTGTCCTGAGGACATTGCCCGATTATTCCACCACTGCTTGTGTTCCAGTTATTTCTTGTGGGATGGTAAATATTACGAGCAGACTGATGGTGTGGCCATGGGAAGTCCACTCTCGCCTGTCGTGGCAAATTTTTTCATGGAACATTTTGAGGGGGAGGCTATATCTTCGGCGTCTTTCAAACCTGTGATTTGGTGGAGGTATGTGGATGATACGTTCGTGGTGTGGGAGGAGGGTTCTGAGAAACTGAACCACTTTCTGAACCACCTAAATCAGCTGCATCCTTCAATCCACTTCACAATGGAGCTAGAGTCGGGTGGAGGCTTACCTTTTTTGGATGTTCTTGTGAGGAGGAAGGCGGATGGCTCCATGGGGCACAGCGTCTACCGTAAGCCAACTCACACTAACCGTTATTTACATGCGGACTCCCACCATCACCCAGCACAAAAACAAGGAATTATAACAACTCTAGCCAAAAGAGCGGAACGCATTTGTGAGGCATCAACTCTTCAGGAAGAGTTACATGCCTTACAAACCATCTTTAAGGGTAATGGCTATAATGAATCCACTATATATAGGTCCCTACATCCCAGAAGGAGGGATAGACAACCTTCTCAGAGCTCCGACGTGAGAGGAACTGCTTACCTCCCTTATATTCACAACACCACTGACCGCGTTGCTAAGATTCTCCGCAAGCATAAGATAAAAACAGTTTTCGGCACTATGACGAAAATTGGTCAACGTTTAGCATTAAACAAAGATAAATTGTCCCCAACACTACAACCTGGGGTGTATGAAGTCCCATGTACTTGCGGAAAAGTCTACATTGGACAAACAAAACGGTCCATTGCAACTCGCATCAAAGAGCATGAAAGGAACATCCGTCTAAACCAACCTGACAAATCAGCTATAGCTGAACATGCCCTGACTTCAGGGCATGATGTTTGTTTCAAGGATGCTCATGCGCTTGCCCTTGTTAAGCACAACTGGTCTAGAATTATAAGGGAGGCAGTTGAAATTCGTAAAAATCCCAATAATTTTAACAGAGACACTGGATATCAGCTAAGTGACACTTGGCTACCAGTTATTAAGGATCTAGGGAGATAGTTCCTCTCAGTCTCTCTGTTCTTCACATATTTAAAATTGTACATTTTCCCTCTAGGGCTCAGAGCCTGGATTTGATCTCCTTTGTTCGTCACTGGGGGAGTTTCCATCTGTTTTTTTCGCCGTTGACTGTATGACGTTAGGTATCGTTCAGATACACTTCCCTTTTGTTTATGTTTCCCTATATATCCATCTAACCCTCCCACCTCCCCCCCCCCCCCTCCTCATTCTTCGAGGAGTTTCTATATTTCCACACCGCCCCCTTTACCTTCTCGTTACTTACTAATCTGTCCGCCGTTCCACCATGGTCCATACAGTAATTTCTGGCAGCTGCTCTCTGGTGACGAACAGAGGAATTATCTATATTTTTTTTTTGTAATCTCATTGATTTACTTTCTATGGCCACATTGTTTATTTCCATTGACAAAGGAGGCAAGGTTTCTCCGAAATGTATGGTTCAAATTAAAAATACACACGGCATTAGCCCAAAAGCATGAATTATTTATATAACTTGGTAATTGTTTTTATGGACATCGGAAAGGCCTACGACAGTGTCCCCATGATGAAAATTTGTTAATGCCTGGAGAGTATAAGTGTGCCAAAATTCCTAATTGATAATCTAAAGATGCTCTATCAAATGTGCCTAAGCTGTGTACAAGTAGGGGATGGTAGATCAAATTAGTTTGAAACAAGCAGAGGAGGCCAACAGGTAAGAGCCTTGGCACCACTCCTGTTCATCACCACCATGGGTCGGATCATAAAATCTGTCAAATAACATTACAATGAGCGTAACATTCGGGTATTTGCTGACGATGTTCTGACATGGGGAGAAACATAAGTGCAGGAGAAACTAAACTTTTGGAATGACAAGTTAAAAAAATCCTGGACTAAAGATCAGTCAAACATAAACAGTTGAAATGATTATATCAACAGGAACAGCTCATGTTCCAACATCTGTCTGGAGGAACTAAGCTGCAATCTGCTTCTAACTTCAAGATCCTTAACAGGACCCAAAGAGCTTCTCTTTTTTTATTGCCAAGTGAGAAATCTACTATGGGATGACAAAATACCCCAGAAAGCAATATTAAGCATGTTTCACACCTACTTCATTACAATTCTCACCTATGGACTTGAAACATGTACCCTACTCAACAAGGCCAATAGTCAAATCCAGACAACAGAAAAGAAATTCATCAGAACAATGAACCAGAGAACCAGGAAAGATAAGATTAGGAATGAAATTAACAGGCAGGAAGTTGGTATCAAAATACCTGTCACTGAACTCCTAGGAAGACGGTTAGTTTGGACCCGTCATGAGAATGGGCAGAAATAGAACACCAAGAAATTATTTCGACAGAGAAGTGAGAGGAGCAGACCATCAGGAAGACCAAGACACAGTGAAGTCTGAGGTCAACAAACAGAATGTGAAATGGGAAGATGTAGAAGAACAGAAACTCTACTCTGACAGAAAGAAATGGCGAGCGCTTGTATTTCACACCCGGGAAACTGGAGCTGGAAAATGGTGATGAAATATTGAACATTTTTCTGTGATAAAATTTTTATTATGTTGTGAATTGGGCAATTTAAAGAAGACATATGATAGACAGTTATGAAGAATTCCTTAATTATTGAACTATAGGCCTAAATGAAAAAAAGAAGAAAAAAAAAAGATCAATAAAAAACCAAATACGGTACTGTAGTTAAACATAAATATTTGGATTGCTACTGATTTAGCTTCACAAGGAACTGTTGAAATATAATAATTTGGATGAAGCCTCTTATTCCAAAATTAAAACAATGGTTTACTACAATGTCAAAAAGGAACTAAGATTCCTGATCCTTATCAGATTCTTTGTTGGCATCTCTATTGCACTTCTCACTGGTAACTCAGTGTTGACTGTGATTTTTGCTTGCGTGAAAGCAGTCCTCTTGTTTTTGAGACTTCCATATTCACATTCTTTGATGTTTGAACTTGAGGATTCGACTCTTCTCTGTGTTTTGATAGAAAAGCAAAAGTTTTCTTAGGAAGACGGGATATTTTTGCTCTATTCTTCAAGTTTTCCTCTTATCAGATTCTTAGCTAAATTGTAGAGGTATTCCCTTCTCCGACAGTATTCTTGTAGCAATTTGAAAGAAACATGGTTACTGTAATTGTGAACTCATATGATTCATCAAAACACAAAACCCTGACATGTTACCCTCCAGCCACCTTAGCTAGGAATAGTTCATCCAGTGGCGGCCGGTAATAAAGTTGCCGTGTTGCACAACTACCAGATCAATTCATGAAAAACAATTAATACCGTAATAATATTTTTAGTAATAAAAGCTGTGTTTTTCCTTTTACAGTATATGTATAGGAATTCATAATTCTGTTCTTTAATAATTCAGGAAATCTTATACTGTAGTAAGTTACTGTGAACTGTCTGACAAAGCGAAGCACGCCAGCCGTCTCGGAGCGCTCGACCGTTTGGTCGTTGCCAGTCCCAAGCACCGACGAGATCTCAATAGTGAAGGGTATGGCAGATTAAGTCCTATCCCAACATTTAACTCGGCTGGTCATTGCCCGCTGACTGCAACAAGGGAGCCGAGGCGCGGAGGGAGACTTCCGACATGCTCCGTCAACTGCCGATGCTATGTCTTGCAATGTTGCGCAAACTTGTGACACTCGCAGTTCTCGCCCTCGTATATAACTTACGTTGTTTTGTTCTTGTGAAGTGTTTCATGTAGACTAACTTATATTCCATTTAATCCAATAACAATGTGATGTTCTCTGAACTGTGGCATTCGTGATGAATGAGGTACATCCGTTTTACAGCGCAATTGAATACAGTTTTCTCCGATATCAAGCAGTCTTATCACCTCATGGGCGCCCGCAGGAGGGGGCGTGCCAACCCCCCCTCCCTGGAATCCCGAGAATATTTCGATCGTTCATTGTCACACCAGTTTATTTCATAAGTTGAAGTTACTGATGGTTAACTGATTTACATGTAGGGATAATTCCACAGTTTTATTTAACTAGTAATTTGGGATTATTTGAGAATATTGTAACCGAATTTATTCAGTTACAGTAGCTCACCCTCGGGTTTTGCTTCGTGCATTTAGTTTGGGGTATTTTATTCATATCTTATTATATTGGGTTAATGTGGGGTTGCAGAGGTGATTTTTATTGTGCCTGTGTGTTTTTGTGTGGACGGATTCATTTGTGGATGGTCCGGACAACCTAGGATCACTGTTTATTAATTATCGGTTTTTGGATATTTGATATTATAAAATACGGGGTTTATTGAGATTTATCACGTTTTGGGAACAGGGATATAAAAGACTGTATTATTACCTGAAGTAGAAGCATTATTTTATTTTGGTTTGGGGTTAATGTGTTTATTTTAACTAGAAATGTTAAAAGTTTCAATTGCTGGCTGTACTATAGGTACACGAGTCACAATTTTCGAAGGCTGGATGTTGGGGCATATGAGAAAGTTAAACTGTAATTTGACTTATTTGTGTCAAGCCAGGAAATGCCTGGGCTAAGAATAGCCTTAACTCTGATGACCCGGCGTAGGAAAAGTACTCAGTGAAGTTAGTGTGCGCTCAGCAGAATTACGATCGTCAAATGTTCCGATGTTGCCACGAATATCCGCTTGGAGTGGGCGCGCGCCAATGGAGTTCCGGCAGGCAAAAGGACAGGACTGGGTGGAAGGATATTCATGCGTGAGTGTTTAAAATGGCGTGTTTGATGCTGTTACGATGTCTTCTTGCGAATCAGGGTCGTGCTATGTCATAGTGCGGTAACCAACAGCAAAGGCAGTTATAAGCCTCCTCTGAGCTTCGGCTATTGTACCATGGGTTGTTGGTGCAAATCACGCCCGAAGGACGATTATAACACATGACTATACATCTAGGCCTAACAAGCTATTTGTGGTCCACGTGTTGGAAAGTGGTGGCGAGCGACTTATCGTGGATCGAGCAAAAAGACCGTGGAACAACGCTATAATCACCGACTGTTGGAACTTGTGTACACTTTCCGTACAAACTATAAAGTGTAAATATGATAGGAGGCTGAATGCCTGGGGTCAAACTGACCAGAAGTGTTGTTGCTCTAAGAGCATAGAAGCAGTGAACAAAAGGTACTGTACAAAGTTTTATTGCAAGTGTATTTTGTGTTGTATATTTGTGTACATATGTGTTAGAACAGCCAATAGATTATTTCGTTAATATTCATGTGTGTTTATATTCCTGTCTTGTATGAACCTGGTACATCAGCAAACGCATGCCAAATGCCCTACTCCTGGGAGAAAGAGTTTTCATAGTCGGGGCAACAGCTATGTATTTATTTTTATTTTATTCAGGAAGACCCATATGGTCAACCTTGGCGCCCATTAAAAGTCGGGAAGTAACGTTAAAATCACTTGTGGCCTGTATTTAAAGGCAGTAAATTCTGTAGGTTTGTAGTAAATGAGGGTAATTAATTGTAAATCAACTCCAGCGAAGAGGGGAGAGAGTTTCAATATCTTCAGTTATTTAAAAAATCGGCGAACTGGATTAACATTACCTTTCATTGAACTGCTTGATTTTTATTTTTGTCGATACATGGTGATACAACTACTTCTTGCCTGTTTTTAAAAAAATGAACATTATGACGATTCACAAAGAAAAGCAAACTCCTATGGACAAAAACTCTGAATTAAAAAAAAAAAAATTCCTCCCATTCATGCCATAAAGATAATGTACCCAACGTTTTCAGAGCAGCCAAATAATGAATATCACGAAGCAAGTAAGAAATGAAACGAAAATTGCGGGGGGGGGGGTTAAGTCTCAATATCACCTAGTGACCTGTAGGTAATGAAATGAAAAATATTACTTGTCCCTAACCCCTAGAAAAAATCCTGCGGTTGCCCATGTCCCGCTCCCCCCCCCCCCCCCCCCTTCCCCCTTAATGAAAATAGTGCAACACCCAGCACAATTATCCATCAGCCGCCACTGAGTTCATCCACACGACAAGAATATCTACTTTTTCATACACGAGGGTGTACAGGGCTGGTTAGTTGGTGATCGATGTATCTTTGCATTCTAACTGATAGTTTAGTTTTCTCACATCTTTACACGGTCTTTCTCAGACACACAAATTCTCATTTATTTAAGAAATTAAGTTGGAAGCAGTGCCTCGTTTGCTTCCATGGAATAATTGCCTCTGTCTTGATTTAGAGATGTGAACATGGTGCAGTATTAGATTATTCACAAGTCAGTACAGTAATTATTGTTTGGACACAATGAAAGCAGTTGGTAATGTGAGTAGATGCTGTTTTAGTTTCCCAGCTCAATGTTCTTGTGTGAAACAAAATTTATGTTGCAGTGTTGGGCATTTTGTAATGTTGCTGTCTCGTGCACATGGTTTTATTTAATACTCATTAAGGAAAATGTAGAAATAATTTTTTGCTTGTTACAGGTAATTTTAGCCAAAGAAGCTGGTATGTGCTATAATGCTCTTGCTTTAGTGACCGATTATGATTGTTGGCGAGAGGCAGGGGAATGTGTTTCTGTCACTGAGGTTATGGAATCATTCAAGAAGAATGTGCAGAAACTTATAAAGGTCTTTGTGACTGCTATACCTATGATTGCTGAGAAAGACTGGGATGAAACTATTGATAACCTTAAAGTGAGTAGCATGCTGTGTTTTTAATAAAACAATAAAGAGAACTAGCCGACCCGTGCGAGGAATCTCGCATATTCATAAACCACACTTTCCCCAATAGGATTATAATGAGAGACTTAAGGGGAAAGGTTGTTATGTTTTTAATTCAACCAAATAATTATAGAACACTATTTACATTTCAGTTAGAATTCCAAGTTCTACATTCCCTAACTTAAGAAGGCAATCGCTGAAAACACTCACCAGTTATTCGATATTTATGAAATTATACGATTTGAGTAGACTGCTCATTCCTTTGATTTACTGTTTCTGAAATCCATGCAAAATGATAAAGGAAAGACCTCAGAATGTTAAAATGACATGAAACAGGCGTCACAGTAGCCAAAATGTGAAGTGGACAGCAATTATGGAGCGTACTTTCCTGCAGCAACAGTATCTGCAAATCGCGCACTTCATACATTTTTTTAAAGTCTTTTTTTAAAGAAATTATTGATATTTATGAAAATAGAGTGCAATTCATCACTGCTAATGCCTATTTTCTTTCATTTGAATGGTCATTTGTCACGATCGGTCGCTTGTGAGCGCCACAGGAGGAATCTATACTACTGAAATAGTATATACTAGCGGACCCGTGCGAGAAATCTCGCATGTTCATAAACCACACTTTTCCTAATAGGTTTATAATGAGAGACTTAAGGAGAAAGGTTATTAAGTTTTTATTTCAACCAAATGATTATAGAACACCATTTACATTTCAGGATAAAGGAAATACCTCAGAATGTTAATATGACATGAAACAGGCGCCACAGTAGCCCGTGGACACCGATTATGGAGCGTATTTTCCTACATCAACGGTATTTGCAAATCGCACACTTCGTACATTTTTTTAAAAGTCATTTTTTAAGAAATTATAGATATTTATGAAATTATAGTGCAATTTGTCACTGCTAATGTCTATTCTCTTTCATTTGAATGCTCATTTGTCACGATTGGTCGCTTGTGTGTGCCGCAGGAGGGATCTATACTACTGAAATAATATATATGATGATTTGCTTTAATTAAAGAAAAGAGTTCAAAAATTGAATTTTGATTTTTGACTAAGCGTCTGTTATTCAATCTCTGGATAATAGTGACTGGCATCTGCTCCTGGAGTAACTTTGCCCTTAACTGTTATTCCTTTTATCAATGCAGAGTTACTTGTTGTGGTATTATCCATCGGAAGTTTCAACAAACGGCAACAGTACGGGTTATGCGATCGGTGAAAATTGAATTCTGGCAGTTGAACGCTGACTGTTTTGCCATGCAAACTCTGGTGTTAACTGATTGAAACACAAACCACATGGACTCAGTTTTCGTATTGGTATTTTAATTATATTATACTTTAATATGAAACATAGTATCTTTATTAAAAATTCTAAGACACATGGGATTACACCCCAAATTGACAAATCTCATAAAACTAACTCTTACAGGCACCAAATCAAAAGTTAAATTCAGAGGTGAATTCTCTGACCCATTTGAGGTCACAACCGGTTTACGACAGGGTGATGGCTTATCACCATTACTATTTAATTGTGCATTGGAAATGGTAATGCGAGAATGGTCTAAGAAATGCCCTCCAAATATAACAAGATGTTCAGCAAAGAACATATAGCCTACTTTCTCCTAAATGTATGGGTATCTTTATGACTCTTTGTCCTCATCCCTAAAACAATCACCCCAACCACAATGTATTGTTTGTTTTCTTTTATATTGATAATAAGCCAGTAAGTGTCAAGATCAATATTATATACTTTATGATGATTGAATAACAAAACTACTAACTTATTGTAATGCATTCACGTCCGTTAATCTCTATATTAAGCCAGCCTGCAAAATTAAGAATCTTCCGCCCCAATCATCTTCCGCCCCAATCATAGTAGGTGGTGCTGCGACCTATCAGTGAATTAATCTTTATCTTGTACGCCTATGCACTGCCATCGTAATGTACTACGATGGCAGTGTTCTATGGGTGTTGAATGAGTAGGCAGTTTAAAGTAGCCAAGAGGGAGGCGATCCAGCTGGCAGTGTTTAAAGGTATTCGGAGCGCGATCGTGGCTAATAGTTGAACTACCAGTATTACAAAATTGCCATACTTCAGGAGGCCAGCTCAGGCATTTACACAGCGTTATGTTTGGAACAATATTACCCACATAACCCACAAGAGGACAGCACCGTACAGAGGCATTAAGAAGGCTGTGGTTAATGACAACGTGTATCTAGTTCTTCTATTCTCCTTTTTCTAATGTCTTCTGTTTATGTGCGATGCTGGGACTGTGATTTTATTAATATACGAGTGTATACTTTATCCTCTCCTTTGAGCTAAATGACATTTTATTCAGTATCTGTGGGAAAAGCTCGTGCACATCATTTGTAAAAGAATTCAAGAAAAAAAAAAACCTAACTGTAGCAGTATTCGATCCCCAGTCAACTGCGTGTCAGACTAACATGCTAGCCCAGAGCTAACCATATCCATGACGTCAGGTGTTCTTAACTGACATATTAGATACAAACTGTTGGCAAATAATGACTTTAAATAAACGATTTCTTCACTGCAGTACATCTTCATTAAAGATCATTTCATACAAAGTTTATATTATTGTATCAGTACGGTATATCACATACAACATACTAAAACTACTGAAATATAAGACAGGCACATGAGGACAGCTGCCATCTTGTCGTGTGACACAAACGGCTCAGCTCTTTTAAGCCACTCATACTGTATAATATTATAATATTAAATTATAATAAATAACGGATCACGACCTTCAGGATAGCTTAAACCCCCCTAGGCTCGATAATCGGAATTGGTGGGTCTTAAGCTATTTATTAAAATGGTTGCATAATTCACACGGCCGCCATCCTGAAATGGCATGGCCGATGACCTTGAATTTTGGGTGAAAGACGCGTCCTATATAAAGGTATGTTGTCACCAAATTTGGTAGAGATCGGATGATTAGTTTAGCCGTAATTTGATTTTCACGTTTTGAACATTTGAGTGGCCGCCATTCTGTTTTGGTAAAGATGGCGGCGATATAAAGTATGACACTGAGGTGTCCTTTACTAGTGCTACCTCTGTACCAAATTTCGTTCAATTCAGTTTCACCGTGTTCGAATTGATAGGGGGGACAGACATTCAGAGTACACACACTCACACACACACAGACACACACACACAGACTCACACACACACACACACACACACACACACAGACTCACACACACACATACACACACACACAGACAGACACACTTTTTTCGCCCTGTGTTGATCTCATAAGTCTACTTTCATTTTTTGCAAAAATCGAAAGTAGGCTAAAAATAGGGAGAAAAATTCAAACAAACTGTCTTGGTTTTGCAGACGACGTGGCATTATTGGCGAAAGATTTAGAGGAAGCCAAAACACAGATATCAGAGCTTCAGACAATTGCAAATAAAATTGGCCTTAAGATATCATTCGAAAAAACAGAAATCATGCCACAAAAACCAACACCATTAAAGGAAATACAAATTAATGATACAAAAATTAAAATTGTAACACGATTCAAATATCTAGGAGAGCTAATAACAAACAATTTAAATGAGAAAGCGTCAATTCAAATAAGAACCAACAAGTTATCTAGGGCACAAAAATTAACATGGGAAACTTACAAAAAGAAATGCTTATCAATTAATGCAAAAATTAAACATTACAATACAGTCATAAAACCGGAAGCCACATATGCAGCAGAAACATTATTCCATCTAAATGAACATTCTAAAACCGACAGATTACAGAAGATCGAAAGGCGAATTGGAAGAACTTGTATCAATAAAGGATATAAAAAAGATGGGCAATGGCGAATAATACCTAACAATATGGTCTATAACAACCTAGAACCCATTACTGATACCAAGCGAAAGAAAAGACTAGGATTCTTTGGGCACATCATGAGAATGCCAGATTCACGTCTTCTAAAACAACTAGTGCAGTACAATCTTGCTTCAAAAAACACAACAACTGGATGCCGATGGTTAAAAGAAATCAGAGAGGACTTAAAAGAAATTGGCCTAACAACAGAAGATGCTGCAAATAAGAAAAGTTTAACTACAGCACTTAAAAATATGACGTTTCATTTTCCACTCATAAAGAAGAAAATTCCTACAAGAATATTTTCCGCCGAAGAACGGGCAAGACGATCAATACGCATGAAGAAGTACTGGGAGGACCGCAAGGCTCGTACAGTTCCTACAAGTCGACGAACTAATGGTTGGGTAAAGTGATCCTTTGTGGTCTCAAAAGAAGAAGAAGAAGAAACATAGTACCGTATTTACAAAATTCTTGGAAATCGCTTATACTACCCCTCCTTAATTATTGAGAGTCAAAATACAACATTCATGGAAATTGACGAATTCTTTAAAAAAAATTAAATTATGACTGAAATTCATCCTATTTTATGACAAAAATATTTTTCTTGTTACATTATTATTTTTGTTTTCAGACGATATGACCACCATTTTGCGTACATGTACGCGATTGGGCAGGATATCGAATTGTGTAGCCAATAGGCTTCACCCGATATCCAATAGAAGATGCCACACTATTGACCGAGTAGAAGCGCCAAGTTCAAAATCTGCCAATGAAAGTTAAAGATTCATATCTTGCCTGCATTCTTTCATTATTCTTTGTATTGCGCTTTTAAGTGGTGTTTGCGGCAGCCTCTTCTTCTCAGTTTTATTTTAAACACATTTCATTTGCTGCAGAAACCGTCGGAGTTTGTGTGGCACGTTATTGGTATATTAATGTGGAATATGTGAATAATACGTACTCGGTTGTGTTTACAAATGTTAGTGAGATGTGATCGTTCAGCATCATCACTCATTCCCTAATTGATGCATTCTCCCTCCATATGTTGAAATAAAAATAAAGCTTGCATTTCCATTATGGCAGTCTCATAATGGGCTGATTAAAGATATAAACTTGGTTTATTTTGGTTTCAAAAAGAATATACATATTACAAAGTATTATTATTTTGTCCAAACTATTTATCGCTGCGCCTCAGCTCGGCTATTGGAGAAATGAATACATAGTCTAGTTTATATTAATAGCCGCTAGATGTCAGTTGTTTCTGTTTTGGTCGGTAACCGTCCTATGTTTAAAAAGGCTACTCCGCAGCAGAAATCATTTTGTGTTCTCGAGTTTGCGAAGTGCAATTCCGTGATTACAGTGCAAAGACGTTTCAGGTTAAGGTACCAAATTGGTCCTCCGAATGGGTGGAACATTCGCAGTTTGTAGATACAGGATGTGTATGCAAAGGGTAGCAGGTAGGGACCCTCTTCGGAGGTAGCCCTACCCAGGGAGTGGCGCCCCTGCCTATGTGAGTCCCAGAGCACACTGGCCCGGTGTGTGTCGTCTGGTAAGGGTCCCAGCTCAGGGTTACGAGGGAAGACCTCAACGGCAGTGAAGGCGGAGAAGATGAACTTCGGTACGGCGGAGCTGGCGGATGGGGCACATGTGTTTAGGCCCAACGGCAAAGCGGGCGGAAGAAGAATCCATTACTTTTATGGTTCCCAACGGTCGTGAAGGCGGAAGAGGCCATGCCAGACGAATTGGTTGTGAAGGCGCACATCAGTAATATTTTGAGTCTGCGGCAGTTCGTTGCAGTCTCTGTGTCTGGTCTTGCATGTCTCATTCCATATGTGCCGCAGGACACGACTCCGAGATCATAGTGAGTGGGTCACTTCCTGGCAAGTTGTGATCCACCCTAAACAAATACACGCCAGTGGCAATTCTTCCATCAGTCACTTATTTTCTAAAGTCCAACGGCGATGGGATATGGATGGTGGGGGCAGGTTATGGGTGTAACTGGAAGCCCCTAGTTCGGACCTGCACGTTGGCAGCAGATGTGTGATGGTCGTCTTCCGGAGACTCTGTGACTACTCAGGAATTCGGTCCTGCATCTGTGTTTGGGCAGGCCTATTTAGGATCACCGCTGCCCACCCCACATGGGGAAGGCCCTAGAAAAGGTGGGCTAAACATCGGAAGTCACAATCTTGGTCCGGCTGGGCAACCGCACTCAGCAGGTCACCCCTCATGCGGTCGAAACTCAAAAACAGCAAAGAATCACAAATTGATTATTGGATCATGGAACATCAGAACCTTGCTTGATTTGGACAATAACATTAGACCTGAGAGAAGGTCAGCTCTCGTAACCCATGAGTTATCAAGACTCAACGTTGACATTGCTGCTCTCAGTGAATCTAGGCTGTCTTCTGAAGGCAAGATTACAGAATCTGAAACAGGATATACCATCTGCTGGAAAGGAGGAGAGTGAATGTCGTATTCATGGTGTGGGCTTCGCTGTGAAGACCAAACTGGTAATTATCACCAACTTACGCCCATTGCAATCAGCGAAAGGCTCATGACTCTCCGCATACCACTCTCTGGAGGTTCCTTTATGACACTCATCTCTGCCTATGCTCCTACCTTAGATTCTGATGATGAAGTAAAGGCTCAGTTCTATAATCAGCTAAGTGAAATCATCTCCAAGGTACCATCTGCAGATAAACTCTTGCTCCTCGGTGACGTCAATGCCAGAGTTGGGAAAGATTACAGGCTATGGAATAATGTGATGGGCAAACAGGGACTTGGAAAATGCAATCCCAATGGACTGTTGCTTCTTGGTCTTTGTGCAGAACACGAACTTTTCATTACCAACACGCAGTTCCGGCTACCTGACCGCTTCAAAACCACGTGGATGCATCCTTGTTCCAAACATTGGCACATTCTTGACTATATCATTACCCGGCAATGTGATAAGAAGGACACTCTTATTACCAGAACAGCAAGGAATATAGACGATTGTTGGACAGATCATAAACTTCTCATATGTAAGCTCAGGATATCCATCAGACCTAAACCACCTAGGAACATCAAAAATTTGCCAAGAAAGAAGTTTAATACGTCCAAACTTCAGGATGAATCCATGTACAAACATTTTGGAAACAGGATCGTCACCCAGTTATCAGAAAACCCAGTAACAAATGATATTCAGCAAGAATGGGCCACATTACAGAAGATTATCACACAGTCAGCTGAGGAAACCATTGGTTTTATAGTGCAGAAAATACAAGACTGGTTTGATGACAACAATGAGGAAATTCTGTCTCTCATCAATGCCAAAAGGAATGCCTATCTTGCCCATCTACAAGACCCAACTTCCAACACAAAGAGAGATAAACTACTGGAACTCAAGGGTAAATGCCAGACGCAGATAAGGCAGATTAAAAATACTTGGTAGCAACAGAAGGCTCAGGAACTGCAGAGACTATCGGATGCTCGAGACTTGAGGAACTTCTATGCCGTACTCAAGGAAATATATGGACCATCTCGCTCATCATCAGGTACACTGAAAAGCGCTGATAATTCTACTACCTTTACTGATAGTCAAGAAATCTTGGAACCCTGGAAGGAGCACTTCTCCAGTCTCCTAAATCGTCCATCAGAAGCTGCTGAAGACTTCCTCTGTGATGTGCCGCAACAACCTGAACAACTGTGGTTGGCTGTACCTCCTACTTATCATGAATTCAGTGCAGCTGTCACCCAATTGAAACCCAGAAAAGCACCTGGCCCAGATAACTTCCCTCTGGAACTAATTCAAGCCGGAGGTCATTCCCTCAAAACAAGAATTTTCATCCTTATCCTCAGAATATGGGAATCAAGAAAGGTACCTGGAGACCTAAAGAATGCCACTATCGTCACTATCTTTAAAAAGGGTGATCGCAGTGTTTGTGGCAACTACCGTGGTATATCACTGCTATCAATTGTGGGGAAGATTCTTGCAAGAATTCTACTTAACCGCCTCAAGGTTATCTCTGAGAAGATCCTCCCAGAGTCACAATGCGGATTTAGAACTTCCAGAAGCACAATTGACTTGATTTTCTGTGTGAGACAGCTACAAGAAAAATGTAGAGAACAACAGAATCCACTCTTCTTAGTCTTTTATGACTTGGAAAAGCCATTTGATTCGGTTCCAAGACCAGCCATGTGGGCAGTGCTGAAGCGGTTTGGTTGCCCTCAGCGTTTTGTAGATCTAATCAAGGCTCTCCATGATGGCATGACAGGTCAGGTTTACCATCAGAATAAGATGTCCGATGAATTTCCCATTACCCATGGACTGAAACAAGGATGTGTACTGGCTCCAACGCTTTTTGCGCTGTACTTGGCTGCAATGCTTTATGATTCACCCACAAACATCCCAGGTGTGGAGGTCAAGTATCGTTTTGATGGAGGGCTTTTCAACCTAACTCGTCTCCGCTCCTTGAGGAAAACTCAGGTTACTAAGGTTACTAACATGTTGTATGCAGATGATGCTGCATCACCAACTCTCACACCAGAAGAGCTGCAAGAGTCAGTTAATTGTTACAAAAGTGCATGTGATCGCTTTGGTCTTACCATAAATGTCAATAAGACTAAAGTCTTGGCACAACCTTCACCAGGCACACCTCTTCCTCAGTTCAATATCTCCATCTCAAATTTGCCATTAGAACAGGTTGACCACTTCTCGTACCTGGGCAGTACCATCTCTGTGAGCTGTACCTGTGAGCAGGATGTGGATAAGAGAATTGGCGCAGCCCACGCAGCTTATGGACGATTAGCGCACCGGGTCTTCATGAATAAAGATCTGTCTATGAGTACAAAGCTTATGGTGTACAAAGCAGTAGTCGTTTCTACATTGTTGTATGGTTGTGAAACGTGGACCCTTTACCGACGTGATCTTAGGAAGCTTGAGCGTTTCCACCTACAAAAACTTCGATCAATCCTGAGGATTAAATGGGAAGACCGCATTACCAATGTTGCTGTTCTGGAAAAGGCTCAAATCAACAGCATAGAATCATCCATAATAGGTCACCAATTTAGATGGATTGGTCATGTCCATCGGATGGATGATGTGAGATTACCTCGTCAAATGCTATATGGTGAGTTATGCTATGGCACCAGACCTCATGGTGGTCCTAAGAGGCGCTACAAGGACCAATTTAAGCAGACCCTGAAATTGACAGGTCTTGATTCACAAACCTGGGACATGCTGACTGAAGACCGCTCAACTTGGCGCCGTACCATCTCGGATACTGTAAAGACGTTTGAAAGGGTTCGACGCACACATGAAGAGGCCAAGCGTCAAGCTAGGAAACTTCGAGCAGCCCAACCACGTCCTCCTCCAGCAATACTATGTGACTTGTGTGGTCGCTTGTTCCATGCCAGGATTGGACTCTTTAGTCACCGTAAACACATCCACAAACTGGACTGAAGGAAGAAGATTTATACTCCGATTCGAGTTAAAGCCGATGATGATGGTATGCAAAGGGAAGAGTCCTGGCCGCCCTCGTGTTTCTGAAGAAAATGTTGAACGAATTCAAACTGCTTTCCAACGTAGTCCTTCAAAATCAACTCGTCGTGCCAGTCGGGAGTTACAACTGCCTACAACAACAATTTGGCGTGTTTTGTGACGTCGGTTGGTTATAAAGCCATACAAGTTACAGCTGTTACAAGCTCTGCCTCCTGATGTCAAACACAAACGTGTGGCATTTTGTAACGAGATTCATGATGCTATTGACAATGATAACACTTTCGCAAAACGCATTATGTTCAGTGATGAAGCGACTTTCCATGTTAGTGGCCAGGTAAACAAACACAATGCTCGAATTTGGGACTTACAGAACCCACATGCAGTCATTGAACATGTACGAGATTCGCCCAATGTCGATGTGTTTTGTGCGATATCCCGATCATCAGTTTACGGCCATTGTTCGTTGATGGAAACACGGTTAACGGTCAGCAGTATCTCGCTATGCTACAAAACTGGTTGTTTCTGAGGCTGCACGAAGACAACTTCATTTTCCAACAAGACGGGGCACCCCCTCACTGGAGTCGCCAAGTGCGTGAATATCTGAATGAAACTCTACGGATCCGTTGGATTGGTCGTCAAGGAGCTGACGACTTAGCATGTCTCAGCTGGGCTCCACTGTCACCGGATTTGACACCCTGTGACTTCTTCCTGTGGGGTTTCGTTAAAGACAACGTTTATGTTCCATCACTCCCACAGAACCTGGAAGAGTTGAAGAACCGGGTCCGTACTGCCATAACATCAGTGACAAAGGACATGATTGCCCGAGTATGGGAGGAATTTGTGTATCGGTGTCATACTGTTCGTGTCGCTGATGAAGGACATATTGAACATCTGTAATCCAAGCTTGAGAGGTTGGTTAATATGAGTGTAAAGTTTCATACTCGTATGCCTTAAAGTTTAATAAATATATGCATGCGAAATACGTATATTCTTTTTGAAACACCCTGTATATCGTACTGTGTAGCAACAAAATAAAATAGCTTATTTTTCCTCTCTCCCTTTCCCAAAATAATGGATTTTTGCGTAGTTTACGTCTATAGTACCCCCTCAATTTCGGAACAAAACATTTAGAAAAAAAGGGCGTCCTATAGCCAAGTAAATACGGTAACTAGTTGGCAATACTGGTATTACCGTATGTTTCTTCACGTTGCTATTCCGATATTAACCCTCATTGCAGCAGTGCAGTTATCAAAGGGGCAGATGACCTTGCTGTTCCGTCCCTTAAAGCAACAATAAGTAACAAACTACAGTTATCAACATAATGTGTTGATACGGGAACTTGGCTGGCCACTGCACACATTACCTCTACCTCAAACTATTCAGATGTAACTCTGAGCACAATTCCAAGCAGGAATATTATTGAAAAGAGTAAGCAAGATATTCATGGAGCTTGAAATATAACTTACATGAAAATAAATTGCAGTTTTGTGCTTGGTAACGTGGCTGTTATGGCCATGGTGATAACGTTGCGGACTGAATGTTGAGATCTCGGGTTTGAGGCTCAGTTGGAGACAATATTTTTGCTATCAGATTATCGACTAAAAATATATTTATATCAATATCAATCATTTTAACAGAACTCACAAGAAATTACAATTTATTTAATATTTATTACAATATGCGGCGACAAGCAGGATTTGAGAAATTTGTTTGTATGGTTGGTTGGTTCTTAAGTTTAGGGTCTGCGACAACGTGGTCATGTAGCCCCGTGTACTTTGGGTGTGTGTAGAATCTGTCTGATAACCGGTGTTAATTGTGATGACTGTAATAGTATTAGATTGTATGGACATTAGGACGTATCATAATCATAAGTAATGTTGTTTTTTAAGTTTGGTGTTTTTAGTTTTCTTTGGTTCGCCAATGCTATTTAAAGGAGGCCATGACTAAAATTGCGTATATTGCGAGAATGTATCAACAAAATATACCATACATCGCCAGATTAAGAAACTTGGAAAATCAAACGGAAACTGTAGATCTGTACCGTACCTCCTGAATTGACCCCTGAACAGGCTCAACATAGAATTGATTTCTGTTGTCAGCTTATCGGTAACCCCATGGGTGATAGATTTATCAGGAGAATTGTCACATGTGATGAAAAATGGGTCTATTCCTGCAACGCCGACTTCTCCAAACCAGTGGCTCAGTCCCCGTTAACCTGCCAAAGTCATCGTTAACCTTAGAACCGGCAATGTGAAATTCTTTACCGGCAGCCAATTTGTGTGATATTTTCCTACCAAGTGGATTCTTATTTTCAACCTATTGTGAACACTGTTGCATGTCATTGAAAAGCTAATAAACCACAGATTCAGATGGTGATGTTAACTTTTCTGTGAAGCATCATTAAAAAAATAGAAATTGAGAATTGAAAATGGTAGAATTATTATTTCATGAGCAATATCAAAATTCTAACATTCTAAAATACGAGACTAAACATGAAACACAAAATCCAAGATATACAAAATGATGCACATATACTGTATGTATATAATATGTGTGAAAGTTTCAAGTCGATGCAATTATATTTGTTTGATTGATAACAAAAAAATGTATTTTCCATGAACCATTTTAGACCTATAATCCAATTGCATATACAAACTTATGTTCTTGTAAAATGTTATTACAGCTGTTATGCTACATACAAGCCAACTGAAACGAAAATATTGTAGACGGAAATTATGACAACAAAGGTGCACTTTTAACTCCCTAATAGTCAACCCCTGGCACTATCCAGCCCATGACGGGCTAAGGCCGACCAAGCCATTTGGCCTGCAGATATTGGGGTGACGCGTGATCAGCGCGTCAGGTCCCCTCGGCCGTTAATCTTGGTATTCGTGATCGGGGCGCTGTCTCACTGTCAGACAGCTACTCAATTGTCCTCACGATCCTGAGTGCACCCCGTTCCAACCCTCACGTCAGTTTTAAAATCCCTGACGGAGCCGGGGATCGAACCCGGGGCCTCCGGGTGAGAGGCAGGCGCGCTACCCCAACACCACGGGGCCGGCCTTTAACTCCCTAATACATATAATAATTACATCCTCAAAATAAGAGCAGTAGCGATAACATATACAGCGCCATTACACCATTACATATGTTTTGGTTCGCATGCCAGTGAGTTCCTCATTTGTTTCCAAGGAAACTAGTACAAGGAGTTTGTTTCTATGAATGAAAATGAGATAGAAGCATCTGTAAACTTTTAGGAATACGCATGTCATGGCACCTGTCAGCGGAACAGAACTACTAACTGAAGATATAAAAAAGCGTTGCAGAATCGACCTTGCCGCTACTGAAATGGGAAAACCGACGATCCATCGACGCTTGCCGGTTCTAGGCTTAAAAAGGATCGGTTTGGCCCCAAAGTGATGTTGTGTGTCTAGTAGAATTTTGAAGGAGTGATTCACTGGGAGTTTGTTCCAAATGGGCTTGCAGTCAATGCTGATCTTTATTCTCAACAACTGGAACGAGTTCATGACATTTTGAGATGGAGATACCCGGTATTGGTTAACCGAAATAGAGTTCTCTTGCAGCAGGACAATGTGAGACCTCATACTGCAGGAACAACCATCGCAAAAATTCAGGAATTGGTATGAGTCGAACTGCTAAAACATCCAGCGTACAGCCCTGATCTTGCGCCTTCAGAGTACCATCTTTTTCGATTCATGGCCCATTTCTTGTGTGGAATAAATTTCAAAAACATCGAAGCTGTGGAAGTGGGTCTCGCCGAATTCTTCGCATCAAAACCCAGAGACTGGTACCGTCGCGGGATAAGAAACCTCACTGAAAGATGGCTAAGAACATAGAATCTGCTGGTCTCTACTTTGAAGAATAGTTTGATTTCTTGTCAGAAAATTATACAAATAAAATGTTCTTAAAAAACTACATTACTTACGAGACATCTCCTATATAAGAAAGCCAAAATTGTGTAGTATACGAGAGCTTTAAAATTTTTGATATTCTGTTACTGTGTAGTGTATACATTTATCGTCACAGTCAGCTTATGGAAGCTGATAATTCTAGCGCAGCAACCAAAGCACTTTTTGTTAAACGAAAACAAGCCATGAAATAGAGATTCAATAAAATTAGAATACAAATCCATGATATAAATCATAAAATGCTTGCAACTAACAGGAGAAAAACAACAAGCAACTACGGCACTACTCCGAAGGTTTATCCAGTAGAGATAGCACCAAATAAATATGGCTCACTTGCCCACCACATTTATGTCATTGGCAGCGCTGCCTAGTGATTGAAAAAAACAATATGGAGTTTTATGCTGGGAGTACACTACTCTGAACTTCGCCCAATGGCTGAAAAGCAGACCCTAATCCTTAAAAAGTAGTTTGTTACCATTGAAGAATTCATTTATCTGGATTTTGTTTTCATAGAAGTAAAAGAAAGTTAATTCTTAGTTTTTATTTCTGATCGAAACTTAAAGGCCCTCGGTACGATACCTCCTTTGCCAGCAATATTAAATGTAAGGAACATTTTCTCCACGCTATTAGCACTAGATACATGATTTTATTATAGTAGTATATACAAACTGGATTTTACTATATTTTTATTTGTGTTTACAATGTATTTTTTTTTTGGTACATGTAGAATGTTGTTGCATTTTCTCACAAACGTTTCTCAATAAAAAAATCTGTAATAATGTGTGACAATATGGCTGTGGACAAAAGTGTAATTTATTGTTAATGCTCTGAATATTACAGGTCTCTAGCTCTAATAGTTAACAAGTTAAAAGCAAAAGGTAAACTTCTAGGAAACGAGTTTCAAAGTTTCAGCAACAAATTTAGTGGAGTCCTGCAGCATACAAAAGTTTTCTAAGTCAGTCCTCATCTACTCATCCAATCTTTTTACACACACATCCTTTGTTTGGCTTTTCTTTCTCATTCCTTCAGTTTCCTCTTGGCATTCCTCTTCCACTCATTGTCGAACAAAACCATATATTTTACAGCCGTTAGTCCCATCTACTGCAGCACTTGACACAATAATGTTCCCTTTGTTGTAGTTGGCAGTCTCATCATACTATACTCCAAGATGTAGATTATGTATTTCTAAGAACACATTTTTTAAAATTCTGGTCCAAATCACATAGTTTACACTCTCATTCTGATTTTACATACGACCATGGAGACATTTCTTCGAGTTTCAGATAGATTGCGGAAAATTGACTTTATAGTCTTCATGACACCTTGTGGTAGACTATGGTGATGTGTATAAACATAGTCTGTTCTCAGATAATTGTTATATTTTCACCAGGAATCAGATGTCACGGGGCACAATCCACATAATGTTCCTCATTGGTAGAGAGAGTGTGGAAATATAATGCAATTACAGTTTTCTTCATTGCCTCTACACTGTTATTTTGTCTTATTGTTAATCCTAATCCATAATCTCTCTGCAGTATGATAATAACCTACTCAGTCAGTTTTTTGGCACCTCTCCTATCGCTATTGGTCTTGCCTTTCATTGTAGTTTTCAGTTGCTCCAGTCTTGCCCCCATACAATTTTGAGTGTGTCCTATGTGCTCCTGTTTTGTTATAGCAACTTCATTACCATTTGGTTTCAGTTCATATACTGCAGCAAAAATTTGGAATCCCCGTCACCTCATCGGATCGAGCGACTGAAAATATCTTTCACACTGGCAACTTCCATGCCACCAGTAGACCCACTGTAATTTCTTTGACAGTTTTCTGCATGCCCACCCTACAGTTGTGTTTAGAATGTACTAGCAGAAGTACCCGTTCTTCGAACGGTGTTCGTTGTTAACACCAGACATTATCAATTGAGCTACTGTTGCAATGGTTAGCGGTTTGTCATTCCTTCAAGTTTATCAGAACGAAGTTAGTTTACTGGGAATAGCACACACACACTGTTAATTTAAGGCCCTTAAAATGTAGTTTTCGGAGACCCTTTATAGATTCCCGAATTTTGTGTCTCACATTGAGAAGCGCAACATATGCTTTGGTTGTCCTTCTAGGATAATTTTTATATTTCGCCTATTTTAGCATATATTGAGGAGTTTTTCTCTATATCCACCCTTCTACTGTATGAAAAGTACGGTGAAGAGTTTTATAAATGATTGGTGTATTGACTCTCATGGTTACCGTACCTAATTTTACAATGCACCAAGCATCCGAACACGAGGTATAGGCGTACATAAAGATACACAGAAAGACAGACAGACAATTCTATTGTCTACAACATATTACTCAGATATCCAAATATGGGTATATCTACCACACAGTATCAAATAAAATCATCCTTTATGTTGAACCCGTATGTCGACAAAAAAAAAAAAAAAAAGTTAAAATGTGCTCTCAGACTAAATTCACCTAACGTGTACTTCCTGACGTGAAATACAATTGAAAGCTTTGTAGACGAAACGCAATACACGTCACATAAAAACTGACCCTCTACGTTGTGCTAGGTGCCCATATACAGGAAGACCCCTTTCATAAATTATAAAGGCTTGTGGTGCATGAAAATTCAGGTTCTTTAGCCTCAAATTGCCCAAATTCCTAAAAGCCGCAAAAAATGCTGGTTCAATTCAGGAATTTTTGAAAATAATGTTGCTGTTGGGAGATAGAATAGACCTTCTGTACTATATGTCGAACGTGAAAATTGCATGAAAAAATTCTAGGTTACCCCTTCACCCCCTTAATTGCATTGATGAATTATACGGTCTACGTTAGTTCCGTGATAACCTTATAGCCATTTGCAAACTTTCACAGAAATGTAATAAATGGAGTGACATTGCTTCTTACAGAAATAGATGGAAAGTTGTATGCCACCCCTTGAGATAATGTTCTCATGGTTACCGATTTGCATTCCTTCATTAGTTTGTTAAATTAAATTAGTTTTCTGGGAATATTTCAGAAACTGTTGGATTTAGAGCCTTATAATGTAGTTTTCGAGGACCCTTTAGGGCCCCCGAGGTTTGTTGCTGTCATCGAGGGGATTTGTTGGTTGGTTGGTTCCTTAGTTTAGGGGCTGCGACAACGCGGTCATGTAGCCCCGTGTACTTTGGGTGTGTGTAGAATCTGTCTGATAACCGGTGTTAATTGTGATGACTGTATTAGTGTGTGTATCTGTTTTTTTTTTTTTTAAATTCAAGTAGGGACTGCAACTTTGAATTTTCAAATAGTTCCTACTTTTGCCGCCAAGCGCCACCGTCAACGACTACTAGGCCTAGTTCAGAACTAGCTACTAGACGCCACCGCAGTCGGCTCTTGGCAACGAACGTAGCAACCTAAGAGCGTTGTTTACATTCTTAACCTATCCAATTTAGTTTCACACAGGTGTAATTAGTGGAAAGATCTTTAACATGCCATAAATCTATGACATGGGACCGCCGGCTTTACTTCCCCTCCGAAGGAAGGCATACTGAGGGATTTTTAACGCTCTTAAAAAATCCGACGGCTTCGGCCGGGTTTGAACCCGCTATCCTGGGGATTTGTCTCGTCGTTGTACGGCATAATATAATACTAATAATAATATAATATAGGGAGAAATTATAACACCTATTTTTTAAAATTATTTTTAATTCAGCCAATGGCCATGTACTTTTCTTTTCAGGACGGGTCAGGGAAGGGATATTATCAGAGAAAGAAGCATTCACATCACGCATGAGCAAAATGGAAATGGCCTACCATTTAACTAAGGACATCTATAAGAAAAGGTCAATATCCTTCAACGCAAAACTAAAACATTACTGCAGTGTCATCCATCCGGAGGTCTTGCATGCCTCTGAATGCCTCACTATGAACCAAAAAGGCTTGGTCGAGAAACTGGAGGCCAAAGAAAGGAACATTTTAAGAAAGATATTGGGTTCCATCAAAGACAATGGGGAATACAGAAGACGGCATAACCATGACCTATATACTCATGTGGAGAAGATAAGCAACGTCATCCGGAAGAGAAGGTTACCATTTTTTGGGCATGTGAAACGAATGAGCCCAGCGAGACTGACCAACCGCAACATAACTTACATTCAGGAGAGGAAAACAAAATGGGCCTGGTTCATTGAACTGGATAAAGATCTGAACGAAGTGGGGATTACACCAACAGATATTCAGGAGCGCTTCCCACTCAAAGGGAAACTTCGAGCTTGTAAAGGTTTCCAAGAAAAACCGAAGCTGAAAACGGGAAAGATTTGGACCCAGGAACGGAAGGAAGTCCACCGAGAACGAATGCGGGCGTACAGGGCAAACATCAAAGCCAGTAGGAGACGGTTGGAATGACGCGGTCCATAGATGGCCTATACGAAATGAATGAATGAATGAATAATATGGGTATAGGAATATAATAGACCTGCCGTACCACACCCGCAGGTGTAAATCGCGTGAAAATATTCTAGAGTACTTCTTGATCCCCTTAAGCGCATTATACGTATTGATGAATTTTACGGCTTAATTTGGTTCCGTGATAACCTTCTAGCCGTTTGCAAACTTTCACACTAATGTAATTAATGGAATTGCATTGCGTCTTACAGCAATAGATGGACCTCTGAGAATCCGTTGGCATGGTTAGGCCTACTGGCTTGCATTCGTTCATTAGTTTATTAAATTAAATTAGTTTTCTGGGAATATCTCAAAAACGGTTGGTCTTCGGTCCTTAAAATGAGGTTTTCGGGGACCCGAGATTTGTCTCTCACATTGAGGGGCTGAAAATGAGTTTTGTCTCGTCCTTCTACGCCTATTTCAGCATGTATTTTTAGGGGGTAGGCCCCCTTTTATGAGAGGTACGGAGAAGAGTTATATCAATGATTAGTGTCGTGCCTCTGATGGAAATCTGTACCAAATTTTACGTTGATACACCCAGCCGTTCTCGAGTTATAAGTGAACAAATTTGTCCACAGACAAACAAACAAACAGACAGACAGACAAATAAATATTTTCGCGCGCATCCATCATAAAACAGTCTGAAACGTGTAAACAACTCAAATTTCCGTAGAAATTCAGAGAAAAACACACAAATTTTCATTTTTATATATAGAGAGATATACTGCACCGCTCGGTGTTGACCGTGTTTTATTGCACAGATTTTGGTTTTACTCGCTAACCGTTGGAGATATACGAAAATTGATAAGGACCTTTCGGATAGAAAATTAAATGTTAAAGCTCATGTATACCATCAAAAGTTTGCTATTTCTTAGCGTTCTCTTTTTATTTGAAAAGGAAATATGAAATTTTGAAACCAAAGGGTGTAGTGACGTCACAAATGTCTGTTTTACTCGCTAACTGTTGGAGATACACGAAAAGTGATAAGGACCTTTCGGATAGGAAATTAAATTTCAAAGCTCATATGTGCCATCAAAAGTTTGCTATTTCCTACCGTTCTCTTTTTATTTGATATGGAAATATGAAATTTTGAAACAAATGGGTCTAATGACGTCACTAAAATGGTCGCCATTTTTTAATAGTGCAAAATTTCGAAATCAAAAGAATCCTATATGTAAACCTGGTAAATCAGCTACATCCATGCAAAATTTCATTTAAATCGTACCAATGGTTCTTGAGTTATTGAGTAACAGACAGACAGACACACACACACCATCTCATTTTTATATATTAGTATGATTGCAACATCTAATAGTGACTGCCCTTGTTGCTGCTATCGCCCCATTATGTGATATGTGACCACGTTTCTGCCATGCACCGTCTAGTGCAATGGTCAGGTCTCGAGGATTTTGAACATCAGGATTTCCTTCATTTGACCTCCACAGCCTCTTCCACTGCTTCCTGCATGGTTTCCAGGACAATGTCTTCACCACAGGAACCAATCAGAAGTTATATTTGGCAAATTTTGTTGGGGGTTGTGGTAGATTCATCACACAACTGACAGAATCTGCAGACAAGCCTTTACCTATGGACCTGAGAGTATGGTGTATACATACCTAATGTTTACACCAACGTAATTCCCTTTTCCAGTAACTGTATCACATTCCCTTAATTCCACAGATTCTGAATTCCAAAATGAAGGACATTGTTGACAGTATTTCTGCAGCAAGTCCTTTGCGTTGCTTTATTTGAGAATAATCTTTACACAACACTGAATTCTCAATTGCTTTTGATAGCATGGATATGTTTATGATTTCATTTACATTATGTTCATTACAATGTTCTAATAAATTACAATACTTAATTCATTGACCCTTACAACTTCTTGCTTGTGCTGGAAGCAGGGGTAGATAACTCTTCACACCCAACCTCACTATTTTCAGAAGCATTTTCCACATTAGCGTGAGGAAGTCACTATTCCGTCCCATACCTCCCTGAAAGCTCCTCTTTTTTTTTTAACTATTACTAAATCAAGCTATTTTTACACTAGCTTACTCAATAAAAATGCTGTGAGAACCACAAAATTTTAATGATGTAAATATTTGTATTCAAAGAACACAGCTTAAAACCAAAAACAATTGCCTATCAACTCATGTTAGCCAACATGCAATATGTCCATGTGTAGGAAATATATTCTCATTGGAATTGCTGCGAAATTTGAGTGAGAAAGATTTCATTGAACACTTAACATAACTGGAAATGACGTGTTATAAACTAGCAAATTTTATCGTATGGCTTTTAGTGCCGGGAGTGTCCGAGGACATGTTTCTGCTCGCCTGAGTCTGTAGCTGCTTCCAGCGGGCACTCTTAGGGTGAGCAACAAGTTCCGTTCAATTTCAAGTAGTTCCAACTTTCGATACCAGGTATCAATGATACCTAGTGGTGAATGTTGGAAGTTTGATAGAGCGTTCCGACAAAATCTAACCTAACAATTTAGCTTCACACAAATTTAGTCTGTGGAAGGATCTTTTACATGCCATAAATCTATGACATGGGACCGCTGGCTTTACTTCCCCTCTGAAGGAAGGCATACTGGGGGATTTTTAACGCTCTTAAAAAATCCGACTTCGGCCGGGTTTGAACTCGCGATCTTGGGCACAGCAGTTCAGCATGCTACCAACTACGCCACCGAAGCCGCTTAAAGTAAATATATAAAGATAAAGAAGAAAATGAAATACCATATTTTCATAATTTTCAGGTTCCCTTAATTGTTTTCCATCAACCGACTGAAGATTGTCAATGTGTGCTGTGCGGGCAGACCAATGACAAATATCACATATTGAGATGCGTTAAGAGGACAAAATCGCTTATAGAATATAGCAAAGAATAATATGTTATTTTAGATGTGCTTCAATATGTGTAAATTAATGCTCAACTCGAGCGCACTTTTCTTGTTAATAATTAATTGTTTTCCTAAATATTAAAGTTCTCATGTGATGTGCTACTCTAAGTTGAATAATAATTTTACCTTTTCTTTGTCTTTCTCAGGCTACAGTGCAATCAAGTATTATGCTTCCACATTAAATTGCTTCATAGTGTTATGGCTGACAAGGAATTAGTGTATTAAGTTGGAGAGCACCGTTCCTCTGCTATATCACTTCAAGACTGGATTAAATTCCAACTGAACTAAATGTGTGCCATACTATTATATTATACCTGAAAATCTTTGTAAAAAAAAAAAGAAAAAAAAAAGCCTTGTTGTGTAAAACAATTTATTCCACTGTTACTTTCCCTGGGGAAGATGATGTTCCACCTCTCAAAACATCACTTATCACATCTTTCCTTGTTTCTTGCCTTTCATCTTTTCTTTGGAGTTGGGTTTCTTCCTACTGATCCTTTTCTTCTCATTCCTTTAATCTTCCTGCCTGTGAGGTATTTAACCCTAAAATACTGTATTTAGAAGTCTCATATGATGATAAACAAGTACTGTATCATACTTGTACAGTAGTGTATGAATTTGCTTAAATCATTACATTGGGAAGGTATGGGAAGGAAGCTGAATGAAGTGTCAGATCATCAATTTAAGTGACTGGGAGACCATCTTACTCAGCATTATGTACGTTAGGTCTGTAGTTATTGTAAGGTAAATTTACCAGTCAAATTCAGACCGTTGAGAATTAATATCTCGTGTGAATAAGTTTTGTGTCTTGGTTACTCTGTAGGA
Source organism: Meconema thalassinum (assembly GCA_946902985.2). Taxonomy (NCBI): domain Eukaryota; kingdom Metazoa; phylum Arthropoda; class Insecta; order Orthoptera; family Tettigoniidae; genus Meconema; species Meconema thalassinum. The sequence continues at coordinate 21,650,258 of OX336392.1, forward strand.
TACTTCATGATTGTTGATATCTTGTGAGAAAGCAAACGGTAAATGATCAACCAAGAGGATTTTCAGAAGTTGAAAGGAACTGTGATATAATGCAATTTTCTAACCTGTGGACGTCAGACTCCCAGGGGTCTGGGAAGACTGTTTAAATTTTCATATTCTCATTTCCCAAGAATTTTAATGAAGTCATTTGCAACAAAAATAGATTTGTGTAGATGGTGAGGACAGCTCCTTATACGAGCCAGAACTCGGAAAGGCTACCTTTGATTGACACCTCGGGTCATCGCAGGCAAATACTGATTTTGTATCTAAATTAAGACCATGGCCACCTTGTACCCAATTCTAGTCTCAATTACAAATACACACACTAATACAGCCATTACAATAATACAGGTTATAGGACAAAATTCTAAACACACCAAAGTGCATGGGACTAGACCACAATGTCGGAAAGCCCCTGAAAGAATCATCGATCTCATCAAAAGCACAAATCAATTTTGTCGCCAAAGAGTTCATTAAAATTTTTGGAAAACTAGCACAGGCAAGAAACGCATTTCTACCGAAAAGGAATCTGTGACATCGAATATAGATGTAGGTATTAGAATGTCGTTTTTGAAATCCTTTCTCTGGAACGTGGCGCTCTATGGAAGTGAAACTTGGACTGTTGGAGCAGCAGAAAAGAGGAGAATTGAAGCATTTGAAATGTGGTGTTACAGGAGAATGATGATCAGATGGGTAGATAGTTACATATGAAGAGGTATTAAGAAGAGTGGGAGAGAAGAGAGAGGTTGGTAGGTGACATACTAAGACACCCAGGAATAGCAAGCTTAGTTATGGAAGGAAGGGTCGAGGACAAGAAGCGTAGGGGTAGACCAAGGTTAGAATATGTTAAACAGATTGCCTCTGATGTAGGGTGTGGTAGCTATGTAGAGATGAAACGATTAGCTCAGGACAGGAAAACATAGAGCGCTGCATCTAACCAGTCAAAAGACTGAAGACTCAAAACAAGCTGAAAATCAACATTTTGGTTCCGACCTACTGAATGCTCAATATATTACCCTTAAGTAAAAAATGAATTGATTGAAGAGTTTGGGAACTGAAAAAATAGTTCTCTAATTAAATAGTGCCTAATGTCTCGATTCTGCCAGATAAAACCACAGATGTGAGAGGAACTGAGCAACATTCATTCAAGAGGACTTCTGAAATCTGTTCCTGTAGTAGACACTAGGAAAAGCTTTGGCCCAAACTATCATAGATTCTCACATCTAAATTATCTTTGTGGACAGGGCTACGATGGGGTAAGTTCTATGACTAGTGTCATAAAGGTGCATAAATTGAAATACGGAAAGTATACACTCAAGACCTTAATGTCCACTGTGCAAGTCAACCCTGAATTTAGTTCTTGCCCATCAGAAACACACTAGGCATTATAAAGGACACACTTAATCCATTTGTTGCCAAAAAGAACTCTCCTCCTCATGCAGACGTTGCAAAACTCCCCTAATGACAGTATGGAATATATCCTACCCTGCACACTCTGTGAAACTTGACGGACTAAAAATCACTGACATTCTTTCAGCTTTTGGGTACTATTTTAACATGTCCAGAAGAAAGCAATTTTGATAGAGATTCTTCCTGTAAAGTGCATCAGTTAGTAAATTGTCTTCAACAAGGGGAGTTCATTGTAAGTTTATTGATATGTGAACCGTTATTTTCATTTGCCTTAGACAGTCCTTACAATCAGTAAGAGCGATACATTATGATCTGCAGCAGTGTTTGGTCTTCGTCAATAGGCTTTTGTAATCAAGACTTTGGAAAAATTCCAGAGGTAATGTGAACGGAAGTTTTAGTGCAATTTTCTCATCTGCATAAGAGATATCAAAAGCCTATATCGATGTATTGAAATTACCCCAATGTACTAAGAAGCAGAATAAGGCAGAACTCTGACAAAATTGATCGCAGGAAGTTTTTCTACCCTTAGAAGACTGAAAACCTACTTCCGAAATACAACTGCAGACAACCTGTTAAATGGCCTTGCTTTGTTGAATATACACAAATCAAAATCGCCCCAGTGGAAGTGCTCGACAAATTTGCTCTGCAGAGAAGACCAATGGATCTTGCAATTAGCAAGCTTCTTTGCGAGTTCAAACAGCGGTGGAATATTCTGGAGAGTAAAAATCATAATTATTTTCGTCTTCTTCTTTCGAATAACCCATTTGGAGGGTACGATGAATCAACTTTGGCTATTGTCCATTGTATTCAATTTCCTTTGTTTCCAGATTTCCTTCATCCTTCTAGAGTATCGATCTTTCTCCTCCCGAGTCCACTTTCTGCGAGTTGTTTGTTTCTTCCTTTCTTGAAATTTTGCCTTTTGAATAGCTTCTCTGAAAAGTGATCTGTTTGCTATTGTGTCTGTCTGAATCCTGGCATTTGTCAAATCTTTGTCAATTTCAATGAACCATGTGGGTTTGGATTTGTAACTAGTCAGTAAGTTGAAGATCTGTTTAGTTAGTCTACTATTTTCCATTCTATAGATGTGCCCAAAAAACTGTAATCTTCTCTTTCTCATTACATCAGTTAATTTTTCACATTTCAAATATAACTCTCTATTTGGTCGTAACCTATATTCTACGTTATTATTTAGTTTACTCCCAATATTTTTTTTAGAATTCGTCTTTCAGTCTTCTCTAATTTGTCTAAATCACCAAATCTTGTTAATTTAAGTGTTTCTGCCGCATACAGAGTTTCAGGTCTGACCACTGTTTGATAATGCCTTAATTTAGTGTTCCAGGATAAGTTTTTTAAATTATATATAGGCCTATATCTTTTGTCATACGAAAACACCTTTGTAATTTATGCATTTCTATTGCTGTCTTTACCTGAGTGTCGTTCATTATCCACTCTCCTAGGTATTTAAAAGGAATTTGTTTTACATACTGAACTGTCATGAATTGCAATACTTTTCGGGGCATCGGTGATGTTTGTCATGAACTTAGTTTTTTCAAATGATATTTGTAGTCCGACTTTGGCTGTCTGTTTTTGCAACTCTCTAATTTGTTCTTGGGCAGTATCCAGTGAGTCAGTAAGTAATGCAATGTCATCCGCAAAAGCTAAACAATCTACAGCGATTTTATTTGGATGTCTTCCTAGTTGAACGCCTTTAGTATTGATGGCTTTCCTCCACTCTCGAATTACCTTTTCCAACGCACAATTGAAAAGCAGAGGTAACAGACCATCTCCTTGTCTCACACCTGACTTTATTTTGAAAGTTCCCCTCTAAATTTAACTTTGGAAGTTGTGTTCGTTAGTGTTGCTTGAATTATTCAGTTGTCTTGTTATCAAGTCCAAATTCCTTCAGAATGTTAATAAGAGCCTTTCTGTCAATGGAGTTATAGACTTTTTTAAAATCCACAAAAGTAACTACATATTTCAAGTTCCTGATTTTCGTCATGTCTAATGAAATGAAAATCCACAGCCTGCTTCCAGTCTCCGACCGGGTCAGGAATGGAATGAATGAAGCCCCCGTCTAGCGGCGAGGATATGAACTGTGCCGGCTGCCGAGGCCTGATGCACTCCTTTGGGGCAATGATTAAATGAATGACAGATGAAATGAAATGATAGTGGAGAGTGTTGCTGGAATGAAATTTTGACAGGGAAAACCGGAGTACCCGGAGAAAAACCTGTCTGCCTCCGTTTTGTCCAGCACAGATCTCACATGGAGTGACCGGGATTTGAACCACGGACCCAGCGGTGAGAGGCTGGCGTGCTGCCGCCTAAGCCACGGAGGCTTGTCATGTCTAATATGTTCTTTAAATTTAGTATCTGCTCCATGCACGATTGTCCCTTCCTAAATCCTGCCTGATACTCTCCCAATTGTGGGTCGAGTATTTTTTCTGCTCTTTTTAAAAGTGCTTTGGATAAGATCTTATAGGTCACTAGCAGGAGGGAGATTCCCCTGTAATTGTTAGGATCTGTTTTCTTCCCTTTCTTATGTAGTGGATGTATCAAGGCAGATGTCCATTCTGATGGTAAACTGTGTGTTTTCCATATGTCATTTATGATTTCCGTTAAACGTAGGATAATGTTGTCACTAGAGTTTTTCCATAATTCAGCAACTATACTATCTTCTCCCGATGCTTTGTTATTTTTAAGTTCGTTTATAATTCCTTTAATTTCTTTTGTTGTTGGTGGTTTCGAGTCTGGAAGAATGGGGAGTATATTATCAAAATTAAATGTCTCCTTTGGTGGATCGCAGTTGAGGAGTTTTTCAAAATATTCCGCAAGTATTCTGCAGTTTTCAGCATTATTATATGCAGTTTTCTGTGTCTTTGGATCTGTGAAAAGTAAGCTTGGTGGAGTAGGCCGTCTTCTTTGTGTCATCCCGTAGCAACGGGGTCCGCTTTTAGGATCAATGCACGCCATTTCTTGCGATCTAATGCTTCCCGCTATTTCAAGTTTCTTGTTCGTAAATCTGCGTTAATAGTGCCCAGCCACCGCAATTTTGGTCTCCCACTTTGTCTCTAGCCATCGACCGTTAAATGGTAGGCCGAGCTAATGACTGAACTTTGTGGTGCATGGACAACGTGTCCATACCAACGGAGTCTCCATTCCTGCATTTTCTCATTGATTGGAGCCACGCCAGCTATATCGTTGTGTTGGGGATATGGTGGCGCAGAGAAATGTCTAAAGATCTTCGCAGCATCCGCATTTCCATAACATGAAGTGAGTGCTCAGCACTTCTAGGTACTGGCCAACGCTCGGTACCATATAATGCAACTGGTCTCACCATTGTGCGGTATATCTATGATTTAGGCTAATAGGCCTATCACAAAGAACACCGGTGACATCTCTGAATCACATCCAAGTCGCATTCATTCGTACTTGCACATCTTCATTCACAGAGCTATCGCTATGCAATCGTGAACCAAGGTATCACAATGTATTTACCTTGGTAAGAGGAGCTCCATTAATACCTATAGTACCAGGGGATGGAATCGTTTCAAGGTATTCAGTCTTGTGGATGTTCAAACGAAGACCAAATCCTTGCAGACGATCATGCCATGTCTGCACTTGGGTTTCAAGATCCTTCGTGGAGTCTGCCGCAAGCATCACATCATCAGCATATAGTAATGTCCATGGGACACACTTCTGCAGGTCTCGTGTCATGGAATTCATGACAATACGAAAGAGCAGGGGAGACAGAGCTGAGCCTTGATGAATCCCAACTGTCACAGGGAAGCTGTTAGTCAGTCCTGCAGGGCATTGCACGTGGCTGTTGGTGTTGTTGTACAGCATTTTTACCCAGTCTATATACCGTACATTTCTGGAACTTGATGATCTCGGAGAGTGTACTTCCTTAAACTACAAGTTTTGTAGAAGTCCTTTGTATTGTGCTGTCTGAAGTCCGATTCTATTAATGTTAATTGGTTTTTCATACGTTGCACTTTTATCCTTTTGAGTCCCTTAGATGTATGTTTTCGGGCTTCTATAAATCTGTTCCTGGTATTCTCATTTTTATTTGCATTCCAGATGTTCCAAGCTCGTTGTCTTTTATAGATTAGTTCATCACACTCAGCAGTCCACCAGCCATGTTTTCGTTTTAAGAAGAATGGTTTCTTCTGCTCTCTGCACTAAGTCTCTTTGAAGTTGTTCCCATGTTTTAGGTGCTCTGCTTTCCAAAAGTGTTCTGAAATTATTTTCTGTAGCTAATTTTTGTGTATCAAACTTTTTGGTTTGATAATGATTTTTCTTTTTATATATTGGTGTAATTTTGAATTTAATGAGAGACAGATGGTGGTCTGAATCTAAATCTGCACTCTTAGCAACTTTCACATTGAGTACCGTATCTCTGTTGTAGACTGTCTGCTAATAGCAACATGGTCAAGTTGTTTCTCACCACAAACTGGATCTGGGGAAACCCAAGTAGTTTGTTTCCTAGGAAGCTTTTTGAAGAATGTAGATTTCAGGACTATGTTATGCTCTCTGCATAAACTAATGAGTCTTTCTCCATTTGTGTTGGTTCTTTTATGTGCGGGGAAATTGCCTACTATGGAGCGATGTTGATGTTCTTTGCCGATTTGAGCGTTAAAGTCTCCAAGTAGAAGTATTATATTTTTTGATGGAATTTGATATAGGGTGTTTGATAGTTCTTGCCAAAACTTTTCCGTTTGTTCTTTCTGAGTCCTATTTTTCTCATTAGTTGGTGCATGTGTATTAACAATGGTATAAACTTTGTTTACTGATTTAAAGGATAGCAGGGATAATCTTTCATTAATGGATTTAAACTCTATTATTGAATTTAATATGTTTTGATTTACAATGAACCCAGTTCCAAATTGAGGTACATTTTTCATAACTCTCTTTCCAGGTTTTCCCTTGAATATGCTATAACCATCTGAATCAAATGGATATTCATCAGTATATCTAGTTTCTTGAAGAGCTGTTATCATAATCCTTTTTAGTTTTCCTGTCTTTAAGAGTGAATTGACATTAAAGGTAGCCAAAAAGTTTGTTTTTGTGCTTGATTTTACAGGTGATTTGCTTAATGCTGTTTTCAAGATGCTCCAACACATCCTTTGCACAATGATGTAGGCCCCCAGAATCCGAGTGCCTACTTTTCATTTCCTTGGAAAATGGAGATTGGTTACTCCCTGGGGTAAAATCTCTTAAAATATGCATATCCATTGTTGATTGTTTGCTAGGTTAAGGGAACAAGTCCCCTAAAATTTCTACTCGGGGCTGTTAGCTCCGAGGATGGGTTTTCAGCCGCACCTTTGGTGGACAGACGCTAATCATCTAGCCACTTGTTACAAGACAGACACTAAATGGATTTATGTAAAGCTGACATCTAACTAAATCATAGGGTAGATGCCTTTTATCCTATTAATCATACTGTTTTATAGATCATCTATTCCACTATCAATGCCGTTGAAGACTTCACCGTAACCCTGGCAAGGGACCCTGACAAGGTGCTACCAGCCGGGCCAGCTGGACCTTGTTTTTTTTTTTTTTTTTTAAGAGGTGTTACTCCTCTATCACTCACCGCTTTGTCCTGGCTTGTGACAGGCAGAGCCTGGCTTCCCAAACATTGGGCCCAGGTTGGCAGGTTTTCATAATTATTATTATTATTGCCATATTTATTGCTTACACACTGTGAAATGTTTGAGTTTCATACTTGCTACTATATACATATTTGAAAAGTGGTCCCGCCCTTTTAAACTTCTGGTTAAGCCCCTGGACCATAATTGTGTTAAGTTGGTGTCAATTAAATGTGTTATATGTGAGAATATTATAAACAGTTGCTAATCTGGTATTGGCCAATATTTTGCATTAACTTGACCCGTTTAAATACTAGGGTGCGGTGACGCAGCGGTCAAGCCGTTGGCCTCTCACCAAGGCGGGTTCGATTCCCGGTCAATGCATGCGAGATTTTTGAAGTGAAATGCCATGGCTTGTGGTTCGGATTCCACGTAAAAAGGAGGTCACGTGGCTCATGATCGCGAGATTAACGGTCACGTTAAGCTACAAGCTTCCTTAGTTCGTTTAGATACTACAATGTGACAGTGGGGAAAAGCTAAGATTTGTATAACGTTTACAAATGGCTCTACTTTTCTTCTTTCTCTACTTTTCTTCTTTCGTATTAATCTATTCAACCGACAGCAGCAGCTACGCTCGTTAACACGCAGCGCTAGGCCATGGGTGCAGTGGACTCGGTAGACATGTGTTCGAACTCCACCGTCCGCCGTCCTTACGTAGTTTCCTATTTTCAAATCCAGGCCTTGATACCTTCTGATAGGACTCGGCCACGTGAGCGTCCTTCCTTTGCCCAGTTTGATTCATGGAAAAAAGAAAAATCATGTCGTGAACTCCTCTCATGAGGTCACCCACCACATAGAGTTTCATCTCATCCCCGACTCCGTTGAACGGAGAGTAGATGTACAAGATGCAAGAAGACCATATTTGATAGATGCCGTTCCATTACGAAATCCAACCGTGCCTACTGTAGTTTTCAGCATGGTAAGTATGAAAAAGAAAGTTACCTGGCCAAGTGGGGAATTTGTCGAATAACCTGTGCTTTATGTTGTTTGTAATAATGTGTAAGGTGCGTTCAAAAAGTAACGAGCCGGAGGCTGGAATGCGCAAACTGGTGACGACATCGGCTAATCGTGGCGTGTGTAACGAGGTGCGGTTCCGGCCAGAGCGTGGAAGGTCACAGCCCGTCGCTAGAGGGCACGCGTGCACGTCACGTGACGATACAAAGCGAGAAGCAGCATGCTTCAATCGTCCAACCAAGATCAAGACAGTAGGCCATTCGACATGCTTCCTGGTGTGGTTGAAGACTGTGGGGCACCCATTGGGTACACACTTTCCACAAGTGTAGTCGTTTCTTCATGATGGTGTGCACACTTCCGACGCTCAATCTGACCACGGCGGCTATGGCGTTCACTGTCACTCGGCGGTCCTGGGTAATGAGTGCATCAACCAGCTGGACGTTGTCATCGGTAATGCAGGGGGGTGTCCCAGACCGGGCATCATCGGCTAACGACACCCGTCCTTCCCTTAAGCGCTTGTGCTACGCCTTGACCCTGGCAAGGGACATGCAGTGTTCGCCGTACACTTGTGACATTCGGCGATAAATGTTCGTTCCCCCTACTCCTTTCGCTGTCAGAAACCGAACAACACCTCTTTGCTCTTCGTTTGACGCCTCCATGTCACTGTTTGCAATGCGACTGGCAGTGATGGACGATTGATGCATGCTGCTGCTTGCTTTGTATCGTCATGTGACGCGACGCGTGCCCCCTAGTGACTGGCTGTGACCTTCCACGCTCTGGTCGGAACCTCACCTCGTTACACACGCCACGATTAGCCGATGTCGTCACCGGTTTGCGCATTACAGCCTCCGGCTCGTTACTTTTTGAACGCACCTTATATTTGCAATTGAGGTTAAGCTTTAGGTGGAGGCAACTGAGACCTTAAGGCATTTGCATGGAGTAGAAGGGGATGGCTGAGGTGGGAATCGAACCCACCTCTTCTCAGTTCCGCCTCAAGAGGTTGAGTTTACCCGTTCAAACTCTTTGATTAAGAGTTTAATTAGTTAAATTAAATATATTTCTTTTGATTAAAGGGCTTGTTACATCGTGGTCATCAGTCACGTGTACATAGGTAGGCTATACATGGTGTGACTACATACAGTATGTGGGAAAGCTCCGGGGATTTGATAGAGGACCTGACAACAAGCAAATCATGTCCTATAAACATTTGATGTATTTGCTTTCGCTTCCGTGTTACAAGCATTGCTTGTGGTGTACATAACGCAGACCACTTCACTATGCAGGTAGGTCATTTGTGTTGATAAAGTGTACGTCACTACTTACAGTTCTCTACAGAAGGTGCTCAAAATGGCTACCACGAGCTGTAATGCAGGCGTGTATGCGACGCATCATTGACCGTCTCACACGCTCCCATATTCCCGGCGTCTGTCGTACCTGCTGACATCCTAGCTCTATTCACTGACGCAGCATGTCCATGTTATGAATAGGTGTGGCATACACAATGGCCTTTAAATGACCCCATAAGTACAATTCTAATGGGTTGAGATCGGGAGAACGAGCAGGCCATGGTGTTGGTCACTGACGCCCTATCCATTTGCTTGGGAATCGCTTATGTAAAATTGCTCTAGCAGCAAGAGCTCCATCATGCATGAACCACATGCGCTGAATTAAATCCAGTGGAACGTCTTGCAACAAACCAGTTAAATCATTCGCTAAAAGGCGCAGCATGACGCTCCTGTCAATGTTCCTAGTAAAATGAAAGGACCAATTAATGTGCCACCGATTATTCCAGCACACACATTAATACTGAGCTGTTGTTAGATGTCAGGTTTGCACAACTTCTCTGGGATTTGCATCAGCTCAGACATGTGTATTGTGAAATTTCTGCACTCCATCTCGGGCAAACTTCGCTTCATCAGTAAACATAATAGCAGCGAGGAAGTGTTACTCCTAAACACACGTCTGTCGTAACCAGGAACAAAATGCTGCTCTGGGTGGAAAGTCAGCTGCACTAAGACCTTGGACTCTTTGAAGGTGATATGGATAAAGGAGCTGTCCTCGTAGAATTCTCCACACTGTCATATTTATGACTCACATCTACAATTATTACTATTTCCCTGGTGCTGCTCCTGTTATTTTCCTCAATATGGTTGAGAACTCGTTCCTCTGTATCAGGTGTTCTTGTACCCCTAGGTCGTCCTTTATCAGCAACACGTCTGCTAAACGAGCCTGTTTCGCATGTATTCTTTGGAACATCTTGGTGTTGGGTAAACGTCTATTAGGAAAGTGTTCCGCATACAAACGCTGTGTTTCATTTGTTTTACACTGCGCCCGTCCATAGAGAAGATGCATGTCTGCCATTTCCGAATTCGAGTAGGCTACCCCATTGTATCACGACGTGTACTGTCCGTCCACTCAGTACCATCTGACAACACCATGACTCCACTCTACTCTAGCTTATGACCTGTGTGGACGTGTTTACGAATTTGCTAAGCACCTGACATCACTTGGCTTTGAATGCAAAACAAATGCACACAGACTTGAATAGCGACGAAACGTACTGATATCGCGCCAGGAGTTGGCAGTCGGTTTTGAACTGCGGAGGTCTTCCCGCTCACTGCGTATCGCGCATTCCAAAAACATTCAGTTGTCAATACTTGCTTCACTCACTCAGCACATTCCTTCTTACACTGGCTGAGTGTCGCCTGCTTCAATGACAACCATTGGCATGCGGGAAGCTGATATATTTAAGTTAGGAATAGGCGGACCGCGCATGCGTACTGCAAGACCCCTCGCACCCCGTCTCAGCGTGCTCAACTGCCATCTCCTGCCGCGATGCCAGTACAAGTGGCCTGTGTGCCCTCCACAAATGAACAACTATAGGGGTACGCACTAGAAAAGAAGGTTGGAGGCAGGACTCACCGTACGTTGCTGCTGAAGAGCTTCCCCCTCCATACAAGACTTCACAAGGTCCAAGGACAACGACAAGGAAACCAGTAGAAGCGAGAAAGAGAGAGACACTCCCCCTACCTGATGTGCATGCGCAGAAGAAAGACTAGCAGTGAATAGTCAAGAGAGCTGGAAACACTCTCCCCTACTGTGGTGCGCATGCGCATTGAAACATTCTTTTCTACGTGGTAACCCTATAGTATCGTGCCGCTGTCTGTGTTATGTACGCCACAAACAATGCTTGTAACACGGTAATGAACGCGCATACGGTACCCCATATCATGGGCATACAAGGAAATGGCATTAAGTCCAAAATTATAGTTGTGAGGTAAAACATTTTATGTTCGACCCTGACTGTTATATGTCAGAAAACTGTATCATAATGATGGTCATTATAATACTATTTTTCATTATGAAACAGTTTCTCCCACCAATCAGAGCTCAAGAAACAGTTGTTTGACCAATAGCATATCACCTGTGCAGAGTTCCACGGCCTTCTAATTTAAATGTCACTGCGTGGCATAGTGTCATAATAGGGTCATCGAGGAGGCCATGGTCAAATACAAAGCATTCTCTGCGTCTCATGCGCTCTGTTCAGTACATAAAACTGGCGAAATCTCGACAGATATTTATGGATATTTATGTTCGAACATAAAATAGTTATAATAATTATCGGCGAACATAAACAGTCGTATGCAACTCGCCTATAATGGTAATTAAAACACTCGTATGGAAATTATAAAACTCGCATATGCTCGTTTTATAAACATACTCGTGTCTTAATTATTGCCATTATAGGCTCGTTGCATAATGTACTATTAAAGCTCGATTAGTTCTGAAAAATCTGTTTCTATTTTAAACCTGGTTTTCTTTTCTTTATCTAGTTATACATATATTTGGCCTTATCTTCATTTATTTACCCTATGGAGTAAATTTTAACTCATTTGTTATGAACACGATCACTGGGTTGCTAATAACTGATAGCGCATTACATCATGTTTTGTTCTCGGGAAGCTACATGCTCATCCGTAGAATTTTAAGTCATCCTCAGAGTCATCACTTGCGCTATCTTTTGATTTGTTTTTGACTATCTGGTTCCAGTGGCATCTAGTAGCCAAGTTCGCTGCTAGGTGTCGTTGACGGTAGCATTTGGTAGCGAAAGTAGGAACTACTTGAAATTGATCGTCTGCAGTCCTTACCTGAATTACAGATAACACACACTAATACATCCATTACAATTAATACCGGTTATCGAACAGTTTCTACACACACCCAGTGTACACGGGGCTACATGAACACGTTGTCGAAGCCCCTAAACTGAGGAACCAACCAACCGATCTAGTAATTTCTCTTCTTACAACAATAATCACCGTAACCATCCTTACACTACGGTACTGGAATTCGAATCCAATCCCTCCTTTGGGAAAATAGTTGTTGATTCTAGTTGTTTCATTTGAGAATCTTGGACATCGTGTCATTTAGCCACATTTGTCTGATAAGAATTATCAGGTTATAACCTGTGTTTTTGTGGTGTCTGTAGTAGTAGTAATGTGCGAATTTATAATTCGTGTTAGATATTGGAAGGAGACGGCCATGGCCTTAAGTTAGGCACCATCTTGGCATTTGCATGGAGTTGAATTGGGGCAACCCATTCAAAACCACTTCCACGACGACTGATGCGGGAATGAAACCCTCCTCCTCCTCTCAGTTTTGCCTTACTTTCTAACAGTACTCCTCTCCAGCCCTCAGACCAAAATTAAATTTCCTGGCAAAACTGGGAATCGTACCCGGACCTCCGGGGTGACAGCCAAGAATGCTAGCTGCTACACCACTAAGTGGCCTGGGAAACTAGTGCCTTACACATTGAGCCACTGTGGAACTGACAGTAGTGTATTAGATACATGAATCGGTCATTTTTTTTAGCGTATGGCTTTTAGTGCCGGGAGTGTCCGAGGACATGTTCGGCTCGCCAGTTTTGAAGCTACTTCGGACACCCAATGGGTGAGCTACACGCACCGTCACGTGTGGAGTGTTGTTTGGGGAGGAAAGTTTTGAATGTAAGGACAAGGAGTTGGAAGGTAGCGGCTGTGGCCTATAGTTAGGGACCAACCCCGGCATTTGCCTGGAAGGAAGATGGGAAACCACAGAAGACCATCTTCAAGGTTGCCGGCGGGGGGATTCGAAGCTCCTCGCCTCCCGGTTGTGAGCGACTGCCAGCAATAATGCCGTAACGACCACGGCTAACTCACTCGGTAATCGGTCACTAAATACTATAGGTCACTGCCACATGGATGCCACATAAGAGATGTAATGGACTTATTAGAGTATTATGCTTGCACATTATAGTTTGAAGAACGCACATTCAATGAACAGGCAAAAGGCATTATGTGCACTTAATGCCCTTTCCCTGCCAATACTTTGTTTTCAAATGGACTTACTGCTTTCTTACATTTTACGGGGGCACTTTTTGGCGATCCAACCAGCCTTCGGGATGACTACCTAACAGACAGATTATGTTGGAAATGGTAAGACCTAGGACTTAGTGCTTTTTCCCGGTGGATAGAGCACACAATGTTATATATATAGTACCACTAATAACTCATTTTGGCCATTTTTGGACTTAGTGCCTTTTCCTAGTATGCCCATGATATGTTTGGTTGGTTCTTAAGTTTAGGGGCTGCGACATCGCGGTCAGGTAGCCCCGTGTAATTTAGATGTGTGTAGAATCTGTCTGATAACCGGTGTTAATTGTGATGACTGTATTAGTGTGTGTATCTGTTTTAATTCAAGTTTATTTATTTATCCGAGTCCAAAACACATACATATATACATATAAATTACACTAAATTCAAGTAAGGACTGCAGACGATCAATTTTCAAGTAGTTCCTACTTTTGCCACCAAACGCCACCGTCAACGACTACTAGTTCAGAACTTAGCTACCAGACGTCACCGCAGTCGGGTCTTGGCAACGAACGTAGGAAACGAGAGCGTTGTTTACATTCTTAACCTATACAATTTAGCTTCACACAGGTGTAATTAGTGGAAGGTTCTTTAACATGCCATAAATCTATGACATGGAGACGCTGGCTTTACTTCCCCTCCGAAGGAAGGCATACTGAGGGATTTTTAACGCTCTTAAAATTCTGACGACTTCGGCCGGATTTGAACCCGCGATCTTGGGCATAGAAGCTCAGCATGCTACCGACTACGCCGCCATGATATGTTTTGCTTGTTGTCAGATCCTCTATCGAATCCCCAGAGCTTTCCCACATATTTAGTTACACCCTGTACTGTATATAGCAGGGGTCCTCACTAGGATTTCTTAGAGAGCCAAATAGTTCGTATCAAATTTTCCTCAGGGCCGCAAGTACAAACTGTATAAATTAGGTTAATTACAAAATATATTTTTCTTATTGCAATACTACACTATGAAGTGGCGTAGAATAACTTAGAAACAATATGATTATAACATAAGTTTATTTCATCAATAAAATAAACTGTTTTCCATATAAAAAAGCAGGGAAATGTCATTTACTTGACTCAGGAATATTTGAATTAGTTAATTCTTTGAAGTCGATGGGCGAAATCTTACAAAGCTCTCTAATATAGCATCTATGTTAGCAGGTTGGGAAGAAATTGAAATTCTCAAAATGTTGTCAACGTTTTCACTCGTTAACCTGGATCCGTACTTGTTTTTTATGAACTACAGACATATGTAGATGCAAAATAATTAAGTAGAGAAAAACAACGACAGATTTTCAATACACGTAATAAATAAATATAACATAATTTATAAAATATTGTATAATTTTTACATACAATATTTTTTTTCATAATTCTTAAATTTATGTTTTCATTCCTATCCCTAACAGTCTTGAGGGCCGCAAAATACCGTTCTCAGGGCCGCATGCGGCCCGCGGGCCGCGTAGTGAGGATCGCTGGTATATAGAATTTATGACTGTGTTATTGTGGTCCTGTATTGTGTGTTCTTGTAAATTATACAATCGCAAAGCATTGAGAGGGAGGCCTTATGATTAAAACTATCCCGCAGTTAGTCAGGAGTAGAAGTGGAAAACCACTTCTAGGATGACTGAGTTGGGAATCGAACCTATATCTTCTGAGTTATCCTCACGAAGATAGGAGTATCCCGTATCTGCCCTTAGACCAGCATAAACTTTCTTGACAGAGCCGGGAATCGAACCCCAGGCCTATGGGACAGGAGTAGGAATACAGGTTAAAACATTAATAATAATAATATATATATTTTTTTTTACGAGGGACTGTGGAAAATCTTCAAAAGACACATGTGAAGGATCCGCACTCCACAGTAGTGTGGGATTCTTACCCACTAAAAACCACCTCCCTTTTCCCACGATGTGTTCATCACCCCGGAACCGCTCTCGCATTACTTCAGGGTGATGTCGTGCTTAATTAGCCATTCAGACTTCTTCTTTCTTCATTTTTTCTTAAGGATGTTCGAACGCATCCATTTCCCTCTTCTTCTGGCGCAGGACACCTTCTATGTAAATAGCTATCTGATTCCATGTTTGATCATTTCGGAGCATCATCTGTAGGATGTTGTCCGGCGTGATTACCCCTATAGAAGCTTGCAGATCTCTTCTATGTGTTGACCAGCGTTCACACACAAAGAATGTGTGGAGCGCATCATCCTCTTCATTACAATAAT
This sequence comes from Meconema thalassinum, assembly GCA_946902985.2. Lineage (NCBI taxonomy): Eukaryota > Metazoa > Arthropoda > Insecta > Orthoptera > Tettigoniidae > Meconema > Meconema thalassinum. Next base: position 21,665,944 of record OX336392.1, read on the forward strand.
GACACAAAGGACAATTAGCCACGCCTATGTGATGCAGGAATCTCCGAAAATATCCATGGCCTGTTAGGAACTGTGTCAAATAATAATTGACCTCTCCGTGGTTTCGATCAACCCAGTCAGCCAGACGCGGAATAAGTTGCTTTGTCCATCGACCTCGTGTCTCATCATCCCACTTCTGTTGCCATCGTTCCATGCAATGGTTGTGTGCAGACGTCTTTGCCTGGTGTATGCCCAGTTCTTCTTACTGACGCTCTAAGGCAAGTAAATCAATTGGTGCTAGTCCCGCTACCGCTAGAACAGCAGGCTCTGAAACAGAGCGATATGCACATGAGATCCTCAGTGCTCCTCTCCGTTCTACTGCTGCTATCCTTTTACGATACTTCTCGAACCGTAAGGACTCGGCCCAGATCTCAGCTCCATAGAGTAATATGGACTGGACTGTTGTCATCAGGAGACGTCGTTTGCTAGGCTTCGGACCTTTAATATTACCCATTAATCGGCTCAAAGCGGTCAAGATATTTGCTGCTTTATCCGTCACTCTTTGAATATGGGCCCAGAATGTGAGCTTCGTATCTAGCGTCACACCCAAGTATTTCGTACTCCTTGATGAATTAATCATCGTCTTTCCCACTTGCATTGGTACAAGAGTGTTGATTCTCCTTCTCGTCAGCACAACAATCTCCGTTTTATGGTCTGCTAATGACAGCTTATGTTCCGTCATCCATTCTGTGACACGTCGCATTACCTGATTGAGTTTCAGTTCGGCAGTCTAAATTTGTCTTGAAGTGCCACCAAAATGCCACTCCACTGGGCAGAGTTAAAGGCATTCTTCACATCTAGAGTCACAAGTAGCGTAACTTTACATGAGTAATAGTTAGGCTACCCATCTGAGCTCTGTTTGCAGTCTCTACAACTACCCGCACAGCATCAATAGTCGAGTGCCCTTTCCGAAAGCCGTATTGTTGGGCAGATAGATCTCCAGCTGATTGAACTGCCATCAATATTCTAGGCTGTAATAGTTTTTCTAATGCTTTTCCAGCCGTATCCAGCATACATAATGGCCTGTATGATGAAGGCAAATTTCCTCCCAATTTTCCTTTGCTAATAAGAACTAGTCTGGCCTTCTTCCAGCAGGCACTAAAAACGCCTGCCTTCAGACATGCGTTATACATGTTCAAAAGGAGACGCGGGCAAGCTCTTGCTGCCTCCTTAAGTGCTTCTGCTGGAATCCCATCTGGTCCAGGAGCCTTCTTGTTCCTGATAGAATTAATCGCTTTCAATAATTCTTCCTCGGTGAACAATGGTATTTCTTCAATATCCATGCAACCATCATCTTCATCAATCCTCTCCGGCTGTTCCGGAAACAGCGTACTGACTATTTCGTCCATAGTGTGTGCATCCATTATCGGATTAGAAAAAGTTCCAAGTCTCATCAATACAATCTCATATCCTAGTCCCCAAGGATCGTTGTCAACTTCTTTGACCATTTCCCACCATTTGTCAGCTTTACTTCTTTTAATTGCATCTCGAAGCGCCTTTCTTGCTGATTTGTGGTCTTCGGAGAATAAGGCTGCCTCTTCTCTTCCTCTCGCTCTATGTGCCCTTCGTCTCATCCTCAGGCAGTGTCGCCTCATATCAGCAATTTCCTCCGTCCACCAGTATGCTGGCTGTTTGTGTTTTCGCGTTTTCTTCCTGCACATGGATTTATTGCAATAATAATAATAATAATAATAATAATAATAATTATTATTATTATTTAGGTTTTAAGGGATGGAACAGCGAGGTCATCTGCCCCTATAATAATAATAATAATAATAATAATAGTAATTTGATTCGGATCACTATCTCTCCAAAGTCAAGATTCGTTTCCTCCCATTAGGCCAAAAGAGAGATCCACCTAAAATGATAAGATATAATACGAACCAAATGAACATCACTCGAGACAATATTGAAAACTTCAAGGATGAAATCCGTACTAACAGAAAGAGGAACTGGCAGGAGTTGTGCACAGAAATCAATGCCGCTGCAATGAAATCACTCGGACAGGCTAAAATAAAACGAGAACTATGGTGGAATGAAGAGTGCGAAGAAGCTCTAAGGGAGAGATCTGAGAAATTGAGAAAATTGAAATCTTCCAAGAGAATGGACCACATGGAACAATTCAGACAACAGAGGAAAGAAACATCCAGAATATTCCGAAGGACTAAACGATCATTTGAAAATGCTCAACTCGAAAACCTGCAGAGTGACTTCGTTAAGAACAAGTCCAGATATTTCTATCAGGCTTTCAAAAGCAAACTCAAAGGATACCAAACTCCAAGTTTGAGCTTCAGAAATGAAAAGGGTAAAATTGGTCTCAATAGCCAAGAAAACTGCGAAATATTGGCCAGATACTTCCACAATCTCCTGAACTGTCCTTCCTCAATTTCGAAACTAGAATTTCCTGACATACCAGAGAACCCAGGAGGTGATGAAGTGCCAACAAAGGAAGAAATCAAAGCAGCACTCAGGAACCTAAAAAACAACAAAGCAAGTGGAGAAGATTCGATAACGGCAGAAATGTTGAAATGGGCAGAACCAGAAATCTTAGATGATCTTCACCACATCATCAGTGAAATTTGGGAGAAGGAGAAAATCCCGGAAGAATGGAAAACAGCACTTATACATCCGCTACATAAGAAAGGGGACAAACAGGACGTCAACAACTATAAAGGTGTGTCTCTTCTACTGATCGCCTATAAGATCCTCTCAAAATTGCTTCTGAATAGACTAGAGACGACTTTAGATGAACAACTGGGGGAATACCAAGCAGGGTTTAGGAAAGGCCGCTCCTGTGTTGAGCAGATATTCAACCTGAAGTCAATACTCCGCCACAGAATGCTGAGTGGTATCGTTTATAGACTTCAAGAAAGCCTTCGATTCGGTGGACAGAGAAACCTTGCTTAAGATCATTAAAGAATTTGGAGTCAAAACAAAACTGGCAAACATAATCAAACAGACCCTAACAGATACAACTTCCAGGGAGAATTTATTGGGGGCATTTGTCACAACCGTTTGAAATCAAGACAGGCGTGAGGCAAGGTGATGAACTATCACCACTCCTATTCAACTGTGTCTTAGAAAATACTGTGAGAATTTGGAACTCTGAACTTGAACGCCAAAAGATAACTCCGGTCTGCCTAGGAAGAAAATCAGGAGGGATTAAAATCAACTGCCTAGTCTTTGCTGATGACTTTGCTGTTCTGTCTGAAAGTCCAGAGGTCGCAACCATTCAAATTAACCTTCTGAAAAGAATTGCTACCCAAACAGGACTGAGGATCTCAACAGAGAAGACAAAATTTATGATGAACTCCAAAGAAGGACCACAATTTCTGGAAACAGAGAAAGGACGAATCAAAAGGGCCAAAAACGTTCAAGTACCTTGGTGAGACCATACAAGCGAATGGACTGGAGAAAGATGCAATAGAAGGTCGGATCTCAAAAATGGAGAGAGCATTATGGCTTGACAAAAATCATGTACAATAAGAATTGCCTATCCTGGAATGCCAAAATTAAATACTACAACACCGTGGTGAAGACAAAATGTCTCTATGCCAGTGAATGTCTGTCTATGAACTACACGCTGGATAAATTAGATGTTTTGGAAAGGAGAATCCTCAGAAAAATTAAGGGTGCTGTTCAAACCGAAAGTGGATGGAAACTTCGAAGTAATGAAGACGTTTATCAGAAAGTAGAAAGAATCTCTGAGACTATGAAGAAGAAGAAGAAGAGGTTGAAGTTTCTCGGACATCTATACAGAATGGACCAAAATAGACTCACCAAACGGATATTTGATTACTTCTGGAGAAAGAAAACGACAACAGCATGGATTAAGGAAACAAAGGCGGATATGGAAAGATTGAACATCTCTGAAGACCAACAGTTAGACAGAAATAGATTTAGGAACATACTGAGTAATTTGGAATGGATTCAAGCCGCAAGAAGACCTAAGAAGGCCGGAAGAGCCTGGACGGACGAACAGCGTAAACAGGCCAGCGAACGCATGAAGGAGTATTGGGTGCAGAGAAAACTTCGCACCAAGAAAAAGAAATGAAGTTGTAGCGTGATCCTAAGTGGTCCATTCGCGTGTAAAAAAATAAAAATAAAATAATAATAATAATAATAGGGTCCCAGGAATAAACCTGGGAGGAGTCATTGTGACTCTGGCAAATGGGAGTGAAATGCGTCGTTGCTAACATCTGCAACATTAACCTATTGGATTCAGCAAGAGAATCCAACTTAGCCTCTTTCACTCCAACTCCAGCACGTAACCTACACGAGGTGCCCCTGTTAAGTCGAGCAACCCAGTGGAAGGTTGGGTAACCAATCCCAGCGGGAAGCTGGGTCGACGAACCGATCAGTGCTGGGGGACTCCCAGGCTTGAAGCCTTGGTAGTGTAGAGAAGTCAGAAAACACCTTGAGGCAACCTCTAGGGCTAACAACCTTAGTTGCAACATGGATGCGTATGCGTCCAAAACAAACTCAAGTCAAGTGAGCATGATGGCAAAACATTTCAACATTTCTTTTACCCCAGGGGGTAAGTCTTCGGATAAATCCCTCGTCGTGAAACCTGCGACGCACGAGTCTCATTCGGATTCTGGGGGGAGACTCGACATCATGCGAGAGACGAGTCGGAGCGTCTCGGTGTATCCCAACCAGTCAGAAACTCAGAACCAAATCAAAAACCTTTCTAGCAATGTTCAACATTAACACCCTTACACAAATTGGCAAACTGAAAACTCGCACCGACGCACTACATGAAAATCAGATATGTATCATTGCCCTACAAGAAACACGTTACCCAGACGAAGAGACTTTCGAATCTGAAGGTTACCGCTTTTTCAAGAGCAGAGCTCAAAAGAGGGTCCTTAATGGATCTGTGATGCTTGGAACAGCGGTTGCTGTGAGAACCAGAATCCTTAAGTCGGTCGCAAATTTTGAGCCAGTTAATGACCGATTATCCATATTAACAATCAAATGCGCCAACAAAACCTACAGCCTAGTTAATGCACATGCCCCCACAAATGACAAGAACAGATCTGACCCGAACGAAGTGGATAACTTTTGGGACCTACTGGATGAAAAGCTCGCCAAAATTCCTAAACACCATGTTAAACTTCTTATGGGGGACTTCAATGCTCAACTTGGTCGAGAACACAAGTATAGGAAAATCATTGGAAACTATCCTGCTCACAAAAGAACCAATCAAAATGGTGAGAGATTGGTCTCCATTTGCGAAAACCATAACTTGCAGATCACGTCGACACACTTTCGCCATCTTCCCAGAAAGCAGACAACATGGCGATCTCCTGTCGACGCCATCGGAGAGTTTCAAATAGATCACGTCGCAATCTCTAGGAAAAACAGCCCTGAGATTATGAATGTTAAGGTTAAAAAAGGCATAAACGTGGCTTCAGACCACTATATGTCCATAATTAAATTCAGACCGGTCCCTTCAAACACCAACAAGACGCCCAAACAAATTATTCGCTTCGACACTGATAAACTCAAACAGAATGTAACCGAGTTCCAGGAAAAGGCTCGACCAATCGACTGTGACTTTAACAACACAAAAAACCGCCTGATCGAGGCTGCCAAGGAAATTGCTGAAATTAAAAGAAGCAAGAAACATGCCTGGTGGAATGATACATGTGTTTCAGTTCTCAAGAAAAGGCTCGATGCATGGAAACAATATTACTCAACAAAATCGCAAACTGATTGGGAAACCTACAAAGCCCAACGAGCCCAGACAGCTAAAGTGATCCGAGCTGAGAAACGTAAATATGAAAAGTCACTTATTGAGAAGATCGACCAAGACTTTAAAAGAAACAACACCAGAGAGTACTACGGAACGTTCAAAAGGAAACTTACAGGTTATAAACCTCCGTCGTTATGCTTTCAGCGAAAGGACGGTACACTGGCGACCTCAAATGAAGAAAATTGTACCATCATAGCTGATTACTTTAAGAATTTACTAAATTGCGACCAACCCAAAAATCCCATCAAGACCGAGGAACCCATTCGCAGATGCCCAGAATCAAGACCACCCAACAAAGACGAAATCAAGCGTCACATTGCTCGACTAAAAAACAACAAAGCGCCCGGGGAAGACTCTGTAGTTGCAGAACTTTGGAAATATGCTCCCGAAGAAGCAGTTGAAATCTTGCAGAAGCAAATAGAACAAATTTGGAAAAATGAAATTCTACCAGAAGATTGGAAAACGGCCTTGATCCATCCGTTACACAAGAAAGGCAGCATGAAAAACGTCAACAACTACAGAGGAATATCCCTCCTACCGGTAACATACAAAATTCTCTCACTTGCTATCCTGGAGCGATTAGAAGCCGAAGTCGAGCATCAAATAGGAGAATACCAAGGGGGATTCAGAAAGGGTCGTTCAACTGCCGAACAGATCCACAACCTCAAAACAATCATTAGATATTGCAATCTCAGGTCCAAATCGTACGTATCAGTCTTTGTGGACTTTAAGAAGGCTTACGATTCGATAGACCGCGAAGTTCTGTTGAACATCCTCAACGAATTCGGGGTTGACCTGAAACTGCTGGCATTAATTAGAGCCACCCTAACTGAAACAAAATCCAAAGTAAAGTTCCTGGGATGTCTGTCGGATTCCTTTGAGGTCAAAACGGGAGTCAGACAAGGTGACGGGCTCTCTCCAATGCTTTTCAACTGCGTCCTCGAAAAAGTCATTCGGACCTGGCGAACAAAATTATTAGAAACTGAGTATAGCCCTCTGAGAATGGGAGCAAAATCCAAGGGGATCATAGTCGACTGTCTAGCATTCGCTGATGACATCGCCATTCTGTCGAACGACGTAGAAACTGCTAAGATGCAAATCGACCTTTTAAAAGAAATCGCTGAACAAACTGGCTTGCAGATATCATTCGAAAAAACAGAAGTAATGACCAACATCAAAGACGCCCCAGCAAAACTGCAGACAAAATACGGGAAGATCAACAGAGTGGAAAAAATTTAAGTACTTGGGAGAGATCATCATGAAAAGTGGACTGGACAAAGAAGCACTCAAGGAACGAGTACGCAAACTCGAAATAGCCTATCAAACATCGCGCTCAATATACAACAAAAAATGCCTGTCCAAAAATACTAAACTACGTCATTATGAAACTGTTCTGAAACCAGTAGTTATGTATGCAGCCGAAACCCTATCCCTAAATGCTAATAAAGGACTCCTTGAAGAACTGGAGAAAAGAGAGCGCAAAATCGTCAGAGGTATAATGGGATCAAATTATAAGAATGGTATCCACTATAAAAAAATCCAACAAAGAAGTCTACAGTGAAATAGAGAAAATTTCAGAATCGATCCGTAAAAGGCGGGCACGGTATTACGGTCATCTCAAACGAATGGACGGAAACAGGCTGACTAAACAGATTTTTCATTTCTTTGACTCCAAACCCAAAACCACAATGCCCTGGTTTATGAGTACCAAAGACGACCTCAAAATGCTGCATCTAAAACCCGACGACGCCTTCAATAGAGATCTCTTCCGCAAAAAGATACTGACTAATGGGCTAACCCGAGACGAGACATCGAACCCGAAAAGAAGACAAGGTACCACTTGGACAGCGGAGCGCAAGATGGCCCACTCGCAGAGAATGAGGGAATTCTGGGCTCAGAGGAAGGCGAAACAAATTGCCAAGTGTAGCAAGACTTAACGTGGTCCTAGATGGCCTCAACGAATTATATATAATAATAATAATAATAATAATAAGTTAATAACTTCTTCTTTCTTCGTTTTGCCCACTTAGGGAGCACGTTTGAACTTGTTGACTCGGGTTGATGGTGTTTTCCTCTTCTTCTCCTCCCAAAATCTCCTTATGAACTCGCTATGCCCCTTCATACGTTTTTCCGTCCATTTTTTGCAGTGGTCTTTTCGCTTTTTCGGTGAAAAAGTGATTTGCAACTAGAGTTCCAAAGGTCTTGCGATTCATGATGATATCTTCTGCAGCCTAATGTTTATTTCTTTTAAGTCCTGTTTGATTTCTTCTAACCAATTGATTTTGACCTTCTTTGAATTAATTATATCAAGCTGTATTTTTTTTGGCATATCTGGTGTTCTCCATTCTACAGAAGTGACCATAAAATTTCAATCGTCTCTTACGCACGGTATCAGTGAACTTATTGATTACTTTGTACAAGTCTGTGGTTTTCCTTTTAATCCATATACCATTAACATAAACGGGGCCATATATTTTCCTGAGAATTTTACGTTCCTGGATTTCGATTTCACCAATTTGAGAGTGGCCTCCTAGAGATATAGTTTCGGAGGCGTACAATGCTTCCGGAAAAACAAATGTCTGGTAGTGCTGTAGTTGTGCATTTCGTGACATCACTCTTTTATTATAGTTATTCCATGTTATTCGATATGCTTTCTGTAGTTTGTAGTTAATAACTTAATAATAATGAAAGGCATAATTTCATGAAGGACACTTTTAGTTCTGCGTGGCTCTTTATCTCACGATGATAAGACCCGGGACTTCCTTTAAACGTGGTATCCGTACCAGCGGAAGTGATATTTCTAACATTGAAAGAAGAAATATTGCCTTACCTTACGTTTTGGAAGGGGCAGATGACCTCGTAGTTCCGCCCCATAAAACAATAATAACTTCATTACTAACACTTACATTTTGGAAATCCCTCGTAAAGCGCATTGGTCTTCCAATTTATCTTACCCTGTTTTTTGGTGGCCTTACACCAGAGAATGTAAAAGGCAATTCCCCTTCTCTTGACTTCTTACTTAGAATGATCCCATTCCTTTGACTGCTGTGAGAAACGAGGTTGTTTATTACTACTTCAGCCACCACTCATCATCGTTCGCTTGTTCCCAGAGGAGCCTATACAAGTGGAAACACTTTAATCGCAGCAAATTACACATGGTATACTTCAATGAAACCACAATTCTCCCTCATTCAGTCTCGTCGTCTCTCCTGAATTACACCGGGAGCAACCGCTCTTTGATACGAAGTGACTTCATATTCCAAAGACTGCGTACGTGAATAGGTAGCTCTCTAATTTCGAGATATGCAACATCCTCCTACAGATCTTTTCTTTATTGAATAAACATATTTATTTTTAAAAAGATGATATTTTGGCTTTCACGACCAAGGAATTAAAACTCAGCAATTTTTTTCTCTAGATTTATGTCGTGTCATTTGTGGGATTTCGCATAGGAACACCAAGCTGGCTCATCAGCGGGCTCTTGGTGTCCATACTCGGACATTGTTTTCTGTTGATTGATTTAGTATTCAAATTCGAGATGTCTTTGACCAGCTGTTAGAAGTTTACATATTTTGAACGGTTGCGCTATAGTATACGTAAATACTCATTTACAATGATCAGGTAATAATAATATATATATATTCGAGGGAAACCGTGGGGAAATCTTCAAAAGACAGATTGCAAGCTTCCGGACTTACAACTGTGCAGGATTCTTACCTACTAAAAACCCACAAACCCTATACTTGGCTTAAGGGACACTGGGACTGAAATTTTCAAATTCTATATAAACTGAGGTACAGCTTTGAAATTTTATATGGTTATGAATAGTCATATTATAAACCACTGTGGGAAACGTGAGCATTGTAAGTTGATTAGTTCTCCAGATATTAATTATTTTGTACATTTATTGTGCTAATTATTCAAGTTTTATAAAGGTCAGCCGCGTTAAAAAAAACAAGATAGTGTAACTTTTAGGTTATATTCTATTGCACTATAACAATTGGAAGAAACCTACGGATCCGATTTTGAATTGCATTAATGAGTGTCAAGAAATTAATTTTTTTTCATATCCAAGTTTTTTTTCTACAAAAAATCGTATTTTTTCCAGTTTGAATTTTTTTTGCAGCCATACCAAAAGTGCAATCTAAAAAACGATCCGCAGGTTTATAGTCATTGCAATGAAGATAATAAATTCCCATTTTGAAAGCAATATCATAAGATTTATGACGCGAGTAACATTTTGAATGCCTGAAAAAGTGAATCCGAGAAAACAGCAATTTTCTAAAATGATGCACAATTTACAAGGTTTCAGCTTACCAATGACATTAGGATTGTCCTACAGCATAGGTGACACCCTCCTTCTTCTGTTTTGCAGCTTCCTCCTTCATTTCTGTTAGTTTCACCTTCCGTCGACATGCCTTTCGCTTCTAAAATTATGACCGCGGACTTACATTCTTCCTGCGACTGTCACATCATTCAAGTGTTTATGCTGTGACATGAGATACTGAAGTTAGTCTTATTCCTGATTTCAACTCTGTTGTAGCACTACACCCCATGTAGAATTCTGCTACAGAATTACTAACAGCAATTTCAAGTATCTTCCGTGAAATAAAAATCTCCTTTGGGCACTTCCTCCAGATAACAGAATGCAGACTCTCATTCTGATTTTCAGTAGCACCACGGATGTATCTGGATAGTAGCTCATCTGATGCCAGCCTTTGATAAACAGGCATAATCTTGACAACTAAGGGTTCTTAAAGTTCTACAGCCATTTTGTCATGACTCTGTGGTGTTTTACCAGCTGCAATACTTCGATTGTAGAAACACCAAGACTCAGAACCTTCAGGACACTTACTGTGCTGGGGCGATTAAAGGACACACCGTGCATTTTAAAGCTTCGCCAGGGCTTTAAAAATGGCGGAATTCGGATAAAAACACTGCTATATGATCCGCAGGGGATAGGGGTGTATTAATATGGAAAATACCGAAAATCGACATTTTCCACAAATTTCACTAAAATTTCAGTCCCAGTGTCCCTTAAGGCCACCCCAGAACTGCCTGTTCAGGCTTACTTCAGGATGGAGCCACTGTTACGACCAAAGGTCTCAGTTAATTTTATTTACGGTAACGTGATAATGAAATTATTCATCATCATCATCTTAACTGTCTTCAGCAACCAATCTTCTCGGTTCCTCTTCTTTTTTTGTTTTCAGCAGCTCAGAGATGTAGACAGCAATCTGTGCCTAACTTTCTCTGCTGCTGAGCATTTTATCCACCATATTGTTTGGTGTAATGACTCCAACTTTTGTCTCCAGAAGCCTTCGAAGATTTCTCCACCTCAAGCATGCAAGGAACGTGTGCTGAACGTCATCCCATTGATCATCACAATAACAACACCGTGAACTCTGTGAAATTCCCATTCGATGGAGGTATGCTTCATAATAACCATGGCCAGAGAGAAACATGGTAATAATAATAATAATAATAATAATAATAATAATAATAATCTAATTATATAATACGCTAACGTGTATGTTTCACAAAACTCAAGCTCCTAAACCAAATCGTCTCAATAGTACAGGAAAAATCTTGCATTTCTTGATAAGTCAACGGTAGTATATTTACTTGTTTATAAAGATCTTTTAAACAAATAAACAAGACGATAGCCGCTGGCAGAACTGTGTCGCGTACAGCCCGCATAGCACTAGTGTCGGGCGGGTAGTTAGTACACATCGGGCGCACACAACCCAGAGTTCTCGCACGGGTCCACTAGTATAGTCTAATAATCCAAACCAAACCCCGTGGCGCTACACGCATTTGGCCTGCAGATTATGGGGTGACGCGTGGTCAGCGCGTCGGGTCCCCTCGGCCGTTAATCTTGGTGTCCGTGACCGAGGCGCTGCCTCACTGTCAGACAGCTACTCGTTTGTCCTCACGAGGCTGAATACACCCTGTTTCAGCCCTAACGCCAGTTTCTAAAATCCCTGACGGAGCTGGGAATCGAGCACAGGGCCTCCGTGTGCGATTCAGGCGCGCTACTCCTACACCACGGGGCCGACATATTATAATAATAATCAAACCTGAAGCACTGTTCGCCTCGGAAACCCCGACCATTGGAGGCAGATCTCTTATTAAAGACGTAAAGAAATAAGAGGGGAATATAGAGGAGAATACTTGGTCCAGTCTGCTCGAAAGGAATCTGGAAGAAACGGAAGCTTTATGTAGGGCCCGGATATTGATGACATGTCATCTTTTTACTGAGATGTCTGAACAATGCTGAAGTAGGCTACATAGAAACTCCGTCTCCAAATATGTCATTTTTATTTTGCATCTTTTTGCATTTTTTGCTATTTTTCCATTTTAAGAGCATTTTTAGCCTATTTATGAAAAAAAAAGGCTTATGAGATCACCTTTTGTTCTTGAGTCTGTGTGTGCGCGTGTGTGTGTGTGTGTGAGAAAGAGAGGTGTGTGTGCCCCCCTAATAACTTCTAAACAGCTGGAGCGATTTCAATGAAACTCGGTAAGATCATAGCACCATTCCGGCCGACCCCGACCGTGTCCTTCAAATTTTATTCTGTCGCACCAATCCAACATGGCGGCTGTGCGAAATATTTCACCAGCATTCAGTATCTCCGAAACCATTACCGATATCACCCTGAAATTTTGTACGGTGATAAAAGGCACTACTAGAAGTTTACCTATGAGACGTTCAAAAACCTGGTAACTACAAAACCAACATGGCGGCCAAGCGAAGTTGAGACTTTTAAATAGACTTTTCTCGCGATTTAAACATCCAAACGTAATGAAACAGCAAATGTTTATACACATTATAATGCACTGACGTCTAATTTAGTTCAATTGTTTACGTAACCTCAAAATGGCGGCTGTGCGAAATATTTCACTTGCATTCTATATCTCGGAAACTGTTACAGATATCACCCTGAAATTTTGTACGTTGATAAAGGGCACTGCTAAAAGTTTAACTATGTAACTTTCAAAACCTTGAAAGTACAAAACGAACATGGCGGCCAAGCGAAGTTGAAACTTTTAATAGACTTTTCTCTTGGTTTTCATAACCACAAGATGGCAGCTGTGCTAAGTTTTAAATCTCGTTTTTACTTCTCGTGTCCTAATCATGCGATTGAAATTTGAATACCTCACGTACACAATAATCTTCATGTACCGGTAATAGTACATACATAAAAATCCAACCTGGCGACCATCTGAAATATTTAGACGATTCTCAATATCTACGAATCTATCACAACAATCAAACTGAAATTTTGTATGTTGATAGAGGCAATTAACATGAGTAGGATATATGAAAATAGGCTGTATAGTTCTTCACGGAACTACTTGTTTTAAGTATGGTAAATTTTGTTGGTCTTATTTTAGAGAAATCGGCCTTTTGAAGTTTCTTTTCCCAATTTAGTCATGTCACAGCTTTATATGAGGGAGTTACGTCTCTCAGAGTTAAGAAGAAGCTAGTAGCTGTTACAAGATAATTTAAAATATTGAAATATTGATTCCATTTCCTTAATCAACCGGGTGGAAACTAGTCTTAGCAACAATCGTGGCGAAATTGCTGCGGGTATTGCAACAAAACTGAAAAAGTGCTGGACAAAAACACCGGGTATAAAACATTACCGGTATGCAAAATCTCAGATTCTTTCTGGTGAAAACTACTGCACGGATGGGATTGAGGAGGATTTAGCAGCAAACGACCTTCCTCACTTCAAGTATGCAGCTTTTCGAGATATAAAAACTTGTTGGCTGATAACCGCAGATCATTTACATTTGACAACATCAGAATGGCATGTGTAGTGCTGTGCAACTCAGACTAAAGTGAACATAAACCTTTTGTTAAGTGCTAGAAATCTATTTTGATTGAATTTTCAGTTTGAGCAATAAGTCATTTTAGAAATATTGGTGAGTTTATTATCATTATTATAAGAATGAACTAACTTTAACCAACACAGTTTCAAAGGTCAAGTTCAGGGGAGAAATGTCAAGTGCTTTTCCAATAAAAACAGGCCTTCGACAAGGTGGCGGATTATCCCCACTACTTTTCAATGTGGCTCTCGATTACATCGTGGAAATTTGGCAAAGAGAAAACCCACCTAAAATCAAAATTGGAGCAAAACCCTCAATAAGAAAATACTGCCTAGGGTTTGCAGATGATTGAGATCTCTTAGCCCTTGACATGAAAGAAGTTAGTGCTCAGATCACCAGTCTCCAGAAAATTGCATTAAAAATAGGATTGCAAATATCTTCTGGGAAAACTGAGATCATGCCAATGAAACCTCTTGACATAAAGGAAGTCATCAAAAAATAACTTAGTTCTACAATCATTATGCATAACTTAAGCGAAAACACAACATGGATAAATAGAACAAACAAAATGAAAATAGCACAATTTCTAACCTGGTCAACTTATAACAAACAAGATGTTCAGTAAAGAACATATAGCCTACTTTCTCCTAAATGCATGGGTATTGTTATAACTCTTTGTCCTTTTCAAGGAGTATGATTGAATGTTGGTTGTAGTAGCTTGTTGAAATACAACGTGCTGTAGGGATATTAAACATGAATATGAGGTGCCCTTTGCTAGTGCTACCTTTGTACCAAATTTCGTTCCATTCGGTTGCACTGTGTTCGAATTAATAGGGGGAATCGATTTTCACACAAAGATGGCCGCCATCCACAAACTATTACGCTGATGACCTATTGGTTTGGTCAAAGGATGATCCCCCCATAAAGGTATGTTGTTGCAAAATTTAGTAGAGATCGGATGATTAGGTTAGTCGTAATTTGATTTAAGCTTTGAACATTTGTGTGGCCGCCATTACGTTTCCGTCAAGATGGCGGCGATATAAAACATGGCACTGAGGTGCTACCTTTGTACAAAATTTCGTTCAATTCGCATTCACCGTGTTCGAATTGATAGGGGGGGGGGGCAGACATTCAGAGTACACACACTCACACACACACAGACACACACACACACACACACACACACACACACACACACAGACTCACACACACACATACACACACACACACACACACACATACACACACACAGACAGACACACTTTTTTCGCCCTGTGTTGATCTCATAAGTCTACTTTCATTTTTTGCAAAAATCGAAAGTAGGCTAAAAATGCTTGTCAATAGGCACTAAGATCCAACACTACAAAAGTGTAATTTTGCCCGAAGCCACTTATGCTTGCGAAACCTTGTTCCAAATTAAAAATGAAAGAACAACTGATCAGCTCCTCAAAACTGAAAGAAGAATTATCAGAACCTGCATAAATAAAAAGTACCAGGTTGAAGGAGTCTGGAGAATCCTCTCCAATGAAACAGTCTATCGAGAGATTGACCCAGTTACCAGCACGACGAAGATGAAAAGAATCTCTTAATTCTTTCACATCCTACGATTACCAGTAAACAGGATTTTACGACAACAAGTGATGAGAAATCTGGGAAAGAAGACTGGAGGGCATTGGATCAAAAAAATTCAAGAGGATCTCAAAACAGTCTGACTTGAAATTACAGATGCAGAGAACAAAAATAAATTGACCACCCTTCTTAAGAATCACAAATTTTCAGCAGAAAAGATGCACAGACGGCATGCAGAGATTTCAGGCGAATTAAGAACACTGCGATCAGAACGAATGAAGAAGTACTGGCCAGATAAGAAGAATCAAACAATACAACCTTCAAAGAAAAAGTGTACATGGAAGACTCAAGTGGTCCAATGTGGCCAATGAAGTTAATAATAATAATAATATAATTTTCTCAATTTTATAGTGCTTTTTTCAAATTTTTAGGATATTTTTTACAGTCATATTTGAAAAATTTAAGTGCATTTTTTAAACCTTTAACGGCAAGAACATCGGGGCCCTAATTTTGAGCATGCTAGAAAGATCACCGGTAGCCTACCTCCAGGAAAAGGCGATTGAAGCTCTACGGTCACATGTTAGAATGGTCAATGACAGGCTCACCAAAAGGCTTCTCAACCACGCTCTCTCGATGAGAGTCAAGAACAACTCGCTTAGTGAAATAGAAAAGGACCTTCAAGAAATTGACATTACAGAGGATTTATTTATTTATTTATTTATTTATTTATTTATTTATTTATTTATTTAGGGTATGGCTTTTAGTGCCGGGAGTGTCCGAGGACATGTTCGGCTCGCCATAGGCTGTAGCTTCTTCAAGCGGACATCCATAGGGTGAGCTACAAGTTCCGATCAATTTCAAGTAGTTCCAACTTTCGCTACCAGATGTCACTGACACCTAGTGGTGAACATTGGAACTTTGATAGAGCGTTTCATAGCTTTACTTCCCCTCCGAAGGAAGGCATACTGAATGATTTTAACGCTCTTAAAAATCCGATGATTTCGGCCGGGTTTGAACCCGCGATCTTGGGCACAGCAGTCCAGCATGCTACCAACTACGCCACCGAAATTATACAAGATCGACTCCAGTTCAGATCATTAATCCGTGAGGGGTCGCGTCACGGTCTTTTTGACGGGCGCATACATTTTTTACTCCTCCGAAATAATTTCACGGCGTAAAGCTTCCTCCCCTCCTATACCTTTCAATGGACTCATCCACTGCACGTGTCTGCATTTGCTGTTCCCACTTTCATTCCCAGTCAGTTAGTGGAGAGCTTTATGTTTCACACGATGTACATGGAAGTGTACGCTGGTAAGCAGCCTCAGGGACCGTTTTCCGTTGATAATTCTGGACTCGCTGTATTTTCAAGGCTAGTTCAACCGATTGGTGGATCTGTAAGATGTTTCGTAAGGAACTTACATGTGTTACCTGGGTGGAATGCACTAATCCTGTTGCTGCCCAGGATAATTCCGAGGATGAATAAATCAATTGAGTAAGTGGATTTCATTGATATATTTTTCTTCAATAATACAGTACAATGTGTTTCGGTACAAAACCTGGTATTTAGTTTCATGGATATATTTTTCCATAAAGATAATGTGTGTTTTGCAACAAAAAATTGTATTTTATACACCCCGGTCATAATGATCGTGCGCGACCCATCACGAAACTATTTTGACGCGACCCCTCCCGGGTTAATCAACAACCATCATTTTCCTGTGAAAATGACTGCCAGGACCAAGAAATCGTGGATTGAAGAACGAAGGAAGATCTTCCGTGTCTAGATCAGGGGTTCTCAACACAGTCTGGATGTTTAGTCTGCAAGTGTCTCTTAAGTTTCACAGGCTTCAAACTGTCGTTTGCCAAAATCTCCAAACAAAGAGCGCATTGAGGTTGTTCCTGATTATTATTCGAAAGAATGCTGGTAAAACCTAATGTCATATAATCGTCTTGATATTTACACATTTTCACTTTGTGTGTAGAATTAATAATCCTGATGGGAGCAGAAGTAGACGCGGAAGAACAATGGACTTTGTTTAAATTCGAACCTTGCTCTTTTTCCGAAGGAGGGCAAGCACTATCCCTTTCATGGGGTCTCTTTTTACCACTTCTAATAAGCCACTTATCCATGGGTAATGGCGTCACTCGTATCAGTTTATTGTTAAGTTGGCTAACCACGCACTAGAATTCACCTGTTCACTCACTGTCTTTGAACTGACTGGAAAGGCCTAGCTGAATTCGAATCGGCAACGGCAGAAATAGAAGAATCCATTCTTGAAAGAGAGTGGCGGTCACATTGTCAAGCGGCTTATTGTCATTAAGTGTTTGGTAAGGAGATGTCACTGTGGGTGGCGAGTGAAAGGGAGCTGTGTGGGAAATGTTACTCGCCACCTTTTCTCAGGATTCCTGCTGGCAGGATCTACTGGTCAGTTCTTGTGAAATAAGACAGCAAAGGTACGAGTTTATTATTCTTGAATGGTCTTGGGAGCTACCTGCATATGACCTGGTCTAGATGAAGAGATTTTGGGGGAAGAAAAGAACATCATTAGCCAAATAAGTTTTATCGCGCTCCATAGATGGTCATAACGCTATCCGCACATCCATGTAAACTATATCCGCATGTCAAAAAATGTTGAGCATATCCGCGGCTATCCTCATCCGCGCTGGGCTTTACACATAAGGTTCATGCTGTAGGTGTGAGGACAGCAGCTCAAGGCCCCGTTGTCTACCTCGGTATAATTGCGATGCAATTGCAATAGAACTAGCGTGGGTGGGTGAAGGTGGTTGGTTGGTTCCTTACTTTACGGGCTGCGACAACGCGGGCATGTAGCCCCGTGTACTTTGGGTGTGTGTAGAATCTGTCTGATAACCGGTGTTAATTGTGATGGCTGTATTAGTGTGTGTTATCTGTTATTCTGGTAGAAGGACTGAAGACGATTATTTTTTTCTAGTAGTTCCTACTTTTGCCACCATCCACGACACCTAGATGAGGACGTGACTACTAAATGCCATCACAGTCAGCATCCGGTGGCGGACGTTGGAACTAATATAGCGTTATTAAACTAACCTACAAATTTTAGCTTCCACAGGTGTAGTTAGTAAAAGGTTCTCTTTCATGCCATAAATCGCCGGCGTTACTTCCGCTCCGAAGGAAGGCATACTGAGGGATGTTTAACGCTCTTAAAATATCTGACGATTTCGGCTGGGTTTGAACCCGCGATCTTGGACATAGAAGCTCAGCATGCTACCAACTACGCCACCGAAGCCGCTAGGATGAAGATTAAGAGCAGCCGTGCGCCTTAAATCGCCCACCATGACCGTGATGGGGAGCTGAAGATCGGAGGTTCGAATACCAGCGACTATCCTGAGTTAGTTTTCTTGTTGTTTCCCACACTCACTCAAGGCAAATGCCGGAAGTACCTTAGGGCACCTACCTCATTCCCGACCCTAACACACTACTACAGCCACAACCGAAACACTATCAGACAAATTCAACATTTTGGGAGAGTCAGTGGCTAGCTGACCCACTGCCCAGTAAACTGAGAGCGATCAAGGGAACTACTCGCGTGTGGCGGAGCTCCTTCCGGGCCCGGAGAAAGTCCGTCATTTTGTGTAGGCTAAGGATAGGTCAAACAAGATCCACCCACTCGTACCTAATGAGAAGGGAAGACCCCCACTTTGTACCTGTGGAGCCGTATTCACCGTGGCCCACATTTTCACCGAGTGTGTGGATCTTGCTGACTTACGAAGAAACCTTGGTTTGCAGACGACACTCAAACTTATATTAGCCGATGACGCGGTGGCTGCTGATCGCGTTATCCGCTTTATAAGTGAGAGTGGGTTAGGGCCAGCAATCTAAATTCTCCAGTGAACATTGACTCAACGACTTGTTCGTTTCTGAAATTCTGAATTATTTGTTTTTCCGTAATTTTTGTTTATTTTTATAATTATTAGTTTTATGTAATTTTTTCTTTTATTAATTTTAGGTCTTTTCAAATTTAGGTGACCACTTCTAAATTTTAAATTCCTTTCCAAATTTGTATACTTTAATCTGTGTTAAGAGGGGCAGATGACCAAAGATGTCCCAAGCTCCTGATGCGAATTAATTACAACAAATAATTTTCAGAGAGTACAACGTAGCAAGGAATATGACAGTCCTAAACTTACGAGACCACCTCGTGATGTAGTGGTTATCATTCTTGGCTGTCACCCCCGAGGTCTGCGTTGGATTCCCGGCTCTGCCAATACATTTTATTCTGGTCTGAGGGCTTTAACGGGGTACACTCAGCCTCATGAGGAATAACTGAGGGGAAGTGTGTTCAGTTCCCACCTCAGTCATCCTGGAAGTGGAATGCGTGGTTTTCCTTTTCTACTCCAGGCAAATGCCGGGATTGAGGCTTACACGACCGAGTAAGAGAAGAATTTGTCACAGAAGTGAATATTCATGGAGATAAAGATGACATGATAAGATGATAGAGCTAATTGCAGTAAATGAAGAAGACTTACAAACGATCCTGAGCAAGATGGACAAAATAATGGAGGAAGAATTTAATATGACAATAACAAAACAAAAAATTTGGTCTGCAGTAGAAATGGCGAAAACCAGACAGCAATAGAGTTAAGAAATGAAGCGACACAAGAAGTGAATGAGTTTAATTATCTGGGAAGTAAAATAACGAATGATGGAAGAAGCAGTAGAGAGATAGGATTTCCCAAGCCAAGAACGCTTTCTATAAAAAGAAGAACCAATTTACTGCAAAGAACATAAGAAGTCTTGATGTGAGGAAACAAATGTTGAAGACCTATGTATGGAGCGTCGCGCTGTATGGAAGCGAATCTTGGAAATAGGAGAGAGAGGAAAATACTACTGGCATTTGAAACCTGGTGCTAAAGAAGGATTATGAAAATCAGCTGGATATAAATGGTCACACATGAGGAAGTCTTTAGAAGAGTGGGAGAGAGAAAATGCTTCCGTAAATATTTCAAAAGAAGACGCAATCACCTCGTGGGCCACATACTGCGACACAATGGACTGCTTAAGCTTATAATCGAGGGAACAGTAGACGGCAAGAATTATAGAGGAAGACCCAGACTGGAGTACATGAGTCAAATACTGGGTTGTGGCTCATACTGTTCGCTTTTGCGAATGGTTTTGTAGGGTTTGTTTCCCGTACGGTTTGAAACATTTGTTCAATCTGTCTGCCCCATTATTTTATTTCGCTATAATTGCAGCATGAACGCGGTGTTCTTTTTATTTATTGTTTAGTTAACTTATGTTTCAATTGAATTGTTGTTCTTTATTATTCTTGTCTACTCACTTTTTTCTGAAGTGTGTTTCTAGACGTGGGTAGTTTATTAGCTGAGGAATAACCCACCCACCAAGGGAAGATGATTAAGAAAAGAAAGTAGGTTTTGGATTGGAGAAAAAGGATAGAAAAATAGGAGGAGAGTCCCACAAAAGTTATGAATTTGACTTTCAATACATTTAAAGGCGGTTGCCACCGCAAATCCGTGCTCGGATACCTAAAGTGGGTACGATCTTGGTCGAAGCTGACGGGAACCGCAGCTAAGACTTGGGCAGTTTGCCAGAGAAAGGCTTTAGTGTATTTCCTCCCAAGCACGAATAAAAGTACTATAGGGAAGGGTGATGGTCTGGCCAGACAGATAGTAAAAGCTTTATTGAGTATGAACGAGGACATAAACCTAGGAAGAGCTAGGAAAGCCAGGATCCTGCCTAACTGTAGTATCAGAGAAATGATGAATCCAAAAACAAATATTTAATTTATTTAACAATTTAAAGAAGTTTGAGGAAATTAACAAGCATGTAATATAATTTGGACAAACATAGTTCATTTAAACTTTTCAACAAATGGGGTCGCAGACCTCTCAACATTAAACATTTGCTCCAGGCAATTGACAATTTACAAGGTTTCAAACCTTACATGTTTCTAAAATCTTTATAAGATTTAAACAAATGAGCAATGAAATAATTAAAGCTTGAACGTGAATTGGAGAACAAAGAGTGCACCTTAAGAAATTCTTGAGAGAATGATCTAGAGAAAGTGACAACTTTGAAAATAACAATAATAACAACATGAAAAATAAGATAGAAGTTCCTACAACTTCTTATATTTATACAGAATTAATATATGAGAATTATACAAAGAGGGCAGGTCACTTACTGTGAAACCTGAAGAAAGTGAAAAGGAAAGTTCTAGACTTCCCAAGTTTGAGCAGGAATCACTAGCCAAATGGGACAGTTTCCATTTCGTGAAACCTGAACATGACTCGCTCAAGAGTTTAAAGAAATGTTTTCCCTGATTATAGGAAAGGAACAATGTGATTTAAAACTTGTATCACACAAGCAATTATGCAGAATTTAATTAATGTTAAACTAGCAAAGTTGGAAGGGCACTTCGTGAGTGACGCCTTATAGAAAGTTACAATTTTATTAATAATGGTTGTTAGTAGAAGGTTGAGGAAAGATCATTGGGATATAGGATCAATGTTCATGGCCGTATTTAATGTAAACGGACGAGCGCGACGCGGTAGAAACGTGGAGCAAGCACTGGTTATCACTGTAGTCTATAAAGATGGATGCAAAGTTCACTATAGAAACACTGAAGTTTATGAGAAAGAAAGTTATTGCAATTGTGGAAATAACTGATTGCACTATATAGGTGAGAGTCTATTTCTTGAAAAAGTTGTGATTTACAATTAAATGCGCCATAGAATGTTCCAACGGGGGAAGAAAGTTCGCTATTGCAGTAATTTAAGGAAGATTCCTCATTTTAACTAGCATTTTCACAAGTGCGTGAACAATACTTGACGGCAAGACTCGCAGATAGAGTACAAGATCTCGAAGGTTCCAGAACGACCTTAGCAGAAAATGGGGTTGAGAAAATCCAACGGAGGAACTAGCTTTATAATTATAGACAGCGGGTATTAGATAATATCCCACGTAGCGAGAGGATTTCTCATTTGAATAGCTTAAGAAAAGCTCTTTTTTTAGTAAGGTTGGCTTATACAAGCAAAAGCTCAACATGGCAAATCCCACGAAGAATGATTACCGCCCCACAAGTAATCTCACGCTGTCTATAAAATAATCAATAAAAGCATGTAGATAAAATTGATGAAGATGAGGTTAAAACCCTTAAGATGGTACTTATCTTGATTTCATGTTGAAGTCGAAGTTTCCGTTGATGACTACCTAGCCAACATGGCGTAGAAGAGTGTGTGCCTCTTGGTTTGAGGAAGCTAGCTCGAGGGGAGCTTTAACTGATCGAGTCAACTGCCGACTGAGAAGTGAGAACTGCTCAACGGAGCACGGAAGGTACAAGGAAGGGGAAAAGAGTGGGGGGTAGGAGACAAAAGGAGAACATATAAGTATTGCCAATATTGTAACAAAAAATGATCTCTTGCTGAGCTGGTCTTCAAAGAGTTGATAACAGTTGATACTAGCACAGCATGGTGAGTAAAGAGGTAGACGTAGTCCTCTTGCTCATGGAGATAATAGCTGGCGATGGTAACAGGATCTGGTAGCCAAATGGATATGGAATTCCTCTTGCACGAGGAAGAGTTGAAGAGCTTCAGAGATTCGTTGCTATACGACGCTAGGTGGGTCATAGAATATATATCTGGAACAGACTCATACAAAATATAAGCGACCTGAACCCCTAAGAGAGAACAGAAGATCACTGTTGGTGTCTGACAAAGAGGAAGGAAAGAACATGCAAAAGCATTGAAAATTATAATCTCAGGTACCGTGTATTCCAAGAATGCACCATACTGGGAGGGGCAGACACCAACAGCGAACAAGAAAAACAAGTACAGTAATAAGCAATTGCGGAGAAGTAGTCTTGTGATCTGACCATTAGTGGTCAAGACTCTGAATACCCTGACTCTCCTATCTCTTCCAGGGTAACACTCGGTCACTTTTCCAAAAGGCCAGACTAGGGGGGGGGGGGGGAGAAACATCCCTAACTAAGACCAAGTCTCCCACTTTAATGTCGGGACTGGAAAGAAACCACTTCTGTCTCCCTTGCAAGGAAATTAAATATTCCAAGTTCCACCTCTTCCAAAAGGAATTGCGGAGGGCTTCAAGTTTACGCCAAACAATAGGTAAATCAGAATCCCTGAAAGAATTAGGAAGGGGAGGATGGGCAGAGAGAGAAGTGCGTGTAAGACAGTGACCAGGTGTGAGTGGAAGGAGGTCATCAGGGTCATTAGAAAGCGGAGTTAAAAGGCGAGAATTATCAACACTTTCAATCACGAAATAGCTGGAAGCTGAGAGAAATAAAGCACTAGTAAAGATTACGATACGATGCGAAATAAGAATTGACAAGTTTAAACAAAGCGTATAGAAACAAGTACATCTATTCAGGACAAGAATATACCAAATAAACAAAGAAACTATGCGAGTAGAAAGCAAGAACGCCATAGGTAACAACCTAGTAGCCATAAACAATGACCTTAAGTCATAATGAGTATCAAAGGGGTTACTCAGAAAAATACTTAAGTCAGCGAGAAACGTGACATAACAAGTATAAATGCAAAAACACATCGAATGTGACGACGAGAAAAAGCAAGTTTGTTCATCAATGAACATTAAGATCGCAAAATATGTAAGCAAAGTGTAATACATAAGCGCGTGAGAAATACGCAACGAAGTTTTGAAACAAGGATCGAAGCAGTTATAGAATACGAGCATGAGTAAGTGGAAGACGTAAGCAAGCGCGGCCTTGACACACATAGTACAGCGAGATAAGGCATATAAATAGCTGAAAGAGTCCTTAACTGGAACAAGTTTATTTTGGGAAGTAGGTGAACGGCTTCTGTACTTGCAGTAGCGGCTCACTAGACAATGGTTGGCAATCAGCCAGAGTTGAGATAAGAGAAACTTGCTTTGAACTGTGTCAAGCGTACAGGAAATAAACAACAACTTGGCGTATTTCGGGCTTGTATACAAACAAGTTTGAAAAACAAGCAGTTCAAAGTACACAAACAACATTTGTTGAATCAGCTGTAACTTAAAGCAGATATTCAGGTTGAACGACATGCAGTCAATCGTAACTTGGACGTGAAAAAGCAATTTAAAGCCATATGAAATAAAGTAGGAAATCAATTTCGCATGATTTTGAGGATCACGAAATCGGACAATTTTCAACAGAAAGAAGCTTGATTCTTCCAAAATAGGAAGTGAAGCCGGGACATTGAGAAGAAGGTTATGCATAAGAATAGTTATTCTAGATGTTAGGGAATTCAGATTTTCAAACGGTTTCATGAGCGACTTCCAATTGTGAGGAAGGAGGGAGGAGCCGACCGTGGCCATCCTTCTAAATAACGAAAGAAGTGAAACATGGCTTACAGCAAAGTGATGGTGACTGAAAGCCATGGTTTTACACAAGGGGAAGATAGTTTTCGAGAAAGAGTTTAAGCAATTAACTGCTATAAAAATGACATAAGAAGGTAGATGAAGTAACACAAAGCAAGGCGAATTTGAATTGCCATTTTGTGCGGGAAGAAGGAAAAGCCATTTAAACAACTTACAGAGGTAGCGTAGTTGTTCACGATAAGACATCGTTTCGACAAGTGTTTTTCAAAAATATTGAGATCTGAAACATGAGCGTTCTCTTTTTCAGAAATAGGATTTATGTCAGCCGTAACGAAATGACATTGCGCTTTGGTTTGAACACTGGGATGCTGAATTTCACCAGTAATAACCCAACCAAAATCGGTGTCTCTGGCGACCACGGTTGAAGATAACTTGCGTGTTTGTTTGCGAAGGCACTTCCAAAAAACATTGGCACTGAAAAGTACATCAATGGGACCTTGAGCATTGAACTGAGGATCAGCTAACCTTAAGTGCGAGGGAATGTTTAAATCGGAAGTATTAATAGAGTGACTTGGAGTGTCTTTACCAATACTGGTAAGAATGAGACAGTTTACATTAAGATTGGTGTTTCTTTGGCAAACGTCTCTGATTTTCAATTTTGAAGACTGCAAGACTTGAGTTTTCAAATTGTCAATGATGGAAGTAGGCGATGACGAAATACCTAGTTTTTTAATCAACGATTGCGAAACAAAGTTATGCGTTGAAGCCGAATCGAGAAGACCACGGGTTCTAAACCAATTTCCAAATTTATCTTGGATTTCGAATTGTACAGTGGTCAAAAGGGTTTGCGCACTATGAAAAGTTTCGGCATTAGAAATGCAGGAAGAAGCATTAGTTTGTTCGGAGCTGCTCTGCATGGAGCTTGAAGAGGCAGGTACTGATGACCTCGATTTATCGTGAACGTGCAATAAAGAATGATGCGGTTTTTTTTACAATGGAAACAGAGATTTGATGACGTACAGTTCGAAGAAGAATGCTTAGGTGACAAGCAATTGAAACAATGTTTGCTATTCAAGACAAACTTCCTTCGATCTTCGACAGACAATTCTTTAAAGGATTTGCACAAATACAATGTATGAAGCTTTTTACAGAGCGTGCATTTTAACGATTTGTTAAGCGGCCTGATATCTTCTCTTGCATGATTGAAAGAAGAACGGGTTTGCTTGTTCTCGACAGATGGGGGCTGATGTCCCTTTGAAAAAGCAAGGTTTTTCTAAAAAATGTGAGACTGATGATTCGTTTCGACCTTTTCGCACTGAAATGCGAGTGCTGTAAGTACTTGGCATCGGCTGTTAAGAAACGAGATTAAGTGTTCGAAGGAAAATTCTTCCTTGCGAGCGAGTTCGATCTCCCAAGCCTTTAAAGTTGAAAAATCGAATCTTGATGTAGCCAGATGAATGAGTATGGTGTCCCATGTTTGGACAGGTTGCTTTAGTTGGTATAATGCTCTGACATTCAACTGTATAGAATCTAAGAGGTCTCTTAAAGAGGTGACGTCATTAGGTTTGACGGCTGGTAGGTTGAAGAGACAACGTATGTGGCGAGCTACACTCAAACGTAAATTGCCATATCTCTCTTTAAGGAGATTAAAGGCGATGTGGTAGTTGTCTGCGCTTAAAGGCAGTGACTCCACTAAGGCTAAGGCCTCGCTTTCCAAAGACGTGCGGAGGAAATAAAATTTATGTATGACAGGGATCTCGGTATTTTCATGAATTAGGGAGCAGTAAAGTTCGTAAAAAGAATACCATTCACCTTCCTTGCCTGAGAAGTGCGGTAGGCTTATCTTAGGAAGTAACGGTTTCGGTTTGTTCTCGTGAACTGAAGCGGGTGCGAACTGGGCCGGATTGATGACCCTAGTGTCCGGTTCTGAGATATTGCGAATCAATTGGTGGGCCTTTGCAATCCCTTCAAAGTATAAGGGTTCGACCTCGTCCCGATCCGTTTGAAGTTCTGGGCAAGCGGATTCAATCTCGGTTTGAATTTGATCATAATAATCATAAGACCGTTCGTACAACTTAAGGCGATGTGTCAAGATGTCTAAATCACACTCGGCGGGATTTAATTTGCTGATGAAATTTCTGAATCTGGTGAGTTGCCCTTTATAAGAAGAACGTCTAGCAATGAGAGTTTCATCTTTTTCAGTAGGAGCCATGATAAAGAGAATAAATTGAAATACAACTCACGAAACTGTAGAACCTTGGAGATGCTGTCAAGTTTGCAGCAGCGAATGGGTAGCAAGAATGGGACACACCATAGGAGACAGGAGCGGCCTCTTTCCCGTTCACAGGCTTTGCACGATGTGGTTATAGCTGAAATATTCAACACAGATATTAGTAATATGCAAAGTATTGTCAAATGACACTTTTTTAAAAAGAAAAAAGAAAAAAATGGGCTCTCCCGGGTTTCTGGGACCAAATTTTTGGGTAGTTTATTAGCTGAGGAATAACCCACCCACCAAGGGAAGATGATTAAGAAAAGAAAGTAGGTTTTGGATTGGAGAAAAAGGATAGAAAAATAGGAGGAGAGTCCCACAAAAGTTATGAATTTGACTTTCAATACATTTAAAGGCGGTTGCCACCGCAAATCCGTGCTCGGATACCTAAAGTGGGTACGATCTTGGTCGAAGCTGACGGGAACCGCAGCTAAGACTTGGGCAGTTTGCCAGAGAAAGGCTTTAGTGTATTTCCTCCCAAGCACGAATAAAAGTACTATAGGGAAGGGTGATGGTCTGGCCAGACAGATAGTAAAAGCTTTATTGAGTATGAACGAGGGCATAAACCTAGGAAGAGCTAGGAAAGCCAGGATCCTGCCTAACTGTAGTATCAGAGAAATGATGAATCCAAAAACAAATATTTAATTTATTTAACAATTTAAAGAAGTTTGAGGAAATTAACAAGCGTGTAATATAATTTGGACAAACATAGTTCATTTAAACTTTTCAACAAATGGGGTCGCAGACCTCTCAACATTAAACATTTGCTCCAGGCAATTGACAATTTACAAGGTTTCAAACCTTACATGTTTCTAAAATCTTTATAAGATTTAAACAAATGAGCAATGAAATAATTAAAGCTTGAACGTGAATTGGAGAACAAAGAGTGCACCTTAAGAAATTCTTGAGAGAATGATCTAGAGAAAGTGACAACTTTGAAAATAACAATAATAACAACATGAAAAATAAGATAGAAGTTCCTACAACTTCTTATATTTATACAGAATTAATATATGAGAATTATACAAAGAGGGCAGGTCACTTACTGTGAAACCTGAAGAAAGTGAAAAGGAAAGTTCTAGACTTCCCAAGTTTGAGCAGGAATCACTAGCCAAATGGGACAGTTTCCATTTCGTGAAACCTGAACATGACTCGCTCAAGAGTTTAAAGAAATGTTTTCCCTGATTATAGGAAAGGAACAATGTGATTTAAAACTTGTATCACACAAGCAATTATGCAGAATTTAATTAATGTTAAACTAGCAAAGTTGGAAGGGCACTTCGTGAGTGACGCCTTATAGAAAGTTACAATTTTATTAATAATGGTTGTTAGTAGAAGGTTGAGGAAAGATCATTGGGATATAGGATCAATGTTCATGGCCGTATTTAATGTAAACGGACGAGCGCGACGCGGTAGAAACGTGGAGCAAGCACTGGTTATCACTGTAGTCTATAAAGATGGATGCAAAGTTCACTATAGAAACACTGAAGTTTATGAGAAAGAAAGTTATTGCAATTGTGGAAATAACTGATTGCACTATATAGGTGAGAGTCTATTTCTTGAAAAAGTTGTGATTTACAATTAAATGCGCCATAGAATGTTCCAACGGGGGAAGAAAGTTCGCTATTGCAGTAATTTAAGGAAGATTCCTCATTTTAACTAGCATTTTCACAAGTGCGTGAACAATACTTGACGGCAAGACTCGCAGATAGAGTACAAGATCTCGAAGGTTCCAGAACGACCTTAGCAGAAAATGGGGTTGAGAAAATCCAACGGAGGAACTAGCTTTATAATTATAGACAGCGGGTATTAGATAATATCCCACGTAGCGAGAGGATTTCTCATTTGAATAGCTTAAGAAAAGCTCTTTTTTAGTAAGGTTGGCTTATACAAGCAAAAGCTCAACATGGCAAATCCCACGAAGAATGATTACCGCCCCACAAGTAATCTCACGCTGTCTATAAAATAATCAATAAAAGCATGTAGATAAAATTGATGAAGATGAGGTTAAAACCCTTAAGATGGTACTTATCTTGATTTCATGTTGAAGTCGAAGTTTCCGTTGATGACTACCTAGCCAACATGGCGTAGAAGAGTGTGTGCCTCTTGGTTTGAGGAAGCTAGCTCGAGGGGAGCTTTAACTGATCGAGTCAACTGCCGACTGAGAAGTGAGAACTGCTCAACGGAGCACGGAAGGTACAAGGAAGGGGAAAAGAGTGGGGGGTAGGAGACAAAAGGAGAACATATAAGTATTGCCAATATTGTAACAAAAAAAATGATCTCTTGCTGAGCTGGTCTTCAAAGAGTTGATAACAGTTGATACTAGCACAGCATGGTGAGTAAAGAGGTAGACGCAGTCCTCTTGCTCATGGAGATAATAGCTGGCGATGGTAACAGGATCTGGTAGCCAAATGGATATGGAATTCCTCTTGCGCGAGGAAGAGTTGAAGAGCTTCAGAGATTCGTTGCTATACGACGCTAGGTGGGTCATAGAATATATATCTGGAACAGACTCATACAAAATATAAGCGACCTGAACCCCTAAGAGAGAACAGAAGATCACTGTTGGTGTCTGACAAAGAGGAAGGAAAGAACATGCAAAAGCATTGAAAATTATAATCTCAGGTACCGTGTATTCCAAGAATGCACTGTCACACTTTCTCATCAAGTACTGTGCTCTCATCAGCGGTTTATTTATTTATTTATTTATTTATTTATTTATTTATTTATTTATCGTATGGCTTTTAGTGCCGGGATTGTCCGAGGACATGTTCGGCTCGCCTGAGTCTGTAGCTGCTTCCAGCGGACACCCTAAAGGGTGAGCTACAAGTTCCGTTCAATTTCAAGTAGTTCCAACTTTCGCCACCAGATATCAATGATACCTAGTGGTGAACGTTGGAACTTTTGTTAGAGCGTTCTGACGAAATCTAACCTAACAATTTTGCTTTACACAAGTTTAGTCTGTGAAAGGATCTTTTACATGCCATAAATCTAAGACAAGGGACCGCCGGCTTTACTTCCCCTCCAAAGGAAGGCATACTGAAAGATTTTTAACGCTCTTAAAAAATCCGACGACTTCGGCCGCGTTTGAACCCGCTATCCTGGGCACAGAAGTTCAGCATGCTACCGACTACGCCACCGAAGCCGCGGTAACCCTCGGAATCTGTATGGAGCTATGCGTTGATTGGCTGTTGACACCCCTCTTCCCATCTGGAATGTTCGGCGCACTATGACGTCATTTCCACTATATATTCTCTTCATCGTCGTTCTACTGTGTCTGTCTCCTTCTGTCTACGCCTGACCACAACAAGGCCCTTATTGGGTCAGCACTATTGGTAAATATCGTGTAGCTGGAACCAGGGCTGGCATGCGAAACGAAATGCATTATCAATTTAATTTAGCGCCGCGAAATGAAATTGTTCAATGGAATAACATTTCGCTCCTGGCGCGAAATGATATTTGTTACAGACTTTTAATTTCGCTCCTGGCGCGAAATTATATTCATTACGGACTTTTAATTTAGCTCCCGGCGCGAAATGATATTTGTTACAGACTTTTAATTTCGCTCCTGGCGCGAAATTATATTCATTACGGACTTTTAATTTAGCTCCCGGCGCGAAATGAAATTCGTTACAAACTTTTAATTTCGCTCCTGGCACGGAATTAAATTCATTACGGACTTTTAATTTAGCTCCCGGCGCTAAATGAAATTTGTTACAGACTTTTAATTTCGCTCCTGGCGCGGAATTAAATTCATTACGGACTTTTAATTTAGCTCCCGGCGCGAAATGAAATTCGTTACAGACTTTTAATTTCGCTCCTGGCGCGAAATTAAATTCATGACAGACTTTTAATTTCGCTCCTGGCGCGAAATAAAATTTGTTAACGACCATCAATTTCGTTCCCGGCATTTAGTCCCCCCCCCTCCGGCCTGAAATTAAAATGCATGGAACATTTCATTTTGTTTCTGAAATGAAATCTGTTTCTTTTCTTCCCCGAAAGCCTTATTTGTTCCCGCGTCCTACACCTAGCCACCATCTACATTCGTCCCTACCACCCCATCCCCAAAGACTGCATTACCCACGTGTCTGAAGTCTTCCCCCATTTAATTCTAATGGCCGACCTCAACCTTCATTCCCGTTCGGCCCTAGAACTTCATAGCCTAGACATCTACCTACGTCACATCGACGCCACCCTCGTCCCTCTCCCAGAATCTACCCGTCCTTCCTCCAATACCACCCCGACGCAGTCATTGTTCATAACTCCCTCCTCCATCTGTTTGACGTGTCTGTCCTGCCACTCAAAGGAGGTGATCATGCCCCCGTTTTACTCAACTTCCCTCTTCCCCCACTACCACCTCCCAGGATGGTCCAGAATTTCTGCACAGCAAACTGGCAGGAATACCGCGCCTACGTCAACAATCACCTCCGTGCGGACCATCTCCCACTGGATAACCAGACGACGGTCGACGCATATACTGCACACATAGATACTATACTACGACAAGCCTCCCAGGTAGCCATCTCCCTCATTCCAACGACCCCGTGCACTACATTTGAGTCGTCCAGTTGCAAAAATCGTTTAATCCACTTGTGAATAAGGATCATGTCGTAAAATTATTTATTTAATTATTTTATTTATTTTACCTCATTTTATTTTATTTTGCTTTATTTTGTTTTGTTTTACTTTATTTTGTTTTATTTTGTTTTAAATTGTCTTGTTTTATTTGTTTTATTTTGTTTTTGTTTTTATTTTGTTTTGTTGATTTTGTTTAATTTTGATTTCCCAGAAAACAAATGCAAAACCAAAAACACAAAACACGAAGTAAAATGCTAAATTCTAACACAAAAGCAAAAGCAGAATAAAAAAGAAACACGAACCAAAAAGCAAAATTCAAAAACAGCAAAAGCAGAAAACAAACACAAAACCAAAACAAAAAAGACGAAGCAGAAAGCAAAAGCAGAACAAAAAAAAGCAAAATCAGAAAATAAGAAACATAAAGCAAAAAGCAAAATTCATAAAAGCAAAAGCAGAAAACAAACACAAAACAAAAACAAAAAAGACGAAGCAAAAAGCAAAATTCAAAAACAAAAGCAAAAGCAGAAAACAAAAAACAAATAACATAAAGCAAAATTCAAAAAAGCAAAAGCAGAGCACAAACACAAAACCAAGAAAGAAAAGCAATAAGTCAAATTCAAAAGCAAAAGCACAAAGCAAACACAAAAACACCAACCAAAAGTAGAAAACAACAAACACAAAAGATACGTGAGGCAAAGTCCAGAGAAACGTTTCTCATGAAAATGATCCCTATTCACAAGTTGATTAAACGAGTTTTGTAACTTGACGACTCATTTGCATTTGACTGTTGACACGGGCTAGAGTAAAATGTGGCTTTTCACCGATGTCTCAGTCTTACACATGGCTGTGATTATGTGGAAGCTACTGAGGTATGGGTGTGCTTAGTAATGAAATTCGGGGCAGTCAGTGCCTGTGGATGCTGTGAAGGGTTCTACTCATAGGGTTAGTACTGCTGTTCTGACTCAGTGAGGAAAGCAATGGCAAACTACTTCACCCCCCATCTTGTCTAGTACGCCTCACTATAGCGCTGCCTTGAGTTTTTGTGGGTATCTACCCACATAACCTACCGGCGGTACTTTTTGAGGATCCAACCAGCCTTCGGGCTGACTACCTAACAGACAGACGTCAGGACTTTGAAGATCGTACAGAACATTATTTAACTCTCGAAACGAATATACTGTATTTTAATTTCAACAACGAAATTAAATGTTTCATGCATTTTAAATACACGTCGGAGAGCGAAACTTAATGCCGTTTGGGAATTTTATTTCGCCTCGGGAGCGAAATTAAAAGTCTGTAACGAATTTTATTTCGCGCCGGGAGCGAAATTATAAGTCTGGAACTAAATAAATTTCGCGCCGGGAGCGAAATTATAAGTCTGGAACGAAATTAATATCGCGCCTGGAGCGAAATTAAAAGTGTGGAACGAAATTAATTTCGCGCCGGGAGCGAAATTATAAGTCTGGAACGAAATTAATATCGCGCCTGGAGCGAAATTAAAAGTTTGGAACGAAATAAATTTCGCGCTGGGAGCGAAATTAAAAGTGTGGAACGAAATTAATTTCGCGCCGGGAGCGAAATTATAAGTCTGGAACTAAATTAATTTCGCGCCGGGAGCGAAATTAAAAGTCTGGAACGAAATTAATTTCGCTTCGAATTAAGTTTCGCTTTGATTTAATTACGCGCCGACAATCATTATCATTTCGCTCCCGAATATCGCGCTTACGGCGAAATTAAATTATTTTCGTCCCCACAGCCATGAATTTAATTTCGCATGCCAGCCCTGGCTGGAACCACTCTAAGCGGCATGCCTCATCGTTTGGACTTTGTCGTGCTAGGCAAGTCATTAGTCAACGACCTTCATCTCAGCAACTCCGTCAGACCGCCAGCTCACTACAACTCGGCAATGTGAAATTGTAACTGTTTGTAACCCGCCAGACAGATCACTACCAAGAGATCTGTTACTGCTCGGTACACTTTGCCAAAGGAGCCACAATCTATTTTTTTTCGGAAGGCATACCGAGACTTCCTGGAAGAAGCCTTTGCTTGGATTCTACGACCCGCTCCCTGCGGGCCAGCTAACCCATGGCCGTGTTCCAGAATTGCACTTGAAACTTTGGATCGTGCTGACACAACGCTTCGATTCTGCCCTGTATGGGCAAAACAATACTACTTCCTGCTACTGTCTGAGCGAGTCTCCTGCAGGACGGTTTTAGGGGAAGATACTCGGTATAAAGTATCCAACCATTGGTAACGCCAACTTTATTCAAGCTTGTTTAATACATTTTTTCAACGCCAAGCCTTTTTTTTATTCTTGCTTGTATTTTGGATCTTTTCTTGAAAATACTTTTTAATCGCCTTTTATTAGGCCTTTTTATTGTAATTCATATTTTATAGTCAAAGTTTATTCTGAGTTTCCAGGAGAAACAACACATTTTGAATTACCTTCTTTTAATTATCATTCTAATGAAAATATTTGTTATTGATTCAAAAAATCAAATAAATGTAGGCCTATTAACTCTAGTTATCAATGTTTGGTCTCTTCCTTGTCGCTCTATTTACATTCCACTGTGTGCCCGAAACCTAATCCTCTGCTAATTCCCAGTTGGGATGCTATCCAGTCATCCCTTTCCACATACTGTGAACTGAAGAGGAAGGCGGAGAGACGGGAAGAATGGCGAGCTGCTGCCAACCAGCCTCACGGCTGTTAACCAGAGAGAGAGAGAGAGAGAGAGAGGAGGGGGGATGGTAGTTATGCATTGAATGTAGGCCCATTATTCTTTACAGGAATTCGTGATTATCTTCCTTCCTAAATAGTCAGGGGGCAACCGGGAGGACAGATCCCTTTTCTGGGTTCTTGCCCACGCGGAGACGACGCCACGGTTTCAGATCTAATTTCGTCACATTCAGTTTGTATTTAAGAAACCGAAGCATAACTGTGAGACTCACGCACCAAAGACCGCCTGGCATGGTACGTTATATAATCCCTCCTGAATATATG
Source organism: Meconema thalassinum (assembly GCA_946902985.2). Taxonomy (NCBI): domain Eukaryota; kingdom Metazoa; phylum Arthropoda; class Insecta; order Orthoptera; family Tettigoniidae; genus Meconema; species Meconema thalassinum. The sequence continues at coordinate 21,700,328 of OX336392.1, forward strand.
TTTAGGACATTCGAATGTCTCGAAAACCACGGTAAAAATAACAAGTAGTTCCGTGAAGAACTATACAGCCTATTTTTATATATCCTACTCATGTTAATTGCCTCTATCAACATACAAAATTTCAGTTAGACTGTTGTAATAGATTCGTAGATATTGAGAACCGTCTAAATATTTCAGATGGTCGCCATGTTGGATTTTTATTTATGTACTATTACATGAAGATTATTGTGTACGTGTGGTATTCAAACATCAATCACATGAATAGGACACATGAAGTAAAAACGAGATTTTAAAATTTCGCACAGCTGCCATCTTGTGGTTATGAAAACAATTGAAATAAACTAGATGCCAGTGGATTAACATTTGTATAAGCATTTACTGTACAAAGTTCCACTGCAGTCGGATGGTTATATCGCAAGAAACGTCCACTTAAATATGTATACTTCGCGTCGCCGCCATGTTGGATTGGTGCTCACCAGGTTATTTAAAGTCCTATAGATGAACTTATGTTAATAACCTCTATGAACATTAAAGAAATCAGTTGATTGCTGTAAAAGATTCGTAGATACTGAGAACCATCTAAATATTTCGGATGGTCGCCGTTTTGGATTGTTGTATATATAAGCCATATAGTTATGTACCATAAAGAACAATTATTGCGTAGGTTCATTATTCAAATGTTCACTTCGAACGCATGATTAAGACACAAGAAACAAAAACTTAATTTTGAAATTTCGCACAGCTGCCATTTTGTGGTTATGAAAACAATTGAAATAAATTAGACACCAGTGGATTAACATTGGTATAGGCATTTAACGTGCAACGTTTCACTGCACTCGGATGGTTAAATAGCGAGAAATGTGTATTTAAATATGTATACTTTGCGTCGCCGCCATGTTGGATTTGTGCTCACCAGGTTACTGAAGGTCCTATAGGTGAACTTATGTTCATAGCCTCTATGAACATAAAAATCAGTTTGATTGCTGTAAAAGATTCGTAGATATTGAGTACCGTCAAAATATTTCGGATGCTCGCCATTTTGGATTGTTATATGTATCGGCCACAGAGTTATGTACCATTCAAGGACAATTATTGCCTAGGTTCATTATTCAAACTTTCACTTCGATCGCATGATTACGACACAAGAAATAAAAACTTAATTTTAAAATTACGCACAGCTGCCATCTTGAGGTTATGTAAACAATTGAACTAAATTAGATTGCAGTGCATTTCAATATGCATAATCATTCACTGTACCACATTTCACTGTGCTCAGAGAGTTAAATCACGAGAAAAGTCTATTAAAACGTTTCTAATTCGCTTGGCCGCCAGGTTCGTTTTGTACTTTACAGATGTTTGAAAGTTACATAGATAAACCTGTACCAGTGCCCTTTATCACCGTACAAAATTTCAGGTGATATCTGTAATAGTTTCGGAGATATAGAATGCCGGTGAAATATTTCTCACAGCCGCCATTTTGAGGTTATGTAAAAAAAAATTGAACTAAATTAGATGCCAGTGCATTACAATGGGTGTAAACATTTGCTGTACCAAGTTTCATTACGTTTGGATGTTATATCGCGAGAAAAGTCTATTTAAATATCTCATTTGCGCTTGGACGCCATGTTGGTTTTGTAGTTACCAGGTTTTTGAAAGTCTCATACGTGAACTTCTAGTAGTGCCCTTTATCACCGTACACAATTTCAGGGTGATATCGGCAATAGTTTCGGAGATACTGAATGCTAGTGAAATATTTCGCACAGCCGCCTTGTTGGATTGGTGAGACACAATAAAATTTGAAGGTCGGGGTCGGCCAGAATGGTGCTATGATCTTCCCGAGTTTCATTGAAATCACACCAGCCGTTTAGAAGTTATTAGGGACACACACACACACACACCATCACACACACACACGCACACACACACGGACAAAAGGTGATCTCATAAGCCTATTTTTTTTTTCATAAAATGAAAATAGGCTAAAAATAAGGGGTTACCGTTTCCCGGCAAATAGCAGGATGTTCGCCAGACGTCCAGTGGTGTCGTCCCGCTCACTCCAGCACAGAGACGGGCCTGTTTACTGTGGAGCCGTCAAGGTCGAAACTGGACCATGAACGAATGGAGGCATGTGCTCTTCACAGATGAATCCCGCTTCAGTTTGCAGAACGATTTCCGTCGCACATTAATCTGGAGAGAACCGGGTAGCCGATACAACCACAGGAACATCGTGGAACGGGACCAGTAAGGTGGTGGTGGTTGCGTCATGGTGTGGGGGGGGGCATCATGTTGAATGGCCGTACGGACCTGCACAACTTCATGGGTTGTCCGAGGAACACTGTGCACTGTACAGGGATGAGGTACTGAGACCACATGTTCGACTCTTCAGAGGTGCGGTTGGTCCCGACTTCCTCTTAATGGACGATAATGCCCGACCGCACCGCGTTGCTCTGGTGGATGAATTTCTGGTTGGGGACTGGCCAGCGAGGTCTGCGGTTCTGAATCATATAGAACATGCTTGGGATGCATTGGGGAGGCAAATTGCATCCCGTCAGCCTTCACCAAGAACCCTCCAAGACCTTCGCATTGCCCTTTTGGAGGAATGGGATCGACTGCCACAAGAGCTCTTGGACCATCTGATAGAGAGCTGCCTGTGTGGCCGTTAGGGGTAACCATACACCTGAGGGAGCTCTTGGATCTCGCAGCAAAGTAGCACACAATGTGGCATGTGCTAAAAATGTAGGACTTAGTGCAAGATGCGCTACCACAGCGGTGGTCCGGGAAGTGTTTACCAAGAGTCCGATGATGAGCCTGGTTTGGTATACCAAGAAGAAACCTCGCAACAGACACGGTAAATATCTATAAGATGACGTCTTGTATAAAAATCATAAATGGAACTTCATAAGTAAATAAATGAAGGACAGCAAAGAAGGAACTGTTTAAAACATTAATTAAGAAAACGTCAAGGCTATTATAAGTTTGTTCTCTCCAAAATAAATCTAACATTTAGAGACTTGTTCAAGGGAAAAAGCAATTAGAAGAGTATAGGCCTACATAGCTCAAATAAAGCAAGCCAGCCCTTGGGCAGATCCAGCGACAATCTCGTGATGATAGCCGTGCATTAAGAGAGACAGGTTGATGTTTGCATGAAGAAAAAGAAAGGACTGGACTGCTAAAAATCAATCCCACAAGGTCTTATTTTTAGGTAGATTTCATGAAGAAGCTACCTATTAGCCTGGCAGTATGTTGCCACTTCCAGAAAATGTCGACATGTCTTGGCGTTTTACATCCTCCAGACCCCCCCAGGGGCTCACATCTAGAGGGACGTGGGTTGGTGACCCCGGGACCCCAGCTGAGTCTGGCATTGCTTCCACTTACTTGTGCCGGGCTCCTCTCCGTCTTATTTCCCGTCGACCTCTCTTGGTCAACTCTCGTTCTCTTCCGACCCTGATGGTATTAGGATATCCGAGGCCTAGGGACCTTCTCTCATCTTTCCTGATCCTTCATTCTTCGAGGGATCAGCCTTCTTTTTCTTTTTATTATATCTCCTGCCTTCTGTTCAAGGCCCTCAAGGAGATAGGGTGTGTGTAGCCCCACGACTTCCGGTGCACCCTGGATAGTGCTCCACCCTCAAGAACTCACAGCTGGTGAGTTCGGGAGTTGACGTCTCCGAGAGATTCCTGAGCTGAGTCCGGTTCCCCCTCCCCCTTTTTCCATTGCCTTTGGAGTTGGCGCCCTCCTCTTTCCCTTTCCTCTCTGCCTTTCATGGCTCTTCTTCTTTTAAGTCCCTCAATCCTCATTCTTCGAGGGCTGAGGGCATTTATTTCTCGTTTCGTTTCTTTTCATTTTCTTCTTCTAGTTTGTAAGCTGTGGTTAGTTTTACGTTCTTTTTCATTTTTCATGATCATCCAAACCATTAGGCCCCTTAAAACAACAGTTATCATCATCATCATCGGACCCCAAAACCACCGTCAGTTCAAAAGAATATACAGTACCTATTTAATTTATATATAAGTACAGTCATGTGTATATCACACGATAACTATCGTCATTTTACACCTATCACTTTGAAATGTATACATAAAATATAACCATTCAACATCTCAAATCGTTGAGGTCACCACGTATTCTTACGCGATGAAAAAGTCTATTTTTGTGGCATCACTTTACTAAGTATTTTCTGGGTTTATGCTAAAGGTACAGCTATGATTCTTGTCACATATAAGAAGCGGTATATTCTGAGCTGTTTTTGACCATGTAGTGCTACTTTGCTTTTATAGGATGTGTGAAATGAATACAAATTTGGACAGATACATTTTCGAAAAAATGTTGTATATGTTGTTTCAGGTACACATTTCTCAGTTGGTTTTAAATCAAATATTCTCAAATTTTGTTCACATACTTGGAATGGATCATGGCAGATGCGTAACCACTTTGTTTAATTATTATTGGGACAGAATGCAAGAAAAAAATCCGAACTCTTTCTTTGTAAATTTATTCATAAATATGTATCAATTTTTCTCTTCCCAATCCATTCCTACTATGTTTTGGAAGTGAAAATAGGTTAACATTCAAGTACTCCATTAGGCAAGTTAATGTAAAAATTTAGCCCTCTATCTTAAATGGTTTCCTAGTTATTGGTACCTAAACATGAAAAATGAGTATTAACGGAAAACAGCTGGCATAGTTAAAAGTGTAGAGGAAAGTCTCCATATATGGAATAGTCACCTAATATGGAATACCGTAATATTTCGAATTGTGTGGATGGTAGATCTCCCTTTCCTGTCAGTGCTTGCGTGTGACGTTATTGTATTCCCGAGGTCACTGAGCGAGACGACTCTGCTGTGCTTGGTTGGTTAGTTATCTGCTGAAGTTTGAATCTTCCGTCTTTGAGATTTTGTGAGGTATGCACTCATTGCATTATTGTATGCCTTTATTATCGGGTATTATTCTTATCCTAGGAGGCAAATTATAGTGTATGTGCTACGCTATTAGCTATATCTAGTTGTTAATCCTTACGTTTATTTTCTTTTCCGTTGCACATCCTTGAAATCAACATGGCAAAGTTCCCAATATGGAATACATGGGGTCCGCAATATGGAGTAGTATTCCATATTTGGCTCCTCATTCCTGTCACATTATTTGTATGAATATTTATCAATTATTTGTACAATTTTTCTAGGTCATGTAAGGTGAAAGACTTAAGAGGAAACGGTGGAACTTGGATGTCATGAAACAAGCTATTTTTGCGGTACGAGAAAAGAAAATGGGTTATAAAAAGCGGCTGAACAATTCAATGTACCTAGAACTACTTTCATCAGGCTGTATTCCATGAAGGATGTTGAACCCAAGGATGCAGTACAGGCCGCACTTGGAAGACGTCCGATTCTTCCCCGTAATATAGAAAAGCAACTCGTAGAGTACCTGAAAATCATGGACGCAAGATTTTTGGTCTCTCTAGGAGTGACGTGAAACAACTTGCATTTCAACTAGCACAGGCAAACAACATACCTCATCCGTTTACCAAGGAACGAGAAATAGCGGGCAAAAAATGGCTTAAACTCTTTTTTATCTCGCCATAGAAACGAAATATCGTTACGAACACCCACAGGAACATCTTTTGCCTAAGTGAAAGGATTTAATAAGGAAGCTGTGTTCTATTTCTTTGACCTATTGAACCGTGAGTTCGATAAACATCATTATGCTGCTGATAGGGTGTTTGTACATGAGACTGGTCTGTCGATCGTCCAGTCGAAGGTCCCTAAGTGATTGCAGCGATTTGTGTGTGATTTCTGTAAATAAGCTACTAATCACATGAACTTCATTAAGTATTCCATATTTGGAGCCGTCTTGTTTATTATGTAAAATGTAACTTTCTTACAAAAATATTTCTAATTACTTCCACATAATATATTCAGCTTAGCATTATATGACATTCTTTGTATAAGTAATTCCTAGAAATGGTACACATTTGAAAACATTTTTAATTCAATCAATTATTTCAATATCAGCAAAAATATAAATGGTATTCCATATTTGGCGACTTTCCTCTATTATTCAGAGCATGGGACGCTAATTTAAAAAAACGAATTTAAGGTAGTTGTAGACATAAAACCCCAAAAAACTATATACATTTGGATTCAGAAAAGAATGAAGAATTTTATGGCGCCAAAATCAAAAAAAATCAATTTTTTCATAATGCAAGAGTACGTGGTGTCCTTAATGGACAAGGTATGTGAAAAATCGAATTAATTAAAAGTTCGTACTGTTCTTCTGATAAGGGTCAAAACCTTATCTCAGTAAAGCATTTTCATAGCACCAACCATTGACCAAAGGGGTGGGGAAACAATCATATCTCCTTTAAAAGGCACAATAACAAAACCGTCTAAAATGATTTATAATCCACTGAAAATACCTGAAGCTATTGTCTGAAAGCGGACCCGTGCGAGAAATCTCGCCTGTTCATAAGCCACACTTTCCCCAATCTTATATATAACAATTAGTTCCGTGAAGAACTATACAGCCTATTTTCATATATCCTGCTCATGTTAATTTGCCTCTATAAACATACAAAATTTCAGTTTAATTGCTGTAACAGATTCGTAGATATTGAGAACCGTCTAAATATTTCAGATGGTCGCCAGGATGGATTTTTATTTTTGTACTATTACATTAAGATTATTGTGTACGTGTGGTATTCTAACTTCAATCGCATGATGAGAACACAAGAAGTAAAAACGAGATTTTAAAAGTACGCACCCCAGCCATCTTGAGATTATGCAAACAATTGAAATAAATTACATGCCAGTGGATCAACATTTGTATAAGCATTTAACGTGCAACGTTTCACGGCACTCGGATAGTTAATTCGCGAGAAACGTCCATTTAAATATTTATACGTCGCCGCCATGTTGGATTTGTGCTCAACAGGTTACTGAAAGTCCTATAGGTGAACATATGTTCATAGTCTCTATGAACATAAAAAAAAATCAGTTTGGTTGCTGTAAAAGATTCATAGATATTGAGAACCGTCTAAATATTTCGGAAGCTCGCCATTTAGGATTGTTATATGTATAGGCCATAGAGTTATGTACCATTCAAGGACAATTATTGCCTAGCATCATTATTCAAACTTTCACTTTGATCGCATGATTACGACACAAGAATAAAAACTTAATTTTAAAATTTCGCACAGCCGCCATCTTGAGGTTATGTAAACAATTGAATTAAATTAGATGGCAGTGCATTACAATCTGCAAAATCATTTACTGTACCACATTTCACTGCGCTCAGAGAGTTAAATCACGAGAAAAGTCTATTAAAATATTTCAAATTCGCTTGGTCGCCATGTTCGTTTTGTACTTTACAGGTTTATGAATTATACATAGGTAAACTTGTATCAGTACCCTTTATCACCGTACAAAATTGCATGATGATATCTGTAATAGTTTCGGAGATATAGAATGTCAGTGAAATATTTCGCACAGCCGCCATTTTGAGGTTATGTAAACAATTGAACTAAATTAGACTCCAGCGCATTACAATGTGTATAAACATTTGCTGTATCAAGTTTCATTACGTTTGGATAGTTAAATCGCGAGAAATGTCTATTTAAAAGTCTCAATTTCGCTTGACCGCCATGTTGGATTGTAGTCACCAGGTTTTTGAAAGTCTCATAGGTGAACTTCTAGTAGTGCCCTTTATCACCGTACACAATTTCAGGGCGATATCGGTAATAGTTTCGAAGATATTGAATGCTAGTGAAATATTTCGCACAGCCGCCATGTTGGAATGGTGAGACGTAACAACATTTGAAGGGCACGGTCGAGGTCGCCGGGAATAGTGCTATGAACTTACAGAGTTTCATTGAAATCGCTCCAGCCGTTTAGATTTTATTAGGGGGACACACACACACACCTCACACACACACACACACACACACACACACACACACACACACACACACACACGGACAAAAGGTGATCTCATAAGCCTATTTTTTCAAAATTGAAAATAGGCTAAAAATGGAAATGTATATCTGTCCGAGGTTAATGGATTCCGACGCCGCTTAACCGATTGCATTGAAATTTTGTAGGGTTGTAGTGCACAATTTTAGATAGCCCTCACCATTCCTTTCATTTAGGCCCTTTGGCTCAAATCTACACCGAAAATTCAAAAAAAAAAAAAAAAAAACTCAAATGGGACAAAATATCGAAGTTGTCGCTTAAAGACCGGACATAGTTCATTTTACGCCCCTCGATGCGAGAAACAATACTCGGTAGGTTCCTACAGGACACTGATAACCACATATTAAGGCCCTAAAACCAACAGTTTCAAAGATATTCCCAGAAAACTATCTTCGCTCTGATTGATGAACTAATCGTAAGTTCGTATCCTTGGCAACACTAGCTGAAGACCTGGCATCCAATTTTGCATCTATCCCTGTAAGAGGCAATGCCAATCCATTTACTATCTAAAACACAATAGACTGGCTGCGTGGCTCAGCAGTAACGTCTCGCTTGCTGGGCCCAAGGTTGTAGGTTCGTATCATGGCGTAGTCAGGTGGCATTTGAGGGTACGCAAATGCAAGGGAGCCGGGTCAGTAAATTTACTGGCACGTTAAGGATCCCCTTCGGGGCACAATTTTAGCTCCTGGCGTTTCTAAAAGCCAGAGTAATTAAAAGGAACGTAAATTCAATAACATATTTATTAAATCACGACAAGAGCATTACAAATCTAAACGGTCATCCCTCTTTCAAGATGTATCTATATAATTTAACAAGTAGTTCCGTGAAGAACTATACAGCCTATTTTCATATATCCTGCTCATATTAATTGCCTCTATCAACATACAAAATTTCAGTTTAATTGCTGTAACAGATTCATAGATATTGAGGACCGTCTAAATATTTCAGATGGTCGTCAGGTTGGATTTTTATTTTGTACTATTACATTAAGATTATTGTGTACGTGTGGTATTCATACTTCAATCGCATGATTAGAACACAAGAAGTAAAAACGAGATTTTAAAATTACGCACAGCAGCCATCTTGTGATTATGCAAACAATTGAAATAAATTAGATGCCAGTGGATCAACATTTGTATAAGCATTTAACGTGCAACGTTTCACGGCACTCGGATAATTAATTCGCGAGATACGTCCATTTAAATATTTATACTTCGCGTCGCCGCCATGTTGGATTTGTGCTCACCAGGTTACTGAAAGTCCTATAGGTGAACATATGTTCGTAGTCTCTATGAACATTAAAAAAAATCAGTTTGGTTGCTGTAAAAGATTCATAGATAATGAGAACCGTTTAAATATTTCGGAAGCTCGCCATTTAGGACTGTTATATGTATAGGCTATAGAGTTATGTACCATTCAAGGACAATTATTGCCTAGGTTCATTATTCAAACTTTCACTCTGATCGCACGATTACGACACAAGAAATAAAAACTTAATTTTAAAATTTCGCACAGCCGCCATCTTGAGGTTATGTAAACAATTGAATTAAATTAGATGGCAGTGCATTACAATGTGCAAAATCATTTACTGTACCACATTTCACTGCGCTCAGAGAGTTAAATCACGAGAAAAGTCTATTAAAATATTTCAAATTCGCTTGGTCGCCATGTTCGTTTTGTACTTTACAGGTTTATGAAATATACATAGGTAAACTTATATCAGTACCCTTTATCACCGTACAAAATTGCAGGGTGATATCTGTAATAGTTTCGGAGATATAGAATGTCAGTGAAATATTTCGCACAGCCGCCATTTTGAGGTTATGTAAACAATTGAACTAAACTAGACTCGAGTGCATTACAATGTGTATAAACATTTGCTGTACCAAGTTTAATTACGTTTGGATAGTTAAATCGAGACGAAAGTCTATTTAAAAGTCTCAACTTCGCTTGGCCGCCATGTTGGTTTTGTAGTCACCAGGTTTTTGAAAGTCTCATAGGTGAACTTCTAGTAGTGCCCTTTATCACCGTACATAATTTCAGGGCGATATCGGTAATAGTTTCGGAGATATTGAATGCTAGTTAAATATTTCGCACAGCCGCCATGTTGGATTGGTGAGACGTAACAAAATTTGAAGGGCACGGTCGAGGTCGCCGGGAATAGTGCTATAAACTTACCGAGTTTCATTGAAATCGCTCCTGCCGTTTAGATTTTATTAGGGGGACACACACACACACCTCACACACACACACACACACACGCACACACACACGGACAAAAGGTGATCTCATAAGCCTATTTTTTCAAAATTGAAAATAGGCTAAAAATGTTATTTTCCTAGCCTCTATTCATACTTTATTTAATTTTTCTGTTTTGCCGACAACTACCATTCCTACAAATTACCTTGTGTAGAGCACTATCTTCAATAATTTATATGGAGACTCATGCCTCCTGATATAACATTCTTAGTTTCTATGGAGACTCAATCACTAACGCTCGAACATATTAAGGTAGATCTAATATTCCTACAAATTGCCATGTGTACAACACTAATAACGTCAATAGTTTCTATGGAGACTCATGTCTCCTGATATAACATTCTTAGTTTCTATGGAGACTCAATCACTAACTCTCCACCATATTAAGGTAGAACTAATATTCCTACCCGTGCCAGGTGCAGCTTCCATGGGGGAGGAGCTCTGAACTGAGTAAGGGCTTTTCTGTACTCTGTGGAAGACGGATCAGGGCGGGGAAGTCCTCAACCCCGACACGGCGCGTCCCAATGGCTGATAGGGGCTCTTGTTGAGAGTGGTGCTTGCACCCGCGGATCAACTGAGGACATGATATAGTGGCAGCAGCTATATCATTATTGTTGATACAAGATCGATCTGTCGACCTTGCATCAGCAAACAGCTGCATCATATCATGGCATCCTTGGATGTTGGGATGTGATGTGGTTACTGCGCATTGAGGACGGCAACGGGAAACCACCTCAATTATTTTTCCCCAGGATAATCGTCATGGCTGAAAACCCAATTACATTGGCCCTTAGTCCCGGGCAGACCTTAAGTGGTCAGAGGGTGCGAAGAATCTCCCGGTCAGCCCTGAAGATAGGAACGTGGAATGTACGGAGTATGTTTGAAGCAGGAAAGATTCACAATACAATTCATGAGATGAAGAGGATGAATGTGTCCATAATGGGTATAAGTGAGATGAGATGGCCGGGGACAGGAGATTGTAATGTGGAGGATTGCATGATATACTACAGTGGTAATAATGATGCCAGGCATTTGCATGGAGTGGGTTTTATAGTGGACAAAAGTTTGCAGTCTGCTGTTATCAGTTGTATACCATTCTCCAGTAGAATAATGATGTTAAAGTTACGTGGTAAACCTTTCCACATTAATCTCATTCAAGTGTATGCCCCTACTAGTGACAAAAGCGATGAAGATGTTGAGGAATTCTATGCCCAAATTCAGACCGTCCTCAAAGACACCAAAGAACATGATGTAACCCTTGTTATGGGAGATTTTAATGCAAAAGTTGGGAAAGGTTCTGAAGAACACATTGTGGGCCAGTGGGGTCTCGGACAAAGAAACAACAGAGGGGATCGTTTAGTGCAGTTTTGTAGAGAGGAGAACTTTGTCATTGCTAATACTTGGTTTAAGCTTCCTGCCAGGAGACTTTATACGTGGAAAGCACCTGCTGATAGTCCAGACAACATAATAAGAAATCAAATTGATTTCATTCTAATTAAAAACAGATTTAGAAACAGCGTGATTTGTGCAAAAACCTATCCAGGAGCAGATGTTCCTTCTGACCACAATCCGCTCATTAGCAAAATTTGTGTCCGGCTTAACAAGATTCCGATAAAAACAACACAAAATAAATATGATACTGATGCCCTTCGGGAAATAAATACAAGGTCACAGGTGGCTGCTGCTCTTGCCACTGATCTTAAGACGTTGAATTCAAATGACATGCAGCCCTTGGAACTTTGGGACACTTTTAAAACCTCATTGAAGAGGGTTGGAGATCATTTTCTTAAGAACAAGACACAACATAAAAAAGGAAGGCATGGATGACGGATGAAATATTGAATCTAATGGATAAACGAAGAGAAGTCAAAGGAAGAGATAATGAAGAATATTGGTTTATTCATAGATTGATAAAGAATAAGATCAGGCAAGCCAAGGAAGTTTGGATGTCAGATAGGTGCAAAGAAATTGAAGAACTTAATAGTAAATATGATACTTTCCAGGTCCATAAGAAAATCAAAGAAGTTTCAGGTAGACACAGGAAAAGAAACACAGTCAACTTAGTTGATAGTCAAGGTAACACGGTATTTGAAGTTGAAGAAAAATTACAGGTTTGGGAGAAATATATACAAGAGCTTTTTAATGATGATCATCGTCCTTCCCGACCCGAAATTCCTTCAGTTGTTGGACCCATGATCACCATGGATGAAGTGAAATATGCGATTAGGATAGCGAAAAATGGTAAGGCTCCTGGTCAAGATGACATTCCAGTGGAATTATTGAAGATCTTGGATGATGATAGCATTGTGACGCTCACTAATTTATATAACAAGATATACGACACGGGCATATTACCAGAAGACTGGCTCTTGTCTACATTTATTGCTCTTCCGAAGAAACCGATGGCTAAGTCATGTAGTGACTTCAGGACAATCAGTCTTATGAGTCATGTGCTCAAGATATTTCTCAAAGTTATCCATAATCGCATATACAGGAAATGCGAGATGAATATCAGTGACACGCAGTTTGGGTTCCGCAACGGTCTAGGAACTCGTGAGGCATTATTTGCGCTTCAAGTTCTTTTCCAGAGATGCCGTGAGGTGAATCAGGATGTATATGCATGTTTTCTGGACTATGCAAAAGCCTTTGACCGTTGTCAGCATGATAAGTTGTATAATGCACTCAAGAACTCAGGAATAGATGAGAAAGACATTCGGATCATCATTAATTTATACTGGGGTCAAAAGGCTAGTATCAGAATTGATGGACATATATCGAGATCAGTGGAAATAATGCGTGGTGTGAGACAAGGATGCATTTTTTCACCACTTCTTTATAATATCTATGCAGAACAGATTTTCTCCGAGGCACTTGATGGCATTCAACAAGGTATTAAGGTCAATGGTAATTATATTAATAATATACGGTACGCAGATGATACTGTATTGATTGCAAATAGTTTCGAAGGACTTAAAGAGATTGTTACTATGGTGTATCAAAAGAGTAAACAATATGGCCTTGACCTCAACATTAAGAAAACAAAATATATGATAATATCGCGAAAACCAGCATTGTCACAAGTCCTCTTAGTCGATGGACATCAGATTTAGCGAGTCAAGAGTTTGGTTTATTTAGGACAGAATATTAATGAGAATTGGGATCCTTCGGTTGAAATAAGATGCCGTATAGAGAAGGCTAGATCCATCTTTATGACAATGAAACAACTACTATGCTGTCGAGATCTCAGTATGACGCTTAAGAAAAGAATTGTGAAGTGTTATGTTGTCTCCACCCTTCTTTATGGTGTTGAAGCTTGGACCTTGTCCGTAGCTACAGAAAAGAAGATTCGAGCTTTTGAAATGTGGATATACCGGTGGATTCTTAAAATCTCGTGGACAGAACATGTGAGTAATGCCGAGGTTCTTCAGCGTGTGAGCAGCCAACCTGAGCTGTTAAACACAATTAAGAAGAGGAAATTGGAATACTTGGGACACATGATGAGGAATCCAAAATACCGTCTGCTCCAAGTTATACTTCAGGGTAAAATTGAAGGACGGCGTGGACCGGGAAGGAGACGAATAACTTGGATGGATAATTTAAAAACGTGGTTTGGGCTGTCTTCCACGGAACTCTTCAGGATTGCACAGGATAAGAAGGTGTTAGCCATGGTGGTAGCCAACGTCCGTATCGGATAAGGTAGAAGAAGAAGAAGAATATTCCTACAAATTGCCATGTTTACAACACTAATAACTTCAATAGTTTCTATGGAGACTCATGTCTCCTGATATAATATTCTTAGTTTCTATGGAGACTCAATCACTAACGCTCGAACATATTAAGGTAGAACTAATATTCGTACAAATTGCCATGTGTACAACACTAATAACTTCAATAGTTTCTATGGAGACTCATGCCTCCTGATATAACATTCTTAGTTTCTATGGAGACTCAATCACTAACGCTCGAACATATTAAGCTAGAACTAATATTCCTACAAATTACCATGTGTACAACACTAACTTCAATACTTTCTATGGAGACTCATGCTTCCTGTTGTAACATTCTGAGTATATAGACTATGAACACAAAGACGATATCAAGGTAACAAATCATCTACTAAGGACACATGCAATTATTAGATTACAACTTAACGAAAGGTATGTAGAAAATTCAGTCTTTTATATAATCAATATACCTGATATACATTCTTATGTTAATTAATACTTTGAATGCATATTAAACGTGACCTAATTACGACAAGAAACCTGATCAAGACGAGACAATAACCGAAACAAATATTTAGTATCAACAATCCAAAATTGAAATATAGGTACGTACAGCAACCTTTAATTTAATAGAAGCTATTAGAAGAGATAATCAATATTAACATGATAACCTCTTCCACAGACATTCGTATTAAAATTGGACATAACATGATTATTCAAGATTGCAATTTGAGTTAAGTTCAAACAACAACATAGTCGAATCGACATCACATGACATTTCAAGTGAATATTTGAACCAAATTTTACGTACATACCCTTTGTAACCCGACGAGTAACACTGTCTACTTAGAATTTCGGACAGCCGTCTCCATTCCCTTCATTTAGGCAGTTCAAATGACGTGGTACTTAGTTGGCTGAAAGGAATCAAGAAGAAATGAATAATAATAATAATATATTTATTTGGAATAATTAAATGATCTACTACTCATATGGAAGAGATATGTAGGAAAATACGAACTTCGACACCGTATCACCTACTGCATTGCAATTGTTTTGGGTTGTAGTGCACACCCACAGATAGGTTTTTGGCTCCAATAATTTCGGCTAGCATTCTCCATCTACACCATTTCACCGAATTAAACCAAATTTTACGTACTTACCATTCGGAACCCAACGAGTAACACTATCCACTTCAAAATTTTGAACACCCCTCTCCTTTCTCTATATTTAGATCTTCACAAATCTACACCGTTTCATCAATTTGAACAACATTTTACGTATCTACCTTTCGGAACACTGCAGAAAACATTGCCTACCTGAAATAAGACAGCCGTAAGCCTCGCGGGACGTAAACTTTGATTCAGTATGGTGAAATGGAGTAAATTTGAATAAATAATAAACAAAGTGACCCGAAAACCAAGTTTTACGGTCCTAGCACCAGTCTTGTCGGAAGTATTTAGGTGTATAGACTTGGATTAGGAATATCTGTCTGTCAGAGACAGTTTCACCTATTGCATTGCAATTTTGTTGGGTTTTAGTGTACACCCCCTGAAACCTTTTCCTTCCCCTCCATTCTCGCTCACATTCACAAACTCCGCACCAAATATCTCCGTTCCGCTCGTGCCCGTCATAACACTGAAGCCCTTGAAGCCATTGACCTCTCCCCTCTCGCTCAAGCCCTACTTGCCGATAATCCCACACCAGCTACCGGTCATTCCCCCCCCCCCTTAACTCCTGAACCCCTCCCCCCTGCCGCCGCCCCCTCACCAATACTGATTCATACACTTGTTTGTTCAAATCCCACATGCTTCATTTGAGGTAGCAGGGAAATACGCAACGGCACCACAAGTGCCTGATTGCCATAGTTTCCATTTCATGTTTTCTTTAAATTCTCATCTTCTCATTGCTTAAAGTGGATGGATTTCCCACATTTTCCTTTCTTATTTTTCATTTTTTTTGTTCTAACAAACTGTACGAGTCGTGAATTTACCCCCTTCTCAGTCAAGCCCCTTCTCCAACTGGCTCGCCGCGCATTCATGCCCCGGCTGAAAACTCTGCTCATAACATCTGAGCTACGATAAACAAACTCGTGTGTGCGTGTGTGTGAATACATAAACCACAAACTATTGAACTCACAGGGTATATTTTCTATCTATTATGTTACTAAACTGATCACTAACAATAAGAACTATTTTTCACAGACATTGAAAATGAAAATAACCATGCTTGCCACTGTACCTGTAACCATGTACTGTATTATGCTTTTATGTGAATAAACGAAGCTTCGCTTGGCGACGCCCGAGAGGGTGTGGTGGGGGGTCTCGCCGTGGGTGGGGCGTCTTGTTTGTGACCGGGTTTAATCCCCTGCGCCAGGTGTAATTCACCAATTCTTTCCTTTACGTATGCCCAGCATACCTTACCACTTTTAAATTTTTTCACTAATTTTCATCTCAATCACAAGGCACAAGAGTTCTTCGTTGAGCTGAGTGCCCGCGCCGAAAGGGGAATGAAATAACTTCCTTTCGCTTCGCTTCTTCCCAGTTCGAAGTAATGCCGCTAGGTCGCAGGCATGAGGAGCCATTTGGGACTAGCGAATATGTTTAAGAATATGAGGCTATAAAATAGGTTCTGTACGGTGATTAGGTAAAGCGACTTGATGCTGATGTGTGCGTTTGGTGAGCGAAATATGGCGAAAGCTGGAACGTTGTCATATAAAGGGAGGTATGTTGGAGATAGGTACAAAGTGGCATCACAAGTCAAGATCCACGCAAGGCAAACACAGTTAGGTTAGTATAAAATCTGACCCTCACGACTAAACGCACATCTCTTTTCTCATTATTACTTCGGCAGAAATCGCTGTCCGAGCCTACTGAGAGAAATTTATACTTCACATCAAATCACCATCCAGACTTCAAGAATAATCTACACCGGCGTGACGTCACAAACTCACCCGACTTCGTGGCCTTGACAGCGAGGCCTCGCCACGTGTTGCAGTATGTGCGCCGACATTATGTGTGCTACAAATTCACCAATTCAGCTTTACTCTATTGAAACAATCTTCACCACTTTTTCATCACCTGTAACAGGCTATCATCTTCGCTACATCTATTCATCGCTAGAACCAGGCACATCAGCTCCTAACAGATACTTCACGCCGTGCAGCACTCTGTCGCTTCTCAATACCAGCTTTTGTACATTCATTCATCAGGCTCTTGTGTTCTCACACACTCCACGTACATTTTCATAGTGCTTATAGTACTCTATCTATAAGCACTTCATTCCATCTCTACATTTCACGCTATCAGTGAACACTCCGCGTCATTTTATTCATCCCATTACCTCACGCTCGCAGAGGTTTTCTCATCTCGCCTTCATTTGTACCCTGTTGCCAGATCGCCCGTGACATTCTCAACTTTTCCATACATCTCAACCATCTACTACCCGACTCATTCCCTTGCCCCATTTCATCCCCCATTCCTGTGCTGTCCCTCGATACCTACCCTACTGCTATAGCGTCCTGCTGTGCCCAATCTCGTATACCCCCGACACTACCCATCATTTTCCAAATCACTACAATCATCATTCCAGCCATTTCAACCACATTCATCTTTATATAATTCTTCGTTTTCAACCCTTTTCCTCTTTCTCCTTTTTTAGGGACTTAGTGCCCTAGTCCTGCAATTCCTTTCGCGATCTTTGCTCTCGCATCCCCCTGCCCTGGTAAAATTGGCCCCATCCTATACTCGTTAATCCTTTCCACATATTCGTCATGGGTCGTGGCAAAGGTCGTGGATCCCCAAACCGTGATCCACGTAACGCCAAGGGGATCACCAAGGAGGCACCGGCGCGCACTAACTCTCAAGGCGCCATCCCTAAAAAACTGACCACCGCTACTACCACGTCTACCGCTACACCCTCCTCCTCTGGCCTTCACCCCAACCTCCCACCAGTAATCCCACAAACCGCCACCTTGTCCGCGAAACGTAAAGTACCCGACCCAACGGACTCCGAACTTACCCACCGCTCCCGTTTGCGTGTCCATGATGGGATGGAGGAGGGAGGTCATTCTTCTATTCCCTCACTGGAAGCCACATCGAGCACGAACCCCCCTCCCTCCATCTTTGAACTACCACCCCTCCCTCGCCCCTCGGGGAACCTACCCTTCCAGGAGGGAACGACCCCCTCCCCAATCCCCCTATCCTCCGTCTCCTATGCAGCCAAGGCTGCTCAGCCCACCTATAAGCACTCCTACCTTATTTCCGGTCTCCAACACCTGTCCAGACAGGAAATCTCGGGAGCTTTGGAGACGCTCATTCCTCCCTCTTTACCTTTCATCCTGGTCTCCGTCTCTAATGGTGTCATCCTCAAAACCGACGATGACATTGTCGCCACCACTCTTGAGGACGCCAATTCACCCGCCCGACTCGGTCCCACAGTGACGATCGGTCCCCTTACATCGCGCCAAACACCCACCACAGCACCCCCTCCCCCCCCGTTCACCACTATTCTCCTGCGTGATCCGAGGCGTTGACCCTGATCTTCCTGAGGAGGTCGTCATATCGGAACTTGAACGCGAACAAATACAGGTGAAAAAGGCCTTCCGCATCAAGTGCCCCACAGGCCCAACCTGGATGGTCAGGATTCTCTTGGCCACCCAGGCAGAAGTCGATCGCCTACTACAGCTCGGTGTATACATCTTTCGATACCACCACCGAGTGGAACCCTCTAAAGCTCCACCTCCCATGGCTCTCCGTTGCAATAGGTGTCTGGCCTACAACCAGCACTCTACTGAGCAGTGCCGCCAACCGCGCATCTGCCCCCACTGTTCCTAACCTGACCACCCCCTGCAACAGTGTCCTAACCTCGCCCAACCTCCTAAATGCCACCAGTGCTCGGGCCAACACCCTACACACTCCTACAAGTGTAAGGGTAAACCCGCACCTCCCCCAGATCATCCAGAGCTTGTCGCCCCTGTAAAGACAATCGACCTCCCAACCCCGACCGCTAACACCCAATTCCCTCCCTTGACGGTGGAAAACCTCCTCCGCTTCCTCACCATCTCCCTTCAAAACCTCATGCCATTCCAACGGCCCTTGGTTCTCACACAACTCCAACAGGCTGCTCTCCAAATTTTTAACGTTCGCTTCTTCCCCTCATACGCCGGCCCTTTGACACATTTTAACTTCTCCCCACTGGTATCGACACAACATGGCAACTAAGACCATCCCCACTGGACCTCCCAAAACCATCTCTCTGCTATACAGCAATGTTTGCTCCTTCCACAAGAAGCGTCCATTACTACAATATACCGTAGCAGCACATTCCGCAGACGCCGTTCTACTAAACGAAACATTTCTTCGTCCCCACCAGTCAGCCAGTCTCCCCGGCTACACCATCCACAGAGCGGACCACCCTCGCGAGATTGGGCGTGGGGGTGTCGCCCTCTTACATCAGAACCGCATCCCAATACGCATTCACGTCCCTCCTCACCCACTCTCCTTCCCTGAGAGCCTCATCGCGACTCTCTACTTCCCCTCCCGCGTACTTCATGTCGCAACTGTATACACCCGTCCCCGCCGTCCCTTCCCCCGGGAGTTCCTAACCCATCTGCATACCGCCTTTCCACATTTTATCGTACTTGCGGACCTCAACATGCACTCCCGATCGGCAACGGAACTGGCTGACTTCCACACTTATCTACAGGCGATAAATTCCACTCTTGTAGCCATTCCCAAACATACTCGCCCTATCTCCAACACCACGCCGGATGCAATTATTGCACACAATCGCCTCGCTCACCTTCTAACTGTGGACGTCCTCCTCAGCATAGGAAGCGACCATCTCCCCGTTCTTGTCACCATACCAACACGACCCACCACCGTCACCCCTCCGCCGCCGATTCTTCGTCAGAACTTTAAAAAGGCAAACTGGCCTGCCTACAGAGATCACATCACCAACTCTCTCACCCCTCCCCTCCCGCATCTTGACTCTGCGGCCTCGGTCAACTCATACACTCATACACTCCTCCCTAACGGACGCCTCATCCGTTCACATCCCCATCACCCCGTACTCACCCTCCCGCCCCCCGTTACCCCCCAAAGCCCTCCCACTCCTCCGGCTCTCCCACAGATATCTAGCCCACTACAAACGATCACGCGATCGCTATTTCCTCACCCTTCACCGTCAGACTATCCGCCAGGTGCATTTCTACATCCGCGCCTTTCACCACCGCAACTGGGTCCCAGTCTGCAACTCTTTACAAGGCCAACGCTCCTCCCTTGGCTCTTACTGGAAATGCCTAAACACCCTCACTGGACGCTCCCCCACACCCATCTATCCCATCATCCACCAGGGCACTGCCCCACCGGATCTGCCCTCCAAGCTGGAGATCTTTGCCCGTCGCTTCGAACGGGTCTTTAACGGTCATTTCGGCCTCACCTTCGATGACACCGACAACGACGCCGTCAACTCCATCCCCGATCGACCCTATCTCCAGCCCAATCATCAACACCCCCGTATCCCACACCCTATCAACGACCCCATCACCCCCATCGATATTCACCTCGCCCTTTCCCGTACCAAAAATACTGCCCCGGTCCCGATCAACTCCACTATCTCCACATCAAAGAGACACCCCCTATCTTCTTCCAGCTCCTCGCCACCCTCTATACCTACCTCCTCAAAACCGGATTTTACCCAACGGCATGGCGCGCTGCCACCATGCTTCTCTTCCCCAAACCCAACAAACCACTCTCCGACCCCTCCTCCTACCGTCCCATCTGCCTCACAGCCGTCCTCTCCAAACTATTCGAAAAGATCCTAGTCCGCCGCACCTACCTCCATATCAATCAACATCAGCTACTCCCCCTCTCCCAATGTGGCTTCCGGCCTGCCCTCTCCACCCATGACCAACTACTACGCCTCACCACCCTCACAGCCGATAACATGAACCGCTTCCGCCCCACTCTCCTCCTCACCTTCGATTTTCAGAGTGCCTTCGACACCGTATGGCACTCAGCTCTCCTTCTCAAACTCCACTACTACCACCTCCCTCATAATTTCATCCGCCTCATTGGAAACTTCCTCAGTCCCCGCACCGCCCGCATTTCTATCAATCGCACCCTCTCACGCTCCTTATCTCTAACCCAAGGCGTACCCCAAGGGTCAGTACTATCCCCTCTCCTCTACATCCTTTTTGTCGGAGATATCCCCCAACCTCCGGCTCCCCTCCACCTCCTCCAGTTCGCAGACGACACTGCAATACTCGCTCCTTGCCCCTCCGTCACAGCCATCAACAGACTGGTCCAACCATATCTCGACCGATTCACGGCCTGGTGTGATCGCTGGCATCTCAGTCTAAATACGGACAAGACAAAAGCCGTACTTTTCCGTCCCCGTCGCCATGCCAACTCGGCCACCCGCAACCCCAATCTTCTGACCCTACGTATCCACGACCACCGCCTTCACACTTCACCATCGCTACGCTACCTGGGCGTCATCTTCGACGAGCACTTCACCCTTCGTCCACATCTACGCGCACTTACGGCCTCTGCCCAGAAGCGCTCTCGCCTCATCACCAGGCTGATCGGAACCTCTTGGGGGCTGCATGCCACAACCCTGTTCTACACATACAAGACCCTCATCCGCTCTTACATCACATATGGGCATGTTGTCTGGGGAGGCTGCGCCGCCAGCTACTTGCACCCCCTGGTAACCATGGAACGACGCATCGCCCGCATAGCCCTTCGCCTCCCTCCAATACACCCAAGTGAGGATCTGTACCGTCTAATGCAATTACCCCCCGTTACGACGTACATACACCTTCTTCAACTGCGCTACCTGAAGCGCGTCAGAAGAACGCAGAATCCAATTGTACGACAACTTGAGGCACTCCAGCTACGCAACCCAGTATACTCTAAACTAGGCCTACTCCAACTCAAGAGCCTCACCCCTGCCCCGGACTAATAGTCTCTACAAAACAAAAAACAACAAACAAACAAACAAAAAAAATCACCATCACCTCATCATCAATCCATACTTACAATGTATAAAAAACAATCCCAACAATCAGGCATTGTGGCTACAATGAGGCTCGTGGCCCTATGTTGGGTAGCAAATTACACCCACACAATAAAAAGCTGTCTTGTCATAAGTACAGTCTCCGCGGAGGCCGGGTTCGACTCCCGGCTCTCCTAGAACGGGGTACACTCAGCCTCGTAAAGGAAAATGAGTTGAGGCTGATTCGTTTCCCCACCTCAGACATCCTGTAAGAAGATTACCACTCCCCAATGATAGATAATTTCCGGTGAATAATTAATAATATCCAGATTTGTATTTAAGTTGGTGAAATGACAGTTAGGATAAATGTTAATGATTTAGGCGATAAGGTCAATGTACCATTAGTAGTTTAGTAGTTAACTAGAGCGTTCCCTTTATAGAAAATGGAAAGCTTTGCCATCTATTTCAATGAGCATTGTAAGGTGGTCTGACTGACCCTCGCAGGTAGCAAACAGTGTTGCCCCTTGTTATCCTTTGCCTGGGTATCTATTTTATCCTCAAAGTAGTGACCAATTAAAATCCCGCTGTTATACTTTGCACGGGGATCTGGTTGTTCGTCACCGTTATTGGACACGGGATGTCCCGCTGTTGTCCTTCACTTCGGGATCGATATGACATGACATTATCGCGACGGAAACTAATTTGTTTTATAGAGGATTGTGTTTTTAAAAGCAAATACCAATTTTAATGGCCGGTGGTATGTTAGTGATAAGCCCTTGAAGGAACGACAACCTCACCACCTTCTCAAGGGACGCTACTTTTTAAGGGAAAAGAGGCTTCCACAGGCCTAGGCCATATAAACCTGTGGTACGGAGAAACCCATTTTGAACTAATAACATAAATATATCCCCTGGCATGCGGCTTCGGTGGCGTAGTTAGTAGCATGCTGAAATGCTGCGCCCACGATAGCGGGTTCAAACCCGGCCGAAGTCATCGGATTTTTAAGAGCGTTAAAAATCCTTCAGTATGCCTTCCTTCGGAGGGGTATTAAAGCCGGCGGTCCCATGTCATAGATTTATGGCATGTGAAAGATCCTTCCACAGACTAAACTTGTGTGAAACTAAATTGTTAGGTAAGATTTCATAGGAACGCTCTATCAAAAGTTCTAACGTTCAAACTAGGTATCATTGATATCTGGTAGCGAAAGTTGGAGCTACATGAAATTGGACGGAACTTGTAGCTCACCCTAAGGATGTCCGCTGGAAGCAGCTACTGACTCAGGATAGCAGAACATTTCCTCGGACACTCTCGGCACTAAAAGCCATACGATAAATAAATAACCACTGGCTCTACAGCCCTTGACGGGCCCGAACTACCAAGCGACCACTGCCCAGCCATTTGGCCTGCAGATACTAGGATGACGCGTGATCAGAGCATCGGGTCCCCTCGGCCGTTAATCTTGGTTTTCGTGATTGGGGAGCTGCCTCAGTGTCAGACTGCTAATGAATTGTCCTCACGAGGCTGAGTGTACCCCGTCCCTGCCCTCACGTCAGTTTCTAAAATCCCTGACGGAGACGGGAATCGAGCCAGGGGCCTCCAGGTGAGAGGCAGGCACGCTAACCCAAAAACAGTGGGCCGGCACTCTGAACTAATAAAACTATTAAAAACGTAGATTGTTAAAAGCGACCTTGAATTAATGTCAAGTATTGATCAGTGTTACAGGAGAATGATGATTATCAGATGGGTAGATAAGGATCCAAACGAAGAGGTATTAAGACTAGTGGGAGAATAGAGAGGTTCCTGGCGCCTGCTAATGAATAGAAGAAATAGGTTGGTAGGACACATACTAAGAAACCCAGGAATAGCAGGCTTAGTTATGGAAGGAAGGGTCAAGGACAAGAACTGTAGGGGTTGACCAAGTTTAGAATATGTTAAACAGATTGCCTCGGGCGTAGGGTGTGGTAGCTATGTGGAGATGAAACGATTAGCTCAGGACAGGAAGGCATGGAGTGCCGCATCAAACCAATCACAAGACTGAAGACTCAAATAAAAACAACATTGATCAGTCTTCATTCCTCTTCAAACACAGCTCCCTCCTCTTCTAGATCTTCGTCTATGATGTTCCTGTCCCTGTTATCACATCCTAGGCCTTAGCAATTACCGCATATGTTGAGCAGCATAGACCATTCTTTCTCACTACCAGTTTTAGACGCATTCGTCCTTGCATGTGCAGACTAGGAGGCAAAGTAATTCCTGGGAAGCTGCAGGACGTGCTGTTGTAATTGGTCGCAGGTGTTCGCCAATCTTCTTCCACACCCTCTCATGCGGATACTTCTTCTCATTCAGCCACTGCTGCATCTAGTGGTAGGTTCTTAATGAATGCTGTCTGAAAGCTGCTGATGTGGAGGGGAAGTGCAGCCAACTTGAACAATGAATGTACAGGCTGCTGTGCAATAGCCTGCAAGTAACACTGGTAGATGAAAACAATCTAGATCTTCTGTCTTCCTGGCCCTCGCTTGAGGATCTGACTGATCCTCATTGGGAGTGAGAAGTAGTTCAGCTGTTGGCCTTCTTTTGAGGATCTGACTGATCCTTACGCGTAACAAGCAATTGTCCAGATGAGGGCCGCCGTTGTGATCTCACTGATCCTAACTGGCAGCGAACAGTTGTTTAGCTGTTGGCCTTCGTTTGAGGATCTGACTGATACTTACTGGCAACGAGCAGTTGTCCAGGTGTTAGCCTTCCTTTGAGGATCTGACTGATCCTTACTGGTAACGAGCAGTTGTTCAGCTGTTGGTCTTCTTTTGAGGATCTGAGTGACCCTAACTTGTAACGAGCAGTTATCCAGCTGTTTGCCTTCCTTTGAGAATCTGACTGACCCTTACTGGTAACGAGCAGTTGTTCAGCTGTTGGCCTTCTTTTGAGGATCTGACTGATACTTACTGGCAACGAGCAGTTGTTCAGCTGTTGGTCTTCTTTTGAGGATCTGACTGATCCTTACTGGTAACGAGCAGTTGTTCAGCTGTTGGTCTTCTTTTGAGGATCTGAGTGATCCTAACTTGTAACGAGCAGTTATCCAGCTGTTTGCCTTCCTTTGAGAATCTGACTGATCCTTACTGGTAACGAGCAGTTATCCAGCTGTTTGCCTTCCTTTGAGAATCTGACTGATCCTTACTGGCAACGAGCAGTTGTCCAGGTGTTAGCCTTCCTTTGAGGATCTGACTGATCCTTACTGGTAACGAGCTGCTGTTCTGTTGTTGGCCTTATTTTGAGGATCTGACTGATCCTAACTGGTAACGAGCTGTTGTTCAGCTGTTGGCCTTCTTTTGAGGATCTGACTGATCCTAACTGGTAACGAGCAGTTATCCAGCTGTTGGCCTTCTTTTGAGGATCTGACTGATCCTTACTGGTAACGAGCATTTGTTCAGCTGTTGGCCTTCTTTTGAGGATCTGACTGATCCTAACTAGTAACGAGCATTTGTTCAGCTGTTGGCCTTCTTTTGAGGATCTGACTGATCCTTACTGGTAACGAGCATTTGTTCAGCTGTTGGCCTTCTTTTGAGGATCTGACTGATCCTTACTGGTAACGAGCATTTGTTCAGCAGTTGGCCTTCTTTTGAGGATCTGACTGATCCTTACTGGTAACGAGCATTTGTTCTGCTGTTGGCCTTCTTTTGAGGATCTGACTGATCCTAACTGGTAACGAGCATTTGTTCAGCTGTTGGCCTACTCTTGAGGATCTGACTGATCCTAACTGGTAACGAGCATTTGTTCAGCTGTTGGCCTTCTTTTGAGGATCTGACGGATCCTTACTGGTAACGAGCATTTGTTCAGCTGTTGGCCTTCTTTTGAGGATCTGACTGATCCTTACAGGTAACGAGCATTTGTTCAGCTGTTGGCCTTCTTTTGAGGATCTGACTGATCCTAAATGGTAACGAGCATTTGTTCAGCTGTTGGTTTTCTTTTGAGGATCTGACTGATCCTTACTGGTAACGAGCTGTTGTTCAGCTGTTGGCCTTCTTTTGAGGATCTGACTGATCCTTACTGGTAACGAGCATTTGTTCAGTTGTTGGCCTTCTTTTGAGGATCTGACTGATCCTTACTGGTAACGAGCATTTGTTCAGCTGTTGGCCTTCTTTTGAGGATCTGACTGATCCTAACTGGTAACGAGCAGTTATTCAGCTGTAGACCTTCTTTTGAGGATCTGACTGATCCTTACTGGTAACGAGCTGTTGTTCACCTGTTGGCCTTCTTTTGAGGATCTGACTCATCCTTACTGGTACCGAGCATTTGTTCAGCTGGGTGCCTTCTTTTGAGGATCTGACTGATCCTTACTGGTAACGAGCAGTTGTCCATCTGTTGGCCCTCTCTTCAGGATCTGACTGAGCCTTACTGGTAGCGAGCCGTTGTCCTTCTCTTGATGATCTGACTGATCTCTTTTGGCCACGAGCATTTGTCCTACTCTTGAGGTTCTCCCTGATCCTTACGGGTAACTAGCAATTGTCCAGCTGTGGTCCCCTCTTGTGATCTGACTGATCCTAACTGGCAGCGAGCTGTTATTTAGCTGTTGGCCTTCGTTTGAGGATCTGACTGATCCTTACTGGCAACGAGCAGTTGTTCAGCTGTTGGCCTTCTTTTGAGGATCTGAATGTTCTTTACTGCTAACGAGGTGTTGTTCAGCTGTTGACTTACTTTTGAGGATCTGACTGATCCTAACTGGTAACCAGCGGTTGTTCAGCTTTTGGCCATCTTTTGAGGATCTGACTGATCCTAACTTGTAACGAGCAGTTGCCAGCTGTTGGCCTTCTTTTGAGGATCTGACTGATCCTAACTGGTAATGAGCAGTTGTCCAGCTGTTGGCCTTCATTTGAGGATCTGACTGATCCTTACTGGAATCGTGCAGTTGTTCAGCTGGGTGCTTCTTTTGAGGATCTGACTGATCCTTACTGGTATCGAGCAGTTGTTCAGCTGGGTGCTTCTTTTGAGGATCTGACTGGTCCTTACTGGTAACGAGCCGTTGTCCTTCTCTTGATGATCTCACTGATCCTTACTGGTAACGAGCAGTTGTTCAGCTGTTGACCCCCTCTTTTGGATCTGACTGACCCTAACAGGTGGCCAGCAGTTTTCCGGCTGTTAGCCTTCTCTTATGTATCGGGCTGATCCTTTCTGGTAGTGAGCAGGAGTGTAAGCTTACCATTAGTGTTTCATCACTACAAACATGGTGAGTATGTACAGTCCAGTGTACCACGAGTTGTACCAATGCTAGTAGGAACAGCTCCAGGTGTTATGATTGACAGAAAGTTAATATTCTGGAATCAGATATCGAGGTTGTGTTTTGCGCCGTGAGGTAGTTTTTATAGGCAACCTTTTTACATTTCATGTTTGACGGGCAGTAACTCCTGGACGGCGAGAAGCCATGTTTTGCCGCGAGATCGCAGCAATTTTTTTTTGAAGGAGTTGCTAAGTCGCCACGTAAATGTAGAAAATATTTTTGAGAAATTAACGCAATTGAATAGCTATTAGCTGGGAAAAATCAGGAGGAAGTTTTAAAGTATGAGATGAAGGGATGCATCCAGGAGTGTACGGACTCTTTGTCATATTTCTAGAGGTTGCGGTAGTCGTAAAGCATTACTCACGATCGACCTTGCACTGCCAAGAAAATCATCTACTTCAGTCTTCCCAGTACGAAGTAATGCCGCTAGGTAACAGGCATGAAGAGCCATTTGGGACTAGCGAATGTGTTTAAGACTATGAGGCCAAAAAATAGGTTCTGTACGGTGATTAGGTAAAGCGACTTGATGCTGGTGTGGGCGTTTGGTGAGAGAAATATTGCGAAAGCTGGGCAAAATGGCATCACATGTCAAGATCCACGCAAGGCAAACGCAGTTAGGTTAGTATAAAATCTGACCCTGACGACTATAATAGTTTCGACCGTCTCGCGACAGCAACAATGTATAATAGAACATTCCCAACAATCAGGTATTGTGGCTACAATGAGGCTCGTGGCCGTATGTTAGGTAGCAAATTACACCCGCACCATAAAAAACTGTCTTGTCATAAGCACAGTCTCCGCTGAGGCCCGGGTTCGATTCCCGGCTCTCCTAGAACGGGGTACACTCAGCCTCGTGAGGAAAAATGAGTAGAGGCTGGTTCGTTTCCCACTTCAGACATCCTGTAAGAAGTTTACCGCTTCCCAATGGTAGATAATTTCCCGTGAATAATTAATAATATCCGGATTTATATTTAAGTTGGTGAAATGACAGTTAGGATAAATGTTACTGATTTAGGCGATAAGGTCAATGTACCATTAGTAGTTTAGTAGTTAACTAGAGCGTTCCCTTTATAGAAAATGGAAAGCTTTGCCATCTATTTCAATGAGCATTGTAAGGTGGTGTGACTGACCCTCGCAGGTAGCAAACAGTGTTGCCCCTTGTTATCCTTTGCCTGGGTATCTAGTTTATCATCAAAGTAGTGACCAATTAAAATCCCGCTGTTATACTTTGCACGGGGATCTGGTTGTTCCTCACTGTTATTGGACACGGGATGTCCCGTTGTTGTCCTTCACTTCGGGATCGATATGACATGATATTATCGCGACGGAAACTAATTTGTTTTATAGAGGATTATGCTTTTAAAAGCAAATACCATTTCTAATGGCCGGTGGTATGTTAGTGATAAGCCCCTGAAGGAACGACAACCTCACCACCTTCTCAAGGGACGCTACTTTTTAAGGGAAAAGAGGCTTCCACAGGCCTAGGCCATATAAACCTGTGGTACGGAGAAACCCATTTTGAACTAATAACATAAATATATCCCCTGGCATGCGGCTTCGGTGGCGTAGTTAGTAGCATGCTGAAATGCTGCGCCCACGATAGCTGGTTCAAACCCGGCCGAAGTCATCGGATTTTTAAGAGCGTTAGAAATCCTTCAGTATGCCTTCCTTCGGAGGGGAAGTAAAGCCGGCGGTCCCATGTCATAGATTTATGGCATGTGAAAGATCCTTCCACAGACTAAAATTTTGTGGATCTAAATTGTTAGGTTAGATTTCATAGGAACGTTCAATCAAAAGTTCCAACGTTCACCACTAGGTATCATTGATATCTGGTAGCGAAAGTTGGAGCTACATGAAATTGGACGGAACTTGTAGCTCAGCCTAAGGGTGTCCGCTGGAAGCAGCTACTGACTCAGGCTAGCAGAACATGTCCTCGGACACTCCCGGCACTAAAAGCCATACGATAAATAAATAACCACTGCCACTACAGCCCTTGAAGGGCCCGAACTAACAAGCGACCACTGACCAGCCATTTGGCCTGCAGATACTAGGATGACGCGTGATCAGAGCATCGGGCCCCTTGGCCGTTAATCTTGGTATTCGTGATTGGGGCGCTGCCTCAGTGTCAGACTGCTAATGAATTGTCCTCACGAGGCTGAGTGTACCCCGTCCCTGCCCTCACGTCAGTTTCCAAAATCCCTGACGGAGACGGGATTCGAACCCGGGGCCTCCAGGTGAGAGGCAGGCACGCTACCCCAAAAACAGTGGGGCGGCACTCTGAACTAATGAAACTATTAAAAACGCAGATTGTTAAAAGCGACCTTGAATTAATGTCAAGTATTGATCATTGTTACAGGAGAATGATGATTATCAGATGGGTAGATGGGGATCCAAACGAATAGGTATTAAGACAAGTGGGAGAGTAGAGAGGTTCCTGGCGCCTGCTAATGAATAGAAGAAATAGGTTGGTAGGACACATACTAAGAAACCCAGGAATAGCAAGCTTAGTTATGGAAGGAAGGGTCAAGGACAAGAACTGTAGGGGTTGACGAATGTTAGAATATGTTAAACAGATTGCCTCGGACGTAGGGTGTGGTAGCTATGTGGAGATGAAACGATTAGCTCAGGACAGGGAGGCATGGAGTGCTGCATCAAACCAATCACAAGACTGAAGACTCAAATATAAACAACATTGATCAGTCTTCATTCCTCTTCAAATACAGCTCCCTCCTCTTCTAGATCTTCGTCTATGATGTTCGTGTCCCTGTTATCACATCCTAGGCCTGAGCAATTACCGCATATGTTGAGCAGCATAGACCATTCTTTCTCACTAACAGTTTTAGACACATTCGTCTTTGCATGTGCAGACTAGGAGGCAAAGTAATTCCTGGGAAGCTGCAGGACGTGCTGTTGTAATTGGTCGCAGGTGTTCGCCAATCTTCTTCCACACCCTCTCATGCGGATACTTCTTCTCATTCAGCCACTGCTGCACCTAGTGGTAGGTTCTTTATGAATGCTGTCTGAAAGCTGCTGATGTGGAGGGGAAGTGCAGCCAACTTGAACAATGAATGTATAGGCTGCTGTGCAATAACCTGCAAGTAACACTGGTAGAAGAAAACAATCTAGATCTTCTTTCTTCCTCTCCCTCGCTTGAGGATCTGACTGATCCTCATTGGGAGTGAGCAGTAGTTCAGCTGTTGGCCTTCTTTTGAGGATCCTACTGATCCTTACGGGTAACTAGCAATTGTCCAGATGTGGGCCGCCGTTGTGATCTCACTGATCCTAACTGGCAGGGAACAGTTGTTTAGCTGTTGGCCTTCGTTTGAGGATCTGACTGATCTTTACAGGCAACGAGCAGTTTTCCAGCTGTTGGCCTTGTTTTGAGTATCTGACTGATCCTTACTGCTAACGAGCAGTTATCCAGCTGTTTGCCTTCCTTTGAGAATCTGACTGATCCTTACTGCTAATGAGCAGTTATCCAGCTGGTTGCCTTGTTTTGAGAATCTGACTGATCCTTACTGCTAACGAGCAGTTATCCAGCTGTTTGCCTTCCTTTGAGAATCTGACTGATCCTTACTGGCAACGAGCAATGGTTCAGCTGTTGACCTTCTTTTGAGGATCTGACTGATACTTACTGGCAACGAGCAGTTGTCCAGGTGCTAGCCTTCCTTTGAGAATCTGACTGATCCTTACTGCTAACGAGCAGTTATCCAGCTGTTGGCCTTGTTTTGAGAATCTGACTGATCCTTACTGCTAACGAGCAGTTATCCAGCTGTTTGCCTTCCTTTGAGAATCTGACTGATCCTTACTGGCAACGAGCAATTGTTCAGCTGATGACCTTCTTTTGAGGATCTGACTGATACTTACTGGCAACGAGCAGTTGTCCAGGTGCTAGCCTTCCTTTGAGCATCTGACTGATCCTTATTGGTAACGAGCTGTTGTTCAGCTGTTGGCCTTATTTTGAGGATCTGACTGATCCTTACTGGTATCGAGCAGTTGTTCAGCTGGGTGCCTTCTTTTGAGGATCTGACTGATCCTTACTGGTAACGAGCAGTTGTTCAGCTGTTGGCCTTCCTTTGAGTATCTGACTGATCCTTACTGGTATCGAGCAGTTGTTCAGCTGGGTGCCTTCTTTTGAGGATCTGACTGATCCTTACTGGTAACGAGCTGTTGTTCAGCTGTTGGCATTCTTTTGAGGATCTAACTCATCCTCACAGGTAACGAGCTGTTGTTCAGCTGTTGGCCTTCTTTTGAGGATTTGACTGATCCTAACTGGTAACGAGCAGTTATTGAGCTGTTGACCTTCTTTTGAGGATCTGACGGATCCTTACTGGTAACGAGCTGTTGTTCAGCTGTTGGCCTTCTTTTGAGGATCTGACTCATCCTTACTGGCACCGAGCATTTGTTCAGCTGGGTGCCTTCTTT
The DNA here is from genome assembly GCA_946902985.2 of Meconema thalassinum. Taxonomy (NCBI): domain Eukaryota; kingdom Metazoa; phylum Arthropoda; class Insecta; order Orthoptera; family Tettigoniidae; genus Meconema; species Meconema thalassinum. The sequence goes on from OX336392.1 coordinate 21,731,971, forward strand.
TAAGGATTTGACTGATCCTTACTGTTAACGAGCAGTTGTCCATCTGTTTGCCCTCTCTTCAGGATCTGACTGAGCCTTACTGGTAGCGAGCCGTTGTCCTTCTCTTGATGATCTGACTGATCTCTTCTGGCAACGAGCATTTGTCCTACTCTTGAGGTTCTCCCTGATCCTTACGGGTAACTAGCAATTGTCCAGATGTGGTCCCCTCTTGTGATCTGACTGATCCTAACTGGCAGCGACCAGTTATTTAGCTGTTGGCCTTCGTTTGAGGATCTGACTGATCCTTACTGGCAACGAGCAGTTGTTCAGCTGTTGGCCTTCTTTTGAGGATCTGAATGTTCTTTACTGCTAATGAGGTGTTGTTCAGCTGTTGGCTTACTTTTGAGGATCTGACTGATCCTAACTGGTAACCAGCGGTTGTTCAGCTGTTGGCCATCTTTTGAGGATCTGACTGATCCTAACTTGTAACGAGCAGTTGCCAGCTGTTGGCCTTCTTTTGAGGATCTGACTGATCCTAACTGGTATTGAGCAGTTGTCCAGCTGTTGGCCTTCTTTTGAGGATCTGACTGATCCTTACTGCTAACGAGCGTTTGTTCAGCTGTTGGCCTTCTTTTGAATATCTTACTGATTCTTACTGGTATCGTGCAGTTGTTCAGCTGGGTGCTTCTTTTTAGGATCTGACTGATCCTTACTGGTGTTGAGCAGTTGTTCAGCTGGGTGATTCTTTTGAGCATCTGACTGATCCTAACTGGTAACGAGCAATTGTTCAGCTGTTGGCCCTATTTGAGGATCTGACTGATCTTTACTGGTAACGAGCAGTTGTTCAGCTGTGTGCCTTATTTTGATGATCTTACTGGTCCTTACTGGTAACGAGCCGTTGTCCTTCTCTTGATGATCTCACTGATCCTTACTGGTAACGAGCAATTGTTCAGCTGTTGACCCCCTCTTGTGTATCTGACTGACCCTAATAGGTGGCCAGCAGTTTTCCGGCTGTTAGCCTTCTGTTATGTATCGGTCTGATCCTTTCTGGTAGTGAGCAGGAATGTAAGCTTACCATTAGTGTTCCATCACTACAAGCATGGTGAGTATGTACAGTCCAGTGTACCACGAGTTGTACCAATGCTAGTAGGAACAGCTCCAGGTTTTATGATTGACAGCAAGTTAATATTCTGGAATCAGATAACGAGGTTGTGTTTTGCACGGTGAGGTAGTTTTTATAGGCAACCTTTTACATTTCATGTTTGACGGGCAGCATAGACCATTCTTTCTCACTAACAGTTTTAGACGCATTCGTCTTTGCATGTGCAGACTAGGAGGCAAAGTAATTCCTGGGAAGCTGCAGGACGTGCTGTTGTAATTGGTCGCATGTGTTCGCCAATCTTCTTCCACACCCTCTCATGCGCATTCTTCTTCTCATTCAGCCACCGTTGCACCTAGTGGTAGGTTCTAAATGAATGCTGTCTGAAAGCTGCTGATGTGGTGGGGAAGTGCAGCCAACTTGAACAATGAATGTATAGGCTGCTGTGCAATAGCCTGCAAGTAACACTGGTAGCGAAAAAAATCTAGATCTTCTGTCTTCCTGGCCCTCGCTTGAGGATCTGACTGATCCTCATTGGGAGCGGGCAGTTATTCAACTGTTGAACTTCACTTCAGAATCTGACTGATCCATACTGGCAGCGAGCAATTGTTTAGTTGTTGGACCATTCTTGAAGATCTGACTGATCCTAACTGGAAACGAGCTGCTGTTCAGCTGTTGGCCTTCTTTTGAGGATTCTGACTAATCCTTACTGGAAAAGAGCCGTTGTCCATCTCTTGAGGATCTGACTGATCCTTACGGGTAACTAGCAGTTGTCCAGCTGTGGGCCCCTGTTGTGTTCTGACTAATCCTAACTAGCGGCGAGTAGTTGTTTAGCTGTTGGCCTTCATTTGAGGATCTGACTGATACTTACTGGCAACGAAAAGTTGTTTAGCTGTTGGCCTTTTTTGAGGATCTGACTGATCCTTACTGGTAACGAGCAGTTGTCCTGGTGTTGGCCTTCTTTCGAGGATCTGACCGATCCTTACTGGCAACGAGCAGTTGTCCGGCTCTTGGCATTCTTTGAGGATCTGACTGATCCTTACTGGTAACGAGCAGTTGTTCAGCTGTTTGCCTCCTTTTGAGGATCTGACTGATCCTAACTGGTATCGAGCAGTTGTTCAGCTGTTGGCCTTCTTTGAGGATCTGACTGATCCTTACTGGTATCGAGCAGTTATTCAGCTGTTTGCCCTCTTTTGAGGATCTGACTGATCCTTACTGGTAACGAGCAGTTGTTTAGCTGTTGGCCTTCCATGAGGATCTGACTGATCCTTACTGGTATCGAGCAGTTGTTTAGCTGGTTGCCTTCTTTTGAGGATCAGACTGATCCTTTCTGGTAACGAGCAGTTGTCCAGGTGTTGGCCTTCTTTTGAGGATCTGGCTGATCCTTACTGGTAACGAGCTGTTGTTCAGCTGCTGGCCTTCTTTTGAGGATCTGACTGATTCTTACTGGTATCGAGCAGTTGTTTAGCTGGGTGCCTTCTTTTGAGGATCAGACTGATCCTTACTGGTAACGAGCTGTTGGTCAGCTGTTGGCCTTCTTTTGACGATCTGACTGATCCTAACTGGTAACGGGCAGTTATACAGCTGTTGGCCTTATTTGAGAATCTTACTGATCCTTATTGTTAACGAGCTGTTGTCCTTCTCTTGATATTCTTACTCATCCTTACTGGTAACGAGCGGTTGTCCTTCTCTTGATGATCTGACTGATCCTTACTGGTAACGAGCTGTTGTTCAGCTCTTGTCCTTCTTTTGAGGATCTGTCTGATCCTTACTGGTAACAAGCAGTTGTTCAGCTGTTGGCCTAATTTTGACGATCTGACTGATCCTAACTGGTAACGGGCAGTTATCCAGCTGTTGGCCTTATTTGAGAATCTTACTGATCCTTATTGTTAACGAGCTGTTGTCCTTCTCTTGATATTCTTACTGATCCTTACTGGTAACGAGCGTTTGTCCTTCTCTTGATGATCTGACTGATCCTTACTGGTAACGAGCGGTTGTCCGTCTCTTGATGATCTGACTGATCCTTACTGGTAACGAGCGGTTTTCTTTCTATTGAGGATCTGACCGATCCTTACTGGTAACGAGCGGTTGTCCTTCTCTTGGTGATCTGACTGAACCTTACTGGTAACGAGCGATTGTCCTTCTATTGATGATCTGACTGATCCTAACTGGTAACGAGCATTTGTTCAGCTGTTGGCCCACGCTTGTGGATCTGACTGATCCTAACAGGTAGCGAGCAGTTTTCCGGCTGGTTGTTAGCCTTCTCTTGTGTATCGGGTTGGTTCTTACTGGTAGTGAGCAGGAGTGTAAGCTTACCGTTAGTGTTCCATCACTACAAACATGGTGAGTATATACAGTCCAGGGTACCACGAGTTGTACCAATGCTAGTAGGAATCAGCTCCAGGTGTTATGATTGACAGCACGTTAGTATTCTGGAATCAGATAACGAGGCTGAGTTTTGCGCCGTGAGGTAGTTTTTATAGGCAACCTTTTTACATTGCATGTTTGACGGGCAGTAACTCCAGGACGGAGAGGGGCCATGTTTTGCCGCCAGATCGTAGCAAGTTTTTTTTTGAAGGAGTTGTAAGTCGCCATGTAAATGTAGAAAATATTTTTGAGAAATTAACGCAATTGAATAGCTATTAGCTGAGAAAAATCAGGAGGAAGTTTTAAAAGTATGAGATGAAGGGATGCATCCAGGAGAGTACGGACTCTTTGTCATATCTGTAGATATTGCGGTAGTGGTAAAGCATTACTCGCGATCGATGTTGCACTGCCAAGAAAATCTTCTACTTCAGTCTTCCCAGTACGAAGTAATGCCAATAGGTAGCAGGCCTGAGGAGCCATTTGGGACTAGCAAATGTGTTTAAGAATATGAGGCTATAAAATAGGTTCTGAACGGTGATGAGGTAAAGCGACTTGATGCTGATGTGTGCGTTTGGTGAGGGAAATATTGCGAAAACTGGGAAGTTGTCATATGAAGGGAAGTATATTGGAGATAGGTACAAAGTGGCATCACAAGTCAAGATCGACGCAAGGCAAATTCAATTAGGTTAGTATAAAATCTGGCCCTCATGACTATATTAGTTTCGACCGTCTCGCTATAGCAACAATGTATAAAAAACAATCCCAACAATCAGGCATTGTGGCTACAATGAGGCTCGTGGCCGTATGTTAGGTAGCAAATTACACCCGCGCCATAAAAAGCTGTCTTATCATAAGTACAGTCTCCGCGGAGGCCCGGGTTCGATTCCCGTCTCTCCTAGAATGGGGTACACTCAGCCTCGTGAGGAAAATGAGTAGAGGCTGGTTCGTTTCCCACCTCAGACATCCTGTAAGAAGTTTACCACTTCCCAATGATAGATAATTTCCGGTGAATAATTAATAATATCCAGATTTGTATTTAAGTTGGTGAAATGACAGTTAGGATAAATGTTACTGATTTAGGCGATAAGGTCAATGTACCATTAGTAGTTTAGTAGTTAACTAGAGCGTTCCCTTTATAGAAAATGGAAAGCTTTGCCATCTATTTCAATGAGCATTGTAAGGTGGTCTGACTGACCCTCGCAGGTAGCAAACAAGTGTTGCCCCTTGTTATCCTTTGCCTGGGTATCTAGTTTATCATCAAAGTAGTGACCAATTAAAACCCCGCTGTTATACTTTGCACGGGGATCTGGTTGTTCGTCACTGTTATTGGACACGGGATGTCCCGTTGTTGTCCTTCACTTCGGGATCGATATGACATGACATTATCGCGACGGAAACTAATTTGTTTTATAGAGGATTGTGTTTAAAAAGCAAATATCAATTTTTATGGCCGGTGGTATGTTAGTGATAAGCCCTTGAAGGAACGACAACCTCACCAACTTCTCAAGGGACGCTACTTTTTAAGGGAAAAGAGGCTTCCACAGGCCTAGGCCATATAAACCTGTGGTACGGAGAAACCCATTTTGAACTAATAACATAAATATATCCCCTGGCATGCGGCTTCGGTGGCGTAGTTAGTAGCATGCTGAAATGCTGCGCCCACGATAGCGGGTTCAAACCCGGCCGAAGTCATCGGATTTTAAGAACGTTAAAAATCCTTCAGTATGCCTTCCTTCGGAGGGGAATTAAAGCCGGCGGTTCCATGTCATAGATTTATGACATGTGAAAGATCCTTCCACAGACTAACCTTGTGTGAAACTAAATTGTTAGGTTAGATTACATAGGAACGGGCTATAAAAAGTTCCAACGTTCACCACTAGGTATCATTGATATCTGGTAGCGAAAGTTGGAGCTACATGAAATAGGACGAAACTTGTAGCTCAACCTAAGGGTGACCGCTGGATGCAGCTACTGACTCCGTCTAGCAGAACATGTCCTCGGACACTCCCGGCACTAAAAGCCATACGATACATAAATAACCACTGCCACTACAGCCCTTGAAGGGCCCGAGCTACCAAGCGACCACTGCCCAGCCATTTGGCCTGCAGATACTGGGATGACGCGTGATCAGAGCATCGGGCCCCTCGGCCGTTAATCTTGGTTTTCGTGATAGGGCCGCTGCCTCAGTGTCAGACTGCTAATGAATTGTCCTCACGAGGCTGAGTGTACCCCGTCCCTGCACTCACGTCAGTTTCTAAAATCCCTGACGGAGACGGGAATCGAACCCGGGGCCTCCAGGTGAGAGGCTGGCGCACTACCCCAAAACCAGTGAGCTGGCACTCTGAACTAATAAAACTAATAAAAACGTAGATTGTTATAAGCGACCTTGAATTAATGTCAAGTATTGACCAGTGTTACAGGAGAATGATGATGATCAGATGGGTAGATAGGGATCCAAACGAAGAGGTATTAAGACTAGTGGGAGGGTAGAGATGATTCTGGCGCCTGCTAATGAATAGAAAAAATAGGATGGTAGGACACATACTAAGAAACCCAGGAATAGCAAGCTTAGTTATGGAAGGAAGGGTCAAGGACAAGAACTGTAGGGATTGACCAAGGTTAGAATATGTTAAACAGATTGCCTCGGACATAGGGTGTGGTAGCTATGTAGAGATGAAACGATTAGCTCACTACAGGGAGGCATGGAGTTTCGCATCAAACCAATTTCAAGACTGATGACTCAAATAACAACAACATTGATCAGTATTCATTCCTCTTCAAACACAGCTCCCTCCTCTTCTAGATCTTCGTCTATGATGGTCGTGTCCCTGTTATCACATCCTTGGCCTGAGCAATTACCGCATATGTTGAGCAGCATAGACCATTCTTTCTCACTAAGAGTTTTAGACGCATTCGTTTTTGCATGTGCAGACTAGGAGGCAAAGTAATTCCTGGGAAGCTGCAGGACGTGCTGTTGTAATTGGTCGCAGGTGTTCGCCAATCTTCTTCCACACCCTCTCATGCGCATTCTTCTTCTCATTCAGCCACCGTTGCACCTAGTGGTAGGTTCTAAATGAATGCTGTCTGAAAGCTGCTGATGTGGAGGGGAAGTGCAGCCAACTTGAACAATGAATGTATAGGCTGCTCTGCAAAGCCTGCAAGTAACACTGGTAGCGAAAACAATCTAGATCTTCTGTCTTCCTGGCCCTCGCTTGAGGATCTGACTGATCCTCATTGGGAGCGGGCAGTTGTTCAGCTGTTGAACTTCATTTCAGAATCTGACTGATCCATACTGGCAGCGAGCAATTGTGTAGATGTGGACCATTCTTCAAGATCTGACTGGTACTAACTGGAAACGAGATACTGTTCAGCTGTTGGCCTTCTTTTGAGGATTCTGACTAATCCTTACTGGTAACGAGCCGTTGTCCTTCTCTTGATGATCTGACTGATCCTTACTGGTAACGAGCAGTTGTCCATCTCTTGAGGATCTGACTGATCCTTACGGGTAACTAGCAGTTGTCCAGCTGTGGGCCCCTGTTGTGCTCTGACTGATCCTAACTGGCAGCGAGCAGTTGTTTAGCAGTTGGCCTTCATTTGAGGATCAGACTGATCCTTACTGGCAACGAACAGTTGTTTAGCTGTTGGCCTTCTTTTGAGGATCTGACTGATCCTTACTGGTAACGAGCAGTTGTCCAGGTGTTGCCCTTCTTTTGAGGATCTGGCTGATCCTAACTGCTAACGAGCTGTAGTTCAGCTGTTGGCCTTCTTTCGAGGATCTGACTGATCCTTACTGGTATCGAGCATTTCTCCAGCTGTTGGCCTTCTTTGAGGATCTGACTGATCCTAACTTGTATCGAGCAGTTGTTCAGCTGTTGGCCTTCTTTGAGAACCTGACTGATCCTAACTGGTATCGAGCAGTTGTTCAGCTGATTGCCTCCTTTTGAGGATCTGACTGATCCTAACTGGTATCGAGCAGTTGTTCAGCTGTTGGCCTTCATTGAGGATCTGACTGATCCTAACTGGTATCGAGCTGTTGTTCAGCTGTTGACCTTCTTTGAGGATCTGACTGATCCTTACTGGTATCGAGCAGTTCTCCAATTGTTTGCCTTCTTTTGAGGATCTGACAGACCCTTACTGGGAACGAGCAGTTGTTCAGATGTGGGCCTTCTTTTGAGGTTCTGACTGATCCTTACTGGTAACGAGCAGTTGTCCAGGTTTTGGCCTTCTTTTGAGGATCTGACTGATCCTTACTGGTATCGAGCAGTTCTCCAGCTGTTGGCCTTCTTTGAGGATCTGACTGATTCTAACTGGTATCGAGCAGTTGTTCAGCTGTTTGCCTTCTTTTGAGGATCTGACTGATCCTTACTTGTAACGAGCAGTTGTTCAGATGTTGGCCTTCTTTTGAGGATCTGACTGATCCATACTGGTAACGAGCAGTTGTTCAGCTGTTTGCCTCCGTTTGAGGATCTGACTGATCCTAACTGGTATCGAGCAATTGTTCAGCTGTTGGCCTTCATTGAGGATCTGACTGATCCTAACTGGTATCGAGCAGTTGTTCAGCTGTTGACCTTCTTTGAGGATCTGACTGATCCTTACTGGTATCGAGCAGTTCTCCAATTGTTTGCCTTCTTTTGAGGATCTGACAGACCCTTACTGGGAACGAGCAGTTGTTCAGATGTGGTCCTTCTTTTGAGGTTCTGACTGATCCTTACTGGTAACGAGCAGTTGTCCAGGTTTTGGCCTTCTTTTGAAGATCTGACTGATCCTTACTGGTATCGAGCAGTTGTCCAGCTGTTGGCCTTCTTTGAGGATCTGACTGATTCTAACTGGTATCGAGCAGTTGTTCAGCTGTTTGCCTTCTTTTGAGGATCTGACTGATCCTTACTGGTAACGAGCAGTTGTACAGATGCTGGCCTTCTTTTGAGGATCTGACTGATCCATACTGGTAACGAGCAGTTGTCCAGGTTTTGGCCTTCTTTTGAGGATCTGACTGATCCTTACTGGTATCGAGCAGTTGTTTAGCTGGGTGCCTTCTTTTGAGGATCAGACTGTTCCTTACTGGTAACGAGCATTTGTCCAGGTTTTGGCCTTCTTTTGAGGATCTGACTGATCCTTACTGGTAACGAGCAGTTGTTCAGCTGTTTGCCTTCTTTTGAGGATCTGACTGATCCTTACTGGTAACGAGCAGTTGTCCAGCTGTTGGCCTTCTTTTGAGGATCTGACTGATCCTTACTGGTAACGAGAAGTTGTTCAGCTGTTTGCCTTCTTTTGAGGATCTGACTGATCCTTACTGGTAACGAGCAGTTGTCCAGGTGTTGGCCTTCTTTTGAGGATCGGACTGATCCTTACTGGTAACGAGCTATTGTTCAGCTGTTGGCCTTCTTTTGAGGATCTGACTGATCCTTACTGGCAACGAGCTGTTGTTCAGCTGTTGGCCTTCTTTTGAGGATCTGACTGATCCTTACTGGTAACGAGCAGTTGTTCAGCTGTTGGCCTTCTTTTGAGTATCTGACTGATCCTAAGTGGTAACGAGCAGTTATCCAGCTGTTGGCCTTATTTGAGGATCTTACTGATCTTTATTGTTAACGAGCGGTTGTCCTTTTCTTGATGATCTGACGGATCCTTACTGGTAAGGAGTGGTTGTCCATCTCTTGATGATCTGTCTGAAGCTTACTGGTAACGAGCGGTTGTCCGTCTCTTGATGATCTGACTGATCCTTACTGGTAACGAGCGGTTGTCCTTCTATTGTGGATCTGACTGATCCTTACTGGTAACGAGCGGTTGCCCTTCTCTTGATGATCTGACTGATCCTTACTGGTAACGAGCGGTTGTCCTTCTATTGATGATCTGACTGATCCTAACTGGTAACGAGCATTTGTTCAGTTGTTGGCCCGCTCTTGTGGATCTTACTGATCCTAACAGGTAGCGAGCAGTTTTCCGGCTGGCTGTTAGCCTTCTCTTGTGTATCGGGTTGGGTCTTACTGGTAATGAGCAGGAGTGTACGCTTACCATTAGCGTTCCATCACTACAGACATGGTGAGTATATACAGTCCAGAGTACCACGAGTTGTACCAATGCTAGTAGGAATCAGCTCCAGGTGTTATGATTGACAGAACGTTAGTATTCTGGAATCAGATAACGAGGCTGTGTTTTGCGCCATGAGTTAGTTTTTATAGGCAACCTTTTTACATTGCATGTTTGACGGGCAGCAACTCCTGGACGAGAGGGGCCATGTTTTGCCGCCAGATCGCAGCAATTTTTTTTTGAAGGAGTTCTAATTCGCCATGTAAATGTAGAAAATATTTCTGAGAAATTAACGCAATTGAATAGCTATTAGCTGGGAAAAATCAGGAGGAAGTTTTAAAAGTATGAGATGAAAGGATGCATCCAGGAGTGTACGGACTCTTTGTCATGTCTGTAGAGATTGCGGTAGTGGTAAAGCATTACTCGCGATCGATGTTGCACTGCCAAGAAAATCTTCTACTTCAGTCTTCCCAGTACGAAGTAATGCCGCTAGGTAGCAGGCCTGAGGAGCCACTTGGGACTAGCAAATGTGTTTAAGAATATGAGGCTATAAAATAGGTTCTGAACGGTGATGAGGTAAAGCGACTTGATGCTGATGTGTGCGTTTGGTGAGGGAAATATTGCGAAAACTGGAAAGTTGTCATATGAAGGGAAGTATATTGGAGATAGGTACAAAGTGGCATCACAAGTCAAGATCGACGCAAGGCAAATGCAGTTAGGTTAGTATAAAATCTGGCCCTCATGACTATATTAGTTTCGACCGTCTCGCTATAGCAACAATGTATAAAAAACAATCCCAACAATCAGGCATTGTGGCTACAATGAGGCTCGTGGCCGTATGTTAGGTAGCAAATTACACCCGCGCCATAAAAAGCTGTCTTATCATAAGTACAGTCTCCGCGGAGGCCCGGGTTCGATTCCCGTCTCTCTTAGAATGGGGTAAACTCAGCCTCGTGAGGAAAATGAGTAGAGGCTGGTTCGTTTCCCACCTCAGACATCCTGTAAGAAGTTTACCACTTCCCAATGATAGATAAATTCCGGTGAATAATTAATAATATCCAAATTTGTATTTAAGTTGGTGAAATGACAGTTAGGATAAATGTTACTGATTTAGGCGATAAGGTCAATGTACCATTAGTAGTTTAGTAGTTAACTAGAGCGTTCCCTTTATAGAAAATGGAAAGCTTTGCCATCTATTTCAATGAGCATTGTAAGGTGGTCTGACTGACCCTCGCAGGTAGCAAACAAGTGTTGCCCCTTGTTATCCTTTGCCTGGGTATCTATTTTATCCTCAAAGTAGTGACCAATTAAAACCCCGTTGTTATACTTTGCTCGGGGATCTGGTTGTTCGTCACTGTTATTGGACACGGGATGTCCCGTTGTTGTCCTTCACTTCGGGATCGATATGACATGACATTATCGCGACGGAAACTAATTTGTTTTATAGAGGATTGTGTTTAAAAAGCAAATATCAATTTTTATGGCCGGTGGTATGTTAGTGATAAGCCCTTGAAGGAACGACAACCTCACCAACTTCTCAAGGGACGCTACGTTTTAAGGGAAAAGAGGCTTCCACAGGCCTAGGCCATATAAACCTGTGGTACGGAGAAACCCATTTTGAACTAATAACATAAATATATCCCCTGGCATGCGGCTTCGGTGGCGTAGTTAGTAGCATGCTGAAATGCTGTGCCCACGATTGCGGGTTCAAACCCGGCCGAAGTCATCGGATTTTAAGAACGTTAAAAATCCTTCAGTATGCCTTCCTTCGGAGGGGAATTAAAGCCGGCGGTCCCATGTCATAGATTTATGGCATGTGAAAGATCCTTCCACAGACTAACCTTGTGTGAAACTAAATTGTTAGGTTAGATTTCATAGGAACGGGCTATAAAAAGTTCCAACGTTCACCACTAGGTATCATTGATATCTGGTAGCGAAAGTTGGAGCTACATGAAATAGGACGAAACTTGTAGCTCAACCTAAGGGTGACCGCTGGATGCAGCTACTGACTCCGTCTAGCAGAACATGTCCTCGGACACTCCCGGCACTAAAAGCCATACGATACATAAATAACCACTGCCACTACAGCCCTTGAAGGGCCCGAGCTACCAAGCGACCACTGCCCAGCCATTTGGCCTGCAGATACTGGGATGACGCGTGATCAGAGCATCGGGCCCCTCGGCCGTTAATCTTGGTTTTCGTGATAGGGCCGCTGCCTCAGTGTCAGACTGCTAATGAATTGTCCTCACGAGGCTGAGTGTACCCCGTCCCTGCACTCACGTCAGTTTCTAAAATCCCTGACGGAGACGGGAATCGAACCCGGGGCCTCCAGGTGAGAGGCTGGCGCACTACCCCAAAACCAGTGAGCTGGCACTCTGAACTAATAAAACTAATAAAAACGTAGATTGTTAAAAGCGACCTTGAATTAATGTCAAGTATTGACCAGTGTTACAGGAGAATGATGATGATCAGATGGGTAGATAGGGATCCAAACGAAGAGGTATTAAGACTAGTGGGAGGGTAGAGATGATTCTGGCGCCTGCTAATGAATAGAAAAAATAGGATGGTAGGACACATACTAAGAAACCCAGGAATAGCAAGCTTAGTTATGGAAGGAAGGGTCAAGGACAAGAACTGTAGGGATTGACCAAGGTTAGAATATGTTAAACAGATTGCCTCGGACATAGGGTGTGGTAGCTATGTAGAGATGAAACGATTAGCTCACTACAGGGAGGCATGGAGTTTCGCATCAAACCAATTTCAAGACTGATGACTCAAATAACAACAACATTGATCAGTATTCATTCCTCTTCAAACACAGCTCCCTCCTCTTCTAGATCTTCGTCTATGATGGTCGTGTCCCTGTTATCACATCCTTGGCCTGAGCAATTACCGCATATGTTGAGCAGCATAGACCATTCTTTCTCACTAAGAGTTTTAGACGCATTCGTTTTTGCATGTGCAGACTAGGAGGCAAAGTAATTCCTGGGAAGCTGCAGGACGTGCTGTTGTAATTGGTCGCAGGTGTTCGCCAATCTTCTTCCACACCCTCTCATGCGCATTCTTCTTCTCATTCAGCCACCGTTGCACCTAGTGGTAGGTTCTAAATGAATGCTGTCTGAAAGCTGCTGATGTGGAGGGGAAGTGCAGCCAACTTGAACAATGAATGTATAGGCTGCTCTGCAAAGCCTGCAAGTAACACTGGTAGCGAAAACAATCTAGATCTTCTGTCTTCCTGGCCCTCGCTTGAGGATCTGACTGATCCTCATTGGGAGCGGGCAGTTGTTCAGCTGTTGAACTTCACTTCAGAATCTGACTGATCCATACTGGCAGCGAGCAATTGTGTAGATGTGGACCATTCTTGAAGATCTGACTGGTACTAACTGGAAACGAGATACTGTTCAGCTGTTGGCCTTCTTTTGAGGATTCTGACTAATCCTTACTGGTAACGAGCCGTTGTCCTTCTCTTGATGATCTGACTGATCCTTACTGGTAACGAGCAGTTGTCCATCTCTTGAGGATCTGACTGATCCTTACGGGTAACTAGCAGTTGTCCAGCTGTGGGCCCCTGTTGTGCTCTGACTGATCCTAACTGGCAGCGAGCAGTTGTTTAGCAGTTGGCCTTCATTTGAGGATCAGACTGATCCTTACTGGCAACGAACAGTTGTTTAGCTGTTGGCCTTCTTTTGAGGATCTGACTGATCCTTACTGGTAACGAGCAGTTGTCCAGGTGTTGCCCTTCTTTTGAGGATCTGGCTGATCCTAACTGCTAACGAGCTGTAGTTCAGCTGTTGGCCTTCTTTCGAGGATCTGACTGATCCTTACTGGTATCGAGCATTTCTACAGCTGTTGGCCTTCTTTGAGGATCTGACTGATCCTAACTTGTATCGAGCAGTTGTTCAGCTGTTGGCCTTCTTTGAGAACCTGACTGATCCTAACTGGTATCGAGCAGTTGTTCAGCTGATTGCCTCCTTTTGAGGATCTGACTGATCCTAACTGGTATCGAGCAGTTGTTCAGCTGTTGGCCTTCATTGAGGATCTGACTGATCCTAACTGGTATCTAGCTGTTGTTCAGCTGTTGACCTTCTTTGAGGATCTGACTGATCCTTACTGGTATCGAGCAGTTCTCCAATTGTTTGCCTTCTTTTGAGGATCTGACAGACCCTTACTGGGAACGAGCAGTTGTTCAGATGTGGGCCTTCTTTTGAGGTTCTGACTGATCCTTACTGGTAACGAGCAGTTGTCCAGGTTTTGGCCTTCTTTTGAGGATCTGACTGATCCTTACTGGTATCGAGCAGTTCTCCAGCTGTTGGCCTTCTTTGAGGATCTGACTGATTCTAACTGGTATCGAGCAGTTGTTCAGCTGTTTGCCTTCTTTTGAGGATCTGACTGATCCTTACTTGTAACGAGCAGTTGTTCAGATGTTGGCCTTCTTTTGAGGATCTGACTGATCCATACTGGTAACGAGCAGTTGTTCAGCTGTTTGCCTCCGTTTGAGGATCTGACTGATCCTAACTGGTATCGAGCAATTGTTCAGCTGTTGGCCTTCATTGAGGATCTGACTGATCCTAACTGGTATCGAGCAGTTGTTCACCTGTTGACCTTCTTTGAGGATCTGACTGATCCTTACTGGTATCGAGCAGTTCTCCAATTGTTTGCCTTCTTTTGAGGATCTGACAGACCCTTACTGGGAACGAGCAGTTGTTCAGATGTGGTCCTTCTTTTGAGGTTCTGACTGATCCTTACTGGTAACGAGCAGTTGTCCAGGTTTTGGCCTTCTTTTGAAGATCTGACTGATCCTTACTGGTATCGAGCAGTTCTCCAGCTGTTGGCCTTCTTTGAGGATCTGACTGATTCTAACTGGTATCGAGCAGTTGTTCAGCTGTTTGCCTTCTTTTGAGGATCTGACTGATCCTTACTGGTAACGAGCAGTTGTACAGATGTTGGCCTTCTTTTGAGGATCTGACTGATCCATACTGGTAACGAGCAGTTGTCCAGGTTTTGGCCTTCTTTTGAGGATCTGACTGATCCTTACTGGTATCGAGCAGTGTTTAGCTGGGTGCCTTCTTTTGAGGATCAGACTGTTCCTTACTGGTAACGAGCATTTGTCCAGGTTTTGGCCTTCTTTTGCGGATCTGACTGATCCATACTGGTAACGAGCAGTTGTTCAGCTGTTTGCCTTCTTTTGAGGATCTGACTGATCCTTATTGGTAACGAGCAGTTGTCCAGCTGTTGGCCTTCTTTTGAGGATCTGACTGATCCTTACTGGTAACGAGAAGTTGTTCAGCTGTTTGCCTTCTTTTGAGGATCTGACTGATCCTTACTGGTAACGAGCAGTTGTCCAGGTGTTGGCCTTCTTTTGAGGATCGGACTGATCCTTACTGGTAACGAGCTATTGTTCAGCTGTTGGCCTTCTTTTGAGGATCTGACTGATCCTTACTGGCAACGAGCTGTTGTTCAGCTGTTGGCCTTCTTTTGAGGATCTGACTGATCCTTACTGGTAACGAGCAGTTGTTCAGCTGTTGGCCTTCTTTTGAGTATCTGACTGATCCTAAGTGGTAACGAGCAGTTATCCAGCTGTTGGCCTTATTTGAGGATCTTACTGATCTTTATTGTTAACGAGCGGTTGTCCTTTTCTTGATGATCTGACGGATCCTTACTGGTAAGGAGTGGTTGTCCATCTCTTGATGATCTGTCTGAAGCTTACTGGTAACGAGCGGTTGTCCGTCTCTTGATGATCTGACTGATCCTTACTGGTAACGAGCGGTTGTCCTTCTATTGTGGATCTGACTGATCCTTACTGGTAACGAGCGGTTGCCCTTCTCTTGATGATCTGACTGATCCTTACTGGTAACGAGCGGTTGTCCTTCTATTGATGATCTGACTGATCCTAACTGGTAACGAGCATTTGTTCAGTTGTTGGCCCGCTCTTGTGGATCTTACTGATCCTAACAGGTAGCGAGCAGTTTTCCGGCTGGCTGTTAGCCTTCTCTTGTGTATCGGGTTGGGTCTTACTGGTAATGAGCAGGAGTGTACGCTTACCATTAGCGTTCCATCACTACAGACATGGTGAGTATATACAGTCCAGAGTACCACGAGTTGTACCAATGCTAGTAGGAATCAGCTCCAGGTGTTATGATTGACAGAACGTTAGTATTCTGGAATCAGATAACGAGGCTGTGTTTTGCGCCATGAGTTAGTTTTTATAGGCAACCTTTTTACATTGCATGTTTGACGGGCAGCAACTCCTGGACGAGAGGGGCCATGTTTTGCCGCCAGATCGCAGCAATTTTTTTTTGAAGGAGTTCTAATTCGCCATGTAAATGTAGAAAATATTTCTGAGAAATTAACGCAATTGAATAGCTATTAGCTGGGAAAAATCAGGAGGAAGTTTTAAAAGTATGAGATGAAAGGATGCATCCAGGAGTGTACGGACTCTTTGTCATGTCTGTAGAGATTGCGGTAGTGGTAAAGCATTACTCGCGATCGATGTTGCACTGCCAAGAAAATCTTCTACTTCAGTCTTCCCAGTACGAAGTAATGCCGCTAGGTAGCAGGCCTGAGGAGCCACTTGGGACTAGCAAATGTGTTTAAGAATATGAGGCTATAAAATAGGTTCTGAACGGTGATGAGGTAAAGCGACTTGATGCTGATGTGTGCGTTTGGTGAGGGAAATATTGCGAAAACTGGAAAGTTGTCATATGAAGGGAAGTATATTGGAGATAGGTACAAAGTGGCATCACAAGTCAAGATCGACGCAAGGCAAATGCAGTTAGGTTAGTATAAAATCTGGCCCTCATGACTATATTAGTTTCGACCGTCTCGCTATAGCAACAATGTATAAAAAACAATCCCAACAATCAGGCATTGTGGCTACAATGAGGCTCGTGGCCGTATGTTAGGTAGCAAATTACACCCGCGCCATAAAAAGCTGTCTTATCATAAGTACAGTCTCCGCGGAGGCCCGGGTTCGATTCCCGTCTCTCTTAGAATGGGGTAAACTCAGCCTCGTGAGGAAAATGAGTAGAGGCTGGTTCGTTTCCCACCTCAGACATCCTGTAAGAAGTTTACCACTTCCCAATGATAGATAATTTCCGGTGAATAATTAATAATATCCAGATTTGTATTTAAGTTGGTGAAATGACAGTTAGGATAAATGTTACTGATTTCGGCGATAAGGTCAATGTACCATTAGTAGTTTAGTAGTTAACTAGAGCGTTCCCTTTATAGAAAATGGAAAGCTTTGCCATCTATTTCAATGAGCATTGTAAGGTGGTGTGACTGACCCTCGCAGGTAGCAAACAAGTGTTGCCCCTTGTTATCCTTTGCCTGGGTATCTATTTTATCCTCAAAGTAGTGACCAATTAAAACCCCGCTGTTATACTTTGCTCGGGGATCTGGTTGTTCGTCACTGTTATTGGACACGGGATGTCCCGTTGTTGTCCTTCACTTCGGGATCGATATGACATGACATTATCGCGACGGAAACTAATTTGTTTTATAGAGGATTGTGTTTAAAAAGCAAATATCAATTTTTATGGCCGGTGGTATGTTAGTGATAAGCCCTTGAAGGAACGACAACCTCACCAACTTCTCAAGGGACGCTACTTTTTAAGGGAAAAGAGGCTTCCACAGGCCTAGGCCATATAAACCTGTGGTACGGAGAAACCCATTTTGAACTAATAACATAAATATATCCCCTGGCATGCGGCTTCGGTGGCGTAGTTAGTAGCATGCTGAAATGCTGCGCCCACGATAGCGGGTTCAAACCCGGCCGAAGTCATCGGATTTTAAGAACGTTAAAAATCCTTCAGTATGCCTTCCTTCGGAGGGGAATTAAAGCCGGCGGTCCCATGTCATAGATTTATGGCTTGTGAAAGATCCTTCCACAGACTAACCTTGTGTGAAACTAAATTGTTAGGTTAGATTTCATAGGAACGGGCTATAAAAAGTTCCAACGTTCACCACTAGGTATCATTGATATCTGGTAGCGAAAGTTGGAGCTACATGAAATAGGACGAAACTTGTAGCTCAACCTAAGGGTGACCGCTGGATGCAGCTACTGACTCCGTCTAGCAGAACATGTCCTCGGACACTCCCGGCACTAAAAGCCATACGATACATAAATAACCACTGCCACTACAGCCCTTGAAGGGCCCGAGCTACCAAGCGACCACTGCCCAGCCATTTGGCCTGCAGATACTGGGATGACGCGTGATCAGAGCATCGGGCCCCTCGGCCGTTAATCTTGGTTTTCGTGATAGGGCCGCTGCCTCAGTGTCAGACTGCTAATGAATTGTCCTCACGAGGCTGAGTGTACCCCGTCCCTGCACTCACGTCAGTTTCTAAAATCCCTGACGGAGACGGGAATCGAACCCGGGGCCTCCAGGTGAGAGGCTGGCGCACTACCCCAAAACCAGTGAGCTGGCACTCTGAACTAATAAAACTAATAAAAACTTAGATTGTTAAAAGCGACCTTGAATTAATGTCAAGTATTGACCAGTGTTACAGGAGAATGATGATGATCAGATGGGTAGATAGGGATCCAAACGAAGAGGTATTAAGACTAGTGGGAGGGTAGAGATGATTCTGGCGCCTGCTAATGAATAGAAAAAATAGGATGGTAGGACACATACTAAGAAACCCAGGAATAGCAAGCTTAGTTATGGAAGGAAGGGTCAAGGACAAGAACTGTAGGGATTGACCAAGGTTAGAATATGTTAAACAGATTGCCTCGGACATAGGGTGTGGTAGCTATGTAGAGATGAAACGATTAGCTCACTACAGGGAGGCATGGAGTTTCGCATCAAACCAATTTCAAGACTGATGACTCAAATAACAACAACATTGATCAGTATTCATTCCTCTTCAAACACAGCTCCCTCCTCTTCTAGATCTTCGTCTATGATGGTCGTGTCCCTGTTATCACATCCTTGGCCTGAGCAATTACCGCATATGTTGAGCAGCATAGACCATTCTTTCTCACTAAGAGTTTTAGACGCATTCGTTTTTGCATGTGCAGACTAGGAGGCAAAGTAATTCCTGGGAAGCTGCAGGACGTGCTGTTGTAATTGGTCGCAGGTGTTCGCCAATCTTCTTCCACACCCTGTCATGCGCATTCTTCTTCTCATTCAGCCACCGTTGCACCTAGTGGTAGGTTCTAAATGAATGCTGTCTGAAAGCTGCTGATGTGGAGGGGAAGTGCAGCCAACTTGAACAATGAATGTATAGGCTGCTCTGCAAAGCCTGCAAGTAACACTGGTAGCGAAAACAATCTAGATCTTCTGTCTTCCTGGCCCTCGCTTGAGGATCTGACTGATCCTCATTGGGAGCGGGCAGTTGCTCAGCTGTTGAACTTCACTTCAGAATCTGACTGATCCATACTGGCAGCGAGCAATTGTGTAGATGTGGACCATTCTTGAAGATCTGACTGGTACTAACTGGAAACGAGATACTGTTCAGCTGTTGGCCTTCTTTTGAGGATTCTGACTAATCCTTACTGGTAACGAGCCGTTGTCCTTCTCTTGATGATCTGACTGATCCTTACTGGTAACGAGCAGTTGTCCATCTCTTGAGGATCTGACTGATCCTTACGGGTAACTAGCAGTTGTCCAGCTGTGGGCCCCTGTTGTGCTCTGACTGATCCTAACTGGCAGCGAGCAGTTGTTTAGCAGTTGGCCTTCATTTGAGGATCAGACTGATCCTTACTGGCAACGAACAGTTGTTTAGCTGTTGGCCTTCTTTTGAGGATCTGACTGATCCTTACTGGTAACGAGCAGTTGTCCAGGTGTTGCCCTTCTTTTGAGGATCTGGCTGATCCTAACTGCTAACGAGCTGTAGTTCAGCTGTTGGCCTTCTTTCGAGGATCTGACTGATCCTTACTGGTATCGAGCATTTCTCCAGCTGTTGGCCTTCTTTGAGGATCTGACTGATCCTAACTTGTATCGAGCAGTTGTTCAGCTGTTGGCCTTCTTTGAGAACCTGACTGATCCTAACTGGTATCGAGCAGTTGTTCAGCTGATTGCCTCCTTTTGAGGATCTGACTGATCCTAACTGGTATCGAGCAGTTGTTCAGCTGTTGGCCTTCATTGAGGATCTGACTGATCCTAACTGGTATCGAGCTGTTGTTCAGCTGTTGACCTTCTTTGAGGATCTGACTGATCCTTACTGGTATCGAGCAGTTCTCCAATTGTTTGCCTTCTTTTGAGGATCTGACAGACCCTTACTGGGAACGAGCAGTTGTTCAGATGTGGGCCTTCTTTTGAGGTTCTGACTGATCCTTACTGGTAACGAGCAGTTGTCCAGGTTTTGGCCTTCTTTTGAGGATCTGACTGATCCTTACTGGTATCGAGCAGTTCTCCAGCTGTTGGCCTTCTTTGAGGATCTGACTGATTCTAACTGGTATCGAGCAGTTGTTCAGCTGTTTGCCTTCTTTTGAGGTTCTGACTGATCCTTACTTGTAACGAGCAGTTGTTCAGATGTTGGCCTTCTTTTGAGGATCTGACTGATCCATACTGGTAACGAGCAGTTGTTCAGCTGTTTGCCTCCGTTTGAGGATCTGACTGATCCTAACTGGTATCGAGCAATTGTTCAGCTGTTGGCCTTCAATGAGGATCTGACTGATCCTAACTGGTATCGAGCAGTTGTTCAGCTGTTGACCTTCTTTGAGGATCTGACTGATCCTTACTGGTATCGAGCAGTTCTCCAATTGTTTGCCTTCTTTTGAGGATCTGACAGACCCTTACTGGGAACGAGCAGTTGTTCAGATGTGGTCCTTCTTTTGAGGTTCTGACTGATCCTTACTGGTAACGAGCAGTTGTCCAGGTTTTGGTCTTCTTTTGAAGATCTGACTGATCCTTTCTGGTATCGAGCAGTTCTCCAGCTGTTGGCCTTCTTTGAGGATCTGACTGATTCTAACTGGTATCGAGCAGTTGTTCAGCTGTTTGCCTTCTTTTGAGGATCTGACTGATCCTTACTGGTAACGAGCAGTTGTACAGATGTTGGCCTTCTTTTGAGGATCTGACTGATCCATACTGGTAACGAGCAGTTGTCCAGGTTTTGGCCTTCTTTTGAGGATCTGACTGATCCTTACTGGTATCGAGCAGTTGTTTAGCTGGGTGCCTTCTTTTGAGGATCAGATTGTTCCTTACTGGTAACGAGCATTTGTCCAGGTTTTGGCCTTCTTTTGAGGATCTGACTGATCCTTACTGGTAACGAGCAGTTGTTCAGCTGTTTGCCTTCTTTTGAGGATCTGACTGATCCTTACTGGTAACGAGCAGTTGTCCAGCTGTTGGCCTTCTTTTGAGGATCTGACTGATCCTTACTGGTAACGAGAAGTTGTTCAGCTGTTTGCCTTCTTTTGAGGATCTGACTGATCCTTACTGGTAACGAGCAGTTGTCCAGGTGTTGGCCTTCTTTTGAGGATCGGACTGATCCTTACTGGTAACGAGCTATTGTTCAGCTGTTGGCCTTCTTTTGAGGATCTGACTGATCCTTACTGGCAACGAGCTGTTGTTCAGCTGTTGGCCTTCTTTTGAGGATCTGACTGATCCTTACTGGTAACGAGCAGTTGTTCAGCTGTTGGCCTTCTTTTGAGTATCTGACTGATCCTAAGTGGTAACGAGCAGTTATCCAGCTGTTGGCCTTATTTGAGGATCTTACTGATCTTTATTGTTAACGAGCGGTTGTCCTTTTCTTGATGATCTGACGGATCCTTACTGGTAAGGAGTGGTTGTCCATCTCTTGATGATCTGTCTGATGCTTACTGGTAACGAGCGGTTGTCCGTCTCTTGATGATCTGACTGATCCTTACTGGTAACGAGCGGTTGTCCTTCTATTGTGGATCTGACTGATCCTTACTGGTAACGAGCGGTTGCCCTTCTCTTGATGATCTGACTGATCCTTACTGGTAACGAGCGGTTGTCCTTCTATTGATGATCTGACTGATCCTAACTGGTAACGAGCATTTGTTCAGTTGTTGGCCCGCTCTTGTGGATCTTACTGATCCTAACAGGTAGCGAGCAGTTTTCCGGCTGGCTGTTAGCCTTCTCTTGTGTATCGGGTTGGGTCTTACTGGTAATGAGCAGGAGTGTACGCTTACCATTAGCGTTCCATCACTACAGACATGGTGAGTATATACAGTCCAGAGTACCACGAGTTGTACCAATGCTAGTAGGAATCAGCTCCAGGTGTTATGATTGACAGAACGTTAGTATTCTGGAATCAGATAACGAGGCTGTGTTTTGCGCCATGAGTTAGTTTTTATAGGCAACCTTTTTACATTGCATGTTTGACGGGCAGCAACTCCTGGACGAGAGGGGCCATGTTTTGCCGCCAGATCGCAGCAATTTTTTTTTGAAGGAGTTCTAATTCGCCATGTAAATGTAGAAAATATTTCTGAGAAATTAACGCAATTGAATAGCTATTAGCTGGGAAAAATCAGGAGGAAGTTTTAAAAGTATGAGATGAAAGGATGCATCCAGGAGTGTACGGACTCTTTGTCATATCTGTAGAGATTGCGGTAGTGGTAAAGCATTACTCGCGATCGATGTTGCACTGCCAAGAAAATCTTCTACTTCAGTCTTCCCAGTACGAAGTAATGCCGCTAGGTAGCAGGCCTGAGGAGCCACTTGGGACTAGCAAATGTGTTTAAGAATATGAGGCTATAAAATAGGTTCTGAACGGTGATGAGGTAAAGCGACTTGATGCTGATGTGTGCGTTTGGTGAGGGAAATATTGCGAAAACTGGAAAGTTGTCATATGAAGGGAAGTATATTGGAGATAGGTACAAAGTGGCATCACAAGTCAAGATCGACGCAAGGCAAATGCAGTTAGGTTAGTATAAAATCTGGCCCTCATGACTATATTAGTTTCGACCGTCTCGCTATAGCAACAATGTATAAAAAACAATCCCAACAATCAGGCATTGTGGCTACAATGAGGCTCGTGGCCGTATGTTAGGTAGCAAATTACACCCGCGCCATAAAAAGCTGTCTTATCATAAGTACAGTCTCCGCGGAGGCCCGGGTTCGATTCCCGTCTCTCTTAGAATGGGGTAAACTCAGCCTCGTGAGGAAAATGAGTAGAGGCTGGTTCGTTTCCCACCTCAGACATCCTGTAAGAAGTTTACCACTTCCCAATGATAGATAAATTCCGGTGAATAATTAATAATATCCAAATTTGTATTTAAGTTGGTGAAATGACAGTTAGGATAAATGTTACTGATTTAGGCGATAAGGTCAATGTACCATTAGTAGCTTAGTAGTTAACTAGAGCGTTCCCTTTATAGAAAATGGAAAGCTTTGCCATCTATTTCAATGAGCATTGTAAGGTGGTCTGACTGACCCTCGCAGGTAGCAAACAAGTGTTGCCCCTTGTTATCCTTTGCCTGGGTATCTATTTTATCCTCAAAGTAGTGACCAATTAAAACCCCGTTGTTATACTTTGCTCGGGGATCTGGTTGTTCGTCACTGTTATTGGACACGGGATGTCCCGTTGTTGTCCTTCACTTCGGGATCGATATGACATGACATTATCGCGACGGAAACTAATTTGTTTTATAGAGGATTGTGTTTAAAAAGCAAATATCAATTTTTATGGCCGGTGGTATGTTAGTGATAAGCCCTTGAAGGAACGACAACCTCACCAACTTCTCAAGGGACGCTACGTTTTAAGGGAAAAGAGGCTTCCACAGGCCTAGGCCATATAAACCTGTGGTACGGAGAAACCCATTTTGAACTAATAACATAAATATATCCCCTGGCATGCGGCTTCGGTGGCGTAGTTAGTAGCATGCTGAAATGCTGTGCCCACGATTGCGGGTTCAAACCCGGCCGAAGTCATCGGATTTTAAGAACGTTAAAAATCCTTCAGTATGCCTTCCTTCGGAGGGGAATTAAAGCCGGCGGTCCCATGTCATAGATTTATGGCATGTGAAAGATCCTTCCACAGACTAACCTTGTGTGAAACTAAATTGTTAGGTTAGATTTCATAGGAACGGGCTATAAAAAGTTCCAACGTTCACCACTAGGTATCATTGATATCTGGTAGCGAAAGTTGGAGCTACATGAAATAGGACGAAACTTGTAGCTCAACCTAAGGGTGACCGCTGGATGCAGCTACTGACTCCGTCTAGCAGAACATGTCCTCGGACACTCCCGGCACTAAAAGCCATACGATACATAAATAACCACTGCCACTACAGCCCTTGAAGGGCCCGAGCTACCAAGCGACCACTGCCCAGCCATTTGGCCTGCAGATACTGGGATGACGCGTGATCAGAGCATCGGGCCCCTCGGCCGTTAATCTTGGTTTTCGTGATAGGGCCGCTGCCTCAGTGTCAGACTGCTAATGAATTGTCCTCACGAGGCTGAGTGTACCCCGTCCCTGCACTCACGTCAGTTTCTAAAATCCCTGACGGAGACGGGAATCGAACCCGGGGCCTCCAGGTGAGAGGCTGGCGCACTACCCCAAAACCAGTGAGCTGGCACTCTGAACTAATAAAACTAATAAAAACTTAGATTGTTAAAAGCGACCTTGAATTAATGTCAAGTATTGACCAGTGTTACAGGAGAATGATGATGATCAGATGGGTAGATAGGGATCCAAACGAAGAGGTATTAAGACTAGTGGGAGGGTAGAGATGATTCTGGCGCCTGCTAATGAATAGAAAAAATAGGATGGTAGGACACATACTAAGAAACCCAGGAATAGCAAGCTTAGTTATGGAAGGAAGGGTCAAGGACAAGAACTGTAGGGATTGACCAAGGTTAGAATATGTTAAACAGATTGCCTCGGACATAGGGTGTGGTAGCTATGTAGAGATGAAACGATTAGCTCACTACAGGGAGGCATGGAGTTTCGCATCAAACCAATTTCAAGACTGATGACTCAAATAACAACAACATTGATCAGTATTCATTCCTCTTCAAACACAGCTCCCTCCTCTTCTAGATCTTCGTCTATGATGGTCGTGTCCCTGTTATCACATCCTTGGCCTGAGCAATTACCGCATATGTTGAGCAGCATAGACCATTCTTTCTCACTAAGAGTTTTAGACGCATTCGTTTTTGCATGTGCAGACTAGGAGGCAAAGTAATTCCTGGGAAGCTGCAAGACGTGCTGTTGTAATTGGTCGCAGGTGTTCGCCAATCTTCTTCCACACCCTCTCATGCGCATTCTTCTTCTCATTCAGCCACCGTTGCACCTAGTGGTAGGTTCTAAATGAATGCTGTCTGAAAGCTGCTGATGTGGAGGGGAAGTGCAGCCAACTTGAACAATGAATGTATAGGCTGCTCTGCAAAGCCTGCAAGTAACACTGGTAGCGAAAACAATCTAGATCTTCTGTCTTCCTGGCCCTCGCTTGAGGATCTGACTGATCCTCATTGGGAGCGGGCAGTTGCTCAGCTGTTGAACTTCACTTCAGAATCTGACTGATCCATACTGGCAGCGAGCAATTGTGTAGATGTGGACCATTCTTGAAGATCTGACTGGTACTAACTGGAAACGAGATACTGTTCAGCTGTTGGCCTTCTTTTGAGGATTCTGACTAATCCTTACTGGTAACGAGCCGTTGTCCTTCTCTTGATGATCTGACTGATCCTTACTGGTAACGAGCAGTTGTCCATCTCTTGAGGATCTGACTGATCCTTACGGGTAACTAGCAGTTGTCCAGCTGTGGGCCCCTGTTGTGCTCTGACTGATCCTAACTGGCAGCGAGCAGTTGTTTAGCAGTTGGCCTTCATTTGAGGATCAGACTGATCCTTACTGGCAACGAACAGTTGTTTAGCTGTTGGCCTTCTTTTGAGGATCTGACTGATCCTTACTGGTAACGAGCAGTTGTCCAGGTGTTGCCCTTCTTTTGAGGATCTGGCTGATCCTAACTGCTAACGAGCTGTAGTTCAGCTGTTGGCCTTCTTTCGAGGATCTGACTGATCCTTACTGGTATCGAGCATTTCTCCAGCTGTTGGCCTTCTTTGAGGATCTGACTGATCCTAACTTGTATCGAGCAGTTGTTCAGCTGTTGGCCTTCTTTGAGAACCTGACTGATCCTAACTGGTATCGAGCAGTTGTTCAGCTGATTGCCTCCTTTTGAGGATCTGACTGATCCTAACTGGTATCGAGCAGTTGTTCAGCTGTTGGCCTTCATTGAGGATCTGACTGATCCTAACTGGTATCGAGCTGTTGTTCAGCTGTTGACCTTCTTTGAGGATCTGACTGATCCTTACTGGTATCGAGCAGTTCTCCAATTGTTTGCCTTCTTTTGAGGATCTGACAGACCCTTACTGGGAACGAGCAGTTGTTCAGATGTGGGCCTTCTTTTGAGGTTCTGACTGATCCTTACTGGTAACGAGCAGTTGTCCAGGTTTTGGCCTTCTTTTGAGGATCTGACTGATCCTTACTGGTATCGAGCAGTTCTCCAGCTGTTGGCCTTCTTTGAGGATCTGACTGATTCTAACTGGTATCGAGCAGTTGTTCAGCTGTTTGCCTTCTTTTGAGGTTCTGACTGATCCTTACTTGTAACGAGCAGTTGTTCAGATGTTGGCCTTCTTTTGAGGATCTGACTGATCCATACTGGTAACGAGCAGTTGTTCAGCTGTTTGCCTCCGTTTGAGGATCTGACTGATCCTAACTGGTATCGAGCAATTGTTCAGCTGTTGGCCTTCAATGAGGATCTGACTGATCCTAACTGGTATCGAGCAGTTGTTCAGCTGTTGACCTTCTTTGAGGATCTGACTGATCCTTACTGGTATCGAGCAGTTCTCCAATTGTTTGCCTTCTTTTGAGGATCTGACAGACCCTTACTGGGAACGAGCAGTTGTTCAGATGTGGTCCTTCTTTTGAGGTTCTGACTGATCCTTACTGGTAACGAGCAGTTGTCCAGGTTTTGGTCTTCTTTTGAAGATCTGACTGATCCTTTCTGGTATCGAGCAGTTCTCCAGCTGTTGGCCTTCTTTGAGGATCTGACTGATTCTAACTGGTATCGAGCAGTTGTTCAGCTGTTTGCCTTCTTTTGAGGATCTGACTGATCCTTACTGGTAACGAGCAGTTGTACAGATGTTGGCCTTCTTTTGAGGATCTGACTGATCCATACTGGTAACGAGCAGTTGTCCAGGTTTTGGCCTTCTTTTGAGGATCTGACTGATCCTTACTGGTATCGAGCAGTTGTTTAGCTGGGTGCCTTCTTTTGAGGATCAGATTGTTCCTTACTGGTAACGAGCATTTGTCCAGGTTTTGGCCTTCTTTTGAGGATCTGACTGATCCTTACTGGTAACGAGCAGTTGTTCAGCTGTTTGCCTTCTTTTGAGGATCTGACTGATCCTTACTGGTAACGAGCAGTTGTCCAGCTGTTGGCCTTCTTTTGAGGATCTGACTGATCCTTACTGGTAACGAGAAGTTGTTCAGCTGTTTGCCTTCTTTTGAGGATCTGACTGATCCTTACTGGTAACGAGCAGTTGTCCAGGTGTTGGCCTTCTTTTGAGGATCGGACTGATCCTTACTGGTAACGAGCTATTGTTCAGCTGTTGGCCTTCTTTTGAGGATCTGACTGATCCTTACTGGCAACGAGCTGTTGTTCAGCTGTTGGCCTTCTTTTGAGGATCTGACTGATCCTTACTGGTAACGAGCAGTTGTTCAGCTGTTGGCCTTCTTTTGAGTATCTGACTGATCCTAAGTGGTAACGAGCAGTTATCCAGCTGTTGGCCTTATTTGAGGATCTTACTGATCTTTATTGTTAACGAGCGGTTGTCCTTTTCTTGATGATCTGACGGATCCTTACTGGTAAGGAGTGGTTGTCCATCTCTTGATGATCTGTCTGATGCTTACTGGTAACGAGCGGTTGTCCGTCTCTTGATGATCTGACTGATCCTTACTGGTAACGAGCGGTTGTCCTTCTATTGTGGATCTGACTGATCCTTACTGGTAACGAGCGGTTGCCCTTCTCTTGATGATCTGACTGATCCTTACTGGTAACGAGCGGTTGTCCTTCTATTGATGATCTGACTGATCCTAACTGGTAACGAGCATTTGTTCAGTTGTTGGCCCGCTCTTGTGGATCTTACTGATCCTAACAGGTAGCGAGCAGTTTTCCGGCTGGCTGTTAGCCTTCTCTTGTGTATCGGGTTGGGTCTTACTGGTAATGAGCAGGAGTGTACGCTTACCATTAGCGTTCCATCACTACAGACATGGTGAGTATATACAGTCCAGAGTACCACGAGTTGTACCAATGCTAGTAGGAATCAGCTCCAGGTGTTATGATTGACAGAACGTTAGTATTCTGGAATCAGATAACGAGGCTGTGTTTTGCGCCATGAGTTAGTTTTTATAGGCAACCTTTTTACATTGCATGTTTGACGGGCAGCAACTCCTGGACGAGAGGGGCCATGTTTTGCCGCCAGATCGCAGCAATTTTTTTTTGAAGGAGTTCTAATTCGCCATGTAAATGTAGAAAATATTTCTGAGAAATTAACGCAATTGAATAGCTATTAGCTGGGAAAAATCAGGAGGAAGTTTTAAAAGTATGAGATGAAAGGATGCATCCAGGAGTGTACGGACTCTTTGTCATATCTGTAGAGATTGCGGTAGTGGTAAAGCATTACTCGCGATCGATGTTGCACTGCCAAGAAAATCTTCTACTTCAGTCTTCCCAGTACGAAGTAATGCCGCTAGGTAGCAGGCCTGAGGAGCCACTTGGGACTAGCAAATGTGTTTAAGAATATGAGGCTATAAAATAGGTTCTGAACGGTGATGAGGTAAAGCGACTTGATGCTGATGTGTGCGTTTGGTGAGGGAAATATTGCGAAAACTGGAAAGTTGTCATATGAAGGGAAGTATATTGGAGATAGGTACAAAGTGGCATCACAAGTCAAGATCGACGCAAGGCAAATGCAGTTAAGTTAGTATAAAATCTGGCCCTCATGACTATATTAGTTTCGACCGTCTCGCTATAGCAACAATGTATAAAAAACAATCCCAACCATCAGGCATTGTGGCTACAATGAGGCTCGTGGCCGTATGTTAGGTAGCAAATTACACCCGCGCCATAAAAAGCTGTCTTATCATAAGTACAGTCTCCGCGGAGGCCCGGGTTCGATTCCCGTCTCTCTTAGAATGGGGTAAACTCAGCCTCGTGAGGAAAATGAGTAGAGGCTGGTTCGTTTCCCACCTCAGACATCCTGTAAGAAGTTTACCACTTCCCAATGATAGATAAATTCCGGTGAATAATTAATAATATCCAAATTTGTATTTAAGTTGGTGAAATGACAGTTAGGATAAATGTTACTGATTTAGGCGATAAGGTCAATGTACCATTAGTAGCTTAGTAGTTAACTAGAGCGTTCCCTTTATAGAAAATGGAAAGCTTTGCCATCTATTTCAATGAGCATTGTAAGGTGGTCTGACTGACCCTCGCAGGTAGCAAACAAGTGTTGCCCCTTGTTATCCTTTGCCTGGGTATCTATTTTATCCTCAAAGTAGTGACCAATTAAAACCCCGTTGTTATACTTTGCTCGGGGATCTGGTTGTTCGTCACTGTTATTGGACACGGGATGTCCCGTTGTTGTCCTTCACTTCGGGATCGATATGACATGACATTATCGCGACGGAAACTAATTTGTTTTATAGAGGATTGTGTTTAAAAAGCAAATATCAATTTTTATGGCCGGTGGTATGTTAGTGATAAGCCCTTGAAGGAACGACAACCTCACCAACTTCTCAAGGGACGCTACGTTTTAAGGGAAAAGAGGCTTCCACAGGCCTAGGCCATATAAACCTGTGGTACGGAGAAACCCATTTTGAACTAATAACATAAATATATCCCCTGGCATGCGGCTTCGGTGGCGTAGTTAGTAGCATGCTGAAATGCTGTGCCCACGATTGCGGGTTCAAACCCGGCCGAAGTCATCGGATTTTAAGAACGTTAAAAATCCTTCAGTATGCCTTCCTTCGGAGGGGAATTAAAGCCGGCGGTCCCATGTCATAGATTTATGGCATGTGAAAGATCCTTCCACAGACTAACCTTGTGTGAAACTAAATTGTTAGGTTAGATTTCATAGGAACGGGCTATAAAAAGTTCCAACGTTCACCACTAGGTATCATTGATATCTGGTAGCGAAAGTTGGAGCTACATGAAATAGGACGAAACTTGTAGCTCAACCTAAGGGTGACCGCTGGATGCAGCTACTGACTCCGTCTAGCAGAACATGTCCTCGGACACTCCCGGCACTAAAAGCCATACGATACATAAATAACCACTGCCACTACAGCCCTTGAAGGGCCCGAGCTACCAAGCGACCACTGCCCAGCCATTTGGCCTGCAGATACTGGGATGACGCGTGATCAGAGCATCGGGCCCCTCGGCCGTTAATCTTGGTTTTCGTGATAGGGCCGCTGCCTCAGTGTCAGACTGCTAATGAATTGTCCTCACGAGGCTGAGTGTACCCCGTCCCTGCACTCACGTCAGTTTCTAAAATCCCTGACGGAGACGGGAATCGAACCCGGGGCCTCCAGGTGAGAGGCTGGCGCACTACCCCAAAACCAGTGAGCTGGCACTCTGAACTAATAAAACTAATAAAAACGTAGATTGTTAAAAGCGACCTTGAATTAATGTCAAGTATTGACCAGTGTTACAGGAGAATGATGATGATCAGATGGGTAGATAGGGATCCAAACGAAGAGGTATTAAGACTAGTGGGAGGGTAGAGATGATTCTGGCGCCTGCTAATGAATAGAAAAAATAGGATGGTAGGACACATACTAAGAAACCCAGGAATAGCAAGCTTAGTTATGGAAGGAAGGGTCAAGGACAAGAACTGTAGGGATTGACCAAGGTTAGAATATGTTAAACAGATTGCCTCGGACATAGGGTGTGGTAGCTATGTAGAGATGAAACGATTAGCTCACTACAGGGAGGCATGGAGTTTCACATCAAACCAATTTCAAGACTGATGACTCAAATAACAACAACATTGATCAGTATTCATTCCTCTTCAAACACAGCTCCCTCCTCTTCTAGATCTTCGTCTATGATGGTCGTGTCCCTGTTATCACATCCTTGGCCTGAGCAATTACCGCATATGTTGAGCAGCATAGACCATTCTTTCTCACTAAGAGTTTTAGACGCATTCGTTTTTGCATGTGCAGACTAGGAGGCAAAGTAATTCCTGGGAAGCTGCAGGACGTGCTGTTGTAATTGGTCGCAGGTGTTCGCCAATCTTCTTCCACACCCTCTCATGCGCATTCTTCTTCTCATTCAGCCACCGTTGCACCTAGTGGTAGGTTCTAAATGAATGCTGTCTGAAAGCTGCTGATGTGGAGGGGAAGTGCAGCCAACTTGAACAATGAATGTATAGGCTGCTCTGCAAAGCCTGCAAGTAACACTGGTAGCGAAAACAATCTAGATCTTCTGTCTTCCTGGCCCTCGCTTGAGGATCTGACTGATCCTCATTGGGAGCGGGCAGTTGTTCAGCTGTTGAACTTCACTTCAGAATCTGACTGATCCATACTGGCAGCGAGCAATTGTGTAGATGTGGACCATTCTTGAAGATCTGACTGGTACTAACTGGAAACGAGATACTGTTCAGCTGTTGGCCTTCTTTTGAGGATTCTGACTAATCCTTACTGGTAACGAGCCGTTGTCCTTCTCTTGATGATCTGACTGATCCTTACTGGTAACGAGCAGTTGTCCATCTCTTGAGGATCTGACTGATCCTTACGGGTAACTAGCAGTTGTCCAGCTGTGGGCCCCTGTTGTGCTCTGACTGATCCTAACTGGCAGCGAGCAGTTGTTTAGCAGTTGGCCTTCATTTGAGGATCAGACTGATCCTTACTGGCAACGAACAGTTGTTTAGCTGTTGGCCTTCTTTTGAGGATCTGACTGATCCTTACTGGTAACGAGCAGTTGTCCAGGTGTTGCCCTTCTTTTGAGGATCTGGCTGATCCTAACTGCTAACGAGCTGTAGTTCAGCTGTTGGCCTTCTTTCGAGGATCTGACTGATCCTTACTGGTATCGAGCATTTCTACAGCTGTTGGCCTTCTTTGAGGATCTGACTGATCCTAACTTGTATCGAGCAGTTGTTCAGCTGTTGGCCTTCTTTGAGAACCTGACTGATCCTAACTGGTATCGAGCAGTTGTTCAGCTGATTGCCTCCTTTTGAGGATCTGACTGATCCTAACTGGTATCGAGCAGTTGTTCAGCTGTTGGCCTTCATTGAGGATCTGACTGATCCTAACTGGTATCGAGCTGTTGTTCAGCTGTTGACCTTCTTTGAGGATCTGACTGATCCTTACTGGTATCGAGCAGTTCTCCAATTGTTTGCCTTCTTTTGAGGATCTGACAGACCCTTACTGGGAACGAGCAGTTGTTCAGATGTGGGCCTTCTTTTGAGGTTCTGACTGATCCTTACTGGTAACGAGCAGTTGTCCAGGTTTTGGCCTTCTTTTGAGGATCTGACTGATCCTTACTGGTATCGAGCAGTTCTCCAGCTGTTGGCCTTCTTTGAGGATCTGACTGATTCTAACTGGTATCGAGCAGTTGTTCAGCTGTTTGCCTTATTTTGAGGATCTGACTGATCCTTACTTGTAACGAGCAGTTGTTCAGATGTTGGCCTTCTTTTGAGGATCTGACTGATCCATACTGGTAACGAGCAGTTGTTCAGCTGTTTGCCTCCGTTTGAGGATCTGACTGATCCTAACTGGTATCGAGCAATTGTTCAGCTGTTGGCCTTCATTGAGGATCTGACTGATCCTAACTGGTATCGAGCAGTTGTTCACCTGTTGACCTTCTTTGAGGATCTGACTGATCCTTACTGGTATCGAGCAGTTCTCCAATTGTTTGCCTTCTTTTGAGGATCTGACAGACCCTTACTGGGAACGAGCAGTTGTTCAGATGTGGTCCTTCTTTTGAGGTTCTGACTGATCCTTACTGGTAACGAGCAGTTGTCCAGGTTTTGGCCTTCTTTTGAAGATCTGACTGATCCTTACTGGTATCGAGCAGTTCTCCAGCTGTTGGCCTTCTTTGAGGATCTGACTGATTCTAACTGGTATCGAGCAGTTGTTCAGCTGTTTGCCTTCTTTTGAGGATCTGACTGATCCTTACTGGTAACGAGCAGTTGTACAGATGTTGGCCTTCTTTTGAGGATCTGACTGATCCATACTGGTAACGAGCAGTTGTCCAGGTTTTGGCCTTCTTTTGAGGATCTGACTGATCCTTACTGGTATCGAGCAGTGTTTAGCTGGGTGCCTTCTTTTGAGGATCAGACTGTTCCTTACTGGTAACGAGCATTTGTCCAGGTTTTGGCCTTCTTTTGCGGATCTGACTGATCCATACTGGTAACGAGCAGTTGTTCAGCTGTTTGCCTTCTTTTGAGGATCTGACTGATCCTTACTGGTAACGAGCAGTTGTCCAGCTGTTGGCCTTCTTTTGAGGATCTGACTGATCCTTACTGGTAACGAGAAGTTGTTCAGCTGTTTGCCTTCTTTTGAGGATCTGACTGATCCTTACTGGTAACGAGCAGTTGTCCAGGTGTTGGCCTTCTTTTGAGGATCGGACTGATCCTTACTGGTAACGAGCTATTGTTCAGCTGTTGGCCTTCTTTTGAGGATCTGACTGATCCTTACTGGCAACGAGCTGTTGTTCAGCTGTTGGCCTTCTTTTGAGGATCTGACTGATCCTTACTGGTAACGAGCAGTTGTTCAGCTGTTGGCCTTCTTTTGAGTATCTGACTGATCCTAAGTGGTAACGAGCAGTTATCCAGCTGTTGGCCTTATTTGAGGATCTTACTGATCTTTATTGTTAACGAGCGGTTGTCCTTTTCTTGATGATCTGACGGATCCTTACTGGTAAGGAGTGGTTGTCCATCTCTTGATGATCTGTCTGAAGCTTACTGGTAACGAGCGGTTGTCCGTCTCTTGATGATCTGACTGATCCTTACTGGTAACGAGCGGTTGTCCTTCTATTGTGGATCTGACTGATCCTTACTGGTAACGAGCGGTTGCCCTTCTCTTGATGATCTGACTGATCCTTACTGGTAACGAGCGGTTGTCCTTCTATTGATGATCTGACTGATCCTAACTGGTAACGAGCATTTGTTCAGTTGTTGGCCCGCTCTTGTGGATCTTACTGATCCTAACAGGTAGCGAGCAGTTTTCCGGCTGGCTGTTAGCCTTCTCTTGTGTATCGGGTTGGGTCTTACTGGTAATGAGCAGGAGTGTACGCTTACCATTAGCGTTCCATCACTACAGACATGGTGAGTATATACAGTCCAGAGTACCACGAGTTGTACCAATGCTAGTAGGAATCAGCTCCAGGTGTTATGATTGACAGAACGTTAGTATTCTGGAATCAGATAACGAGGCTGTGTTTTGCGCCATGAGTTAGTTTTTATAGGCAACCTTTTTACATTGCATGTTTGACGGGCAGAAACTCCTGGACGAGAGGGGCCATGTTTTGCCGCCAGATCGCAGCATTTTTTTTTTGAAGGAGTTCTAATTCGCCATGTAAATGTAGAAAATATTTCTGAGAAATTAACGCAATTGAATAGCTATTAGCTGGGAAAAATCAGGAGGAAGTTTTAAAAGTATGAGATGAAAGGATGCATCCAGGAGTGTACGGACTCTTTGTCATGTCTGTAGAGATTGCGGTAGTGGTAAAGCATTACTCGCGATCGATGTTGCACTGCCAAGAAAATCTTCTACTTCAGTCTTCCCAGTACGAAGTAATGCCGCTAGGTAGCAGGCCTGAGGAGCCACTTGGGACTAGCAAATGTGTTTAAGAATATGAGGCTATAAAATAGGTTCTGAACGGTGATGAGGTAAAGCGACTTGATGCTGATGTGTGCGTTTGGTGAGGGAAATATTGCGAAAACTGGAAAGTTGTCATATGAAGGGAAGTATATTGGAGATAGGTACAAAGTGGCATCACAAGTCAAGATCGACGCAAGGCAAATGCAGTTAGGTTAGTATAAAATCTGGCCCTCATGACTATATTAGTTTCGACCGTCTCGCTATAGCAACAATGTATAAAAAACAATCCCAACAATCAGGCATTGTGGCTACAATGAGGCTCGTGGCCGTATGTTAGGTAGCAAATTACACCCGCGCCATAAAAAGCTGTCTTATCATAAGTACAGTCTCCGCGGAGGCCCGGGTTCGATTCCCGTCTCTCTTAGAATGGGGTAAACTCAGCCTCGTGAGGAAAATGAGTAGAGGCTGGTTCGTTTCCCACCTCAGACATCCTGTAAGAAGTTTACCACTTCCCAATGATAGATAATTTCCGGTGAATAATTAATAATATCCAGATTTGTATTTAAGTTGGTGAAATGACAGTTAGGATAAATGTTACTGATTTCGGCGATAAGGTCAATGTACCATTAGTAGTTTAGTAGTTAACTAGAGCGTTCCCTTTATAGAAAATGGAAAGCTTTGCCATCTATTTCAATGAGCATTGTAAGGTGGTGTGACTGACCCTCGCAGGTAGCAAACAAGTGTTGCCCCTTGTTATCCTTTGCCTGGGTATCTATTTTATCCTCAAAGTAGTGACCAATTAAAACCCCGCTGTTATACTTTGCTCGGGGATCTGGTTGTTCGTCACTGTTATTGGACACGGGATGTCCCGTTGTTGTCCTTCACTTCGGGATCGATATGACATGACATTATCGCGACGGAAACTAATTTGTTTTATAGAGGATTGTGTTTAAAAAGCAAATATCAATTTTTATGGCCGGTGGTATGTTAGTGATAAGCCCTTGAAGGAACGACAACCTCACCAACTTCTCAAGGGACGCTACTTTTTAAGGGAAAAGAGGCTTCCACAGGCCTAGGCCATATAAACCTGTGGTACGGAGAAACCCATTTTGAACTAATAACATAAATATATCCCCTGGCATGCGGCTTCGGTGGCGTAGTTAGTAGCATGCTGAAATGCTGCGCCCACGATAGCGGGTTCAAACCCGGCCGAAGTCATCGGATTTTAAGAACGTTAAAAATCCTTCAGTATGCCTTCCTTCGGAGGGGAATTAAAGCCGGCGGTCCCATGTCATAGATTTATGGCTTGTGAAAGATCCTTCCACAGACTAACCTTGTGTGAAACTAAATTGTTAGGTTAGATTTCATAGGAACGGGCTATAAAAAGTTCCAACGTTCACCACTAGGTATCATTGATATCTGGTAGCGAAAGTTGGAGCTACATGAAATAGGACGAAACTTGTAGCTCAACCTAAGGGTGACCGCTGGATGCAGCTACTGACTCCGTCTAGCAGAACATGTCCTCGGACACTCCCGGCACTAAAAGCCATACGATACATAAATAACCACTGCCACTACAGCCCTTGAAGGGCCCGAGCTACCAAGCGACCACTGCCCAGCCATTTGGCCTGCAGATACTGGGATGACGCGTGATCAGAGCATCGGGCCCCTCGGCCGTTAATCTTGGTTTTCGTGATAGGGCCGCTGCCTCAGTGTCAGACTGCTAATGAATTGTCCTCACGAGGCTGAGTGTACCCCGTCCCTGCACTCACGTCAGTTTCTAAAATCCCTGACGGAGACGGGAATCGAACCCGGGGCCTCCAGGTGAGAGGCTGGCGCACTACCCCAAAACCAGTGAGCTGGCACTCTGAACTAATAAAACTAATAAAAACGTAGATTGTTAAAAGCGACCTTGAATTAATGTCAAGTATTGACCAGTGTTACAGGAGAATGATGATGATCAGATGGGTAGATAGGGATCCAAACGAAGAGGTATTAAGACTAGTGGGAGGGTAGAGATGATTCTGGCGCCTGCTAATGAATAGAAAAAATAGGATGGTAGGACACATACTAAGAAACCCAGGAATAGCAAGCTTAGTTATGGAAGGAAGGGTCAAGGACAAGAACTGTAGGGATTGACCAAGGTTAGAATATGTTAAACAGATTGCCTCGGACATAGGGTGTGGTAGCTATGTAGAGATGAAACGATTAGCTCACTACAGGGAGGCATGGAGTTTCACATCAAACCAATTTCAAGACTGATGACTCAAATAACAACAACATTGATCAGTATTCATTCCTCTTCAAACACAGCTCCCTCCTCTTCTAGATCTTCGTCTATGATGGTCGTGTCCCTGTTATCACATCCTTGGCCTGAGCAATTACCGCATATGTTGAGCAGCATAGACCATTCTTTCTCACTAAGAGTTTTAGACGCATTCGTTTTTGCATGTGCAGACTAGGAGGCAAAGTAATTCCTGGGAAGCTGCAGGACGTGCTGTTGTAATTGGTCGCAGGTGTTCGCCAATCTTCTTCCACACCCTCTCATGCGCATTCTTCTTCTCATTCAGCCACCGTTGCACCTAGTGGTAGGTTCTAAATGAATGCTGTCTGAAAGCTGCTGATGTGGAGGGGAAGTGCAGCCAACTTGAACAATGAATGTATAGGCTGCTCTGCAAAGCCTGCAAGTAACACTGGTAGCGAAAACAATCTAGATCTTCTGTCTTCCTGGCCCTCGCTTGAGGATCTGACTGATCCTCATTGGGAGCGGGCAGTTGTTCAGCTGTTGAACTTCACTTCAGAATCTGACTGATCCATACTGGCAGCGAGCAATTGTGTAGATGTGGACCATTCTTGAAGATCTGACTGGTACTAACTGGAAACGAGATACTGTTCAGCTGTTGGCCTTCTTTTGAGGATTCTGACTAATCCTTACTGGTAACGAGCCGTTGTCCTTCTCTTGATGATCTGACTGATCCTTACTGGTAACGAGCAGTTGTCCATCTCTTGAGGATCTGACTGATCCTTACGGGTAACTAGCAGTTGTCCAGCTGTGGGCCCCTGTTGTGCTCTGACTGATCCTAACTGGCAGCGAGCAGTTGTTTAGCAGTTGGCCTTCATTTGAGGATCAGACTGATCCTTACTGGCAACGAACAGTTGTTTAGCTGTTGGCCTTCTTTTGAGGATCTGACTGATCCTTACTGGTAACGAGCAGTTGTCCAGGTGTTGCCCTTCTTTTGAGGATCTGGCTGATCCTAACTGCTAACGAGCTGTAGTTCAGCTGTTGGCCTTCTTTCGAGGATCTGACTGATCCTTACTGGTATCGAGCATTTCTACAGCTGTTGGCCTTCTTTGAGGATCTGACTGATCCTAACTTGTATCGAGCAGTTGTTCAGCTGTTGGCCTTCTTTGAGAACCTGACTGATCCTAACTGGTATCGAGCAGTTGTTCAGCTGATTGCCTCCTTTTGAGGATCTGACTGATCCTAACTGGTATCGAGCAGTTGTTCAGCTGTTGGCCTTCATTGAGGATCTGACTGATCCTAACTGGTATCGAGCTGTTGTTCAGCTGTTGACCTTCTTTGAGGATCTGACTGATCCTTACTGGTATCGAGCAGTTCTCCAATTGTTTGCCTTCTTTTGAGGATCTGACAGACCCTTACTGGGAACGAGCAGTTGTTCAGATGTGGGCCTTCTTTTGAGGTTCTGACTGATCCTTACTGGTAACGAGCAGTTGTCCAGGTTTTGGCCTTCTTTTGAGGATCTGACTGATCCTTACTGGTATCGAGCAGTTCTCCAGCTGTTGGCCTTCTTTGAGGATCTGACTGATTCTAACTGGTATCGAGCAGTTGTTCAGCTGTTTGCCTTATTTTGAGGATCTGACTGATCCTTACTTGTAACGAGCAGTTGTTCAGATGTTGGCCTTCTTTTGAGGATCTGACTGATCCATACTGGTAACGAGCAGTTGTTCAGCTGTTTGCCTCCGTTTGAGGATCTGACTGATCCTAACTGGTATCGAGCAATTGTTCAGCTGTTGGCCTTCATTGAGGATCTGACTGATCCTAACTGGTATCGAGCAGTTGTTCACCTGTTGACCTTCTTTGAGGATCTGACTGATCCTTACTGGTATCGAGCAGTTCTCCAATTGTTTGCCTTCTTTTGAGGATCTGACAGACCCTTACTGGGAACGAGCAGTTGTTCAGATGTGGTCCTTCTTTTGAGGTTCTGACTGATCCTTACTGGTAACGAGCAGTTGTCCAGGTTTTGGTCTTCTTTTGAAGATCTGACTGATCCTTTCTGGTATCGAGCAGTTCTCCAGCTGTTGGCCTTCTTTGAGGATCTGACTGATTCTAACTGGTATCGAGCAGTTGTTCAGCTGTTTGCCTTCTTTTGAGGATCTGACTGATCCTTACTGGTAACGAGCAGTTGTACAGATGTTGGCCTTCTTTTGAGGATCTGACTGATCCATACTGGTAACGAGCAGTTGTCCAGGTTTTGGCCTTCTTTTGAGGATCTGACTGATCCTTACTGGTATCGAGCAGTTGTTTAGCTGGGTGCCTTCTTTTGAGGATCAGATTGTTCCTTACTGGTAACGAGCATTTGTCCAGGTTTTGGCCTTCTTTTGAGGATCTGACTGATCCTTACTGGTAACGAGCAGTTGTTCAGCTGTTTGCCTTCTTTTGAGGATCAGACTGTTCCTTACTGGTAACGAGCAGTTGTCCAGCTGTTGGCCTTCTTTTGAGGATCTGACTGATCCTTACTGGTAACGAGAAGTTGTTCAGCTGTTTGCCTTCTTTTGAGGATCTGACTGATCCTTACTGGTAACGAGCAGTTGTCCAGGTGTTGGCCTTCTTTTGAGGATCGGACTGATCCTTACTGGTAACGAGCTATTGTTCAGCTGTTGGCCTTCTTTTGAGGATCTGACTGATCCTTACTGGCAACGAGCTGTTGTTCAGCTGTTGGCCTTCTTTTGAGGATCTGACTGATCCTTACTGGTAACGAGCAGTTGTTCAGCTGTTGGCCTTCTTTTGAGTATCTGACTGATCCTAAGTGGTAACGAGCAGTTATCCAGCTGTTGGCCTTATTTGAGGATCTTACTGATCTTTATTGTTAACGAGCGGTTGTCCTTTTCTTGATGATCTGACGGATCCTTACTGGTAAGGAGTGGTTGTCCATCTCTTGATGATCTGTCTGATGCTTACTGGTAACGAGCGGTTGTCCGTCTCTTGATGATCTGACTGATCCTTACTGGTAACGAGCGGTTGTCCTTCTATTGTGGATCTGACTGATCCTTACTGGTAACGAGCGGTTGCCCTTCTCTTGATGATCTGACTGATCCTTACTGGTAACGAGCGGTTGTCCTTCTATTGATGATCTGACTGATCCTAACTGGTAACGAGCATTTGTTCAGTTGTTGGCCCGCTCTTGTGGATCTTACTGATCCTAACAGGTAGCGAGCAGTTTTCCGGCTGGCTGTTAGCCTTCTCTTGTGTATCGGGTTGGGTCTTACTGGTAATGAGCAGGAGTGTACGCTTACCATTAGCGTTCCATCACTACAGACATGGTGAGTATATACAGTCCAGAGTACCACGAGTTGTACCAATGCTAGTAGGAATCAGCTCCAGGTGTTATGATTGACAGAACGTTAGTATTCTGGAATCAGATAACGAGGCTGTGTTTTGCGCCATGAGTTAGTTTTTATAGGCAACCTTTTTACATTGCATGTTTGACGGGCAGCAACTCCTGGACGAGAGGGGCCATGTTTTGCCGCCAGATCGCAGCAATTTTTTTTGAAGGAGTTCTAATTCGCCATGTAAATGTAGAAAATATTTCTGAGAAATTAACGCAATTGAATAGCTATTAGCTGGGAAAAATCAGGAGGAAGTTTTAAAAATATGAGATGAAAGGATGCATCCAGGAGTGTACGGACTCTTTGTCATATCTGTAGAGATTGCGGTAGTGGTAAAGCATTACTCGCGATCGATGTTGCACTGCCAAGAAAATCTTCTACTTCAGTCTTCCCAGTACGAAGTAATGCCGCTAGGTAGCAGGCCTGAGGAGCCACTTGGGACTAGCAAATGTGTTTAAGAATATGAGGCTATAAAATAGGTTCTGAACGGTGATGAGGTAAAGCGACTTGATGCTGATGTGTGCGTTTGGTGAGGGAAATATTGCGAAAACTGGAAAGTTGTCATATGAAGGGAAGTATATTGGAGATAGGTACAAAGTGGCATCACAAGTCAAGATCGACGCAAGGCAAATGCAGTTAGGTTAGTATAAAATCTGGCCCTCATGACTATATTAGTTTCGACCGTCTCGCTATAGCAACAATGTATAAAAAACAATCCCAACAATCAGGCATTGTGGCTACAATGAGGCTCGTGGCCGTATGTTAGGTAGCAAATTACACCCGCGCCATAAAAAGCTGTCTTATCATAAGTACAGTCTCCGCGGAGGCCCGGGTTCGATTCCCGTCTCTCTTAGAATGGGGTAAACTCAGCCTCGTGAGGAAAATGAGTAGAGGCTGGTTCGTTTCCCACCTCAGACATCCTGTAAGAAGTTTACCACTTCCCAATGATAGATAAATTCCGGTGATTAATTAATAATATCCAGATTTGTATTTAAGTTGGTGAAATGACAGTTAGGATAAATGTTAATGATTTAGGCGATAAGGTCAATGTACCATTAGTAGTTTAGTAGTTAACTAGTGCGTTCCCTTTATAGAAAATGGAAAGCTTTGCCATCTATTTCAATGAGCATTGTAAGGTGGTCTGACTGACCCTCGCAGGTAGCAAACAAGTGTTGCCCCTTGTTATCCCTTGCCTGGGTATCTATTTTATCCTCAAAGTAGTGACCAATTAAAACCCCGCTGTTATACTTTGCTCGGGGATCTGGTTGTTCCTCACTGTTATTGGACACGGGATGTCCCGCTGTTGTCCTTCACTTCGGGATCGATATGACATGACATTATCGCGACGGAAACTAATTTGTTTTATAGAGGATTGTGTTTAAAAAGCAAATATCAATTTTTATGGCCGGTGGTATGATAGTGATAAGCCCTTGAAGGAACGACAACCTCACCAACTTCTCAAGGGACGCTACTTTTTAAGGGAAAAGAGGCTTCCACAGGCCTAGGCCATATAAACCTGTGGTACGGAGAAACCCATTTTGAACTAATAACATAAATATATCCCCTGGCATGCGGCTTCGGTGGCGTAGTTAGTAGCATGCTGAAATGCTGCGCCCACGATAGCGGGTTCAAACCCGGCAGAAGTCATCGGATTTTAAGAACGTTAAAAATCCTTCAGTATGCCTTCCTTCGGAGGGGAATTAAAGCCGGCGGTCCCATGTCATAGATTTATGGCATGTGAAAGATCCTTCCACAGACTAACCTTGTGTGAAACTAAATTGTTAGGTTAGATTTCATAGGAACGGGCTATAAAAAGTTCCAACGTTCACCACTAGGTATCATTGATATCTGGTAGCGAAAGTTGGAGCTACATGAAATAGGACGAAACTTGTAGCTCAACCTAAGGGTGACCGCTGGATGCAGCTACTGACTCCGTCTAGCAGAACATGTCCTCGGACACTCCCGGCACTAAAAGCCATACGATACATAAATAACCACTGCCACTACAGCCCTTGAAGGGCCCGAGCTACCAAGCGACCACTGCCCAGCCATTTGGCCTGCAGATACTGGGATGACGCGTGATCAGAGCATCGGGCCCCTCGGCCGTTAATCTTGGTTTTCGTGATAGGGCCGCTGCCTCAGTGTCAGACTGCTAATGAATTGTCCTCACGAGGCTGAGTGTACCCCGTCCCTGCACTCACGTCAGTTTCTAAAATCCCTGACGGAGACGGGAATCGAACCCGGGGCCTCCAGGTGAGAGGCTGGCGCACTACCCCAAAACCAGTGAGCTGGCACTCTGAACTA
Source organism: Meconema thalassinum (assembly GCA_946902985.2). Lineage (NCBI taxonomy): Eukaryota > Metazoa > Arthropoda > Insecta > Orthoptera > Tettigoniidae > Meconema > Meconema thalassinum. The sequence goes on from OX336392.1 coordinate 21,774,110, forward strand.
ATAAAACTAATAAAAACGTAGATTGTTAAAAGCGACCTTGAATTAATGTCAAGTATTGACCAGTGTTACAGGAGAATGATGATGATCAGATGGGTAGATAGGGATCCAAACGAAGAGGTATTAAGACTAGTGGGAGGGTAGAGATGATTCTGGCGCCTGCTAATGAATAGAAAAAATAGGATGGTAGGACACATACTAAGAAACCCAGGAATAGCAAGCTTAGTTATGGAAGGAAGGGTCAAGGACAAGAACTGTAGGGATTGACCAAGGTTAGAATATGTTAAACAGATTGCCTCGGACATAGGGTGTGGTAGCTATGTAGAGATGAAACGATTAGCTCACTACAGGGAGGCATGGAGTTTCGCATCAAACCAATTTCAAGACTGATGACTCAAATAACAACAACATTGATCAGTATTCATTCCTCTTCAAACACAGCTCCCTCCTCTTCTAGATCTTCGTCTATGATGGTCGTGTCCCTGTTATCACATCCTTGGCCTGAGCAATTACCGCATATGTTGAGCAGCATAGACCATTCTTTCTCACTAAGAGTTTTAGACGCATTCGTTTTTGCATGTGCAGACTAGGAGGCAAAGTAATTCCTGGGAAGCTGCAGGACGTGCTGTTGTAATTGGTCGCAGGTGTTCGCCAATCTTCTTCCACACCCTCTCATGCGCATTCTTCTTCTCATTCAGCCACCGTTGCACCTAGTGGTACGTTCTAAATGAATGCTGTCTGAAAGCTGCTGATGTGGAGGGGAAGTGCAGCCAACTTGAACAATGAATGTATAGGCTGCTCTGCAAAGCCTGCAAGTAACACTGGTAGCGAAAACAATCTAGATCTTCTGTCTTCCTGGCCCTCGCTTGAGGATCTGACTGATCCTCATTGGGAGCGGGCAGTTGTTCAGCTGTTGAACTTCACTTCAGAATCTGACTGATCCATACTGGCAGCGAGCAATTGTGTAGATGTGGACCATTCTTGAAGATCTGACTGGTACTAACTGGAAACGAGATACTGTTCAGCTGTTGGCCTTCTTTTGAGGATTCTGACTAATCCTTACTGGTAACGAGCCGTTGTCCTTCTCTTGATGATCTGACTGATCCTTACTGGTAACGAGCAGTTGTCCATCTCTTGAGGATCTGACTGATCCTTACGGGTAACTAGCAGTTGTCCAGCTGAGGGCCCCTGTTGTGCTCTGACTGATCCTAACTGGCAGCGAGCAGTTGTTTAGAAGTTGGCCTTCATTTGAGGATCAGACTGATCCTTACTGGCAACGAACAGTTGTTTAGCTGTTGGCCTTCTTTTGAGGATCTGACTGATCCTTACTGGTAACGAGCAGTTGTCCAGGTGTTGCCCTTCTTTTGAGGATCTGGCTGATCCTAACTGCTAACGAGCTGTAGTTCAGCTGTTGGCCTTCTTTCGAGGATCTGACTGATCCTTACTGGTATCGAGCATTTCTCCAGCTGTTGGCCTTCTTTGAGGATCTGACTGATCCTAACTTGTATCGAGCAGTTGTTCAGCTGTTGGCCTTCTTTGAGAACCTGACTGATCCTAACTGGTATCGAGCAGTTGTTCAGCTGATTGCCTCCTTTTGAGGATCTGACTGATCCTAACTGGTATCGAGCAGTTGTTCAGCTGTTGGCCTTCATTGAGGATCTGACTGATCCTAACTGGTATCGAGCTGTTGTTCAGCTGTTGACCTTCTTTGAGGATCTGACTGATCCTTACTGGTATCGAGCAGTTCTCCAATTGTTTGCCTTCTTTTGAGGATCTGACAGACCCTTACTGGGAACGAGCAGTTGTTCAGATGTGGTCCTTCTTTTGAGGTTCTGACTGATCCTTACTGGTAACGAGCAGTTGTCCAGGTTTTGGCCTTCTTTTGAAGATCTGACTGATCCTTACTGGTATCGAGCAGTTCTCCAGCTGTTGGCCTTCTTTGAGGATCTGACTGATTCTAACTGGTATCGAGCAGTTGTTCAGCTGTTTGCCTTCTTTTGAGGATCTGACTGATCCTTACTGGTAACGAGCAGTTGTACAGATGTTGGCCTTCTTTTGAGGATCTGACTGATCCATACTGGTAACGAGCAGTTGTCCAGGTTTTGGCCTTCTTTTGAGGATCTGACTGATCCTTACTGGTATCGAGCAGTTGTTTAGCTGGGTGCCTTCTTTTGAGGATCTGACTGATCCATACTGGTAACGAGCAGTTGTTCAGCTGTTTGCCTCCGTTTGAGGATCTGACTGATCCTAACTGGTATCGAGCAATTGTTCAGCTGTTGGCCTTCATTGAGGATCTGACTGATCCTAACTGGTATCGAGCAGTTGTTCAGCTGTTGACCTTCTTTGAGGATCTGACTGATCCTTACTGGTATCGAGCAGTTCTCCAATTGTTTGCCTTCTTTTGAGGATCTGACAGACCCTTACTGGGAACGAGCAGTTGTTCAGATGTGGTCCTTCTTTTGAGGTTCTGACTGATCCTTACTGGTAACGAGCAGTTGTCCAGGTTTTGGCCTTCTTTTGAAGATCTGACTGATCCTTACTGGTATCGAGCAGTTCTCCAGCTGTTGGCCTTCTTTGAGGATCTGACTGATTCTAACTGGTATCGAGCAGTTGTTCAGCTGTTTGCCTTCTTTTGAGGATCTGACTGATCCTTACTGGTAACGAGCAGTTGTACAGATGTTGGCCTTCTTTTGAGGATCTGACTGATCCATACTGGTAACGAGCAGTTGTCCAGGTTTTGGCCTTCTTTTGAGGATCTGACTGATCCTTACTGGTATCGAGCAGTTGTTTAGCTGGGTGCCTTCTTTTGAGGATCAGACTGTTCCTTACTGGTAACGAGCATTTGTCCAGGTTTTGGCCTTCTTTTGAGGATCTGACTGATCCTTACTGGTAACGAGCAGTTGTTCAGCTGTTTGCCTTCTTTTGAGGATCTGACTGATCCTTACTGGTAACGAGCTGTTGTTCAGCTGTTGGCCTTCTTTTGAGGATCTGACTGATCCTTACTGGTAACGAGCAGTTGTTCAGCTGTTGGCCTTCTTTTGAGTATCTGACTGATCCTAAGTGGTAACGAGCAGTTATCCAGCTGTTGGCCTTATTTGAGGATCTTACTGATCTTTATTGTTAACGAGCGGTTGTCCTTTTCTTGATGATCTGACGGATCCTTACTGGTAAGGAGTGGTTGTCCATCTCTTGATGATCTGTCTGATGCTTACTGGTAACGAGCGGTTGTCCGTCTCTTGATGATCTGACTGATCCTTACTGGTAACGAGCGGTTGTCCTTCTATTGTGGATCTAACTGATCCTTACTGGTAACGAGCGGTTGCCCTTCTCTTGATGATCTGACTGATCCTTACTGGTAACGAGCGGTTGTCCTTCTATTGATGATCTGACTGATCCTAACTGGTAACGAGCATTTGTTCAGTTGTTGGCCCGCTCTTGTGGATCTTACTGATCCTAACAGGTAGCGAGCAGTTTTCCGGCTGGCTGTTAGCCTTCTCTTGTGTATCGGGTTGGGTCTTACTGGTAATGAGCAGGAGTGTACGCTTACCATTAGCGTTCCATCACTACAGACATGGTGAGTATATACAGTCCAGGGTACCACGAGTTGTACCAATGCTAGTAGGAATCAGCTCCAGGTGTTATGATTGACAGAACGTTAGTATTCTGGAATCAGATAACGAGGCTGTGTTTTGCGCCATGAGTTAGTTTTTATAGGCAACCTTTTTACATTGCATGTTTGACGGGCAGCAACTCCTCCACGAGAGGGGCCATGTTTTGCCGCCAGATGGCAGCAATTTTTTTTTGAAGGAGTTCTAATTCGCCATGTAAATGTAGAAAATATTTCTGAGAAATTAACGCAATTGAATAGCTATTAGCTGGGAAAAATCAGGAGGAAGTTTTAAAAGTATGAGATGAAAGGATGCATCCAGGAGTGTACGGACTCTTTGTCATATCTGTAGAGATTGCGGTAGTGGTAAAGCATTACTCGCGATCGACGTTGCACTGCTAAGAAAATCTTCTACTACAGTCTTCCCAGTACGAAGTAATGCCACTAGGTAGCAGGCATGAGGAGCCATTTGGGACTAGCGAATGTGTTTAAGAATATGAGGCTATAAAATAGGTTCTGAACGGTGATGAGGTAAAGCGACTTGATGCTGATGTGTGCGTTTGGTGAGGGAAATATTGCGAAAACTGGAAAGTTGTCATATGAAGGGAAGTATGTTGGAGATAGGTACAAAGTGGCATCACAAGTCAAGATCGACGCAAGGCAAATGCAGTTAGGTTAGTATAAAATCTGGCCCTCATGACTATATTAGTTTCGACCGTCTCGCTATAGCAACAATGTATAAAAAACAATCCCAACAATCAGGCATTGTGGCTACAATGAGGCTCGTGGCCGTATGTTAGGTAGCAAATTACACCCGCGCCATAAAAAGCTGTCTTATCATAAGTACAGTCTCCGCGGAGGCCCGGGTTCGATTCCTGGCTCTCCTAGAACGGGGTACACTCAGCCTCGTGAGGAAAATGAGTAGAAGCTGGTTCGTTTCCCACCTCAGACATCCTGTAAGAAGTTTACCACTTCCCAACGATAGATAATTTCCCGTGAATAATTAATAATATCCAGATTTATATTTAAGTTGGTAAATGACAGTTAGGATAAATGTTACTGATTTAGGCGATAAGGTCAATGTACCATTAGTAGTTTAGTAGTTAACTAGAGCGTTCCCTTTATAGAAAATGGAAAGCTTTGCCATCTATTTCAATGAGCATTGTAAGGTGGTGTGACTGACCCTCGCAGGTAGCAAACAAGTGTTGCCCCTTGTTATCCTTTGCCTGGGTATCTATTTTATCCTCAAAGTAGTGACCAATTAAAACCCCGCTGTTATACTTTGCTCGGGGATCTGGTTGTTCGTCACTGTTATTGGACACGGGATGTCCCGTTGTTGTCCTTCACTTCGGGATCGATATGACATGACATTATCGCGACGGAAACTAATTTGTTTTATAGAGGATTGTGTTTAAAAAGCAAATATCAATTTTTATGGCCGGTGGTATGTTAGTGATAAGCCCTTGAAGGAACGACAACCTCACCACCTTCTCAAGGGACGCTACTTTTTAAGGGAAAAGAGGCTTCCACAGGCCTAGGCCATATAAACCTGTGGTACGGAGAAACCCATTTTGAACTAATAACATAAATATATCCCCTGGCATGCTGCTTCGGTGGCATAGTTAGTAGCATGCTGAAATGCTGCGCCCACGATAGCGGGTTCAAACCCGGCCGAAGTCATCGGATTTTTAGGAGCGTTAAAATCCTTCAGTATGCCTTCCTTCGGAGGGGAAGTAAAGCCGACGGTCCCATGTCATAGATTTATGGCATGTGAAAGATCCTTCCACAGACTAACCTTGTGTGAAACTAAATTGTTAGGTTAGATTTCATAGGAACGGTCCATAAAAAGTTCCAACGTTCACCACTGGGTATCATTGATATCTGGTAGCGAAAGTTGGAGCTACATGAAATTGGCCGAAACTTGTAGCTCACCCTAAGTGTGACCGCTGGAAGCAGCAACTGACTCCGGTTAGCAGAACATATCCTCGAACACTCCCGGCACTAAAAGCCATACGATAAATAAATAACCACTGCCACTACAGCCCTTGAAGGGCCCGAACTAACAAGCGACCACTGCCCAGCCATTTGGCCTGCAGATACTGGGATGACGCGTGATCAGAGCATCGGGCCCCTCGGCCGTTAATCTTGGTTTTCGTGATGGGGGCGCTGCCTCCGTGTCAGACGGCTAATGAATTGTCCTCACGAGGCTGAGTGTACCCCGTCCCTTCCCTCACGTCAGTTTCTAAAATCCCTGACGGAGACGGGAATCGAACCCGGGGCCTCCAGGTGAGAGGCAGGCGCGCTACCCCAAAACCAGTGGGCCGGCACTCTGAACCAATAAAACTAATAAAAACGTAGATTGTTAAAAGCGACCTTGAATTAATGTCAAGTATTGATCAGTGTTACAGGAGAATGATGATGATCAGATGGGTAGATAGGGATCCAAACGAAGAGGTATTAAGACTAGTGGGAGAGTAGAGATGATTCCGACGCCTGTTAATGAATAGAAAAAATAGGTTGGTAGGACACATACTAAGAAACCCAGGAATAGCAAGCTTAGTTATGGAAGGAAGGGTCAAGGACAAGAAATGTAGGGATTGACCAAGGTTAGAATATGTTAAACAGATTGCCTCGGAAGTAGGGTGTTGTAGCTATGTAGAGATGAAACGATTAGCTCAGGACAGGGAGGCATGGAGTGCCGCATCAAACCAATCATAAAACTGATGACTCAAATAACAACAATATTGATCAGTATTCATTCCTCTTCAAACACAGCTCCCTCCTCTTCTAGATCTTCGTCTATGATGTTCGTGTCCTTGTTGTCACATCCTAGGCCTGAGCAATTACCGCATATGTTGAGCAGGATAGACCATTCTTTCTCACTAACAGTTTTAGACGCATTCGTCTTTGCATGTGCAGACTAGGAGGCAAAGTAATTCCTGGGAAGCTGCAGGACGTGCTGTTGTAATTGGTCGCAGGTGTTCGCCAATCTTCTTCCACACCCTCTGATGCGCATTCTTATTCACATTCAGCCACCGTTGCACCTAGTGGTAGGTTCTAAATGAATGCTGTCTGAAAGCTGCTGATGTGGAGGGGAAGTGCAGCCAACTTGAACAATGAATGTATAGGCTGTTGTGCAGTAGCCTGCAAGTAACACTGGAAGCGAAAACAATCTAGATCTTCTGTCTTCCTGGCCCCCGCTTGAGGATCTGACTGATCCTCATTGGGAGCGGGCAGTTGTTCAGCTGTTGAACTTCACTTCAGAATCTGACTGATCCATACTGGCAGCGAGCAATTGTTTAGCTGTTGGACCATTCTTGAAGATCTGACTAATCCTAACTGGAAACGAGCTGCTGTTCAGCTGTTGGCCTTCATTTGAGGATCTGACTGATCCTTACTGGCAACGAACAGTTGTTTAGCTGTTGGCCTTCTTTTGAGGATCTGACTGATCCTTACTGGTAACGAGCAGTTGCCCAGGTGTTGCCCTTCTTTTGAGGATCTGGCTGATCCTAACAGCTAACGAGCTGTAGTTCAGCTGTTGGCCTTCTTTCGAGGATCTGACTGATCCTTACTGGTATCGAGCAGTTCTCCAGCTGTTGGCCTTCTTTGAGGATCTGACAGATCCTATCTGGTATCGAGCAGTTGTTCAGCTGTTGGCCTTCTTTGAGGATCTGACTGATCCTTACTGGTAACGAGCAGTTGTTCAGCTGTTTGCCTCCGTTTGAGGATCTGACTGATCCTAACTGGTATCGAGCAGTTGTTCAGCTGTTGGCCTTCTTTGAGGATCTGACTGATCCTTACTGGTATCGAGCAGTTCTCCAGCTCTTGGCCTTCTTTGAGGATCTGACTGATCCTAACTGGTATCGAGCAGTTGTTCAGCTGTTTGCCTTCTTTGAGGATCTGACTGATCCTTACTGGTGACGAGCAGTTGTTCAGATGTTGGCCTTCTTTGAGGATCTGACTGATCCTTACTGGTAACGAGCAGTTGTCCAGGTTTTGGCCTTCTTTTGAGGATCTGACTAATCCTTACTGGTATCGAGCAGTTGTGTAGCTGGGTGCCTTCTTTTGAGGATCAGACTGATCCTTACTGGTAACGACCATTTGCCCATGTCTTGGCCTTCTTTGAGGATCTGACTGATCCTTACTGGTATCGAGCAGTTGTATAGCTGGGTGCCTTCTTTTGAGGATCTGACTGATCCTAACTGGTAACGAGCAGTTGTCCAGCTCTTGGCATTCTTTGAGGATCAGACTGATCCTTACTGGTAACTGTTGGCCTGCTTTTGAGGATCTGACTGATCCTTACTGGTATCGAGCAGTTGTCCAGGTGTTTGCCATCTTTTGAGGATCTGACTGATCCTTACTTGTAACGAGCTGTTTTTCAGCTGTTGGCCTTCTTTTGAGGATCTGACTGATCCTTACTGGTAACGAGCTGTTGTTCAGCTGTTGGCCTTTTTTTGAGGATCTGACTGATCCTTACTGGTATCGAGCAGTTGTCCAGGTGTTGGTCTTCTTTCGAGGATCTGACTGATCCTTACTGGTAACGAGCTGTTGTTCAGCTCTTGGCTTTCTTTTGAGGATCTGACGGATCCGTACTGGCAACGAGCAGTTATCCAGCTGTTGGCCTTCCTTCGAGGAACTGACTGGTCGTTACTGGCAACGAGCTGTTGTTCAGCTCTTGGCCTTCTTTTGAGGATCTGACTGATCCTAACTGGTAACGAGCAGTTATCCAGCTGTTGGCCTTCTTTTGAGGATCTGACGGATCCTTACTGGCAACGAGCTGTTGTTCAGCTCTTGGCCTTCTTTTGAGGATTTGACTGATCCTAACTGGTAACGAGCAGTTATCCAGCTGTTGGCCTTCTTTCGAGGAACTGACTGGCCCTTACTGGTAACGAGCAGTTGTTCAGCTGTTGGCCTTCTTTTGAGGATTTGACTGATCCTAACTGGTAACGAGCAGTTATCCAGCTGTTGGCCTTCTTTTGAGGATCTGACTGATCCTGACTGGTAACGAGCTGTTGTTCAGCTGTTGGCCTTCTTTTGAGGATCTGACTGATCCTTACTGGTAACGAGCTGTTGTTCAGCTCTTGGCCTTCTTTTGAGGATCTGACGGATCCTTACTGGTAACGAGCAGTTGTTCAGCTGTTGGCCTTCTTTTGAGGATCTGACTGATCCTTACTGGTAACGAGCTGTTGTTCAGCTGTTGGCCTTCTTTTGAGGATCTGACTGATCCTTACTGGTAACGAGCAGTTGTTCAGCTGTTGGCCTTCTTTTGAGGATGTGACTGATCCTTACTGGTAACGAGCTGTTGTTCAGCTGTTGGCCTTGTTTTGAGGATCTGACTGATCCTTACCGGTAACGAGCTGTTGTTCAGCTCTTGGCCTTCTTTTGAGGATCTGACGGATCCTTACTGGCAACGAGCAGTTGTCCAGCTGTTGGCCTTCTTTTGAGGATCTGACGGATCCTTACTGGCAACGAGCTGTTGTTGAGCTGTTGGCCTTGTTTAGAGGATTTGACTGATCCTTACTGGTAACGAGCAGTTGTTCAGCTGTTGGCCTTCTTTTGAGGATCTGACTGATCCTAACTGGTAACGAGCAGTAATCCAGCTCTTGGCCTTATTTGAGGATCTTACTGATCCTTATTGTTAACGATCGGTTGTCCTTCTCTTGATGATCTGACTGATCCTTACGGGTAACGAGCCGTTGTCCTTCTCTTGATGATCTGACTGATCCTTACTGGTAACGAGCGGTTGTTCGTATCTTGATGATCTGTCTGATCCTTACTGGTACCGAGCGGTTGTCCTTCTATTGAGGATCTGACTGATCCTTACTGGTAACGAGCGGTTGTCCTTCTCTTGATGATCTGACTGATCCTTACTGGTAACGAGCGGTTGTCCTTCTATTGATGATCTTACTGATCCTAACTGGTAACGAGCATTTGTTCAGCTGTTGGCCCGCTCTTGTGGATCTGACTGATCCTAACAGGTAGCGAGCAGTTTTCCGGCTGGCTGCTAGCCTTCTTTTGTGTATCAGGTTGGTTCTTACTGGTAGTGAGCAGGAGTGTAAGCTTTCCATTAGTGTTCCATCACTACAAACACGGTGAGTATATACAGTCCAGAGTACCACGAGTTGTACCAATGCTAGTAGGAATCACCTCCAGGTGTTATGATTGACAGCACGTTAGAATTCTGGAATCAGATAACAAGGCTGTGTTTTGCGCCGTGAGGTAGTTTTTATAGGCAACCTTTTTACATTGCATGTATGACGGGCAGTAACTCCTGGACGGAGATGGGCCATGTTTTGCCGCCAGATGGCAGCAAGTTTTTTTTGAAGGAGTTCTAAGTCGCCATGTAAATGTAGAAAATATTTTTGAGAAATTAACGCAATTGAATAGCTATTAGCTGGGAAAAATCAGGAGGAAGTTTTAAAAGTATGAGATGAAGGGATGCATCCAGGAGTGTACGGATTCTTTGTCATATCTGTAGAGATTTCGGTTGTGGTAAAGCATTACTCGCGATCGACGTTGCACTGCCAAGAGAATCTTCTAATTCAGTCTTCCCAGTACGAAGTAATGCCGCCAGGTAGCAGGCATGAGGGGCCATTTGGGACTAGCGAATGTGTTTAAGAATATGAGGCTATAAAATAAGTTCTCAATGGTGATGAGGTAAAGCGACTTGATGCTGATGTGTGCGTTTGGTGAGGGAAATTTTGCGAAAACTGGAAAGTTGTCATATGAAGGGAAGTATGTTGGAGATAGGTACAAAGTGGCATCACAAGTCAAGATCGACGCAAGGCAAATGCAGTTAGGTTAGTATATAATCTGGCCCTCATGACTATATTAGTTTCGACCGTCTCGCTATAGCAACAATGTATAAAAAACAATCCCAACAATCAGGCATTGTGGCTACAATGAGGCTCGTGGCCGTATGTTAGGTAGCATATTACACCCGCGCCATTAAAAGCTGTCTTATCATAAGTACAATCTCCGCGTAGGCCCGGGTTCGATTCCCGGCTCTCCTAGAACGGGGTACACTCAGACTCATGAGGAAAATGAGTAGAGGCTGGTTCGTTTCCCACTTCAGACATCCTGTAAGACGTTTACCACTTCCCAATGATAGATAATTTCCCGTGAATAATTAATAATATCCAGATTTATATTTAAGTTGGTGAAATGACAGTTAGGATAAATGTTACTGATTTAGGCGATAAGGTCAATGTACCATTAGTAGTTTAGTAGTTAACTAGAGCGTTCCCTTTATAGAAAATGGAAAGCTTTGCCATCTATTTCAATGAGCATTGTAAGGTGGTGTGACTGACCCTCGCAGGTAGCAAACAAGTGTTGCCCCTTGTTATCCTTTGCCTGGGTATCTAGTTTATCATCAAAGTAGTGACCAATTAAAACCCCGCTGTTATACTTTGCACGGGGATCTGGTTGTTCGTCACTGTTATTGGACACGGGATGTCCCGTTGTTGTCCTTCACTTCGGGATCGATATGACATGACATTATCGCGACGGAAACTAATTTGTTTTATTGAGGATTGTGTTTAAAAAGCAAATACCAATTTTTATGGCCGGTGGTATGTTAGTGATAAGCCCTTGAAGGAACGACAACCTCACCACCTTCTCAAGGGACGCTACTTTTTAAGGGAAAAGAGGCTTCCACAGGCCTAGGCCATATAAACCTGTGGTACGGAGAAACCCATTTTGAACTAATAACATAAATATATCCCCTGGCATGCGGCTTCGGTGGCGTAGTTATTAGCATGCTGAAATGCTGCGCCCACGATAGCGGGTTCAAACCCGGCCGAAGTCATCGGATTTTTAAGAGCGTTAAAAATCCTTCAGTATGCCTTTCTTCGGAGGAGAAGTAAAGCCGGCGGTCCCATATCATAGATTAATGGCATGTGAAAGATCCTTCCACAGACTAAACTTGTGTAAAACTAAATTGTTTGGTTAGATTTCATAGGAAAGGTCTATAAAAAGTTCCAACGTTCACCACTAGGTATCATTGATATCTGGTAGCGAAAGTTGGAGCTACATGAAATTGGACGAAACTTGTAGCTCACCTAAAGGGTGACCGCTGGAAGCAGCTACTGACTCCGGCTAGCAGAACATGTCCTCGGACACTCCCGGCACTAGAAGCCATACGACAAATACATAACCACTGCCACTACAGCCCTTGAAGGGCCCGAACTACCAAGCGACCACTGCCCAGCCATTTGGCCTGCAGATACTGGGATGACGCGTGATCAGAGCATCGGGCCCCTCGGCCGTTAATCTTGGTTTTCGTGATTGGGGCGCTGCCTCAGTGTCAGACTGCTAATGAATTGTCTTCACGTGGCTGAGTTTACCCCGTCCCTTCCCTCACGTCAGTTTCTAAAATCCCTGACGGAGACGGGAATCGAACCCGGGGCCTCCAGGTGAGAGGCAGGCGCGCTACCCCAAAACCAGTGGGCCGGCACTCTGAAATAATAAAACTAATAAAAACGTAGATTGTTAAAAGCGACCTTGAATTAATGTCAAGTATTGATCAGTGTTACAGGAGAATGATGATGATCAGATGGGTAGATAGGGATCCAAACGAAGAGGTATTAAGACTAGTGGGAGAGTAGAGATGATTCTGGCGCCTGCCAATGAAAAGAAAAAATAGGTTGGTAGGACATATACTAAGAAACCCAGGAATAGCAAGCTTAGTTATGGGAGGAAGGATCAAGGACAAGAACTGTAGGGATTGACCAAGGTTAGAATATGTTAAACAGATTGTCTCGGACGTAGTGTGTGGTAGCCATATAGAGATGAAATGATTAGCACAGGACAGGGAGGCATGGAGTGCCGCATCAAACCAATCAAAAGACTGATGACTCAAATAACAACAACATTGATCAGTATTCATTCCTCTTCAAACACAGCTCCCTCCTCTTCTAGATCTTCGTCTATGATGTTCGTGTCCCTGTTATCACATCCTAGGCCTGAGCAATTACCGCAAATGTTGAGCAGCATAGACCATTCTTTCTCACTAACAGTTTTAGACGCATTCGTCTTTGCATGTGCAGACTAGGAGGCAAAGTAATTCCTGGGAAGCTGCAGGACGTGCTGTTGTAATTGGTCGCAGGTGATTGCCAATCTTCTTCCACACCCTCTCATGCGCATTCTTCTTCTCATTCAGCCATCGTTGCACCTAGTGGTAGGTTCTAAATGAATGCTGTCTGAAAGCTGCTGATGTGGAGGGGAAGTGCAGCCAACTTGAACAATGAATGTATAGGCTGCTGTGCAATAGCCTGCAAGTAACACTGGTAGCGAAAACAATCTAGATCTTCTGTCTTCCTCGCCCTCGCTTGAGGATCTGACTGATCCTCATTGGGAGTGAGCAGTAGTTCAGCTGTTGAACTTCACTTCAGAATCTGACTGATCCATACTGGCAGCGAGCAATTGTTTAGCTGTTGGACCATTCTTGAAGATCTGACTGATCTTAACTGGAAACGAGCAGCTGTTCAGCTGTTGGCCTTCTTTTGAGGATTCTGACTAATCCTTACTGGTAACGAGCCGTTGTCCTTCTCTTGATGATCTGACTGATCCTTACTGGTAACGAGCCGTTGTCAATCTCTTGAGGATCTGACTGATCTTTACGGGTAACTAGCAGTTGTCCAGCTGTGGGCCCCTGTTGTGCTCTGTCTGATCTTAACTGGCAGCGAGCAGTTGTTTAGCTGTTGGCCTGCATTTGAGGATCTGACTGATCCTTACTGGCAACGAACAGTTGTTTAGCTGTTGGCCTTCTTTTGAGGATCTGACTGATCCTTACTGGTAACGAGCAGTTGTCCAGGTGTTGGCCTTCTTTTGAGGATCTGGCTGATCTTTACTGGTAACGAGCGGTTGTCCTTCTCTTGATGATCTGACTGATCTTTCCAGGTAACGTGCGGTTGTTCAGCTGTTGGCCCCCTCTTGTGGATCTGACTGATCCTAACAGGTAGCGAGCAGTTTTCCGCCTGGTTGTTAGCCTTCTCTTGAGTATCGGGCTTGTTCTTACTGGTAGTGAGCCGGAGTGTAATCTTATCATTAATGTTCCATCACTACAAACATGGTGAGTATATACAGTCCGGACTACCACGAGTTGTACCAATGCTAGTAGGAACAGCTCTAGGTGTTATGATTGACAGCACGTTAGTATTCTGGAATCAGATAACGAGGCTGTGTTTTGCGCCGTGAGGTAGTTTTTATAGGCAACCTTTTTACATTGCATGTTTGACGGGCAGTAACTCCTGGACAGAGATGGGCCATGTTTTGCCGCCAGATCGCAGCAAGTTTTTTGTTTTGAAGGAGTTCTAAGTCGCCATGTAAATGTAGAAAATATTTTTGAGAAATTAACGCAATTGAATAGCTATTAGCTGGGAAAAATCAGGAGGAAATTTTAAAAGTATGAGATGAAAGGATGCATCCAGGAGTGTACGGACTCTTTGTCATATTTGTAGAGATTGCGGTAGTCATAAAGCATTACTCGCGATCGACCTTGCACTGCCATGAAAATATTCTACTGCAGTCTTCCCAGTACGAAGTAATGCCGCTAGGTAGGAGGCATGAGGAGCCATTTGGGACTAGCGAATGTGTTTAAGAATATGAGGCTATAAAATAGGTTCTGTACGGTGATGAGATAAAGCGACTTGATGCTGGTGTGGGCGTTTGGTGAGGGAAATATTGCGAAAACTGGAAAGTTGTCATATGAAGGGAAGTATGTTGGAGATAGGTACAAAGAGGCATCACAAGTCAAGATCGACGCAAGGCAAATGCAGTTAGGTTAGTATAAAATCTGGCCCTCATGACTATATTATTTCGACCGTCTCGCGGCAGCAACAATGCATAAAGGAACAATCCCAACAATCAGGCATTGTGACTACCATGAGGCTCGTGGCCGTATGTTAGGTAGCAAATTACACCCCCACCATAATAAGCTGTCTTGTCATAAGTACAGTCTCCACGGAGGCCCGGGTTCGTTTCCCGACTCTCCTAGAACGGGGTAAACTCATCCTCGTAAAGCAAAAGGAGTAGAGGCTGGTTCGTTTCCCACCTCAGACATCCTGTAAGAAGTTTACCACTTCCCAAAGATAGATAATTTCCCGTGAATAATTAATAATATCCAGATTTATATTTAAGTTGGTGAAATGACAGTTAGGATAAATGTTACTGATTTAGGCGATAAGGTCAATGTACCATTAGTAGTTTAGTAGTTAACTAGTGCGTTCCCTTTATAGAAAATGGAAAGCTTTGCCATCTATTTCAATGAGCATTGTAAGGTGATCTGACTGACCCTCGCAGGTAGCAAACAGTGTTGCCCCTTGTTATCCTTTGCCTGGGTATCTATTTTATCCTCAAAGTAGTGACCAATTAAAACCCCGCTGTTATACTTTGCACGGGGATCTGGTTGTTCCTCACGGTTATTGGACACGGGATGTCCCGTTGTTGTCTTTCACTTCGGGATCGATATGACATGACATTATCGCGACGGAAACTAATTTGTTTTATAGAGGATTATGCTTTTAAAAGCAAATACCATTTCTAATGGCCGGTGGTATGTTAGTGATAAGCCCCTGAAGGAACGACAACCTCACCACCTTCTCAAGGGACGCTACTTTTTAAGGGAAAAGAGGCTTCCACAGGCCTAGGCCATATAAACCTGTGGTACGGAGAAACCCATTTTGAACTAATAACATAAATATATCCCCTGGCATGCGGCTTCGGTGGCGTAGTTAGTAGCATGCTGAAATGCTGCGCCCACGATAGCTGGTTCAAACCCGGCCGAAGTCATCGGATTTTTAAGAGCGTTAGAAATCCTTCAGTATGCCTTCCTTCGGAGGGGAAGTAAAGCCGGCGGTCCCATGTCATAGATTTATGGCATGTGAAAGATCCTTCCACAGACTAAACTTGTGTGAAGATTAATTAATAGGTTAGATTTCATAGGAACGGTCTATAAAAAGTTCCAACGTTCACCACTAGGTATCATTGATATCTGGTAGCGAAAGTTGGAGTTACATGAAATTGGACGAAACTGGTAGCTCACCCTACGGGTGACCGCTGGAAGCAGCTACTGACTCCGGCTAGCAGAACATGTCCTCGGACACTCCCGGCACTAAAAGCCATACGATAAATAAATAACCACTGCCACTACAGCCCTTGAAGGGCCCGAACTACCAAGCGACCACTGCCCAGCCATTTGGCCTGCAGATACTGGGATGACGCGTGATCAGAGCATCGGGCCCCTCGGCCGTTAATCTTGGTTTTCGTGATTGGGGCGCTGCCTCAGTGTCAGACTGCTAATGAATTGTCCTCACGAGGCTGAGTGTACCCCGTCCCTGCTCCCACGTCAGTTTCTAAAATCCCTGACGAAGACGCGAATCGAACCCGGGGCCTCCAGGTGAGAGGCAGGCGCGCTACCCCAAAACTCTGAACTAATAAAACTAATAAAAACGTAGATTGTTAAAAGCGACCTTGAATTAATATCAAGTATTGATCAGTGTTACAAGAGAATGATGATTATCAGATGGGTAGATAGGGATCCAAACGAAGAGGTATTAAGACTAGTGGGAGAGTAGAGATGATTCTGGCGCCTGCTACTGAATAGAAAAAAATAGGTTGGTAGGACACAAACTAAGAAACCCAGGAATAGCAAGCATAGTTATGGAAGGAAGGGTCAAGGACAGGAACTGTAGGGATTGACCAAGGTTAGAATATGTTAAACAGATTGCCTCGGACGTAGGGTGTGGTAGCTATGTAGAGATGAAACGATTAGCTCAGGACAGGGAGGCATGGAGTGCCGCATCAAACCAATCAAAAGACTGATGACTCAAATAACAACAACATTGATCAGTATTCATTCATCTTCAAACACAGCTCCCTCCTCTTCTAGATCTTCGTCTATGATGTTCGTGCCCCTGTTATCACATCCTAGGCCTGTCAATTACCGCATATGTTGAGCAGGATAGACCATTCTTTCTCACTAACAGTTTTAGACGCATTCGTCTTTGCATGTGCAGACTAAGAGGCAAAGTACTTCCTGGGAAGCTGCAGGACTTGCTGTTGTAATTGGTCGCAGGTGTTCGCCAATCTTCTTCCACACCCTCTCATGCGCATTCTTCTTCTCATTCAGCCACCGTTGCACCTAGTGGTAGGTTCTAAATGAATGCTGTCTGAAAGCTGCTGATGTGGAGGGGAAGTGCAGCCAACTTGAACAATGAATGTATAGGCTGCTGTGCAATAGCCTGCAAGTAACACTGGTAGCGAAAACAACCTAGATCTTCTGTCTTCCTGGCCCTCGCTTGAGGATCTGACTGATCCTCATTGGGAGCGGGCAGTTATTCAGCTGTTGAACTTCACTTCAGAATCTGACTGATCCATACTGGCAGCCAGCAATTGTTTAGCTGTTGGACCATTCTTGAAGATCTGACTGATCCTAACTGGAAACGAGCTGCTGTTCAGCTGTTGGCCTTCTTTTGAGGATTCTGACTAATCCTTACTGGTAACGAGCCGTTGTCCTTCTCTTGATGATCTGACTGATCCTTACTGGTAACGAGCCGTTGTCCATCTCTTGAGGATCTGACTGATCCTTACGGGTAACTAGCAGTTGTCCAGCTGTGGGCCCCTGTTGTGCTCTGACTGATCCTAACTGGCAGCGAGCAGTTGTTTAGCTGTTGCCCTTCATTTGAGGATCTGACTGATTCTTACTGGCAACGAACAGTTGTTTAGCTGTTGGCCTTCTTTTGAGGATATGACTGATCCTTACTGGTAACCAGCAGTTGTCCAGGTGTTGGCCTTCTTTTGAGGATCTGTCTGATCCTAACTGCTAACGAGCTGTAGTTCAGCTGTTGGCCTTCTTTGAGGATCTGACTGATCCTTACTGGTATCGAGCAGTTCTCCAGCTGTTTGCCTTCTTTTGAGGAACTGACTGATCCTTACTGGTAACGAGCAGTTGTTCAGATGTTGGCCTTCTTTTGAGGATCTGACTGATCCTTACTGGTAACGAGCAGTTAACCAGGTTTTGGCCTTCTTTTGAGGATCTGACTGATCCTTCCTGGTATCGAGCAGTTCTCCAGCTGTTTGCCTTCTTTTGAGCATCTGACTGATCCTTACTGGTAACGAGCAGTTGTTCAGATGTTGGCCTTCTTTTGAGGATCTGACTGATCCTTACTGGTATCGAGCAGTTGTTCAGCTGTTGGCCTTCTTTTGAGGATCTGACTGATCCTTACTGGTAACGAGCAGTTGGTCAGTTGTTGGCCTTCTTTTGAGGATCTGACTGATCCTTACTGGTAACGAGCAGTTGTTCAGCTGTTGGCCTTCTTTGAGGATCTGACTGATCCTTACTGGTAACGAGCTGTTGTTCAGCTGCTTGCCTTCTTTTGAGGATCTGACTGATCCTTACTGGTATTCAGCAGTTATCCAGCTTTTTGCCTTCTTTTGAGGATCTGACTGATCCTTACTGGTATTCAGCAGTTGTTCAGCTGTTGGCCTTCTTTTGTGGATCTGACTGATCCTTACTGGTATTCAGCAGTTATCCAGCTGTTTGCCTTCTTTTGAGTATCTGATTGATCCTAACTGGTATCGAGCAGTTGTTCAGCTGTTGGCCTTATTTTGAGGAACTGACTGATCCTAACTGGTAACGAGCAATTGTTCAGCTGTTGGCCTTCTTTTGAGGATCTGACTGATACTTACTGGTAACGAGCAGTTGTTTAGCTGGGTACCTTCTTTTGTGGATCTGACTGATCCTTACTGGTAACGAGCAGTTGTTCAGCTGTTGGCCTTCTTTGAGAATCTGACCGATCCTTACTGGTAACGAGCATTTTTTCAGCTGTTTGTCTTCTTTTGAGGATCTGACTGATCCTTACTGGTAACGAGCAGTTGTTTAGCTGGGTACCTTCTTTTGTGGATCTGACTGATCCTTACTGGTAACGAGCAGTTGTTCAGCTGTTGGCCTTATTTTGAGGAATTGACTGATCCTAACTGGTAACGAGCAATTGTTCAGCTGTTGGCCTTCTTTTCAGGATCTGACTGATCTTAACTGGCAACAAGCAGTTGTCCAGCTGTTGGCCCTCTTTGAGGATCTGACTGATCCTTACTGGTAACGAGCAGTTGTTCAGCTGTTGGCCTTCTTTTGAGGACCTGACTGATCCTTACTGGTAACGAGCAGTTGTTCTGCTGTTTGCCTTCTTTTGAGGATCTGACTGATCCTTACTTGTAACGAGCAGTTGTCCAGGTTTTGGCCTTCTTTTGAGGATCTGACTGATCCTTACTGGTAACGAGCAATTGTTCAGTTGTTGGCCTTGTTTTGAGGATCTGACTGATCCTTACTGGTATTCAGCAGTTATCCAGCTGTTGGCCTTATTTTGAGGAACTGACTGATCCTAACTGGTAACGAGCAATTGTTCAGCTGTTGGCCTTCTTTTGAGGATCTGACTGATCTTAACTGGCAACAAGCAGTTGTCCAGCTGTTGGCCCTCTTTGAGGATCTGACTGATCCTTACTGGTAACGAGCAATTGTTCAGCTGTTGGCCTTCTTTTGAGGATCTGACTGATCTTAACTGGCAACAAGTAGTTGTCCAGCTGTTGGCCCTCTTTGAGGATCTGACTGATCCTTACTGGTAACGAGCAGTTGTTCAGCTGTTGGCCTTCTTTTGAGGACCTGACTGATCCTTACTGGTAACGAGCAGTTATTCAGCTGTTTGCCGTCTTTTGAGGATCTGACTGATCCTTACTGGTAACGAGCAGTTGTTCAGTTGTTGACCTTCTTTGAGGATCTGACTGATCCTTACTGGTAACGAGCAGTTGTTCAGCTGCTTGCCATCTTTTGAGGATCTGACTGATCCTTACTGGTATTCAGCAGTTATCCAGCTGTTTGCCTTCTTTTGAGGATCTGACTGATCCTTACTGGTATTCAGCAGTTGTTCAGCTGTTGGCCTTCTTTTGAGGATCTGACTGATCCTTACTGGTATTCAGCAGTTATCCAGCTGTTTGCCTTCTTTTGAGGATCTGACTGATCCTTACTGGTATTCAGCAGTTGTTCAGCTGTTGGCCTTCTTTTGAGGATCTGACTGATCCTTACTGGTATCAAGCAGTTATCCAGCTGTTTGCCTTCTTTGAGGGTCTGACTGATCCTTACTGGTATTCAGCAGTTGTTCAGCTGTTGGCCTTCTTTGAGAATCTGACTGATCCTTACTGGTAACGAGCCGTTGTTCAGCTGTTTGTCCTCTTTTGAGGATCTGACTGATCCTTACTGGTAACGAGCAGTTGTTTATCTGTGTACCTTCTTTTGTGGATCTGACTGATCCTTACTGGTAACGAGCAGTTGTTCAGCTGTTGGCCTTCTTTTGAGGAACTGACTGATCCTAACTGGTAACGAACAATTGTTCAGCTGTTGGCCTTCTTTTGAGGATCTGACTGATCTTAACTGGCAACAAGCAGTTGTCCAGCTGTTGGCCCTCTTTGAGGATCTGACTGATCCTTGCTGGTAACGAGCAGTTGTTCAGCTGTTGGCCTTCTTTTGAGGATCTGACTGATCCTTACTGGTAACGAGCAGTTGTTCTGCTGTTTGCCTTCTTTTGAGGATCTGACTGATCCTTACTGGTAACGAGCAGTTGTTCAACTGTTGGCCTTCTTTTGAGGATCTGACTGATCGTAAATGGTAACGAGCAGTTGTCCTTCTCTTGATGATCTGACTGATCTTTACTGGTAACGAGCGGTTGTCCTTCTCTTGATGATCTGACTGATCCTTCCTGGTAACCAGCGGTTGTTCAGCTGTTGGCCCCCCCTTGTGGATCTGACTGATCCTAACAGGTAGCGAGTAGTTTTCCGGCTGGCTGTTAGCCTTCTCTTGAGTATCGGGCTTGTTCTTACTGGTAGTGAGCAGGAGTGTAAGCTTATCATTAATGTTCCATCACTACAAACATGGTGAGTATATACAGTCCGGGCTACCCCGAGTTGTACCAATGCTAGTAGGAACAGCTCCAGGTGTTATGATTGACAGCACGTTAGTATTCTGGAATCAGATAACGAGGCTGTGTTTTGCGCCGTGAGGTAGTTTTTATAGCCAACCTTTTTACATTGCATGTTTGACGGGCAGTAACTCCTGGACGGAGAGGGGCCATGTTTTGCCGCCAGATCGCAGCAAGTTTTTTTTTGAAGGAGTTGTAAGTCGCCATGTAAATGTAGAAAATATTTTTGAGAAATTAACGCAATTGAATAGCTATTAGCTGGGAAAAATCAGGAGGAAGTTTTAAAAGTATGAGATGAAAGAATGCATCCAGGAGTGTACGGACTCTTTGTCATATTTGTAGAGATTGCGGTAGTCATAAAGCATTACTCGCGATCGACCTTGCACTGCCAAGAAAATCTTCTACTGCAGTCTTCTCAGTACGAAGTAATGCCGCTAGGTAGCAGGCATGAGGAACCATTTGGGACTAGCGAATGTGTTTAAGAATATGAGGCTATAAAATAGGTTCTGTACGGTGATGAGATAAAGCGACTTGATGCTGGTGTGGGCGTTTGGTGAGGGAAATGTTGCGAAAGCTGGAAAGTTGTCATATGAAGGGAAGTATGTTGGAGATAGGTACAAAGTGGCATCACAAGTCAAGATCGACGCAAGGCAATCGCAGTTAGGTAAGTATAAAATCTGGCCTTCACGGTTATATTAGTAACACTCGCTCTGTTTTTAAGTAAACTTCGGCCAGTCACTCTGCAGAATTATTTATTCGTGTGGATTAATTTTTTCAGTGTTGTTCTTGTGGAAGTTCTTTCAGAAAAGCAAGTGAACTCGTGTGCGCCAAAGTTTCAACCGCTTCATATCTCGGCCTTCTCAGACCACGTGTTACCGTGTGCGCCGCCATTTTGTGCTGTCTTCTTGCCTGGCCCATTCAACATGTCGAGTGAGGAAAATACGCCCCCTCCGCTTGTGCTTACTCGAAGCATTTTCGAATCGCCTCCATCGCCATCCATGGAAACACAACAAATTAAGTGCCCTCGCCAAGCGGTGGATCTCGACCCTAACGCCGAAATACCCCAGAAACGTGTCTGTGGCCCAGCATCTACTACGTCATCTGGATCCACCTATACCACACAAACATCTTCAACGGCGACTATGGGGGACTCGGTGAGTGGAATCTCATCTTTAATAGATCATCCTATTGTGGCACCCTCCACCTTGCCACCTCCCTCACGGTTCCCCCAACCTCTGCCAGCTCAACCAGCCTACATTCCTGGTCCCGTGCGAAGTTACGCAGCCGCCGCCATGAACCCCGCCCTTCATCTGCAAGTCAGACAGAGGAGCATCGTCTCCCCCCTCCCCATTCCACCTCCCCCATTCCACGTCATCAAGATGACAGAGATCGATCTTCAAAATGCCAACCCCCGTTCCCTCTACACCATCCTGTCTTCCTTCACCCCCGACATCGCCTCCTATAAGCTCGAACTGCAGCGCACCCGCGAGGGCTACAACATTAAGACCTGCAAGCCGTTCTATTCCCACCTCAAGAACGTAATAGGCTTGCAGCAGTTCGGGCCCCGAGCACGGGCCTCTAACCTCACCGTCTCCCAAGCCCCCCGTCTCCCCACCCCACCCACCCGCCCAACCCCCATCCTTTCAGTCGTCGCCTACGGCGTCGACCAACTTTACACCGACGAAGAAATCTCTCAGCAACTCCAGCTACAGGGTTTCAACATATTCAAGTTCACCCGCATTCGGAACGCCGCTGGTACCACATCCCTTGTTCGCATCTTGAGTCGCGACACCGGCACCCTGGACTCTCTCCTGCGAGATGGCGCCGTACTCTATGCTCGTCGTCACCGAGTGGAACCATCCCGAGCCTCCGCCCCGCAGCGCATCCGATGTGACAAATGCCAGCGGTACGACCACGCCCCGGGAGCCCCCTGCATCCAACCGCAGGTATGTGGAATATGTAGCCGGGAGCACCCTACTTCTCTATGTGAAAACCGTACTTCTCCCAAGAGTATAAACTGTTCCCAGCCCCATCCCGCCTTCAGCTTCAAATGCCGCAGCCGCCCCGCTCCCCTTCCCTCAGAACCTGAAACTGTCATTCCCGTCATATCTCATGATCCATCCACCCCCGCCCCTTCCTCTGTCCTCCCCTCCCCCAGTACTGAAAACATTCTCCGCTTCCTTACTATGGTTCTCCAAAATTGCCTCCCTTTCCAACGCCCCCTCATCACCCAGCACATCCAAACGGCCGCCCGGTTGGTGTTTAACACTCATCTGGATATAGCCTATGCGGGCAATAGAATGCACTTTGGATTCTTCCCGCTAACCGCAGCTCCTCTCCATTAATTATGCAATAGCGTTTAAGTTATTCTATGATAACATTTGCTCTATCTTTGCCAACCGGCCGACCCTAGACCTTGCCCTTCACCAACACTCCCCGGATGCTGTAGTTCTTAACGAGACCTTTCTCCTTCCCACCCACCAGCTAGACCTACCTCCGTATACTCTTTACCGTGCTGACCGCCCTCATTTTGCAGCTCGAGGAGGTGTAGCTGTTGGCATCCACCGTAACCTTACAGTCACCCAACATCATTACAATTTTCCCAACCATTTCTCCGAATATTTAATTTTAGAAGTCACCGCTCCCTCTAAAACCTTTACCATCGTCACTCTCTCCCCCCTCGTACCCCTCCTCCCCTCGACTTTCTCACATACATTGATCATACTTTTCGTAACTATATTCTTGTCGCCGATATCAACATTCATTCTTATAACGCCGCTCAAACCCAAGCTTTTCACACCCTTCTTCGCAGCATCCGAGGAACCAACATCCCCTTCCCTTCCCCCACTCGTCCCATTTCCAATACTACCCCTGATATTATCCTGATGTCTCCCACGCTCAGCGTTTCTCCTATCGTTCGCATCCTCCCTTCCATTGGCAGCGACCATGTACCAGCCCTCATCACCATTCCCAACATTTTCTCCCGCTCCACTGCCAAACCCCCACCTCGCCCCTCCCGCAGTTTCACTAACACCGATTGGCCCGCCTACCGTGCTACTATCACATCACTTCTCTCCCACCCTACTGCCCCACTTTCTCTTCCTAACCTTCAAGCCCTTATCCATGAAACTGAATCCGCTATTCTCACCGCCGATCGTCTCCACACACCACGCCGCTCCTTTCATCCTACTAAGCCTCCCATCCCACCCAAAGCCCTTCGTCTCCTTAATATCGCTCATGATTACTATCGAGCCTACGTCCGTACCCGTGATCCTAACTCTCTCCGTCAACACCGCCTTCACCTACGTCACGCCAAATCGTACATCAAAGCCATCAAACGCTCCTATTGGCATACCGCCTGTACGAATCTCTCCCACACTCCTGACCCTTCTCAATTCTGGTCCACTTTTCGTCGCCTTACCAAAACCCAACCTCCCCGTCCCACTTACCCCGTTCGTACCCCTACCTTCGTCCCTACCACCGATCTTGCTAAAGCCGACCTCTTCGCCAATCATTATACCATCGTGTTCTCTCCCGTCCCCAACTCTCACTTCATTCACCCCGACTCTGCTCTCCTCCATCGCCTCAATGACCCCACTCACACCCCTTCCCTTCTCCCCTCTTTCGACCACTTTACCCATATCGATTACAATCACCCTCTCAACCGCCCTATCACGCCCGAAGAAATCTCTCTTGTCCTTAGCCATCGCAAACCCACCGCCCTGGGCGCTGACACCATTACATATCGCCACATCCAAGAAGCCCCGCCAGTCCTTCTCCACGCCCTCAGCGCCATTTATACCACCATTCTCTATACCGGTCATTACCCTTCTCAATGGTGCCACGCTTCCATTCTACTTTTCCTCAAACCAAAGAAACCCCCCTCTGATCCCCACTCTTATCGTCCCATCAGCCTTCTCCCCGTCTTATCGAAAATCCTCGAACTTATCCTCGCCAAACGCATCAGCTCCTACCTAGAATCTCTCCACCTTCTCCCTGAATCCCAAGCAGGTTTCCGTGCCCGACGTTCCACCCATGACCACCTCTTCCATCTCAGCTCTTCCCTTCTTTCCTATGTTAAACCTCGCTTTACCGCCGCTCTACTTTGTCTCGATGTCGAAAAAGCCTTTGATACTGTTTACCACCCCGTCCTCATGTATAAACTCCGTCATCTTCCCTTACCCCCTTCTTTTATTCGTCTTATCTTCCAATTCCTTCACCATCGTACTGCTTCCGTCCGTATTCGCAACACCTCCTCTTCCACCTTCTCTCTCCGCGCTGGTGTCCCTCAGGGTTCACCTCTCTCCCCCCTCCTCTACCTCCTTTTCACTTATGACATTCCCCACCCACCACCGCCTCTTCGTCTATACCAATTCGCCGATGACCTTGCCATTCTTGCCCTTGCCCGCTCTGCCCCTAAGCTCACTCGTCTCATCCAATCCTATCTTTCTGACCTCGAATCATGGCTCCTTTCCTCCCATATCACCGTTAATGCCCGCAAAACCCAACTCGTCGTTTTCCGCAAAAAATCCCGTATCACCGGTCCCCGTAACAAAGTCACTCTCACCCTTCACGACGTCCCTATTCCCGAATCCACTACCGCCGTCTATTTAGGCATTACTTTCCAAAACAATCTTCTCTGGCAACATCACCTCAACACCCTCTACCGCCGTGCCTACCATCGTATCACCGCTATCCGCTCCCTCACAGGACACACCTGGGGCCTTAACCCCCCCCCCCCAAATCATCAACATCTACAAAGTTTTTATTCGCCCTCTCCTTCTCTATGCCTCCCTCACCTGGATTACTGCCCCACAACCCCTCTATTTTAAGCTCCTCCGCCTCGACCGTCATGCCATTCGCATTGCCTATCATCTCAAACTGGATACCCCTTCTGCCCGTTTTGCCCCCTACTATAGCTTCCCAACTATTCTCAGCCATATTCACTCCCTTCGTTTAAAATACCTCACACGCGCCCAAAGCTCTTCCCTCCCATTTTTCACTGAAGCTCTTCCTCTATCTCCTCTCGCTCAAGATATCCTCTATGACCGCCGCACACCCGCCAACTCTCATCTTTCCCCCCCGCCCATTACTTGATAACTTCCACCCCACCCCCTAGCTTGCCCTCACCCCTGCCTTCTTCTTTTTCCTGATTCTCCTGAACGTTCAATTTCCAATTCGACCTCAGGGGTGTCGGCCCTTCTGGCCTGCCCTTAGTGCAGCGAGTTTATTTTAGGCGCATAGCCTGCTCCTGGCTACATTTCTCCAACTGCAGATCTCCGAATACCTCTTCAGTGCTCACCACCATCCTCGTTGACCCTCTACATGCTCTCCGTCTTCGCACCCCAGTGTTTTTTTTACAAGTGCTCCGCCCCCATCTCCAAGAATTAGTGCTCCGATCACTCAACTACACAGTGTTGAATCAAACGTGCTTCTCTGTGCTCCCCAGTGCTTCGCTCAATGACGCAATGCCGTCTACCTAGTGCACGATCATAGTGTCCATCAATCACAGTTTTGTTGTTTTCTTCTACGAACTATATTTTGTCTTTTCCTTCAATTTTATGTTCATGTATCTTGTTTTCTTTTCCCCCGTTCCAGGACGAACATTTTAAGAACATTTGGACTTTTATTTAACTGTGTAAAGAACCACACAGCCACTGTATATATTTATTTTGTATTTTACCCACACTTTATATGTCTGTATATATTTTTGCTTAATAAACGGGGATTATTTGGGGGGTTACTCCTTAGTGGGGTGTGATGGGGGGCCTTTTCCCTGGGGGGTTTCCTGGATCGCGGTGACCTCTGCGCCAGCAACTTCACATATCTTTTTTATATACGTGTGCCATAGCACACTCCCCTCCCACTTAATTTTTTTCTCTCAACTTACTTTACCCTACGGCCAAAGGGCTACTCGTTTAGCCGACGGCCCGCCCTCGCCCCTATCGGGGCGAGGGAATGAAACAACAACACATAGATAGCTATATTAGTTTCGACCGTCTCGCGACAGCAACAATGTATAAAAGAACAATCCCAACAATCAGGCATTTTGGCTACCATGAGGCTCGTGGCCGTATGTTAGGTAGCAAATTACACCCGCACCATAAAAAGCTGTCTTGTCATAAGTACAGTCTCCGCGGAGGCCCGGGTTCGATTCCCGGCTCTCCTAGAACGGGGTACACTCAGCCTCGTGAGGAAAAATGAGTAGAGACTGGTTCGTTTCCCACCTCAGACATCCTGTAAGAAGTTTACCGCTTCCCAATGGTAGATAATTTCCCGTGAATAATTAATAATATCCAGATTTATATTTAAGTTGGTGAAATGACAGTTATGATAAATGTTAATAATTTAGGCGATAAGGTCAATGTACCATTAGTAGTTTAGTAGTTAACTAGAGCGTTCCCTTTATAGAAAATGGAAAGCTTTGCCATCTATTTCAATGAGCATTGTAAGGTGGTCTGACTGACCCTCGCAGGTAGCAAACAAGTGTTGCCCCCTGTTATCCCTTGCCTGGGTATCTCTTTTATCCTCAAAGTAGTGACCAATTAAAATCCCGCTGTTATACTTTGCACGGGGATCTGGTTGTTCCTCACTGTTATTGGACACGGGATGTCCCGCTGTTGTCCTTCACTTCGGGATCGATATGACATGACATTATCGCGACGGAAACTAATTTGTTTTATAGAGGATTGTGTTTTTTAAAAGCAAATACCAATTGTAATGGCCGGTGGTATGATAGTGATAAGCCCTTGAAGGAACGACAACCTCACCACCTTCTCAAGGGACGCTACTTTTTAAGGGAAAAGAGGCTTCCACAGGCCTAGGCCATATACACCTGTGGTACGGAGAAACCCATTTTGAACTAATAACATAAATATATCCCCTGGCATGCGGCTTCGGTGGCGTAGTTAGTAGCATGCTAAAATGCTGTGCCCACGATAGCGGGCTCAAACCCGGCCGAAGCCATCGGATATTTAAGAGCGTTAGAAATCCTTCAGTATGCTTTCCTTCGGAGGGGAAGTAAAGCCGGCGGTCCCATATCATAAATTTATGGCATGTAAAAGATCCTTCCACAGCCGTAACTTGTGTGAAGATTAATTGTTAGGTTAGATTTCATAGGAACGCTCTATCAAAAGTTCCAACGTTCACCACTAGGTATCATTGATATCTGGTAGCGAAAGTTGGAGCTACATGAAATTGGACGGAACTTGTAGCTCACCCTAGGGTGTCCGCTGGAAGGAGCTAAAGACTCCGGGTAGCAGAACATGTCCTCGGACACTCCCGGCATAAAAGCCATACGATAAATAAATAACCACTAGCACTACAGCCCTTGAAGGGCCTAGACCTACCAAGCTACCACTGCCCAGCCATTTGGCCTGCAGATACTGGGATGACGCGTGATAAGAGCATCGGGTCCCCTCGGCCGTTAATCTTTGTTTTCGTGATTGGGGCGCTGCCTCAGTGCAGACTGCTAATGAATTGTCCTCACGAGGCTGAGTGCACCCCGTCCCAGCCCTCACGTCAGTTTCTAAAATCCCTGACGGAGACGGAAATCGAACCCGGGGCCTCCAGGTGAGAGGCAGGTGCGCTACCCCAAAACCACGGGGCTGGCACTCTGAACTAATAAAACTAATAAAAATGTTGATTGTTAAAAGCGACCTTCAATTAATGTCAAGTATTGATCAGTGTTGCAGGAGAATGATGATGATCAGATGGGTAGATAAGGATTCAAACGAAGAGGTATTAAGACTAGTGGGAGAGTAGAGATGTTTCTTGCGCCTGCTAATGAATAGAAGAAATTGGTTGGTGGGACACATACTAAGAAACCCAGGATTAGCAAGCCTAGTTATGGAAGGAAGGGTCGAGGACAATAACCTGTCCTGCAAGCTATTGGTCACATGATCGATGCTTCAGGCGTTCATGAGTCTGATTGCGCACATCCAAGCTGTACGATACGCGCCGAAACCAACGACTCCAGAGAAACTCCAGCTGTTTTTGGGTGAAGCGACATTCTACAGCTCCGTCATCCACAACCTGTCAACGAGAGATCGACCTCTCAGAGATATGCTGTTGTAGGTTCCTCTTATATTGACACCTGACGGCGACGGCCTATCGGGACATCAAGGACGCTCTAACATCACCGCAGGTCCGTATGCAGACCGATCCAACACTACCACTTTTGCTGGCAACGGACGCCAGCAAAACCAGTCTCGGCGCAGTGCTGTCACACCGGCTCAGCAACGGACTAGAACGGCCTATCGCATATGCTAGTCGGACAATGTCATGTACGGAGTAAAGGTACCCCCAGATCGACAAGGAAGCGCTCGCCATCGTTTGGGCAGTACGCTCGACACTTCACGCTAATCACGGATCACAAGCCCCTGACGAGGACCCTACATCCAGAGATGTCGCTACCAGTCCTGAGCCTTAGTCGCATGGCCAATTATGCCGACTACCTCGCACGCTTTAACTACACTGTGGTTTTAAAGACATCGAAGCAAAACGCCAACGCTGACTACTGCTCTATAGCACTGTTACCATCGAGCGTCAACAAGATCCAAAACTCAATTTCGCAACATAAGATTACGACGACTTTGATTTTTTTACAGTTCACCAGATGCAGCAGTTACCCATCAGATCCGAAGCCATTGCACGAGAGACGAGGAAGGACCCTGATCTCGGCAGAATTGTCAAACTTCTGGAAGGAGGCCAAGATCTCACCCGCCATGACTTCAAGGCACCCGAGGTGAAATACACGCTCGCCGCCAACTGCTTGTTGTTCGAACACAGAGTAGTGGTTCCACCTGCACTGCGAGATGTCATCCTCAACGACCTGCACGGAGCTCATCTGGGGATCGTCAAAATGAAGGGAATGGCACGTTCCTTTGTGTTTTGGCCAGGCATCGACCCTGACATCGAGAAGCTCGCAAAGTCCTGCACCACATGCGCAACCCATGCGCACGCTCCACCCAAGTTCCGCGAGCATCACTGGGAATACCCGAAGGCACCGTGGTAGCACATTCACATCGACTACGCGGGCCCAGTAGCTGACAGCATGCTTCTGATTGTTGTAGACGCCTACAGCAAGTGGCTCGAGGCCAAGACAACAACCTCCACGACAGCTGCAGCAACAATCGCCCTGATGGATTTGTTCACAGCGCACGGAACCCCAGTCACCGTCGTTTCAGACAATGGCAGGCAGTTCATCGCAGAAGAATTCAAGGCTTTCCTGCAGAACGGTGGTGTGAAGTACCACAAGCTTACTGCACCATACCATCCGTCAACTAATGGCCAAGCAGAACGGTATGTCCAAACGGTGAATGATGCCCTCTATGCGATGAAAACAACCAAAGGAACTCTGCAGACAAACCTGAACGAGTTCCTTCGCCAATTTAGAATAGCGCCGCACTCTACAACCGGAAAATCTCCATCTCAACTACTTCTCGGACGAGAACTTCGGACACGTCTCAACCTGGCGAGACCCGAAGACGTTCGCACTACAGTCGGTGAGAAACAGAAAGCAGAAATGGACTCGATATTCCGCACCTTCGAAGCGGGTCAGTCAGTCTACTTCCTCTCTGGCAACCGTGGCTCTGACGCAACCCGAATGCTCTTTTCAGAGACTCTCTTCAGTGTACTGTAAATATAGTGTAAGGCACTGATAAATAAATATGAAATGAAAATCCGAACCTGGACAAGTGGCAGCCTGCATCGGAGATTTTCACTATCATATCAACTACCGGGAGAAAAGAATAAAGCGCCACATCGACCAAATTCCAGGAATACGTCCAAACACAGAGTACCAGGAACCGACCAGCGATGAACCTACCGAAATTCCACCTAGGCCACGACGTGTTCGGTTCTTCCCAGCACCAGCTACCGCAGCACTAGCCGAGAGGATGCCACAAGTGATCCGTGGAAACCGAACACCAACACCAGCTACTCCAGTTATACCGCGCATGTCTTCAAGCAAACGCCGCCCACCATTAAGATTTTCACCATAGACATAAAAAGTTTAATTTAAAAAAGGAAGGTAATTTTGTGTATTTGAACTCACAGAAATGTATGTTTTGGAAAAAATTCGCCCACAACAGTTGGCAACACATACACACCAGCAGAGACTCAGTTATCGATTACTCGATTTCACCAGGGCCGTTATTGTGGCGCACTGATCTGTACACATTATTTGGCTTCCTCATAATAAATGGTCAATCTTAGAAAAGACAAAAGTCTTGGATTACCATGTTTTCTTTTGTAGCTTTTGAGCTTCATATCTGCAATAAGCAGTTTATGCTGTTGAGCCAGGCAATCAGATGGTATAACTTCCGAGTTTGAAACGATTGGAAAATCTCTCTTTCGAACCAAAAGGGTCTTTCATATAAAGTAAGAACGACAAGCGGCAGTTTTGTTATTCGGCGCTGCGATGGCCTTGGCCGAGCTCGTGGCGCGTCACGGCCCCCTGCTGTACTATTGAAAGCACGCGCGTAGAACTTACGAGGGCTGTTTTTTTCAAGTTCTGATGGACTGTATAAGAATAAAAGATTGACATACCAAAGAGATTTTACTACTAAATGTTTGCTTGTTTTATTCTTATGTCTCAACATAATCGCCAAAACGATTGAAACATTTGTCGTATCGTTACACCAGCTTTCCAACGCCCTCGGCAAAATATTCTGCCGCCACTGAGGTGGGCACGTGTGGAGAGTCTCCTGAAGTGTTTCCTTTTTGGCGAGGCGTTGCCGCCCAACCATACCTTCAATTCTCGAAAAAGGTGAAAACATTCACGACCAACGTTACGATAGACTTTTACAAAGAATTCAAGTGTGAAGTTTTGGGCCATCTGCCGTTTAGTCCAAACCAGCACT
The DNA here is from genome assembly GCA_946902985.2 of Meconema thalassinum. Classification (NCBI taxonomy): domain Eukaryota; kingdom Metazoa; phylum Arthropoda; class Insecta; order Orthoptera; family Tettigoniidae; genus Meconema; species Meconema thalassinum. The sequence goes on from OX336392.1 coordinate 21,805,543, forward strand.
GAATGATTTTCACCTTTTTCGAGAATTGAAGGTATTGTTGGGCGGCAACTCCTCGTCAAAAAGCGTAAAACTTCAGGAGACTGTCCAGATGTACCCACCTCAGTGGCGGCAGAATATTTTGCCGAGGGCATTGGAAAGCTGGTGTAACGTTACGGCAAATGTTTCAATCGTTTTGGCAATTATGTTGAGACATACGAATAAAACAAGCAAACATTTAGTAGTAAAATCAGTTTAGTATGCCAATGTTATTTTTATACAGTCCATCAGAACTTGAAAAAGAAACAGCCGTCGTATATACTATGCGCGCGCTTTCAATAGTACAGCAGGGGGCTGTGGCGCGCCTCAAGCTCGGCCAAGGCCACCGCAGCAACGAATAACAAAACCGCCGCTTGCCGTTCTTACTTTATATGAAAGACCCTGTATTTGAGTATGGTGGTTACCACTGAAGTATGTAATGAGGTGCGAGGTACGCTTCTTGAAGAAAGTATTACATATTACAAAATAATTGCCTCTGCAAAATCCGGAACACGTCGCCCATCTTCGTTTCTAGTCCCATAACCATGGTTACCATGACACTGGTATCCATTACACGTATTTCCGACATGCCCATTGAGATCACCACAGAGGATTAGTAGGTCTTCTTCATTACTTGTGGCAATGCTATCTTGGAGGTCAGCCCAGAATTTATCTTTGTCAACTTCATCATAACCAGTCTGCGGTACTGAAGCAGAGAAAATATGGAGTCGGCGTGTTGGGGTATCAATGACAACTGACATTTAACGGTCAGAGTACCGATGGACAACAGCAACTTCGGAGATTCTCACGCATTACGACAGCTACTCCATTATTGTTGGTTGTTCCGTGGTATGTCAATTTGTATCCTTCCCCTATGTTACGGGATTTTTAGCCTACTTTTCACATTTTGCAAAAATGAGGAAAAAGTAGTCTTATGAGATCGATCCGGGCAAATGTGTGTCTGTCTGTCTGTCTGTCCTTCTGTCAGGCTGTGTGTGTGTCCCCCCCTATCAACTCCTAAACGGCTGGAGCAATCGAAATAAAATTTGGTAGGAGTAAAGATCTATACCTGAATATCTCACGGACATATTTGAAAATGATGTCAGTGCTACCAACTGCTGAAAAATCGCAATTGAAATTTGAGCTCCATGTTGGATATCATGGAAGGTATGAATGGGAGCTATTTCAAAATCGGCACACATATAGATAATAATATTGCAGTTTAATTTCCAGAAGGCCATACATGGCAGTGTTGCCAAAATGATTATAAGCCTACTGATAGGTCCAATATTTAAATGCATATAACTTCTACACTATCAATTGGAATTCAACCAAATTTCGTATGTTGTATGTGTACATAACCAGATATGACTGAACGTATTCTTATGAACCACCAGTGCTGCCAACTATTAAAAAATGCTCTTAATTTATTTTATCCAAATACCAATATATATGAGAAAGTATGCAAGCCGACAGCTTTGAACTATGCACACGTATAGTACATGACATTCTATATTAATTTGGAGTAACTTATATACGTCAGTGCTACCAACATGATTCTAAGCCTGCTGAGAGGTCCAACTTTAAATACATGTAACGTCCATACTATCATTTGGATTTCAACCAAATTTCGTATGTGCTATGTGTACCATAACAGCTATGACTATGCGTATTCTTAAGAGCAACCAGGGCTGCCAACTGTTAATAAATGCTGTCTCCATTTTTGTTACCCTAATATCAATATATCAGAAAGAATGCAAGCCAATAGCTCTAAACTTTGCACACATATAGTACCTGGCATTGTAGATTACTTTGGAGTAACTAATATACGTCAGTGCTGCCAACATGATTCTAAGCCTGCTGATAGGTCCAATTTTAAAATGCATGTAACTTCTATACTAACTAATGGATTTCATTCAAAATTGGCACAACAATAGATCATATTATTTCAGATTATTTCTGACCAATACATGCATGACACTGTTGCCAACATGATTTTATGCGCGCTGTTAGATCCAATGTTTAACTGCATGTAACGTCCATGCTATTCATTGGACTCCAACCAAATTTTGTATTCTGTACCTTAAGAGATGGAACTAAGAATGTATTCAGTCACCAGGGCTGCCAACTGTAGTGCTCTATTAGGCTACATTATGCCAGGTATACAGTATTTCGAACTAATTAGAAATTTCGATATTACCAACTTAATTTCGTCATTATTCTAGATAGATCCATATCGATTAATCATTGGCATGAATCTTAAATTTAAAGAAAAGTAGGCTCTTTAGTTCGTCACGGAACTTCTTGTTGACCCTTCCATCTTGTTTCCTGAAGACATGCAATGCCCACACGACGGCTTTTTAGAATCTCAGCTAATTCTCGACTCCGTGCAGTTAGAGTTTCAATATTTAAAGACTCAATTCGTAATGGTTTTGTTTAGGCGTTTGTTTGGACTATCTTCTTTAGCCAACCTCGTCCTTTGGTCGGTAGCCGTTGCCCATTTGTCTCGTTGGTAGGGCGAGGCCATCGCGCGTGGCTTACGATGGTATATTCTCCTGAATATACAGATTATGTTAGATTTAATAGTTTACTCTTTGATTTTTCTTCCTTTATTCGTGTTCTTCTACCTTCTCTTTTTTTTTCCTTGAACACCAGCAGAGACCTGCTTTGTTTCCTGTTTTCTCTGTGTATCCTCTTATATTCTTTGAATGTCTGTTCCAGATGTGCATACTGTTTTGTGTAAGATTTCTCTACAGTGCTCCATGCGGTAACTCACTGAAACTTTGGATTTCAATCACCTCAAGAACGAGTTCTACAAATTTGAAGTAGATGGCATCATCGTCGCCCTCTGCATCCTCCATGAAGACTTCAACTTCGCTTTGTTTAAAAACTATTATGTATAATTATTTTTTTCGATGTTGCCCACATTGTATCCCCACTTTGTTTCCCCCTCCTCTCCCCTCTTTACTTCGGCTCTCTAGCACTTTTGAATTTCCTCGCCCACTCTTCGCCAAGTGCTTCGCTGTGATTGTTCGTCTCTCTTACTAGGAAGTGCCCAGCTTCTTCAACCATGTGTTGATTTTCAAATAAGTCACCATGTTTTAACAAACATTTTAACGGCTGGCCGTGAAACCTCACATCTCTAAAGTATTTGAATCAGTGTTTTAGCCACAAATATTTATAGCGCTTTCATCAATCTTAATTTGAATGATTTAAATGAACAATTTCTGAAAAATGTGAACTTTCACAAACTGCAACTTGCTAACAAGCATCTTACGAGGTAGTTCTCATTGCTTAGCTAAAGCTTTTCCATCTCGCCATTAAATGGCTATGACAACTTTCTAGTACTTCTGTGTCAAACAAAGGGGGATACTTTCTCTCCAACGTGGGAATTATGCTAAACCTGCAGCACTTTTAAAGTAAAGCTTTGCTTCCTTCGAGGGATTTTTACAGGATTAGAAATTGTACCTAACTATTCTTAGATTTCATCAAGGATTTTCCTGCTTGCTCCATTCAATGCTACCCGCTATTCTCGAAACTTGCAATCATGCAATAGACTCTGTACAGTGAAAACCTATACCGGCTACCATCTCAAAACTCTATAACGTTGAATTACTGCTAATTTTCAACTCAGAAAAAAACCACATAAACCGAAATAGTGACAATTTACAAATGCTCAACAAAACTTTTAGTGCTACAAAAAGTGTTCGTTTAACTGTCTTCCGCGTCGCGTTGCGTGTGAAACAATAAAATTGGCCAAATTTTAATTCCCCATTTCCTCTATCCCCATTATCCTACTACTAATAATTTAGAATAATGTAAAAAAAATGTCTTGTACTTTTTCTCCCTATGAGGCTTAGTGTATTAATAGTCTCCCTCCCATTTGTGTATCTATTATCTCTTATATAAAAACAAGTGTCCTGACTGACTGACTGACTCATCATCGTCCAGCCAAGACTATTAAAGTTAGAAACATGAAATTTTGGGGATATGTTCGTTGTAAGTCGAAAACGCCCACTAAGGAAGGATTTTTGGATATTCGGGTTCTAAAGGGGTGTTAAGGGGGTACACCTGCATTTCGTTGAATAACAATATCTCCGGCTTGGTTTCATTGAGGGATGTGATACTCGGCATATAAACTCACCATTAACAAGAAGTTCCGTGAAGAACTATACAGCCTACTTTTCATGCCAATGACTATTCTACAGAATATGAACCTATCTAGAATAATGACGAAATTAAGTTGCTAATATCGAAATTTCCAATTAGTTCGAAATACTGTATACCTGGCATAATGTATCCTAATAGAGCACTACAGTTGGCAGCCCTGATGACTGAATATATTCTTAGTTCCGTCTCTTACGGTACTAAATACAAAATTTGGTTGAAGTCCACTGGATAGCATGGACGTTACATGCAGTTAAACATTGGATATAACAGCGCGCGTAAAATCATGTTGGCAACAATGTCATGCATGTATTGGTCAGAAATAATCTGAAATAATATGATCTATTGTTGTGCCAATTTTGAATGAAATCCATTAGTTAGTATAGAAGTTACATGCATTTTAAAATTGGACCTATCAGCAGGCTTAGAATCATGTTGGCAGCACTGACGTATATTAGTTACTCCAAATTCGTCTAGAATGCCAGGTACTATACGTGTGCAAAGTTTAGAGCTATTGGCTTGCATACTTTCTGATATATTGATATTAGGGTAACAAAAGTAGGGACAGCACATATTAACAGTTGGCAGCCCTGGTTGCTCCTTAGAATACGCATAGTCATATCTGTTATGGTACACATAGCACATACGAAATTTTGTTGAAATCCAAATGATAGTATTGAAGTTACATGTATTTAAAGTTGGACCTGTCAGCAGGCTTAGAATCATGTTGGTAGCACTGACGTATATAAGTTACTCCAAATTAATATAGAATGTCAGGTACTATACGTGTGCATAGTTTAAAGCTGTCGGCTTGCATACTTTCTGATATATTGGTATTTGGATAAAATAAATTAGGAGCATTTATTAACAGTTGGCAGCCCTGGTAGGTCTTAAGAATACGCTCAGTCATATCTGGCTATGTACACATACAACATACGAAATTTGGTTGAATTCCACTTGATAGTGTAGAAGTTATATGCATTTAAAAATTGGACCTATCAGGAGGCTTATAATCATTTTGGCAACACTGCCATGTTTGGCCTCCTGGAAATTAAACTGAAATATTATGATCTGTATGTGTGCCAATTTTGAAATAGCTCCCATTCATACTTTCCAAGATATCCAACATGGAGCTCAAATTTCTAGTGCGTTTTTTCAGCAGTTGGTAGCACTGACATCATTTTCAAATATGGACGTGAGATATTCCGGTGCACATCTTTACTCATACTAAATTTGGTTTTGATTGCTGCAGCCGTTTAGGAGTTGATAGGGGGGGACACACACACAGCCAGACAGACAGACAGAAGGACAGACAGACAGACAGACAGACAGACAGACAGACAGACAGACAGACAGACACACATTTGCCCGATCTCATAAGACTACTTTTTCCTCATTTTTGCAAAATGTGAAAAGTAGGCTAAAAATAAGAAGACACTTGTCTGAGGGTTTTTCGATGTGGTGTATATTATGAGGTGAAAGGGGTGAAAAGTGGGGGTTGAAGGCTTCCTAACGGAGCATGTATCTCTTAAACGACATAAGCGAAAAGTTTGAAACTCAGCGGAAAAAAATCAGCTTAAAAATAAGTAAATAGGTGTTTGACCGTTTTTTTCATAAATCTAATATAAGGGGCCCATGGGGAGGGGTGAAATCCTGGGGAAAAAAAAACCAGGAAAGAAAGTGTCCTAACTGATTGACTGACAGACTCACTAATCAAACTCAGGGGGAAAACTGCTTAAAAATAAATAAATAGGTGCTCGACAGTTTTTGTCATAAACGAAATTTAAGGGGTTCATGGGGAGGGGTGAAATTCTGAAAAAAGAAAATTGAAAGAAATGTCCAGACTCACTCACTTACTCACTCATCATCGCCTAGCCAACATTATTGAAGTTAGAAACATGACAGTTTGGGGATATGTTCATTGTATGTCAAAACCGTCTACTAAGGGAGGATTTTCGGATATTCAGGTTCTAAAGGGGTCTTAAGGGGATTAAACCTGCATTTCATTGAATAACAATATCTCCCGATTGGTTTCATTGAATAACAATATGTCACGAGTGGTTTCATTTGGGGATGTGATACTTGGCATATAAACTAATCATTAAAAATAAGCTGACACATGTCTAATGGTTTTTCGATGTGGTGTATATTTTGAGTGAAAGGGGTGAAAAGTGGGGGTTGAAGGATTCCTAATGGAGCGTGCATCTCTTAATCGACATAGGCGAGGAGTTTGAAACTCAGAGGAAAACAATCATTTGATAATAAATAAATAAATAAATAAATAAATAAATAAATAAATAAATAAATAAATAAATAAGTAGGTGTTCGACCGTTTTTTCATAGATCCAATTTAAGGGGCCCATGGGGAGGGGTGAAATTCTGGAAGAAAAACGTCCACTAAGGAAGGATTTTTGGATATTCACTCTCATCGACCAACCAAAACTATTAAAGTTAGAAGAATGATATTTTGGGGATATGTTTGTGTGTCGAAAACGTCTACTAAGGAGGGAATTTTGGATATTCACGTTCTAAAAGGGTGTTAGCGGGGTTAAACCTGCATTTCATTGAATAACAATATGACACGACTATGACGCGAGCGAAGCCGCGGGTACCTGCTAGTCTATTATATAAAACTAAGTGTCCTGACTGACTGACTGACTGACTCATCATCGCCCAGCCAAAACTATTAAAGTTAGAAACATGAAATTTTGGGAATATGTTCGTTGTAAGTCGAAGACGCCCACTAAGGAAGGGGTTTTGGATATTCAGGTTCTATAGGGGTGTTAAGGGGGTACACCTGCATTTCATTGAATAACAATATCTCCGGATTGGTTTCATTGGGGGATTTGATACTCGGCATATAAACTCATCATTAAAAATAAGAAGATACGTGTCTGAGGTTTTTTCGATGTGGTGTATATTATGAGGTGAAAGGGGTGAAAAGTGGGGGTTGAAGGATTCCTAACGGAGCGTGTATCCCTTAAACGACATAGGCGAGGAATTTGAAACTCAGCGAAAAAAAAATCAGCATAAAAAATAAGTAAATAGGTATTTCACGGGTTTTCATAAATCCAATTTAAGGGGCCCATGGGGAGGGGTGAAATTCTGGGGGGGGGGGGGAAACAGGAAAGAGAATGTCCTAACTCATTGACTGACTGACTCACTCATCAAACTCAGGGGAAAAATGCTTAAAAAGTAAATAGTTGTTCGACAGTTTTTTTCATTAATCCAATTTAAGGGGTTCATGGGGAGGGGTGATTTTTGAAAAAACAAAATTGAAAGAAAATGTCCTGACTCGCTCACTCATCATTGCCCAGCCAAAATTATTGAAGTTAGAAACATAACATTTTGGGGAAATGATCATTGTATGTCAAAACCGTCCACTAAGGGAGGATTTTCTGATATTCAGGTTCTAAAGGGGTCTTGAGGGGGTTAAACCTGCATTTCATTGAATAAAAATAACTCGCGATTGGTTTCATTGGGGGATGTGATACTCGGCATATAAACACATCATTAGAAATAAGAAGACACGTGTCTGAGGTTTTTTCGATGTGGTGTATATTATGAGGTGCAAGGGGTGAAAAGTGGGGGTTGAAGGATTCCTAACGGAGCGTGTATCTCTTAAACGACATAGGCGAGAAGTTTGAAATTCAGCGAAAAAAAAACAAGCTTAAAATATAAGTAAATAGGTGTTCGGCCGTTTTTTTTTCATAAATCCAATTTCAGGGGACATGAGAGGGGTGAAATTCTGATAAATAAATGAAAGAAAATGTCCTGACTTACTCACTCACTCACTCATCATCGCCCAGCCAAAATTATTGAACGTAGAAACATGAAATATTGAGGTTACGTTCGTTGTATGTTGTAAACGTTCACCAAGAAAGGATTTTTGGATATTCAGGTTCTAAAGGGGTGTTAAGGGGGTAGACTTGCATTTAATTGAATAACACTATCTCCCGATTGGTTTTCTTGGGGGATGCGATACTCGGCATTTAAACTCATCATTAAGGATAAGAAGACACATGTCTGAGGGTTTTTCGATGTAGTGTATATTATGAGGTGTATGTGTGAAAAGTGGGGGTTGAAGGAATCCTAACGGAGCAAGTATCTCTTAAAAGACAGAGGCATAAAGTACGAAACTAAGGGGGGGGGGGGGGGAATCAGCTTGAAAAATAAGTAAATAGGTGGTCGACCGTTGTTTCATAAATCCAATTTAAGGGACCCATGGGGAGGGGTGAAATTCTAGGGAAGGAAGTCCACTAAGGAAGGATTTTTGGATATTCACTCATCATCCCCCAGCCAAACCTATTGCAGTTAGAAACTAAAAAAAATGGGGGATATGTTCGTTGTATGTCGAAAACGTCCACTAAGGATGGATTTTTGGATATTCGTGTTCTGAAGGGGTGTTAAGTGGGTAAAACTTGCATTCCATTGATTAACAATATCTCACGAGTTGTTTCATTTGGGGATGTGATATTCGGCATATAAATTAATTTAAAAAAATAAGCAAACATATGTCTAAAGGGAAGCCTCCGTGGCTTAGGTGGCAGCACGCCGGCCTCTCACAGCTGGGTCCGTGGTTCAAATCCCGGTCACTCCATGTGGGATCTGTGCTGGACAAAACGGAGGCAGACAGGTTTTTCTCCGGGTACTCCGGTTTTCCCTGTCAAAATTTCATTCCAGCAACACTCTCCTCTGTCATTTCATTTCATCTGTCATTCATTTAATCATTGCCCCAGAGGAGTGCGTCAGGCCTCGGCAGCCGGCACAGTTTATATCCTCGCCGCTAGATGGGGGCTTCATTCATTCCATTCCTGACCCGGTCGGAGACTGAAAGCAGGCTGTGGATTTTCATTTTTCATGTCTAAAGGTTTATCGATATGGTGTATATTATGAGGTGAAAGGGGGTGAAAATTGGGGGTTGAAGGATTCTTAACGGAGCGTGTATCTCTTAAACGACATTAGCGAGAAGTTTGAAATTCAGCGGGAAAAAATCTGCTTAATAAATAAGTAAATAGGTGTTTAGCCGGTTTTCTTTCATAAATCCCGTTTATGGGGTTCATGGGGAGGGGCTGAAATTCTCAAAAAAATGAAAGAAAATGTCCTGACTGACTCACACACTAATCATCGCCCAGCCAAAATTATTGAAGTTAGAAACAGGTTTTTTTTTGGATATGTTCGTTGTATGTCGGAAACGTCCACTAAGGAAAGATTTTTGAATATTCAGGTTCTAAAGGGGGGTTAAGGGGGTAAACGTGCATTTCATTGAATAACAATATGTCACGAGTGGTTTCATTTGGGGATGTGATACTTGGCATATAAACTAATCATTAAAAATAAGCTGACACATGTCTAATGGTTTTTCGATGTGGTGTATATTTTGAGTGAAAGGGGTGAAAAGTGGGGGTTGAAGGATTCCTAATGGAGCGTGCATCTCTTAATCGACATAGGCGAGGAGTTTGAAACTCAGAGGAAAACAATCATTTGATAATAAATAAATAAATAAATAAATAAATAAATAAATAAATAAGTAGGTGTTCGACCGTTTTTTCATAGATCCAATTTAAGGGGCCAATGGGGAGGGGTGAAATTCTGGAAGAAAAACGTCCACTAAGGAAGGATTTTTGGATATTCACTCTCATCGACCAACCAAAACTATTAAAGTTAGAAGAATGATATTTTGGGGATATGTTTGTGTGTCGAAAACGTCTACTAAGGAGGGAATTTTGGATATTCACGTTCTAAAAGGGTGTTAGCGGGGTTAAACCTGCATTTCATTGAATAACAATATGACACGACTATGACGCGAGCGAAGCCGCGGGTACCTGCTAGTCTATTATATAAAACTAAGTGTCCTGACTGACTGACTGACTGACTCATCATCGCCCAGCCAAAACTATTAAAGTTAGAAACATGAAATTTTGGGAATATGTTCGTTGTAAGTCGAAGACGCCCACTAAGGAAGGGTTTTTGGATATTCAGGTTCTATAGGGGTGTTAAGGGGGTACACCTGCATTTCATTGAATAACAATATCTCCGGATTGGTTTCATTGGGGGATTTGATACTCGGCATATAAACTCATCATTAAAAATAAGAAGATACGTGTCTGAGGTTTTTTCGATGTGGTGTGTATTATAAGGTGAAAGGGGTGACAAGTGAGGGTTGAAGGATTCCTAACGGAGCGTGTATCTCTCAAACGACATAGGCGAGAAGTTTGAAACTCAGCGGAAGAAAATCAGCTCAATAAATAAGTAAATCGATGTTCGACTGTTTTTTTTCTTCAAAAATTCAATATAAGGGGCCTGTCGAATACATAGAATACGATGTGGTGGACTGTATAAAGAAATATATTTTACACTGTATGTACATGATTAAACACTGAACAAGTACAGTAGATATTACATGCGTGCTATGACACCATGTCCGGTAGCCACTGCTACCTCCTTGCAAGTGAGTCCTGCTTGACGCAGGTAAGAAAACGACCCTTCCTCTTAATGGGTCAACAACCCTCCAGCAGGGGGACCAACTGTCATTAGAGTATGTACAGTGCCAGAGTTGCCAACATACTCCCCCCCTTGAAATAGCAAATATTTCAAACAACAATTAAATACTGTCACTTTGTTCTATTAACTGGAATGAGAGTTGAAATAAACACTATGTACACAAACATTTAAACAATTCACTTCTCTTTACTCAACAATGGGCAAAGTCTTGACACTGCTCTTTTCAAAAGAGCTCCGCTGGGTGTTTTGATGGTAACAACCCTCGTAACTCCGTCGGTTCCTGGATGCACTGCTGCGACACGGCCCAGTTTCCAATGAAGTGGAGGCACGCCCTCTTCCTTCAGAACAACCAGAGTGTCGATTTGTGGGGATTGTCCGGGCGACCGCCATTTAGAACGCTGTTGGAGTTGTCCGAGATATTCCTTGGACCATCGACGCCAAAATTGCTGGAACATAGCCTGAAGCAGTTGCCAGCGCTTCAGTCTATTCAAGGGAGTCTGAGACACATCTTCTTCCACAGGAAGATGAAATGAGCCACCGATCAGGAAGTGGGATGGGGTTAATACTTCCGGATCATTGGGATCAGAGGATAGTGGGCAGAGGGGGCGCGAATTCAAAACTGCCTCTATCTGTACAAGCACTGTAGTCATTTCTTCAAACGACAATGCAGCATTTCCTACTATTCTCTTAAGGTGATACTTAGCTGATTTAACTGCAGCCTCCCACAACCCTCCGAAGTGAGGTGAACCAGGAGGACTAAAATGCCACTGAATCCCCTTCTCAGTAGCAAAGCTTATGAGTGACTGCTTGGTATTCATATCATTAAAGAATTTCTTTAGCTCACGTGATGCACCTACGAAATTAGTTGCGTTGTCAGTGAATATGTGGGTGCAAGTTCCTCGTCTAGCCATGAATCTTTTCAGTGATGCTAAAAAAGCAGCTGTAGACAGATCGCTTACAAGTTCAATATGTACAGCCTTTGTGGCAAAACAAACAAACATAGCTATATATGCCTTAATCCGAGCGCCCTTCCTGGAGGAAGGCCGTAAATATACTGGGCCACAGAAATCTATTCCTGAAGATGCAAATGGTCGACTGGGAACTACTCTCCTTTCAGGTAGCGATCCCATTATCGGTTGATACGGCCGAGACGAGAATTGAAAACACGTCTTACATCGATACACTGCCTTTCGAGCACCGTTCCTCCCACATAGAGGCCAGTATTGCTGTCGCATCATTGTCAATAAAGTCTGAGCTCCAGCATGAAGAAAAGCACAATGAAAATGATCAAATAACATTATTGTAATGCGATGATTGCCAGGTAATAAAATACGATGTCTTCTGTTGACCGATAGTTTAGTATTTTGCAGACGGCCTCCTACCCGTAACAGACCCTGCTCATCCAAATACGGTGCTAATCCATGTAATTTGCTTCCCTTGGGTAGTGGCAAATTTTGTTTGAGAGCCTTTATGTCTTGTGAAAATTCAGAACCTTGCGCAATTTTACACCATAAATACTTAGCCTGCTCTAGTTCTACCGGATTAAGAGCACCTGTTTGTCTGTCTGTTTTAGTTTTAAGATTTTTGATAAATCTGAGCACGAGAGCTGTTATTCTAATCAGCTTGCTCCAGGAAGAGTTAATCAGATTCGATCCAAGGGATTCTGTAGATGACACTAGAACGATTTTAGTTTTCCTAACTTCAGGTAATTCTTGAGAGCTATGCCTCTGCTGTGAAGGCCATTCGTCTTTATTATCTGAAAGCCAAGATGGTCCCGATGACCAAAATGATGAATTTAACAGCTTCTCCGCGGTAACTCCTCTCGAGATCATATCTGCTGGGTTATGATGAGTAGAGACGTGCTGCCAACAATCAATATTTGTCAACTGTTGAATCTGCGACACTCGATTAGCGACGTATGTTTTCCACTGGTGTGGATGGCCCGAAATCCATGCTAATGCTATTGTGGAGTCAGTCCAACAAAAACACTTGTCTTTAGTTACGTTTATGGATCTCATGACTCTTTCGACCAACTGAGCAAGTAATACAGCACTGCATAGTTCTAATCTTGGTAAAGTTACTGAGCCTAATGACGCAACGCGAGACTTGGAACACAATAAGTGAACTGTTATTTTACCATCTCCTGTCTGAGATCTTACATAAACACAAGCGCCGTAAGCAATCTGAGACGCGTCACAAAATCCATGAATTTCATACTCCACAAATTCTACTGCCCTAACATGACGAGGCACTTTGAACTCCTTCAATTTAGCAATATCCTGCATATAACGAATCCATTTAATTTGAAGTTCTATTGTGAGAACGTCGTCCCAATTTAAGTTCATTTGCCACAGTTGCTGGACGAAAATCTTACCCTTAATCAATACTGGGGCCAAAAGCCCTAAGGGGTCAAATATTTTAGCCAGGTCTGATAGAATTATTCTTTTGTTTATCTGTGTCGAACTGAAATCACTTCTCAACTCAAACTGAAGAGTGTCTGTGATGGGTTTCCAAGATAGCCCCAACAACTTCAAGTCTTCAGCTTCATCTACCTTAATAATGTACTTGGGATCTGTTTCGTGGTTAGAAATGCTCGATAGTACATTGGGCTCATTCGAACACCATTTTCTTAAGGTAAAACCCGCACTGGATAAAATATCTGAAACACACTTGTGAGTGGTTCTTAAGCCGTCAGTTGATTCACAACCTGTCATTAAATCGTCAACATAAAAATCCAGCCGTATTACATTCGAAGCTTCAGGAAATTCCTCCTTAGTGTCATTCGCCAATTGAGAGAGGCATCTTGTGGCCAGGAAGGGTGCACATGACGTGCCATATGTGACTGTTTTGAGACGATAATGTTTAAGCTCGTCCTTAGGGGACTCCCTCCACACGATACGCTGAAAGTCAGTATGTGCAGGTTCTATGAGGACCTGTCGATACATTTTTTCTATGTCAGCGGTCAATACATAGCGATGCATGCGAAATCTAGCCAATATTGAAAATAAATCATCTTGAACGATCGGTCCTACTATTAACAAATCATTGAGGGATAATACAGAATCGCCCTTCGAGCTGCCATCAAATACCACGCGAGTGCGCGTTGTCAATGAATTACCCTTAAATACACAATGATGTGGAAGGTAGTACTGTAATGGTTTGTTTATCTCATTACTGGGAATTTCCTCCATATGATCCAGGTCAGTGTACTCTCTCATAAACTGTACGTACTCCGACTTGACTTGGGGCTGCCTTTCAAAACGCTTCTCTAGGCTGTGAAACCGTCTAATTGCCTCATTAACATTGCTACCTAGCTGACTCGGGTCCTCTTTAAGGAGTAGTGGGACTATGAACCTACCCTGTGGATTCCTTCTGTGACCGTCAGTAAATAGCCTCTCACTAATCTCTTGCTCAGAATGTCCTTGGCCAAGCAGTGCTTTCCCCGGCTCATTGAATATCTTACCTGACACAAAGAGGCAGGAAGAACTGTTATCTGCGTGCCTTTCAGACAAACCAACACTACCTGCTGCTACCCAGCCAAGAGCCGTGTTGCGAAACAACGGTAGTTTGTTTGAGAAACTGTCGAGCTGAAATTGTTCTGCGCCGATAAGATCGTAAAAGAATTCTGCTCCAATGAGAATGTCTATGGATGATGACACATTAAATTGAGGATCCGCAAGGTTTTCTAATATAAACTCTGGAATACTCCAATCTGTGATGTTGATATTTTTAGTGGGTAAGCACTGACCAGTAATTGAAGGTATTGCGTGAAATGTCATGATTCGTTCAAAGGAACCGAACCGCGAAGAAATCTTTGTTCTTACCACCGACCCCACCTTGATGGTAGTGTTATGCAACCCATGTATCGGAATATTAGTCATTGTCTTTAACAATCGTAATTGATGAGCTAATTCCCTGGTTATGAAGTTGAGTTGCGAGCCGCTGTCTAACACAACCCGAGCATGACGGGATTTTCCCTCTGAATTGTTGACATTCACTACTGCTGTCGACAACAATACAAGAGAGGAAACATCATTGTTGTGATTGTGCAATGAAACAGCATTACTACTATGTTGCTCATTAAGGGGAGACAATGAAGTATTATTGGACACAATACTCTTGTTTGAAGTTTGACTATTATTGTGGTTCGGTGACCCTTGGTCCCTGTGAAGCGAGGTGTTGTGTTTATCCTTGCACAGCTTACAACATGAACGAGTGCACTCGTTAGCGAAGTGATTTCCAGACAGGCAATTAACACAGAGCTTATGCTTCTTGATCTCCCGCCATCTGTCATAAACACCCATAGAAGTGAAGGTTCTGCATCTAAATATGGGATGTTCCTCCGTGCAAAGCGGGCATTTCTGATTTTTCTGTGAAAGGAAACAATTTTTTCCTGGGTTCGTGAATGGCCTTGGTTTGAAACCAGATTCATTCGTTTTAGATGAAACGCCTACCTGCTTCAGCTGTTTTGTGCGATCACAATTCTTAGTTTCGATCGATTCCAATGCATTACATGTTTCGAGTAGAAATTTGTCCAGTGTCTGATACGATGGAAGATCAAAGGTTGGTAACGAGGTCTCCCATTTTTTTAATGTTTCAGCGTCAAATCTGTTTGTTATTAAATGTATCAAAATGGCATCTAATTGTTCTTCACAAGACAGACCAAGCGCTGATAGCGACTGTATGTGCCTTCTGAAGCCGTCATACAAGTCTCTTAATGCCTTGGAAGATTCTACTTCTATTTTGTTAATCTGAAGGACCGAATTAATGTGGGAGGAAACAATTGCTCGCCGGTTATTGAACCTTTCATTTAACAGGTTCCACGCTATGTCGTAATTCGCTGCAGATATTTCTAGAGACTGTAACACGTCTGCCGCCCTGCCTGATACCACTGATTTTAGGTAATGAAATTTCTGTATTTTTGACAAATTTGCATCTTCATGAATGCGATTCTTAAAGGTATCGGCAAAATTGGGCCATTCTAAATAATCACCTGCGAATGTAGGTAAACTTATTTGAGGCAGTTTAACTGAACGTGTTTGCGAACTGGAAGTTGATTCACCAATAGAATCACTTAGCGAAGTTGCTGACTTGGAAATTGCACTGTTTATGGATCTTATAAGACCAGATGTTTTGAAGTATTGCTCCTCAAAGTCGGAGCGATAAGATTCTTGTTCTGCTTGAAATGATTCATCCTCTTTCAAATCCTCTATTTGTGATTGAACTGTTTCATATTCTTCCCAGATTTTTGATAAGTGAGCCCGCCGATCTTCCAACTGATCTACGTCCTTAGATTGAGAATCTAATTTCTCTACGAAGCCTTGTATGCGAGATAAGCTAGCCTTTAACCTACCCCTTTTGCTACACAGTGATTTTATCTTTTGTTCCATTTTTCACTAGCAATTCCCAATAAACTGCTGAATGATATAAAATCACAATAGACCAAATGCATATACGTAAAAGAATGACAAAACGAAAAGACAAATACCTAACATGTGATTAACAAATACGCCATATTGCATGGTCAGCGGCGATTAACAAATACGCCATATTGCAAGACCAGCGGCGATTAACAAATACGCCATATTGCAAGACCAGCGGCGATTAACAAATACGCCATATTGCAAGACCAGCGGCGAATTTACATAATACAAAGATGAACTCCTGGTTTTGTTTCAAAGAGTTGCGGGAAAACTGCGTACAAATAACATACAGTTTTACGGGCGAAATCATGTGTGATCACTAGCAATACCAATACATTGCAAGTACAAACGAACAGTTTTGAATGGAGAAACAAAGGAATGCATATGAGTCACAAGGAATAATTAAGGATGATCGGTGACTTACCAGGATGATGAATTCTGTTGTCCAGTAGTCGCCATGCCGCCAACAACCCACGCCATTCGTGCGAAGCCATGCTGTCTTGGGATCACAGAGTTCAATTTTCACTGTTTTCCTTGCCATCTAATCGTGCCCGGAGGACCAAAACTTATGTCGAATACATAGAATACGATGTGGTGGACTGTATAAAGAAATATATTTTACACTGTATGTACATGATTAAACACTGAACAAGTACAGTAGATATTACATGCGTGCTATGACACCATGTCCGGTAGCCACTGCTACCTGCTTGCAAGTGAGTCCTGCTTGACGCAGGTAAGAAAACGACCCTTCCTCTTAATGGGTCAACAACCCTCCAGCAGGGGGACCAACTGTCATTAGAGTATGTACAGTGCCAGAGTTGCCAACAGGGCCAATGGGGAGGAGTGAAATTCTGGTAAAATTATGTCCTGACTGACTCACTCACTCATCATCGCCCAGCGAAAACTATTGAAGTTGAAAACATGAAATGTTGGGAATATGTTCGCTGTGTGTTGAAAACGTCAACTAAGGAAGGATTTTTGTTTATACGGGTTCTAAAGGGGTGTTAAGGGGGGGGGGGGGGTAAACGTGCATTTCATTGAATAACTATATCTCATGAGTTGTTTCTTTGGGGACGTGATATTCGGCATATAAGCTAATCATTAAAAATAAGCAGACATATGCCTAAGGGATTATCGATGTGGTATATATTATGAGTTGAAAGGGTGAGAATTGGGAGTTGAAGGATTCTTAACGGAGCGCGTATCTCTTAAACGACGTAGGCAAGAATTTCACCGGAAAAAAACAGCTTAAAATATAAGTAAATAGGTGTTCGACCTTTTTTTCATGAATCCAATGTAATAGGCCCTTGGAGAGGGGTGAAATTCTGGGGGAACTAAACAGGAAAAAAAGTGTTCTAACTGATTAATACAGTCACTCATCACACTCAGGGGGGGGAAGAACAGCTTAAAAATAAGTAAATAGGTGTTCGACCGTTTTTTTTTTCATAAATCCAATTTAAGGGGTTCATAAGAGGGGTGAAATTCTGAAAAATAAATGATAGAAAATGTCCTGACTTACTCACTCACTCATCATCGCCCAGCCAAAATTATTGAAGTTAGAAACATGAAATGTTTGGGTTATGTTCATTGTATGTCGAAAACGACCCTTAATGAAATATTTTCGGATATTCAGGTTCTAAAGGGGTGTTAAGGGGGTAGACCAGCATTTGATTGAATATTAATATCTCCCGGTTGGTTTCCTTGGGCGATGTAATACTCGGCTTAAAAATTCATCATTAAGAATAAGAAGACATATGTCTGAGGGTTTTTCGATGTGGTGATTATTATGAGGTGAAAGGGGTGGAAAGTGGGGGTTGAAGGATTCCTAACGGAGCAAGTATCTCTTAAAAGACAGAGGCAAAAAGTGTAAATCTCAGGGGGAAAAATCAGCTTGAAAAATAAGTAAGTAGCTGTTCGACCATTTTTTCATAAATCCAATTTAAGGGGCCAATGGGGAGGGGTGAAGTTCTGGGGGAAGTACAGGAAAGAAAGTGTCCTAACTGATTGAATCACTTACTCACTCATCAAATTCAGGGGGAAAACACCTTTAAAATAAGTAAATATGTGTTCGACCGTTTTTTTTTCATAAATCCACTAAGGGGCCCATGGGGAGGGTGAAATTCAGGAAGAAAAACGTCCACTAAGGAAGAATTTTCGGATATTCACTCTCATCGTCCAACCAAAACTATTAAAGTGAATGATATTTTGGGGATAGGTTTGTTGTGTGCCGAAAACGTCTACTAAGGAGGGATTTTTGGATATTCATGTTCTAAACGGGTGTGAACGGGGTTAAACCTGCATTTCATTGAATAACAATATGACAAGACTATGACGCGAGCGAAGGTGCGGGTACCTGCTAGTGTAACATAAAAGTAAATTCTGTATAAATATTCCAAGTGGTTATAAATCCACTTTTAAATTTTCTTCCTTAATTTCCTGCTGCGCCCAGAATTTAGAGTTTGTAATTTCATATTTGTTAAAAGTCCTTTATCACGATTGATTACTAAAATATTCTAGTCGAAACCATTTGAATATTTCTTAACAGGTCTTAAACTTGAAATCTTATTGTTCTTGGAACACTTTTAGAGTGGTTGTAATAAATTGCTCTCTTTATCTAGAGTTAAACTACATTCTTTACTCGAAGGAACAAACCTTGCAAACAATTCACATCAATCTCACAATTAATCCTGCTTTGTTGTGTTTATGGCAAAACTTCTGCTAACACTTTACATAAAGTTTACTTTAGCTATTCTTGTAAATTATTAAAGGCGAGTGTAGTTCGGCTTGTCGTGTTAATATACCTTTAAATTGTAGTTTTGCCTAAGTTAGGTTTGTTAATCTTCCCTCTGCCAAACTTCTAATCGGCACTTTGCTGGATAAAAGTTTAGCCTAATTTGAACACAACAATTGGTTTTCGAGTAATTTTGCTTAATTATAACCTCTATCGAAAGCTTTTCCTCTTTCCATATTAAATACAATCGTTCTCTCACCTAGATATCCATCCTTGGAGGGGAATAAAACTATCCCTATTAATTACATTCTCTTCAGCATTTTAGAATACTTCTTGAAACATTTCCCTTTAGCATGGAAAAGAAATAATCAGTTGCCCCTTGTTTGTATTCCCGCCAGTGTCCTGGGTTACTCTATTTCGTGTACGGAAGGGACAGTGCACTTGGTGACTGTTTGCCGGCCGCTGTTTCATGCTTTCATGAATGCTGTCCATCCATCACCTTTTTGGTCGTCCTCGATTCCGTTTCCCTGGTGGAAGCATTTCCATTCCCCACATAATCTTCATCTCTTCTCTTAACATGGCCATACCATCTGAGGCCAACTTCTCTGACTTTCTCAGAAACTTGCACAACGCTAAGTCGTCTCCTAATCACTTCATTTCTCACTTTGTCCAACCTTGTATGTCCACTTGCCCATCTCAGCATACGCATTTCTGCCACGTCCAGTTTTTCTGCCCAACTCCTTGTGATCTGCCAGGTTTCTGCCCCGTATATCATTGCTGGTCTCACCACGGCTTTGTGTACCTTCCCTTTTATCATTATATAAAGTTATATTAAGTACTTGCTTATGCACACTCTTGGTTGTCTTTTTCGCAAGCAAGGCTGGGAATTTCTTGTTAATTTCATCAATTATGCTACGGCATTTTCCTTTGTTATAATTAAATAATTTTTCCATATCCTATTAATAATTAAAATTTGAGGATTAGTGTTCGTTCTCCCATCTTGGGTTTTCCAGCTTGATCCTCCCTATTTTAATTCTAGGTTTTTTATTATTAAAAAGAAAGTTGTTCTCTTTTTGTGGATTCAACTCCTTTTTGCCTAAAATTGTTTATATTCCTAAGCCTTTTCCTTTTTGTCATCATCTTCCCTCCGGTAGTGTTTAAGCTTGGGCTTGACCTAACATACTGTGTACGTCCTAGCTTTTTTTAGGTAGATTTCATTAGAAAGCTAAATATTGCAATGGGTCCCATGTTTCGACTTCCGGAAAATTTCGACATATCTTCGCGTTTCACATCCCCCAGACCCCAAAACCACCGTCAGTTCAAAAGTTTATATATAATTTATGTATATATATATGTATATATGTATATCAGTTTCTTGTGGACACGATAACTGCCGTAATTTTGCACCAATCACTTTGAATTTTTTACATAATATGTATCCCTATAAAATCTCGGTCGAGTTCGTTAATGGGGAAAATTGGTCGAAGGGAGTGAAAATGGGGGGCTTTTGTCGAAAAATTGAAATTTCGCTATAACTCTCTCAATACGTGAAATGTCGAATCCATTCAAAGTTCATAATATGTGTCGGATAAGTGCCAACAATTTATGTCAAATAAGTTTTTTGATAGCACCAACCATTGACCAAAGGGGTGGAAAAAAGTGGGTTTTTCGGAAAACATTAATCATATCTCTCTTAATAGGCACAATATCAAAACCGTACAAAATGGACAATATTCCCCTAATAATTACCTAAAACTTTTGTCTGAAAGAATTTTTGATATGACCCACCATTACGCCAAGGTATGAGAAAAATGATTTCGGAATTATAAGAAAATGCCAAGAGCTATCAGAGGTTGCCATGGCAACACTACTAAATTGATGAGGGATGAGCCGTTGCCATGACAACGCACTTGCACGAGATCAGATTCAGTATTTCCATCTGACTAAGCCGGCCCATTGGTGTTGGGGTAGCGCGCCTGCCTCTCACCCGGAGGCCCCGGGTTCGATCGCTGGCTCCGTCAGGGATTTTAAAACTGACGTGAGGGTTGGAACGGGGTGCACTCAGCCTCGTGAGGACAATTGAGTAGCTGTCTGACAGTGAGACAGCACCCCGATCACGAATACCAATATTAACGGCCGAGGGGACCCGACGCGCTGATCACGCGTCACCCCAATATCTGCAGGCCAAATGGCTGGGCAGCGGTCGCTTGGTCGGCCTTAGCCCGTCATGGGCTGGATGGTGCCAGGGGTTGACTTTGACATCTGACTAAGTGGGAAGCGGCTTCGGTGACGTAACTGGTAGCATGCAGAATGTCTATGCCCAAGGTCGCGGTTTCAAAGCCGGCCGAAGTCGTCGGATTTTCTAAGAGCGCTAAAATCCCTCAGTATGCTTTCCTTTGGAGGGGAAGTTCCAACGTTCGTTACGAGTTGCTGGTTGGGGTGGCATCTAGTAGCCAAGTTCACAGCTAGGTGTCATTGACGGTAGTACCTGGTAGCAACATTAGGAACTACTGCTTGAAATTGACCGTCTGCAGTCCTTACCTGAATTACAGACTAATACATCCATTACAATTCACACCGTTTATCAGACAGATTCTACACTCACCCTAAGTACACGGGGTTAGATGACCGCGTTGTCGCAGCCCCTAAACTGAGGAACCAACCAGAGGTAGATTTCATTAAAAAGCTAACTATTGCAATGGGTACCATGTTTTGACTTCTGGAAAATTTCGACATATCTTCGCGTTTCACATCCCCCAGACCCCAAAACCACCGTCAGTTCAAAAGTTTATATATAATTTATGTATGTATATGTGTAGACTATACATATATATATATGCATATCAGTTTCTTGTGGACACGATAACTGCCGTAATTTTGCACCAATCACTTTGAATATTTTACCGAATATGTATACCTATAAAATCTCGGTCGAGTTCGTTACTGGGCTAAATCGGTCGAAGGGGGTGAAAATGGGGGGCTTTTTTTCGAAAAAGTGAAATATTGCTATAACTCTCTTAATATGTGAAATATCGAATCCGTTCAACGTTCATACTATGTGTCGGATAAAGCCCAAAAAATTATGTTTGAAAAGTTTTTTTTATAGCACCAACTGGAAAAGGGTGTGAGTAGTTAGCACCCCAACTGGGAAAAAGGGGATTGGGATTCGGGCACACAGTGAAATTTAAATAGAGCGATGAGGAAGAGACCAAATATTGATAACCAAGGTTTGATACATTTATTTGATTTGTGAAGTAATAACAAACATTTTCATTTAGAAGAATAATTAAAAGAAGCTAATAAAAATGCAAGGTTTCTCCAGGAAACTTAGAATAAAGAAGAATTATAATAAAAATGCATAAAAAGGCCATATAAAGGCGATTAAAAAAGTATGTTTAAGAAAAATATCTAAAAACAAGCAAGAAGCAAGAAAAAAGGCTTAGCCTTGAAAAATGTATAAACCAAGTGAAGGTAGTTCACGTTACCAATAATTCGATACTTTTGTACTTAGTATTTGGCCCGCAGGAAGCGGGTTGTGATCCAAACGAAGGGTTCCTCTAAGCTGCCTCGGCATGCCTTGCGAGAAAGAGGAATGGTGGCTCCATTGGCGAATTGCACCCCGCCGGAACAGACCTCTTGGTAATGATCTGTCTAGCGGTTTACAATCAATTGTAGTTTCTAATCGCCGAGTTGTAGTGAGTTAGCGGGCTGACTTAGTTGCTGCGGTGAAGGTCGTTGACTCATGCCTCGCCCAGCATGACAGAGTCCGAGCGATGAAGCATGCCGCCTGGCAAGGTTCCAGCCACTCAATGTTTACAAACAGGGCCTTCCCAAGAAGGGCCTTGCTGTGGAACGGCAGGCAGCCGTGGTCAGACTGGTTCAAGCAGGTGGATGTAGACAAGGCCGCAGAACGGCGAAGCGGAGAATTTATAGTGGAAATGACGACAGCGCGTCGAACAATCCAGAATGAAGGCGGGGCGTCAAACAGCCAATCAGCGCACAGCCCAAGCACAATGCGACGGTTGCCGCTGAGATGAGCACAGTACCTCATGAAAAAGTGTGACAGTATGGTGCGTCTAGAAAGACACTTCAGAAAAAGGTGAGTTGACAAGAATAATAAAGAACAACAATTCAAATGAAACGTAAGTTAAGTAAATAATCAGAACACCGTGTTCATACTGCAATTATAACGGGAAAAAATAATGGGGCAAAATTAAACGAGTGTTTCAAACCGTGCGGGAAACATAGCCACAAAAAAAAAAACATTCGCGAAAGCGAACATGCTGGGAGGGGCGAGAAAAAATTGCAGTAAGAAGGCGCAGAAGTTAGGTCTCGCGTGGCAAAGGAGCAATCATAGTGATTGGCCTGAGAAACTGGCCAGCAGAAGTCTGCAGTTTTACCACGCGAATCCTACCATCTCTGCCAGGAAAGCACTCAACAATCCTACCCAAATTCCAGACAAGAGGGGGACTAGGGTCTTTCAAAAGGACCAAGTCCCCAATCTGAAGGTTAGAGCAGGAAACACGCCATTTGCCACGCTGCTGAAGCAAACCGAGGTATTCCAACCTCCAGCGGCGCCAAAAATTGTTGCGCAAACTTTCAATTTTGCGCCAAGAAATGGCTAAAGAAGATGGAGAATTAGAATATAATAAAGATGGAGAGGCAGTCAATGGACCACCGATAAGAAAATGGCCCGGCGTTAATGGTAGAAGATCTGAAGGATCATTAGATAAGGGTGATAAAGGACGAGAATTAATTATGCCCTCAATAAAAATAATTAAGGAGTTAAACTCTTCATGAGATAGGGGGGTGTGGCCACAAACACGTCTAAGGTGTTTCTTGGTGAGTTTCACACAAGACTCCCACCGTCCACCTTGATGGGGCGCATAAGGGGGGATGAAGTGCCACTTGAAATTTCTCTGGTGAGCATAATCAGTAATCCTTTCCAGCGCTGCATTTTGAGTAAGAGCTCTCTTAATTTGCTCAGAAGCTCCGATACATTTTTTAGCATTGTCGGAAAATACTTCTGAAGGAAGCCCTCGGCGAGCAGAAAATCTGGCAAAGGCTGCCAAAAAATAAGCAGTAGAGGCGTTGGTAACTAGTTCTAAGTGTACTGCTCCGGTGACCATACATACAAACAGCGAAATATAGAGTTTTCCACAAATACATCTTTTGGCCTCAGGAGAATTTTTTCTGTAAACAAAAGGCCCGGAATAATCCACCCCCGTAAAGGCAAAAGGTCTAGCAGGCGCAGATCTAAAGTTGGGAAGATCACCCATGAGCTGAGTAGTAATTTTAGGGTTGGATTTAAAACATGGAATGCACTTCCGGATAACAGAGGTAACTTCATGGACTCCGTTTATGGGCCAATACCTTTCCCGAATGATGGAAAGTAATGTACGGGTTCCAGCATGAAGATGCTGGTAATGATACTGACGAATGATTAGAGAAGTGACATGATGCTTTGAAGGAAGAATAATTGGGTGTTTTTTATCCTCAGAAAGATCAGCCAAAGATAAACGTCCTCCCACTCTTAATAAACCATCAGCATCCAAAAAGGGGGCGAGTGAGGAAAGCCTACTCGATTTCTTGAGGGATCGACCTTGAGACAACACCTGACATTCTTCAGAGAATATTTCTTGTTGAGTAAGCCATAAGATTTTTGTAGTGGCTAAACCTAATTCAGAAAGGGTTAAATATGGCTTAGGAAAAAGAGGTTGTTCTACCACAAAATATTTCCAACGAAGGAGATAAGCCATAACCCTCACCAATTTATGAAAAGAGGAATATCGCTGCAAGAGAAGGGGAGAGTCAGAAACGAAATGAGAAGATCCAGTAATCTTACCAACATCTGGCAAGTCTGATAATTCCGGAAGAGGAAAATTTGGCCAAGCGGAAGGTTCTTGTAGAAGCCAAGAAGGACCGTGCCAGTATAATGTCAGGTTAGCCAACATAAGAGGGGAACATCCCCGAGAGATGACATCTGCAGGATTCTCCTTGCCAGATACATGATGCCATTGTTCAAAGTTAGACAATTGTTGTATTTTGGACACTCTATTAGCTACAAACACCTGCCAATGCGAGGAGGGTTTGGCAATCCATGCCAACGTGATGGCTGAGTCACTCCAAAAGTAAGTTTTGCTAAATCGGATTTTCAAAGATTGGCGGATTTTGACCGATAATTCAACCGCCAGAAGAGCAGCACAAAGTTCCAGTCGTGGCAAGGATAAGGATTTAAGAGGAGCCACCTTTGACTTAGTGCAAATTAAATTGGAAAAGAAATATGACTGGTCAAAATTGCGGCAAACAATATACGCACAACACCCATAAGCTTTCAATGAGCTATCGGCAAAGATGTGAAGTTCATATCCTCCACAGGAGGGAAAGGGAATAATCACTCGCGGGATAATGACATTGGAGAGATCTTCCAAGCTATTTCTATAAGAAATCCAATTTTTTTGCAACTCGGAAGGAACTGGTTCATCCCAACCAGTTTTCAAGGACCAAAGTTCTTGCATGAAAAGTTTTGCGGTGACGATAATTGGCGCCAAAAATTGGAGAGGATCAAATATTTTTGCGATCTCAGACAAAATTTGCCGCTTAGTTTGCGGTTTGATGTCACTGAGATTAATTTTGAAAAAGAAAAAATCCTTTTGAGGACTCCAATAGATGCCTAGAGTTTTGATAGAATTACTTTCTTGAAGAAGCTCTACTGAGTCGTTATAGACTGAAGTTAATGGAAATTTGGAAAGAAATTCTTCCGAATTAGAGTTCCACTTGCACAAGGAAAATCCGCCTCCCAAAAGCAAAGCTGTCAAATCTTTAGAGACCTGTAGTGCTTCAGATACTGACTCAAATGAATGAAGAAAATCGTCAACGTAGAATGATGATTTTAACACTTCAGAAGCCTTAGGAGAATACAACGGGCCATCCTGTTCAGCAAGTAATTTCAACGTACGTATGGCTAGAAAAGCAGAGGGCTTTAGTCCATAGGTTAAGGTTTTTAGCCGAAAAATCTTGACAGGTTTAGTAGGCTCGTCGCGCCAAAGAATTCTCTGAAGGTCGCGCTGTTGTTGATCGACCAAAATCTGCCTATACATCTGCTTGATATCAGATATCACTGCGATAGGGAACAAGCGAAAATTCATCAAGACAGAAGAAATGTCAGATTGAATAGGAGGGCCTGATAATAATGTGTCATTCAGAGAAGTTCCATTGGCATCCAAAGCAGAGCCATTAAAGACCACCCTTATGTTTTCCTTTAAAATCTCATTCTTCCAAACTGGATGATGATTGAGGTAAATGACTTCAGATGGGGTATAAGAAGCCTCATCTTTCTTGGTAACAACCTCCATGTGATCAAGTGCCTCATATTCCTCCATAAACGTGGAGTATTGAGCTTTAACAACAGGGTCACGTTTAAATTTGTTTTCCACAGCATAGAGTGCTCTAAGAGCCCTAGGGTGTGTTTCAAATAAAAGAGGTGGATTATCCACTCGGGGCATTGTTACAACAAATCTACCCTCTGAATTGCGTTTGGTTGTTTCACGAAACAGTTTTTCACACATTTCATTTTCAACCGAGGAAGGTGAAACTGAATCTATAGTTTCGATTTTCCAAAATCTTTCTAAGTTGTAATCGAGACTTGTATTGACAAAATGACATTGAGAGAAATTTCGAAACGACTTACGAGGGACCTGACCCGTTACTAACCAACCTAGCTTGGTATGATGAACAAACACTCCAGGTGATATTTTAACCTTAGAGCTAAGGAGACATTGCCAAAATACTTGGGCACTGAGAAGTATGTCTACCGGGGCGCTCGTATTAAATGTTGGGTCCGCCAACTGAATGTTATGAGGAAATTGCCATTTTCTAATTTCAAAAGAAGTACTAGGGGTATTACTGCCAATAGTATCAATGGCAAGGCAATTCAACTGAAATGTTGTGTTAGAATTAACAGCATCTTTGATGTGAACACGAACAAAATGCAAAGATTTAACATTGCTATTGTTAATACCGGTAACCTGAATTAATGTAGGTTGCTTGGGAAGACCAAGTTTCTTAATGAGACGCTCACTTATGAAGTCATGGGTGGCGGCATTATCCAATAGGGCACGTGCTTCAAGCCATCTACCAGAAGAGTCTTGAACTTTTATTAACACGGTTGATAGTAGCACCTGGGAACTACGAATTGAGCTAGAGCTCTGAGTATAAGATTGCGCATTAGCTCCTGGGGATGCATCTTTAGAACATCCAGGGGAAGGAGCCTGACGTGGCTTTTCAAACCTATGAAGCAAGGTATGATGTTGAGCCTTGCAATGGGAGCAAGTATTTTTAGATAAGCAATCAGGCACCATATGCCTGGTTGACAAACAGTTATAGCAATATCTTTTTTGAGCTATTAATTTGCGTCTTTCATCGGTAGAAAGGGCTTTAAAGGCAACGCAGGAATATAACCTGTGAGGTGCTTTACAGAGAATACATTCCGTTGAGTTATGCTGAACAGTAAAGACAGCAGATTTGTTTATTTTGGCACCGACTGGTTTCACAACATTAGATTTGTTATCTGCACTTCCTGACATATGACAGGCTACAGCTGACAAAACCTGACATCTATTATTCATAAACGTAAGCAATGAGCCATAAGTATATGAAGTGTCATTTGTTAGTTCCCTCTCCCATGCCTTTAAAGTTGATGAATCAAATTTAGAAGTAACCAAGTGAACTAAGAATAGATCCCAATGCTCGACTGGTTGATTCAACCGTGCCAATGCTCTGACGTGTAGTTGGACCGTGTCACTTAAGGCTCGCAGTGTTGACAAGCTGTCAGCTCGCAATGCGGGCAGGTTAAATAAGGCTTGAATGTGCCTCTGTAAACATAATTTTTCATTGCCATAACGGCCTTTAAGAAGCTCGATAGCAATGTTATAGTTTTCTCCTGTTAAGGGAAGTTCTCTTATAAGTTGAAGGGGTGGCCCCTGCAAAATGGATTTTAAGTAATGAAATTTCTGAATTTCCGGAAGTGTGGCATTATTATGTACTAATGAACTGAACAATTCAAAGAATGATTGCCACATCTCTTCCTTTCCTGAAAAATGCGGAATTTCAATTTTAGGTAGCAATGGTTTGATACCATTCCCATGGTCGCTAATTCTTCCTTGAGTTTCCTCTACCTTCAACGCCAGGGTCAAAGTTCTTACTAATGCCACAGCCTGAGCGTGTGTATCAAAGTAATTACTCTCTACTTCTTCCCTATCTGATTGATGTTCTGGACTTTTGATTTCAATTTCAAGTTGCACGAGATCATATTTCTCGTACGCCTGTTCAAAAGCTTTTAAACGCTGAGATATAATATCAAGATTTTGTTCCTCTTTCGGTAGAGTGGCTAGATATTTTTGAAAACGGGTGAGTTGACCTTTGTAGGCCGCCCGAGAGTTTAACAGTTTATCGTCTATTATTACTGGCATGGCTGGGAAGTTGGAATAACTCACCTACCAAAGCTGCTTGCGGCACCAGACGGACCTGCTTTCCAGAAAGAAACCAGTTATGGAGTAAGCTGGGATTGTCTCCGCTTTCCCGCAGATCTCCTGCGCTAGCCACGATATACTGAAATGTATAAGGCAAATATTAGATTACACAAGTTCTGGTTTTTTTTTTGGAATAGAATTTGTGGTCTCAGAATAAAGGTTCTGGGTTTGATCCCGGGTTTCGGCACCATGGAAAAGGGTGTGAGTAGTTAGCACCCCAACTGGGAAAAAGGGGATTGGGATTCGGGCACACAGTGAAATTTAAATAGAGCGATGAGGAAGAGACCAAATATTGATAACCAAGGTTTGATACATTTATTTGATTTGTGAAGTAATAACAAACATTTTCATTTAGAAGAATAATTAAAAGAAGCTAATAAAAAATGCAAGGTTTCTCCAGGAAACTTAGAATAAAGAAGAATTATAATAAAAATGCATAAAAAGGCCATATAAAGGCGATTAAAAAAGTATGTTTAAGAAAAATATCTAAAAACAAGCAAGAAGCAAGAAAAAAGGCTTAGCCTTGAAAAATGTATAAACCAAGTGAAGGTAGTTCACGTTACCAATAATTCGATACTTTTGTACTTAGTATTTGGCCCGCAGGAAGCGGGTTGTGATCCAAACGAAGGGTTCCTCTAAGCTGCCTCGGCATGCCTTGCGAGAAAGAGGAATGGTGGCTCCATTGGCGAATTGCACCCCGCCGGAACAGACCTCTTGGTAATGATCTGTCTAGCGGTTTACAATCAATTGTAGTTTCTCATCGCCGAGTTGTAGTGAGTTAGCGGGCTGACTTAGTTGCTGCGGTGAAGGTCGTTGACTCATGCCTCGCCCAGCATGACAGAGTCCGAGCGATGAAGCATGCCGCCTGGCAAGGTTCCAGCCACTCAATGTTTACAAACAGGGCCTTCCCAAGAAGGGCCTTGCTGTGGAACGGCAGGCAGCCGTGGTCAGACTGGTTCAAGCAGGTGGATGTAGACAAGGCCGCAGAACGGCGAAGCGGAGAATTTATAGTGGAAATGACGACAGCGCGTCGAACAATCCAGAATGAAGGCGGGGCGTCAAACAGCCAATCAGCGCACAGCCCAATCACAATGCGACGGTTGCCGCTGAGATGAGCACAGTACCTCATGAAAAAGTGTGACAGTATGGTGCGTCTAGAAAGACACTTCAGAAAAAGGTGAGTTGACAAGAATAATAAAGAACAACAATTCAAATGAAACGTAAGTTAAGTAAATAATCAGAACACCGTGTTCATACTGCAATTATAACGGGAAAAAATAATGGGGCAAAATTAAACGAGTGTTTCAAACCGTGCGGGAAACATAGCCACAAAAAAAAAACATTCGCGAAAGCGAACACCAACCATTGACCAAAGGGGTGGAAAAAAGTGGTTTTTTCGGGAAACATTAATCATATCTCTCTTAATAGGCACAATATCAAAACCGTACAAAATGGACAATATTCCCCTAATAATTACCTAAAATTTTGTCTGAAACAATTTTTGATATGACCCACCATTATGCCAAGGGATGAGAAAAATGATTTCGGAATTATAAGAAAATGCCAAGAGCTATCAGTGGTTGCCATGGCAACACTACTAAATTGATGAGGGATGAGCCATCAGACGTTGCCAAGATAACGCACTTGCACGAGATCATATTCAGAATTCCATCTAAGTGTGAAGCGGCTTCGGCGACGTAACTGGTAGCAAGCATGCTGAATGTCTATGCCCAAGGTCGCGAGTTCAAAGCCGGCCGAAGTCGTCGGATTTTCTAAGAGCGCTAAAAATCCCTCAGTATGCTTTCCTTTGGAGGGGAAGTTCCAACGTTCGGTGCGAGTTGCTGGCTGCGGTGGCATCTAGTAGCCAAGTTCACAGGTAGGTGTCGTTGACATTAGTACCTGGTAGCAACATTAGGAACTACTGCTTGAAATTGACCGTCTGCAGTCCTTACCTGAATTACAGACTAATACAGCCATCCCTAAGTACACGGGGTTTCATGACCGCGTTGTCGCAGCCCCTAAACTGAGGAACCAACCAAAATCTCTGCGGGAGATATAATTTTGCGTGAAGAAGTAACAGACCGTTACATAGTTACACATCAGTGTCGAAACCTTGCATAAGGACAGTGTGACCACAAGTATAAAAATGGACCCCAAATGACAAGAAGGTTACCGTTCCCATAAGACAATAAAATGTTTAAAATAAGCATAAAATGACGAAAAACAAAGTTAATTAAGCTCCAATTATAAAATACCTTCTCGCAATAAATGAGGTCTGATCCTTCTAAGAAAACCTGCATATACTGCCTATTTTCGCCTATCCCCAAGTTTGTCCGGTGAAATCTACCTCCGCCTTCCGGCGTGCCGAGAGGACTTTTTTAAAATCTGAATTAAAGTTTGTGGCATTTGATCCATGAGTTGCAACATTAATGAACCATCCAACCTGTCGCCCGGGCCTGGCGTTGGCTGCATTTTATAGCTACTGCCGCCCGCTCCACTGATCCTCACAGGTAACGGGCACTGTTTGTGCCGCTGTTGTCCATCACTGTATTGTTACGGCTGTGGGTTTGTTTTGTCGCCTCGCCGCGTGAGTCACCGCCGCCCCCGGGCTGTGCTCTGCCTCTATGTATTACCTGCGCCTTACGCAACAGGGCTACTAGGACAAAAGGGATGGTCCAGAATATTCGTGACCCAGCCAGTGATGGAAATCTCGAGAAGTCGTGAATCATGGACGGGTCTAGAAGCATTCAGTGAGTCACCAGCCTGCTATATAAGAGCGACCTGGCCAGCGAGGTGGACAGTGTTTTCGAGCTAGTGCGTGCTTTTACCTGAGTGACAGTTGTTGGTGACGTGACTTGCGAAACCTTAGTGAAGCTGATTCTCTTGACAGTGTGAAGCCTACAGAGAGGAACTGTGTCTTGAGCGAGTGTGTTTTCCAGTGCAACAGAGGTTAGTGTGGTGAATTGCGAAAACACCGTGGGCTGTTTCCCTAGCCAGCGGACAGCGAAGCAGAGTGTAGTGGTGAGTGACCGGCTATCGTAAATAACTGAAGCTTGTGTATTCAAGGAAATGTTGCAGGTAGTTCTACCGAGGCCACCGGTCCCATTAGGAGGGATTAACTTCTTTGGCTTATTGACAAGTGAAAGGGAAGTGTTCCCTACAAGAGAAAACTAGAAACTAGAGTGAGATACTATGCTTGTATTTGCTATTTGTGTGGTGTATCTTTCTGGCCCGCAATAAAGCTAATACGTTTCTTTAAAGGAACAATTTGTGTAGTGTCTTCTACCCACCGTAATCCAGTTAACGGAAGTGCCACTAGGGGGTGGCACGTAACAGTATTATCTGACTGATTCTCGCTGGTAGCGGGTACGAATTGTCCTGATGTTGTCTCTCGCCTGGAGATCTGGTAATGGGTACGAGTTTTGTCCTATTTTTTTTTTTATCCAAGGGAGTAATTCCGCTCCCGCACTGAAATCACTTATACTAAATTTTCTGATTATTCTATTAGTACTATTTTGGGTTTTGATTAAGTGCGGATATGGATAATACAGCGTTCTAAATTTTCTGATCTGAGAATGCAGGTGCAAGCTCCTTTCAATGTTCCATAACATTGCAGTTGCAAGATATTATGTGAAGAACTTTATCACACGGAGCGGTGTGGAGGGATTTGCTAATTATCAAACACTCAAGGTTGCAGGCATCTAGAATCACGAATGTTTGGTAGGATCACTTAATTATGATATATTCGGTTTGCTTACATTATTCACCCGCAACATTGGCAAGGAATATAATGGCCTTGGCATAATCGCCAGCGCCACCTGATCTGTTGGCAAGTCTATAATTGCGAAAATCGTTCTATCCACAGAGATAAATTGCAGCATCCTCTGTTGAGGGTCCGGCCCCGTGGTGTTTCACCCTGAGGCCCCTAGTTCGATTCCTGGCTCCGTCAGGGATTTTAGAAAATGACGTGAGGGCTGGAACGGTGTACACTCAGCCTCGTGAGGAAAATTGAGTAGCTGTAGGACAGTGAGGCAGCGCCCCCGTCACGAAAACCAAGATTAACGGCCGAGGGGACCCGATGCACTGACCACGCGTCGCCCCAATATCTGCAGGCCAAATGGCGGTCGCTTGGTAGGCCTAGGCTCAATAATGTTTCACTGACTGGTATTGTGTCGAATGTAGCCTACTACTGTATCACCAAGAGTATGATGGAATTCAGAAATGTGGGAGGTGTCAACTGGGGATTTTGCGTTGATATCTGCCATCTTAAGCGCCTTTGTGTTTGATGATGATGATAATTGTTGTTTTAAGGGTCCTAACATCTAGGTTATCGGCCCCTGATGGTTTGGGTGATCGTGAAGATGAAAATGAAATGCAAACTTAAAACTAAAACTAACTACTAACTTATATACTAGAAGAAGAAATGGAAAACTAAAGGAGAATAAGGCAAATAACGACAGGAGGAAAAGAAATGCCCTCAACCCTCGAAGAATGCGGATTGAGGGACTTGGAAGGAAGGAGAGCCATGAAAGGCAGATAGGAAAGTGAAAGAGGAGAGGGTCTTCCCCACAGGTAAGGGACAAAAAGGGGAAACCAGACCCAGCTCAGGAATCCCTCGGGGTCGCCAACTCCCGTACTCACCAGCCGTGAGCCCCTGAGGGTGTAGCATTATCTAGGGTGCACCAAAAGTGGTGGGGATGCATACACCCGACCTCCTTGCGGGCCTTAAGCAGAAGGCAGGAGATAACATGAAAAGAAAAAGAACGCTCACCCCTCACAGAAGGAGGGAATCAGAAAAGATGAGACAAGGGCCAATTAAGGCGGAAAAGGAAGAGACTCCCTAGGCCTCGGAAGAGAACAAGAGTTGACCAAGTGAGGTCGACAGGAAAGAAGACAGAGAGGAGCCCGGCACAAGTAAGTGGAAGCAATGCCGGACTCAGCTGGGGCCCCGTGGTCGCCAACCCACGTCCCACTAGATGTGAGCCCCTGGGGGGGTCTTTGTGTTTCTTACGCTCATATGTGATAGGAGCCTAGTTCAATTATCATGGGACATAAAAGCAAATAGGATTAAGTTATGCAGATTCGTATATAATGTGAAGGCCTTATTTGAATAGTGGTACACCTCCTATTGTGTTCCTGTTGATATGCAGTGCTTTCAATATAAATGAGTGGTGAAACTATGCATTGTGGTGCACTCTCTTTGCAAAATAACATTATTTATAATTCTTCTTCTTCTTTTTTCGTTTTGCCCATTATAGAGCGCGCTTGAACTTGTTTTTCGGCTTGATGATATTCGCCTTCCTATCTTGCCAAAATCTCTTCATGAAGTCACTGTGCTGCTTCTTCCGTTCTTCTGTCCCCTTGGTTCCAGTCCTGCCACTAGTTTTCACCCTAGACTTGTGCTTTGTTACTGCGGTCCTGAAGACTTTGCGGTTTCTCAGAATATTTTCTCCGATGTTCAACTCTTGCAGGTCCTCTCTTGATCCATCCAGCCAGGCTATCCTTGACTTCTGAGAATTTATTACATTGAATAACCTTTTTGTAAGTCTATAATCGTCCATCCTGAAGAGGTGTCCATAAAATGTTAAACGTCTTCTTCGTACAGTGTTGCTGAAACTATCTGTGTGACGGTATAGATCTGAATTTCGTCTTTTAATCCAAATTCCGTTTTCTTGTGTGGGGCCGAATATTTTTCTAAGAATTTTATTTATAATTATAATAATGAAAAATGTAGAAACTCATAAAAGTAAAATATAGTTTTTCCCTATAAAGGGTTAATCTATGAATAAATTTCAGCGAGGAAGAAAAAACTAAATCTTCCCTTTTCTTCAAGAATTCCGTATTTATGTTGAAGAGTTGAGCAGAATATTTCAGTCTTAAGTCGTCATCAGCCAGCTACTTCTTCGGGAGGTACTTCATGGGTGTTAAGTACCGCTTCTTCAATGCCCCGAGTTCTCGAGTTGTTTTCAGTATGTGTTTTGTATCACACGCACATGCCAAGATCATATATATTATTTCAGTAGTATAGATCCTTCCTGCGGCACTCACAAGCGACCAATCGTGACAAATGAGCAATCACATGAAAGAGAATAGACATTAGCAGTGACGAATTGCACTCTAATTTCATTCTTTAAAAGATGACATTAAAAAAAATACGAAGTGTGCGATTTGCAGATACTGTTTCTGTAGGAAAATACGCTCCATAATTGCTGTCCACTTCACATTTTGGCCGCTGTGACGCCTATTTCATGTCATTTTAACATTCTGAGGTATTTCCTTTATCATTTTGCGTTTTTTTTTCATAAAGAGTAAATCAAAGAAATGAGTACTCAAATCGTATAATTTCATAATATCGAATAACCGGTGAGTGTTATGATGATCCAATTTTCAGTGATTGCCTTCTTAAGTTAGGGAACGTAGAACTTAGAATTCTAACTGAAATGTTAAGTGCTCCATAATCATTTGGTTGAAATAAAATCATAACAACCTATCTCCTTAAGTCTCTCATTATAAACCTATTGGGGAAAGTGTGGTTTATGATTCCTCGCATGGGTCCGCTGGTAACTTATAATTTAGGCCAAAATTGCCGACGGTCCATTTTGGTAGGTCAGTGCAGGCCTTTGTCAAATATTCCCGTAACGTTATGCCGGCGCTCTTCAGAAACATTTTGATATGAAGAAAGCATTCCGATAAGCGTAGGATATGAATTTGGCAAATATTGGTATTAATTGTTACTGCCTCGAAAGCCTACATGATGAGATCTATGAATCTTATCTGTGCAACAGTGTCCACTTTACAATACAATACACTACTCCACATTACTCCTAGTTGTGATTGTGATACATGTTTCGGCTGCTACTAAAGCCTTCATCAGTCATTACACATGACATGTCGATTAAAACTGTACAAATTCACAGGCGTCATCAATATTCAAATAGAAATGAAATTCTTAAATAACACAGGCCTACAAAAAAATATTGTTTTTTTAGTGCCGGGGATTTTGTAACTGATTTTAGGTATACTTGGGTGGCTGAATCTAAATATGAAATCAATTTTCCGGTAACAGCTCTATTTTTTTTAGATATCAGTTTTCCTCTATACCTCTATTTCTTTAGACCTGTGTTGTTTTTATGTGCAATTTTACACGAAATGTGCAGTTCTAAGTCCATTTTGTGCAATTCGCAATCATAATATACAACAAGGCCAATAAGTGTTGATGCCGCGTGGTCCTTTGGACCCATTCGCGCAGAAGAAAAAGAAGAAGAATATACAACATGGATGTTGGGGAAAAATGTTATTAACGACCCCTTAGTTGAACGAGAGAAAATAATCTTTCCTCTGTTGAGGTTGGCTAAAAATGTCATTTTGTTATCTATGGAACTTGGCAACCCGCTGCTCTTTTGTTTTAAAAAAATCTACACTGCGGTGAAGTCGTTACGTGAAAAATAAATGTAAGTTATGTCTGTTTTATTTATTCAATTGAACAATACAATCTAATAGAATCTCATAGAAGTTATCTAAAAATATAAAAGAAAAGATTACTTCAACAGGTCATGGGCTTCAAACACGCTCATCGAGCTAAGAGGATCGTGAAAATCAAGAAATAAGAATTAGCAAGACCAGCGTCCCAGCAAACGATGACTCAAGAAGATAGTGTGGGTGAGCTTATAGGTTTTAACCATTCTAAAATAAATGCAGATAACTCTATTTTATGGGAGCTAGATTTAACAACGCTGCTCCGATCCAGGCATCTCCTATCTTTCCTGAAAGGAACTGCTACAAAACCAGATACGGATAAGGCAAAGGAGTTGGAACAATGGTAGACCAAGGATGCCAAAGTTAGGTACTACATTCTCAAGACAATAAATTACTCTTTGAAACCTCGAGTGCTAACTTGTGAAACGTCAAAATCGATGTTCGATCTCCTAACAAAAATATACAAGAGAGACACCGAACAACAGAAGTATCAGCTATTGTCATCTTTCTGCGGATACAAGTATGATAACAACAAAACCCTCATGCAAAATATATCTGAAGTAAGAAATCTAGTGGCAAGACTCAGGAGTCTAAAAGAAGACATTAGTGAACAGATGGTAATCACCAAAATAATTACCACTCTGCCAGGCCAATACAGATATTTTAATACAGTGTGGGAGGCCACATCCGCTGCGGAGAGAACCCTGGAAAATCTCATTTCAAGACTTATGATACAAGAAGAATCAAATACAACTGTAGAACTCAATGTAGCTTTCAAGACTGAAAAGAAATCCAACAATCCAAGTCAAGTGAAATGCTACAAGTGCAACAAGATTGGACATAAAGCTAACAACTGCCCTCCTAACAGGCAAGACCAGGGAAGGTCAAAACAGAAGCAACAGCAGCAAGCTTCAGGAAAAAGTGATCTACAGTGTAAAAGTTGTAATAAAGGTGGACACGAAACCTCTGACTGCTATGCAGGTAAAACTTTTGAACCATGCAAATATTGTGGGTTAGACAATCATCCACATTGGTATTGCCACAGAGAGAAGCTGCGTAGAAAAAGGGTTCAAAATAAAGAACAGGAGCTATACGTGGTTGAAAAACAATGCTATACAACAGAAGAAAAATCTGGAGAAGAGTTTCTTGAAGAGTTTGTTGTGGATAGTGGATGCACGAGCCATATGACCAAACAAGATGCGCTGCTCACCAACAGGAGAACAACTGAGCCTCAAAATATAAAAGTTGCAAAGAAAGGTGGGACTATGGTCACTGAACTTGAAGGAGACATTGAAACCAAAGATATCATATTTCAGAATGTCTCATATGTGCCTGAGCTGAGTAGAAATCTACTGTCAGTGAACTGTGTCACAAATGGAGGTGGAACAGTTCTGTTCAAAGGCAACCAAGTTAAAATATTTGACAAAAATGAAAATGCCTTAATGACAGGCAGTAAAAATGAAGTAGGTCTGTTCGTGATAGACATGAAAAACAACTTGGAAGCTCACGTGACAAAGAAAGAAGAAACAAATACCGCCATGATGTGGCATCGGAAGATGGGCCATATCAGTACAAGATATCTGAAGAAACTGCCAGAACTCAGCCAAG
The DNA here is from genome assembly GCA_946902985.2 of Meconema thalassinum. Taxonomy (NCBI): domain Eukaryota; kingdom Metazoa; phylum Arthropoda; class Insecta; order Orthoptera; family Tettigoniidae; genus Meconema; species Meconema thalassinum. Next base: position 21,843,000 of record OX336392.1, read on the forward strand.
GACTACCAAGCAGCCTGTCAAAATGTGCGGAAATCAAGTGTGATGTGTGCACAGAAGCTAAACAAGTAAGAGTTCCTTTCAATACTGTGATAGCAAGAGCTACACGCCCATTGTAGATAATACATAGCGATGTATGTGGAAAGCTTGATCCGCCAACATACAATGGCAAACATTATTTCATGACAGTGCTAGATGACTACACTCATTTCCTGGAAGTGTACCTTCTAGAGACAAAGGATGAAGCTGATGAATATCTGCATGAATACATCACTACAGCTCAAGCTAAATTCAACATGAAAGTGCACAAACTGAGGATTGACAATGGTGGCGAGTACAACAGTGATTTCATCAAACATTGGTGCAAGAAAAATTGAACAGTGCTGGATAATACTATTCCTCATACTCCAGAACTGAACGGGAAAGCGGAGCGCATGAACAGGACCCTGCTTAATAAACTCAGAGCTATGCTACTTGATGCCCAACTAGAAAATGACATGTGGGGGCATGCCGTCCAATCAGCTGCATATCTCCTCAACAGGAGTCCATCCTCCGCCTGTGAGAAGACACCAGCAGAACTATGGTATGGCAGGAAACCAGTCCTGTCAGGAATGTTCATCTTCGGGCAAGAAGTGTACTCAAAAGTAGTACGAACGAACATGAAACTCAACAGTCCTCAGGTAGTGTATTGTATCGTAACACGGACACGTACAATGCAACAGTCCTCAGGTAGTGTATTGTATCGTAACACGGACACGTACAATGCAACAGTCCTCAGGTAGTGTATTGTATCGTAACACGGACACGTACAATGCAACTCTCCTCAGGTAGTGTATAGTATCGTAACACGGACACGTACAATGCAACAGTCCTCAGGTAGTGTATAGTATCGTAACACGGACACGTACAATACAACTGCCCTCAGGTAGTGTATTGTATCGTAACACGGACACGCACAATGCAACTCTCCTCAGGTAGTGTATTGTATCGTAACACGGACACGCACAATGCAACTCTCCTCAGGTAGTGTATTGTATCGTAACACGGACACGTACAATGCAACAGTCCTCAGGTAGTGTATTGTATCGTAACACGGACACGTACAATGCAACTCTCCTCAGGTAGTGTATTGTATCGTAACACAGACACGTACAATGCAACTCTCCTCAGGTAGTGTATTGTATCGTAACACGGACACGTACAATGCAACTCTCCTCAGGTAGTGTATTGTATCGTAACATGGACACGTACAATTCAACTCTCCTCAGGTAGTGTATAGTATCGTAACACGGACACGTACAATGCAACTCTCCTCAGGTAGTGTATTGTATCGTAACACGGGCACGTACAATGCAAAAGTCCTCAGGTAGTGTATTGTATCGTAACACAGACACGTACAATGCAACTCTCCTCAGGTAGTGTATTGTATCGTAACATGGACACGTACAATGCAACTCTCCTCAGGTAGTGTATAGTATCGTAACACGGACACGTACAATGCAACAGTCCTCAGGTAGTGTATTGTATCGTAACACAGACACGTACAATGCAACTCTCCTCAGGTAGTGTATTGTATCGTAACACAGACACGTACAATGCAACAGTCCTCAGGTAGTGTATAGTATCGTAACACGGACACGTACAATGCAACTCTCCTCAGGTAGTGTATTGTATCGTAACATGGACACGTACAATTCAACTCTCCTCAGGTAGTGTATTGTATCGTAACACAGACACGTACAATGCAACAGTCCTCAGGTAGTGTATAGTATCGTAACACGGACACGTACAATGCAACTCTCCTCAGGTAGTGTATTGTATCGTAACATGGACACGTACAATTCAACTCTCCTCAGGTAGTGTATTGTATCGTAACACAGACACGTACAATGCAACTCTCCTCAGGTAGTGTATAGTATCGTAACATGGACACGTACAATGCAACTCTCCTCAGGTAGTGTATTGCATCGTAACACGGACACGTACAATGCAACAGTCCTCAGGTAGTGTATTGTATCGTAACACGGACACGCACAATGCAACTCTCCTCAGGTAGTGTATTGTATCGTAACACAGACACGCACATTGCAACTCTCCTCAGGTAGTGTATTGTATCGTAACACAGACACGCACATTACAACTCTCCTCAGGTAGTGTATTGTATCGTAACACAGACACGCACATTGCAACTCTCCTCAGGTAGTGTATTGTATCGTAACACAGACACGTACAATACAACTGCCCTCAGGTAGTGTATTGTATCGTAACACAGACACACACAATGCAACTCTCCTCAGGTAGTGTATTGTATCGTAACACAGACACGTACAATGCAACTCTCCTCAGGTAGTGTATTGTATCGTAACACAGACACGCACATTGCAACTCTCCTCAGGTAGTGTATTGTATCGTAACACAGACACGCACATTGCAACTCTCCTCAGGTAGTGTATTGTATCGTAACACGGACACGTACAATGCAACAGTTCTCAGGTAGTGTATTGTATCGTAACACGGACACGTACAATGCAACTCTCCTCAGGTAGTGTATTGCATCGTAACACGGACACGTACAATGCAACAGTCCTCAGGTAGTGTATTGTATCGTAACACGGACACGTACAATGCAACAGTCCTCAGGTAGTGTATTGTATCGTAACAGGGACACGCACAATGCACCTCTCATCAGGTAGTGTATTGTATCGTAACACGGACACGTACAATGCAACTATCCTCAGGCAGCGTATTGAATCGTAACACGGACACGTACAATGCAACTTTCCTCAGGTAGTGTATTGTATCGTAACACGGACACGTACAAAGCAACTCTCCCCAGGTAGTGTATTGCATCGTAACATGGACACGTACAATTCAACTCTCCTCAGGTAGTGTATTGTATCGTAACACGGACACGTACATTGTAACTCTCCTCAGGTAGTGTATTGTATCGTAACACGGACACGTACACTGCAACTCTCCTCAGGTAGTGTATTGTATCGTAACACGGACACGCACAATGCACCTCTCATCAGGTAGTGTATTGTATCGTAACACGGACACGCACAATGCACCTCTCATCAGGTAGTGTATTGTATCGTAACACGGACACGTACACTGCAACTCTCCTCAGGTAGTGTATTGTATCGTAACACGGACACGCACAATGCACCTCTCATCAGGTAGTGTATTGTATCGTAACACGGACACGCACAATGCAACTCTCCTCAGGTAGTGTATTGTATCGTAACACGGACACGTAGATTACAACTCACCTCAGGTAGTGTATTGTATCGTAACACGGACACGTACAATGCACCTCTCCTCAGGTAGTGTATTGTATTGTAACATGGACACGCACAATGCAACTTTCTTCAGGTAGTGTATTGTATCGTAACACAGACACGTACAATGCACCTCTCCTCAGGTAGTGTATTGTATTGTAACATGGACACGTACAATGCAACTTTCTTCAGGTAGTGTATTTTATCGTAACACAGTTACGTACAATGCAACTCTCCTCAGGTAGTGTATTGTATCGTAACACGGACACGCACAATGCAACAGTCCTCAGGTAGTGTATTGTATCGTAACACGGGCACGTACAATGCAACAGTCCTCAGGTAGTGTATTGTATTGTAACACGGACACGCACAATGCAACTCTCATCAGGTAGTGTATTGTATCGTAACACGGACACGCACAATGCACCTCTCATCAGGTAGTGTATTGTATCGTAACAGGGACACGCACAATGCAACAGTCCTCAGGTAGTGTATTGTATCGTAACACGGACACGTACAATGCAACAGTCCTCAGGTAGTGTATAGTATCGTAACACGGGCACGTACAATGCAACAGTCCTCAGGTAGTGTATTGTATCGTAACAGGGACACGTACAATGCAACAGTCCTCAGGTAGTGTATTGTATCGTAACACGGACACGCACAATGCACCTCTCATCAGGTAGTGTATTGTATCGTAACAGGGACAAGCACAATGCAACATTCCTCAGGTAGTGTATTGTATCGTAACAGGGACACGCTCAATGCAACTCTCATCAGGTAGTGTATTGTATCGTAACAGGGACACGCTCAATGCAACTCTCATCAGGTAGTGTATTGTATCGTAACAGGGACACGCTCAATGCAACTCTCATCAGGTAGTGTATTGTATCGTAACATGGACACGTACAATGCACCTCTCCTCAGGTAGTGTATAGTATCGTAACACGGACACGTACAATGCAACATTCCTCAGGTAGTGTATTGTATTGTAACACGGACACGCACAATGCAACTCTCATCAGGTAGTGTATTGTATCGTAACAGGGACACGCACAATGCAACATTCCTCAGGTAGTGTATTGTATCGTAACAGGGACACGCACAATGCAACATTCCTCAGGTAGTGTATTGTATCGTAACAGGGACACGCACAATGCACCTCTCATCAGGTAGTGTATTGTATCGTAACAGGGACACGCACAATGCAACATTCCTCAGGTAGTGTATTGTATCGTAACAGGGACACGCACAATGCACCTCTCATCAGGTAGTGTATTGTATCGTAACAGGGACACGCACAATGCACCTCTCATCAGGTAGTGTATTGTATCGTAACAGGGACACGCACAATGCAACATTCCTCAGGTAGTGTATTGTATCGTAACATGGACACGTACAATGCACCTCTCCTCAGGTAGTGTATAGTATCGTAACAGGGACACGCACAATGCAACTCTCCTCAGGTAGTGTATAGTATCGTAACACGGACACGCACAATGCAACAGTCCTCAGGTAGTGTATTGTATCGTAACAGGGACACGCACAATGCAACAGTCCTCAGGTAGTGTATAGTATCGTAACAGGGACATGCACAATGCAACATTCCTCAGGTAGTGTATAGTATCGTAACACGGACACGCACAATGCAACAGTCCTCAGGTAGTGTATTGTATCGTAACACGGACACGTACAATGCAACAGTCCTCAGGTAGTGTATTGTATCGTAACACGGACACGCACAATGCAACTCTCCTCAGGTAGTGTATAGTATCGTAACAGGGACACGCACAATGCAACTCTCCTCAGGTAGTGTATTGTATCGTAACAGGGACACGCACAATGCAACATTCCTCAGGTAGTGTATAGTATCGTAACACGGACACGCACAATGCAACAGTCCTCAGGTAGTGTATTGTATCGTAACACGGACACGTACAATGCAACAGTCCTCAGGTAGTGTATTGTATCGTAACACGGACACGCACAATGCAACAGTCCTCAGGTAGTGTATAGTATCGTAACAGGGACACGCACAATGCAACATTCCTCAGGTAGAGTATTGTATCGTAACACGGACACGCACAATGCAACATTCCTCATGTAGTGTATTGTATCGTAACACGGACACGCACAATGCAACAGTCCTCAGGTAGTGTATTGTATCGTAACAGGGACACGCACAATGCAACATTCCTCAGGTAGTGTATAGTATCGTAACAGGGACACGCACAATGCAACATTCCTCATGTAGTGTATTGTATCGTAACACGGACACGTACAATGCAACAGTCCTCAGGTAGTGTATAGTATCGTAACAGGGACACGCACAATGCAACATTCCTCATGTAGTGTATTGTATCGTAACACGGACACGTACAATGCAACAGTCCTCAGGTAGTGTATTGTATCGTAACAGGGACACGCACAATGCAACATTCCTCAGGTAGTGTATTGTATCGTAACATGGACACGTACAATGCAACTCTCCTAAGGTAGTGTATTGTATCGTAACACGGACACGTACAATGCAACTCTCCTCAGGTAGTGTATTAGAACGCAATACGAGCACGAGCAGGGGGACAAAATCATATAATATATTGTAATGCACCACGAACACCAGCCGATGGGAACTATCTGATATTGTATTGTACCACAACTTGAACATGAAAAGATCGTCATTATCTGGTATTGTATTATAACGCAATATGAACACGAACCGAGCGACATAATCAGATATTATATTGTAACGCAACAAGAACACGAGCAGCCAACACTATCAGATAGTATATTGTAACGCAACACGAACACGAGCAGAGCGACACAATCAGGTATTGTATTGTAACGCAACACGAACACGTACAATGCAACATTCCTCAGGTAGTGTATTGAAACGTGACACGAACACGACCAGAGTGACACTATCAGTTAGTTTATTGTAACGCAACACGAACCCGAGGAGAGTGACACTATCAGTTAGTGTATTATAACGCACCGCCGGAAGAGGTTGGACGTAGTGCTGACACCCCGCTCTGTAAAAAGGCCAAGATGCGAAACTTCAACGAAAGAAAGCCGGACTGATTAATGGAGATAAACTTGGCATTGAAAAGGACAATGATAATGGACCATCAGTACATGAAAGAAAGAAAATAAATATAAAGCGTAAGTCAGATTTATATATTTGAACCTGGAATGTCAGATCTTTGTATCGCTCAGGAGCCATGAAAATGCTGCTGAACCAAACAATGAAGCTGGAGCAGAGTATGAACGCTCTACAAGAAGTAATGTGGACCGGAAGTGGAATTCTAGAAAAGCGAAAAGCTAGTATATTCTATAGCTGTAGCGAGGAGAAGCACGAGTTCGGCACAGGTTTTGTGGTACAGCACCAGCTAAAGCACGTTGTGATTGGGTTTTCACCTATTAATCCAAGACTGTCAGTACTCAGGATAAAGGGTAAATTCTTTCACTACTCTATAATTAACGCCCATGCTCCAACAGAAGAATCTGAGGAAGAAGAGAAAAATCGTTTTATGAACTTTTGGAAAGAACATATGATGGTTGCCCAGGCCATGACATTAAAATAGTAGCTGGTGATCTAAATGCTCAGGTGGGAAGGGAACAGATATATGAGCCAACTATTGGACCCCACAGCAAGCATACTGTAAGCAAAGATAATGGAACGAGACTTATATTATTTGCAGCATCTAGAAATAGGGTTGTGGGCTCCTCCTTGTTCCAACACAAAGACATACATAAAGGAACGTTGACATCGCCGGATGGAAACATGGTTAACCAGATCGATCATGTGTTGATAGATGCAAGGCACAAATCAGATCTCTTGGATGTGAGGAGCCTCAGATATCCAAATATAGACTCAGACCACTTAATGGTACGGGCGCGAATTAGGGCTAGGATTTCTAGTGAATTCAAGGGAGCCCGACCCAACAATCCTAAATATAGTACAACAGCTCTAGAATACTCTGAAGTCAGAAAGCAGTACCAGGAGAGGATAATACAGATTCTTGAAAATACTGAAGAGTGCAACGACATCGAGTGTCAGTGGGAAATAATTAAAAATGCAGAGGAGTCGTCGGCGAATGAAACACTGGGAATTGAAACAGGATATAAAAGATCTCCGTGGTTTGACACTGAGTGTGAAATAGCAACAGAAGACAAGAACACAGCATATATAAGGACATTACAATCAAATTGTACAAGAAGAACGAAGGATGTCTATAAAGAAAAACGGAGGATTGAAAAGAAGATCCATCAGAGAAAAAAGAGAGTGTATGAAGGCAAATATCGAAGAAATGGAGCTTCTGAGAAATCAAAATCAGGTGAGGAAATTTTATAGAGAGGTAAATGCTGCACAGAAACCCTTCTGTGGCAAAACTAGCCTGATAAAGGATGAAACAGGAAACATTGTTAGCGAGGGGAAAGAGATATGTGGCGACATTTTGATAGACTTCTCAATTCTAGAATGATAACAAGACACTCAATAGATGCGCAAGGAGAAAATGACCTTGACGAAAAAATAGGTCCACCAACTCTAGAAGAAGTGATAACTGCCATGAAGAAATTGAAGAACAACAAGGCAACAGGAACAGACTATATCCAAGCAAGGTGACAATGAATTGGAACGGACTTTCCTAAAAATAGCTACTTCAGTATGAGATGAGGAGAAAATACCTCACGAATGGGAAGAAGGAATTATATGTCCTATATATAAGAAAGGAGATCAACTTGAGTGTGATAGCTATAGAGGAATTGCGTTACTTAATTTGGCATACAAAGTATTCTCCAACATTCTATTTGACCGTCTTCTCTCAATTGTTCAGCGAGAGACTGGATCATATCAGTGTGGATTTATCCCAGGAAAGTCCCCTATGGATCAGATCTTCACCTTAAGGCAAATTTTACAGAAGACAATCGAATATAGGATTGGCACGCATCACCTCTTCATTGATTACAAAAGAGCATATGCCAGTATTGACAGATAGCGATTGTACCATGCTATGATTGAATTGGGAATTCCTGGAAAATTGGTAAGGTTGGTGAGAATGACAATGAGTGGGACACGAAGTAGTATAAGAACGGGAGGAATGATGTCTGAGACATTAGATATTCAGAATGGGGTACGGCAGGGTGACGCGCTGGCATGTCTCCTGTTTAATGTTGTCTTGGAGAAGGTGATGAGAGATGCAAAACTCCTGAATAGGGGAACAAATTTTCTATAAATCAGTGCAGATACTTGCTTATGCCAATGATATAAATATAGTGGCAAGAACTCGAAAGGCAATGGAAGATACATTCATCGCCCTTGAACAGGCCAGTAGGAAAAAGGGACTGAACATCAACCAGCAGAAAACTAAATATATAGCTGCTGGGAAAGTACGTAAGGAGAACATGCCACCCTCAATAACCGTGGGCAATTGCACCTTTGAGAGAGTTGAACAGTTTAAATATCTGGGATCAACAGTCACGTACGAAAATGATACCTCTAATGAAATTAGCGGCTTCAGTGGCGTAGTCGGTAGCATGCTGAGCTTCTATGCCCAAAATAGCGGGTTCAAACCCGGCCGAAGCCGTCGGATTTTTAAGAGCGTTAAAAATCCCTCAGTATGCCTTCTTTCGGAGGGGAAGTAAAGCCGGCGGTCCGATGTCATAGATTTATGGCATGTTAAAGAACCTTCCACTAATTACACCTGTGTGAAGCTAAATTGGATAGGTTAAGAATGTAAACAACGCTCATAGGTTTCTACGTTCGTTGCCAAGAGCCGAATGCGGTGGCGTCTGGTAGCTAAGTTCTGAACTAGTAGTCGTTGACGGTGGCGTTTGGCGGCAAAAGTAGGGACTATTTGAAAAATTCAAACGTCTGCAGTCCTTACTTGAATTTTAAAAACAGATAACACACACTAATACAGTCATCACAATCAACACAGGTTATCAGACAGATTATACACACACCCAAAGTACACGGGGTTACATGACCACGTTGTCGCAGCCCCTAAACTTAGGAACCACCAACCAACCGGTGTTAACAAGAATTTTTTTGGGAGCTGTGCAAAGGCAATTTTACGAACCGCTTTTCAAAACCCATTTGACGAAACGCAAATGATTTTTGTAATGTTTGATTCAGTTCATTTATTTAAAAGCTTAAGAAATATCTGGCTGAACCAAACTGATAACTTACAACCTTTTGTGTTCCTTGAATTGGACAGCCCTGAGTCACTATATAGCAAAAGAGAAAGTGTTCCGCCTAGTCAATACATTTATTTAAAACAAGTTATAAACTTGTTATTATATGGTACATGTTTCGGGGCCTCTAGTACTGATCCTTTCTTCAGCCATAAATTAAGATGTAAAATCCAGCATAATTAAATATATCATAAGAAATACATAAAATGATGAGTGAATGGATGAAATGTGGTGAAAAAGAACATATTAACCATGAGAAGTAACATAAGTTCTTTTCATCCATTCACTCATCATTTTATGTACTTTTTATTATATCTTTAATTATGCTGGATTTTACATATTAATTTATGGCTGAAGAAGGGACCAGTACTAGAGGCCCCGAAGCATGTACCATATAATAACAAGTTTATAACTTGTTTTAAATAAATGTTATTTTATTTATGCTATCACTCGTGATACGTGTCTTCCAAGTTACATTTATGTAAATCTTCGCTGTAAACCAACATTAGGCCTATTCATATTGCGTGAGTTCTTTGGTGACTGTACAGTCCGATCCGAAAACCACAGACTCTTCCACAATATTGGCACACAAGGTCTTGAGCAGCCAATGGATCTTGGGGGTTGATCATTCTGCGAATCATGCGCTCTTTCCTGGCATTTCTTTTTTCAGCCAGAAGCCTTCTTCTCTCTTGTTCGAAGAACAAGTGGCCTTGATGGACGTTGCGGCGCCACTCTGATCGGTCGGATGCGACAGCCTCCCAGTTACCTGTATCAATTTGACATTTCTTCAAGTTGGTCTTCAGAACATCTTTGTAGCGTTTTTGTTGCCCACCCTGCTTTCTCTGACCGACATTCAGCTGGCAAAATAAGATTTGTTTTGGGAGGCGGGACTCAGGCATGCGAACTACATGTCCTGTCCATCGAAGTTGGTGTTTTATAATGAGAGCCTCTATACTAATAGTGCTAGCTTCCTCTAAAACACTTGTGTTAGTGCGCCAGTCTTGCCATTTAATACCTAGAATTCTCCTAAGGCATCGTTGATGGTATTTTTCTAAAGATACGAGGTGCCTTCTGTAAGTAACCCAGGTTTCGCAGCCATAAAGCAGAGTGGGAACTACAACAGCTTGATAAACGTATAATTTTGTTAGAATGCTAATGTTGTGGTTGTCAAACACGCGAATGAGCAAACGACCAAAGGCTGCACTGGCACATTGGAGGCGGTGTTGAATCTCAGCGTCAATGTTCGCATTTGTTGATAGGTGACTACCCAAATAGGGAAAATGATCTATATTCTTTAGTTTATGTCCATCAATCAAGATAGCAGGAGCAGTAGCCCTGTCATGTGATGTAGGCTGATGAAGAACCTGTGTTTTATTGGTGTTTATGTCCAGACCAATGCTTCTGTATGCCTCATTGAACACATTCAGGGTGGTTTGAAGATCTTCATCTGAATTTGCTAAGATGACATTGTCATCAGCATACTGGAGATCAAGAACGGATGTAGCTGACACTTTAGTTTTTACACGTAATCTGTTGAGATTGAATAAACCTCCATCTGTCCTGGATATAATTTCTACACCCTTTGGAATCTTTTCTTGGACCAAATTTAGTACAACACTAACATATATTGAAAAGAGTGTGGGGGCAATCACACATCCCTGTTTGACACCCGTGGTAATCTTAAATGGTTCTCCAGGGCCATTGCTGTTAAGGACCGTGCCATTCATATCATCATGTAGTAATCGAAGAATCTGAATGAATTTTGGGGGCAGCCAAGTGTGGCAAGAATCCTCCATAGCATTTCTCAATTGACCGAATCAAATGCTTTAACAATATCTATGAAAGCCATATATAGAGGGCGTCCTTGCTCTCTGGATTTCTCCTGCATCTGCCTAGCACAGAAGATCATATCAGTTGTGCTTCGATTAGGTCGAAAGCCACACTGAATTTCAGGCAGTATTTCTTCGGCCAACGGCTTCAAACGGTTGGATAAGACGTTGGCCAGGATTTTACCAGCAACAGAAAGCAACGATATACCTCGATAATTACCACATTGTGCCCTATCACCTTTCTTAAAGATGGTTATTATCAAGGCATCCCTTAGGTCTTCAGGTATGGTAATGGTAGTCCATATTTTAAATATGAGTTGGTGTATGTGATGAACTAGAGTAGTATTCCCTACTTTAAAGAGCTCAGCAGGAATCCCATCCATGCCTGATGCTTTATTGTTTTTGAGCTGATTGATGGCAGATTCAATTTCTGATAGAGGCGGAGGATCATCAAGGTGGTCTTTAGGAGGTTTCTGATGAAGTCGGGTGAAAATGTTATCAACCTGTGTGTCCCTGTTGAGTAGTTCTTCAAAATGTTCTTTCCAACGGGAATTAATGGAGTTTGTGTCTCTAAGAAGTTCCGTGCTATCTTTAGACTGCAGAGGATTCAAACCATGATAATGTGGCTCATATATAGTTCTTGTTGCTTTGAAGAAAGCATGAGTATTATTCGTTTCGGCTAGATGCTGCATTTCACGGGATTTGGAGATCCACCATTGATTTTTCAAGACCCGAGTTTTCCTTTCCACTTCAGCCTTTGCATCTTTATACAGTTGTTGTTTGGAGATAGAAGTTGGATTGGCTTGCCATGCATGGGATGCTTTCCTCTTCTTATCAATAAGATTCTGGATTTCTGCATCATTCTCATCAAACCAGTCAGCATGCCTCATCTTGACGAATCCAATCGATTCTTCACACGCTGAGAGTATAGCAGACTTGACTGTTTGCCAATGTTCCTCAATCTTTTCAGGGTAATTATCTGGTAACTTTTCATTCAGAAGTTCATGAAACTTCCTTTTAGCAGTAACGTTTTGTAAACGTTCGGTGTTCACCCTATGCCTGATGTGCTTTCTCTGTTTTCTGCACTTTTGGAGAATTACAGATCTTATTAATCGATGATCCGTCCAGCAGTCATCAGCACTTGTCAGAGCCCTTGTGAGTAGTACGTCACGCCTGTCTCTTGCTCGCACAATCACGTAATCAAGTAGGTGCCAGTGTTTTGATCTAGGATGCTGCCATGTAGTCTTAAATTTGTCCTTCTGTCGGAATAGTGTGTTTGTGATTACGAGGCTATGTTCAGAACACTTGGATAAAAGGAGTGTCCCATTAGAATTGCATTTCCCAACACCATCTTTTCCAATAACATCAGCCCATAATGCTGCGTCTCTTCCAACGCGAGCATTGAAGTCTCCTATGAGGATGATTTTATCAGATTGCGGTATATCCTTCAAGATCACATCAAGTTGAGAGTAAAATACTTCTTTCTGTTCATCATCAGAGGTGAGAGTTGGAGCATATGCACTAATTACAGTCGCTCGTCGGCTGTTTTTTAACTTTAGTCGTAGTGTCATAAGCCTTTCATTTATACCATGTGGAAGTTCATCGAGAAGGTTGACAAGCTCGTTCTTAATGGCAAAGCCAATTCCATGAATACGTTGATCTTCAGTGTCTTTCCCTTTCCAGAAGAAAGTGTAGCCACCTCCATGTTCCTTCAGTTGTCCTTCATTGGCTAACCGTGTTTCGCTGAGTGCGGCAATATGAATGTTGAATCTTTTCAGCTCACGGGCAACAAATGCCGTTCGCCTTTGTGGTCGATTATGTGTGTCATTGTCCATCAAAGTACGGACATTCCATGTAGCAAAATTAATTTTCATTGTGGTTCGACCGCTTGTGGTGTACCCTCTGAACGCGGTTATCCAGTCGGGTGATATTAGGCTGACTATTTTTAGGGCACCTTTTTTAGCCCCCTCCCCATTCAGGGTAAGCAGAGTGGATCCTAAACAGGCCTGCTTAGTCACGAATGCAGCATACGAATTGCTCTACAGCCCATCCTCAAGCAAAGCGAAGATCACACATTCGTCGCCTACGTGCTGGTTCATCACTAGGAGCTCCCAGACAACACAATCCTGCTCCCGTCACAACTCCCCGATCGCCGCAGGACTTGTGATTAATTGGCGAATAGATTTTGTATCCTTCCTTCGTTGTTTAGAAGACGCCTGTGCGTGACATCTTTTAATGTGGGCATGTTGTTGCACATCAACAGACACACAGTACTTGACAGATACAGGGCCTTTATCCAGTGCATAGAAGCTATGATGACTGGTGGTCCTGGACTGTTGCAGCCTTCATCCGCCTTCCCAACCGTTCGGACAATACTAGTTGCTCATGCGCTTGGTCCACCGTTGAGGTCTTCTATGCCGTTGACCATTATTGGTTCATCCGCCTTAAGAGATAGTTTCCCATCTCAAGGGCAAGAGAGTGCCCTAACCTCAATCTGCTCATCCGCCTTACATAAGCCGTTGGCAGGAGAGAGGGGAACTCCTTATCCCTGGAGTTATTCGGTCGTCAGAGCCTCGTCAGTATGGAGCAGGGTGTACCACGTGCAGGTGAGGATGACGTTTGGATAGAGAGAATCTACCCCTGTATTCTGTATTCACTAGGCGGAACAGTTTCTCTTTTGTTATATAGTGAATCTGTCAATACGAAAATGAACTTCTTTCAGAGAACAATTTAACCCTGAGTCAGACATAAAATGTTTTGCTAGTGTTGGTCACCTTTTAAACAGCTGCAATATTTTCTCTAGCCACCAAATACGCCACCAGCCATGAGCCAGTCTTGAAATGGAGGTGGAAGATGCAGCACTTGCTGTTTTTCTATATACTGTATCAGGTTGCGGGAGCGCCGAAAAGGGGGAAATAGAAGATTTTGGGTTCACCCACTTTTGCAGGATCGATCAACAAAAGGGATATTTTGTAATCTACTCTGTATATTGATCTTAGACAGAATCCAGTCAAAAATTTCACCTTCCTACGAATTAACATTTCATCTTTTGATGAGCTACTGCAGTGTTTAAAAGATCAACTAACTGGTGTGGACACAAATATGAGAGATAGTACACTTCCAGAGGAAAAACTCCTTGTTTGCGTATTCATCAGCAGTCATATCCCACAGAGCAGGTTTCGATTGCATTAAGGATATGAATTTAACTCTGTCGAAATCACTCTTTCCTGGTACGATATCCATTTTCTAGTTGATAGAAAGAACCAAAACTTAAAAGACGCACCAAGAAAATTAAGAATCATGATGTGGAACATAGAAGGGCTAAAAAGTGCTATGAGTATGAGCCCAGAACACTTTCTAATAGGTTACGATATAGCAATCCTCGTGGAAACATTCGTTACTGATGACTGGCAACACCCAGACCTTCCGGGGGGATAACTATCTTACTAAAACCACACCTAACTCCGATGTTATCAACAAGGCAACAGGATTATAGCCTTATTGTGGAAATAGGCGGCCTCAAAATAATAGCCGCTTATTTCCAACCGAACATAACCGCATTCGAAATAATGGACGAGCTAGGCCAAATGATCATTCAATGCAAGCAAGATAAACCAATAAATATCGCAGGTGACCTTAACTGCAGATTAGGCATCCTGAACTACAAAACAAAGCTAGTCCTGGAGAAACTGGAAGAAGGCTTCATCCTGCTAAACAATCCCACAATCCCCACATACATCTCACACGACGGAAAGAGCACAATATATATTGCACTTACAAAAGGACCAATAACAGGAAACGTATTTATATTATGGACAGCAAACCAAGCTGTGATAAGGAAACACTTACCACTTGAAATAAATATCCAAGGGGATTGCGTAAACCTACAGGAAAAGACAACTCATCCCCTTTCAAGGAAAGTAGATGACGAGAAAGTAGAGGCTATGCTAGATTCAACAATACTTTTTGCCTCATTAATAGGTAACTCAAGGCTCGACGACGCAACAATAACAATAGAGGAAATCCTACAAAAGGCGCCATTCCGCGGGCCACAAGAAGAGCAAAGATATGGTTTGATAGTGAGTGGCATAGGTTGAGGAGGGAGACCTTCGAAAAATTCTAACAGTTAAGGCAGAACTTGAATAACCAAAGTCTACTGCACATATGCAACGACAAGAGGAATCTCTACAAGAGAACATTGAAAGAAAAGAAGCGCGCCTACTTAGAAGCAGAGGGCAAGAAGCTAGCAGAGGAAGCCAAGAAAAACCCATTCCGTTCATAACCCTACGTCCAAAGAAACAATCACAGACACACTACATAGACATGGAAAATTGGGAATCACACTTCAGCAAGATTCTCAATATCGAGGGTCTAGCGCACACCAGAAAAGATCCACATATCATCTCTCCACAAATACCAATAGACTGGGTACCTCTGACCATTGAGGAAACTAGAATCGCCATAGACAGCACCTAAAATAAGAAAGCCGCAGGACCGGACGGGATCTATAATGAATATGTAAAAGACACTGCACACCTGCTAACCCCAATATGGACAACATTATATAACAAATGTATAGAAACAGCTTCCATACCTGACCAGTGGAGAAAGTCAATTGTAAAAGTTTTATATAAAGGGAAAGGAGATCCAAGAGATCCCAATAAGTACAGAGGCATAGCACTGGAAAACTGCTCTTTCAAAATCTTCACCAAAATTATAGCAGAAAAAATAAATGAGGAAATAAACGAGCTTCTGCCAGAGAACCAGTTTGAGTTTAGAAAGGGACGATCTACCCTAAACGCTATTGAACTCCTGCTAAACCAAATATGGGATGCCTTAGAGGACAACGGAAAATATTACACCATTTTTATAGATTTCACAAAGGCTTTCGTCCTGATAAATAGGAAGCTAGTGACAGAAAAGCTGAAGGAGATGCTAGGCATGAACAGCATATGGGTCAATCTCATCACATCAATACTGCAATGGAACGAAGTACGAATTTCGGACAACCTCACTCTATCAGAACCGATTGCCCAATCAAACAGAGTCCTACAGGGAGACCCACTGAGCCCCTTGCTGTTTATAATATCAACCACACATATCCTAAAAATAGCCCAAAAAGAGGGAGTATTCTCTTGCGCATATGCTGATGACATTGTAATTGGCTCCAGAGATTTAAAAAAACTCCAGAAAACTGTAAATGACGTGCAAAAGTGATGCTCCGAACACAAGCTGGACATCAACATCTCAAAAACAGACACCATGATCTTCCGAAAAGGAGGAAGAATACCCGCCTCAGCAGAGATTTTCATTCGGGATATAAAATTAAAGACAGTTCCGGACTTTAAATATTTAGGCATCACACTGCAATCGAGTGCATATTGTTTCACAAGACATGTCACAGATAAGGTAACCCAAGCAATGATGGCAATGTACGAAATAAAAGACATCAGATCACTCAGTCTGGAGACAGCAATTTTGCTATTCAGAGTAAAAATTCTTCCAATAATGACCCATGGCATTGGAATCATCTGGACACATTTAACAACGAGGAACCTATCCACCTTGGAAAGGGTGAAAGCGAACTACATAAATAAGGTGATAGGAGTATCAAAAACGACACGATCTAGACTTGTTTATCACATGGCAAAGGAATCTTTCCTCGTAGATGACCTCAGGACAAGCATACCCCTACCGAGCACCAGTGCATCATAGAAACTTCTGGCAATGTTGACGGAGAAGAGAGAAGAAGTACAACCAGACTTCTATGATACAGGGGCCATGATAGACCGCTCGTGGACAAAAGCTAATTTCAAACTAAGACATGTCATTATGAGGTTGGCAGTTCACGGTTTTCACCACCTACTCTGCAAATTAAAACACTTCCATGACACAAGTATAGACTGTGAGTGCACATTATGTGGAAAATGTGTGAACGGTACTACATAGAATTATCTACAAGAAGAACAATGTCTATAAGTGATTATGCAAATATGTAACCCATCAATGTAACCTATATTTTAAGTTATGGCTATTTGGCTGCATTATATACAGGTGTATCTTAATTATACCGACAAAAAAATCAGGGACGCTCTGCGTGTTATGTAAAAGACGATGCCGCAATCGGATTGGCGGAGAAAATTTTTCCCTCCGAGAAAATGAAGTTACTTTGTTACTTCCGGGCGCGCGATTCAAATCTACGAACTCACCGTATTTGCTGAACCAGGCAGCAAGCCGCTGGCCACTGGTGTGCATCAGGCAAGGGAAGGGAGTGTGATAGAAGGAGACAGAGATATGCTGGCGGGCATGCGGCAAGCCGAGGCGATCGAGGAAACTAGCGCATGCCCGCCAGCATATCTCTGTCACCTTCTATCACACTCCCTTCCCTTGCTTCATAGATTTGAATCGCGCGCCAGGAAGTAACAAAGTAACCTCATTTTCTCGGACCTCTTTTACATAACACGCAGAGCGTCCCTGATCTTTTTGTCGGTTTAATTAAGATACACCCTGTATATTACATATATCAGGCCTGTTTCACACGGGGCCCCCACGTCTTTGCATTAATTCAAGTATAGCCTTTCACACGTGGTGGTGGTGGCACGGCCAGAATTGTTGGTGGTGGGCAATGCGATTTTTGGCACGGCCAAGCTGGCAGCTCCACCACATGTTTACATTGAGTCAAACGGAGCTTTTCACACGAGACGCGACTTTCTGTGCGGCCAGGCCAGACGTGTGGATTATCTGCTAGTTTTGAAAATGGATATCGTACTAGGAAAGAGTGATTTCGACACAGATAAATTCATATCCTTAATGCAATCGAAACCTGCTCTGTGGGATATGACTGCTGATGAATACGCAAACAGGGAGTGGAAGAGGAAGAATTGGGAGGGCCCATGTCCTCGCTGTTCCGCCCCTTAAATAAAAGACAACTAACGAAAAAGTAACTATTTGTTACTTTGACAACCGTAACGTTAATTCTGTCACTATTTTTGGTAAGTAACGATAACTGTAACGAAATTACTTTTGATTAAAATCGATTTAAATCGCGTTGGGTTTGCTCTTATCTGCCGGCTGATGAATACCTTTAGTATCACTTGTGATTATCTCACCCTGTGAAAAAGATAAACAAATGTCCGTTTCCGGCTGTAACCATGACTACACACAATTGCGTTCTATTCACTTGTTTATATGTTTATCTCCGTGAAAGTATCATCATCATCTTCCTAGCGTTTGTCCCGCTTTGGAGCAGGGTCCGCTACTTTACATGACAATCTCCATTTCTGTCGGACAAGGGCATCATGCAGACACAGATTAACTTGTCGCATGTCTTCTCTAAGGCGATCAAGCCACCTTTTCTTAGGTCGCCCACGAGGACGTTTGCCATCCGGGTTGAGGCGCAAGGCAGTTTTAGCCATTGATTGTTCGTGACTGCGTATGATATGGCCGTACCAGCGTAGACGAGCCTCCCGCATTTTATCCTGTATGGGCGCAACTTCCATCCTCTCTCGGACATCGCAATTCTTGATATGGTCAAGTCGCGTCAGACCAGGCACCGAACGAAGCATGCGCATCTCCATAACATGCAGGGCTTGATCGTGTTTAACAGAGGACGGCCAACATTCAGAACCGTAGAGGGCGACTGGGCGCATAACGGTCTTGTAAATCTTGGCCTTAAGATAGGTGGGTATCTTGCGGTCAAAGAGGACTCCAGTTACCTCCCTCCATTTGAACCAACTGGCACTCACACGAGCTCGGACATCAGGGAGGGTGTCACCATCTGAACGAGTCAAGGAGCCAAGATACCTGAATTGGTCGACTCTTTGAAGATCTTGACTACCTACAAGGATGGTGCCAGACGTCGGTGACCCACACTCCATACACACGGTTTTCTGGACATTCAGCTTCAGTCCATTCTCAGCCAGCCTCGTATTCCACTCCTGCAGTTTCTCTTCAAGAACGTTGCGGTCTTCTGCAGCCAATAAGACATCATCAGCATACAGAAGCGTCCATGGATGTTGCGATTGGATATCTGATGTTATTGTGTCCATGCATAGAATAAACAGAAGTGGTGACAGGGCTGATCCTTGATGGACACCGACTTGAATGGGGAAAGGAGATGTGATTCCCGCGGGACATCGCACAACACTACTGCACTTACGATACAGAAGTTGTGTCCAGCGGACGTATTCTTCAGGAACACAATGTGAACGGAGAGCATACCAAATCAGTTCATGTGGAACCCGATCAAATGCCTTCTCGAGATTATCGGGAGTACACTGTAAATCGGAAATGTGCAAATTCTTGTTAACTCAGTGTCACTAGGAGTTTTTCCTCTGGACGTGTACTATCTCTCATATTTGTGTCCACACCGGTCAGTTGACCTTTTAAACACTGCAGTAGCTCATCAAAATATGAAATGTTCATTCGTAGGAAGGTGAAGAATTTGACTGGATTCTGTCTAAGATCAATATACAGAGTACAAAATATACCTTTTGTTGATCGATGCTACAAAAGTGGGTGAACCCAAAACCTTCTATTTCCCCGTTTTCAGCGCTTACGCTACCTGATATGTAGAAAATAGCAAGTGCTGCATCTTCCACCTCCATTTCAAGACTGGCTCATGACTGGTGGCGCCACCACGGTGGCCCCGTTTAAAGAGGCCTTTCATGTAGTTAAGCTTGCTCCTGCCCTGAACCAAATAGTATTGTACCCAACTTCTTTAGAGCGACAAAATGTAAACCTTTGTTCTAAACTGTTCGACGTGAAAAATGTCGCCGCTTTAAAACACTTTGTCAAAATAAAAAATACAAATGATTTTAAAAGCACAGCTGTATTTTTAGAAATAATTCTTCAGTGGTGGAAGATTGTTAATGTTAAGAATGGTTTCACAGGCCATAGATTTAACGACCCTCATTGTAACGCAATATTTTCAGTTCATGACAACAATGATTTATTTCTGCGTAAGTTTTGAAGCCGGCCCCGTGGTGTTGGGGTAGCGCGCCTGCCTCTCACCCGGAGGCCCCGGCTTCGATCCCCGGCTCCGTCAGGGATTTTAATACTGACGTGAGGGTTGGAACGGGGTGCACTCAGCCTCGTGAGGACAGTTGAGTAGCTGTCTGACAGTGAGACAGCGCCCCGATCACGAATACCAAAATTAACGGCCGAGGGGACCCGACGCGCTGATCACGCGTCACCCCATTTTCTGCAGGCCGGATGGCTGGGCAGCGGTCGCTTGGTCGGCCTTAGCCCGTCATGGGCTGTATAGTGCCAGGGTTTGTTGTTTTGTTTTTTGTAAGTTTTGAACTTGGTTAATTAGGTAGGATAATCACGGGGAGATCACACACACACACAAAGAGACTCGTCATTGAAAACTTACTAATGGAACTCAAACAGCTTTAGTGCACACTGTAAAAATTATTTTGGAGTTGGTAAATTTCTTGAAAACAAGTTTAGGATTCAAGTACGGTGTGTATTGTACCCGATACCTAGTTGAGGCTATCGGCTACGCCAGCAGACATTAAGCCGTAGTTGAGGTGTTGGGAAGAGTTAAGAAAAGATAGCGCTCAGATCGAGTCAAGAGGAATGTCAAGATGACGTAGAAGGTCTAGGATTTAGAAGGCGCTGACCGCAGTTAAGCAGATGGAATTATGGATGGAAATATGAAGCTTTATTAAGATCTATATGGAACATGGTATTTAAACATCTTAGAATAGGAGATATAACATGCATTATATATGGTAATAATTTGAAGGAAGTCAGATAACCCTTAAGTTATTTTATAACTTAATAGCCGAGATGATGGGGGTTCGAGATTATAGTTGTGGCGCAGGAGCACAGTGGTGGGGAGAGCGTCACGTGTCTGCGCCAGGCAGGTAAGGGTCAAGGCAGTGCAGACACTGTCAGTGGAGCTCTGTGAGCCAAGCAAGAGAGTCGAGCTGAGTAGCGCACGCCAAGCGCATGGTACAGATCGCGCAGCGAACAGAAACTGTCACGGAAAGTGAAAGCGACAGTTTCAACTTCACCGAGCAGCGAACGACAAGTAGGTCAGTGAGCCGGGCGGACATCCGCAGCAAACAAGCATAGGAGGCCGGGGTTTTTTAAAACAGCATTGCGAGTAGTTGGAGAACTTTATTCCAAGCTGCATTTCAACGCAGAACAGCATAGTAGAACGACATGGCGAGGCCAGCTTTATGCGGAGATGATTATAGCATTGCAGTAGGGCCGTGCGGGTTAATTCCAACTTTATACGCAAGCATAATAACAGAAGCTGAACTTCATTACTACATTGAGTTGGAACGTTTATTCAGCATTTGAATTATAAAAGCAGATAGTTACGAGATACTGCAACTTTGAACTTCGAATGAACATAGTTTTTCTTAATGATATTACGACTATGCATTTCATAACGCATTCCAAGTAACATTAACAATTATAAGCAAATGGAATGTTGTAAGCAAAGGCACTTAGGAACATTAGCTCGTGCATTAATGCAAGTCAGTCTTAAGAAGTGTTATGAATTACCGAGTATGAACACAGCTACAGGGTGTTTCATAAACTTAGACACTCTGATAAAACAATTTTGTTTTCTACAAGTAAAACTTAACCGCTGTGGAAATTGAACTTTCAACACTCAAAGCAAACATTATATAGAACAGTGGAGTAACGTAGAAGAGGAATAGGGGGTCCGCTGTTTCTATGAACTTTTTCGTGAGGATTTGGACAATATCCGCTATGGATAACCAGAAGTTCATCATGTCGGAGTAAACGCAGACAGAGACGCGATGGCACCACAGAGCGATGGATTCGATTCCTGACGAGAAGGAGGTCCACCAGCTGATTCACTTGGGATTCGAAGGCAATCGTCATTGCATGGATGGAATGATATTCACGCCGATCTTTCGAGAAATTCATTACATAGGGAAAATCGACGATCTTTGAAATTTAATAACAGCTGATTATGAGAAGGTACTGTAAGAGTTATAACTTCCTGATACGATTATTTTCATGAATACTGGGCACACATGTATATTTTTCTAATAGGAGTGATACGATTTTTTAGACATGGCTTTGACTTTATATGCTTCGAATTTTGCTAGAATATGGCGTGACCATATGATATGGCAGGCATCATTATACGAAATTCTCACCATTGGTTGGCTTTATTAAGCAGATGTTAGGTCTTTTAGACATTTTTCCAGCAAGGATATTTTTCATGAATAGTTTTTTTTGTGTGACGAGTATTTCGAACTCGTGATCTGCAATTGATTATCTAAAATTACTTCGTCAGTTCATTGCATACTAGCGAGTGTGTATTATTCATCAGTAGGGATTTTTTCCATTGGATTGTTTGGAGATATTAAGATGTTATTCACTTTAGTGAATGAATATCGCTTTTATATGACAACTAGAGACTTGTTGATTCCTATCTGGTACATTCACTCATTTTAGTCGTCGAGATGGGGTCTTTCGTATTTATACGATTGTATGGTGGTTACTCATCTTACCCATCGTTTAGGGCACCATCATGTTAGTCGACGGGGCGAGGTCTTTCGTATTTATACGATTGTACGGTGGTTACTCATCTTACTTGCCATTGAGGGACTCATTTTTATCATCCGAGTGTACATGAGATTGTAAGAGAATCAAACAAGGAACTACTAGTCACATATCAGTCGAAATTTTGTTAAATAAAGTAACGATAAATGTCAGCAGGGTTACATTTGTAATTCTTGTTTGCCAATCCAATATTTTGTTGCTATACTCTTTTGAGAGTACTTTCAGTTTAACAGCTGGTATAGCTGATGCTTTTGATGATTTTTTATAATTGTGTTTGATACCTTTGAGAAGGATTTAAAGTAATTGAATCTTGTAAGATGAATCATTAATGGTCAGATTTATTTTAAGGCAGATCAGTATTGCAGATTTTGATATGAGAGATTATAGCACATTGGTGTTTTTCTGTGATGTGAATTATGAGAATTGTAAGAGAATTTGTGCTATTTGAAAGCAAATCTTGAATTACTAAGGTAATATTTTTCCAATTGTTTAAGAAGTTGTCTAGATGTGATCAGATTAATTACAGTTATTGGAGATTGTGTGCGTTGATAATTTGAAGCCAGTTATATATTTTTTGTAGATCATGCAACATGGTTAAGTGAAGTTTGTGATAGGCATTTTGTGGAAGTTGCCAAGTGATAGTTGCAATGTTGCTAAGGTATTTTAAGGCAGACATGAGGTTGTCGAACCCAGTCTAGCGAAATTGTTGAGATTCATGCTGTATGTGCTGAATATTTATGGAGTTTTGTGGAATAATTGTTGCATTCAAATGTGATATTTGAAGAATTGAGGATATATGATGTAGTTGTGGATAGTCAGATCCAACGTGATGTCGTGAAGGCAATAATATTTTTGGCATGAAAATTAAATACGAGATATAACTTGCAAGTGATAAAACTGTAAGACAACGTTCTATAACCCATATTAAACAATTTGTTAGGAAATTAAACAAATAAATAAAGTTGATAAGACAAGATTTTCTGAGAATAATAATTAATGAAATAATAATCTGAAAATTAAGCATATTAATGATCTGACCTAATGAAATAAAAATCAGAATGACTAGAAGAAATAATGAAAATCTAAATAACCAGAAGAGTAAAATTTAAATAAGTTGATAAATTAAATTTTGGAATAAATCAATGAATTAAATAAATGGATGAATTAAAGATTGGATAAATAAACTGATTTAAATAAATTAATAGATGATTGGATAGATGATGAATAACTGAATTAAAAGGTGATAATTAATTAAAGAAGCTGATGATTAATGAATTTATATGGAATTAAATATATTTAATTGAGATATAATTTGAGGAATTGCAACTTGAGTTGAGGAATTAAACAATTTGTATTGATGATTTAAGATGATTTAATCTGAAGTATATGATGAAATAAGAGTGTGTGAATAATTAGAAAGCATAATGAAGTGATGATAATAATTTTCATTTAAATGATTTAGTGGTGATGAATTAATGATTCTGACAGGAATATGTTGAATTTTGAAATGAGAATTAATGTGAGAAATATTTAATTTTGATGATGATGATAATGATGACCAATGAGCCGTGAAATTTCTGTAATTCACAAACAAGAAAGTATTAATGACAATGTAAATAGTGTAAATTAATTATTCGATGTTTAGGAGCATTTTACTAATGTGTTCAACATTTAAATTATGCCATGCAAGCCATAAATTGCGTGATATTTAAAATATGTGATAATAATATGTGTATGTTTAGACAGATTAATAACTTTTTCAAATCCACATTTATGATGTTAAATTAAAGAGAAATTAGGTCTCAGGTATCACAAATGTCAGTGACGAAAGACATAGTGCTACAGTGATCCTGAGAACCCAAGAGAACTTTAGAGATTTTCACGTTTTATGTGGATGAAATATTTTTGATTAGAAAAGAGATGGTTCGATTTTTGGACAATGACAATTTAACGTTGGCATTCGACCATACTCTCAGGTAGGATGAATATTTAAAATGTCTGTCTGACTATCAAAGTGAAATAAATTTGTTTTTATCTTAGTTGTGATCTGATGATGGTGTGATTTTCCTTTTTCTTTCCTTGTCTTGAGTAAGGCTTAACCAGGAAAGGAGGTGGATTGCTAGGAATTCAGTTGATGGCGCCCATTTATATTTGCATTTTTTTTTATTAAACTTAAGCCCGTAACGACCCTAGAGATACTTTGTCTCGTGTTACCCACTGCTTTTTCGATAACTCAGCTGAATTTCCGACACATTCCTTATTTGACTAGAGGTTCATTTAACTCCGCTCTGTCCTGGAATTCCAGGAATGCGATGTAATAGCAGATGGGTCATCGCATCCCCGGGACGAACGGGTACAGTATTGTTAGAGAAATTTCAGACTGATGAATTAGAAGCAATTAGAAGCAAGATTTGGGTAGTACAGGCAAATGAGTGGCGCCTGCTACCATATTTCAGTGAAGCAAGTCCTTGAGTCAGAACGAAAGTTAAAAGCTCTAACGGTAATAAATGCATAGATTACTCTGCTAAACACGCAGATATCCCTATTAGTGATATTTCATTAAGTATGTGGATTGCAAGAGCTCATATTGTAAAAGCTTCAAAACTACAGAAATTTCATATTTTGAAAGTTTGGAGGTTGAGTTTAATGATGTTATTGTATCTGAGAATATTTTATTAGGTCTAATTTATATTGGCGGATCTATTTGTAAATAATTATGAAAGACTGTACATGTAGAAGTTGTCAAGATGTTTTATTGTTAAATAATGATAATGTAACGACAGTCCTCAACGGCGGACCGGGCATATGAATACTCAATACCTCTAATGGCCGGGAAGGCGGATGAAGGCTGCAGCAGACTTGGATTCTCTAGATGTCATAGTACCTATGCCACTGGGGTAAAGAACCTGAGTCTGTCAAGGATCGTGTGATTGTTGATGTGCAGCAGCATTCCCAAGTCCTGCGGCGATCGGGGAGTTGCGACGGGTGCAGGATTGTGTAGTCTGGAAGCTCCTAGTGACTAGCCGGCACGTAGGCGACGAGTGTGTGATCGCCGTCTTGCTAGAGGACAGGCTGTAAAGCAATTCGTGTGCTGCATTCGTGACTGAGCAGGCCTATTCAGGACCCACCCTGCTCACCCCAAATGGGGAGGGGGCTAGGAAAGGCACCCTAAACATAGTCAGCCTAAATACAACCCGACTGGGAAGCCGCGCCCAGAGGGAACACCATGCGGTCGAAAGAAGCTACGTATTAATTTTGGAACTTGGAATATCCGCACTCTAATGGACAACGACACAGATAATGGTCCAGAACGACGAACTGCAATAGGGATGTATAGAACTAGCACCGATAGAGCGCACTGCTGTTGTACTGGGTAAGCACAAGGCGCTCTTCATTTGTCTCCTATGTTCTCATGCCGCTAATATCCACGAATTTAAGTTGTTTAAATTGTTATTTTCGTAACTATGACGAGCTATTGCAGTGTTCCTCTTTGCAAAAATCAGGGAAGCCCGTTTTCGTTTCACCAATTTCCACAAAATAAAGAAATGAGGAAGAAATGGTCACATGCTTTTAGAAGGAAACATTTCGGTGAGAAAAAAGTCCTCTCGGCACGCCGGAAGGCGGAGGTAGATTTCACCGGACAAACTTGGGGATAGTCGAAAATAGGCAGAATATGCAGGTTTTCGTAGAAGGATCAGACCACATTTATTGCGTGAAAGTATTTTATAATTGGAGATTAATTAACTTTGTTTTTCGTCATTTTATGCATATTTTAAACATTCTATTGTCTTATGATGACGGTAACCTTCTTGTCATTTGGAGTCCATTTTTAGCCTATTTTCAATTTTGAAAAAATAGGCCTATGAGATCACCTTTTGTCCGTGTGTGTGTGTGTGTGTGTGTGTGTGTGTGATTCGTGTGTGTGTGTCCCCCTAATAAAATCTAAACGGCAGGAGCGATTTCAATGAAACTCGGAAAGTTCATAGCACTATTCCCGGCGACCTCGACCGTGCCCTTCAAATTTTGTTACGACTCACCAATCCAACATGGCGGCTGTGCGAAATATTTCCCCAGCATTCAATATCTCCGAAACTATTACCGATATTACCCTGACATTTTCTATGGTCATAGAGGGAACTGCTATAAGTTCACTTATGTGACTTTTGCAAACCTGGTAACTACAAAACCAACATGGAGGCCAAGCGAATTTGCGACTTTTAAATAGACGTTTCTCGTGATTTGACCAACCAAACGCAATGAAACTTGGTACTGTATATGTTTATATACATTGTAATGCACCGACATCTAACTTCGTTCAATTGTTTACATAATCACAAGATGGCGGATGTGCGAAATATTTCACCGGCATTCTATATCTCTGAAACTATTAGCGGTATCTCCCTAAAATTTTGTACGGAGATAAAAGGCACTACTGGAAGTCCATCTATAAGACTTTCAAGAACCGGTTAACTACAAAACGAACATGGCGGCCAAGCGAATTTGAAAATTTTAAATAGACCTTTCTCGCGATTTAATGTTCCAAGCGCACTGAAACCTGGTACAGGAAATATTTATACACATTGTAATCCACTGGTATCTAATTTAGTTCAATTGCTTACATAACCTCAAGATGGCGGCAGTGCGAATTTTAAAATTAAGTTTTTATTTCATGTGATGTAGTCATGCGATCGAAGTGAAAGTTTGAATAATGAACCTACGCAATAATTTTCCTTTAATGGTACATGACTCTATGGCCTATACATTTAACAATCCAACATGGCGACCAACCGAAATATTTAGACGATACTGAATATCTACGAATCTATTTTAGCAATCAAACTGCATTTTTTAATGTTCATAGGGGCTATGAACTTAAGTTCACCTATAGGACTTTAAATAACCTGGTGATCACAAATCCAACATGGCGGTGACGCGAATTATAAATATTCACATGGACGTTTCTCGCAATTTAACCATCCGAGTGCAGTGAAACTTGGTACAGTAAAACCTTATACGAATGTTAATCCACTGGCATCTAATTTATTTCAATTGTTTCCATAACCTCAAGATGGCAGCTGTGAAAAATTTTAAAATCTCCTTGTTTTTTCTTGTGTCCTAATTTTGCGATTGAAGTTTGAATACTACACGTTCACAATAATCTGCATGTAACAGTACGTAACTCTAGGACCTACATATATAAAATCCAACATGGCGACCATCCGAAATATTTAGTCGGTTCTTAATATCTACGAATCTATTACAGCAATCAAACAGAAATTGTGTATGTTGATAGTGGCAATTAACATAAGTAGGATATATGAAAATAGGCTGTATAGTTCTTCACGGAACTACTTGTTATACTTGTGGTCACACTGTCCTTATGCAAAGTTTCGACACTATGTGTAACTATGTAACGGTCTGTTACTTCTTCACGCAAAATTATATCTCCCGCAGAGATGTTGGTTGGTTCCTCAGTTTAGGGGCTGCGACAACGTGGTCATGTAACCCCGTGTACTTTGGGTGAGTGTAGAATCTGTCTGATAAACGGTGTGAATTGTGATAGCTGTATTAGTCTGTAATTCAGGTAAGGAATGCAGACGCTCAATTTCAAGCAGTAGTTCCTAATGTTGCTACCAGATACTACCGTCAACGACACCTAGCTGTGAACTTGGCTACTAGATGCCACCGCAATCAGCAACTCGCAACGAACGTTGGAACTTCCCCTCCAAAGGAAAGCATACTGAGGGATTTTTAGCGATCTTAGAAAATCTGACGACTTTGGCCGGCTTTGAACCCGCGACCTTGGGCATAGGAGTTCAGCATGCTACCAGTTAAGTCACCGAAGCCGCATCACACTTAGTCAGATGGAAATCTGAATCTGATCTCGCGCAAGTGCGTTGTCATGGCAACGTCTGATGGCTCATCCCTCATCAATTTAGTGTTGTTGCCATGTCAACCACTGATAGCTCTTGGCATTTTCTTACAATTCCGAAATCATTTTCCTCATCCCTTGGCGTAATGGTGGCTCATATCAAAAATTCTTTCAGACAAAAGTTTTAGGTAATTATTAGGGGAATATTGTCCATTTTGTACGGTTTTGATATTGTGCCTATTAACAGAGATATGATTAATGTTTCCCGAAAAAAACACTTTTTCCCACCCCTTTGGTCAATGGTTGGTGCTATCAAAAAAACGTTTCAAACATAAATTTCTGAGCTTTATCCGACACATAGTATGAACTTTGAACGGATTCGATATTTCACATATTAAGAGAGTTATAGCAATATTTCATTTTTTTCGAAAAAAAAAAGTCCCCCATTTTCATCCCCTTCGACCGATTTAGCCCAGTAACGAACTCGTCCGAGATTTTATGGGTATACATATTCGGTAAAAAATTCAAAGTGATTGGTGCAAAATTACGGCAGTTATCGTGTCCACAAGAAACTGATATACATATATATACATATATTACATAAATTATATATAAACTTTTGAACTGACGGTGGTTTTGGGGTCTGGGGGATGTGAAACGCGAAGATATGTCGACATTTTCCGGAAATCGAAACATGGTACCCATTGCAATAGTTAGCTTTCTAATGAAATCTACCTAAAATACTGCCGTCAACGACACCAAGCTGTGAACTTGGCTACTAGATGCCACCTCAATCAGCAACTCGCAACGAACGTTGGAACTTCCCCTCCGAAGTAAAGCAAACTCAGGTTTTTTAGCGCTCTTAGTAAATCCGACGACTTCAGCCGGGTTTGAACCCGCGACCTTGGGCATAGAAGTTCAGCATGCTACCAGTTCCGATACCGAAGTCGCTTCCCACAGACATATGAAAACTGAATGTGATCTCGTGCAGTGGCGTTATCATAGCAACTGCTGATGGTCATCCCTTATCAATTAAAAGTAAAGTTGTCATGGCAACCTCTCTTGGCACTTGGCATTTTCTTATAATTTAAATCATTTTGTTCACCCCGTGGCGTAATGGTGGGTCATATCAAAAATTCTTTCAGACAAAAGTTTTAGGTAATTATTGGAGGAATATTGTCCATTTTGTGCGGTTTTGATATTGTGCCTATTAACAGAGATATGATTAATGTTTCCCGAAAAACCCACTTTTTCCCACCCCTTTGGTCAATGGTTGGTGCTATCAAAAAACTTATTTGACATAAATTTTTGGCACTTATCCGACACATATTATGAAATTTGAAGGGATTCGATATTTCATGTATTAAGAGAGTTATAGCGATATTTCACTTTTTCGAAAAAAGCCCCCCCATTTTTACCCCCTTCGACCGATTTTGCCCATTAACGAACTCGACCGAGATTTTATAGGGATACATATTATGTAAAAAATTCAAAGTGATTGGTGCAAAATTACGGCAGTTATCGTGTCCACAAGAAACTGATATATATATATATATATAGATAGATACATATATACATAAATTATATATAAACTTTTGAACTGACGGTGGTTTTGGGGTCTGGGGGATGTGAAACGCGAAGATATGTCGAAATTTTCCGGAAGTCGAAACATGGGACCCATTGCAATAGTTAGCTTTCTAAAGAAATCTACCTAAAATCTGACCGAATATATTAAAGTGTGTTTCCATCATTTACAACCCGATGACTTCACGAAAACTGTGTTGGATAAGTGTGACTTACAATGGAAAATAATTCCTATTTTGTACCTATAAACTGATAGACATTTCGATAACATCCACTGAATTTATGCCTTTGTAGGCCTATTTGAACGTGAGAGAGCAAGATAAAAACCGGGCGCTGTTCTACCGCTTTTACCGTGGACCACGAACACAACAAAAATAATTATTTAGGAAGTGGCCATACACAAGAAAATTGCCGGATTATCACGATAAGACTACAATATCGGAATCTGCAGAAATCATCTCCACTGAAGTACGGGAAGAAATCGTCAATATACACGAAGAAATGAAAGTAACATTTCTGACTCCCATTTTCAAAGACATCAATAGGCTACTCGGTCAAATACTTCAAGAATAAATGTCGCAACATTAACAGGCACAAATGTATTATGGTTGGTTTCTTGAAATCGGAATTAATCGTCAATTTCCATCTGCCTGACGGAGAATGTGGTAGCGACTGACTTCTACATTCTTGAGACATAGTCAGATGAATGGGAACAGTTCGTGGCCCTAAAGCAGGGATTCTCAAACTTTAAAAAAATTGTACCCTCAAGTCCTTTCCCAGGGGTAAGGGAACGATTCTTATTGCGAAATTGACAAAATTACATAAGAACCAAACGCTGCGATGCATTTTCGAGGTACACATTACCGGTATCAACTTTCTTTGATTATGTTTACCTTAAAACACGACAGTTTCATGTAAGCTATCAACCTAAAAAAAATACATGAATCGAAGTCTGTAAGCAGGGGGAGCAAGTGAATACTTAAATCTCAATTTATGATTTAAGTCTTTTGGAGATATATTTATCAATATAGGCCTACAATACTCTAGTAATTGTAATCTTTAGGAGAAAGCATGCTGACTCATATTCATTATTTGAATAATAAAGCGTGTTAGAATTTTGTTATTACCGCTGTAGGCTATTAATTCTTCCTTCCTCCCGCTGGTTTTAGTGGCTCGAGACCGTAGCTCATTTTGCAGCTGTTTAACGCTTAAACGCTGAAAATCGTTTATCATATATTAGGAGATATACCTATAGAATTAATTAATATAGTCTTGGAGTAAAATTAGAGAAGATATAATTTACTTTAGCTTAGAAAACTCGGTCACAATTTACACATTCGTCGCAGCTGACTGGGAGAAACATAAGACGATCGCCTTGCGCTTACCCAGTACTACACGAGCGCTATCTGGCGCGAACTTTCTCCCGCTACATCCCTATTGTGTCACGTGAACTGAGAAGATTTAACATCGACATTGCAGCACTAAGTGAAACTAGGCTGACAGGTGAAGGACAGATCAGAGAGCATGGCGGTGGTTATAATTACTTTAGGATAGGGAAACAGGTTAATGATCACCGCATTCACGGAGTCGGTTTCGCCATCAAGAATGAACTTGTTCCTACACTTGATGAACTACTTTCGGGTATAAATGAAAGACTAATGACCCTGCGCCTAAACCTCACAAATAACCAGCGAGATACTGTAATTAGTGCTTATACTCCAACTCTCATCTCTGATGAAGACCAGAAAGAAGCATTTTATTCCCAGCTTGACATGCGTCTAAGTAAAATACCCAAGGCTGATAAAATCATTCTCTTGGGAGACTTCGTTGGTTGGTTGGTTGGTTCTTAAGTTTAGGGGCTGCGACAACGCGGTCATGTAGCCCCGTGTACTTTGGGTGTGTATAAAATCTGTCTGATAAACGGTGTTAGTTGTGATGACTGTATTAGTGTGTGTATCTGTTTTTTTTTTAAATTTTAAGTACTGCAGTAGGTAATATAAGCCGAAGCTGGCGCAGGGGCTAATGGGCAAGATGGCCGCCGCGCGCAACCAGCCCTATGTTATTCTTATGGAGGGGACAGTCATAGCTGGCACAAGGGCTAATGGGTAAGATGGCCGCCACTCCCCGAGACCGTGGGTGACGTCACAGGGGGAGGTCGGCCGTGTAGTTGCTAAATGGAATATTTATTTTTATTATTATTATTATTATTATTATTAGAGCCTCCGTGGCTTAGGCGGCAGCACGCTGGCCTCTCACCGCTGGGTCCTTGGTTCAAATCCCGGTCACTCCATGTGAGATCTGTGCAGGACAAAACGGAGGCAGACAGGTTTTTCTCCGGGTACTCCGGTTTTCCCTGTCAACATTTCATTCCAGCAACACTCTCCACTATCATTTCATTTCATCTGTCATTCATTTAATCATTGCCCCAGAGTAGTGCGTCAGGCCTCGGCAGCCGGCACAATTCATATCCTCGCCGCTAGCTGGGGGCTTCATTCATTCCATTCCTGACCCGGTCGGAGACTGGAAACAGGCTGTGGATTTTCATTTCATTATTATTATTATTATTATTATTATTATTATTATTAGGTAATTATTGATTGATCATGTACAATCTAGACCAACCTTATATTGTACACCTCGTGGTGTAGCGGCTAGTAATCTTGAATGACACTGCGGAGACCCGTGTTCGATTCCTGGCTCTGTCAAGAAATTTAATTCTGGGCTGAGGGCTGGAAGGGGGGTACACTCATTCTTGTGAGGCAAAAAACTCAGAGGAGCAGGGTTTGATTCCTACCTCAGTCATTCTGGACGTAGTATTTTGTGGTTTCCCACTTTAACTCCAGGCAAATGGCAAGAGGTACCGTAACTGAAGGCCATGACAGCCTCCTTTCCAATCCTAATTTAAATTACAAGTGCACACACTAATACAGCCATACAATAGCACAGGTTATCAGACAACACACACCCCCAAGTACAGTATACAGGGCTACATGACCATGATATCACAAAACCCCTAAAGAATCAACAACAACAACTGATATTCATGAAACACCTCTTGGTGTCGTGGCTAGCATTCTTGACTGTCACTGCTTAGGCATGGGTTCGATTCCTGGCTCTGCTAAGAAATTTAATTTTGGTCTGAGGACTGGAATGGGGCACACTCAGCCTCGTGAGGCAAAACTGGGAAGAGGTGGGCTTGATTCCTACCTCAGCCATTCTAAGAGTTTTTTCTGTGGTTTCCCACTCACACACTCTAGGCAAATGCTAGGATATATCTTAAGTTAAAGCCACGACCACCTCCTTTCCAATCCTTATCTGAATTACTAATACAGCCATTACAAGAACACAGGTTATCAGACAAAACACACCCCAAGTACAGTATACAGGGCTACATGACCATGATATCACAAAACCCCTAAAGAATCAACAACAACAACAACAACAACAACTGATATTCATGAAACATCTCTTGGTGTCGTGGCTAGCATTCTTGACTGTCACTGCTTAGGCATGGGTTCGATTCCAGGCTCTGCTAAACATTTTAATTTTGGTCTGAGGACTTGAATG
This sequence comes from Meconema thalassinum, assembly GCA_946902985.2. NCBI lineage: Eukaryota > Metazoa > Arthropoda > Insecta > Orthoptera > Tettigoniidae > Meconema > Meconema thalassinum. The sequence goes on from OX336392.1 coordinate 21,876,884, forward strand.
GGGTACACTCAGCCTCGTGAGGCAAAACTGGGAAGAGATGGGCTTGATTCCTACCTCAGCCATTCTAAGAGTTTTTTCTGTGGTTTCCCACTCACACATTCTAGGCAAATGCTAGGATATATCTTAAGTTAAGGCCACGACCACCTCCTTTCCAATCCTTATCTGAATTACTAATACAGCCATTGCAACAACACAGGTTATCAGACAACACACACCCCAAATACAATATACTGTGCTACATGACCATGATATCACAAAACCCCTAAAGAATCAGCAACAACAACCAACAACAACAACAACAACAACAACAACAACAACTGATATTCATGAAACACCTCTTGGTGTCGTGGCTAGCATTCTTGACTGTCACTGCTTAGGCATGGGTTCGATTCCAGGCTCTGCTAAGAAATTTAATTTTGGTCTAAGGACTGGAATGGGGTGCACTCAGCCTCGTGAGGCAAAACTGGGAAGAGGTGGGCTTGAATCATACCTCAGCCATTCTAAGAGTGTTTTCTGTGGTTTCCCACTCTTACATTCTTAAGCAAATGCCGGGATGGTACCTAACTTAAGGCTACAGCTGCTTGCTACCCAATACCTACCTCTATTACAAATACATACAGTAGTACAGACATTACAGTGACACAGGTTATCAGACAGCTTTTACATACACTCAAGTTCATAGGGTTACAAACGATGAGGTATTTAAGACTAGTGGGAGAGAAGAAATGTTTCTGGCGACTGTTAATGAAGAGAAGAGATAGTTTGGTAGGACACATACTAAGACACCCAGGATTAGCAGGCTTAGTTATGAAATAAAGGGTTAAAGACAAGAACTGTAGGGGTAGACCAAGGTAAGAATATTTTAAATAGATTGCCTTGAATGTACTGTAGGTTGTTGTGGTAGCTATATAGAAATGGAACGATTAGCTCAAGACAGTGATGGATAAACAATTGTTTCAAACCAGACAAAAAAGAAAAAACTAAAAACACAACAAAAAATAGCAAAGTCAGTAAAAATACATCATTAGCTTACCTCTTATTACACACTGGTCAATCCGCTTGGGAATATCACTGTTTTACACACACAGTCATTGTAACTTAGCCAAAATATAATTATTATATGAAAATACTCTTAAGGCGTATAAAATTTACAAATCTCACACACAAGCACACGGGGCTGGTGACTGAAAATGCACTAAAAATACACACTGTTTAATAATATCGTAATGTTCGCTAGCAACTCAGTACCTCCAGTGACCAGCCAGTCTGGGAGAGCTAACCGAGATTGCTGTGACAGTTGAAATGTTATCCTGTATGATAACGCGAAGCACGTACACATCTGAAAGACTCTTTTTATAGAGATCTAGCTACAGAGTATGAATATTTAAATTAGCCTACTTTAAATGTTACAACATTTTCATTTTATTATCGTTTGATGTATTTTTGCAAAAGTGTGGGCTTGATTCCCAACTCTGGGGACTGAATCGGAGCACTGTATAGAAACATAGAGCTTGATGGCGTAGTGGTTAAGCAGTTTAACTTTCACTGCGAAGACCAGGGTTCGATCCCCAACTCTGCCAAGAAATGTAATTCTGGTTTGAGAGCTGGAACGGGGTACACTTAGCCATGTGAGGCAAAACTGAAAAGAAGTGGGTTCGATTTCTACCTCAGACATCCTGGAAGTGGTTTTCTATGGTTTTCCACTTGTACTTCAGGTGAATACCGGGATGATTCCTAATTTAAGTGTGCGCCTGCATCCTTCCCAATCTTCATCTAATTACAAATACACACACTACTGCAGCCATCACAATAACACAGGTTATCAGACAAATTCAACACACACACACCTAAATACGCAGGCCTAAATGATTACGATGTCTAAGCCCTTCAAAGCAACAACGACAACAACGTAACATGAGACTGTACAAGGTAGACTATCATAAGAGTCCACTTCGTTGTGTAGTGGCTAGCATTCTAGGTCGTCACTTTGGAGGCCTAAGTTTGATTTCCGGCTCTGCCAAGAAATTTAATTTTGGTCTATACTAGGCTTTGTAAGGAAAAACCGAAAAGAGGCGGGGGTTCAACTCCCAGCTCACCTATCCTGGAGGGGTTTTCCGTGGTTTCCCACTTGTACTTCAGGTGAATACCGGGATGATGCGGATTTAAATGTACGCCTGCATCCTTCCCAATCCTCATCTAATTACAAATACACACACTACTTCAGTCATTACAATAACACAGGCTATCACAAAATCCTATACACCAAGACGTCTAAACCCTCAAACGAAATGCATATGTACTTCGAATTGGCAGGTGAAAAGCTAAAGGAAGTAGGAGACTTTTTGCTACTTAGAAAGCAAAATAATTAGTGATGGACGAAGCAAAGAGGATATACTATGAATTGCAGCCAATGGCCATAGCTGTGCATTTTTGATTTAACGCCTGAGGTCTCCCAACAAGTTCAATTTCATGTACGTCTAACTTTGGTTATCAAATGCTACTGTCACTAACTCTAAGTGGCGAACGTTGGAACTTATTAGAGCGTTACTAATTAACCAAATATTGCCTATAAATTTTACCACACACTACCAATTGCAGTGGTAGGTTCTTTTACGTGGAACAAATGTATGACATGGGACCACAGGCTTTACTCCCCCTCCCCTCCGAAGGAATGCATACTAAAGGAATTAGCGCTTTCAAAAATCCGACGACTTTGGCCGGGTTTGAACCCGTTATCTTGAGCACAGCTATTAACTACACCACAGAAGCCGCTACATTGACATAGGTAATCACGCATATTCCAGAAACATTATGTACATGGGTTTTAAATAGCCACAATATCGGATAAGCCCTAAAGTGTGACCCTGAGGCTAATTGGTTAGCATGGTAGACTTTGACCTTATGGGATTTAGCTTTCACTCCTAGGATTTTAATGTGTTATGGAAATAGGAAACATAATTATGGAAAGAAAGGTTGAGGCTAAGAACTGCAGTGTAGTTCAAGGTTCGAATATGCTAAACAGATTGTCTTGGATGTAGCTTTATTTAGCATGAGCAGGGAGTAACTACCAACCTTGTAAAGAAAACTGAGACGTGATAAACTCATTTCTACCTCAGTCATATTGTTTCATGGTTTTACCACTTTTATTTATGGCAAATGCATGGATGATTCTTAACTTAAGGTTATGACTGCCTCCTTCCCAATCCTCACTTAAGTTTAAAAATCTGTACACCAATAACTATGCGGGAATCATTTATCTATTGGTTCTTTGTTATTGGAGTCGTTGCTCACAATTTGACGCACACGACTAGTTCATGTTATAACTACATAGGGTTACAAACGAAGAGGATTTAAGACTAGTGGAAGAGGAGAGATGTTTCTGGCGACTGCTAATCAAGAGAAGAGATAGGTTGGTAGGACACAAACTAAGACATCCAGGAATAGCAAGCTTAGTTATGGAAGGAAGGGTCGAGGGCAAGAACTGTAGGGGTAGACCAAGGTTAGAATATGTTAAACAGATTGCCTCAGATGTAGGGTGTGGTAGCTATGTTGAGATGAAACGATTAGCTCAGGACAGGGAAGCATGGGGAGCTGCATTAAACCAGTCAAAAGACTGAAGACTCAAACAACAACGTGGTTTTTGATTTAGTCAATGTCGAAAGTTCATGATTGCGAAACACGATTTTTTCATTACATAGCCTATACCTTATCCCAAAGCATATGTATTTACATTCAATTGTATACAACCTCATAAACTACATTAATTTACACTTAACCTAATCAGGAAATAGTTTTTTTTATTTTCATTTTTATATTTCGCACACATTGCAATTTTACAATTTTCCATTTTCAGTTTTTTTAAATGTCAGTTTTACGTTTTTGAACTCTGTCAATATGGAAACATGGATTTTCCAATTTGTTATTTACACATTTGTCAATTTTACAATTTTCCATTTACAGTTTTTTTAAATGTCAGTTTTACGTTTTTGAACTCTGTCAATATGGAAACATGGATTTTCCAATTTGTTATTTACACATTTGTCAATTTTACAATTTTCCATTTACAGTTTTTTTAAATGTCAGTTTTACGTTTTTGAACTCTGTCAATATGGAAACATGGATTTTCCAATTTGTTATTTACACATTTGTCAATTTTACAATTTTCCATTTACAGTTTTTAAAAAAGTCAGTTTAATTTTTTTTTTAATTTCATAGTATGGAAACATGGATTTTCCAATTTGTTATTTGTCAATTACACAATTTTCCATTTACATTTTTTTTAAATTCAGTTTAGAGTTTTTCAATTTTTGTCAATATGGAAACATGGATTTTCCAATTTTGTGTTTTACATGTTTTTCATTTTTGGTCCTTGTACAAAAGTTCATATTTGCATTAGGAGTGGGAGGTGGGTAGTAATTAAAATGTATAAGCAGTGTCCATACAATATTTCTTTATTAATTCAAATACATTTACAATATGTACACATATTACATTTGTTATTTTTGTTTTTTTCTATGTTTTATTTATTTTTAAGTATGAATACCATTTTCCCCCATTGCATGTTATAGTAAAAAAAAAACTTGTAGATCTTTTTTCCATGCTGAACATTAGGCATGAAAACGTCATTATCAACATCATCATTATCAGCATGATCATAAGCAGCATCATTATCATAATCTTTATCACTAACATTATAATCACCATGATCATTCTCAACATCACTAGATCTGTCCAATTCCTCTTGTTCCTCTTTCACAGGGTCCTCGTGTAGAGTCGGTGTTGCTTTTGATAGTGATAAGGGGTTTTTGAACGTTGAACTATCTTGAGCAGCAATATTGTTTTCTCGAACTTGCTTTTTAGTATTTTCATGATTGTTTGTAAACAGTAACCGTGGTTTGCTTGGAGCACTACATTGATGATCACTGACACTTAAAACCTTTCCATTTTTACTTTATAGGTCACCGCGACACCCTTTTGACCTCTCTTTTGAGCATCGCCAGAATATTATTCCATGCACATTCTGACGATTATAGTTATAAGAGTAGCCTTGATAGAGTACACGTTGCCTACCTTTGTTGGTTGTGGTAAGTTCCATAGTGGTAACGGGCCGGTCAGTATGATGTTCACACTACAAAGGTCACAACTGTTCTGGTAATGGAGTGACGATGTTATTGCTAAGGGCAATATGTGTACATACTGCGTATGACAAAGCTGTACAATGGTGGTTGTGAGACGGTCTTTCACGATGTGAGCACTGTAAGAGGTAGTAGTCAACTGACAATATTTTTGCTAACAAATGCTTATTTGTTGGCTTTTTTGTTGACTTTTTTTGGCTTATTGTTGGCTTTTGTTGGCTTTTGTAGGCTTTTGTTATTTATTTTTTTTGCTTTTAAAGAAGCCTTATTCAGGCTATATAAGAGGTCTCTTAGCAAAAATATTGTCAGTTGACTACTACCTCTTACAGTGCTCACATCGTGAAAGACCGTCTCACACCCACCATTGTACAGCTTTGTCATACGCAGTAAGTAGCTGTAGGTCTTGACTAGAATATATTAGAGGCCCTTAGCAATAATATCGTCACTCCATTACCAGAACAGTTGTGACCTTTGTAGTGTGAACATCATACTGACCGGCCCGTTACCACTATGGAACTTACCACAACCAACAAAGGTAGGCAACGTGTACTCTATCAAGGCTACTCTTATAACTATAATCGTCAGAATGTGCATGGAATAATATTCTGGCGATGCTCAAAAGAGAGGTCAAAAGGGTGTCGCGGTGACCTATAAAGTAAAAATGGAAAGGTTTTAAGTGTCAGTGATCATCAATGTAGTGCTCCAAGCAAACCACGGTTACTGTTTACAAACAATCATGAAAATACTAAAAAGCAAGTTCGAGAAAACAATATTGCTGCTCAAGATAGTTCAACGTTCAAAAACCCCTTATCACTATCAAAAGCAACACCGACTCTACACGAGGACCCTGTGAAAGAGGAACAAGAGGAATTGGACAGATCTAGTGATGTTGAGAATGATCATGGTGATTATAATGTTAGTGATAAAGATTATGATAATGATGCTGCTTATGATCATGCTGATAATGATGATGTTGATAATGACGTTTTCATGCCTAATGTTCAGCATGGAAAAAAGATCTACAAGTTTTTTTTTACTATAACATGCAATGGGGGAAAATGGTATTCATACTTAAAAATAAATAAAACATAGAAAAAAACAAAAATAACAAATGTAATATGTGTACATATTGTAAATGTATTTGAATTAATAAAGAAATATTGTATGGACACTGCTTATACATTTTAATTACTACCCACCTCCCACTCCTAATGCAAATATGAACTTTTGTACAAGGACCAAAAATGAAAAACATGTAAAACACAAAATTGGAAAATCCATGTTTCCATATTGACAAAAATTGAAAAACTCTAAACTGAATTTAAAAAAAATGTAAATGGAAAATTGTGTAATTGACAAATAACAAATTGGAAAATCCATGTTTCCATACTATGAAATAAAAAAAAAATAAACTGACTTTTTTAAAAACTGTAAATGGAAAATTGTAAAATTGACAAATGTGTAAATAATAAATTGGAAAATCCATGTTTCCATATTGACAGAGTTCAAAAACGTAAAACTGACATTTAAAAAAACTGTAAATGGAAAATTGTAAAATTGACAAATGTGTAAATAACAAATTGGAAAATCCATGTTTCCATATTGACAGAGTTCAAAAACGTAAAACTGACATTTAAAAAAACTGTAAATGGAAAATTGTAAAATTGACAAATGTGTAAATAACAAATTGGAAAATCCATGTTTCCATATTGACAGAGTTCAAAAACGTAAAACTGACATTTAAAAAAACTGAAAATGGAAAATTGTAAAATTGCAATGTGTGTGAAATATAAAAATGAAAATAAAAAAACTATTTCCTGATTAGGTTAAGTGTAAATTAATGTAGTTTATGAGGTTGTATACAATTGAATGTAAATACATATGCTTTGGGATAAGGTATAGGCTATGTAATGAAAAAATCGTGTTTCGCAATCATGAACTTTCGACATTGACTAAATCAAAAACCACGTTGTTGTTTGAGTCTTCAGTCTTTTGACTGGTTTAATGCAGCTCCCCATGCTTCCCTGTCCTGAGCTAATCGTTTCATCTCAACATAGCTACCACACCCTACATCTGAGGCAATCTGTTTAACATATTCTAACCTTGGTCTACCCCTACAGTTCTTGCCCTCGACCCTTCCTTCCATAACTAAGCTTGCTATTCCTGGATGTCTTAGTTTGTGTCCTACCAACCTATCTCTTCTCTTGATTAGCAGTCGCCAGAAACATCTCTCCTCTTCCACTAGTCTTAAATCCTCTTCGTTTGTAACCCTATGTAGTTATAACATGAACTAGTCGTGTGCGTCAAATTGTGAGCAACGACTCCAATAACAAAGAACCAATAGATAAATGATTCCCGCATAGTTATTGGTGTACAGATTTTTAAACTTAAGTGAGGATTGGGAAGGAGGCAGTCATAACCTTAAGTTAAGAATCATCCATGCATTTGCCATAAATAAAAGTGGTAAAACCATGAAACAATATGACTGAGGTAGAAATGAGTTTATCACGTCTCAGTTTTCTTTACAAGGTTGGTAGTTACTCCCTGCTCATGCTAAATAAAGCTACATCCAAGACAATCTGTTTAGCATATTCGAACCTTGAACTACACTGCAGTTCTTAGCCTCAACCTTTCTTTCCATAATTATGTTTCCTATTTCCATAACACATTAAAATCCTAGGAGTGAAAGCTAAATCCCATAAGGTCAAAGTCTACCATGCTAACCAATTAGCCTCAGGGTCACACTTTAGGGCTTATCCGATATTGTGGCTATTTAAAACCCATGTACATAATGTTTCTGGAATATGCGTGATTACCTATGTCAATGTAGCGGCTTCTGTGGTGTAGTTAATAGCTGTGCTCAAGATAACGGGTTCAAACCCGGCCAAAGTCGTCGGATTTTTGAAAGCGCTAATTCCTTTAGTATGCATTCCTTCGGAGGGGAGGGGGAGTAAAGCCTGTGGTCCCATGGCATACGTTTGTTCCACGTAAAAGAACCTACCACTGCAATTGGTAGTGTGTGGTAAAATTTATAGGCAATATTTGGTTAATTAGTAACGCTCTAATAAGTTCCAACGTTCGCCACTTAGAGTTAGTGACAGTAGCATTTGATAACCAAAGTTAGACGTACATGAAATTGAACTTGTTGGGAGACCTCAGGCGTTAAATCAAAAATGCACAGCTATGGCCATTGGCTGCAATTCATAGTATATCCTCTTTGCTTCGTCCATCACTAATTATTTTGCTTTCTAAGTAGCAAAAAGTCTCCTACTTCCTTTAGCTTTTCACCTGCCAATTCGAAGTACATATGCATTTCGTTTGAGGGTTTAGACGTCTTGGTGTATAGGATTTTGTGATAGCCTGTGTTATTGTAATGACTGAAGTAGTGTGTGTATTTGTAATTAGATGAGGATTGGGAAGGATGCAGGCGTACATTTAAATCCGCATCATCCCGGTATTCACCTGAAGTACAAGTGGGAAACCACGGAAAACCCCTCCAGGATAGGTGAGCTGGGAGTTGAACCCCCGCCTCTTTTCGGTTTTTCCTTACAAAGCCTAGTATAGACCAAAATTAAATTTCTTGGCAGAGCCGGAAATCAAACTTAGGCCTCCAAAGTGACGACCTAGAATGCTAGCCACTACACAACGAAGTGGACTCTTATGATAGTCTACCTTGTACAGTCTCATGTTACGTTGTTGTCGTTGTTGCTTTGAAGGGCTTAGACATCGTAATCATTTAGGCCTGCGTATTTAGGTGTGTGTGTGTTGAATTTGTCTGATAACCTGTGTTATTGTGATGGCTGCAGTAGTGTGTGTATTTGTAATTAGATGAAGATTGGGAAGGATGCAGGCGCACACTTAAATTAGGAATCATCCCGGTATTCACCTGAAGTACAAGTGGAAAACCATAGAAAACCACTTCCAGGATGTCTGAGGTAGAAATCGAACCCACTTCTTTTCAGTTTTGCCTCACATGGCTAAGTGTACCCCGTTCCAGCTCTCAAACCAGAATTACATTTCTTGGCAGAGTTGGGGATCGAACCCTGGTCTTCGCAGTGAAAGTTAAACTGCTTAACCACTACGCCATCAAGCTCTATGTTTCTATACAGTGCTCCGATTCAGTCCCCAGAGTTGGGAATCAAGCCCACACTTTTGCAAAAATACATCAAACGATAATAAAATGAAAATGTTGTAACATTTAAAGTAGGCTAATTTAAATATTCATACTCTGTAGCTAGATCTCTATAAAAAGAGTCTTTCAGATGTGTACGTGCTTCGCGTTATCATACAGGATAACATTTCAACTGTCACAGCAATCTCGGTTAGCTCTCCCAGACTGGCTGGTCACTGGAGGTACTGAGTTGCTAGCGAACATTACGATATTATTAAACAGTGTGTATTTTTAGTGCATTTTCAGTCACCAGCCCCGTGTGCTTGTGTGTGAGATTTGTAAATTTTATACGCCTTAAGAGTATTTTCATATAATAATTATATTTTGGCTAAGTTACAATGACTGTGTGTGTAAAACAGTGATATTCCCAAGCGGATTGACCAGTGTGTAATAAGAGGTAAGCTAATGATGTATTTTTACTGACTTTGCTATTTTTTGTTGTGTTTTTAGTTTTTTCTTTTTTGTCTGGTTTGAAACAATTGTTTATCCATCACTGTCTTGAGCTAATCGTTCCATTTCTATATAGCTACCACAACAACCTACAGTACATTCAAGGCAATCTATTTAAAATATTCTTACCTTGGTCTACCCCTACAGTTCTTGTCTTTAACCCTTTATTTCATAACTAAGCCTGCTAATCCTGGGTGTCTTAGTATGTGTCCTACCAAACTATCTCTTCTCTTCATTAACAGTCGCCAGAAACATTTCTTCTCTCCCACTAGTCTTAAATACCTCATCGTTTGTAACCCTATGAACTTGAGTGTATGTAAAAGCTGTCTGATAACCTGTGTCACTGTAATGTCTGTACTACTGTATGCATTTGTAATAGAGGTAGGTATTGGGTAGCAAGCAGCTGTAGCCTTAAGTTAGGTACCATCCCGGCATTTGCTTAAGAATGTAAGAGTGGGAAACCACAGAAAACACTCTTAGAATGGCTGAGGTATGATTCAAGCCCACCTCTTCCCAGTTTTGCCTCACGAGGCTGAGTGCACCCCATTCCAGTCCTTAGACCAAAATTAAATTTCTTAGCAGAGCCTGGAATCGAACCCATGCCTAAGCAGTGACAGTCAAGAATGCTAGCCACGACACCAAGAGGTGTTTCATGAATATCAGTTGTTGTTGTTGTTGTTGTTGTTGTTGTTGTTGTTGGTTGTTGTTGCTGATTCTTTAGGGGTTTTGTGATATCATGGTCATGTAGCACAGTATATTGTATTTGGGGTGTGTGTTGTCTGATAACCTGTGTTGTTGCAATGGCTGTATTAGTAATTCAGATAAGGATTGGAAAGGAGGTGGTCGTGGCCTTAACTTAAGATATATCCTAGCATTTGCCTAGAATGTGTGAGTGGGAAACCACAGAAAAAACTCTTAGAATGGCTGAGGTAGGAATCAAGCCCATCTCTTCCCAGTTTTGCCTCACGAGGCTGAGTGTACCCCATTCAAGTCCTCAGACCAAAATTAAAATGTTTAGCAGAGCCTGGAATCGAACCCATGCCTAAGCAGTGACAGTCAAGAATGCTAGCCACGACACCAAGAGATGTTTCATGAATATCAGTTGTTGTTGTTGGTTGTTGTTGTTGATTCTTTAGGGGTTTTGTGATATCATGGTCATGTAGCCCTGTATACTGTACTTGGGGTGTGTTTTGTCTGATAACCTGTGTTCTTGTAATGGCTGTATTAGTAATTCAGATAAGGATTGGAAAGGAGGTGGTCGTGGCTTTAACTTAAGATATATCCTAGCATTTGCCTAGAGTGTGTGAGTGGGAAACCACAGAAAAAACTCTTAGAATGGCTGAGGTAGGAATCAAGCCCACCTCTTCCCAGTTTTGCCTCACGAGGCTGAGTGTGCCCCATTCCAGTCCTCAGACCAAAATTAAATTTCTTAGCAGAGCCAGGAATCGAACCCATGCCTAAGCAGTGACAGTCAAGAATGCTAGCCACGACACCAAGAGGTGTTTCATGAATATCAGTTGTTGTTGTTGATTCTTTAGGGGTTTTGTGATATCATGGTCATGTAGCCCTGTATACTGTACTTGGGGGTGTGTGTTGTCTGATAACCTGTGCTATTGTATGGCTGTATTAGTGTGTGCACTTGTAATTTAAATTAGGATTGGAAAGGAGGCTGTCATGGCCTTCAGTTACGGTACCTCTTGCCATTTGCCTGGAGTTAAAGTGGGAAACCACAAAATACTACGTCCAGAATGACTGAGGTAGGAATCAAACCCTGCTCCTCTGAGTTTTTTGCCTCACAAGAATGAGTGTACCCCCCTTCCAGCCCTCAGCCCAGAATTAAATTTCTTGACAGAGCCAGGAATCGAACACGGGTCTCCGCAGTGTCATTCAAGATTACTAGCCGCTACACCACGAGGTGTACAATATAAGGTTGGTCTAGATTGTACATGATCAATCAATAATTACCTAATAATAATAATAATAATAATAATAATAATAATAATAATAATAATAATAATGAAATGAAAATCCACAGCCTGTTTCCAGTCTCCGACCGGGTCAGGAATGGAATGAATGAAGCCCCCAGCTAGCGGCGAGGATATGAATTGTGCCGGCTGCCGAGGCCTGACGCACTACTCTGGGGCAATGATTAAATGAATGACAGATGAAATGAAATGATAGTGGAGAGTGTTGCTGGAATGAAATGTTGACAGGGAAAACCGGAGTACCCGGAGAAAAACCTGTCTGCCTCCGTTTTGTCCTGCACAGATCTCACATGGAGTGACCGGGATTTGAACCAAGGACCCAGCGGTGAGAGGCCAGCGTGCTGCCGCCTAAGCCACGGAGGCTCTAATAATAATAATAATAATAATAATAAAAATAAATATTCCATTTAGCAACTACACGGCCGACCTCCCCCTGTGACGTCACCCACGGTCTCGGGGAGTGGCGGCCATCTTACCCATTAGCCCTTGTGCCAGCTATGACTGTCCCCTCCATAAGAATAACATAGGGCTGGTTGCGCGCGGCGGCCATCTTGCCCATTAGCCCCTGCGCCAGCTTCGGCTTATATTACCTACTTACTGCAACTTAGAATTTTTCAAATAGTTCCTACTTTTGCCGCTAAGCGCCACCGTCATCGACTACTAGGCCAATAGGAGACTTCAATGCCAGAGTTGGTAAGGAATCGTCTCTATGGCCTGGTGTAATTGGCAAGGATGGTGTAGGAAAATGCAACTCCAATGGAACTCTTCTGCCCATTCCGACAGAAAGATAAGATTAAAACATCTTGGCAACACCCAAGGTCAAAACATTGCCATCTAATAGATTATGTCATTGTACGCGCCCGAGACCAACGTGATGTCTAAATCACAAGGGCCTTGACTGGTGCTGATGACTGCTGGACCGACCACCGACTGATACGATCTGTGATGGCTCTGCATATTCATGAACAACGAAGGAAACAGAAAAAGCTCACTGGGCGTAAGCTGAACGCTGATCGTCTGAACGACAACACCAAAACCAAATCCCGCCAACTCCTAAGAGAAAATCTTCCCAGTACATATCCTGACAGCATCGAAGGACATTGGTCGACATTCAAGTGTGCGGTGCTATCATCCTGTGAAGAATCGGCCGGTTACATCAATAAACAAGTAGTTCCGTGAAGAACTATACAGCCTATTTTCATATATCCTACTTATGTTAATTGCCACTATCAACATACACAATTTCAGTTTGATTGCTGTAATAGATTCGTAGATATTGAACCGACTAAATATTTCGGATGGTCGCCATGTTGGATTTTATATATGTAGGTCCTAGAGTTATGTACTGTTACATGCAGATTATTGTGAACGTGTAGTATTCAAACTTAAATCGCATAATTAGGACACAAGAAGTAACAAGGAGATTTAAAAATTTTTCACAGCTGCCATCTTGATGTTATGGAAACAATTGAAATAAATAAGATGCCAGTGGATTAACATTCGTATAAGGATTTACTGTACCAAGTTTCACTGCACGCGGATGGTTAAATTGCGAGAAACGTCCATGTGAATATTTATAATTCGCGTCGCCGCCATGTTGGATCTGTGATCACCAGGTTATTTAAAGTCCTATAGGTGAACTTAAGTTCATAGCCCCTATGAACATTAAAAATGCAGTTTGATTGCTAAAATAAATTCGTAGATATTCAGTATCGTCTAAATATTTCGGATGGTCGCCATGTTGGATTGTTAAATGTATAGGCCATATACTCATGTACCATTAAAAGAAAATTATTGCGTAGGTTCATTATTCAAACTTTCACTTCGATCGCATGACTACATCACAAGAAATAAAAACTTAATTTTAAAATTCGCACTGCCGCCATCTTGAGGTTATGTAAACAATTGTACTAAATTACATACCAGTGGATTACAATGTGTATAAATATTTCCTGTACCAGGTTTCAGTGCACTTGGAACATTAAATCGCGAGAAAGGTCTATTTATAATTTTCAAATTCGCTTGGCCGCCATGTTCGTTGTGTAGTTAACCGGTTTTTGAAAGTCATATAGATGGACTTCCAGTAGTGCCCTTTATCTCCGTACAAAATTTTAGGGAGATACCGCTAATAGTTTCAGAGATATAGAATGCCGGTGAAATATTTCGCACATCCGCCATCTTGTGATTATGTAAACAATTGAACGAAGTTAGATGTCGGTGCATTACAATGTGTATAAACATATACTGTACCAAGTTTCATTGCGTTTGGTTGGTGAAATCGAGAGAAACGTCTATTTAAATTTCACAAATTCGCTTGGCCGCCATGTTGGTTTTGTAGTAACCAGGTTTTCAAAGGCCACATAAGTGAACTTATAGTAGTTCCCTCTATCACCATAGAAAATGTCAGGGTAATATCGGTAATAGTTTCGGAGATATTGAATGGTGGTGAAATATTTTGCACAGCCGCCATGTTGGATTGGTGAGTCGTAACAAAATTTGAAGGGCACGGTCGAGGTCGCCCGGAATAGTGCTATGAACTTTCCGAGTTTTATTGAAATCGCTCCTGCCGTTTAGATTTTAATAGGGGGGACACACACACGAATCACACACACACACGCACACACACACACACACACACGGACAAAAGGTGATCTCATAAGCCTATTTTTTCAAAATTGAAAATAGGCTAAAAATATATCAGGATTGGTTTGATGACAATGATCAGGAAATTAAGAGCCTCATAGATAAGAAGAGGAAAGCACACACAGCATGGCAGAACAACCCCACCTCAGTTTCCAAGAAACAACAATATCAAGAAGCCAAAGCAGCAATACAAAGAGCTACTCGAGCCCTTAAAACTCAATTGTGGTTTCTGAAGTCCCTAGAGATGCAACATCTGGCAGACAATAACAACACCCGGGCTTTTTCCAGTGCCACCAAAGCTACATATGGTCCGTCTACTCGGGGTATAAATCCACTGACATCAAAAGATGGCTCCGAACTACTTAAGGGCAGCTGCTCCATAAATGCACGTTGGAAGGAGAAGTTCCACGAAGTTCTAAACAGACAAACATATGTACAGGAGGAAATATTTACTAAAAATCCCTCAACGACCTATGCAGCAGCATATTGACGAAACTCCTTCTCTTCTAGAAGTTGCAGATGCCATCAAACTGTTAAAGAACAATAAAGCTGCAGTACCAGATGTAATCCCTGCTGAATTCTTTAAGGAAGGTGGCCTAGTCCTCGCTGAGCCTCTACATAAACTCATTGTCAAAATCTCGAACTCGGAAACCATGCCTGCGGACCTCCGAGATGCATTAATAGTGACCATATAAAAAAAAAAAAAAAAAAAAAGGGGGGATAGCACCCAATGTGGTAATTACCGTGTAATATCCTTGCTCTCTGTTGCTGGCAAAATTCTTGCCATAATTCTATCCAGTCGTCTAGCACCACTAGCAGAAGCGTTTTTTTTTACCAGAGACACAATGTGGTTTTAGGCCCAATCGTGGTACTGTCGATATGATCTTCTGTGCGAGGCAAATACAGGAGAAATCTAGGGAACAAAATCGCCACCTATACATGGCATTCATAGATCTTGTCAAGCCCTTTGACTCGGTTAATAGAGATGTTATCTGGAAAATCTTAGCGTTAATTGGCTGTCCTACAAAATTCATTAAGATCCTTCGACTCCTAGACGACAATATATATGGCACCATCCTTACGAATAATGGACCTGGGGAACGATTCGAGTTCACTACTGGTGTAAAGCAAGGATGTGTATTTGCTCCTACACTATTCTCAATTTTTGTTGGAACCATACTTCACCTTGTTAAGGGTGAACTACCACAGGGCATAGAAATAGAGCACAGATTTGAAGGTGGTTTATTCAACCTTAGCAAACTGCGTGCCAAGACCAAGATCTCGACTGCCTGGATTTTGGAACTCCAGAAAAATTTTGTGATATCATTTGTGTGGAGCGTACTCTTATATGGATGCGAATCTTGGACAATTCGAGAACAGGATAGGAAACGGCTTGAAGCGTTTGAGATGTGGGTCTGGAGGCGAATGCTAAAGGTCAGTTGGACTGAAAAAAGAACAAACGAAAGTATACTGCGAGAAATCCAGGGAAGGGAACAGCTGATGGTAACAGTACATAGAAGAACAGCTAAATTCATTGGACACTCCGTGCGTCATAATACCTTTCTAACCAATCTACTAGAAGGAAAGGTCTTAGGAAAGAAGGGACGAGGTCGATCTAGGAAGCAATTCCTTCAAGCATTGATACAAAACGTAAGATGTGGTTCCTATTGTGAGATGAAGAGACAAGCTGAAGACAGAAGACAATGGTTGAATCGACAAGGCATTGACTTTAGACATTGATTGAGTATGCAGATTACAATGTTGTTTTGGCCAGCTCAGCAGAAGATCTACAGGCCATCCTAAATGATTTTTCAAAAGCATACAAAAGCATCTGTCTAAGTCTCAACATCCAAAAGACTCAGATATTGCATCAGTCCGCACCAAAAACCAATGCTACTGCTCCTACCATCACAGTTCACGATGAGATCTTGCAGAACATCCAAAATTTTGCCTACCTTGGTAGTCACCTATCACCGAATGCCAATATAGATGCTAAAATTAAATATCGCCTGAACTGTGCTAGTGCAGCATTCGGTTGTCTACGACAAAGGGTCTTTGATAACCACAACATCAATGCTCAGACAAAACTTCATGTGTACCAGGCTGTTGTGATACCAACACTGCTTTACGGGTGTGAAACTTGGACCACTTACAGGAGACACAATGTGCCTGGAGAAATATCATCAGCGCTGTCTGAGAAGGATCCTTAGGGTTAAATGGCAAGATCACCGAACTAACATCAGTATCTTGGAAGAAGCATGTACCATCAGCATTGAGGTTATGGTCATGAAACATCGACTTCGTTGGACATGTCATGTCGTTCGTATACCTGATTTTCGCCTTCCAAAGCAAATTATGTACGCTCAACTGAAGGGTGGCCGTCGACACCAGAGTGGACAACAAAAATGGTTCAGGGACGTCCTAAAGTCAGACATGAAGAATTGCCACATCAACACCACTAACTGGAAAACAAAAAGCAGCTAACCGCCATGTATGGCGTCGTCTTACCCACGAAGGTCCTAAGAACTTTGAACTACAACGCCGGAGATTTGAAACTAAGAAGCGGATTGCTCGGAAAGAGCGGGCGTTTCTCAGGATGAATAACCCACAACCCACAACTGGATCTTAACGCTGGCAATGTTTTTCAGTACTGTGGAAAAAATTGTGGCTCGAGGATTGGCCTGCATAGTCATATAAGAACTCGTAGACTTACAAATAACATCTGAGGAAGACAATCATACTCGTCAGCGAGTGATAGCCTATCATCATCATCATCAGATGTGTTAAAGCCAGAAGAAAATTATTATTTCAATGTAATCGACAGGGGAGCTTTGAAATATCCATGAGATTTTATTGTTAACATTTTGATCACACCATTTAAATTATTTAATATACTTATAAGTGATAAGTATGAAACGATGTTTTTACAATGCGACTCTCAAAGAAACATTCTGATTTTGCTTGTCAACAATGTTCTGGAAAATGAAAACATCGTGTTTGAAACATGCAGTGATTGTGGAAGTAGTTTTAAAAATTTTGTTGGCAAATGTATAGGCATCTTTTGTAATACTGTATATTATTGAATAACTATAAAAAAGTTATCGAAGACAAACTCATGGCTAAGAAGAAGAAATCCTCAAGTTAGGACACCCATAAATCGTCCAAGATAAGAAAAATTGGTAAATTGAAACCTTAGGAATTGTTAGATAAATTTTAAGCAGAAGCCTAATTTTTAAGAAAGGTTCCAGCCTATTATTGTGAATTGCTATCATGTATTTGCCGAGAAACATTAAAACTATTTTTATAGGAATTATGGGTTTTAATATTTTACAAGGAGAAATAATTTCAACTCTGAGATTTGCTGATGACATCGTCATCTTGTCCGACACGCCTGAGGATTTGAATGAGTTTTTGAATGGTATGGACTCCGTCTTGAGGAAAGAATTCATGATGAAAATTAATAAATATAAAACAAAAGTAATGGAATGCAGCCGAAATAAATCAGAAACATCTATGGACATCAAATTGGCAGGTGAAAAGCTGAAGGAAGTAGGAGTCTTCTGTTACTTAGGAAGCAAAATAACCAGTGATGGACGAAGCAAAGAGGATATAAAAAGTAGGTTGGCTCGGGCAAGGAAAGCATTTCTACAAAAAAAAAACTGTTGACATCGAATATATATTTAGGTATTAGGAAGTCATTTTTGAAAGCCTTTTTCTGGAGCGTGGCGCTCTATGGAAGTGAAACTTGGGACTGTTGGTGCAGCAGAAAAGAGGAGAATTGAAGCATTTGAAATGAGGCGTTACAGGAGAATGATGAAGATCAGATGGGTAGATAGGGTTACAAACGAAGAGGTATTAAGACGAGTGGGAGAGGAGAGATGTTTCTGGCGACTGCTAATGAAGAGAAGAGATAGGTTAGTAGGACACATATTAAGACACCCAGGAATAGCAAGCTTAGTTATGGAAGGAAGGGTAGAGGACAAGAACTGTAGGGGTAGACCAAGGTTAGAATACGTTAAACAGATTGCCTCGGACGTAGGGTGTGGTAGCTATGTAGAGATGAAACGATTAGCTCAGGACAGGGAGGCATGGAGGGCTGCATCAATCCTGTCATAAGACTGAATACTCAAACAACAACAACAACAACAACAACAATTTTTTACATGAAACTGTGTTCCGTTGCAAATAACAGTTGTCAGTTTAAATTTACGTAAGGAAATGTCTATTGAGGTAATATTGGTACATGAACTGTCCTGCCACTTCTCCCCCCGCATAAAACTCGTGTAGTACACAAGCCTAAATACAACTACAATTGAAGGCTTGTTCAATAAATGAACAATATCATGGTGACAGTGAAAGCGGTCCGTACACTGCCGTGCTGAACGTGGGCCACTTCTGTGACGTCACGGCTGGAGCCTTGTGGCCTGTCAGTCTAGTGCGGCCTTGCTAGAGTGGACAAGAGTGCAGACACCACCGGCGGCCACAACTCCATCCACCCGGTCTTATTTGATGTGACGCATTGTTGTCTCATGTCCAGGACGAAACCTGGATTCCTGAAGACAGACAATGTTTGCCGAAAACGAAGATATTAGTTGACGTAACTCAGCGAGATGAACAGAATAGCTATTACAGGTTCATTGTAATAGTGCCATTGTGTGGACTTACGCTTGACCGATTGCCACCCTTCCCCATCCCTAGGTAGAGATGATGGGGGAGGAGAGCACACATCGCCACCCGAAGACGAGGAAAATGGAGGGGGCGCTCTCTTGGGTGGCGTGTGGTCCTCGACGGTCTTAACCATTCTCGCTCTTGAGGAAGAGCGAGAGTGGTGTCGAGGGACCTTCTCCCAGTCCGAAGACTGGGTGTCCGTCCCCGACACGTCCCGCACATACTTCTTTCTCGACCGGCGATGACGTCAATTCGGGGAAGTAGGTGGTCCCGTCCCCACAGACGCCTGTTTCTTGCAAAACATGGCCTCTTCTGCTGGCACCGCTCCACTGATGGTGGTGGGAGCGGGAAAGCCAGTCGATTGTAGAGCTGCCTTGTTTGCAGGAGAGGAAGAGCGACGGTGATGAACCGTTCCTCTTTCCTCCGCCGGTGCACATTCTTTTCTGAAGGGGATTTCCCCCATACGGACGGCTTTAACTTCAGCCAACTTCGCTCCCTTGATGGTGTTGAGATCGGAAAGGCCAGCAGACAGAAGCCACTCCGTCAGCAGGAGGACGAGAGAGACGGCAACGCACCTTCTCTCTCTTCTCCACTACAATTTTTGTCATATCAGGTGGGCTGGTCCAACTTCGTCTCAAATCGAAAATATATCGGACAGTGGTACGGCCAGTTGCGCTGTATGGAGTTGAATGTCGACCATCCGACAAAATTTCAGAACGTCGCCTGCACGCCATGGAAATGAGAATGCCTTGGATGTAGGGTGTGGTAGCTATGTAGAGATGAAACGTTTAGCTCAGGACAGGGAGGCATGGAGAGCTGCATCAAACCAGTCAAAAGGCTGAAGACTCAAACAACCGTTGGACAATGGGCATCTCCCTTATTGACCATGTCAGAAACGACACAATTCGGGAGCAAATGGGTGTCGCCCCAATTGTGGACAAAATGAGAGATAAACTGCTCCGATGGTATGGCCATGCCCTGCGTGCAGCGCCTGATACTATTTCTAACTCAGTCCTTCATTTTGAAGTTGAAGGCCTACGCCTTCGAGGACGACCGAAGCAGCGTTGGCAAGACACAATAAATGGTGATTTAAAAATTACCGGCCTAAATCCAGCTGACGCACGAAACCGGACAAAATGGAGGCCAATGACCAAAAAAGCGGACCCTGCACCAGCGGGACAACGCTAGAAAGAAGAAGAAGAAGAAGGTGGGCTGGTCCAGCCCCGGTCGGCAAAGTCTTCTTTTATCCCTTAGCTGGGGAAGACCTCTTTGCCGACCGTATAGGATGGTGCCGGTTTATATGGTTTAACCGACACCTTGGTCGTGGTGGCCGAATAAGGTCCTGGGACCTCCTTCGGGCTGACAAGTTTCGGTGGTACAGCGAGGGGTGATTTTATAACAGCACTGAAAGAGGAGCTCGAGAGTACTGAACTTGGAACGATATCGACAGGGGTGATAGAGGGCGTCGCTGCAGCTGCAAACGATAACCGAAATTCGGGAGGATTCATATCACAGTACCTGTTTCGGGCGTCGTGATATGAAAGCCTGTCATGAGTCCGGATTTCCTGGATCTTTGCTTCCTTGGTAAACTCAGGGCACTGCTTCGACCGTGGAGAGTGGCTTCCTTGGCAGTTGGGACAAATCAGGGGAGGCGTACACCTCTACGTCTCATGTGTCCCTTTGGCACACTCTCTGCAAACGGCCTTAGCTGTGCACCTGGCGGAAACATGCCTGATTCTCTGGCATTGGTAGCAGCGCAGAGGTGGAGGGATGTAAGGTCTAACATCACAATGGTATGGCGTGACACTCACCTGCTTAGGTACGATATCACCCTCAAAATGGAGAATGAACGCGCCGGTATCGACGCTCTTCTCTCCAATCTTTCGAGTGATGCGCCTAATCTTTGTGACGCCTCTCTTCCCCAGATCCCGCGAAAGTTCGGCATCGCTATTGAGAATGAGGTCGCGGTGGAAAATAACTCCACGGAACTCATTCAGCGTTTCGTGCTTTGTGATCTTAACGGGAAATTCGCCGAATTGCGTGTATTCCAGCAACGCTTCGTTCTTTTTTCGGTCGACGGTGTGCACCAAGAGCTGCCCGTTCCGGAGCTTGGAAATCCCATTCAAATTTCCCCTCGGTTTCCTCCCTGAAAATGATATTAACTAGTTTAAAATCCCCCCCGTCTGTCCTGGTAGGTAGCAGCTAGCAGGTAGCGAGGTGACCTATCCACGGAGAAATCTTTGATTAAATGCCTCATCCCAAGGCGTATACACCTTGGGATTCGGTCGACACAGTAAAGACGGCTTCTTGAGGGGGCCACCCTGTGAAGTGTTATTGGGGCACTTACGCGTCTTCCCGAAAACATCCTCCCCAAATACTAGTCTACCTACTCCGAACAAGGTGAGCGCCACCCAGCCAAGGCAATACCTACCTGGCGATAGTAAGTATTGCCCGTGGTCCTAGTGCCTTCAACAGGCACATGCCACTCGGCATGCACAGTGATATATTCGACGCAAGTATTCGGCCGTGCAGTGACCTCCGTTGTGAGGCGGATACTACTGCAAGTGTACATTGTGCACCCACCTGACGGGATGGGGAATACCGTCTAAGCTTCCTGGCAAGATGGCCAAGTTGGTGGCCCTTCTCCAGGCAGTATGCACGTTTATTTCCGTGGGTCAAACCAAAAATGGGACCGCAAGTCAATTTGACCATAATAAGGCCCCCCTATTAGTCGCCCCCTACGACAGGCAGAGCATACCGTGGGTGTATTCTAACCCGCACCCTCACGGGGGGTAACAATGCAATACAGCACATTGCCAATACCACAAAATCCAACATGACTTTCCTCCGTCTACCGGCAATACTACGTCAACCTTTCTCAAAACAATATATCTTCGCAGCGTTATTCTTAACAATATGTTCACATCTGTATCTTTAATTAACCTCTGATATATCAACTTCCAACTGCCTTCCTCACTGGTTGCAAATAAATCCATAATAATATTGTTTGAGTCTTCAGTCTTTTGACTGGTTTGATGCAGCTATCATGCCTCCCTGTCCTGAGCTAATCGTTTCATCTCTACATAGCTACCACACCCTACATCCGAGGCAATCTGTTTATCATATTCTAACTTTGATCTACCCCTACAGTTCTTGTCCTCGACCCTTCCTTCTATTCCTTTTTTGTAGAAATGCTTTCCTTGCCTGAGCCAACCTACTTTTTATATCCTCTTTGCTTCGTCCATCACTGGTTATTCTGCTTTCAAGTAACAGAAGTCTCCTACTTCCTTCAGCTTGTCACCTGCCAATTTGATCTCCATAGAGGTTTCTGATTTATTTCGTCTGCATTCCAGTATTTTTGATTTACATTTATTAATTTTCATCATGAATTCTTTCCGTAAGACGGAGTCCATACCATTCAAAAATAAACTGCTGCTCCTCTAGTTGCCCTGATATTTACTGGTAATATAATAACCTTAATACATTCAATATCTCCGATACATCGTCTATTATCGGTGTTTCATGACCTTCTTAAATGTCAACAAAGTATACTCCTCATGAGTATTCATCGATACCTCAATTGTTACATAACATAACAATTGTAACTTTCCTTCACTATGTTTAATAACATTACATTTTTCGCCAATCTATTCCTTAATATAGCATTGACATAACTTGAGATAAATATTCGTCATCTGATCTGACAATAAGTCGTTAATGATTTAATCTTCCTTCGATCAGAGATGAAGATCGTCTATCTATCGTTTCAACTTAATAAAATACTATACTGAAATAGATTTTAAAGTCGAATTATCAAACAAATCCAAAAACATTTACGTCAACTCTATTCAAAACATCGAACCTAAATACTCCTGCCTCCACATAAAAATTACTAAACCTGTCAAATTCTAACTTTGGTTCGTTGGTTGGTTCCTTAGTTCAGGGGCTGCGACAACGCGGTTATGTAGCCCCGTGTACTTTGTGTGTTTGTCGAGTTTGTCTGATAACCAGTGGTCAGTTAATTGTGATGGCTGTATTAGTGTTTGTTATCTGTGATTCAGGTAGAAGGAATGCATACGATTAATTTTTTCAAGTTTTTGCTACCAAATGTTACCGTCAACGACACCTAACTGCCTACGTGGCTACAAAATGACATCGCAGTCAGCACCTGCAGAACGTTGGAGCTAATATAGCGTCATCAAACTATCCTACAAATTTTAGCTTCCACAATACGTGTAGTTAGTGGAAGGTTATTTTTTTTTCATGCTGACATGGGACCACCGGCTTTACTTCCCCTCCGAAGGAAGGCATACTGAGGGATTTTAACGCTCTTAAAAATCCGACGACTTCGGCCGGGTTTGAACCCGCGATCTTGGGCATAGAAGCTCAGCATGCTACCAACTACGCCACCGAAGCCGCTGAATTCTAACTTTAACAAGAAGTTCCGTGACGAACTAAAGAGCCTACTTTTCATGCCAATGATTATTCTACAGTATATGAACCTATCTAGAATAATGACCAAATTAAGTTGGTAATATCGAAATGTCTAATTAGTTCGAAATATAACTGGTATAATGTAGCCTAATAGAGCACTACAGTTGGCAGCCCTGGTGACTGAATATATTCTTAGTTCCATCTCTTAAGGTACAGAATACAAAATTTGGTTGAAGTCCAATGGACGTTACATCCAGTTAGACATTGGACGCGTAAAAGCATGTTGGCAACAATGTGATGCGTGTGCTGGTTAGAAATAATCGGAAATATTATGATACCTTGTTGTGCCAATTTTGGATGAAATCCATTTGCTAGTAAATAAGTTACATGTATTTTAAAATTGGACCTATCAGCAGGCTTAGAATCATGTTGGTAGAACTGAAGTATATAAGTTACTCCAAAATAATCTAAAATGTCAGGTATTATACGTGTGCATAGTTTAAAGATGTCGGCTTGCATACTTTCAGATATATTGGTATTTGGATGAAGTAAATAGAGAGGGCAATTATTAACAGTTGGCAGCCCTGGTGGCTCTTAAAAGTACGCTCAGTCAAATCTGTTTATGTACACATAGCACATACGAAATTTGGTTGAATTCCAATTGATAGTGTAGAAATTATATGCATTTAAAATTGGACTTATCAGCAGACTTATAATCATTTTGGCAACACTGTCATGTATGGCCTCCTGGAAATTAAACTGAAATAGTATTATCTATATGAGTGCCAATTTTGGAATAGCTCCCATGATTACCTTCCATGATATCCAACATGGAGCTCTGATTTCTAGTGCGTTTTTCCAGCAGTTGGTAGCACTGGCATCATTTTCAAATATGGGCTTGAGATATCCCGTTATACATCTTTACTCATACTAAATTTGGTTTCGATTGTTGCAGCCGTTTAGGAGTTGATAGGGGGGACACACACACAGCCAGACAGACAGACAGAAGGACAGACAGACTGACAGACGGAAAGACAGACAGACAGACAGACAGACAGACTCACATTTCCCCGGATCCATCTCATAAGTCTACTTTTTCCTCATTTTTACAAAATGCCAAAAGTAGGCTAAAAATCCAAATCGAAAACGAGCAAAAATTACTAACCAACATTTAAAACTACGTAGAAAGATGGTTAACATGACAAACATAGAATACTGGTCGGATATTCTCGTACATCTTCAAACTACAAAAATATGGGATATTGATTGATTTCTTGATCCTACCTTTTGCTGCGTAAAGATGTCTAGAAGTGGTAATTCCAACGCTGCCATGGGCACCTTGCTCGTACGCCTCCACGTAGCCGTCAGCAATTTTTCAATTTCAATCGTCCGCAATTGTTCAATAATATCGTTATTAAATATATCACTAAATCACTTTAGAAGTCTAGTATATTCGACCGTGATGTGTCCCACACCGAGTAATTATACTCATTACTTTAGCACTCCCGCACTGTAATACACATACCACCGTTTTCTACGAAGCCTCCAGTATCTCTCGATGTCCCCCACTACCGCTCAAAGTTAGCACCATCATAAAAAAATCTCGCGCGATAAGTTGGCAGGATTACAATTGTCCTCATTACTCCGCAATTAGACTTCCGTCTTCACATAGGAATATCTTATAAATTCCATAATAATTGTATAGGCAGATATCTCCTCAGCAAGTACTTCTGATTAGCCCCGCAATGGGTAATGATAATCTTGCTAATTGCGCCTTGTCATTTTCTCATTGGCTCTGGTGAGTCACGTGATTCTTTCTCCACACGCCTCTTGCTCTGCGGGTTACATATCCAACTCCTGGCACGGGTCTATTGTCGGCTCCCCGCCATCAAAGGTAAACTAGTTTCCGCCATCTCAAAACTTGTATTTCCACAGCGAGTTTTCTGACTGGACGGTTCCGGTGACTGGCATGACCCTTGTATTCTCGTTTATGCACGATTCCAGCCTCTATAAATTTTTACATGGGCTGCGTTTCATTACATGCAAATATACAATCTTATGCATCGTCAATTAGAGTACAATGCAGTACTCACTCGGATACGGACGTGAGACTTGGAGTGGTCTTGTTGGTGTCCACACTGACCGACCAATCGCACTACTAAACCAGCAGAAGGTAGCTTCCGCAGTGGCTTCGATGAGTCAAGTGAAGAATATTGATAAACTCCCATTCAAAAGAGCTATGGGACCATCTTCACGTATGCTTTGGAATGTATCACCTGAAAAAAAGAAAATTGAAAGTATTAGATCAAGTGTCGAAGCAAGGTATTTGATGAATCTCTCAAAATTCACCCCTTCTCGCCTAGCGCCTTCTGGCTGATCCTGCCGTCTACTAAGATGGCCTAAAGATTCTGTGGAACTCGTGCAGTTCACGGGACGAGCCGCCATAAATATCGTAAAAAATTACTATAGAAGCACAAAAAATTGGACTTCAGATATCATTTGAAAAGACAGAGATAATGGTAGCAAATCCACTTGTAATCAATTACATAACAGTAAATAACATGAAAGTTAAAATAGTGAAGCAATTTAAACACTTAGGAGAAATTATAACTTAAAACTTGGATGAGAAACCTGCATGGCAAGAAAGGACTAATAAATTGATAAAGGCCCTAAAATTAACATGGTCTACATATAAAAGAAACTGTCTATCAATCGCAACAAAATTAGAACATTACAAGACGGTGGTTCAAACAGAGGTGACATATGGAAGCGAAACTCTTTTTAAGTTACTCAGAAAAACAGAATCGACAAAATTTTAA
The DNA here is from genome assembly GCA_946902985.2 of Meconema thalassinum. Taxonomy (NCBI): domain Eukaryota; kingdom Metazoa; phylum Arthropoda; class Insecta; order Orthoptera; family Tettigoniidae; genus Meconema; species Meconema thalassinum. Next base: position 21,903,189 of record OX336392.1, read on the forward strand.
AAGTAGAAAGAAGAATAGCTTGAACATGCATAAATAAAAAATATCAGAAAGATAGACAGTGGCGGATAGTACCAAATGAAGCGGTATACAGAGAACTGGAGCCCATCACTGATACTATCCTGAAGAAACGGATTTCATTCTTTCGTCACATCATGAGGACACCTGAAACCAGGATATCTAGAAAAATTGTAGTGGAACTTTGGAATATGAAACAACAAGTAGCATGGATTAAGAAAATTAGAGAAGATATGAAAGAATTAGAAATAACCTTGGATAACTTGCAAAACAAACAAAAAAGTTAAAAAAAATGAAAGATATAAAAATAAGATTTCAGGCAAAAATAGACAAACGTAATACAATAAAAAGGGTATTTACAGATGAGGAACGCCTGAGAAGATCAGAGAGAATGAAGAGCTACTGGGCAACTCGGAAAGAAAACTTACTGAAGAAGACGACCAAGAAATGATTGACTGAAGTGGTCCAATGAGGTCGTAAAAGCAGAAGAAGAAGAAGAAGAAGAAGAAGAAGAAGAAGAAGAAGAAGAAGAAGAAGAAGAAGAAGAAGAACAACAACAACAACAACAACAACAACAAAAGGAATTTAATTGTCTGTCGCTAGGGAGTGTTAATACACTATTTCCGGAGGCGCTAACCTGGTTACGTTTGGCGCTAGAATGTTCAGTTTGAAACGTGCAGTCGCTTATGTCACTGTCAGTATTTTTTGAAAAACAGTGATTCGGGTATGAATTTCAAGGGTATGGGGATAATAGCAAGCATATGCTCGGTATATTGGATTGTATATAGCGGCAACATGATTGGGTTCGTCAGTTTAGGGGCTGCGACAACGCGGTCATGTAGCCCCGTGTACTTTGGGTGTGTGTAGAAACTGTCTGATAACCGGTGTTAATTGTGATGGCTGTATTAGTGTGTGTTATCTTTTTTAATTCAAGTAAGGACTGAAGACATTCGATTTTTCAAGTACGGTAGTTCCAACTTTTGCTACCAAACGCCACAGTCAACGACCAACTAGTTCTGAACTTTGTTACTAGATGCCACCGCAGTTTGCTCCTAGTGACAAACGTTGGAACCTAAGAGCGTTAGTCAAATCAAACCTATTATTTAGCGTCACACAAGTGTAATTGGTGGAAGATTCTTTATCATGCCATAAATCTATGACATGGGATCGCTGGCTTTACTTCCCCTCCGAAGGAAGGCAAACTGAGGGATTCCTAACGCTCTTAAAAATCCGACGACTTTGGCCGGGTTTGAACATGATTGGGTTTGGCGCGAGATTGAGAGTGGCTACAGGGGAGTGCGGTGAAATGAAGTTGGCAGCACTGAGTCAATATTGCATTATCCAACATGGCGACTGATATTTTCGTCAGTTTACTGCTCCAAAGTTAAAACTTCGATATTTCCCTTAATAAAGTGCGAATATGGTGTTTCTTAAATTCAATTAGCGTCTATAACCATGGCACAGTGGCCAAGTAGAAACACCTTTCCGTGCGATACCTGCAGAGTTAGAAATGTGCTCGCCAACTGCACGAGTACCGGATTTGTGGATGAAATAAGGGTAAAACTTGGCTTGGGCTACTTTATGGGGAAATATTCTTAAATTACTGAAATTAATCAAAATACCTGAATTAATAGTCGGGAAAATATCTGGAGATGATGTAGTAATACATGGTTACTCCTCCGCTGTCTGTGACCCACCCAGCCATCCCAAATTTGATCACGACTTATACGGGGTGTAACAAAATGGTACGGCACAAAATGCAGGACGCATTCCTCACACGTAGACGAAGAAATTATGTTACATGAACATGGGTCGGCAGGGCTTCCATCCACTCACTCGTCCAAAAAGTGAAATAGTGAGTGCTTTTTCTTCAAAAAAGTGAAAAAATGTGTGTTTTTGTATGAAAAAGTGAGTAAATAGTGAGTAAATTCATAGCATTATTCGCATTTATGGCCGTGTATCTGGTTCATAAGTTTAACATTAGTTGATATCTGTACGCGCAATTAGGGCGGGGGGGGGGGGGGGGGGGGAGGGGCTTGGGTGGCTATGCTCCCCAAAACCAACCGTAGCCCACCCAAAATGTCAACCAAATTGCGCCTATGTTAATATCTGTGAGTACTGTTTGTGATTTTTCATGTAGTTAGAGGACACTTGGAAATAATGGATAGGAAAATCAATGCAACACTCAAGAAATTTAAATCTTAAAATATATATATATGGCATCCAATGAAGACAGGATCGCTAAATTGCAGAAAGCATACCGATTAACATGGAACCACTACAATAAAAAAAGTATTTCCATCAATGCCAAATTACGACACTACCGTACAGTAGTCTTACCAGAGGCCTTATACGCTTCAGAAACGACAGCAATCAAGGGGCGAACAAAAATCAAGGAATTACAAAAACAAGAGAGAAAAATTCTGAGAAAGATCTACGGGCCAGTTCAGAAAGAGGGAATATGGATGAAGAGACCGACAATAGAACTGTACAAACAGACAGAGACGATTACAAACAACATAAGGAAAAGAAGGGCAAAATTTTATGGACATATACATAGGATGACCGAAGACAGACTGACCAAGAAAATTTTTAATATAGTTACGAATAGCACACTAAAAACCAATTGGGTAAAGGAAACCGTGGAAGACCTCAAGAAACTAAACATCTCTACAGAAGACATCGCAGACAGGAGCAAATACAGAGAAAAACTTAGACTACAGAAGTTTGAGCAAACTCCCAAAGACAGACAACCAGCAAAGAGGTGGACAGAAGAGAGAAAGAGGAAACATAGTGTGTATATGAGAGGTTTTTGGGAAAAAAGAAGAAAGGTCCAGAATGAAACATGAAAATTGATTGTGTTGTAACGCTCTCCTTATGGGGAATTAACGAATAAATAAATAAATAAATATATAAATGTAACTTTTGTTAAAAAAGGCTTTGTTAAAATTTTCGGCGATCGCTGCCGGCAGCGCACTCAGTCACCGGTGGCAGAAAAATGAACTACCCATTCATGGGAATATTTTGGGTCGTTTCTAGCAATCTGATTGTGCACGAGACCATTTTTAACGCAGAATGTGACCAGTCTTGTAAAAAAAGTGAGAATAGTGAGTAATTTTATCAAATAGTGAGAAAAGTGAGGCTGCTTTGAAAATAGTGAATAATAGTGAGAAAAGAGAGTCGCTGGAAGCCCTGTGAGTCCGTAAACGCTTCGTTTCCATGTTGTTTTTTTTTTTTTTTTACCGTATGGCTTTTTCTTTAGTGCCGGGAGTGTCCGAAGACATGTTCGGCTCGCCATTTTTGTAGCTGCTTAGAGACGGACACCCAATGGGTGAGCTACAAGTACCGTTGGGGAGGAAAGTTGGAATGGAAGGACGAGGAGTTGGAAGGTAGCGGCTGTGGCCTATAGTTAGGGACCAACCCCGGCATTTGCCTGGAAGGAAGATGGGAAACCACAGAAGACCATCTTCAAGGTTGCCGGCGGGGGGATTCGAACCTCCTCGCCTCCCGGATGTGAGCGACTGCCAGCAGTCATGCCGTAACGACCACGGCTAACTCACCCGGTGTTTCCATGTTATACTCCATTGTCTCCAACGCATAAATCATGAAAAACACACAAGAACAGAATGTTCGAATCATGGGGATCATGCATGCACTGTTGGTTATATCAGGTTACGTTGTCATTATCGTAGGTGTTAGTTAGTTATTGTTGTTTTAAGGAGCGGAACTACGAGGTCATCTGCCCCTCTTAACACAGATTAAAGAATACAAATTTTGAATTGAATTTAAAATTTTGAGGTGGACATCTAAATTTAAAAAGACCAAAAATTAATAAAACAAAAACAAAAAATTAAATAAAAAATAAAAATTATAAAAATAAACAAAAAGTACGGAAAAAACAAAACATTATCATTCAAAAACGAACAAGTCGTTGAGTCAATGTTCACTGGAAAATTTAGATTGCTGGCCCTAACCCACTCTCACTTATAAAGCGGATAACGCGATCAGCAGCCACCGCGTCAGCGGCTAATATAAGTTTGAGTGTCATCTGCAAACCAAGGTTTCTTCGTAAGTCAGCAAGATCCACACACTCGGTGAAAATGTGGGCCACGGTGAAAACGGCTCCACAGGTACAAAGTGGGGGGTCTTCCCTTCTCATCAGATACGAGTAGGTGGATCTTGTATGACCTATCCTTAGCCTACACAAAATGACGGACTCTCTCCGAGCCCGGAAGGAGCTCCACCACACGCGAGTAGTTCCCTTGATCGCTCTCAGTTTACTGGGCAGTGGGTCAGCTAGCCACTGACTCTCCCAAAAAGCCAGAACTTGTAGGCGTAACTGAGAGCGAATATCTCTAGCGGGTACCTCCATTGGTCGAGGTGGTAGGGATACCGCCTCTTTTGCAGCTTGATCTGCTAACTCATTTCCCGCAATTCCCATGTGGCTTGGAAGCCACAGAAAGGTGATTCGAGTGTCAGTGTGGCACAGCCCGGCTAATAGGTCGTGGATTCGCTGCACTAGGGGGTGTTGCGGGAAACATGTAGCAATTGACTGCAACGAACTCAAAGAGTCGGTACACACGAGAAAGTGGATTCGTGCATCCTGTAGTGCAAACTGCAGAGCTTCATAGATGGCAACGAGCTCCGCAGTAAACACACTACAGGCCTCAGGCAAAGAGATCTTGGTATTTGCACCATCAATAACGTAAGCACAACCCACTTTCTCGTCCACCTTCTAACCATCCGTGTAAAGAATGCCAGTGTCCGGAAATTGGTCAACTATGCTGTGGAACTGCCTCAGATAAACGGAGGCATCCGTGTTCACCTTAGGACCTCGGTGCAGATCTAACCGAATTTCCGGACGCGGGACTTGCCACGGAGGCACCTCGCTAGATGTCCGGATCATACAGGGACCTACAGCCACTCCTATTTCAGTACACGAGCTATCAAGTCTAATACCAACCGGCCGAGGTTATCGTAGGTGCACCGCCAGTGTAGAGGTGGACCAATTGCCTGGCCTCCGCGCTCTCCGGACCTAAACCCACTGGAATTTTATTTGTGGGGACATTTGAAAGCTCTTGTGTATCGAACCCCTGTACCAGATGTTCAGAAGACTGCGAAACAATACGTAACACTCCAGGGATACCTCAGCGCATCCGAGACTCACTACGATGGTGGGTTGATGCACGGAGGGCATCTCCTGTGACAAAGAGCTGCATGTGGTATGCCGGTATGTTCTGTTCTTGTGTGTTTCCCATGATAAATGAGTTGGAGACAATGAGGTATAACATGGAAACAAAGCGTTTCCGGACCCATGTTCATATAACATAATTTCTTCGTCTACGTGTGAGGAATGTGTCCTGCATTGTGTGCCGTACCTTTTTGTTACACCCTGAATTCAGCAATTTTTGGTAACATGTATCGTATTGCCAACCCCACGCATTCGGTACTATATCGCATCCGGTAGGGTAGACCAATGGTTTTCGCCTAGAGTTAGGTAGCGAGCTAATATAGACACACCTAGCTTTTGTCACGCACAGTGGGGGTAGTCACACATCAATAACCTTTATCCATGCCAATGGTTTTGCCTTTTATTTCTTTTTCACATAATTACAAAGTTACGCGTATCGTGTGGTGAATTTTGTATCGGACATGTTGGCAACGGGTATGACGTCGTGTAGGACGTCAATTGTTCTGTGATGTGTAATGGCAGCCGACGTCGAATGAGAAATAAGTAAAATCATGTATTTACGTAATAAAAAAAAATACGAGCCTTACAGTAGTCGCATATGATATGTAACATCTGACATAGAAGAAACCTCACGTGAAATTGTTGATACACCGGTATTTTATATTATTATTGGCACAAATATTAATCTATTGTAAAAGGGAGTGTTTTACAGATATTGTAGTTTATAATACGGAACTCATTTTATTAGATGATTTGTAGCTTCCACCAGCACTAGCCTAAATAAAGAATACGATATGGATCAACTAGATTAATAGACGCGACACCGCTCATAACCTTAAATTCCTTATAAACAGGTCCTCTTCATTCACAGACCAACACGTAATGTCATATGGATTCTGTTAAAATGAGTTATATTGATATGATAAATATCGTTTAAAATGATAATCTGGTAGCAAAAATATGTACCCCGTCCGGGATTCGAACCCAAGATCTCTAAATTGACAGTCATAAGCACTAACCCCACGGCTATTTCGACTACGCAAATTTCGTGCACAAGATGGTGACTTATTTCCACGTTCCAATAATACTGCATTACGGAATTAAGTTTCATTTATATTTTGCTTGTTTCGATAATGTTCCTGCGTGAAATTGAGTTTAAAATGCCTTATGATTAGGCCCTCTTGTGAGTAAAGAGAATGTATTCAGTAATAGTTCATGAAGACTTGCTCAATTCTCGTATAACCACAACGATTATATTATATTGATGACTGCATTACCATTGTGGTGTTTGAAGCCATATTTTCAGTGTTGCCTTAATAAACAAGAGTTTAGTGCTTTTCAGTCGGTCAACACGAAAGTACCCAAAAGAGATGGGTTATGCCCTAATCCTGAAATAAATTACATGAGATTAATAAAACACTAGGATGACCAGTTTCGATCGTCAAGCGATCATCATCAGATCCATTACACTTAGGCTACAAAATCTATGTTTGAAATACAGGTGAAAATATTTACAATATGTACAATTATTTAGTTGCAGTATTGGTACTGCAACTGTCAGTGTATGCTAAATGCAGTATATATGTTAGGTGAAATGCTAAATGGTGATAGCTATCCGTAGATTGTACTTTAGAGAGATTATATGGTTGTAAACTATGGTTAAACTATAAAATTTCAGGCTAACTACTTATCTGATTGTCTTCCGTACAACAGCTACTCGCAGTTTTCGTGCTCACTGGAACTCACTGTGCGGTCGACTGCGGTGGTTATCTTAACGACTGGTTTTTCCCTGCTTTCTCCCCCCTGCCCCTACGTGCTGTGGGGAGTGATAGCGATGTGTTTATGTGAGGTGTTGCCAACCTAGATAAGATGTATGTTATTGAATGAGGTGGGTCTACAACTATTAAAGACCATGGATTAGCCCTCGCCACGCGTGGAGCATAACCCATTCAAACTAAGCGTTGACGGTCTTATGAGGACGTCCCGGCACCTTTAATAATGCCGCGAATATGGGCCTTGGTTTATTGCAGAAGAAAAGTACATCGTACTCCTGATTCAGATAACATTTACCTATTAAAAACCCCTAATTTCCCCCCTTTTTTATCTAGCTTGGCTGTGTTGCTAAATTGTGTTTTGTTTCCGACAGGATGTGTTTTTTAGTAGCGTGAAGAGGGGTGAGCTCTCCATGAACGTGTGTTCATTTAGATTGTTGGGATTGTTTCGTTTAGCTAGGTGTATCTCGATTGCTTCCTTTATGTCAAGAGCTCTGCCTTTCGATTTGTGATGGATTATTTTAAGGTCCGACTCTATGTTGGTAAAGCTGTGCCCTGCGTCACACATATGTTCGCAAACGGCTGAATGTGTTCCGTATCTTATCGCATTCCTATGTTCATTATAACGTGTGTCTACTCGCCTTCCACTCTGCCCGATGTAATTAGCTTGACAATCGGTGTCTTGGCACGTTATAGAATATACCCCTGACCTTGAATCCTCAAACGAGAGGGCGATAGCAATAACATTCAAAACAACAAACAACTCAAAGAAATAAAGTCGTTGAAACAAAAAATAAAAGAACATGACTTAATCATCACAAAAGCAGATAAGGGAAACACTACAGTAATTTTGAACAAAACAGAATACATTGAAAAAACAGTCGAATTCCTAAACAACAACGAAATCAAGAAATTAACAAAAGACCCCACCAACAAATTCCAAAAACAAATAAAAAGTGCGCTAAAAGAAACAGAATACATACTGACCAAAGCCGAAAAATCAAAACTAATAAACATGAACCCGAAAATACCGTCATTGAGGGGACAACCAAAAATACACAAAAAGGAATGCCCAATGAGACCAATAGTCAATTGTAGAAATGCCCCTAATTACAAAATCAGCAATGAGTTACTAAAAATCTTAAAATGCCGTCTTTCCAACGACAAAAACAACTCTGTAAAGAACACAACAGAACTAGTAACAGCATTGAAGACCCTACAAATGAAACCTAGCTTCAGGCTAGTATCCTTCGACGTAACTAACATGTACACCAATATTCCGATTATTGAAGCAATCAACACTATCGAAAACAACTTAAAATCCAACAATTCGGTAAAAGAAATTGAAGAGATTGTGAGATTACCGAGGGTCGTTCTCACCCAAAACGTGTTTCAATTCGACAATAAAATATACACACAGAGAGAAGGCCTAGCAATGGGATCGCCACTAAGTGGGTTAATCGCTGACACCTTCATCAATGCTCTAGAAAATGCGTTCTTAGAAAAGACTTCAACAAAGGTAATAGTAATATGGAAAAGATACGTAGATGATGTAATTTGCATCTACGATACTGAACTAACAAGCGAAGAAACAATTCTCGAATCCATTAATAGCCTTCACCACTCTATCAAATTCACTAAGGAATCCGAAATAGACCGGAAAATAAATTATCTCGATATAACTATTGAACGTAAAGACAACGATCTTTCATATTCCATATTCCGGAAAGCAACACAAACCTCGCATGCAATCGACAATCAGTCTAATCACCCCAGTACGCACAAACTAGCGGGTTTCAATTCAATGGTGCACAGGGCTTTAAACATACCCATGTCAAAAGACAACTATAATAAGGAAATAAGAACTATTATGCAAATAGCAAAGGAAAACAACTTCTCGCCAAGCAAAATAAAACAAATTATAGCCAAACATAAAAATAAAGATAAAACGATTCCCAAACCGGACAGTAATGAGAAAGAATTTGCGCGTTTCAACTATGTGAATGCCAATACATATAAAATCACTAACCTATTCAAAAAGCAAGGCATAAAGATAGCTTTCACGACGAAAAACACAACCGCTAGGCACCTCCTAAATAGTAATCTAAATAAACGTGACCCGTATTCAAGGTCAGGGGTATATTCTATAACGTGCCAAGACACCGATTGTCAAGCTAATTACATCGGGCAGAGTGGAAGGCGAGTAGACACACGTTATAATGAACATAGGAATGCGATAAGATACGGAACACATTCAGCCGTGTGCGAACATATGTGTGACGCAGGGCACAGCTTTACCACATGCTGATGATCTGGTTGTATAGGTGGAGTTCGTCGAAAGTTTGCAAGCCAACAAGTTAGAACTATAACAGAAATGTAGGGAACATAGTAAGAAAATCGGAATTTCAAAGACGTTGGGTAGGGAAGAAACGCAAGAAAATAGAATGCCAGGTAGGATGAACTAAATAAGAGCAGATGCAACATTTTAAGTACTTGGGCTGTGTATACTCTCAGCATGGAAGGAAATAAAGTGGGGGCAAAAAGCCAGTGCAGTGAGTTCTCAGTTGGGCTCTAAACTCCGTCCAAGCAATCTGCAAAGTGCCAGTGTGAAAACACGTAGTCTGCACACAGCAGTGACTCGGCTGAGTGGCCAATGAGGCGCGATGCCACTGAATAATTAGCGCAGGAGGGAGGCGCGACCTTGGCTTCAACCAACTCTCGCAACGGCTCGGCTGCCAAGCTCCACCCATAGCATTCTCTTTACACTTCCTCTGTGTGGCGTCATGCGCAAACCTACTTCACAGATTCAGTGGATGAGGTATACAGTATTCTGCACAAAAAGAGTCCTTGTAGTGATGAAACTATCCGTACATCGCTCAGTACGTAGACCGACCTTGGTGTATGGACGTGAGAGCTGGGTAGATTCAGGATATCTGATACATAATATAGAGGTAACTGATATGAGGGTAGCACGAATGATTGCTGGGACAAGTAGGTGGGAGCAATGGTAGGAAGGTACTCGTAATGAAGAGATAAAAGGCTAAGTTAGAAATAAACACGCTAGATAAAGTGTTCCTATGAGTCGACTGAGATGGTGAGAGCATGTGAAGAGAATGGGAAAGAAGAGATTACCTAAAAAGTTAAGAGCTCGGCTGTAGACGGTAAAAAAAAAGCAGAGGTAGACCTAGGAGGCGACGTTTAGATTCAGTGATGAACAACTTCAAAAATGAGAGGTAGAGCAGGCTGGCTAACTGCTATTTTCTTTTTCATGAAGTCTTAGGCCTGCCAAGCGACTGCTGCCCAGCCATTTGGCCTGCAGATTATGGGGTGACGCGTGGGGAGCGCGTCGCGTCCCCTCAGCCTTTAATCTTGGTCTGCGTGACTGGGGCGCTGCTGCCTCAATGTCAGACAGCAACTGAATTATCCTCACGAGGCTGAGTGTGCCCCGTTCCTAGTACAGTACAGCTGGAATGGTTTTGTTCCAAAAACTGTGCTATGGTTGGCTTTTTGTAAATCGTTATAAAAGCAAAAAAAAAGCTTAACTTTAAATTTTAGAATAATTTGCACGATCATTTTGTCGGAAAACTCAAAAAAATATTGAAAAGCGTTTTTCTCTGAATTGACGTATTTTAAAGAAAAGTTTTTTAAACAAAATTTCTAGAGGACATTGTCTCCTACAATTCGTCTCATTGAGGTCATGTCATACGTTTTGAAATGCAGAAGCTAGGTGGCGCCAAAGTTTCCAAAAAAGTGTTTTTTCACTTTTTGTCCTAGAAAAAAAATAGTTTTTCACAAAAGAATGAATCAGAAATTTGTTCCTCTCCAAATTGTCTGCAACATTTATTTAAACGTTTGTTTTCTCCGACTTACCGTTCCAAAGTTATAGCGCAGCAAATGCAACGCTGCGTAGTCAAGGCTACTATTGTTACTGCGGAGAGAGCGGTGGGCATAATTTAGACAGGGACCGGTGTCGGACAGCTGCCTAAGGCTCGGTCAAACAGGACGCGGGCTGTGTTTGTTAATTAGCTCAATCATATCTATTTCAATCGCAATCTGAATAGTATAATTTTCACACTTCGGCAGACTAGAACTTTGGAACGGTAAGGCGGAGGAAAAAAATGTTTCAATAAATGTTGTAGACAATTTTGAGAGGAACAAATTTCTGATTCGCTCTTTTGTGAACAAAACATTTTTTTCTAGGACAAAGAGTTAAAAAACACCTTTTTGGAAACTTTGGCGCCACCTAGCTTCTGCATTTCAAAACGTATGACATGACCTCAATGAGACGAATTGTAGGTGACAATGTCCTCTACTGCTTTTGTTTAAAAAACTTTTCTTTAAAATACGTCGATTCAGAGAAAAACGCTTTTCAATGTTTTTTTGAGTTTTCCGACAAAATGATCGTGCACATTATTTTAAAATTCAGATTTAAGCTTTTTTGTGCTTTTCTAATGATTTACAAAAAGCCAACCATAAGCACAGTTTTTGGAACAAAAGGGTTTTCTTCTGTGCAGCTGTCCTGTACTATCCAGTCCTCACGTCAGTTTCTAAAAATCCCTGACGGAGCCGGGAATCGAATCGGGGCCTCTGACTGCTGGGCTATCCCAACATCACGGGGCCGGCGAAAATCAAAACAGTCTCAGATGGAAATGTATCTAGCCTACAGTATGTTTGTAAGTAATGTACCGGTATGTATTTATAATACACTGAAAAAATGGAAAATGCAACACCCAGAAGGAGTGGTGCTACATTGCTGCAATTGAACATGCAGGACGAGTGTTCGGTTGTGATTCGATGATTACACTTTCTGGTCCCTCTGACCGCACGTTTGGACAACAATCAATACAGGATGTGCCCACCACGAGCTGCAATACATTGATGAATTCGGAGAGGCATGGAGTCAATAAGGCCCTGGATCGCTTCCTGAGTGCTTGCTGCACTGTACGGGTCAGTTGTTCCAGAGTTGTGGGTGGCTGAGGATGGTTGGCCAGTTGTCGACCCTTCGTGTCCCACACATGCTCAATAGGACTGAGGTCCTGGGATCTGGCGGGCCATTCTAAGGTTGTGATGTCATTGAGAGCTTCTCTGGAGATGCGTGCTGTGTCAACCCGGGCATTGTCCTGCTGACACATCCCATTAGCAATGTTCACCATCATAGGGACAACCACTGGATTGAGTACCCTATCAACGAACTGTCGAGCAGTCATAGTGCCCTCAACAAGCACTAATTGTGATTTCACTAAAGCCAATAGCTCCCCAGACCATAATGCTTGGTGTTGGCCCTGTGTGTCTCTCGACAATAAGGTCTGGGCGGCCCCTTTCCCCGGTACGTCGGCGCACACGATTCCGGCGATCACTGCGGGCAAGACAGAAGCGCGATTCATCACTAAAGACGACCCTATGCCATTCGTCGACCCACGTCGATCGTTCTCGATACCAGCCCAGCCTTACACGTCGCTGCTGTGGGGTCAATGGAACACCTTCTGCTGGGACACGGGATCGTAAGCCAGCTGCACGCAGGCGATTATCAACTGTTGGTTGTGTAACGTGGGGTGCCACAGCTGCTCGAATTTGCGCTGCTGTTGCATGGGGTTCCATCCGGGCCATCCGAATGATGTGGCGATCTTCTCTCACAGTTGTCTGTTTCGCTGGGCCTGTGCCAGGTCTCAAAGTGCGGGTACCTTCATTTGACCACTGCTGCCATACACGTTGCACCGTAGATGCCTGTCGGCCAACACGTGCAGCGACAGTCCTTAGCGATAATCCAGCCTCATACAGCCCAATTATCTGAACCCTCTCAAACGGCGACAGTTGTTGATAGCGTGCTCTGCTCTGTTGTCGAGGCATGTTTGATGGGGAACACTTCACTGCACAGACTGCAAGTCCATACGCTACACCAGAGTCCGTATACTGGAGTTGATTCCTCCGCGACCAATCACGTAGGGAGACCTCTAGCAACAATCTAATGGATCTGAACCTTTGATCGTTTACTGTACATACCTACATAGCATCGTTCCATACCTTGTAAGCCAACACAAACGACCAATGCCTTCATGGTGTTGCAATTTCCATTTTCTTCAGTGTATTAATAATAATATTGTTATTGATTTTACGTCCCTTTTGCGGCTTTTAGCGACGCCGGGGTGCTGGAATTTTTCCCCGAAGGGAACTTTAACGTGCCGGAATCTGTTGACATCGAATATAGATTTAGGTATTAGGAAGTAATTTTTGAAGGCCTTTGTCTGGAGCGTGGCGCTCTATGGAAGTGAAACTTGGACTATTGGAGCAGCAGAAAAGAGGAGAATTGAAGCATTTGAAATGTGGTCTTACAGGAGAATATTGAAGATCAGATGGGTAGATAGGGTTACAAACGAAGAGGTATTAAGACGAGTGGGAGAGGAGAGATGTTTATGGCGACTGCTAATGGAGAGAAGAGTTAGGTTTGTAGGACACATACTATGACACCCAGGAATAGCAAGCTTACTTATGGAAGGAAGGGTCGAGGGCAAGAACTGTAGGGGTAGACCAAGGCTAGAATATGTTAAACAGATCGACTCAGATGTAGGGTGTGGTAGCTATGTAGAGATGAAACGATTAGCTCAGGACAGGGAGGCATGGAGATCTGCATCAAACCAGTCAAAAGACTGAAGACTCAAACATCAACATCCTGAAATGGAAGAACCCTTATGCGAAATGGTTTGTATACATCATGAGAATGGAGAATGAAGAGTGGCGAGAGGCAGGTGGTTAGATATAGAGGAGGATGTATCACAAAGTGATTTTGCATAGCCAAAAGTGGAAGAGGTTCACTGGAGCAATAAACTGTAGGCCTACGTCAGATGAAGATGTGCTCTCTACCCCAATAGTGACACAAGGTAGTTCTTGGTGACTTTGTACAGTTTGTGATGATTCATCGTATCATATGCGCAAGCAGACGGGGCTTAACATTCCTCTTACTACTGCTGTTTCCAGAAACGCCAGGATGCCAGAATGTTGCCCTGAAAGGAACCTTTCGATCCGGCGAGCAACACGCAACCAGCCATAGCCATGGTAAAGTCGAATCAATAGATTGAGCATTCATCAAACTCTATAACATGAAGTATAGACACATATTATTTTGGTGGTTGGTTGGTTCCTTGGTTTAGGGGCTGCGACAACGCGGTCATGTAGCCCCGTGTACTTTGGGTGTGCGTAGAATATGTCTCATAACCACTGTTAATTGCGATGACAGAATTAGTGTGTGTTATCTGTTTTTAATTCAAGTAAGGATTGCAGACGATAATTTCAAGTAGTTCCTGCTTTCGTTACCAAATGCTACCGTCCACGACACCTAGCTATGAACTTGGCTACTACTAGATGCCATCACAACCAGCGTCTGTTGACGAACGTTGGAACTTAAGAGCATTAATCAAACCTAACCTACACATTTAGCTTCACATAAGTTTAGTTAGTGGAACGTTCTTTTACATGTCATAAATATATGACATGGGACTGCCGGCTTTACTTCCTCTCCCAAGGATAGCATACTGAGGGATTTTTAACGCTCTTAAAAAATCCGACGACTTCGGCCGAGTTTGAACCCACGATCTTGGGCATAGAAACTCAGCAGGCTACCAACTACGGCACCGAAGCCACTACATGTGTTATTTTAAAAAATCCAAAGAATAACGGAGATAATTGGTTAGTTTTCTCACCATGGTGCAATTTCAGTCTACAAAATGTTCTGCGATGCCAACTACAACTACCACCACGTACTGTATCTGGTACTCACCGGTCTGGAGAACGACTAGGGCACATGACCGCGATATTCCACCCCTTAAAACAACAACACAATCACCACGACTATCAGACCGCCTACCTCTAGACATGCACGTGCTCTGAAGGCTTCAATACACACGTCTTTATGTTTCCAACGTCACAACACTTCCGAGTCTTGCCAAATCCATGACAACCAAATTGCAATTTTGAAGTTACATTGTTTATCGACTGCCCATAAAATATTATTCCATTGCTATTGTTGTTTTTAATTGTTAATGATGTATCTTGAACCTTCCTCTCTAGGGGAAGTAAAGCCGGCGGTCCCATGTCATAGATTTATGGAATGTTAAAGAACCTTCCACTAATTACACCTGTGTGAAGCTAAATCGGATAGGTTAAGAATGTAAACAACGCTCTACGTTCGATGCCAAGAGCCAACTGCGGTGGAGTATAGTAGCTAAGTTCTGAACTTGGCCTGGTAGTCGTTGACGGTGGCGCTTGGCGACAAAAGTAGGAACTATTTGAAAAATTCTAAGTCGCAGTCTGTACTTAAATTTAAAAAAAACAGATAACACACACTAATACAGTCTTCACAATTAACACCGGTTATCAGACAGATTGTACACACACCCAAAATACACGGGGCTACATGACCGCGTTGTCGCAGCGCCTAAATTGAGGAACCAACCAATCTTCCTCTCTCCTACACAAACCAAGATCAAATTCATTCCACAGTTTTTAGTCTATTTCCAATTTTGAAAAAATAGGCTTATGAGATCACCTTTTGTCCATCTGTGTGTGTGTGTGTGTGTGTGTGTGTGTGTGAGGAGTGAGTGTGAGTGTCCCCCTAATAACTTCAAAACCGCTGGAGCGATTTCAATGAAACTCGGTAAGTTCATAGCACTATTCCGGACGACCCCGACCGTGCCCTTCAAATTTTGTTACGTCTCACCAATCCAACATGGCGGCTGTGCGAAATATTTCACCAGCATTCAATATCTCCAAAACTATTCCCGATATCAGCCTGGAATTTTTTACGGTGATAAAGGGAACTACTTTAAGTTCACCTATGTGACTTTTCAAAAACTGATAACTACAAGACCAACATGGCGGCCACGCGAATTTGCGACTTTTAAATATACGTTTCTCGCGATTTAACCAACCAAACGCAATAAAACTTGGTACAATATATGTTTATACACATTGTAATGCACCGACATCTAACTTGGTTCAATTGTTTACATAACCACAAGATGGCGCATGTGCGAAATATTTCACCGGCATTCTATATATCTGAAACTATTAGCGGGATCACCCTGAAATTTTGTACGGAGATAAAGGGCACTACTGGAAGTTCATCTATAAAACTTTCAAAAACCGGTTAACTACAAAACGAACATGGCGGCCAAGCGAATTTGAAAATTTTAAATAGACCTTTCTCGCGATTTAATGTTCCAACCGCAATGAAATCTGGTACAGGAAATGTTTATACACATTGTAATACACTGGTATCTAATTCAGTTCAATTGTTTACATAACCTCAAGATGGCGGCTTTACGAATTTTAAAATTAAGTTTTTATTTCTTGTGTCGTAATCATGCGATCGATGTGAAAGTTTGAATAATGATCCTACGCAATAATTTTCCTGTACTGGTACATGACTCTATGACCTAATGACCTAGCTTCTGCATTTCAAAACGTATGACATGACCTCAATGAGACGAATTGTAGGTGACAATGTCCTCTACATTTTTTGTTTAAAAATTTTTTCTTTAAAATACGTCGATTCAGAGAAAACGCTTTTCAATGTTTTTTGAGTTTTCTGACAAAATGATCGTGCAAATTATTCTAAAATTCAGAGCTAAGCTTTTTTTGTGCTTTTCTAACGATTTACAAAAAGCCAACCATAGCAGAGTTTTTGGAACAAAAGTTTTTTTTTTCTGTGCAGCTGTCCTGTACTAATGGAAGGTGTTTTCAAATGTGTCAACGCAGAAAAACTACCTGACGGGGTGTGATCGTCAGCTGTTTTGTTGGTGCTCCACATACTAAAGCAGTTGTTAGGTTTGAACAGTTTGAACATTTGGTATTGTTAGCTAGGATAAGCTTATGCCACAACCAGACAAAAAGAACGGCCGTCAGTTGAACTCTTGTGTGATAGGGTTGTACGAGCGTGATGTTGACGGATGTGGTTGTGAACAGCTTCTTGAAAGCAAGCATCAAAAATGCACTGGACAGAATGATGCAAGCTAGAATAGCTCGGAAATTGGGCGCAGTGGCAATGGAAAGGGTTGCAAATTTTGCACCTCTTCAGGAATACAGTCTTTCCCAGACAAATCCTCGCATATATTTCCCCCACTTAATTTAGGTCCAAAAAGTATGAGTTACAAGCGAGTAAATACAGTAATTGTTTGCTCATTTTTAACTTGGGAACTGTAGAGTGGATTACAATGATATTTGGTACCTGTATTCATCATAGACATGGTACTTGTCATTGCAGCATTCAATAAAGGAAACCTCTTCAAAATAACAGAATTTGTAATCAGCTGATTTGTGTTATTAGCTTTTTGACTCTGTTTGCCATTTTCATATTAATTCAAATAAACTTACATTGTTGAGTGTTCTTCATCAAAACTAGATTTTTCTTGGTATCTAGGTATATATAATTTCACTCCTTTATGGAATTGTGGAATAATTTTTGAGCAATAAAATCGAATCCCACTGATTGCTGGAGTAGGATTTTTAGTTGAAAAATTCTCTGTTATCTGGAAGGGCATCCAGCCTTAATTAAGTACAGAGAGTTTAGTCTGTATGTAACGGAGACCCTCGCTTGCCCGCTCGCCCGTGGCGCGAGCCTGTCTCCCGCCACGCACTTTGCCGTTATGCGGCTCATTGAGAATAGGAATTTGTACTTACCTAGTTCACAGCTGGTGCTGAAAATGTTCTCCATTCACTGCTACACATCGCTGGCACCTTTTATGAAACTGGCATTTACTCTCTGAAGTTCCTCAGCACCGATTGACTGTATTTCAGCTGTAATATAGTCTTTAAGCTCATTTATAGTGTGAGGGTTTTTCGCATCCACTCTATTTTTAATCATCCCCACACATAAAAGTCACATGGTGATAAGTATGGGCTTCGCGGGGGCCACACGTTCCGACTTATAATCCTCGTACCGAAAATGCGAAGCAATTCTGTCATGGATGCTTCGGCAGTGTGAGCAGTGGCAGAATCTTGTTGAAACTAATTTGGCAATCACTCTCCGTAAGTCAGTTCGTCAAAAAATTGGTCAAGGATCACATTGAAGTACAAATTCCTATACTCAATGACTCAGTGCCGCGAAAGCGCCGCATAACGGCAAAGTGCCTGGCGGGAGACACGCGCGCAACGCGGGCAAGCGAGGGTCTCCGTTACATACAAACTAAACTATCTGTATTAAAAATATTAGCCTATTATTAAAGTGTGGTCCGCAATCATACCCGAAGTTCCCATTTTGGCCCCCAAGCTCTTACTGCTCTACATCATTCTGTGTAAAACATGCTCCCCAAGGCAACAATACACCAATCCATGTTACTATTAGTCAGTCTTGATTTACAGGCAGATGACCTTGTTTTTCCCCTTAAAACAACTATTACCACCAATGATCTTGATCAGAACATTACAAAAAATGAGTAGAGATCATCATTTTAATAAAGGAAAACACGCAACCTCCCTTCATTAAATTATTTCTGCTGACAGCTCTCTTTAAAAAACAAAAACCTAATCTATCATTCTGTTCACATCTAACAGTAAGCTTTCTGTAGGTTTACTGCTAATCTCAAAGCCCTACAGACAGACTTGGATGTGATGGACGAGAGCTGTTTTTTTTTCTTCAAGTTCCGATGGACTGTATAAAAATAAGAGATTGACATACCAAACTGATTTTATGACTAAATGTTTGCTTGTTTTATTCCTATGTCTCAATATAATCGCCAAAACGATAGAAACATTTGTTGTATCGTTACACCAGCTTTTCAATGCCCTCGGCAAAGAATTCTGCAGCCACTGCGGTGGGTACATCTGGACAGTCTCCTGAAGTGTTTCCTTTTTGGCGAGGCGTTGCCGCCCAACCAGACCTTCAACTCTCGAAAAAGGTAAGAATCATTCACGACCGCACTGTGCCAACATTACCATAGACATTTTCAAGGAATTCAAGTGTGAAGTTATGGACCATCTGTCGTTAAGTCCAAACCAGCACTGAATTATTTTCACCTTTATCGAGAATTGAAGGTATGGTTGGGCGGCAACGCCTCGCCAAAAAGGAGACACTTCAGGAGACTGTCTCGACATACCCATTAAGTGACGGCAGAATACTTTGCCGAGGGTATTGGAAAGCTGGTCTAACGATACGACAAATGTTTCAATCATTTTGGCGATTATGTTGAGACATAAGAATAAAACAAGCAAACATTTAGTAGTAAAAACAGTTTGTTATTTAAATACAGTCCATCGGAACTTGAAACAAGTAGTTCCGTGAAGAACTATACAGCCTATTTTCATATATCCTACTTATGTTAATTGCCACTATCAATATACACAATTTCAGTTTGCTTGCTGTAATAGATTCGTAGATATTGAGAACCGACTAAATATTTCGGATGGTCGCCATGTTGAATTTTATATATGTAGGTCCTAGAGTTATGTACTGTTACATGCAGATTATTGTGAACGTGTAGTATTCAAACTTCAATCGCATATTTAGGACACAAGAAGTAACAAGGAGATTTTAAAATTTTTCACAGCTGCCATCTTGAGGTTATGGAAACAATTGAAATAAATTAGATGCCAGTGGATTAACATTCGTATAAGGATTTGCTGTACCAAGTTTCACTGCACGGGGATGGTTAAATTGGGAGAAACGTCCATGTGAATATTTATAATTCGCGTCGCCGCCATGTTGGATTTGTGATCACCAGGTTATTTAAAGTCCTATAGGTGAACTTAAGTTCATAGCCCCTATGGACATTAAAAAATGCAGTTTGATTGCTAAAATAGATTCGTAGATATTCAGTATCGTCTTAATATTTCGGATGGTCGCCATGTTGGATTGTTAAATGTATAGGCCATAGAGTCATATACCATTAAAGGAAAATTATTGCGTAGGTTCATTATTCAAACTTTCACTTCGATCTCATGACTACATCACAAGAAATAAAAACTTAATTTTAAAATTCGCACTGCCGCCATCTTGAGGTTATGTAAACAATTAAACTAAATAGGATACCAGTGGATTACAATGTGTATAAATATTTCCTGTACCAGGTTTCAGTGCGCTTGGAACATTAAATCGCGAGAAAGGTCTATTTAAAATTTTCAAATTCGCTTGGCCGCCATGTTCGTTTTGTAGTTAACCGGTTTTTGAAAGTCTTATAGATGGACTTCCAGTAGTGCCCTTTATCTCCGTAAAATTTTTTAGGGAGATACCGCTAATAGTTTCAGAGATATAGAATGCCAGTGAAATAATTCGCACATCCGCCATCTTGTGATTATGTAAACAATTGAACGAAGTTAGATGTCTGTGCATTAAAATGTATATAAACATATACTGTACCAAGTTTCATTGCGTTTGGTTGGCCAAATCGCGAGAAACGTCTATTTAAAAGTCGCAAATTCGCTTGGCCGCCATGTTGGTTTTGTAGTTACCAGGTTTTCAAAGGTCACATAAGTGAACTTATAGTAGTTCCCTCTATCACCATAGAAAATGTCAGGGTAATATCGGTAATTGTTTCGGAGATATTGAATGCTGGTGAAATATTTCGCACAGCCACCATGTTGGATTGGTGAGTCGTAACAAAATTTGAAGGGCACGGTCGAGGTCGCCCGGAATAGTGCTATGAACATTCCTAGTTTCATTGAAATCGCTCCTGCTGTTTAGATTTTATTAGGAGGGGGGGGGGGGGAGGGACACACACACACACACGCACACAAACACGGACAAAAGGTGATCTCATAAGCCTATTTTTTTCAAAATTGAAAATAGGCTAAAAAATATACGAGCCTTACAGTAGTCGCATATGATGTGTAACATCTGACATGTTATCCTACCTTGAAGTTGTTACCGTTTTTATTATCCTTGACATTCATCAACACACAAAATATCTTTTTATTTTTTACACTCAAATAATACATAACAATTCCAAGACTCTTTTTTTTTCTTCACTGCCTACTTGATATTTCTACCCCCGCACTGCCTTCTTGATACTCTGCTGTTACAAAGTAATCCGTATGTGATAAACATTCCACATGGTGCCACTGCCAGCTGGATCACATCCCTTCTGACTGCTAAAACAGCCAGGAGGGATGCGATCTAACTGGCAGTGTGTCTTACACACTTCCCTCCGATCCACTTCCGTCCCATTTTTCAAAATCACTCCCACAAAAATATCCAGCAACCGAGTGGAAAGATGTTACACATCAAACAAGATGTTCAGTAAAGAACATATAGCCTACTTTCTCCTAAATGCATGGGTATTGTTATAACTCTTTGTCCTTTTCAAGGAGTATGATTGAATGTTGGTTGTAGTAGCTTTTTGAAATACAACGTGCTATAGGGATATTAAACATGAATATGAGGTGCCCTTTGCTAGTGCTACCTCTGTACCAAATTTCGTTCATTCGGTTCTACCGTGTTCGAATTAATAGGGGGAATCAATTTTGACATAAAGATGGCCGCCATCCGCAAACTATTAGGCTAATGACCTATTAGATTGGTCAAAGGATGCTCCCTCCATAAAGGTATGTTGTTGCAAAGTTTGGTAGAGATCGGATGGTTATGTTAGTCCTAATTTGATTTAAGCTTTAAACATTTGTGTGGCCGCCATTACGTTTTTGTCAATATGGCGGCGATATTAATCATGACACTGAGATGCCCTTTGCTAGTGCTATCTCTGTACCAAATTTCGTTCCATTCGGTTTCACCGTGTTAGAATTAATAGGGGGAATCGATTCTGACACAAAGATGGCCGCCATCCGCAAACTATTAGGCGAATGACCTATTAGATTGGTCAAAGGATGCTCCCTCCATAAAGGTATGTAGTTGCAAAATTTGGTAGAGATCGGATGATTAGGTTAATCGTAATTTGATTTAAGCTTTGAACATTCGTGTGGCCGCCATTACTTTTCAGTCAAGATGGCGGCGATATAAAACATGACACTGAGGTGCCCTTTGCTAGTGTTACCTCTGTACCAAATTTCGTTCCATTCGGTTCCACCGTGTTCGAATTAATAGTCGGAATCAATTTTAACATAAAGATGGCCGCCATCCTCAAACTGTTAGGCGAATGACCTATTAGATTGGTCAAAGGATGCTTCCTTTATAAGGGTATGTTGTTGCAGAATTTGGTAGAGATCGGATGATGAGGTTAGTCGTAATTTAACTTAAGCCTTGAACATTTGTGTGGCCGCCTTTACGTTTCTGTCAATATGGCGGCAATACAAAACATGACACTGAGGTGCCCTTTGCTAGTGCTACCTCTGAACCAAATTTCGTTCCATTCGGTTCCACCGTGTTCGAATTAATAGGGGGAATCAATTTTGACATAAAGATGGCCGCCATCCGCAAACTATTACGCTAATAACCTATTAGATTGGTCAAAGGATGCTTCCTCCATAAAGGTATGTTGTTGCAAAGTTTGGTAGAGATCGGATGGTTATGTTAGTCGTAATTTAACTTAAGCTTTGAACATTTGTGTGGCCGCCATTACGTTTCTGTCACTATGGCGGCGATATAAAACATGACACTGAGATACCCTTTGCTAGTGCTACCTCTGTACCAAATTTCGTTCCATTCGGTTTCACCGTGTTTGATTTTCACACAAAGATGGCCGCCATCCGCAAACTATTAGGCTAATGACCTATTCGTTTGGTCAAAGGATGCTTCCTTTATAAGGGTATGTTGTTGCAAAATTTGGTAGAGATCGGATGATTAGGTTAATCGTGATTTGATTTAAGCTTTGAACATTTGTGTGGCCGCCATTACGTTTCCGTCAAGATGGCGGCGATATAAAACATGACACTGAGGTGCCTTTTGTTAGTACTACCTCTGTACCAAATTTCGTTCCATTCGGTTGCACCGTGTTCGAATTAATAGGGGGAATCGATTTTCACACAAAGATGGCCGCCATCCGCAAACTATTAGGCTGATGATCTATTAGTTTGGTCAAAGGATCCTCCCCCCGTAAAGGTATGTTGTTGCAAAATTTGGTAGAGATCAAATGATTAGGTTAGTCGTAATTTGATTTAAGCTTTGAACATTCGTGTGGCCGCCATTACGTTTCAGTCAAGATGGCGGCGATACAAAACATGACACTGAGGTGCCCTTTACTAGTGCTACCTCTGAACCAAATTTCGTTCCATTCGGTTCCACCGTGTTCGAATTAATAGGGGGAATCAATTTTGACATAAAGATGGCTGCCATCCGCAAACTATTAGGCTAATAACCTATTAGATTGGTCAAAGAATGCTTCCTCCATAAAGGTATGTTGTTGCAAAGTTTGGTAGAGATCGGATGGTTATGTTAGTCGTAATTTAACTTAAGCTTTGAACATTTGTGTGGCCGCCATTACGTTTCTGTCACTATGGCGGCGATATAAAACATGAAACTGAGATACCCTTTGCTAGTGCTACCTCTGTACCAAATTTCGTTCCATTCGGTTTCACCGTGTTTGATTTTCACACAAAGATGGCCGCCATCCGCAAACTATTAGGCTAATGACCTATTCGTTTGGTCAAAGGATGCTTCCTCTATAAGGGTATGTTGTTGCAAAATTTGGTAGAGATCGGATGATTAGGTAATCGTAATTTGATTTAAGCTTTGAACATTTGTGTGGCCGCCATTACGTTTCCGTCAAGATGGCGGCGATATAAAACATGACACTGAGGTGCCTTTTGTTAGTACTACCTCTGTACCAAATTTCGTTCCATTCGGTTGCACCGTGTTCGAATTAATAGGGGGAATCGATTTTCACACAAAGATGGCCGCCATCCGCAAACTATTAGGCTGATGATCTATTAGTTTGGTCAAAGGATCCTCCCCCCGAAAAGGTATGTTGTTGCAATATTTGGTAGAGATCAAATGATTAGGTTAGTCGTAATTTGATTTAAGCTTTGAACATTTGTGTGGCCGCCATTACGTTTCCGTCAAGATGGCGGCGATATAAAACATGACACTGAGGTGCCTTTTGTTAGTACTACCTCTGTACCAAATTTCGTTCCATTCGGTTGCACCGTGTTCGAATTACTAGGGGGAATCGATTTTCACACAAAGATGGCCGCCATCTGCAAACTATTACGCTGATGACCTATTGGTTTGGTCAAAGGATGCTCCCCCCATAAAGGTATGTTGTTGCAAAATTTGGTAGAGATCAGATGATTTGGTTAGTCGTAATTTGATTTAAGCTTTGAACATTTGTGGGGCCGCCATTGCGTTTCCGTCAAGATGGCGGCGATATAAAACATGACACTGAGGTGTCCTTTGCTAGTGCTACCTTTGTACCAAATTTCGTTCAATTCGCATTCACCGTGTTCGAATTGATAGGGGGGGACAGACATTCAGAGTACACACACTCACACACAGACACACACACTCACACACACACACATACACACACACACACACACACAGACTCACACACACACATACACACACACAGACAGGCACACTTTTTTCGCCCTGTGTTGATCTCATAAGTCTACTTTCATTTTTTGCAAAAATCGAAAGTAGGCTAAAAACAGCTCTTGTAAGTTGTTAAAATGTTCTGTTTGGTAAACAAAACATCCTATTTAAAGACTAGAAGCAATCAGCAACTTAAAATATGCCTCTTATAGTTTCAGTCAAAGGCTCAAAATAATGGAACATGAGTGCACTGTTTATCCATTATTATTTTCAAATTAAATATGTGAAGTGTGTAATTAAAAAATATCATGAAGAACAAGAGATGAAAAAATACATAAATTAGGAAATGATTTTACTTCAACTAGGAGAGATAAACTCATGCACCAATATCTAAATCAGCGGCATTGTACCGTATATATTTTATATCCCCGTTTATATAAATTCTATTTTAAGCAATATTAACTTTTACCCTGTGATATGCATTGCTTAAAACTCCTCGAAGGTTCCAAATGTTCCCGAACTTTTCAGGCTGCACGTTGTAGCTGGAATCCAGCGCCTTCGCCCACACTTGCCACCTGTTGGGAATGCAGTCACACTTGTTTTGAGAAATTACCTCAGTATACTCATCTATCATATTACCAGTGTTTGCACAAACAACAGCACAGGTTGATACACTCAATGTACTCCCGAAAATTCGCATCAATTAATGCTTGCTCTTCCACAGATTATCAAAACCCTCGCATTATCCACAAGATCTTCCCTTTCCATTTAATTTCAAGTGAATGATACTTTTGATAAGTGCAATGTAAAAAATGCACCATATAATCTAGAACAAATGTAATTTCAGAGAAACCTCTCTATAGGCACCATGCATTCTTCAGTGTGCTGCTGCAGGTGGATACTACAAGAACCACACGCGGGCTTGTTTACCAACAGCTGATTGTAAAACGTTGCAGTACGAGTGAATTTTTACATGTGTTTATTCAATCTTTTTATAGTGTTGTCTTCAGATTATTATTTAAAAAATGTCAAAACATTCTGGTAATGCTACATTGCCTTCTGTTTTTAAAGATAACTATCCAAATTGTAGAGCTATTATGGACTGCTCTGAAATTAAAACAGAACAACATCCTGAGATCAGCCAGTGTGTGAATATGTACTCTAATTATAAGTCTACATATACTGCAAAGGTCCTTATTGCAATTGCACCTTGTGGTATGGTGACATTTGTTTCCAAATGTTATGGTGGCAGAGCTAGTGACAGTTTTTATCACAAATGACTGTGGAATTTTGAAACTGATAGAATCAGGAGATAAAATAATGGCTGATTAAGGTTTCCCTGGTATAAAAACTATATTGGAGGACAGCAATGCAATTTTGGTAATGCCACCCTTCATGCATGAAGGTCATTTGACACCTGAAGAAGTTGATGACACTTACAATATTGCATGTGTGCGAATTCATGTTGAACGATGCATTCAAAGAGTGAAAGTATATAACATACTTCATTGACAAATTTAAAACATGCCCACTTTCTGCAATTCTTCGAAGAATTGGGCCGATTATTGTCAGATAAAATGAAATCCCACAGTTATGATCAAGTCTGCCATGTCAACACGTTGTGAGATGACAGCTGATATTTCTGCGGTCCGCGGTAAACCGCATCAGCCTACAATTCCGGCCACTCGCAGCGTGGCGGAGCTTTTCTCGCTCTAACGCACGGAGCCTGTAACGGACACCCTTGGGACCGTAAATACTGTCCGCTAAAGGGAGGTGTCCACTATAGAGAGGGTTAGAGAAAATGATTGCAATTTGGCACCTGTACTTGTGCAGTATGTGTACTTACATGAAAACGTAGGGTTACGCGCGGTAAAGTCCAGTTTCGTCTGCATTTAAAATGTTTTCCGGCGAATAGCCGTCAGGGAAGGAAGGCAATTTTTCTTCCCAGCTTGAAACATTATCCATATCAACAGTGGAGAATTCTCTGCAAATTGCTCTAAATGTTATATAGTGGCACTTTCTGAAATTCTCGAGCCAGCCGTTCGAGGCTTTGAAATCTCGATACCTAATTCTGCCACAAAACCAATGCTTTGGCTTGAATCATTGGTCCGGACACAGGGACGTCCTGACTTCTTATGTTGCTAAACCACTCTAACACTGCCTTATCAATAACAGCACCATTACCACTTTGAAACTGACTAATTTTCAGCTCAGTGCCTTTAAGAAGCCATACCTTAATTATCTCTTCTTGTTTTTTCACAATTTCTACTGCTTGTGTCTTTCCAATCTTAAACACTTTACATGGTTTCCGTACACCACATTTGTGATAATCTACGATAGTTACTTTCTCCTTTAAAGTTAAACTTTCACGAGGAGCCATTTCAAATGCACTCACTTGCTACTGTAACGCACGGGTCCTACAATAGATTTAAGAAGTTCCACGGTAAAACTGACCAAATAGTGAAAGTATGAATTCCCTTATCCCGACCATTTCAAGTAAGAGAAGAATGACAGCGACACCGTAAAGGTGCTTGTACACTGGAGAGCTTAGAGAGCCCTAGTTAGAGCGTAGAGTAGCTCTCTAAGCTCTCCAGTGTACACAGGTGGTAGAGAACCCTAGCGGAGATCGCTCTAAGCTCTAGCTAGGTCCGGCTGACTCTTCGGTGTAAACAGTATTTGGGTGCCCTAGCTAGACCAGTCTGAATTTGTGTGGAGTCGCGAGAAAAAAAATAACATTAATTGAAAATATTGAAGCCCATTCAGAAACTTTGAATTGTACTCGGAAAGAATACAGAGACAGAAATTTGAAGGCACAGTCGTTTCGGGTGATCCCTTTTGCTGATCCTGGGGGGTAATTTTGGCCAAAATATAATCATAGTCATTTTTGTTCATTCTTAAAAAGTTCTTGTATGCTTCAGAATCTTCTGAACATAACTCTTGCAATAATTTAGCGTGCATTCCCTCGTATTCTCTTTTTGATATCCAATTCCTCACCCACAACCTACTTTTCCTCTTCATAGTTTTCTTTTTTAACAAGGCACACACAACCACCACAGATGCTAAAAGCTCTCTTGAAGACATTTTAACTTCACAACACAGCGCATAAAACCTAGACTCACACTGCTCTACCTAGTGCATTTACGATTGACAGTGTATACAGGTTCAGAGAGTGCTCTAGGTAGATTTGTCTATCTCCACCCTACGAATGCTCTACCTAGGGAAAATTACTCTACATTGTACACGCACTCGGTTTAGCTAGAGTGGTCAATCTAGACTTGCTCTATCAAAAACACTCTCCAGTGTACAGGCACCTTTAGGCCTAGGTTTATTTTTGGTGCAGTGCAGAATGTAGGAGATGGGAAGGTCAGCACTGCCTTCCAGGAACCATAGGATGTGTCGAAAGTACAAGACTAATAGACCTACAGAGATGTGATGTCTTTTCAAAACAGGTGTCCGCTAAGAGAGGTTGGTTGGTTATTTTAAATGTGGCTGGAGTGTCCGTGTCCATAATAGCGAGTGTTCACATAAAGGGCCGTTTTCACCAACGTCAATTATCTCCTAATTCATCAATAAAGGTTATTTAACTTTGCACGAGTATTTCACCAGACAGAAACGCATCTTTAAAGTGGCGGGAAACAGCTGAACTGTGCCTTGCGCATTCCACAATGGCGGTTTGTCTCAGAGTTTAACACGAACTTTCATCCATATGAATATAAAATATGTTTATGACAATGAAATTATAAAAGATAACACACATTACTAAGTTTTAATACCAAGAAAGACGAATAGGGAAATAAAAAAAAAAATATCCCAAGGGGGTTTTGAACTGCTTCCAGCGCTGCATAATAAATTTAGAGTCTACACCTCTACCGCCTACAGTACAGAGACAACTGAGTAAGCGCGTCCTCTTAAGGTATCTATTCAAACTGCCAGTTCTCCCTAAATACTTTGTTCATATCATTTCAAGCCTTTGCCAAGAATAAGGTCTTCAGTATATCTCTTCCTTTATAATTATGTTCCAGAAAGTCTCAAGGAAGCATCGCAAACAACTATCAGTGCTAGACGCTTCTAGTTCTGTCCGCCATGCTCTCTATGCATGCGCGAGAGCCGTAAATCTTATTTAAGTAATTGCGAACCCGAATGGCCTCGTGAAAAGCATCGAAGATAATCACGCATTAAATCGCGTATTTAAGTTAAATGGGAATTAACTAAATAATCGTTAGTGAAGAGTTGGTGAAAACGGCCCAATTTTGAGAGGGACTAATTACTAATATACATAATAGGGGTTTGGTCACGGACCTAGAAAATTGTCCGTTATGAAGAGATGTATGCCTTAGGGCCGTTTTCACCAACTCTTCACTAACAATTAGTTAGTTAATTCCCATTTAACTTAAATACGAGAAGTAGTGCGTGATTATCTTCGATGTATTTCACGAGTCCATTCGGGTTCGCAATTACTTAAATAAGATTTACGGCTCTCGCGCATGCGTAGACTAGGTTTCATCTTGGACAGCATGGCGGACAGAACAAGATGCGTCTAGCACTGATCATTGTTTGCGATGCTTCTTTGAGACTTTCTGGAACATAATTATAAAGGGAAATACAGAAGACCTTATTCGTGGCAAAAGCTTAAACTGATATGAACAAAGTATTTAGGAGAACTGGCAGTTGTGCGAATAGATACCTTATTAGGACGCGCCACCTTGTTGTCCTCGTAGCGTAAGCGGTAGAGGTGCAGACTCCCAATCTATTATGCAGCGCTGGGACCAGTTCGAAACCCCCTTCGGATATATATATTGAACCCATGTGCCATCAGGTCCATGGATGGTCGAATCCATGCATTTGAGGAAGAAATCAAAGGAGCATATAGTTTCTAATGTAACTTTAAGAAAGATCAAGCTAGGAGGCCAGTATAAGGTTGTGCAACTAACGTGGACCAGGTGTTCGAGAGGATGATATCATCCCTCTTGACATTCTGAAGGGAGCGAGTCACGAGTATTAATAACCGAGTGGAAATTTCCCAGGATTAGACAAGGAGACCTGAATCGGAATTCGAGCTGACGTTGCTGGAATTTGACAACACCGCTTATGCGCCAGGAGAGGAATAATTAAATTTAACCCGTTTACAAGTATAATAATGAGTAAACAAGTACAGTACAGTGAATCATTTTGAATGAGAGATTTTTCAGTAAAGAGAAACCATTTAATAATTACGCAGAAAAAAACTGCCAACGCAAGACGACGTCATTGGGGAAGTACCAAGGCCTGTGTGGAGGGGAGAGAGCAAAAGAAATGCAACACCCACACATCTGAGGACGAGAAATTAATTAATATCTCCGAATTGCACGATCGATTCTTAGGTGCAATGAGATTATTTGACATTGAGAAGACGGGCTTTCGGAAGGTATAATTTTTATATTTGTGGCACCATTATTTTAGAAGTTGACCACAGAAAAGGCTAGAGTCTTATTTTTTTGTAGTAAAATAGTATAAAGCTTCGGGCCTCACCAAGCCAATCATGCAGTCTCGAACAGCCCGTGAGGGGTATAATCACGCATCACGCAGTACAAATCCGTCCAGGGGGACGTGACGCTGGATCATCAGCACATGCAGTTCCGACAGCCCGTGAGGGGCGTAAGACTACATCACAGCACATCAGTATCCAGACAGCCGTTTGGGGCGTAACTCTGCGTAACATCGAGGAAAGTTACTAGTACTCCTTGAGGGGAGAAATACTGTGTTATACCGCAGAAGTATATCCGATAGCCATAGGCATCGCAGTATTAACGACTTGCTTGCCTCCATAAGGAGTGGTCAAGAAGAAATTTAAAGTATCGCCGTATTGAAATATTAGGAAAATCCTAGTTACAGGATTTAGGCCCGACTGTATACAAGTTATAGTGAAAGTTCGTAAGATATAGTCAGAGCAGGCTGCGAACGTCGGACTTAAAGGCGATAGGTCGTTAAACAGACGAACGAATAGATCATAACGTACGGAAGTACCGTACCAGAAAGATAAACTGTTATTTAAATTAAAGAACCCAAAAAGGGAAGGACAGAATAAGGTTCGGAACGTACATCAGAAACGTTGGAGTGCTAGAACCGATCAAAATAAGAAGCAAGGAGACTATAAACATTATCTCCAGAAAGTAGGCGAACTATTCTAAAGTACTAGACTCGAGAAGTACTAGCTGCCATAAACTAAATCTATAGGTCATTGAGGAGACCTCGATTCGAATAGACTTTCGCTAGGATCGATAAACAGATCTACAAAGAAGCCGTTCAAGCTAGATAAATAGCCGGTCATCCAGGATAGGAGTAGAAGAATTTGGGTTCCAGGGAACAATAGATGTTTCGAGACTTTCATATTCTGCAGGATAGGAAGCCGACATCGAATAAATTTCACCCTTGGAAACGGGAAATTAAGAAGGTCACGTGTGATAGGCTCAGAAATACGGCCTAGTGATCAAGAATTGTGAAGTGTAAAAATTATCAAGATTGTGTGTTAAATTAATCTTTTTAGTGTTTATTATGTGTTCAAAAGGGACACATCAGTGTATAAAAATGTCGTCAATGTTAAGTGTTTTAAATATATGTCAAGTAGTGTTTATCCATAAGATGAATTCTTTGAATATGGAGTAAAAAGTTCAAAGTGGGCCCAAAATGAAGCACCGCACAAGAATAAAGGTCGTGGGACGATCTTAATAACATGTGAGTACTGAATTTCATTCTATTTTGGTGTCAGAAATTGGTTGTGTACAAATCCACCGGAGTTTTTGAGTAAAAGGGATGTGTTTTAATAAATAAATACTGAATAAACAAGAACGCGGTCTGAACAATAATAGAAAATTTGAGAAATTATAAATGATTATGTAAAGAATAAATCCCGTAGAGGAAATAATTGAATAAAATGTTAATGTATTTAACAAATGTCATAAGAGCAAGCGAAATATCAGTAATTATCATGAAAGATATTCAAATAAAGTAAAGTTGAAATATGAAAGAAATAGCTTTTGAGCTTGTGTAAAGAATAAAGATAATAATAATAACTAAATATGGAAATATTAAATAAAGATCAAATAATTTGATGTGAACATAAGAGCGTTAAAGCCTTAATGTATGTGTAAGATATAATGTTCAATGGAATATTTTAAAAAGGGAGCGATTTATCGGCAACGGAAAAGATTAATATAAGAATAAAAATAATGTGAATGGTTACTAATGAGATTTATCAGTTCTTGGGAAGACATTTCGGCTTAAAATAATGCATAGCGCAAAAGAGCGCCAATAATATTAAAATGTCACGCTAGGAACGCGTAGAGGTTAAAATACTTGGTAAATTACTTATGGAGGGTAGTTGATTGCAGTGAATTGATAATTGTATAAGTCCTCTATTTGTGACGTAGTATCACGAGGCATTGTGTATGTATTTGAAAGGGAGCTAATATATGGTATTGTTGAGCGTATGTCATATGGGCCACGGCCGACTTTAAATCGCATTTTGTATAAGTCCTCTGTAAGGGAATGGTTCCCGAGGCACGTGAAGAGATTCGAACGCAGAATCTTCTTATGATAAAAGCCCCTTATTCTTCGTCGTTGAATGTGTATTAATCTTCCCAATCAATGAGGACCCTCTCATAATTAATAAATGCCAAGGTTACGAAAGTGGTCTTTGAACCAAAGGAATAGTAGTTTGAATGAGTACGGTACAGTAAAGCCCGGTCTCTCCCCAGAACTGAATATAATGTGAAGGTCTGTTTTGAAAGCCTTGGAAATAAGCTATTAACGTGGGTTAGACAGGGAGTCGCCGTCACCCTCCGTGTCATAAATCGCGCCCGAGTTGAAGGGTCTAGCTTTCTTAGAGTGAGAGTGGCCAGAAACCGTCTCGTAAGATGTTGTAAAGAGAAATGAATACACCAGGAGTGTTTAAAGCTGTTAACGACCCGGGCGTTGAACCGAGGTCCTTGTAGATTGATATTTTCGTTTGCCTGTTCAGATCGTAGTTTCTTATATGATAATGGTCTTATAAAATATAAGAGATAAATAACAATCCCTATTGTAGTGTTGGATAGACGTAGGATTCCACGAGTTAATTGAAGACAACTAAGTTTCGGGAGTAACTATAGTTTTTTTGACTGTGTCAAGTATCTTCACGCTCTGGAGTACACAATTGATTTCCTGATTACCTTAATATATTTGTGAAATAAAGAGAGATGATAACAACTGAATGTGTGGACATGCCCAAAATATTGAGTTAGATAATTAACATAAATTTTAAATGTAATTATAAATTTGTTTTTGAGAATTAAGAAGATATAAAGGATAGTGTTTGAGGTGTACAAGAATGACACCATATTTATGTAAAGCATGGAGCCAAAAGAGCTCGGAGGTATATAAAACTTACTGTTAATGCTTTATGGAAGTAAGACGAAGTAGGAATTGTTGGTTTATGTGGAAACCACATGTTTTAAATACAATATTTGTTTTATTATATATGTGATTCCTTGTTCATTTGGAACAAGTAGATGATTATGGGTCAGTAATTAAATTGTTAAAGTGTTTGTAGCGCCATTAATTTTATTAATTAAATGTGTTTAAATAGGAGTTGATTTTGTTGTTATTTTTGCAAGTGTATCCTCTAATTAATCCAAAATATGTGAATTACAGAGTGGGGGAACTTACCGCTGCCCCGAAAATTCCGAATTGAGCTACGCTGGTATACTGTGATTGGCATATTTCTTGCTAAAAGGGCACACGGGGGTCATATAAGTAATGTGCTGGATTAATAACTAGAGGAGCACTTAAGACGGTCATTTCATGTAAATTAAAGTAATGATAGGTGTAGCTACAACATAAAATCTTAACTGACCGCATGGGTCCCTAGAAACTCATACCGAGCAGCCCTGTATTATATTAACAACCCCCTAGCAAACATTACAATTTGGCGCCCAGTACGCAGGGCTGAGTTTTCCTAGGGAAAACCCGAGTTTTCTCGAAAAATCAAAAACATTTCATTTTTGAAAAAAAAAAGGGTTTTTCGAAATTTTGAATTTTAAATACTTCCATAAAGGTTTATGAAATTGAATAAAGTAGTAAAAGGGTACGTTGTAAGTGAATACCCGTACCAAAGTAAAGTTTTTAAAGAAATTGGGACACACTAATTCGGAGTATCATCTCTCAAGCATGTACTAGTGTGGTGGCATTAGTGGCCCACTGTATTCTCATAAGATGGCATTTAGTGAGGAAGCGCAAAGGCTTTTGGAGGCCATGAACAATAAATTGGGAACAATAGACAATACATTGAGTCTCCAAAAGGATGAAAATAACAAAGTGTTCGAATCCATAAATGAGAGTTTGAATAAGTTGGATAGCCAACAGACTGAAAATAAAGAAGGGTTCGAATCCATAAATGAACGTTTGGAGTCAATAAAAACTGATAGTGCTAATATGGGAACTAAATTAGTAGATATCGAAGTTAAAACTGATACCATGGGAACCAAATTAGTAGATATCGAAGTTAAAACTGATACCATGGGAACCAGATTAGAAGCTATCGAAGCCGACTGTATAAACATGAATAAGGAACTGAAGGCTGAGATAGAAAAATTGAAAACAGAAAATGGGGATAACATTAAACAACAGTGGGAAGCGATGAAAACGGAGACGTTAGAGTCTCTGAAAGCCAACAGTAACGAAAACAATGGAGTACTGAAGGCTGAAATAGAAAAGACAATGGATACTAAATTTAAAATTCTTGATGAGGGGTTGGAGACTAAGTTAAGTGAAATTAAAAAGGAAAATGAAGGATTTCATTCAGGATTGCAAGTCCAAATAAAGACTATGAACACAAATATGGTAGATTCCCAAACTACATGTCAAGAAAATTTTAAAATTTTAGAAACTAAATTAGTTAACATAGAAACAAAGGGTGATGATTGTGAAAAGAAACTTGTAACCCAGATCCAAGGTGTGCAGGAAAAGTTAGAAGCTCAGATAAAATCTAACAGCGATATTTGTGAGGCATCCCGGGATGAAATAAAACAAAGCGTGAATAAGCTAGGAGATAGATTTGAAGGGGTTGAGGAGAAAGTAGGGACCCTCGAGAACAAAATCAGTGCAGTTCAGACTGAAGTAACTGAGATGAAAAATCAAAATCAAAAGGATGTTAAGGATATGAAAGAGCAGATTGATCTTTTTACCGGGCAGGTAGATGAGAACCTGAAAAAGTATGAGGGTGAAATAAATCGAAGATTAGGTACCTACGAGGGGCATCTCCAGAGTGAAAGAAAACAACGAGAGAAAGAAAATAAGGATAACACCCATAAGATAGATGAAATAAGCAAGGGTATTAATGAGGTCCAGGAAACTATCGGAAAATTAGAAGGGCGAGTAGGAAAAACTAATAATGAAGTAAAACTGATCAAAGATGAATTAACGGAAGTGTCTAAGAAGACGGAAGGATAGTTGAAAGGAATTGAATTAGATATGGTCAAAGGACGAAAAGAAGTGGAAAAGCAAATAAAGGAGATACGA
The DNA here is from genome assembly GCA_946902985.2 of Meconema thalassinum. Taxonomy (NCBI): domain Eukaryota; kingdom Metazoa; phylum Arthropoda; class Insecta; order Orthoptera; family Tettigoniidae; genus Meconema; species Meconema thalassinum. The sequence continues at coordinate 21,938,107 of OX336392.1, forward strand.
GAGGGCCTGGAGACCATAGGTGACATTAAGCCAGAAATTATAGACCAAAGGGTCATGATCTTTAAGAAAGAGGTAGAAGAACAACTAAATGAATTCAGGGATAGTTACAGGGATGAGAAATTCCAATCCAAAAAGGTAGAGGAAGATATTAAAAGGAATCAAGAAAGAATTCAGAATGAATTAAGATCCCGATTAGAGAGGACTAAACATAAGAATAGTCAAATAGAAATCCAACTTATGGCTAATGAAGAAAGTGCCCGGAGGGAAAGGAAGTTAGAATTTGAAAATCAGGAGGAGTTTCCAAAGACAGGATGGGTAGATTCTCGTGAACAAGGCACAGATACGGAGAGGGACTTAGGAGGGGAGAGCCCTTATAAGAACCCAGGATATCCGATGGCGATGTCAACCCCGTACATGAATCAGACAAATGGCCAGATAATAAACATTATTAAATCAAATGAGGACAGACCAGTAAAGTTTACGGGTAATAACATGTCTATTACTCCAAAATACTGGCTAAAAGAAGTGGCAGAGTATCTAAACGAAATGAAGGTTCCTCAGGATCGGAGACTGAGAGCTATTGAAAAGCTGTTGGCAGGTGATTGTCTCACCTGGTTCAGAAGCTTCAGATACACCTTTGATACGGTGGAAGGCTTTAGGGAAGCATTTTTAAAACGATATTGGGCAGCAGACGTCCAAGAGAATTTAAGGCTAGATCTGTACTCTAGGAAGTGCAGCACCAATGCACCTACTAAATACTCGGAATTTTTCACCGCTCAGCTGTGTAAATTCCGCGAACTGGATATTGCTCCGGCAGAAAACGACCTGTGTGCTGCCATTGCAAGACAACTTCCGTATGAGATTCAGAGGCTGCTAATCTCATCCAAAGCCAGAAGTGCTGTGGAAGTGGAAAGTGTATTACGTCAGTTAGATATGACGACTTCGCACGTAACTCCTCGGCAGCATAGACAGACTGAGCAAGTACACATGGCCAGCAGTCAGGAAACAGGAGAAAAACCAGCGACCAGGAATCAGTCCACCAGTACGGATACTCAAGGACTAGATCGAGAGTATGGGCACCAGGAGCCTAGAAGGATACAGCCATATTACAGGGGAGGATATCGAGGAAGAAATCCTAGGACTACGGGTTATAGGCAACAAGAAAGCCGACCCTATAATAATAACCATCAAAGGCAAGAAAACAGAAAGAAATGGGAGAATTATCCCAGAAGGAATGTAAGGCCAGACGATAGGGATGATGAATATCGGGCCGAAATAGAAGAAAGATATCAGGAAAGTCTTCGTTATATGAACGAAAGACCAGATGAACCTGATAGGCAAAAAGTCCGTTGGAGTGAGGCAATCAAGAACCGGAAATCACCCGACCGACTAGATGGAGCTCAAAGCTTGGAACTACAAGCTCAATTAAAGAATGAGGGAAAAGGGAGCCCTCAGGATAAAAAAAAACTCCAAATTTAAATTGTCAAAAGTGGAAACATACCAGGAGCTGGGAGGAGGTAGAAATTGTAAATTGGATAGCCAGACCAGATGAATTAATTAACGAGGATGTGGAAGGAATCCCACCTGTTAAAAGAGAACTACCTATAATTATGCTTAGGATAGAAGGATTGCTGGTCAGAGCATTGATTGATACTGGATCCACAATAAGTCTAATTACACAAACCCTTTTAAATGAATTGGAAACAAGGGGCCGAGTACTAAAGATTCCCACATCAAGTGTAAAGATTAAGGGAATTATCCCTGAAAAATCTTTGACATGTAAATTTCAGGTATACATTGATCTGATCATGGGTAACGCTGAAATTTCGCAGTGCTTTTTGCTGGTAAATCAATTACCGTATAATGTCATATTAGGTATTGATTTTATCCGTGAGAACAAGGTCATCATAGACCTAGCGCAAAACTGCATTAGAGTTCAAAGAGAGGATGTGGACGAGCAAAATATTAACCTACAGGAACAGGATGCGAAAATAGAAGAACAGGTATGGCATATGGAGGAAGTGAGTGAGAGGATGTGGACGAGCAAAATATTAACCTACAGGAACAGGATGCGAAAATAGAAGAACAGGTATGGCATATGGAGGAAGTGAGTGAGGAAGATTATAAGGACATAGAAAAGATATTTGAAGTCCTCAACATAGAACTCGAAGATAATTTGGAAAATGAGTTCGAGATTAACCTGTCAGGAAAAGTGGAGGAAGCTAAAGTCAGCCTCGAAATTAAGGAACAGTTAAAGAAATTATTATTGGATTATAGGGACGTATTTGATTCCAAGCCAGGAAAGATTGAAAATTTTAAATACGCGTTCCAAGTCAATGATTGGGCACCGTTCAAACAAAAACCATACCCGGTTGCGGAAAAACATTACCCACAAACCAAGAAAACACTGCAGGAGATGATGAATGCAGGTGTTATAGAAAAGATGGCGACACCATATGTTAGTCCATTAGTGATTGTGAGTAAACCGGATGGCTCAGTAAGGGTGTGTTTAGATGCCAGAAATTTAAATGCAAAAATCATACCAGAAAATGATTCGGCACCACCCATAAAAGAAATACTGAGGAAGTTCAAAGCAAGAAGATTTTTACAAATATTGACATGACTTCTTCGTATCATCATCTCGAACTGGAAGAGAAAACCAGCTTGTTGACTGGATTTCAGTTCGACCAACAAACATACTGCTTTAGAAGATGTCCGTTTGGATTAAAGACTGCAGGATCTGCATTAATAAGAGCGCTTGATCGAAACCTGTCAGAGGAAGTGAAAAATTGCACTATCCGATACGTGGACGACATTTTGCTTACCTCGGAGAACATTGAGGAACATTTAGAAAATTTGAAGAAATTATTGGAAGACTTAAGATGGGCAAATTTTAAAATAAATTTAAAGAAGTCGAATTTTTGTCAAAGGCAAGTGACATTTTTAGGGCATGTGATTGATAAGGATGGTGTTAAACCAAATCCATGCAAATTGGAATCGACAAGGGATTTTCCAAGGCCGTTGAAGGTGAAGAACGTTCGCCAGTTTTTTGGGATTGATTGGGTTCTTCTCAGGACATTGTCCATCATACACCAAAACTGTTGCACCACTACAGGACCTTCTGAAGAAGGGGGGCAAGTGGAAATGGACGGAGGAAGCAGAAAAAGCATTCGTGGAGGCCAAGGAAATGCTCTTAAATTACGTGAAGCTAGGATATCCTGATTTTAATCAGAGATTTATTATTCAAACAGACGCATCCCAGATTGGAATAGGGGCAATGCTATATCAGGAGAACCCGGAAAACCCTGATAAGAAGAACTATCTAGCTTTCACAAGTAGGAGACTGAAACCACACGAGAAAAATTATACGATCAGCGAGATCGAGCTGTTAGCGATATTGCACGCGTTGCAATATTGGCGGAAGATCGTATATGGGTTTCAGGTCATTCTAAGGACGGATCATAAAGCCTTAACCTTTTTGATGAAGACTGATTTATCCAGTCAAAGGTTGATGCGTTGGGTTTTATACATTCAACAATTTGATGTCAAGATAGAGTACTGCCCAGGAAAAGAAAATATAGTTCCAGACTACTTAAGTAGACAGCCAGAGTCCATAGAAGAGGAAGTAATGGCTATAGATTTGGAAGACAGGGATCAGCGTACTCTTAATGAGTTAAGAAGCATTAGTCAAAGACAACGGGAGGATCCATGGATGAACATGCTCATATCTTTCCTTGAGGGAAGCTTGATAAGAGGAACACCAGCGTATACGGAAGCTGATAAGATAGCTCAAGACTACACGTTTTATAATGGATTGTTATATAAGTTTGTAGACTCTGACCATACAAAATTAAGGATTGTTGTACCTGCAATTTTGCAGAGGAAAATAGTATGGTTAGCCTATAGATCGTTCGGACATATGGGAGTCGACAAAACAGTCTCGATGCTGAAAGAAGCATTTGTATGGCCGAGACTGAGAGAAACTGTAAGGGACACGCTGAAGACATGTGATCTATGTCAAAGGATCAAACCTAATGCATTTCTGATGAGACAGAAGCCTATACCATTGTTGCCCGAAAGGCCCGGCCAAATCATATCTATTGATAATTTTGGACCTTTGCCAAAGGCAAGAAGAGGAAATCGACACATAATGGTGGCTATGGATGTCTTCACTAAAATGGTTGTCCTTGCTCCCATACAGAAGACTAGTACCAAACAGGTGTTAAAACGACTTAAAGAAAAAGTGATACCGATTCTGGGGAAACCTGAGAATTTGTTGTCGGATCACGGCAGTTGTTTCACCAGTGTAGAGTTCAGACGAGAATTAGAAAGACTTGGAATACGTCAGATTTTGTCAAGTATTCGCCATCCTGAGGCAAATCCTGTAGAAAGAGTTATGAGAGAAACGGCCAAGTATTGTAGAATATACTGTGCCGAAGAAAATTGGAAGTGGATAGATATCTTGGATATTATCGAATTTTGTATAAATAATACAATCCATGAATCCAGAGGAGAGATACCCATAACGTTACATCGGAATGAGCAACCGGAAAGACCTTGGAGTCTGGTAATTCCTAGGCCAGCAGACGCTCAGCCTGGAAGAGATGTACGCATTAGAAGAGCCTTTGAGCATCTAAAAGCTCAAGCCGACAGGAGGCAGAGAAGAAATAGGCATAAGAGGTATCATCGACCATTATTAGCAGGAGAAATGGTGTTAGTAAAAAGACCAGCCATTTCGGATCCAGGGAATCGTGTGTACACGAAATTCCAGAAAATGTACCACGGACCGTATCAAATAATCAGAGATTTGAGGAATAACGCATATAGAATTCGGCACTGTGAAACGGATCACGAAGTGACCATGAATTCAGCAAATTTGAAATTATATTACTCTCCCGAAAATTTTGATGAAGAAAATGAACAAGCCCTGGTTATGGAAACGTTTAGAGATGAATCCGCTTTTGACATAAACAAGAATAAGGAAGAAATAGAAAATAGAGCTCAAGCATTCGAGTGCGAATGCGAATTGGAGAAATTATATTGGGAAATTAAAGAAATAATTGAATTTATTGAAGAAGAAAATTCCAATTTAAGAAAAGAGAATGATGAAATAAGGAAACGGGTAGGGATAGTCCAAACCCGTAAGGAAGAATGAGGTTATGGGGACTTAAAGTCCAGACAAATAAAGAAAGAAAGAAAGGGTAGGGACAGAGCATACCCGACCTACACAATTACCGGATACGACTTTAAAGAAGTAAAAACAACGGAAGGTACGGACAAAGTTATGATGGCTTCGACGAATAAAGAAATACAAATTTAATTGAAATAAATTTCCTCAAAAATCTTCGAAAATTTATTTACCCAAGGAGGGGAGAGATGAACCCATGTGCCATCAGGTCCATGGATGGTCGAATCCATGCATTTGAGGAAGAAATCAAAGGAGCATATAGTTTCTAATGTAACTTTAAGAAAGATCAAGCTAGGAGGCCAGTATAAGGTTGTGCAACTAACGTGGACCAGGTGTTCGAGAGGATGATATCATCCCTCTTGACATTCTGAAGGGAGCGAGTCACGAGTATTAATAACCGAGTGGAAATTTCCCAGGATTAGACAAGGAGACCTGAATCGGAATTCGAGCTGACGTTGCTGGAATTTGACAACACCGCTTATGCGCCAGGAGAGGAATAATTAAATTTAACCCGTTTACAAGTATAATAATGAGTAAACAAGTACAGTACAGTGAATCATTTTGAATGAGAGATTTTTCAGTAAAGAGAAACCATTTAATAATTACGCAGAAAAAAACTGCCAACGCAAGACGACGTCATTGGGGAAGTACCAAGGCCTGTGTGGAGGGGAGAGAGCAAAAGAAATGCAACACCCACACATCTGAGGACGAGAAATTAATTAATATCTCCGAATTGCACGATCGATTCTTAGGTGCAATGAGATTATTTGACATTGAGAAGACGGGCTTTCGGAAGGTATAATTTTTATATTTGTGGCACCATTATTTTAGAAGTTGACCACAGAAAAGGCTAGAGTCTTATTTTTTTGTAGTAAAATAGTATAAAGCTTCGGGCCTCACCAAGCCAATCATGCAGTCTCGAACAGCCCGTGAGGGGTATAATCACGCATCACGCAGTACAAATCCGTCCAGGGGGACGTGACGCTGGATCATCAGCACATGCAGTTCCGACAGCCCGTGAGGGGCGTAAGACTACATCACAGCACATCAGTATCCAGACAGCCGTTTGGGGCGTAACTCTGCGTAACATCGAGGAAAGTTACTAGTACTCCTTGAGGGGAGAAATACTGTGTTATACCGCAGAAGTATATCCGATAGCCATAGGCATCGCAGTATTAACGACTTGCTTGCCTCCATAAGGAGTGGTCAAGAAGAAATTTAAAGTATCGCCGTATTGAAATATTAGGAAAATCCTAGTTACAGGATTTAGGCCCGACTGTATACAAGTTATAGTGAAAGTTCGTAAGATATAGTCAGAGCAGGCTGCGAACGTCGGACTTAAAGGCAATAGGTCGTTAAACAGACGAACGAATAGATCATAACGTACGGAAGTACCGTACCAGAAAGATAAACTGTTATTTAAATTAAAGAACCCAAAAAGGGAAGGACAGAATAAGGTTCGGAACGTACATCAGAAACGTAGGAGTGCTAGAACCGATCAAAATAAGAAGCAAGGAGACTATAAACATTATCTCCAGAAAGTAGGCGAACTATTCTAAAGTACTAGACTCGAGAAGTACTAGCTGCCATAAACTAAATCTATAGGTCATTGAGGAGACCTCGATTCGAATAGACTTTCGCTAGGATCGATAAACAGATCTACAAAGAAGCCGTTCAAGCTAGATAAATAGCCGGTCATCCAGGATAGGAGTAGAAGAATTTGGGTTCCAGGGAACAATAGATGTTTCGAGACTTTCATATTCTGCAGGATAGGAAGCCGACATCGAATAAATTTCACCCTTGGAAACGGGAAATTAAGAAGGTCACGTGTGATAGGCTCAGAAATACGGCCTAGTGATCAAGAATTGTGAAGTGTAAAAATTATCAAGATTGTGTGTTAAATTAATCTTTTTAGTGTTTATTATGTGTTCAAAAGGGACACATCAGTGTATAAAAATGTCGTCAATGTTAAGTGTTTTAAATATATGTCAAGTAGTGTTTATCCATAAGATGAATTCTTTGAATATGGAGTAAAAAGTTCAAAGTGGGCCCAAAATGAAGCACCGCACAAGAATAAAGGTCGTGGGACGATCTTAATAACATGTGAGTACTGAATTTCATTCTATTTTGGTGTCAGAAATTGGTTGTGTACAAATCCACCGGAGTTTTTGAGTAAAAGGGATGTGTTTTAATAAATAAATACTGAATAAACAAGAACGCGGTCTGAACAATAATAGAAAATTTGAGAAATTATAAATGATTATGTAAAGAATAAATCCCGTAGAGGAAATAATTGAATAAAATGTTAATGTATTTAACAAATGTCATAAGAGCAAGCGAAATATCAGTAATTATCATGAAAGATATTCAAATAAAGTAAAGTTGAAATATGAAAGAAATAGCTTTTGAGCTTGTGTAAAGAATAAAGATAATAATAATAACTAAATATGGAAATATTAAATAAAGATCAAATAATTTGATGTGAACATAAGAGCGTTAAAGCCTTAATGTATGTGTAAGATATAATGTTCAATGGAATATTTTAAAAAGGGAGCGATTTATCGGCAACGGAAAAGATTAATATAAGAATAAAAATAATGTGAATGGTTACTAATGAGATTTATCAGTTCTTGGGAAGACATTTCGGCTTAAAATAATGCATAGCGCAAAAGAGCGCCAATAATATTAAAATGTCACGCTAGGAACGCGTAGAGGTTAAAATACTTGGTAAATTACTTAAGGAGGGTAGTTGATTGCAGTGAATTGATAATTGTATAAGTCCTCTATTTGTGACGTAGTATCACGAGGCATTGTGTATGTATTTGAAAGGGAGCTAATATATGGTATTGTTGAGCGTATGTCATATGGGCCACGGCCGACTTTAAATCGCATTTTGTATAAGTCCTCTGTAAGGGAATGGTTCCCGAGGCACGTGAAGAGATTCGAACGCAGAATCTTCTTATGATAAAAGCCCCTTATTCTTCGTCGTTGAATGTGTATTAATCTTCCCAATCAATGAGGACCCTCTCATAATTAATAAATGCCAAGGTTACGAAAGTGGTCTTTGAACCAAAGGAATAGTAGTTTGAATGAGTACGGTACAGTAAAGCCCGGTCTCTCCCCAGAACTGAATATAATGTGAAGGTCTGTTTTGAAAGCCTTGGAAATAAGCTATTAACGTGGGTTAGACAGGGAGTCGCCGTCACCCTCCGTGTCATAAATCGCGCCCGAGTTGAAGAGTCTAGCTTTCTTAGAGTGAGAGTGGCCAGAAACCGTCTCGTAAGATGTTGTAAAGAGAAATGAATACACCAGGAGTGTTTAAAGCTGTTAACGACCCGGGCGTTGAACCGAGGTCCTTGTAGATTGATATTTTCGTTTGCCTGTTCAGATCGTAGTTTCTTATATGATAATGGTCTTATAAAATATAAGAGATAGATAACAATCCCTATTGTAGTGTTGGATAGACGTAGGATTCCACGAGTTAATTGAAGACAACTAAGTTTCGGGAGTAACTATAGTTTTTTTGACTGTGTCAAGTATCTTCACGCTCTGGAGTACACAATTGATTTCCTGATTACCTTAATATATTTGTGAAATAAAGAGAGATGATAACAACTGAATGTGTGGACATGCCCAAAATATTGAGTTAGATAATTAACATAAATTTTAAATGTAATTATAAATTTGTTTTTGAGAATTAAGAAGATATAAAGGATAGTGTTTGAGGTGTACAAGAATGACACCATATTTATGTAAAGCATGGAGCCAAAAGAGCTCGGAGGTATATAAAACTTACTGTTAATGCTTTATGGAAGTAAGACGAAGTAGGAATTGTTGGTTTATGTGGAAACCACATGTTTTAAATACAAAATATTTGTTTTATTATATATGTGATTCCTTGTTCATTTGGAACAAGTAGATGATTATGGGTCAGTAATTAAATTGTTAAAGTGTTTGTAGCGCCATTAATTTTATTAATTAAATGTGTTTAAATAGGAGTTGATTTTGTTGTTATTTTTGCAAGTGTATCCTCTAATTAATCCAAAATATGTGAATCACAGAGTGGGGGAACTTACCGCTGCCCCGAAAATTCCGAATTGAGCTACGCTGGTATACTGTGATTGGCATATTTCTTGCTAAAAGGGCACAATATATATATATTTATTTCCGTATTCGTCTTTCTTAGTATTATTAAAACTTAGTAGTGTGTATGATCTTTTATAATTTCATTGTCATAAACATATTTTATATTCATATGGATGAAAGTACGTGTGAAACTCGGAAACAAACCGACATTGTGGAATGCGCAAGGCACAGTTCAACTGTTTCCAGTCACTTTAAAGATGCTTTAGAGAATTGAGTGGCCAGATTTGACCATTTAACGTAATTCCTTGTTAGTGGTAAGTTAACGAACGTTTCTGGTTGGTGAAATGCTCATGCAAAGTTAAATAATCTTTATTGATGAATTAAGAGATAATTGACGTTGGTGAAAACGGCCCTTAGAGGAGTATCTGTTAAGACAGATTTCACTGTACATCATACGACATCGATTTTTTTTTCATAATAGAGATTTTTTTCCATAAGAAGTTCCACTCACTACGAGTACACTATCTAATGCACAACTTCTTTGGTTGATCCAATTTACTTTCCAAACAATTGGTTTCTTTATTTTGGGTAAAATACAGTTCTTGGCGAGTAATATTTATCAATTAATATGTGCCGTTGGGCACACTGGGGCGAAACGCTGACTTTTTATGTTTGATCTGGCCGGACCAATTTTATCATAATAATTGATAATTTATTAGATCAAACGGAAATAATATCATATTCCCATTTGGGAATATTCATAACCTACAATTAATATTTCACAATCCTTGGCTGGTTTGAGGAAATAACACTGCGTATTGTTCCATTGAGCCGAAAGGATGATTCCCACCTGGGTCATGGGATTTTTAATTTGTACAGTTGATTCCCTAGGCTCATTACATCCTCAACAAGGACCTTCACTAGGCCACATACCATTGTTAGGTCTTGTGTTGCAAGAAGCCACTTTACTATTGGTCAGTTCATGGAAGTCACTTGTTTCCCATGTGAAAGGCATCAATTAACAAGGAACAGGAAGTAGCCAGTGAAAAGTGTTGGTTGGTTCCTCAGTTTAGGGGCTGCGACAACGTGGTCATGTAGCCCCGTGTATTTTGGGTATGTGTAGAATTTGTCTGATAACCGGTGTTAATTGTGATGGCTGTATTCGTGTATGTTCAGGGTGTCTACTGTAAGGATGAAGTAAAAATTAGTTACTTTTTAGCTACCTTTTAGTTACCTTTGAATTCAAGATACGTCTGTGGTCTGCAAGCATAGGAGCTAATCACGCAGTGAAGAAAAACAACAATGAACTGTAGGAACAGCACTCATTCCAGGTTCCGTATTGACCATGTTTACATGAAGTATAACATAATTCCCCCCCCCAAATCAATACTTTACTTACATAAAAATTCTACAGGTACATGTTTCGGAAACCTATTTGGTTTCCTTCCTCAGCCCACTTTTTGGTGTAAAACATCATACAACATCGAAATCCTCACCAAATAAGAAAAAACACAGTTCACACACATTCTCTCGTTCTTCCTTTGTGATGGGTGGACGATCGGCACTGGTCTCAGCCGTTTGATGAGATTCCCGTAGTTTTCTCTACAAAGGAAGAACGAGAGAATATGTATGAACTGTGTCTTTTCTTATTTGGTGAGGATTTCGATGTTGTAGGAAGTTTTACACCAAAAAGTAGGCTGAGGAAGGAAACAAAATGGGTTTCCGAAACATGTACCTGTAGAATTTTTATGTAAGTAAAGTATTGATTTGTCGAGAAAATTATGTTATATTTCATGTAACAATGAACTGTGTTTAAAGCTGTAAATAAAATAAATAATAAAATAAAACTAAAAAAAACTAGGTATTTATTATCAAATTAGTTGTTTCAACTAATATGTCGTCTTGTGCACAAGCGATGAGAGCCAAAGCAATAACGGAAGAAATAGAGATGAGAGTGAAAGATATGTATGAGGGAAGCAGAATCTGTGTGAAAGTTGGTATGGAAAGAACAGAATGGTTTGAGTTGACTAATGGTCTAAAGAAGGAAAGTGCCATCTCGCCCTTGCTCTTTGTAATGGTGATGGATGAAGTGGTGCAGCATATCGGGGAGGAAGAAATGAAGGCAATGGTGTTTGCAGATGACTTGATGATCTGGGGAAACAAGGAGAGGGATGTACAGGAGCAACTCAATGCATGGGAGGAAGTAGTGTCATCCTATGGAATGAAGTTTTCGACGCAAAAGAGTGAAGTGGTGATAACAACACGTGAGAAGGACAGAGTATACTCTGGGATAAAGTTAGGCGGAGAGCAGTTGAGGAGAGTGCAGAGCTTCAAGTATCTGGGAAGTGTCATTGAAGAAAATGGGGGAAATGCCTTGGAATTAGATGAAAGAGGAAGGTGTGCTGACAGATTCTTCAAGAGTGTTGGAGGCCTGATATGGAGCAAGGACGTGCCACAGAAATGTAAAGGGATCCTGTACAAGACTTACTTTGTGACGATCCTAACGTATGGATCAGAAACTTGGGTGATGAGGGAGAGAGATAAAAGCAGAATACAAGCAGTGGAAATGAAGTTTAAGAAGAGTCATATAGGTGTAACTAGAATGGACAGTCAGAAATGATAGTCAGAGAAATAATAAAGGAAGAACCCCTACAGGATAAGATTGAAAAAACAAGGCTACAATGGTAAGGACACGTGAAAAGAATGGGAGAAGAGAGAATACCACGGAAAATATTGGAAATGGAGTGGAAGAAAAAGAGACCTAGAGGAAGACCAAGGGATAGGTGGATAAAGGGGGTGAAAAAAATTGTCGAGAGAAAAGGAGTTAATTGGACAACTGTGACAGAAGAGAAGTGCTGGATGGACAGAAAACGATGGAGAGGCTTGTGCTCCAAGCAGACCCAACCTACGGTTGGAAACTGCTCTAGTTGATGATGATGTGCCCAATACGTTGATTTAATATCAAGAGGTTGCTCTGCTCTTTACTGTTTGGCGAAATTCCCTTTGTCCCCGCGGTAGATCACGAAGAAATGGATGCGACGTTACGTGATCGTCACCTAATTCTGACTTTGGAGTCAAGTCCTCGTCATTGAATGCGAAGAAATATCGCGATGAAACACAATCGCTGCCGCTCTCAGCCGTTTTACGAGATTCACGTTGTCCTCGCGATATTATGCAAACGGCGCTGCACCCGGCCGTTCAACGATTGCCTGCCTATCTGCCCTGACAGAATGGTGGAGGCAAGCTCAAGGTCGGGCAAGGTTAAAATTCACGAGTGGTAATGGACATGTTGTATGGTCGGCGCCGTGATTCCGGCTGTCCCTATGCTGTGGTTGGGAGTTCATAAGTTCAGGGTGGATCACGAGGAAAAATTAGTATTGCGATGCTGCGTAGGCAGTCATTTCTAAGTGGGTTGATGCACTTCTCGCTCCCCGTACGTTTTTAAGTATACGGTCATGGTAAAAGTGGCGAGTAAGTTTCGGAATGTTTCGTGATGGGTGCCCAATCACCTTTAACAGGATTCCCACAGTCCTCGTGGTCACAAGTTCACGATAGGGGACGGGTTTTATAATTTTACGCAAATGACGTCAATCTCGGTCCGTTTGACGAGATTCGCGCAGGCAAGTCATGCGGTCAGCCGGTCATTAGGATGTGATTTTGGAGGATGAACGTTCGAAGTAGGTAGCGTATCGAATATTACGAATTATTCTGAGAGGATTGCACGAATAATACAACAAGAGGGCACATTTTCTTTCGAGTGCGAATCACGAATTATACAAGTTATCGAAATAATCAATTAGATTATATATACGATGGAATCAAAGTTCGAAGGAAAAATCGACATAACTGAATTTCGAATTAACCATACCGGATGTAGAAAATTTACGAGATAGATTTTTAAAATACCGGTAGGCTATTATGTATTTCGAAGCTATTTCGTAATTTTTTGTTTTGAAACGGTAACATTTCACAGGATAGCGACATTAAATTATTTCGCGTTATTTATGGACTTCAATTTGACTCCAAATTTAAAGGTCAAAAACTGAAATGAGAGGTTTCTGTTTATTTTCGGAAGTTTTTGCTAATAAACGTCTCGCGAAAGGTCAGGTTTCCTAATAACAGAGAAAAATATTTCACACAAAACTAGAAAGTCTTCTTGATGCCGAAAATATACGTTGAATTGATGTATACCACACAAGGTATCCTTGCCACGGTGGGTGAGTGGATAGCGTGTCGGTCTACTAACCCCAAGATTGCAGGTTCGCCCCTGACCGTGGTAAGTGATTTTTGAAAGGCGGCAAAAATACGATACACATGTCATACGATGTTGGCATGTCAAAGAACCCATTTGAATTCAGTAGGCCGAGTTCATAATGGCAAAATTAATCTCGGGAGTTTCCGCCAGCACAAAGTTCCTCATTTCTCTACTAGAAAGCGCTATTGTGTTCAAGGAGATTAGATATCTAACATCTAACCTCCTTGACTTTCATAGTCAAGGAACTACGAAATTCGACATGCAAGCTACCCTCTGGGTGTCAAATAGCAAAGCTTGCACCAGGCACCCGAGACCATACGATATTAATTAATTAACCCTCAGTATGCATTTCCTTGAGGTCGGGTGCGGGGAAATATAGCTTATGCAATCGGCGACGCTTGCGTGAAACTCGCTCCATCGCAATCTCTGAGCCTAGCGGCGCGAGTTTAATTGATTCAACCCGCCTTCAGAAAATTTTCGTTACCCGTTTGTAAAATTCGTTACTTTCGTTACCCGTTTGGAAAATTCGTTACTTTTTCGTTATTTTCGTTACCCGTTTGTAAAATTCGTTACCGGTAGACACCCTGATGTTATCTGTGATTCAGGTAGAAGGACTGCAGACGATTAAATTTTTCAAGTAGTTCCCACTTTTGATACCAAATGCTACCGTCCACGACACCTAGCTGAGGACGTGGCTACTAAATGCCATCGCAGTTAGCACCTGGCAGCGAACGTTGGAACTAATATAGCATTATCAAACTAACCTACAAATTTTATCTTCACACAAGTGTAGTTAATGGAGGGTTCTTTTTCTTGCCATAAATCTATGACATGGGACTGCTGGCTTTACTTCCCCTCCGAAGGAAGGCATACTGATGGATTTTTAACGCTCTTAGAAAATCCGACGACTTTGGACGGGTTTGAACCCGCGATCTTTGGCATAGAAACTCAGCATGCCACCAAAGCCACTAGTGAAAAGTGTGTGTGAGATGGTTTAGTGTGGGAGAGAAGGAAGGAGAAGCAGAAAGAATTCATGATGATGGGAAATGTAATGTGTATGTATGATGAAATCGAGATGAATAAAAGGGACAAATTTCAGATCTGTTTGAGGTAAAAAAAAGAAGTAGAACAACTGCACACTGTGTTCAGATTGAATTGTCCATTTGATTTCAACCAAACTTTGTGGCTCTGATAGCGAGTACCGTATTTACTCGGCTATAAGACCCCCCTCACCTATACAGGGTCTTTCATATAAAATAAGAGCGCCAAGCGGCGGCTTTGTTAACCGCAGCTGCGGTCACCTTGGCTGAGCTTGTGGCGCGCCATGGCCCCCTGCTGTAGTATTGAAGGCGCGCGCATAGTACATACGAGGGCTGGTTTTTAGGTAGATTTCTTTAGAAAGCTAACTATTGCAATGGGTCCCATGTTTCGACTTCCGGAAAATTTCGACATATCTTCGCGTTTCACATCCCCCAGACCGCAAAACCACCGTCAGTTCAAAAGTTTATATATATATGTATATATGTATATCAGTTTCTTGTGGACACGATAACTGCCGTAATTTTGCACCAATCACTTTGAATTTTTTACATAATATGTATCCCTACAACATCTCGGTCGAGTTCGTTAATGGGCAAAATCGGTTGAAGGGGGTGAAAATGGGGGGCTTTTTTCGAAAAATTGAAATTTCGCTATAACTCTCTTAATACGCGAAATATCGAATCCATTCAAAGTTCATAATATGTGTCGGATAAGTGCCAACAATTTATGTCAAATAAGTTTTTTGATAGCACCAACCATTGACCAAAGGGGTGGAAAAAAGTGGGTTTTTCGGGAAACATTAATCATATCTCTCTTAATAGGCACAATATCAAAACCGTACAAAATGGACAATATTCCCCTAATAATTACCTAAAACTTTTGTCTGAAAGAATTTTTGATATGACCCACCATTACGCCAAGGGATGAGAAAAATGATTTCGGAATTATAAGAAAATGCCAAGAGCTATCAGAGGTTGCCATGGCAACACTACTAAATTGATGAGGGATGAGCCGTTGCCATGAAAACGCACTTGCACGAGATCAAATTCAGTATTTCCATCTGACTAAGCCGGCCCCGTGGTGTTGGGGTAGCGCGCCTGCCTCTCACCCGGAGTCCCCGGGTTCAATCCCCGGCTCCGTCAGGGATTTTAAAACTGACGTGACGGTTGGAACGGGGTGCACTCAGCCTCGTGAGGACAATTGAGTAGCTGTCTGACAGTGAGACAGCACCCTGATCACGAATACCAATATTAACGGCCGAGGGGACCCGACGCGCTGATCACGCGTCACCCCAATATCTGCAGGCCAAATGGCTGGGCAGCGGTCGCTTGGTCGGCCTTAGCCCGTCATGGGCTGGTTGGTGCCAGGGGTTGACTTTGACATCTGACTAAGTGGGAAGCGGGTTCGGTGACGTAACTGGTAGCATGCAGAATGTCTATGCCCAAGGTCGCGGTTTCAAAGCCGGCCGAAGTCGTCGGATTTTCTAAGAGCGCTAAAAATCCCTCAGTATGCTTTCCTTTGGAGGGGAAGTTCCAACGTTCGTTACGAGTTGCTGGTTGGGGTGGCATCTAGTAGCCAAGTTCACAGCTAGGTGTCATTGACGGTAGTACCTGGTAGCAACATTAGGAACTACTGCTTGAAATTGACCGTCTGCAGTCCTTACCTGAATTACAGACTAATACATCCATTATAATTCACACCATTTATCAGACAGATTCTACACTCACCCAAAGTACACGGGGTTAGATGACCACGTTGTCGCAGCCCCTAAACTGAGGAACCAACCAGAGGTAGATTTCATTAGAAAGCTAACTATTGCAATGGGTAGGCTACCGTGTTTCGACTTCCGGAAAATTTCGACATATCTTCGCGTTTCACATCCCCCAGACCCCAAAACCACCGTCAGTTCAAAAGTATATATTGTACCCAACTGTCATCATGTGGACCATGTGTTCGTATCCCAGCTAACTCACGGTCTTTCGAGATATGGGACGTTCCTGCCCACCATACGACCACATGCTCAGGATTTGAGTCTACCAGGTAACTACTCTACATGAAATACACAACATATTCCTAAAATAAAATATTTACTGGTCTAAAATCATGGCTATACAACAAATACAAATAAAGGACAAATTATATTTAATTCCCACAAATAAAAATAGGGTTATTCTGTGAGTTTTCTTCTTAAAATAGTGCTACACTGCACACAAATCTAATTCTAGCATCCTATCAATGATACTTTCAGACTTCCATGGGTTTCCATAGTGATCATCATGTGACACAATTACTTAACTGGAGTATCATAACACAAAAATCACATATCACATCTAAATGACATTAATAAAACATTACTCCGTTTCTTATGGCATTTACCTTGATTAGCATCAATTCATTATCTTCTGCATTAATTAACAAATATTTGTTGTGTCGTGCGAATCATCTTCCTTCTTTCCATCAATATGAACGCTTTAAAAAAAAGTGGTACTTATCCCTTCCAAAATAAACATGGATAGAATATTTTATAGTTTCACCATACAACGATTTTCTGGGTCTTGTCGGGCTTATATCGTTACAAACGTGTCATGTTCTTAGAAATCACATACCCGTCTGCATAAATTAGCGTGAACTGGCAATATGCACTCCAAAAGAAGATGCCTACATTATTTTGGTTCAGTTTTCCTCCTCAGAGAATAACTGAGCCAAATATTATCTGATTTCTATGATCCAACAACGTATGTGTGTTGCAACACACCATTCAATTCAATTGGCATCATCATAACACTCATATCATAATTGCAAATTGAAATATCGAGATTCTTCAGTGTCCTACTATGACTCTAATTTACAAGGGACTGGTCGACCGACCTTCTCTCCCCTTAGCAGGCAATAAAATTCGTTCCAGCTGGCTAGTCAAGATGGCCGCCGCAGAAGTGGTCTACTACCCCACCTCCTCTCATCTGCTGTCAAGGTCAGGTTTGTTTACAATCGCAGTACAGTAGAGTCACGCTAGGTGTGGTTCCTAAGTAATTGAGTCATTTAATTATTTAACACCTATAATTAGTGCATTGGGCTCAACTCGGCTCCTTATTAACATTCATGGCTGGGGATGGAATTCTGTGATAGCCTTGCCGTTCTATGGTGACTACTGTGGCTTGGACGCGCATCATAGTGAAAATCCAAGATTTTCACCAGCAGCTGTCTCAATAACATATAAGGAAATCTGCGTTTCCTAAACGACGAATATGATCCTTACCTCTCAGGGTAGATCATTTATATCTGCTCACGGAGTCTCGACGGACATCACACGTGGCCATAATTCATGCAAGCGGTGGATACAGACAGGCTCTGTCCAATTCGCTGCGAATAATAGAGTATGCTCAAACGGCGATACTAACTCGTAGATTTAGCCAACTTCTCACCTAACGCGCAAGCTATACTAGTTGGTCCCCGCAATTATTTATTTACGTAAATCACTGGATTCTACGTTATTTCTGCACGCAATATGCGGCTTCAAACAATACTTCACATAGATGACTCAATTATTAAGGCACCCGCGTTCTCTCTGTCATACCACTTAAGCCAAAGCTTTAAATAGCTCCTAACAACAAGGTATAAATTTACTGGCTTAGTTTACTTTAATGGTCCTCAAATATAATCCTAAGGATTGACCATATCACATATTCATTCCACATTTCACTGACACTGAAAAAGCTCTCGTATCTCGCTATATTCCACGTTACTTTCTTACTGTTTATCAAAATACAGTATCTTTATATTAGACTTGACACACTTTGAACGTTATTTAGGCCAAAAAATGCCTATTACTTTACTGTTGCCGACCCCAGATTATTATTATTCATTTAACGTTACCGTTACATCCATCACTATTTTCGGCCTGAATGGCCCTAAACAAATCACCTTCCAAGCCATATTTTATTCAAGACGAGTGGTGAAAACTCGTTCAGTAAGTGACTGTTACATCTTATTCTCAAAGTGATAAATCGTTACATGGTGAACTATTTAGTTATAATAACATTGTAAAATTGTACTCACTTTTTCTTTTTCGCTGGATAGTGTCAGCACTTCAGCTTCAGGCCTACCATGATGCTTGATTTAAGCCATCATGTTATATTTTACACAACACTTAAATTCACACATTTCCCACCTGATAAACATACTTTTATCAGTGGCCTCTTTCACTTTTAGACAATGCATATTAATCACTATACACATGAACACTTTTAAATCACTATTACACAATTTATGTACACTTATTCACTATTTCACAGGTTGATCCTTAAATCGGACTTCTCCTACGCCTGATCTCAGAGATGCGATGCAATTACGCCAACCGCTGGTCTCCGTGAAAATCTAACAGCGTTTACGGACGTTCGATCCTCGTCACCTGCAATATCGTTCAGCTCACTGTCAAGATGAAGTGGCAATGCTTCCCAAGCTCCCATCATTGTAGTGATCCTGATGATAATGTCATATTCAACTCTGACAGTACCTCCTGGTATGTGTAATGTTCAAAAACATTATAAGTTACTCTTTCGCTGTGGCGAATTTATATTTGCGTCAGATAATAGATAAATATCTGTATTAAATTGACTTCGACGCACTTCATGATTATACTTATGAAGCTGTATGACTTGCTTCTATTGTTCTTCAACGGCCGAGCGTTGATACTTTAACATTTGGCGCGCTACTGGCAGCGTATTAGTTACGTGTATATTTGAGAATGGAACTGAAGACAACTGGCTTGGTCTGCCCTACTCTCCCTTATAAAGGTTTCTCGTAAAAACTAGTCCACCGGACATGTGGGTGCGACTCCTTCCTTGAAATAATACATTTTCAGCCGAAATGACATATACACCTTGTTTATTTAGGTGTGGAGGTTTCATAAACGTTCGCGTGCACGCGATCGCTTCGGCCAATTAATTCAAATTAATTGCCTTAGTTCAGCGCGTCAGGACGCCACTGTGGTGGTTCCCCTTTGGCTGGTCACAAAAGCACTGCTCTCGAGCGTAGGTTCGGTGTTAACGCACTCATTTGGAGATATAGGCTTTAATTTAGGTGTAAAAACATTCCTAAATTATCTCTCCTAAAATATATTCACCTGGGTGTACATTTCACTCCAATTTAATGCTCCACTTGGCGGTAATTAATTAATTTCCGTGGGCAATCATCCCTACTCCCGATTCCATCGTTGTCAAGCGGTGAATACCCGAGTCATTAATTTTGGGCTGTCTCCTCGGTCCAGACGTAAATAGTGCGCTACGCGCCTAAGGTCTCCACCCACTTGCTAAGTGTAATTTGTAAAACGTCGAACTGGCCTCCTCTCATTCTCGTATGCTCTGAAAACGTATATTTTCTTGCATTCGGCTACAATTCTTCACCTTAAATTGCTATGATATTCACATACAGGCCGTGAAATCATGCTACAATATTATATGTCAGTATACCTCTCATTGCTCTTTGGGTTCCCTGTAATTGCTCCCCCTCAGAGATCAATGGTTCGACTCTAGGCATAACCATGTGCCTGGTCTTCTCTGATAAGACCCGAGTTCGATGCCAGACTGCCGTGACTGATTGGGCACATCTTTCCCCTGCTAAGCTCGGAAAATTCATTTTACAAGTGAAATTTTCGTGCCTACAGACGGCATCGACTCCATGCTTGTTTACCTTAAGCGGTCAGTGCTCTCGGCAATGGGATCTCTCGTCCCCTTCATTCCACTCTGTCTGCCGTCTCGTAGACTCTTGTTCTGCCTTCTCAATTGTTCATTCATTTCCTCTATTTCTGTAGCGGCCTGCCTCAACTGGTCATAAAGTTCCTTCAGTTGACAGCTGCATTCTCCCTTGGGATCCCTTGGGTCTGCGAGCTGGTCGCTTCGCTCCGTTCCTTCCTGGGACTGCAAGCTTTTCTCAAGATTCTCAGCTTGCATACGTAATGACTCCCCGTCCACTTGGATGTGCATTGCTTGCTCTTCCCTCGTATCATAATCCTCTGGTGGACTATATAACTTCAAATTAGCTGCATTTACAACAACTTCTCTACCTGTTGCTTCGTCTCTGATCCGGTATGCATTATTTTGCAAGTCCCTTATAATCAGGTAGGGTCCGTGATTGGCATGCTGAAATTTTTTATATTTCCTGCTCTCTGGATCTGAAATAGCGGTTTTTTTCAATAAGACGTATTCCCCCACGAGTAATGGTCTATGATAGCGTTTCCTCCTGTTTCTCCGCTGCCGTCTGTCTGCTTGTTTCTTGAGATACTCGAATGTTCTCTGGATCCTCAACTCACGTCCAGGTTGTGCATCGATGGGTGTCCGAATGACATTATTCCATGGCCTCTCTGGTCTTCTATCAAGATGTAGGCTCACTGGCACCTCTCCTGTCGCTTCGTGCACGGTATTGTTGATACAATTTTCAATAATCTCAAGTACGTCAATCCATTTCCAGTTCTCAGTAGAGCAGTATATCTTCATGTACTTTTGCAGTTCCCTCATTACTCTTTCGGCGGAATTCGACTCCGGGTGTCGAACTGTGGATAAAATCTGTCTTATGCCCAGATTTTCCAACTCCCTGCGAAATTCTACGCTGGTAAAACAGCTCCCATGTTCAGATAAGATGTTCTCCGGCTGCCCTAATATAGGAATGATTATTTCCTTCAGCCTCTTAAGTACCTGTTTTGTACTGGTTTTCTGAATTGGACACAGGACTACCATTTTGGAAAACACGTCTAGTGCAACTAGGATGTGTCTATTTCCTCTTCTAGCTCTAGGAAGCGGCCCAAAGTTGTCCAGTGCCAGAAGCTGACATGGCTTCTCTGGTAAGAGTGGTATAGGTTTCTGCCTCATTAAGTACGAGTTAGGCTTTATTCGTTGGCAAATATCACATGTCCTGATAGTATTCCTGACTGTATCTCGAAGTTTTGGCCAAATAAATGCTTCTTTAAGCAGGGCAACAGACTTATCTACACCGGGGTGACCAAAAGCTCGGTGTGCTAACCATACTAGCCTCCTCTGCAGTGCTGGTGGTACAACGATCCTGGGTCGAGTGTGGTCTGAGTCGCTCCATTTATGTAACATCTGGTTAAACCATAGATACTCCGCTGATAGTGCTTCGGCTTCAACATACTGTACATCGGGGTTCCTCTGATCAGCTTTCCCTCGAAGTAATTAATCATCAACCGTATCCAGGGATCTTCACGTTGAAAAACGGTGATGTTCCTCAGATCATCTAAGGTCTTCTGGTCTCTATCTTCTATCTCGATAGCTAGAACTTCTTCTTCATCAGCTGTAGGGTATCTGCTTAGCAAGTCAGGTATGATATTGTCCTTCCCCGGGCAATACTCTATTTCCACTTGAAATTGCTGTATGTACAGGGACCACCTCGTCAGTCTTTGACTCGACAAGTCAGTTTTCAACAGGAACGTTAGGGCTTTATGGTCTGTTCTTAATATAAATCTAAAGCCATATACTAGCTTTCGCCAATACTGTAGGGCATACAGTATCGCGAGTAATTCGATCTCCGTGACCGTATAATTCTTTTCATTAGGTTTCAACCTTCTACTTATGAATGCAATGTAAGTTTTCTCCTCTGGTCTGTCCACATTTTCCTGATATAACATTGCTCCAATACCTATGAATGATGCGTCAGTCTGGATAATAAATTTCTGAGTGTAGTCAGGATATCCCAATTTTACATAATCTAACATCATCTGTTTAGATTTCACGAAGGCTTCCTCGCATTGTTCCGTCCAGTGCCATCTTCCTCCCTTCTTAAGTAAGTCTTGGAGTGGTGCTACGGTCTCGGTATACTTCGGGCAATGGTTTGAAAAGAATCCAATAACGCCTAGATATTGCCTGACGTTCTTTACCATCGTTGGTCTCGGGAAATGTTTAATAACTTCCAATTTTCCCGGATTAGGTCTGACTCCTTGTGCATCTATTACGTGGCCTAGAAATTTAACTTCTCTCTGACCAAAGTTAGACTTCTTTATATTGACCTTAAAGTTAGCTTGACTCAGGTCATATAACAACTTGCGTAGATCTCTGACGTGTTCTTCGACTGTTTCAGATGTCAGTAGTATATCATCTACGTAGCATATGGTTGTTGCTTTTACTTCTTCAGACAGGTTCCGATCTAGCGCTCGTATCAACGCTGAACCTGCTGTTTTAAGTCCAAACGGGAGACGCACGTAAGAATATGTATGCTGGTCAAATAAAAACCCAGTTAATAAACTTGTTTTCTCCTCCAGAGCAAGATGGTGAAAACTTGCCGTCAGGTCAAGGTTTGAGAAAACAGTCTTTCCTTTGAATCTTCTGAGGATCTCCTTTATGGGTGGCACTTGGTCAAATTCTGGTATGACCTTGGAATTCAAATTTCGTAGGTCCAGGCATATCCTTACACTTCCGTCCTGTTTAGGTACAACTACCAGTGGGCTGACATAGGGTGTGGCTGTCTTCACAATGACGCCTGCCTCTAGCATTTCCTGTATTGCTTCTTTGACCTTTAAATAATGTTTCTCAGCTACAGGATACGGCTTCTGTTTGAATGGTGTCCAATCGCTGACTTGGAATGCATATTGGAAATTCTTGATCCGGCCAGGTCTCGAATCGAAGACTCCTTTATACTCAAATAACAGTTCCCTTAGCATTTGCTTATGTTCTGGACCAATTTTAGCTTCCTCCATCTTCTCTTCCAGGCATTCTTCAAATTTTGGTTCGAGGTCCTTTTCAATGTCTGCGGCCAGTGTTGCCAACTCTTCCTCAATGTCTTCTGTTGTCGACACTGCATCCCCAGTCATATCTCCGTATGTATGCCATACGTACTCTTCTGGTCTCGTTTCATTGTGCTTTAATGAGAGCTCTAAATCTTCCTTTCCCTCACTTGTGCGAAACATAACAATGTCTTGCGAGAGATCTATAATAACTTTATATTCTCTTATGAAATCCATGCCGACAATAATGTTATAAGGCAGTTTATTCACAAGTAGGAAGCTCTGTGAGAATGTAGAGTTCCCTATCTGCAGATCTAAAAATACTTGGTATCTGCATATCATAACTTTATCTGGTATGACACCTTTTATTTTCACGCTTGAAATAGGTATTTTCAATACGTGAATTTTACTTTGGATTTCATTATATAATGCCTGGGTTATCAAGCACACTGTTGAACCTGTATCAATGAGACTTCTTATCTTCATGCCCGCAATGTTTACAATAATAATGGGTAGTTCCCTTCTCACATTGACCGTCCCTTCACCTAGGTCTTCGATAAGCTCCTCAGGTTTGGCAATCTAGTTAACAACATTCACTGTATTCCATCCTGAACTTATCTCTCTTTGGTCATTTAATTTTGGTGTTTTTTTTTCAATTGCTCCATTCTTTGTGGAGTTCTTCTGCCTGTCTTCATGCTGTTGAAGTTCCAGACTCTTGGCACCGTCATCATTTTTATATATGTCGGGTGACCTATTCCTAATCGCTTCATCCCAATGAACTCGCGATTGTCTCTGGTCATCTCCGCGCTCTTCCATGTATCTTAAAGATGCGTGATAGCGTTCTTCCGCCTCTTCATCGAACCCGCGACACTGCTCTTGGGATCTCCATCCTTGGTTGTTCCCATTTCGGCCGTAATTCCTTCTGTTATCAAGCTGCTGGTCTCTGGTACCGCGCTGATTCCAGTTTTTCCTTCCTCGGTTACCACGGTTCGATCCTCCTCGATATGCTGGCCTCCAATTTTGGTTTTCACGTCCTTCACGTTGCCAGTCGGATTTTTCTGTTTCGGTGCTTGTAGACTTGCTTTTTGTCTGCACCTTAGTCGGTTCAGTCGGTGTAGTCGTCATGTTGACTTGTTCCACGTTTCGACTTTGTCTTGTGTGCTGCACTGTGGTTAGATCGAGTTGTCTCAGCACCTCCTCCATATCGATCGCAGTTTTGGCGTTTGCTGAGATTAGTAGACGTTGTACTTCATACGGTAGCTGCTTGGCTATCGCAATGCACAAATCTGACTCTCTAAGTCCTTCATCAAGCTCGCGAAAACGGCACAATTGATTCACAAAGAATTCTCCGTACTTCGTCGGATTACTAGTACTATAACGCCTGGAATACAAGTCCAATCTGAGGTTCTGTTGTATACTTGCGTTCCAATATCTGCTTAAAAATGCTTGGCGAAATTCGTCAACGGTGTCGAACGTGTACCGAAAACTCCTAAACCATAAGGCACACTCGCCCTCAGTTAATTTTTCAATCGCTCTCAACCTTCGCTCTGGCGGTACTTTCGCGTCATTCAAGTACTCGGAAACTTCTTTAAGCCAGTACTTGGGTGTCATGTTAGAATTACTCCCAGAGTATTTCTTTGGTTTCTCATCACTAGCCCTTACAACTGTGACTATTTGATTTTGAACAGCATTTTCATGCGGTGTTGACATGGCAATTGGCATACCAGGTGTGGTATACGGGCTGTCACTTGGCATGGCTGCATTTCTTGGAGTAGGCTGTATTTCTATCTCTGCCCATTTGTTTCTCCTATTCTCGTCTATACTTCCTTCGCTAGACCTAGGATTCCGCAACATGGATTCCTCCTGCGCGATCATTCTAGTCTCGATTTGGCTGTGCCTATTTTCTGCCCTTTCGAAACGAGCTAATACCTCTCGTTCTATTTTCTCTAGGCGATCTCGGTTTCTTTCTGCCATAGAAAATACCTTTTCCTTATCATCCTTAAGGTTTTCATTCAGGTGGGTAATTTCCCCCGCTAGACTTGCTCTTACCTCGGCAAGAGTCTTATCGCTGGCTTCAGTCTTCAAGCCTTCTCGAAGTTCTAATTCTTCTCGTAAGCCTGTAACTTCCTTTTGAATGTGACCTTGTATATGAGAGATTTCAGTCCTTATCTTCGTGATTTCTCCCTGGTCCTCATCCTGTCTTTTATGAATAACTGCTAAGTCGCTCTGAGTTTGTTCCAACTCTTTCTGCACCTTCCCGACCTGCCTCTTCATATTTGACATTATCTCCTTATTCTCTTGATCAGAAGTTTTTATTTCCTGGATTTCCTTGCATTGGTCAAGGATATTCTGATCCTGTTTTCTCAAGGCTTCGTCTACCGCCTTGGCGTAACCTGCCATTCGCGTATTCCATTTTACGTCGCTATCCTCGAGCCTTTGATCCACGGTCTGAATGAACGTATTAAATTGCTCTAATTGACGTTTAGTATTAGCTTCATTCTGACTCTGAATGTCTTTAAGCTCCATGGACATACTGCTTAAGCTATCGTTAATCTCACGCTGTGACTCTCTGCACGCTTGCAGATTATTCTCTAGTTTTAGCTCTATAGACTCAAAGCGTTTATCGTTATCAGCTTGCATTTCTGAGACCACGCTAACAATATTCTTAGTTACTTCACGCTGTGACTCTTTAACGTCATCCATTTTTTTATTAACCTCTATTAGGTTTGACTCTAACTGCGTGTTTACATTAGCTTGATTAGCCTCTAGTCTAGTGTTTATTTCGGCTTGATTAGCCTCTAGTCTAGTGTTTACTTCGGCTTGATTAGCCTCTAGTCTAGTGTTTACTGTGGCCAACATCTGGTTCACCTCAGTCTGATTATTATCCAATTGAGTATTGACTGTAGCCAATCTCTCTGCTATTTCATCCTTAAATGCTTTAGCTTCTTCCTTATTCTTAGCATTAGTATCATCAAAATGTTCCCTTAACTCAGCAATACACCTGAGTACGTCTTCAGTTCCGGCCATCCTGTATTTCTTAATTTGAGATTCAGATAGGCCGCAGCTGAACATGCTGGCGCGTTCTATTGGAAAGAAAAGGATTCCGATCCCGCGACAACAACAACAACATATTACAAAATGTCAAAACCACCTATGGAATGGGTATAGACCCTCGTACCCGTCTGAAAACAGTGTCTGACGTCTGAATATCATCTAGAAAAACTCACAATCGCTCAAACAGAGTTTGAGGAAAAAATACTATTTTTATGGTTTTCCCCATGAAAACCATGGTATTATTATGGGGTTTTCTGAATCCCATAAGCCATCCACGTACTGGGCGCCATGATAATGAAGAGAGTATCCCATGCTATGCCACACACATCTGGGCGACATGATAAATAAAAAGAGGAGTGGGTTAATATCTGACATGCTTTGGCCGGTTTGTGCAATGCCAAGATCGCTCATATTACACTGACGCAGGCGGTTCCATAATGAATTAATACCGTCCCACATTGCTTGGGCCATGATAATTAAAGGGGGTTATGTGTAAGTTACATTTACATTTAAGCATGTCTTATGGAGGATTATCAACATTTATTTGACGTGAAGGCTTATTAACAAATGGGATGCGGCCCTTTCCTATTATATCCTAATTTCTATGCTGTATTTGCTTCTACCATTAGTATCTTGGCCGACTTTAGTAGTACCTGTGACTCAATCCTAGTACAGAGACATATCCTCCATGTACCCAACTGTCATCATGTGGACCATGTGTTCGTATCCCAGCTAACTCACGGTCTTTCGAGGTATGGGACGTTCCTGCCCACCATACGACCACATGCTCAGGATTTGAGTCTACCAGGTAACTACTCTACATGAAATACACAACATATTCCTAAAATAAAATATTTACTGGTCTAAAATCATGGCTATACAACAAATACAAATAAAGGACAAATTATATTTAATTCCCACAAATAAAAATAGGGTTATTCTGTGAGTTTTCTTCTTAAAATAGTGCTACACTGCACACAAATCTAATTCTAGCATCCTATCAATGATACTTTCAGACTTCCATGGGTTTCCATAGTGATCATCATGTGACACAATTACTTAACTGGAGTATCATAACACAAAAATCACATATCACATCTAAATGACATTAATAAAACATTACTCCGTTTCTTATGGCATTTACCTTGATTAGCATCAATTCATTATCTTCTGCATTAATTAACAAATATTTGTTGTGTCGTGCGAATCATCTTCCTTCTTTCCATCAATATGAACGCTTTAAAAAAAAGTGGTACTTATCCCTTCCAAAATAAACATGGATAGAATATTTTATAGTTTCACCATACAACGATTTTCTGGGTCTTGTCGGGCTTATATCGTTACAAACGTGTCATGTTCTTAGAAATCACATACCCGTCTGCATAAATTAGCGTGAACTGGCAATATGCACTCCAAAAGAAGATGCCTACATTATTTTGGTTCAGTTTTCCTCCTCAGAGAATAACTGAGCCAAATATTATCTGATTTCTATGATCCAACAACGTATGTGTGTTGCAACACACCATTCAATTCAATTGGCATCATCATAACACTCATATCATAATTGCAAATTGAAATATCGAGATTCTTCAGTGTCCTACTATGACTCTAATTTACAAGGGACTGGTCGACCGACCTTCTCTCCCCTTAGCAGGCAATAAAATTCGTTCCAGCTGGCTAGTCAAGATGGCCGCCGCAGAAGTGGTCTACTACCCCACCTCCTCTCATCTGCTGTCAAGGTCAGGTTTGTTTACAATCGCAGTACAGTAGAGTCACGCTAGGTGTGGTTCCTAAGTAATTGAGTCATTTAATTATTTAACACCTATAATTAGTGCATTGGGCTCAACTCGGCTCCTTATTAACATTCATGGCTGGGGATGGAATTCTGTGATAGCCTTGCCGTTCTATGGTGACTACTGTGGCTTGGACGCGCATCATAGTGAAAATCCAAGATTTTCACCAGCAGCTGTCTCAATAACATATAAGGAAATCTGCGTTTCCTAAACGACGAATATGATCCTTACCTCTCAGGGTAGATCATTTATATCTGCTCACGGAGTCTCGACGGACATCACACGTGGCCATAATTCATGCAAGCGGTGGATACAGACAGGCTCTGTCCAATTCGCTGCGAATAATAGAGTATGCTCAAACGGCGATACTAACTCGTAGATTTAGCCAACTTCTCACCTAACGCGCAAGCTATACTAGTTGGTCCCCGCAATTATTTATTTACGTAAATCACTGGATTCTACGTTATTTCTGCACGCAATATGCGGCTTCAAACAATACTTCACATAGATGACTCAATTATTAAGGCACCCGCGTTCTCTCTGTCATACCACTTAAGCCAAAGCTTTAAATAGCTCCTAACAACAAGGTATAAATGTACTGGCTTACTTTACTTTACTGGTCCTCAAATATAATCCTAAGGATTGACCATATCACATATTCATTCCACATTTCACTGACACTGAAAAAGCTCTCGTATCTCGCTATATTCCACGTTACTTTCTTACTGTTTACCAAAATACAGTATCTTTATATTAGACATGACACACTTTGAACGTTATTTAGGCCAAAAATGCCTATTACTTTACTGTTGCCGACCCCAGATCATTATTATTATTCATTTAACGTTACCGTTACATCCATCACTCTTTTCGGCCTGAATGGCCCTAAACAAATCACCTTCCAAGCCATATTTTATTCAAGACGAGTGGTGAAAACTCGTTCAGTAAGTGACTGTTACATCTTATTCTCAAAGTGATAAATCATTACATGGTGAACTATTTAGTTATAATAACATTGTAAAATTGTACTCACTTTTTCTTTTTCGCTGGATAGTGCCAGCACTTCAGCTTCAGGCCTACCATGATGCTTGATTTAAGCCATCATGTTATATTTTACACAACACTTAAATTCACACATTTCCCACCTGATAAACATACTTTTATCAGTGGCCTCTTTCACTTTTAGACAATGCATATTAATCACTATACACATGAACACTTTTAAATCACTATTACACAATTTATGTACACTTATTCACTATTTCACAGGTTGATCCTTAAATCGGACTTCTCCTACGCCTGATCTCAGAGATGCGATGCAATTACGCCAACCGCTGGTCTCCGTGAAAATCTAACAGCGTTTACGGACGTTCGATCCTCGTCACCTGCAATATCGTTCAGCTCACTGTCAAGATGAAGTGGCAATGCTTCCCAAGCTCCCATCATTGTAGTGATCCTGATGATAATGTCATATTCAACTCTGACAGTACCTCCTGGTATGTGTAATGTTCAAAAACATTATAAGTTACTCTTTCGCTGTGGCGAATTTATATTTGCGTCAGATAATAGATAAATATCTGTATTAAATTGACTTCGACGCACTTCATGATTATACTTATGAAGCTGTATGACTTGCTTCTATTGTTCTTCAACGGCCGAGCGTTGATACTTTAACATTTGGCGCGCTACTGGCAGCGTATTAGTTACGTGTATATTTGAGAATGGAACTGAAGACAACTGGCTTGGTCTGCCCTACTCTCCCTTATAAAGGTTTCTCGTAAAAACTAGTCCACCGGACATGTGGGTGCGACTCCTTCCTTGAAATAATACATTTTCAGCCGAAATGACATATACACCTTGTTTATTTAGGTGTGGAGGTTTCATAAACGTTCGCGTGCACGCGATCGCTTCGGCCAATTAATTCAAATTAATTGCCTTAGTTCAGCGCGTCAGGACGCCACTGTGGTGGTTCCCCTTTGGCTGGTCACAAAAGCACTGCTCTCGAGCGTAGGTTCGGTGTTAACGCACTCATTTGGAGATATAGGCTTTAATTTAGGTGTAAAAACATTCCTAAATTATCTCTCCTAAAATATATTCACCTGGGTGTACATTTCACTCCAATTTAATGCTCCACTTGGCGGTAATTAATTAATTTCCGTGGGCAATCATCCCTACTCCCGATTCCATCGTTGTCAAGCGGTGAATACCCGAGTCATTAATTTTGGGCTGTCTCCTCGGTCCAGACGTAAATAGTGCGCTCGGAGCCTACGATCTCCGCCCACTTGCTAAGTGTAATTTGTAAAACTTCAAACTGGCCTCCTCTCATTCTCGTATGCTAAGGAAACGTATATTTCCTTGCATTTGGCTGCAATTCTTCACCTTAAACTGCTATGATATTCACATACAGGCCGTGAAATCATGCTACAATATTATATGTCAGTATACCTCTCATTGCTCTTTGGGTTCCCTGTAATTGCTCCCCCTCAGAGATCAATGGTTCGACTCTAGGCATAACCATGTACCTGGTCTTCTTTGATAAGACCCGAGTTCGACGCCAGACTGCCGTGACTGATTGGGCACAATATATATCAGTTTCTTGTGGACACGATAACTGCCGAAATTTTTCACCAATCACTTTTTACCGAATATGTATACCTATAAAATCTCGGTCGAGTTCGTTACTGGGCTAAACCGGTAGAAGGGGGTGAAAATGGGGGGGGGGGGCTTTTTTCGAAAAAGTGAAATATTGCTATAACTCTCTTAATATATGAAATATCGAATCCGTTCAACGTTCATACTATGTGTCGGATAAAGCCCAAATATTTATGTTTGAAGAGTTTTTTTATATCACCAACCATTGACCAAAGGGGTGGGAAAAGTGGGATTTTCGGGAAACATTAATCATATCTCTCTTAATAGGCACAATATCAAAACCGTACGAAATGGACAATATTCCCCTAATAATTACCTAAAACTTTTGTCTGGAAGAATTTTTGATATGACCCACCATTATGCCAAGGGATGAGAAAAATGATTTCGGAATTATAAGAAAATGCCAAGAGCTATCAGAGGTTGCCATGGCAACACTACTAAATTGATGAGGGATGAGCCATCAGACGTTGCCATGACAACGCACTTGCACGAGATCAGTTTCAGTATTTTCATCTAAGTGGGAAGCGGCTTCGGTGACGTAACTAGTAGCATGCAGAATGTCTATGCCCAAGGTCGCGGTGTCAAAGCCGGCCGAACTCGTCGGATTTTCTAAGAGAGCTAAAATCCCTCAGTATGCTTTCCTTTGGAGGGGAAGTTCCAACGTTCGTTGAGAGTTGCTGGTTAGGGTGGCATCTAGTAGCCAAGTTCACAGCTAGGTGTCGTTGACGGTAGTACCTGGTAGCAACATTAGGAACTACTGCTTGAAATTGACCGTCTGCAGTCCTTATCTGAATTAAGACGACTACAGCCATTACAGTTCACACCGTTCATCAGACAGATTCTACACTCACCCAAAGTACACGGTGTTAGATGACCGCGTTGTCGCAGCCCCTAAACTGAGGAACCAACCAGAGGTAGATTTCATTAGAAAGCTAACTATTGCAATGGGTACCATGTTTCGACTTCCGGAAAATTTCGACATATCTTCGCGTTTCACATCCCCCAGACCCCAAAACCACCGTCAGTTCAAAAGTTTATATATAATTTATGTATGTATATGTGTATATATATATATATATGCATATCAGTTTCTTGTGGACACGATAACTGCCGTAATTTTGCACCAATCACTTTGAATATTTTACCGAATATGTATATCTATAAAATCTCGGTCGAGTTCGTTAATGGGCTAAATCGGTCGAAGGGGGTGAAAATGGGGGGCTTTTTTTCGAAAAAGTGAAATATTGCTATAACTCTCTTAATATGTGAAATATCGAATCCGTTCAACGTTCATACTATGTGTCGGATAAAGCCCAAAAATTTATGTTTGAAGAGCTTTTTTTATAGCACCAACCATTGACCAAAGGGGTGGGAAAAAGTGGGTTTTTCGGGAAACATTAATCATATCTCTCTTAATAGGCACAATCTCAAAACCGCACAAAATGGACAATATTCCCCTAATAATTACCTAAAATTTTGTCTTAAAGAATTTTTGATATGACCCACCATTATGCCAAGGGATGAGAAAAATGATTTCGTAATTATAAGAAAATGCCAAGAGCTATCAGTGCTTGCCATGGCAACTCTACTAAAATGATGAGGGATGAGCCATCAGACGTTGCCAAGATAACGCACTTGCACGAGATCATATTCAGAATTCCATCTAAGTGTGAAGCGGCTTCGGTGACGTAACTGGTAGCAAGCATGCTGAATGTCTATGCCCAAGGTCGCGAGTTCAAAGCCGGCCGAAGTCGTCGGATTTTCTAAGAGCGCTAAAAATCCCTCAGTATGCTTTCCTTTGGAGGGGAAATTCCAACGTTCGTTGCGAGTTGCTGGCTGCGGTGGCATCTAGTAGCCAAGTTCACAGGTAGGTGTCGTTGACGGTAGTACCTGGTAGCAACATTAGGAACTACTGCTTGAAATTGACCGTCTGCAGTCCTTACCTGAATTACAGACTAATACAGCCATCCCTAAGTACACGGGGTCACATGACCGCGTTGTCGCAGCCCCTAAACTGAGGAACTCACTGGAGGCAACATACTGTGCAGAGGGGATCGAAAAGCTTGTCCACAGGTAAAACAAATGCCTCAACCTTCATGGTGATTATGTTGAAAATTAACCACATTTGTACCTAACTTTTGGTAATAAATTAATTTGGATATGTACACTTGTCTTTCATTTATGACCTTCCGGAGGTTGAAAAAAAACAAAAACAAAAAAAAAAAAACAGCCTTCGTACTGACACAAGTGCCCTCAAATGCCAATGTAATCCTACAATCTTGGGCACAGCACACCAAGCCACGTGGCCAGCCTCAGAATATTCAACACAGAAAACTTAAACGTCCTCAAATAGAAGGCATATTAATAAATTTAAAAAGATAAAAAAAAAATCCAAATTAAAACACAATTGAATCGGTCGGAGCTGATAAGTATTAAGTCAGTTTTCACTACTTATCAGGAGACAGATAAAATGTCATTGATAGAACAGCACTTAACAGACACACTGTATTAGTC
The DNA here is from genome assembly GCA_946902985.2 of Meconema thalassinum. NCBI lineage: Eukaryota > Metazoa > Arthropoda > Insecta > Orthoptera > Tettigoniidae > Meconema > Meconema thalassinum. The sequence continues at coordinate 21,971,418 of OX336392.1, forward strand.
ATCTATGTTGTGAAGCAACTATTCAGGTTATATTTGTGTTAGCGAAATATTAATTTTAATTTAATAAACATATTTATGTTCGATGTTGTCAGAATGTATCAGAAAACTGTATCATAATGGTGGTCATTATAGCACTGTTTTTCATATGATACAGTTTCTCCAGCCATTCAGAGGTCATTCATTGACCAATTAGGTAAGGATACCTTCGCGCATGCGCTCGAAATCCAACATGTCTATATAAATTACCAACATGGAAAGTCCACCGTCCATATGTTCGCGCAAATAAACTGGTGAATATGAGACAAGAAATAGCTCTGTACCTTAATATCCCCAACACCAATTTCTATACAGTGCATTGCTTTCAAACAACTTCGGTGACAGTTTGACTGAATGCTGGTGCACATCGGCAGGCTGTCAACATATTATAGCATTGCCAAGCACACAGAGCGCATGCGTCGGTCGGTCAGAGGACTTGGAAAACAGAGATCATACCCAGCGCTTGCACTCCGATCACAAAATTCAAGTCACTGAATCTCAACAGATATTTATGAATATTTGTTAAAGTTATAATTATCATCGAACATAAACAGTCCTATGCAACTCACCTATAATAGTAATTAAGACACTCGTATGGAAATTATAAAACGCACTTGCGCACGTTTTATAAACATACTCGTGTCTTAATTATAGCCATTATAGGCTCGATGCATAATGTACTATTTCCTAATCAATTCTGGAAACGTGACTTAATGTGTTTCAGCTCCGTAGTCAGTTTAGTGCGGCATAAAGCCATCCAGAATGAATATTTCACATGATATTTTATTTTAAAATGGATTTGTAACATAAAAACCACCTGAACCCTGTACAAATGTAATTTACATTAGCACTGTAACACGCGGGAATCTTTAAGCACGGAATAGGGCGCTGAAAGGCAGCAAATCATTGACTTAATGCTCTTCTCCTCAGATCACACTACATTTAGCAGTGGTTTCTGGCTTCAAACCACAAAACAAACTGCTTTGTGATGGATTTTGCCATGCCAGTGAGCTTCTGTGCTTTTTCTCCTGATGAAAACGTTTTGTATGTAGCTTAAACAGAAGACTGACTTAATTCTTTCCTAGACCCTCGCGTCAATACTTCAGAATATACTTCTTAAAAAAAAATACCATTTTTTACTTAGTGCCTTTCAGCTCCGACCGATTCAATTCGTTGACAGTGAATAAAATAATCGTTAGTTAAGCCTTTCTTCAGCCAAATCTTTGACCTACTTTCAGTTACACTAGCACATCAGAATTTAAAATAATCAAAAACTATTCTTCTCTAATCATCATTTCGTACAGTTTCCAGCCCCAGGCTGGGTCGTTTGGAACATAAGCCTCGCCACTTAGTCCTTTCTTCCCACCACCTCTCCGCTGTCACTCTGGTCCAGTCCTCGCCTCTCTTCTTGCCACATTCCTCCACTCCTTTCAGCCATCTATCTCTTGGTCTTCCCCAAGGTCATTTCTTCTGCATCTCATGTATCCTCTTGCGAACCTTCTTCTCTCCCATTCTCTTTGTCCATACCACCTCAATCTTGATGTCTCAATCCTACCTTGCACTATTTCCCTGACCTTTTCATTCCTCACCCTTTCTCTTCTTGTTACTCCGATCCTACTTCGTAGGAACTTCATTTCACTTGCCTGTATTCTGCTTATGTCTCTTTTCTTCATTATCCACGTTTCTGAAGCATAGGTCAGTATCGGGATGTAGTAGCTTCTGTATAACACTTCCTTGCTTTTTTGTGGGACATCTTTATTCCACACTAAGCTCCTAATGCTTCTCAGAAATGCTTCTGCTAGTCTGCCACGTTCCGTAATCTCTTTGTCATTTCTCCCATTTTCCTCCACTATACTTACCAAGTACTTGAGACTTTCCACCTTCTTCAGCTGTCCACCTCCAAGTGTTATCCCACTCATTCGTCTGTCCTTTTTCCTGGTCGTTAACAGGATCTCACATTTACTGATGTTGAACTTCCATCCGTACTCTCCCATTGTTTCTTCCCAAGCCTTCAGTTGCTCCTCCTTGTTTCCCCAGATCATGAGATCATCTGCAAACACCATTGCTTTCATCTTATCTTCTCCTATCTTTCCTGCTACCCGTGTCATTACCTCGTCCATAACCACAATAAAGAGAAGGGGTGACAGCGCACTACCCTGTTTCAGGCCACTCATTTGTCTGAACCAGTCTGTTCTTTCCCCTCCAACTTTAACACAACTCACACTTCCACAATACATCTCCTTCACTCTGCCTACAGTCCATTTTTCCACTCCCATGTTTTCCATTGCTTCCCAAACCTTCTCCCTACACACACTATCATAGGCCTTTTCGATGTCCAGGAAGGCCATCAACAGATCCTCTCCAAATTCGTAGTGGTGTTCCTGGAGCTGTCTCACTGAAAATATGAGATCCACTGTTGATCTCCCAGGTCTGAATCCATACTGCTCCTCTCTCAATTCTCTCTCCACTTTGGTTTGTATTCTACTTTCTAATATCTTTTCATATATCTTGGCACAGTGTGGTATTGAGTGTGACTCCCCCATAATTTCAGCACTCCTTTCTGCTTCCTTTCTTAAATATTGGGACAATTAATCATTTCTTCCAATCATCTGGGGTCTTTTTCTCCTTCCATACCAACCTCATCACAAGGTACAGCCACTGTTTCCCAACCTCCCCTGCTGCCTTCACCATTTCAACACTCACTTCATCCACACCCGGTGCCCTTCCTCCTTTCATCTTGTCTATAGCCCTTTCCAGTTCTCTTCAAGTCAGGTCCTTTTCCATTCCTGTGTTGTCTTCTCCTTCTTCCAATACATTGTCTTCCTCCCTATGACCATTTGGATTCAGCAAATCCTCAAAGTACTCTTTCCACACTGTCTTGAGTGTCTCTTTATTGTGTACCTCCTTTCCGTTTGTGTCAACCATTATCACATCCTCTCGCAGACCTCTTCTCTTACTTCTGACCATCCCATAAAGTATTTTCTTATTTCCTCTGCTGTCTTCCTCCATCATCTCTGTCCACTTTACCATCCACTTCTTCCTCTCCTCTGCGACAATCTTGTTTGCTTCTCTCTTCTTTATCTTATAATCTTCCCTTGCCAGATCAGTTCTTTCCTGGAACCACATTCTGAAAGCCTTGTTCTTCCTTCCCACAGCTTCTTTTACTCTCTCATTCCACCATGGTGTCTCTTTACACCACTTTCTGTTGCTTGCTCTTCCACATACTGCCACTGCAGCTTCCACCATTGTATTTTTGAATTGCTTCCATTCCTCTTCACGTGTTTTAGGATTGTCTGCTGGCATCCTTTCCCTTATTATCTTCTGGAAGTCTTCCTTGACTTCCTTTTCCTTCAGTTTCCATACTTTGATTCTCCTTTCCTGGTACTCTGTCCTCTTGCTATCCTTAACAACTCACAGGTTCATTACTAGTATTCTGTGGTCGCTATCTCGGATGGTATTACCTTTATATCTCTGACACTTCTCTTCATTTCCCAGTCGTACAGCATGTAACCTACCAAAGATTTCTTTGTTAAATCACTGCTGTACCACGTTACCTTGTGGCTTTCTTTCTACCGGAACCAGGAGTTACATACCACTAAACCGTTTCTCTTGCAAAAATCCAGCAACTTTCTTCCTTCCTCATTCTTGCTGTCCCCATTACATTTTCATATTCTTGCCTTTCACTTCCAACATGTGCATTCAAATCTCCCATGACAATGATGCTCTGACCATTCAAGTGCTGTTGTAGCTCATCCTCAAAGTCTTCCTTCTCTTGAGCTGTACATCCAACTTTAGGGGCATATACCTGGGCTATCTCCAGGCTTCTTCCCTTTACAGTTATTCTAATCTTCATGATCCTGTCTCTTATTCCCTTTACCTCTTCCTTCATTCCATCTCTCACAACTACTTCTACTCCGCTGCTCCCTCCTTCACTGTTCCCACTCCAGTACAACCGGTACTCTTTTCTCAGTTCTCAGCGACCTTCTCCTTTCCATCTTGTTTCTGTCAGTGTCTGAATGTTAAATGTCCCAACTCGTAGTCCATTAGCATATCCGGGTCGTCGTCGTTTGCATCCGTCCTTTCCGTGGCCTGTTCCTGTTTTGAATTTTTCTAAAATGTTGTTTCAGTGCTGGGATAGAACATGAGCGGAACGTCTAGCTACCTTGTTACAAGTTTCACGTTGTTACATTTATATTTAAACAATTATTGAAAGTCTTTTCTTTTGTGTCCGACTTTTTATCAAAATCTTCCTCGTCCTTCAAGAACATTGGGGATCAGCAGCAAGATCTGCTGTTTGCCCATAGCGACACTGTGTTCAATGCAAATCACTTCTACGTCCTAGACCCCTAATGCCATCAATCTTCCCTGATTGCAACAGCTTGTATTTGTTGCTTTAAGGGGCCTAACATCTAGGTTATCGGCTCCTAATGGTTTGGGTGATAGTGAAAGATGAGAAGAAAATGAAAACTATAACTAATACTATACTCTGATTTACAAAAGATGCTCGGTGAAAACTGTCATCCGCTTGATGGGTGAGGTGAGGAGTGGAGACGAGAGGGGTAACAGTCTCCATGGCAACAGTGAGCAATGTTGCAACGTATGCCGACACAGCAGTAAGCACATGGTTTGACTCAGTGTGTCTTCACTCGTCACGGTCATTAGAGCGCCAGGCAGGGGGCTAACTTACCAAGTATTTGTGTCTTCCTGCAAGCCTCTTTGAATGTTATGACTTATGAGTCATGATCTGCCTCAGTGGCAACGCAGCATTTCCGCACGTGCTAGCTTTGACAGCTGTCAGCGAGCTTTATTGGTAATTCAGAGTATAACTACAGACTTACATACTAGAAGATGAAATGGTAAACAAAAAGGATAAGGCAAATAAAGGACAGGAAGAAAAGAAATGCCCTCAACCTTCGAAGAATGAGGATTGAAGGACTTGGAAGGAAGGAGAGACATGAAAGGCAGATAGAAAAGGGAAAGAGGAGAGGACCCGCACCAAAGTCAGACGAAAAAGGGGGTGAAACGGACCCAGCTCAGGAATCCCTCAGGGTTGCCAACTCTCCAACTCACCAGCCGTGAGCCCCTGAGGGTGTAACACTATCCAGGGTGCACCAAAAGTTGTGGGGCTACATAACATACACCCTGCCTCGTTGAGGGCCTTGTGCAGAAGGCAGGAGATAACATGAAAAGAAAAAGAAGGTTGACTCCTCGAAGAAAGAGAGTATCAGGAAAGATCAGACAAGGGCCAATTAGGGCGGGAAAGTGAAAGACTCCCTAGGCCTCAGATACCCTAATACCGTCGGGGTCGGAAGAAAACAAGAGTTGACCAAGAGAGGTCGACAGGAAAGAAGACGGAGAGGAGCCCGGCACAAGTAAGTGGAAGCTATGCTGGACTCAGCTGGGGCCCCGTGGTATTTGACTTAAGTATTCTAGTTTTCTTATTTTAATGACATTGAGAATTTCTGAATCCTTGTTCATATGGCGCAGTACTTCCACATTCAAGATTTTAGCCGTGCGTGGTATCCCTCTAGTTAACAACCGTGCACGTCCTAATGAGGATGAAGTGATGATGAAGACGGCACATAGCTTACACCCAGTCCCAGGGCCAGGGGAATTAAACGCAGGAGATTAAAATCCCCGATGGCCTGGCCGGGAATCGAGCCCGAGACCCTTGGGGCAAACCCTAGCGCACTAACCAATTCATCACGAGGTGAATACCGTAATTAATAATAATAATAATACCTACGAGAAATTACACTACCCTCAGGATTGGACAGTTGGCCAAAATGGAAATAGCCACCAAATTACAAAAGACATACAGGCTAAAATGAAATCTCTATAACAAAAGAATAGAATCGGATTATGCTAAATTGCGTCATTAAAAACAGTGGTCTTGGCGGAAACCAGATGCGATCAATAACGAGAGAAGCTTCAGTGCAATGCAGAACTGATGGTTGGTTCCTCAGTTTAGGGGCTGCGACAACGCGGTCATGTAGCCCCGTGTACTTTGGGTGTGTGTAGAATCCGTCTGATAACCGGTGTTAATTGTGATGACTGTATTAGTGTGTGTATCTCTTTTTTTAATCAAGTAAGGACTGCAACTTTGAATTTTTCAAATAGTTCCTACATTTGCCACCAAACGCCACCGTCAACGACTACTAGGCCTAGTTCAGAACTAATCTACTAGACGCCACCACAGTCAGCTCTTGGCAACGAATGTAGAAACCTAAGAGCATTGTTTACATTCCTAATCTATACAATTTAGCTTCGCACAGGTGTAATTAGTGGAAGGTTCGTTAACATGCCATAAATCTATGACATGGGACCGCCGGCTTTACTTCCCATCTGAAGGAAGGCATACTGAGGGATTTTTAACAATGCAGAACTGATATAATTAATTTAGAATGCTATACTGTAAGTGTAATAGGAGATGTGACAAGGACGTCCGTCTGTTCCTGAATAACCAAGTCTAAAGAAGCTTTTAATTAAAAAAAAGGAGGCCTATTGACCTCCAAGGCTATATCCCTACCAGTGAGAAAGCATTTCATGAAGAGCTTCATTTGGAGCATTGCCACCTATGGCTCTGAAATCTGGACTCTACTAAAGGCTGATAAGAAAAGAATAAATGCATTTGAAATGTGGTGCTGGCACCGAATGTTACGAATACCCTCGACTGACAGGCTAACAAATGAAGAAGTCCACTATGAAACAATCAGTCTAGGGCGAATGATCACGAAAAGAAGATATAGTTGGATTGGTCACTTGCTCCGACATTCTTCATGGTGCACCTCACTGTTTGAAGGGAAGACTAGAAGAGCAGGGTTCCTCGATGGCATTAAAGGGCGACGTCAATATCAACTAATTAAGCAGTTGGCTTAAGATAGAAGGTCGTTGTATGAAGACAGACATGCTATCCACCAACCATCAGGTTGAGGACAATGAGAGAGAGATGGTATTTTCAGGGTTGGCAAAATAGCAGTTTTATTCAAAAAAAGCATTAAAACAGGTTTTTTTGTTTTAAACATTTTTTAAAATTCTGAACATGTTTTAAACAGTGTAATAAAATGCTGTACTTTTAATACTTAAATATAAGTACTTTAGAGATCCTTTTGACCAGAGTTGTATGGTAAGTAATAAACCAATGTTTACAACTGAAACTCAGCCAGCAGGGAAATTTAGTTACCAGCTGGCATTTTTGGCTGCCATGTTCGAAGTTTTGTCACTGACAATGCTGACAATATGGGGAAAATGAGGGATGAATTGGCAAAAAAAAAGATATCAAAGAAGTGATAACTTATGGTTGTTCAGCTCACCTGCTTAATCTGTTAGCACATAACTTGGAGGTGGTTGGCATTACAGAACATGTTAAACAAATTATTAAATACTGGTACTTCTAGAACACTCACTTTGCAGCAGCCAAGTACAAACAGGCTGGCGGAACAGCTCTTGCTCTTCCTATGGATGTATGCTGGAAGAGTCCTTGGGTAACAGGCATGTTATTGTCAAAGTATGCACTAAAAATCGAAGTGCCATTGAACCAATTGTAAGTGCAAAGGTAAATGATATCAATATGAAACAAAATCTTCAAGACTATCTCAAAAAAATTAAGACTGCATCAGTCTCATTAGATAAGATGCAGCGTGATGACTGTACCATTGGGGAAGCAGTAGAGGTTTGGCTTGACCTGCTCAATTTTTTCAAAAATGAAAACAATCCCAATGACTTAAAGAAATTCATGAAACGATTTAACACCGCTGTAACTGATACCCATCTCATTGCCAATCTCATGGATCCACGCTATCAAGGACAGAGACTGAGTGAAGAACAATATCATTCTGCTATGGAGTATGTTGAAGCTTACCACCCAGATACAATGCCTGACCTAATTAAGTACAAAGCAAAATGTTCACCCTTCAAGGAATACCTGTTTGGTTCTGCAATACTAAAAGAGATTAAACCCCCGACATGGTGGGTGGCACTGCAGAATAACATTCATCACACAACTTCAGGCCTAGCACATCAGCTGCATAGTCCAGTTGCTTCATCAGCTGGGATAGAACTTCTTTTCTCCACTTTTGGGTTTGTGCATAGCAAAGTCAGGAATAGGTTAGGGACTGAGAAGGCTGCCAAACTAGTTTGTGTTTAACGTGAACTCAACAAGAAACCTGTTGAATAAAGACAAAGTGGCAGTGACATTTGGATTTATAATATTTTAAATACATCCCTATATTTTCTGATGGATGTTCGCTTGCAAAAATTTTTAACAAGGATATCAAAACCATTACAAAATCACTCTATAAACTTTATATTAAATTATTATGTAAAACCTTCAGTAGAAGACAGAGAAGACCACTGTATTGCAAAATGATTAATTAAAAATATGAAAACAAAAAAAAAAATCTTCTAAAGAAACATATTTTAGACGGTTGTTTGAAGCATTGAGTTTAAAACTAATTTTAAACAATGTGCATTGTTTTAAACAGTTTTAAACATGCTATTTAAAACATGTTGTTTTAAACATGCCAACCCTGGATTTTTAATATTCTGTGATACATCCACACCTCAAACACCATAAGTTTCTTACTTAAGACTTCAGTTAAGTGTCCATACAGCAGGATACTAAAAACGTTGCTTCAAAGCAGTCGGGTGCGGAATGCAAGACTTAAATCATGGCTAGTCCACACTTTCCTCAGTTTTATGAACGAACGTCTGGCCCACTCAATTCTACAGCATATTTCTTGACTTAAGTCCCAGTTTCATTGATTTAAGAACCTAATTATTTAAATGATGAAACCCTTTCAATTGTTTCATTACCAAGTCCAAGAATGGTCAGAATTTTATCCTTGTTTCTATTAGGATGCCTCATAATTAATGTAGTTTTTAAAGTTTTCTTTGGTTCGCCAATGCTTGTGTATATTGCGAGAATGTATCAGTCGTCAGTTGTAGATCCACCATCACAAATGGAACTTACAAAGTAGGAGGTTAGGGTCCTCCTAAAGCACTACTGGAAACAAGATTACAAAGCTGCTGCGGCTCTAAGAATACGTGAAGTGGAATGAGAAGGTGTCGTTAATAAGCGTTTGTCACAACGATGGTTCCAACATTTCAACACAGGAGAAGAAAACATTACAGATTTACCGCATTCTGGAAGACCTAAACTATGGGATATTAAGAATACACGCAGAGTTTTGGAAGAAATTCCGCAAAGAAGTACTTGTAGGCTCTCGGAAGAACTTGGTGCATCAAAAGATATCCTACATCGGCAGATTAAGGATCTTGGAAAATCAAACAGAAGTTGTAGATCTGCACCTGATGAATTGACCCCTGAACAGGCTCAACATACAGTGAATATCTGTCGTCAGCTTATCGGTAACCCCATGGATGATCGATTTATCAGGAGATTGTCACATGTGATGAAAAATGGGTCTATTACCACAGCACTGACGCCTCGAAACAGTGGCCCAGTCCCCATCAACCTGCCAAAATCATCGTTAAAAAGGTTCGATTCGGCCCCAAAGTGATGTTGTGTGTCTGGTGGAATTCTGAAGGAGTGAATTCACTGGGTTTTGTTCCAAACAGACGTGCAGTCAATGCGGATCTTTATTCTCATCTGGAACGAGTTCATGAAATTTTGAGACGGAGATACCCAAAATAGAGTTCTCTTGCAGCAGGACAATGCGAGACCTCATACTGCAGGATAAACCATGGCAAACATTCATGAATTGGGAGCAGTCGAACTACTAGCACACCCAGCATACAGCCCTCATCTTGCACCTTCAGATAACCATCCTTTTCGATCCATGGCCCATTTCTTGAGTGGAAGAAATTTTGAAAACATTGAGGCTGTGGAAGTGGGTCTTGCCGAATTCTTCGCATCAAAACCCAAAGACTGGTACCGTCAATGGATAAGGAACCTTGCTGAAAGGTGCCTCAAGACCATAGAGTCTGATGGTCTCTACTTTGAAGAATAGTTTAATTTCTTGTCAGGAAACTTTCCAAATAAAAATTTTCTAGCGACATTACTTATGAGACATCCACTGCATTGGGAAGACTAGGTGCCATTTTGTGGTCCGTATTGACAAATATGAATTATTTAATCTGTTTTGCAGCTTCCGCCAAATCAATACAATTTGTATTGATTTGTATTGTATTAACAACCATCCTAATCGCATGGCATTTACTCTCTTCAGTAATAGAAACCATTAGTTCTTGTAGATCATCCTCACCTCCACGAGCTTCACGCACTGTCCCTGGGCTTCCATCCACTCACTCGTCCAAAAATAGTGAAATAGTGAGTGATTTTTCTTCAAAATAGTGAAAAAAGTTGAGTTTTTGTATGAAAAAGTGAGTAAATAGTGAGTACCGTATTTACTCGAATACGACCCGCACCCTGATTTTGAAGAACAAAATTTATGAAAAAAATTTTTTTACTCAAACTATTTACGATCTTTACTAAATAAACAGAATAGCATTTCTACAAAATAGTTTCCAACAGTTCTGAAGTCGTCCTAAAATAACACGCAGAAACAATTAAAAATACAAATAAAAGACACAAACACTTCATTCATCGTCATCAGAAGTACCAACTTCGGAACTTTTTTCACCATCACTTTCACACAAAATGTCGTCATCACTGCCAACCATAGCATTGGAAATACTACATTTCTTGAAGCTCTTCCGTATGAGATCTCACGAGATACGATTCCATGCCGTCAAAATCCACGAACAGAGCAGCTGAACTTCCGGGCGCTGAATACGACCAGTTGGGGTCAGTGTGTGCTTATTGGCCGCCATCCGCTCCGTATACAGCTGTTTCAAGGCTGCTTTGAACGGGCGGTTCTCGCAGACATCCCGTGGTTGTAGCATAGACGTCATCCCGCTCAATCACGAATACATGACTCGTCAATATCATATTTCCTACCGGGCACGATTTCCAATAACTTCAGCTTCCCTCACAGTAAACGACCGCAAACGCTTCGTAGAACTCATGTTTACACTCGGAAAACGTGCGCGAGACTGTACGACGATGCCTGCTTACGGTAAAACAAAGTGATAGCCGGAAGAAGGTTAGCACCATCTAGCGGATACTCGCAACACCCGATATCGCGCGTGGCGGGCAATTTAAATATTTAAAATCAGGATGACTCAAATAAGACCCGCACCCCAATTTTTCACGTCCGATTTTGTTTAAAAATGTGCGGGTGGTATTCGAGTATATACGGTAAATTCATAACATTATTCTCAATTATGACCGTGTATCTGGTTCATAATTTTAACGTTTCATCATATCTGGAGGCGCAATTAGGGGGGAAGGGGGGAGGGGCTTGGGTGGCTAAGCCCCCCAAAAATGTGACAAAACTGTATTGAAATAGACAAAATTTTTAAGAATATGTATCTGAAAAACAAATTAGCCCCCCAAAAATGTCAACCAAATTGCACCTATTTTAATATCTGTGAGACTCTTTGTGATTTTTCATGTAGTTAGAGGACACTAGGAAATAATGGATAATCAATGCAACACTCAAGAAATTTAAATCGTATAACAAAAATATAAATGTGAACTTTTGTTAAAAAACGCTTTGTTAAAATTTCGGCGATCGCTGCACGGCTCCGGCTGTGGTATTGCACTATGGAAGCTTTTCATGCTTTCTGGCCGCTTGGCTCGCTGCCGGCAGCGCGCTCAGGCACCGGTGGCAGAAAAATGAACTACCCATTCATGGGTATATTTTGGGTCGTTCCTAGCAATCTGATTGTGCATGAGACCATTTTTAACACAGAATGTGACCTTTTTTGTAATAAAAAGTGAGAATAGTGAGAAAAGTAAGGCTGCTTTGAAAATAGTGAATACCGTATATACCCGAATCTAAGACGAGGTTTTTTCGCACTTTTTGTTATAAAAAATTGGGGTCGTCTTATATTCAGGGTATTTTTTTTTTAAATTTTATTATTATTTGCAAAGTAGTATGTGGTGTTGGCATCTTGTAACTCGCAACAAATCAATGCGTTAATGAAGATTAAAATATGGTTTGTTATGTTTAATTACCATGCATATACGAATAGCGTACATTTTGAGGTTAGGATTTACGCATACACATCATTTTAAGCGGATACATTATATGTTCGAAAGCATACGGAAATATGTTTTAAGACAATCTTTACAAGAACAACCAGTCAGTTTTACGAGCAGTAATTGAGTGATCAACGTATCTTAATTTAATAAAGTCTCCCATTCTTGAACAAAGAAATTATAGAGTATGTCTTGGAAAAGCGGGCAGAGGGATTTCCGATAACATGAGACGTTACATAAATGAAAGCACGACCTTAAGGGCATATATTGTGCAAGTTTTGAGTTAGCGAGTATTTTTTTGAAAAAATCTGCAAGAGGCAGTTGATAACTAGGCCTCGTCTTATATTCGGGGTCGTCTTACATTCGGGTATATACGGTAATAGTGAGAAAAGTGAGTCGCTGGAAGCCCTGGGGATCGCAGATGGCCGACACGACAGGCAGCTCCTTATGGCTGGTGAGCTCGAGAAGTCCACGTTGTGCCAATCTACGCTGGGAGAGAAGCCCTTGTAATCGTTCTGCTGCCAGTGCTGCGGGGACTCCTCGCCGGCTACGACGATCCTACCTGTAATGACAAACAACAAGTCCCTCCATTCACTATGAATCTTTACTTTACTTTCTGTTCCCCTTGCTAAATATCAAGTTTCAAGCCATTTGGTTATTTTCACATCTTCTTAAAAAGAAACACACATAATCAACAACGTACATAGAATAAAAAAATATGCAACAATGAAATATTTTAACGTTACTGGTGATAAAAGAAATCGAGGTAGCGGATTATTTACATATTTCACTTGGTTTTAAAAAAATTGTTTCTTTGTTCCATTTTAGGTTTTCTTCTTCCGTATCTTAACAAGATAGTCTTCAGATTTCCCCATTGCCAATGATTTAAGAACTTGAAGCCAATGATTACATATTCAAAAAGTTCAATATTGTAAATAACAATTTAAATAGCAGTGTATTTATGCAATACGTAATTAATTTCAGGTTCAAAACTGGATAATGGAGGTTTATTTCGCCCCAATAAGTGAATTTATTTAATCGTATAGTGAGTACAACAAGGAATTCATACGTCCAGGTCCAAGTTCTTCAACCACACAACAGCACTTTCTGAAAGATGAAACAGGTCACTGGGGCTTCCAGAGTAGGCATGAAGAGGGCAGCGCAGGATGACATGGTCCATGGTCTGCTCCTCTTCACTGCATTCTCACTTATGGCGCAAGATATTACAGAGTCCACGCCCAGTTCTCAGTCTGTTGAGGCGACACCATAGTTTTCTTGGGAGGTCATATCCATTCATTTTCCGAGTTGGATTTATCTCATGAGCATTAGTACCAGATGTTGAATTTGACCACTCTTCCTGCCAACTCCTGTGTAGGTTAAAATTGTCCCTCAAGAGTCGGCCAGCCAATACACTTGCTGGTCTTCTAGATCAAAGTCGTTGTGGTGATGGGTAACAACATTTCTGGTAAACTGGTAATGAGGGAGATGACCGGATCTTCTTTACTTCTCTCAGCAGAGCTTCCTTTCTCCTCAGGTGGGGTGGTGGGATATGGTTAAGAACGGGTAACCAGTGGCAAGGTGTAGACTTTACAGTACCAGTTATGCAGCGCATGGTTTCATTTAACTTAGTATCCACTTTATGTACATGCGCTCTTTCTAGTCATACAGGGGCACAGTATTCCGCTGCAGAGTAGACAAGACTAATACCCGTTAATCGTAAGCAGTCAGCCGAGGCTCCCCATGAGCTACCACAAAGCTTGTTGAGATGTTCTTTGTAGCTCAGAGTTCTGTCCAGGGTGACTCCTATATATTTCGGGAAAGGGTGGTACTTTAGTTTATCACCAAGGAATAAAACAGATGGCTGGTAGTTTGCGAGTCGGTTGCTAAGATGGAAACATGAAACCTCAGTTTTAGAAGAGCTTGGGATCAATCTCCAAGACTTGAAGAATGTAGCCATTTTGTCCAAGTCTGCTGAAAGAATGCCTTCTCCATCCTCAAAATTTCTGCTCTGAGCTACCAGTGCAATGTCGTCTGCATAGATAAACTTAGTAGCTGAGGTTTGATGGTAAGTCATAGATGTAGAGGTTGAAGAGAACTGGGGCCAATACTGATCCCTGTGGTAAACCGTTAAATTTTTTATTTTTTATATCAATTCATATGAACAAGTCATCAACTAACGATAGTGAAGATGAAAATGTTGGTGTCCAACTATATGCAGATCCCCCTTTTGACCACTGCATATGTTCCACTTAACGTGCTTTCTTCTAAGAAACCAAAATAAGGACAAAAGTTTTAAATTAACATGTTTACACATCACAATTATTCTTATATATTCAATACTGCAAATCATATACTTTCAAATTTTTCACACATCCTTGTGAATGTGTTTTGATTTGACAAATAAGAAATAGTTTAGTTGGTTGGTTCCTCAGTTTAGGGGCTGCGACAATGCGGTCATGTAGCCCCATGTACTTTGGGTGTGTGTAGAATGTGTCTGATAACAGGTCTTAGTTGTGATGGCTGTATTAGTGTGTGTTATCTGTGATTCAGGTAAAAGGACTGCAGACGATTAATTTTTAGCCTATTTTCAATTTTGAGAAAATAGGCTTATGAGATCACCTTTTGTCCGTGTGTGTGTGTGTGCGCGTGTGTGTGTGAGGTGTGTGTGTGTCCCCCCCTAATAAAATCTAAACAGCTGGAGCAATTTCAGTGAAACTCGGTAAGTTCATGGCACTATTCCCGGTGACCTCGACCGTGCCCTTCAAATCTTGTTACGTCTCACCAATCCAACATGGCGGCTGTGCGAAATATTTCACTAGCATTCAATATCTCCGAAACTATTACCGATATCGCCCTGAAATTGTGTACGGTGATAAAGGGCACTACTAGAAGTTCACCTATGAGACTTTCAAAAACCTGGTGACTACAAAACCAACATGGCGGCAAAGCGAAGTTGAGACTTTTAAATAGATTTTTCTCGCGATTTAACTATCCAAACGTAATAAAACTTGGTACAGCAAATATTTATACACATTGCAATGCACTGGAGTCTAATTTAGTTCAATTGTTTACATAACCTCAAAATGGCGGCTGTGCGAAATATTTCACTGACATTCTATATCTCCGAAACTATTACAGATATCACCCTGCAATTTTGTATGGTGATAAAGAGTACTGGTACAAGTTTTCCTATGTACATTTCATAAACCTGTAAAGTACAAAACGAACATGGCGACCAAGCGAATTTGAAATATTTTAATATACTTTTCTCGTGATTTTGCTCTCTGAGCGCAGTGAAATGTGGTACAGTAAATGATTTTGCAGATTGTAATGCACTGCCATCTAATTTAATTCAATTGTTTACACAACTTCAAGATGGCGGCTGTGCGAAATTTTAAAATTAAGTTTTTATTTCTTGTGTCGTAATCATGCGATCGAAGTGAAAGTTTGAATACTGAACCTAGGTAATAATTGTCCTTGAATGGTACATAACTCTCTGGCCTATACATATAACAATCCTAAATGGCGAGCTTCCGAAATATTTAGACGGTTCTCAATATCTATGAATATTTTACAGCAACCAAACTGATTTTTTTATGTTCAGACTATGAACATATTTTCACCTATAGGACTTTCAGTAACCTGGTGAGCACAAATCCAACATGGCGGCGACGCGAAGTATTAATATTTAAATGGACGTTTCTCGCGAATTAACTATCCGAGTGCCGTGAAACGTAGCACGTTAAATGCTTATACAAATGTTGATCCACTGGCATCTAATTTATTTCAATTGTTTGCATAATCACAAGATGGCTGCTGTGCGTAATTTTAAAATCTCGCTTTTACTTCTTGTGTTCTAATCATGCGATTGAAGTTTGAATACCACACGTACACAATAATCTTAATGTAATAGTACAAAAATAAAAATCTAACCTTGCGACCATCTGAAATATTTAGACGGTTCTCAATATCTACGAATCTGTTACAGCAATTAAACTGAAATTTTGTACGTTGATAGTGGCAATTAACATGAGCAGGATATATGAAAATAGGCTGTATAGTTCTTCACGGAACTACTTGTTTCAAGTAATTCCTACTTTGGTACCAAATGCTACCGTCCACGACACCTAACTGCGGACGAGGCTACTAAATACCATCGCAGTCAGCACCTAGCGGCCATTTGGAACTAATAGAGCGTTATCAAACTAACCTAAAAATTTTTGCTTCCATAAGTGTAATTAGTGGAAGGTTCTTTTTCATGCCATAAATCTATGACATGAGACCGTCGGCTTTACTTCCCCTCCGAAGGAAGGCATACTGAGGGATTTTTAACGCTCTTAAAAAATTAGGCGGAAACTTTGCACCTTGTAATATTCAATTCTAAACGTCAACACGGAACCAGCAATGGATTCTTCTTCGAATAAACTTAAAAAATCCGACTACTTCGGCCGGGTTTGAAGTCGCGATCTTGGGCATAGAAGCTCAGCATGCTACCAACTACGCCACCGAAGCCATCACAGAGAAACAGTTTTAAGGTTATTAATATATTACATAAGAGTGTACACAATTTTACTGTGTTTAAGATCATATAGTTTTGCATCACCATATATTTGTAAAGTGTTCCATTTTATTACTTGTATGATGTGATTTTCTAGATTTTATTATGTGTCGATGTTAAAATAGTGGTTGCCTACGCAGATGATAGGGCTGAAGAAGGGACAAAGTGCGTTCCGAAACATGTACCCGGAAAAAATTTGAATATCATCACCATAAAGGCGGAAGACATCTCTTTTACCTATCCCGCTACTTTAATACAAGCTCGTTAATCATAACTTCTCTTTTATAATTATATGCGTATCAACGTATTGTTCAGTACTAGACACTGAAAATAATAATAAATTCAATCACAACACATGTCAATTGGAAGCAATTCAAGTAACCACAAAAATTAATTATAATATGGTCATCACATCGATGCACCACCGATGCCCCCCCCCCCCCCAATAAAAAGACTGTCATTGGTGAACCTTTCAGAGCGACAAACCCAATATTTTCAATTAATCTATTATCTAAATTTTTATCATAAGTTATTAAGAAATGTGAGTAACGGCACCTCTCCCCCTCATGATGACAGCTATGAATACTCACCCAACCACTTGACGTTGCGAGCTCCCACTATACCGGGCACTACAGCTCGCACGGGATAGCCATGGTCCCGAGACAGAGGCTCCCCATTCATTTCGTAGGCTAACAACACATCACCCTTGGGGTCCATGGCCTTCTCTATGGGGATGGAAGCTCCATAGGGAACATTAGCAGCATCGGTGTCCAGACCTTCAAACTGGAACACAACACGTTGTTTCATGAGCAAGATAGACACAGGGCTAGCAGCCTCCGTGATGCAGAGCATCGTGATTGTAGTCTCTTTATTGATTGCAGCAAGAGTTTAGAAACAATACCTCAACTTAAAAATTGGTACAATTACTTTAAATTCTTAAGTAGTCACACAGTGTTGTGGGCCGGGTAAATACCCAGTGGGAAGGTAAATATAAATTGGGTATTTACCCTGGTATATACCCAGTGGTCATTTAAATACCCAAAATGAGAGTATTTTCAGTTTTTAGGCTTGGTACAACACTTTTTGATGTGTTGATGAAGTCTTGGACAAACAAGGACCGAAACACAGGTATTTGATGCCTTAAACTGAAATCAGGAACAATATTGATCCTTCCAAAAAAAAATAAAAAAAATAAAAAAAAATTGGACGTCCTGTTTTTTTTTGGTATTTATATGTTTTGACACTGTAACCTTGTCTTTAAGTGTGTTTTTTCCTTAACTAAAGTAAAATATTGGATAAAACCTTTTGGTTTTAAAATTTTAATAAATACCAAGATATTGAGGAGGTAGAGTTTTATTACGGTACTGGAAATGAGAGCAACAAAGATGTGGGAGGGAAAAGCTACTTTTGTAGTATATGAGTAGGCTATATGCATATTAATTGAAATATGTGTATGCCAAAACTCAAAAGGTAATAGAATATATTCAATAGAAAGGACATTTGAAAAAAAAAAATGCTTAGTAAAAGTGCTTTAAGTTATTTTTCATTCAATTTTAAATATAAAATAAATATTAATTCTTAAAATCATACTCTAAATAATACTAATGCATTTCAGAAAGTTTTTGTAGGATATGGGCTCTATAATGGGCGAAGATGTACCGTGTGCCAGCAAGCATATGGATTGGCAACACTGCTTAGCTCATCCTACCCAGAATTCAAACTGACACTGTACTTCCCTCCCATTTTCTATTCTTTGCTTGATTTTCTATTTACTAGTCTCTTTGGTTATTTGATTATTTATTTTATATATGAATGATATTACAAACTCATCATCTGTCTTCTACTCCAGTTGCCCGGGTGTAGTTTACGAGTGCCCTCCACTTGCGTCTGTCCATGTACCATTCTATCCCAGCTAACTTCCCTTGTTCCTATGTCCTCCTTCACCTGGTCTAGCCATCTCTTCCTTGGTCTTCCTACCGACCTTCTACCAACCACATCTGTGTGTAGTCTTTGTTTTGCTATCCTTCTCTCGGCCATTCGCTTGACATGGCCAAACCATCTCAACCACTTTTTCTTTCAAAGTTGGGTACACTCCAGCTTCTTCCCTAATTTGTTCATTTCTTACCCTATCCCTCCTAGTTTTTTGTACCATTGTTCGTAGAAACTTCATTTCTGCAGCTTGTAGTTTGCTGTCTATCTGTCTGGTTGTTGGGCAGGTTTCTAGGCCATATGTTATTATGGAGGTAAAGTATGATTGAAAGAGCGTCTGTTTTGATCTCAAGGGGACTTGTTCGTTCCAGAGTAGGTTCCGAACTTGATGGTAGAACTGGGTTGTTTTTTGGGTTCGGCTATTGATCTCATGCTGTATCCTGTTATTGCTTGAAATAATGCACCCTAGATAGTTAAACT
Organism: Meconema thalassinum; assembly: GCA_946902985.2. Lineage (NCBI taxonomy): Eukaryota > Metazoa > Arthropoda > Insecta > Orthoptera > Tettigoniidae > Meconema > Meconema thalassinum. The sequence goes on from OX336392.1 coordinate 21,990,488, forward strand.
GGACTACTGTGTACCTTCAAGCCTTATTTCTCCTTTCTTGTTCTGTCTGTTGACTGACATCGCTACCGTTTTTGATTTGTTTATTGTTAATCCGTGTGCTTTTAGACAGTTATTCCAGGTGGCCAACCTCTCCTCTTTCTCTGTATTACCCCAAATGACTACATCATCTGCAAATGCAAATGCGCTGATTTCTGTGTTGTTATGCCTTATTCCTTTCATAACTTCATCCATTACAGTGATAAAAAGTAATGGCGAGAGGACACTGCCCTGTTGAACTCCTTTAGTTGTTTGGAACCAGTCAGAATTACCATTTCCTATCTGAACACAACTGTGGCAACCTTCGTAAAGCATTTTAACTTTCTGGATTAGTCCCGCGGGTACGTTTTTCTTTCTTAGGCATTCCCATATAGTCTTTCTTGGGACGTTATCAATTGCTTTTTCAAGATCTAAAAATACAAGTGTTAGGTCTCTACCCTTCTCCCAGTGCTTTTCTAGCAGCATTCTGAGGGAAAATATGAGATCTATAGTTGCACGGTGTTGTCTGAATCCATAATGCTCTTCCTGCAGTTGCGGTTCTATTATTTTCCTTAGCCTTTTCTCAAGTATTTTTTCAAATATTTTCAGGCCATGAGACAATAAAGTGATCCCTCTATAATTGCCACATTTCTTCCGGCTTCCTTTTCTAAAGAGAGGTACTATTATTCCTTTTTTCCAATCATCTGGAACTTTTCCATCCTTCCATATTGCACCTATTACTCTATGAAGCCACTGTATTCCTAGTGGACCAGCTGCTTTGATCATGTCCACAGTGACTTCATCAAATCCTGTCGATTTTTCTTTGGGCATACTATTAAGGGCTGTTTCTACTTCCTTCCATGTTGGTGGATTCTCTTGATCAAGTTCATCATTACAGCATAAACTGACCTTTGTGGTTCCATCGTTGGGGTCTACTCCTGTACTGCTGTATAATTTTTCGAAATAAGATTTCATGACCTTTCTTATTTCTGTCTCTTCTCTGACTATGTTGCCATCTGGTTTCTCTATTGCTGTTATGTATTCAAAGTCTCTTCTTATATTTCTTATTGTTCGGTACAGTAGTTTAGAGTTGGCTTTGCTGTCCTGTTCCAGTTTATCTGTGAAATCAGTCAAGTTTTATGTTTTTCTTCGGCCACAATTCTTTTAACTTGTAGCTTCAGATCTCTGTATTTCTGCTGTAATTCATTCACACTGGATTCATTTCTTCCACTTCCTTTTTGCATTTCTTTATCTCTGGCTTTCCTGGTTTCATTCTTCTCTTTTACGGCTTTCTTCACCCTATCGTTCCACCAAGGGGTTTCTTTTGCCTTTATTTTGTTGCTAGTCTTGCCACATACTTCTACAGCAGCTCCGACAATACTTTCTTTAATTCTAGTCCATTCAACATTTCCTTCCTGTAACGAGTCTGATGGTAACTTATTGCCCACATTCTTCATGTACTCAATTTGTTTCTCTGTCTTCTTTAATTCCCATGTCCTAATGTTTGGTTTCCTGCATTTCTGAGGTTTATGAACTACAATGTTTTTAATTGTTGCAAGGAGCAATCTGTGGTCACTGTCTAGACTTTCACTTGGTATAACTCGAACATCACAGATGATCTTCCCTGCTTCATAGTCTGATATGATATAATCGATCACAGTCTTAGATTCTCCGTTCCAGCTATATCTTGTTAGTTTGTGACTTAGCTGTTTCTGAAACCAACTATTGTTTATTCACAATCTACTCCTTGGACACAGATCTAGGAGATTTTCACCTTCTTGGTTCCTATTGCCATAACCATGTGGACCCAGTACGCTTTCATATCCTAGTCTATCTGATCCAGCTTGGGCATTCAGATCTCCTATTATAATTACATTTTCTTCTCTTTCTATAGTTTCTTCTAGATCAGTTAGGAATTTTTCTTTTTCTTCCTCACTGCAGCCTGTCTGTGGAGCATATACCTGAACTACTGTCAGCACTTTCTTGTTTAGTGATACATCCAGTTTAATAATTCTTTCATTGGCGTATATTACCTCACTAATAACATCTATGTCTTCTCTTAGTATAAAACCTACACCATTTTTGGCTTCCATTCTATGACCATTCCAATGCAGTTTATATCCTTTCCTTAGTTTCCTTATTCCTCTGCCTTTCCACTTCGTCTCACTCAGACCAAGAATACAGAGGTTTCTCCTTTCCATCATATCTATTAGTTCTTCGGTTCTACCATTCAGAGTCAGGATATTTAATGTTCCAATTCGGTGTTGAGCGTTCTTCACGTTGGGTTTCTTCTTCTTAGAACATCGTACATGAACATCAGCCTTACGGTCATCGTACGTTGTGCATGTTTGAGAAGATTTTTCAGTTCGGTGTTTTTGTGTTCCGAGGCTCGTTTTATTGTTGAAAGCAATTAACATCTTTACTCATCTGCTGGAGATTGTAGATTGTAGATGTGATGGAGAGAAGAAAACTGGATGTACTGGGCTTGGCAGAAACAAGATGGAAAGGAGAAGGTCGCAGAGAACTGAGGAAAGGGTACCGGTTGTACTGGAGTGGGAACAGTGAAGGAAGGAGCAGCGGAGTAGGAGTAGTTGTGAGAGATGGAATGAAGGAAGAGGTAAAGGGAATAAGTGACAGGATCATGAAGATCAGAGTAACTGTAAAGGGAAGAAGCCTGGAGATAGCCCAGGTATATGCCCCTCAAGTTGGATGTACAGCTCAAGAGAAGGAAGACTTTGAGGAGGAGCTACAACAGCAGTTGAATGGTCAGAGCATAATTGTCATGGGAGATTTGAATGCACATGTAGGAAGTGAAAGGCAAGGATATGAAAATGTATTGGGAGCAGAAGGATGGGGTAGCAGGAATGAAGAAGGGAGAAAGTTGCTGGATTTTTGCAAGAGAAACGGTTTAGTGGTAGGCAACTCCTGGTTCCGGAAGAAAGAAAGCCACAAGGTAACGTGGTACAGCAGTGATTTAACAAAGAAATCTTTGGTAGATTACATGCTGTACGACTGGGAAATGAAGAGAAGTGTCAGAGATATAAAGGTAATACCGTCAGAGGCCTTAGATAGCGACCACAGAATACTTGTAATGAACCTGGGAGTTGTTAAGGATAGCAAGAGGACAGAGTACCAGGAAAGGAGAATCAAAGTATGGAAACTCAAGGAAAAGGAAGTCAAGGAAGAATTCCAGAAGATAATAAGGGAAAGGATGCCAACAGACAATCCTAAAACAGGGGAAGAGGAATGGAAGCAATTCAAAAACACAATGGTAGAAGCTGCAGTGGCAGTATGTGGAAGAACAAGCAACAGAAAGCGGTGTAAAGAGACACCATGGTGGAATGAGAGAGTAAAAGAAGCTGTGGGTAGGAAGAACAAGGCTTTCAGAGTGTGGTTCCAGGAAAGAACTGATCTGGCAAGGGAAGATTATAAGATAAAGAAGAAAGAAGCAAACAAGATTGTTGCAGAGGAGAGGAAGAAGTGGATGGTAAAGTGGACGGAGATGATGGAGGAAGACAGCAGAGGAAATAAGAAAGTTCTTTATGGGATGATCAAAAGTAAGAGAAGAGGTCTGCGAGAGGATGTGGTAATGATGGACAAAAACGGAAATGAGGTACACAACAAAGAGACACTCAAGACAGTGTGGAAAGAGTACTTTGAGGATTTGCTGAATCCAAATGGTCATAGGGAGGAAGACAATGTATTGGAAGATGGAGAAGACAACACAGGAATGGAAAAGGACCTGACTTGGAGAGAACTGGAAATGGCTATAGACAAGATGAAAGGAGGAAGGGCACCAGGTGTGGATGAAGTGAGTGTTGAAATGGTGAAGGCAGCAGGGTAAGTTGGGAAACAGTGGCTGTACCGTGTGATGAGGGTGATATGGAAGGAGAAAAAGACCCCAGAAGATTGGAAGAAAGGATTAATTGTCCCAATATTTAAGAAAGGAAGCAGAAAGGAGTGCAGAAATTACAGGGGTGTCACACTCATACCTCACTGTGCCAAGATATATGAAATGATATTAGAAAGTAGAATACGAGCCAAATTGGAGAGAAAAATTGAGAGAGGAACAGTATGGATTCAGACCTGGGAGATCAACAGTGGATCTCATATTTTCAGTGAGACAGCTCCAGGAACACCACTACGAATTTGGAGAGGATCTGTTGATGGCCTTCCTGGACATCGAAAAGGCCTATGATAGTGTGTGTAGGGAGAAGGTTTGGAAAGCAATGGAAATCATGGGAGTGGAAAAAGAGACTGTAGGCAGAGTGAAGGAGATGTATTGTGGAAGTGTGAGTTGTGTGAAAGTTGGAGGGGAAAGAACAGACTGGTTCAGACAAATGAGTGGCCTGAAACAGGGTAGTGCGCTGTCACCCCTTCTCTTTATTGTGGTTATGGACGAGGTAATGACACGGATAGCAGGAAAGATAGGAGAAGATAAGATGAAAGCAATGGTGTTTGCAGATGATCTCATGGTCTGGGGAAACAAGGAGGAGGAAATTCAGGAGCAACTGAAGGCTTGGGAAGAAACAGTGGGAGAGTACAGATGGAAGTTCAACATCAGTAAACGTGAGATCCTGTTAACGACCAGGAAAAAGGACAGACCAATGAGTGGGATAACACTTGGAGGTGGACAGCTGAAGAAGGTGGAAAGTCTCAAGTACTTGGGAAGTATAGTGGAGGAAAATGGGAGAAATGACAGAGAGATTACGGAACGTGGCAGACAGGCAGAAGCATTTCTGAGAAGCATTAGGAGCTTAGTGTGGAATAAAGATGTCCCACAAAAAAGCAAGGAAGTGTTATACAGAAGCTACTATATCCCGATACTGACCTATGCTTCAGAAACGTGGACAATGAAGAAAAGAGATATAAGCAGAATACAGGCAGGTGAAATGAAGTTCCTGCGAAGTAGGATCGGAATAACAAGAAGAGACAGGGTGAGGAATGAAAAGGTCAGGGAAATGGTGAAAGAGGAGCCCTTGCAAGGTAGGATTGAGACATCAAGACTGAGGTGGTATGGATACTTAAAGAGAATGGATGAGAAGAAGATTCCCAAGAGGATACACGAGATGCAGATGCAGAAGAAACGACCAAGGGGAAGACCAAGAGATAGATGGCTGAAAGGAGTGGAGGAATGTGTCAAGAAGAGAGGCGAGGACTGGACCAGAGTGACAGCGGAGAGGTGGTGGGAAGAATGAACTAAGTGGCGAGGGTTATGTTCCAAACAGACCCAGCCTGGGGCTGGAAACTGTACAAGATGATGATGATGACTCATCTGCTGGCCTGCTAAGCCTAACGCGTCTGAGGATTTTCTTTCGGGGTTTACTCCCTTAGCCTTCGAAGATCCCTCTTCACCACAAGGCAGTGGTTTCCTCTTCTAATTTACCCCAGAGAGGATGGGTTACCTCGTCCACCATCTCCGCCTTTCCAAAGGTCTCTTTCACTGCCGAAGATGCTGTTAAGGTCTTCATCCGTAACCCAGGGCATGGGTTCCACGTTATACCCCGTGGGAATGGGTCCTTGCCTGAACTTAGCTCTCCTTTCACACCGGCCTACTGATGTGGAGGATACCCACCCCCGCAACGTGGATGCGCCAGACACGAATTACTCAAGTGGAGGATAGGGAAGGTGACCCTATCTCCCTTGAGCCGGGTTAATGGTTGCGTATGATGCCACAACCAAATTGTATATTACACCTTTTATCTCAATGTTTGCAAAATGGCCTAGTTCAATTCTAACCCCGAGTTTTTCAGGTTATAACTATTGAATTTTATCTCCTGATCTAATTCCCAATTCTAATTAAATTTAATTTTATTAACTATCTAATGTTGTTACATTTCTAAAAAGTTAATGTAGAATAGTTTGCATATTGGTACTCTTTTTTAAGGTTCAACTTACCACGAAACAGGATTTTTACTGAAAAATCTATAATACCCGGGTATTTACCAGAGTATATACCCTGGTTATTTACCCTGATTTATAAATACCTGGGTATTTTACATCACTAGTCACACAGGGTGTTGGCAACACCCCATGTGCTTTCATTCGCTTGTATCTAGTAATTCTTGCAGCCTGAGTACCTTTCGTAGGGACCTTGACCAAGTAGTGTGAGCGAGTGCTCTGTGACAGCTAATAATAATATCGTATGGGCTCGGGTGTCGGGTGCAAGCTTTGTTATTTGACACCCAAAGGGCAGCTTGCATGTCAAATTTAATTCTCCTTGGAGCGCTATGAATGTCAAGGACGTTAGATATCTAAGCTCCTGGACACTATAGCGCTTTCTAGTAGAGAAAGGAAGAACTTTTTGTGTGGGAAAAAATCCCAAGGTTAATTTTGACATTATGAACACGGCCTACTGAATTCAAATGGGTTCTTTAACATGCCAACAACGAAGGACATGCGTGTCATGACGTTTGTCGTCTTTCAAAAATCACTTACCATGGCCAGAATTGAACCTGCAAACTTGGGTTTGGTAGTCTGATACGATAACCACTCAAGCGCTGTGACAACTGACAACGAGCTTTTTTTTCACCTGGGATGTTGCCACTTGACCGCGCGACTATTGACGTAACTTTCCGCTTTGAGCCTTCTTCTTCATCATTTTTCTCATCTCCAGTTGAGACCAGTGGCATTGTGCTCAGAATGTTCTTCGTGACGTTATTGTTGCTAGGCGCTTTGCGACATCCTGGTCATGTAGCCCCATGTACCTGGGTGTGTGTGTAATTTGTCTTATAACCTGTGCAATTGTGATGGCTGTATTAGTGTGTGTATTTGTAATTCGGATGAGGATAACTTTTTAGGGAGTTAGAGGGGTGGTTTGTGGTCCTGTGGGTGCTGATGGAAAGGTACTACTAAAGCACCATGTCCACATTTAACGCCTAAGTCATGCAAGGGTGAAGAAGCGGGGACCGATCAGCTAAGGGAGTTCAAAATTCAAAATTTGCCATGTTCCTTATTGACAAAGTATACAGTATTATAGTGAGAAGATTAAAGCTGGGAGCACACTGCCTCCGTTCCGTTCAGTTCGGTTTCTCTCGTATCCGTTCGGATCAGTTCGCCAGCCGCACATTGCGTCATTCTCCGTCCGTCCAGTTTGAAATACACCACTGTGAGAATAGCAATGTCGAGTTCTTCCGGTGATGAGAGGGAAATTATAGCTATAGCTTTAGCCAGTGAAGATGCCGAGAAAAAGGAAAGAAGGTTTTGGGTTCATGATATCAATTTAAAAAGGGAACAATGAGGTGAATATTACCTTCCCTTTCCGGACTTGTTACGTGATGAGGACAAGTTTTTTAAGTATTTGAGGATGTCAAGCTCCAAGTTTTTTGAATTGCTGAGTGTCCTAACCCTCCAGAAAAAGGAAACAAATTTCAGAAAACCAATATCACCTGGTGAACGATGAAGTAAGTATTGTTTGTTCAATTATTATTATTATTATTATTATTATTAGTTATTTATTAAGAATATCTGTATTACAGTACATGAGAAATAACAATGAAAACCCCTATGATAAGTGACATAATGCTTAAATTAAACTATTGTTCAATCAGTGGACTCAGTCAAATTTCTTAGTTCATATTCTGACACAAGAGTATGTATTTTAGATTTAATTTCAACCTGTAGAATGGGACTAAATGATCAAACAGTTTCTTCCATGGCTTCAAAAAACTTCCTTAAGGAATCCGTGGGCTTTTTATCTACTCTTGGGTATTTAGTTTTTTAAAAATTGTCCAACACATCGGCCACAGAGGTATTTGACCTCTTTCGCTGCACAAAGTCTGTGGAAGGAGTTCCTATCTCACCACCATTGTTTCCTGTTGATACACCGTCAACAACATTCTCCTCATCAGCTTCCTGAGTTACCGTAGGCATGTTCGATTGCTGTGGTCTCTCGGCAAAAAAGGAAATTAGAAAACTCATAGAATCGTGGTGTTTCCATTGTTTGCTGCTTGTTGCAGCCTGACCGGTTCTTGTACCCTGTTTTTTAACACTTTTCCTATAATTGTCTCGCAAAGAATTCCATTTTTTCTTGCACTCGACAGCTGAAATCCAAAAGAAAAAAATAGGTATTTTACTTGCAGGACTAAGACATTGAATACATTGCATTTAAACATTTTGAGAACACACGTTCTTTTAATTACAGGTTTCTCGGTTATGGAGATTCTTTCGCCAGTATCTCGTTCAGCTATAGACTGGGCGAGTCAACAGTTTGGGAGCATTCCACAGGAAACAGGACCTTTAGTCCAAAAGTCAAAAATTCAAATGTTGAATTAAAAAGTGCTAGTATTATGTATTTAAGTTTTAAATTTAATATATTTAATAACATTTTGCTAAAATTTGCACTTTTAAGTTGGCATTTCTGATCTAAGATGGCAACCTGCTGATTTGTTCTGAAGCAGTAAAAAAAATGGTCGGTTTTGGAGGCTTTGCCAGGGCAGACAAAGGATCTTCAGACATTTTGAATGTGCTCTTTGTAGAAAGTAAGTACATGATAACACATTGTCAGTAATCAGTATAATAATTTTTATAATTATGAGCAGTAATTAAGCCATGATTGGTTGAGAACTTCTTTGTCCCACACGTGACAGAAAATTACAATTATTTTTGCCTCTTGTGAATATGCTTCAATAATTTTACCTGTTTTTTAATTTTATAAGTTGGTTTTATGTTCTAAACCTACCATAATTTTTAAAGATTTTTGTCATGTCAATTATAGGTTCGGTTAGGCATTGAAGTTTGTCCCACACGTGACGAGGATTGTTATCGCTTGTGTGAAATGGCGTGTATTAAGGTTATATGATTTTCAGTTCCATAGCTGATTTTCATGGGTTTCATCTTTTAAATGTGTGATTTAAGAATTAGACCTATGTTAGGTTAACAACTGATCCTTTTCGTTTATTTTTAATGAGAATTTCCTGTTGAAGTAGTAATTAAAAATAATTGCTGATTATTTAGAAAGTAGTAAATGCATTCTGGACTTAGTAACTTCTGAAACAACTATTTTCTCTCTTTCTAGGTGTAGGCAATGTCTAATATTGCTAGTACAAGTGCAAGTAGGATGCAAAAAATGCGTGAACAACTAATACGTGAAGATCCTGATTTCCAAAAACAGGAAAACAAGCGGATATCAGAATTGAAGAAGAAAAAGAAGCAAGGTATGACTGAAGCTGAGAAGGAGAAACTTAGAAAGTATGAGAGGGACCGGAAAAGAATCCAGAGGGCAAAGAAAAGGGGTGATAAGCTTCAGCAATTTTCCTAGACTTCCTCACAAGGATCTGAGTCCATATCAATCTCCGCAGTCACTGGCAAAGGCCGTATGGAGAACGACACGTGCATTGCCCAAATCGCCAACGAAGAAAATCGCCGTTTTGACATGCTTAGCGGAACGTGCTGGTTTATCTCCACCAGCCAATCGTTCCAATTCAAATTCCAAGATTGATTATTCAAAAGTGAGGGATTTCTACTTCAGGCCAGATATTGTATATACATGCCCAGGAATGAATGACTGTATCACTGTCTGGGAGAATGGAATCAAGGAAAAGTTACAGAAGCACTACATGACAATGTTCTTGAAGGAAGCTTTTTCTATTTTAAAGGAAGAAAATCCATTGCTGGTAGTTGGTTTCTCCAAATTTTGTAGTTTGCGTCCAAAGAATGTTTTACTTTTGAAAAACACTCCATCTGATCAGTGCAAGTGCAGAGTGCATGAGAATTTTATTCTCAAGCTCAAAGCCCTGAAATACAGCTATTCAAACTCTTTCTGGGAGAAAATACTGTGTGATGTGGCGATCAATTCTGCTTGTTGGCAAAACATTTGTGAAGCCTGCTGTGATGGCAAACTTTTGCAAGTGCCAGCAAACAGTGATGATGAAGTTACTTGGAAATGTTGGGAAAATTCAGACCAGGGATTAAAACTTTCTGCTAAGGAAGGCCAGGTTGGTGATTTATTCGAAGCAACAATACAAGATCTGCCAGGCTTCAAGACCCATGTGAATCTCAAACGAATACAGTCTGCAGCATTCGAGAACGACAAACAAGAAACCAGTGGTATCCGCATTCTGCAGATTGACTTTGCCATGTGAATACCAGAACGAAATTATGAGTGCACTGTGGTCCCGCCAAAGTGTGTTATTATTCACAGCGGCGTTGTTCTTTAAAGGAGAATGTCAAACATTCCTTGTTTGTTCCAACACAAAGAACAAGGACAAAAACACAATATTTACTTTCATTGATTTTTTGTATAGTATTACCTTTAATGCAGAACAACCAAACAGCAAAAATCCTATTGAAGAAGTAATCTGGAGTGATGGTCCTGCCTCAGAGTTTAAAAACAGGTACATGGCCAAAGTTCTAAACCTGCTCTCTGAGAAGTATGGCAAACCTTTTTCATGGAAGTATTTTGCAACATCCCATGGAAAGGGAGTTGTTGATGGAGTAGGGGGTAACGTCAAACGGATTGTTCGTGAGAAAATTATGAGTCAAGGAGAAGGTCCCCCAGTAGTTCAGAGCGCAAAAGACTTTGCTGATCTTGCTGCAAAAACTGTAACTAGTACCAGAATCTTCTATGTTGACGAAGAGTTCATCAACAAGAAAATTGAACGAGAAAATCCTTGGGTGGATGTTCTATCAATCCCTGGAATTTCATCATTTCATATAATGAAATCGGCTGGACTGGCCTTACAGTGTAAAAATAATGCTCTCTCTTTAGATGAAACAACTTTTGGTGCTGAAGCTCCGGTGTATGATTTGTTGGATCTTGCTGTCAACCAGTGGGTGATAGTTAATTATCAGGGTGTACACTACAGAGGAGAAAATAACTGAAATTGACCAAGACAGTGTAAAAGTTAATGTCATGCATGAGTCAAAGGTTCCTGGTTTCTTCAGATGGCCAAAAGAACAGGATGAGATACCTTATAGCCGTTTTGAAATTGTGAAGATAATTCCTGGACCAGTAATTGCCAACAACAGGGGACTGTATAAATTTAATGACAATTAGTTAATAATTGCGGACATTTATGTTGCAATTATGTAACATTAACATATGAGTTGCTATTTTGTTTTTATTTCATTTGGTAAACCAAGAAAAGAATGAGACATCATACAATGTCCCACACGTGACATCAGTGTCCCACACGTGACATTAGAAAAATATTTTTTTTTTGTCAAATTTGTTAACTATTTAAAATTGATGTATATGATGGTTATTTAGGCAATAGTATATAGCTTTTAATAAAATACTGTATTACAGTGAAATGTTCTTAGATTCACAGATTTTTTTAAAAGAAATGGAAATTATTTCTTCCATGTCCACTGACCATGTCCCGCACGTGACGGTTATGTTCCCTTCAATATTTCAGGTACCCATAGACATTTTAAATATGTATTCCTCCACATAAACAGAGTTGGTTTAGTACTTTTCAGCTGCACACTAGTTGATTGTTACATTTCTTTTTATTGAAGCAGAATAACAAAAAATGTATTGTAAAATGAGTGTGAATGTCCTGCACGTGACAGTGGAATGCTCCTTTGCAAAATCGTGTATGAGACTTGCAAAATTATCTGGCATACCCGGATTAAGGACTTCATGCCGGTACCAACAAAAGAACACTGGGAAAATATCGAGAGAAAATATGCAACTTTATGGCAATATCCAAATTGTGTGGGTGCGATTGACGGTAAGCATGTGGTGTTTGAAAAGCCGCCGAACACAGGTTCATTGTATTTTAACTACAAAAAGACATTCAGTATTGTGTTGCTAGCTTTGGTGGATGCAGAATATAGGTTCATTACAGTTGATGTAGGAGCCTATGGGAGAAACAGTGACGGTGGCATTTTTAGGGCTTCTAACCTTGGAAGAAGACTGATGAACGAAACTTTGGATTTGCCGGGGGAGAAATCTCTGCCAGGAATGAATGCTCCGTTGCCTCATGTCATTGTTGGCGATGAAGCTTTTTCACTATTACAAAATGTTATGCGACCATTTCCAAGTGCCCAACTGGCAGATGATGACAGGAAAAAAGTTTATAATTACAGGCACAGCCGCGCAAGAAGAGTGAGCGAAAATGCATTTGGAATACTTTCTAAGAAATTTCGAATATATTAAAAAAAAAATCAATATTTCTCCTCAGCATTTGGAGATCATTGTTATGGCCACAACTGTCTTGCATAATTACTTGAGATATGATTCCTGCTCTTGGCAACTAGGTGAACTGAACAACGATGAAGTGCCTTTAGCAATTGAAAACTTGCCAAGAATTGGTGGCAACAATCTGAGGAGAGCGTTAGAAATTAGAGAAACATTTGCAGATTACTTTCTTTCTCCTAAAGGAAGAGTACCTTGGCAAGATAGAGCAGTCAATCCTGGTTTCAATTGAAGCCTTTATTTCAACAGTGGTAGACCTCCATTTTTATTCAACTTGATATCGTCGCTGATATATACAACTTCAATATAAAGTATAGACCAAATTTGCATTTCGTGTTTTAGGTTCTTTCTTTGGAGTGGAAAGTAAGCTGAAGTAAGATAGAGTACAATAGACTTGTATGAACATGAAAGTGACTATTAATTTTAAAGCAAAAATAAGGAAACTTGTAGTTTAACGTGGCCGTTTAAATCTTGCAATCATAGGCCATGGGACCTCCTTTTTACGTGGAATCCGAACCACAGGACATGGCATTTCACTTAGAAAATCTCACATGAATTGGCCGGGATCTATTTATTTTAAAAGAGTTGTACCACTATGAAACAATAAAATAAGACCTTCAATTGAATATCAGTGATTGATAAAGTCGTTACATTCCAAGAAATTATTAAGACGAAATGTATGACTCCGTGGTGTTGGGGTTCGATCCCCGGCTCCGTCAGGGATTTTCTGACCTTGTATGTAAAAAAAAATATTTTGCCTAAAAAGTGTATTTCTTTATCCAAATCTATTTAAAATAGTCCAGGGGACATGGTCATAAAGGATTTTTAAATAGAAATCTACATGTTACGATAAGCAGCACAATTATACTTGGTTAATTTATTGAAAATTTCAACCATGATTTTGTTTCCTATATTGGCTTTGCTGGTATTCGTAAAATATGTTTGTCAACTAAACTGCCATTGTTGTATGCTGATTAGCTAGAGAAGAGGAGTATTTACACCACATAATAATTGAATTGAGGTAATAGTATACCATTATTATTCATTATTAATGTTAATAAACACTTAGTCACACCCGTAACACATTTTAATACATTAAGTCTGATATATACTGAAACAGTTATGACAGGAAGTTAAAAATTCACAGAAGTGAGATTAAATGTATAGCCTACAACTTTTAATAAGAAGTTTTTGAAATTAAATAATGATGTACATAAGGAAATAGTGTTACGGGTGTGACATTACAAGTGTTACGGGCGTGACATTGCAATTTTATTAACTTAACAATACCGTATGTAAATTTTCAAACAAGTAGGCCAAATGAATATTTTCATTAGTGTTGTTTTCTTTTTTCAAGGTGAAGCAACATTATGTCTTCTGCTAAAAGAGTAAGAAAGTATCGTGAAAAATTAAAACATAAACGAGAACTAGGGAAATACCTGTTGAAGGAGCAAGAAAAACAGATAGGAAGCGATGAGAGAGGGCAAAGAAACATCTAGATGAGGAGGTAAACAAGAAAGCTTTAAAGATTAAGGGATAGAGAAAGACAAAGAAAACACAGAGAAAAACTGAAGTACAAGAAGATGTGGAACCTCAGTGTATTGCTGGAACCTCTGCAAAATGTTCAGCCCAAAGCAAGAACATTGATGTTAGAGGTTTGTATTGGTAAATCTGGATGTTAGTGGGAATCTGAATACCAGAAAACAGTATTATACTGAAATTCTCGACTTGAAGAAAATGATTCTCTTGTACTGAAATATATGCATCCTAGTGGGAGTTCATGGATCTGGCCTAAGAAGGAAGATGTATCTATGGAGAAAACTTCCATCATTGTCCAAAAAGTGAAATATCCAAGAGTTATCAATAATCGTGAACAGTTTATTTTTGATCCGAAGTGACTTATTTTTGCAGAAAAATCAAAAGTAAAACTTTGACATCTTACGTGTTTTCTTTTAAATCTTTACTTAGTTGTATTTTCAGTAGTTTGGAGAAAATAATAACAAAATTTAAAAAAAATGCTAGAAATATTTTGTCACACCCGTAACATGCATTAATAATTCTGTACGCCCTTAGATAAAAACAAATCTATATTTTAAGAAGGTAACCTTGTCCTAAAAAGCCTAAAATGTCCCATTATTGCAGAATGTAGTAATTAACAGAGTTACTAAATTAACTATATGAATGCGCAATGCCAGTAGAAAATTTTGTCATGCCCGTAATGCTCGAACTTTACCCTCATCTTTCCTTAGACAAAAGATATGGATTTCATAATTATGAATCAACAACTATGTAAGTAGAGTTATCTACCATAACTTTTTCAACTGCCTATGAGGTATGAATTTGACATAGTAATAAGTGTTAGTCAATATAACTAAATATTTGTCACACCTGTAACGATGGAATGACCCATTTGCCCCTTTATGAAAGTAAAGAAAGTAGAGAAAGAAAGGTTAAATAAATAATAACAAACCTGGGCAGTTTACGACCTCGCTAATCATATCCCACGTATTCCTTGTCATTGTCAGATCGTGATAATTTTTATCACTCAGATCATAAAGAACAGGATGTTGTTTTACCATCTCAATAAGAAGTTCCTCATTTATCGCACTCATTGCACAACGATATTAGTACAATGGGAACCTGCCTTCCATCTTCCGTCAACTTTGCTTGTTGGGGGCAAACTTGACTGACCGGATGGTGGGGGGAAGGGGCTGATGGGTAATGAACTGATGCAGTGTGCATTGCCAGCAAGTCATCCAAGGTCAACTGAACGGAACGGAGGCAGTGTGCTCCCAGCTTAAAACCTTAAGTCAATATACGATGTACCATCGAGAACCATCTCCGAATAGTCGTCAGCGAGCACCAGAGGGATTGGGACAAACATCTTCCACTATTTCTCCTGGCCTACCGTGCCGCCGTGCATGAAGCCACCGGGTGCACACCAGCCCGGGCCATGTTTGGGAGGGAGCTCCGTCTACCTGTCGATCTTGCCTTCGGCCGACCTGGGAATGATCCGGTCCCGGTAAGCCAGTATTGTCAAGAACTGGTCGACCAACTGGAGGACGTGCACGCGTTCGCGAGGAGGAAACTGTGGATCGAGACCGACCAAATGAAGACCCGATACGACCAACAGACGGATGCAGGCGGATTCCACGAGGACGACCTGGTCTGGCTCTTCAACCCATTACGGAAGAAAGGCCTGTCACCCAAACTACAGAAGTCCTGGGAGGGCCCGTACCGAGTCGTGAAACGGATCAACGATGTCGTCTACAGGATCCAGCGGAGCCCGAGGGCGAAGATGAAGATCGTGCATCGAGATCGCCTGACAGCCTACGGAGGGACACAGACGGACCAATGATTGATCGGGACGATCAGCCTTTTAGGAAGGGGGTGGTGTTACGACTGCGAGTTTGTTTTGTCGCTCGCCGCATGAGTCACAGCTCCCCCGGGCTGTGTGTGTGCTGCCTCAGTGTATTACGTGCGCGTTACGCAACGGACTGCGAAGTGAAAGGGATGGTCCAGAATATTCGTGACCCAGCCAGTGAATGAAATGTCGAGAAGCCGTGTGTCCTGGACGATTCTAGAATTCATTGAGTCACCAGCCTGTTATATAAGCGGCTTCAACAGTGCGGGGACCGAGTTTTTTTGTGGGTGTGTGTTTTACGAGCTAGTGCGAGCGTCTTTCCTGAGCGACAGAAGTGTGGTGACGAAGTGCCGTGCGAGTTACGAAATCCAGTGACATTGTTTCCCCCAGCTTGTGGACAGCGAAATAGCGTGTAGCGGAATATCGTAAGTAACTGTAGTTGGTGTACATGAGGAAGAGGTGCATGTAGCTTCTGTCAAGGCCACCGGACTCATTAAGACGGTTTTACTTCTGTGGTTTGTTGACAAGTGAAAGGGGCAAGAGCGCTCAAGGAAGAGACATGAGAAAACTGGAGTCAGGTAATAATTGCTTGTATTTACTGATGAGTGCTGTATCTTTCTGGCCGCAATAAAGTTAATTATTTCATTTAAAGGAACAATCTGTGTTGTGCTTCAACCCACCATAATCCAGTTAACAAAAAGTGCCACTAAGGGGTGGCACGTAACAATAATATATTAAATAAGAGAGATAACCAGCTTCAAGTAGAAGAGATCTAAAAAGAAAATTACCGTATATACCCGAATGTAAGACGAGGTTTTTTCCCACTTTTTGTGTTAAAAAAATTTGGGGTCGTCTTATATTCTGGGTATTAAAAAACTGTTATTTAAACTGTTATTATTATTATTTGCCAAGTAGTATGTGGTGTTGGCATCTTGTAACTCACAACAAATCAATGCGTTAATGGAGATTAAAATATGCTGACCGAGGAAAGGAGCGGAACCCTTGATAATGCCGGACGCAGTTTCCGGTGAAACATCGGGAGATATCCTGTCTGGACCACGGCCTACAAGCCCGAAAAACTTGTACTTAATTATGGTTACCATGCATATACGAATAGCGTACATTTAGAGGTTAGGATTTATGCATACACGTCATTTTAAGCTGATAAATTATATGTTCGAAAGCATAAGGAAATATGTTTTAAAACAATCTCTACAAGAACAACTAGTCAGCTTTACGAGCAGTAACTGAGTGATCAACGTATCTTAATTTAATAACGTCTCCCATTCTTGAACAAAGAAATTATAGAGTATGTCTTGGAAAAGCGGGCAGAGGGATTTACGATAACACGAGACGTTATAAAAATGAAAGCACGGCATTGTGGGCATATACTGTGCAAGTTATGAGTTAGCGAGTATTTTTTTTTGAGAAAATCTGTAAGAGTCAGTTGATAACTAGGTCTCGTCTTATATTCAGGGTCGTCTTACATTCGGGTATATACGGTATTATAGAAATGAGAAACGAATACTAAAAACTAAGAAAGGAGAGAGATATATAAACCACAGAACACTTACATGAATTTAATACTGTGTATGTGGAAATTGTTAGGTGCATCAAACACACACAAAACCCCCTTCCGTCCATAAAAATTACTTACAGTGGGCGATGTATTGAAGATAGAGATATGCCATCGTGGACATTTTTTCGAACTTTTCATGCTGAATAATTCTCACACTCATAGTATATTGATATTTTTAAAGGTTTACCCAACGTAAGCGTAAGAGGCGCACGGATGGTAGGTATTTTTTCGACTCAGTTCAGTGATATCGTTACTGCTCGGCCCCCCTTTGGTCATAAATTATTTTCTATAGAAACCTAACTCGCGAAATTCTTCACAGAATGATGAAAACCTCATCAAAATCCATCTGGTGGTGTTCGAGATTACCCGGAACATCCAAGAATCGGGGACTTTGTTTTATACCGTCTAAGTAGAGATATATGAGTTGATAGTAATCTTGTCTATTGAGTCGTCACTAATGCATATTGTATCTAGGGATTGACCTAATGCATGATTATGGAACTATAATTGTATGTTGAAAACATTATTTCTTCAAAGAATAAATAACCAAGTGATAACATACCTGAACATGTTCCACGCCTGGCTGGTCCTCGCCGAGTCCCGCAGCCTTCAAGACGTCATACAGCCGAGCTCCAGACCAGGTGGCATTGTCCACAGCAGCCTGGCTCCAGCTGAGACCTTTCACTGGCTTCACCTGTGCACAACGCGCATCAACACTTTATAAGCCACATATTATTAGAAATGTTTCTTTTCTGAATTGCTAAATAATGCAAAATTTATGCTTAAAACAAAAGACTCATGATGACAATGATTGTTGCTGTTTTAACCCTTTTGCTTTCAAGCTCTCGGCTGATGGATGTGTCAAAACTGACAGCCATATTTACCACACTATGCACACACTTCTTTTAAAATTACATGGATGGCACACCAATGAAGATATCAACATGAAAGATGGTAAGCGTATAGAGTATATATCACTTTTTATTAATGTAAGTAAGTCATGTCTCTAAACCAAAAGGGTTTAATGTTAAAAAAATAAGAAATGTGAAATCAAAATTACATGTTTCAGATTTTGAAAGTTTGGAAGTAATTCTAGAAAATGGTATTACAGGCCAGACGTTTGTTTTAGACGAGTGAAAAATCTTAATGGAAGCCTGGAGGCGAGTTACTACAGTACCTGTGTTGTTGTCACCTGCCCCATGCGGTCAGATGATTGACAAAACTATCGCATGCTACTGCTGAAGTACAGTCATTGGCACATATAATGACGTTCTGTTCATAACTATGTAACATGTACTTCCGTGTCAAACAATACTTGGACGTGGACTGTACGGTCGGCACAGTGATGTCGTCACATGCTCAAGTCTGGAATTCAATTACATCAGACCGGTGATGACAAAATGTGAAGCGATAGGGCTAGAGAGTGACTGTCTACAGGCTCACCCGCAGGCTTCAAGGTCAAGGGCAATCGTCTAAAACAAACGTCCGGATTGTACAGCCCAAATTTGTTATTCATGTCAGTAGGAAGGCAATAATATTGTTTACTAGCATAGTAAATATCAAGATTCTATGTGCATTAGATCCAAGGATAAATTAAAATGTAAAAATGATGTAACACTGAAAATTGTCAGTCATTTTTGCATAAAACACATTTCTTATAAATAATATGTAGCACTCACCTATGAAGATATTACTGGATCATCATTATCCTCTACACTTTCCGATTCGGACAGAGAAACATCATTACCACTTGAATAATTATCAAGATATGCAGTGATATCATCTTCAGCTAAATGAAGTCTTTCCGCAATGCCATACACGGCAAATAACTAGGCCTTATCTAACTGAACTAATTAAAACTACAGGAGAGGAGACCGAGCCGTCGTAACATTCAACAAGGTATATTACTGAAAATATAGTATTTATGATTGACAAACCTTTCTCGGAGATGTTGGGAGTCGTTTTACTTTCTCAATTGCCACTGCTGCACCGGAATAATTCCTTTTAATTGATTATTTACGAAAATAATGCTTTTAGCATTGTCTTCATTTCACTATGGACGCCATCTTGGACACTACGTCATACGTCATGTGACACCCGAGAAACGAACATCTGAGTACGTTACCAACATGTCAAATACAAAATTCACCATATGACACGTAAAGTTTGAAATTGTTACAAATTTCCACTAAGTTAAGCTGTCTTGCGGAAAATTACTGCTAGTACCACAAGCAAGGGGGTCTGGGGCGTAAGCCCCAGGTTAGGTTTGTTTTTGTATGTAAAACATTAATAAGATAGAATTTATGTCCGCTACTAGGTTAGGTACTGCCTGGTCGAAAATTACTGCTAGTACCACAAGCAAGGGGGTCTGGGGCGTAAGCCCCAGGTTAGGTCTGTTTTTGTATGTAAAACATCATAAATACATAATTTTTCATTACATTACTTTATCGATGCTCTTTTGTTTTCTCGTTCTATACCCGATGTGAAATAGTACCAAATGCGTGGGGTTGGCATTCCGGAATTAGTGAGCAACATGGCGCCGAAAGACTTCATTTCTGCTATATAAGTCGTGTATCTATTTGTGCGGTTTTCCCTGGCCCTACAATCTTACCGTTGTATATGTGTACATATTTATATGTGCACATATATGACACCATATACCAATGTTAATACCTATTCATTATGCCTGGTAGATCGCGACCGCGATGGGACAGGCGCAAAGCCTCAAAGGGCAATCCTTCCTTTCCAATCCCCTATGCTTTCTCTTCTACTATCGTAGACTAACTGCATGTCGGAGGCACCAGTAGTAAGGTCGGGTGCCACGCGGGGGGAGCGGGAAACCTTTCGGGGCCCCCCCGAAAAAAAAAAAAAAAAAAGGGACGGTTGTGTGGGTTTATGGCAGCGGTCGAGTCAACATCTATTATATTAACGTCTCCGGATACCATTACTAAAGGTACTTTGGCAAATTTCATTTCCTAAAATTTTTTATACCTTTGGTCTCCTCTCCTGTAGCGCATAACTAGGCCTTATCCAACTGAACTATATCTAACTATAACTAACACGTTAAATAAATGTATTGCCTACGATATAACTTAATATAATCACGTACGAAAACACAGAGAAATGAACGGAAGTTTGCCGGCGACCATGATGTAAACTTCGGGTACGTCCAAGCAATCGCGCCAAGATATAGAAAAATTTCGAATAGGGCACTTTCCCACCACAGAATATCAAAAAACATATGTATTGAAATGAAATCCGTTGAGAAATCTGCTGTAAATGGAGAAATATTGCTGTAATTTATAAGAAATGTACCACTTGTCACATGCAATGAAGATGCAGCGCCATGTTTGAAAAACGCAGGTCTGCAGTCATCTGTTCATCACCACGAGGCAAAGAACTTAAAGAGAAAGAGGAAACACTCACTCGCAGATCGAATGTATATTTTTTGCTAGAGCTGATCCTCCTGGTAGGGAAGTGGGCATAGTAAACTCTTTACCCAATTGCTACTGTGCAGTGGTATGTATCATTGGGTAACCGTCGACTACCATTTGATGAAAGCGTAAGACCAGTAAACAGCGGGGAATCGAAACAAGAGTATGACGCAACGCGGAGAGATACATATGAGGAAAACCACTGCCGGCTGGATCGCAACACTCCTGGTTGCTTTAAACAAATAGCATAACGAATAGAATATAAAGTGTGATCTCTTCTCCCTCAATAGCATGTAATGAATACGGATCGGGTTGGCACTCGCCACTACGCAGCGCTACAGTCGATTTGAGATTGTTGATTTCCACATATGTTTATGTGTTTATGTGCGATATATTAAGTATTTAATCGATCGGAGGGTTTTGGTGGTGTTCTGTGCAAACGTTTATTGATATACAAGTGCTTACACTATTACTTCATAGTATTAATACCTGAAATGCTATTGTAGGAAGCATTAACTGAAATGGAATGTAATTTCTTGTCGTGTGTTGACGTTATCTTCGTGTGTTAATTTTATTGTTATTTAATGTAAGTAAACAACAGTTTAGCCCCTACATTTTCATGAGTGCTTAATGTGAGTAGTGAAGATGCCTTGCTCTATTGTACCAGGATGCAGATCTAGCTGTGGAGACTGTAAAGAGTTCAGACGGTTTTTCAAACCTCCTAAAGATAAGGAACGTTTTATCAAGTGCAAAGGGGCCATACCAGGGAAGGATAGGGAACTTACTGAAAAGTCCTACATCTGTGATGCTCACTTTTCAGAAGATTTAATTGTTAAATTTGACAAATTTGTGATAGAAGGGAAGGAAGTAGTACTTCTCCCAAGAACCAACTGGCGATTGAAAGACTATTCTGTTCCACATATATTTCCTAATTTGCCTAAGTATTTGTCCGGTATGGTGTAAATAAAAATGCTCTTGATGCCATTAAAGACTACTTCTGTGAAGAAAGGGATGAGAATAAAAAGGCAATGAGTTAAAAAACATATATGTACCGTAATGCTGAAGGAGCCGTGATCAGTGTTAGGCAATAGCCTACTCTATGAAGGGGTCATAACTATGCCATCTATGTCTGTTTACTGTTAAGTTCTTCTGAAATGATGGTAGTTTACTGATTTTGGTGTTAGTGGAGTGAAATTTATGCTTATTATTGAATTGTATAGTAATCTACGGTAAAGTTGAAAGTTGCGTTCGTACGGCTTTTTCTTTTCATCTGTGTTGCAAGTCTGTTAAGGGAATGTAAAATGTGTAACAATGTGAAGAAATCCTTTCTGATAGCGAGGTTAATTTTTCCGTTCTTTTTTAAAAAAATTACCGATAGCTGGCAAAACTAATTGCATTTTGAACTTGCTCTCTGTCTTCGCTTATTGTGGAAACTGGACTATTACAGGAGACGACTTATTATTAAATTATAATTGGGCACAGTGAAGTAAGTGGAGATGTCGAACTTATTAGCGCCTATGAGGATATCTTGCGGTATTTTAACATGTAAAACAGGTCGCAAGGTTTTAAAAGTCTCGTAAGCGCCAATGCTAACTTACATCACAGATCGGAGCCAGCGCAGCGCTGCGGTGGACCGCGCGTACTAGGCCAGTGATATCACTTCTTATTCTATTCGTTATGAAAATAGCTTATATGATAATCTTAGATCATAAATATTTATGCTCGAAGATGATAATAGTGGAAACTCTCGCCACTTAACACGCAGAGCAGCGGCGACAGCGCATAGTGCTACCATCTAGCGGCTCGAATAGACAACTACTGGAACGAACTATTGAAGTTTAACACAATTCGACTTCGAAAACGAAAATAAATGCAGATTTTAAGTCCTTTGCGTACTTCTTGTAGCATAATATAAGGAAAGGAGATGGATGTTGATCCGAAAGGGGCAGTAATAAGAATGAAATACATGTATATTGTCATTAAAAAATTAATCGTCATTTTATGACAGCAGTTTGACTAGCCTACGGTACAGATACTCCAAATTCAAATTACGCGTGTAATATCTTGTAGAGCTTGATAATTTTAGTGGGAAGATTTTTCACTGATGAATTGTTCGATCTATTCACATATGCCTTAGGCTGGCTGCGTGGCTCAGCGGTAACGTTCTCGCCTGCTGTTCCCAAGGTTGCAGGATAGAATCCTGGCGCTGCCAGTTGGCATTTGAGGGTGCGCAAATGCGAGGGAGTCGTGTCAGTAGATTTACTGGCACGTTAAAGATCCCCTTCGGGGCAAACTTTCGGTACCTCGGCGTCTCTCATAGCCGCAGTACTTAACAGGGACGTAAAACCAATTAAAATTAAACACATACCGTATGCCTTGATAAAGACTATGAAATAATTGTCAGTCAGTAATTTCGTACAGCTGTTACAGATAACTTCATTAGAGTCATTAATTGATAGAAAACAACCAGTTAATCTGCTTCTAATCCCATGGGTGCTTTCAGACAGAAAATGGCAAAAACTAATCTTCATGTCCATGACATTTTGGCAGACAAACCACCCACACACATTTGGAAACTGCATTTCGGAGTCATCTGCTCTTCACAACCCACTGAGCACACTTGGAAAAGGATTAACTGGATAGGTTTAATCACAACAACGTTTTAAAGAAAGACAGAGGCAGCCCTAAGAATATTTTCAGGGGATGCGAGATCTCATTGTGGTGGTGCGCCGTGTGGAGACTAAATATAACAAACTTAATTAACAACTATTATTTTAATATTAAAAATAATAGGCCTATTCCTAGAACGCTTCTTAAAATATGATTTAATATTAAACAATATAGTTCGCTTATAGTCGCACTTAGACGATACTAGGCATGATTATTATCTACACAAAAGGAAATATGTCTAATATGATGTTACTAAATTACATAACAACACCTTAGTAGCATATAGCAGTAACGTTCTAACAGTAAGTAAAGTTTCAATTTCACTCATCGATTGCAACACAGACACAACTCACAATCCACATGCACCCGCACAGGATCGAACGTCAAGAAAACAGGTGGCGGACAGAACCCTAGATGTAGACTATAGATATTGGTTTCAACTCCTTAATATTTATACAACGTTAAGTTAAGTACGAATGTCACGTTATATGTCTATACCTTTGAAATGCACGCCTCCCAGCTCACTTACAGTATATATGTAGGAAAGGATTTTGGCAAGCGAACAAACCGAACACGTCTTTAAGTAATTTTAAGTATAAAAACTGTATTTACACATAAGATTACAACAGATAAGATTGCACAAAACTTAGCGTGACTTCGCTCGACACAAAACTGACACACTGCTCGTCCTCTTTTTTTCACGGCTTCCTCTCGGTTCTTCTACGCGGCGCCACCGGGAAACCCACGAACGGTTCATCATCTTCCGATTCCCACAATCGGCCATCCTGCAGATCATCCGCCTCGGATGATGAGTCGTCTTCAGCCCATGGTTTGAGGAACTCAGCACAAGTAGTTGTTCGATTGGGGCCTAAGTGATTCCCTTCACGACAGACGTCGTAAGTGTCATTTGGCTTGACTCTGGAGATTCTGTAAGGCCCAAGGTACTTTTTCTTCAATTTAAGGCCTGGTCCAGACTGGGTCCTTTTGATGGCGACGATATCGCCAACTTGGTACTGGTGTGCAGGCCGTCGACGTCGATCGAACGACACCCTGTTTTCTTGTTGCACTTTGTGGATTTGTGCCCTTGCTTCTTCACGGTGTTCATCTCTCCTGGTCTCAAACTCGTCTAGCATCTCTTCATTGATCAACTCAACTACTCTCAGGTCATTTTCACAGCGCATTTTAACTCCTGTCAAAAGTTCAAACGGCGTCTGCTTGATACTGCGGTTGTAAGTGGAATTCATGGCTCTCTGAGTGGCTTCGACGTGTTTGTACCAATCTCCTGGGTTTTCGATGGACAACTTAGCCAGCACAGAGATGATCGTGGAGTTCATCCTTTCTACCTGACCATTGGCACGAGGGAGTCCAGTTGTGATTAGTGAATGGGTGATGTTGTTGGCAGTGCAGTACTCTTCGAATTCGTGTGAAATATAGGCGGCTCCACGGTCGGTGACGATCTGCGCTGGATTACCAAATACTCCTTTTTGCACGTCCAGCTTCGCCGTAGTTTCTTTCGTGGTCGTCGTTTTAGTGGGATACAGCCACACAAACTTTGTGAAGCTGTCCGTTACTGCGAGGATATGCTTGTATCCTTTTTTTGTTGAATCCAAGGGTCCGAGATGGTCAGCATGGTAAGTGTGAAATGGTGTGCTTTCTTTAAACAAGGGATGCAAGAGTCCTTCTTGTTTCCCAGCCTTGCGGTTGACCAGCAGACACTTCACGCATTTGGAGATGACACGGCCAACTATCTTCTTCAAATTGGGTATATAAAATTCTCTCTTGATCTCTTCTTCTGTGCGCAGGGCAGCGTAGTGTCCTTTCTCATGAGCGGCTCTCACCACCTCGTTCTGCATTGGCCGTGGGACGACAAGTAGATTTTGTCCATCACAGAACTTGAAGAGGATACCATCCTGCAGGGTGTAATCCTTGTATGGCTTCGACTTCAGGTGCTCCATGATCGCACACAGACCTTCATCAGCTTGCTGAGCTCGTTTCAACCTGGCAACGAGTCCATCGACGAGACCGTAGAGGACCATGGGATGGCGACTCAAGGCATCGGCGTGAGGAATTCTCGCACCCGGTCTATGCTCGATCGAGTAATCAAACTCCTCTAACATCATGGCCCACCTTGCAACTCTCGGGGTGAGGTCCTTCTTGTCCATCGTCTTCTGGAAGGCAGAGCAGTCGGTTATGATCTTGAACTTGATTCCAAGCAGGTACACTCGGAGCTTTTTCAAGGCCGTCACCACAGCTAACACCTCGAGCTCGTAGCTGTTGTACCTTTCCTCCTGTGGCGTAGTCTTCTTGCTCAGGTATTGAACAGGATGCAGTTGACCATCGTCTGGGAAACGTTGCAGTAGCACTGCTCCATAACCATACTTAATTGCATCAGTATGGACTTCCGTCTCGTAAGCCGGGTTATAGATGATGAGGACTGGGTCTTCGGATAAGGCTTCTTTCAGACTCGTGAATGCAATCCTCTGTTCTTGCTCAAACTTGAATCCCCCGGTTGACTTCAACAAATCACTGAGCGGCTTTGCAATCTTGGCGTAGTTTGGGATGTACTTCCGGAAATATCCGGAAAGGCCCAAAAAACTGTGGACTTCGGCCAGCGACTTGGGTTCTGGGTAATGTTGAACTGCGGCTGCTTTCCTAGGAGATGGTGAGACAGTTCCATCTTCTACAACGTGTCCTAGGAACTCGATTTTCTTTTTCAGGAACTGGCACTTCGAGAATTTAATATCCAGATCATGAGTTTCAGCTACCTCCATCACTTGCCCAAGCTTCTCTATGGCATAATTTTCATCTTTTGCTGGGATTACTACATCGTCCATGTACACTAGGACTGTGCCGGCTTGAATTTGTTCTCTGAATACACAGTTGATAAAGCGTTGGAACACAGGAGGCGAGTTGCTGAAACCAAATGGAACTTTCAGGAACTCATATTGGCCTGAATGTGTCACAAAGGCCAAATACTTTCTGCTCTCTTCCTTGACTGCGACGTGAAAAAATCCATTTCGCAGATCCAGAGTACTGAATACTCGGGCATCACTCAGCTTGTCCAGGACGTCATCAATGAGTGGTAGTGGGTATCGATCTTTGACAGCTTTTCTATTCACTGGACGGTAATCGACGCACACCCTCGGAGACCCATCTTTCTTCCACACAACTACCACTGGACTAGCGTACTCAGACATACTGGGTCGGATGATGCCATCTTGGAGCCACTGCTGCACTTGCTTCTCTACAATCTCTTTCTCCGCTGGTGATAAGCGTCTTGGGTGACTGTGAATCGGTTCTTCTTGTTTCATCGTGATGCTCATCTCAACGCTGGTACTCTTCTCCTTGTGTGGCGAATATTCATTGACCATCTTTCTGATTCTCAAAACAGCCTCTTCCGATGCCTCTCCTATGTCCAATTCCACGCCTGCTATCACGTCGATTCGGTACAAGTTCGCTTCTGATATCTCCTTGGACATCTTGACACCGGTTTTGCTGATGGTAGTTACGGCTTGGTCCAGCAAGTCGTTACCCACGATAGCTGGCAACTTGAGTACATCTCCAGACACCACATAGAAATCAGTCAAGTAAGTGTCGTCGTCAATCTGGACGTCGGATGGAAAATATCCTAGGGGTGGCACCTCACTTTCACCGAAACCCTTAAGTACTATGGCGGTCGTCTTCAGCTCCAAATCCCCCATCTCTGCATAAATGTCTTCGCGGATCAGATTGATTGGGCAGCCCGTGTCCACCAATGCGTTGATCTTCTGGCCCTGGAGCAACAATTCCTTCATCTTCATATTCGACTTGGTTCCCAAAGCAACGTTCACTGTCTTGTTCTCTGCATTCTGCTCAGGATTTGGGCACTTGGAAGCTATGTGTCCGAAGCTGCTGCAATTGAAGCACTTTGGACCTTGACTCTTGTGTGGACATCCGCTGGACTCATGTCTGTTCTTCTGACCACAATTGTAACATCTCTTTACAGACGAGATCTGCTTCTGCTTGTTGTCTTCTCTTGGTGTATGTTTGTTTGTCGTCTTCACATTTTTTGTCAACTTCTGGGAGTTTCGTGTGTAAGCTCTCTCATAGATCTTCAACTTGTCCTTGAATTACTTGATGTCCCTTGCTCCATATAGAACCATCTTGGATCCAGTGTCGTCCTCGATGCCATCGATGACGTATTGTATCAACGATTTATCATCGATTGCCGACCTGCTGGCTATTTCTCGCATCACCAGGAAATATTCCTGAAGAGTTTCAACTTTAGTCTTTCGTCGGTTGGTTAGCAGTCGATGAATATCTGCTGCACTGGTATCATCTCGGAACTCTTTCTTCAGGGCTTTCTTCAACTTGAGCCAAGATGTGATGACACGTTCACTCTGCACGAACAACTTAGCCAGGCCTGACAGTGACTTTTTTGCAAAAACATATTTTTGCATCTCGTCCCAGCCCATCAACGTTGCCGTTTCCTCAAAGTCCTCAATCCAACGTCGCACCGGATAGTTCTCGCTGCCGTCATAGGGTCTGACAGAGCCTTCTACATCTCGGAAAGTCAACGCAAACTTGTGTGCAACTCCCCGGTTTGCAGTGTGCCGCAAGTCCACCACGTCCTGGTCGACTTCCCCTTCACTTGAGCTTTCTACTACAGTCTTCGATTTGTGTTTGGTCTTTGTTATGTTTTTATGGTTAGGCCTACCTCTTATTGCTTTGGAGAGTTTCTGGTCTTCGGACGAGCTAGATGAATCCAATGATATCCTGACATGCTAGAGGTTGAATGTTTCATGGATTTCATACCAGCCATTTTCTCCTTTAACTCACGTAATTCTTCCGCCAGCAATTCGTTTGCCTCTTTCATCTTGCTCATCACATCTTTCGTTTTACCAGTCTCTTCTTCTTCTTCTTCTTCTTCTTCATAATCATCATCATCAACTTCGTCTTTGGGCATCCCCAGCAACGAAAGGTCCATTAAGTTGTCACAGATGCGTTGCACAAGCACTGCTTTCTCTCCCGTATATTGAATGTTTAACACAGTGCAAATGGCAATTAGATCAGCCTCGGTGAATTCGCACTCAATGAACTTCAATTTCTCCAGGTGTTTTGGTGAGTCACATTCAAACTCGAATCCTGAGAATTCTCTTAAGCGCTGCCTGTTCTTTCGATCACGTGGCAGTTTTTCGAAAATGAGGTTATGTAACGTCTTAATCACGGCCGTAGGCGCCGTCTTAATGTTATTATTAACTTATTCAATATCTTGTAAACACGCCACATTGTCCGCCATTTTTCTCTGTCTTTCGGCACTCGCACTAATCACTTTTCTTTTCGTCGTCGTCTTAGGGTTCAGGATCCTCGAAATCGTCTTTTGCAGCCTGCTCGAATCACCACGTCTTTGGAAGTTGAACAGCTACTCGTCTTCTATATTCCACGGACCCACGTCGTCGTCGATCTTGCCAGAAAAATGTCGTCACCTCACGCCTTGGTTTTATCGCTGTAGCCTAACCAAGATTGCCGTTCCGCACTCAAAATACTTCGTATTTCGGACAAGCCCCCAAATGTAGGAAAGGATTTTGGCAAGCGAACAAACCGAACACGTCTTTAAGTAATTTTAAGTATAAAAACTGTATTTACACATAAGATTACAACAGATAAGATTGCACAAAACTTAGCGTGACTTCGCTCGACACAAAACTGACACACTGCTCGTCCTCTTTTTTTCACGGCTTCCTCTCGGTTCTTCTACGCGGCGCCACCGGGCGGTCCCGAGACTGGCGGGAAACCCACGAACGGTTCATCATCTTCCGATTCCCACATATATATATATAATTAATTTTGACGGGTAGGGTTAAGTAGTATGCTAATTTGATGATTGGGTTTTATTTCTTTGCATTGTGAAGCTATCGTTGCATTTTCTGCGCCTCCCATATATCAGCGCCTGGTGCGGTCGTATCGTTCGCACCGCCCTAGGGCCGCCCCTGAGAAAATATGGTATGCTCAGATTAATAGAAAAAAATGCAGGTACGTAAACATTAGTAGGTAGACTCACAGCTGATTGTTTTGAGGAAATCTGTAAAATTACTTGGGATCACTTTGTATTTTGTAATTTAAACACCCATACATAGCCCAAAAGTTACACTTCTATAACATGTACAGCATAAAACTTGCCAGCTGATTGAAGTCGAGTTCGTAGTTGACTGCGCGAACCGCTAGATAGCACGCAAAATCGTTGTCGCCGGTTTCTCGCGGGAGTTTCCACTATTATCATATTAAGCTATTTGCTTTAAACTGCCTGCCCATTCGACACTCACAGGCGGACAAGATATATGCATTAATTCACCGCTAGGTGCAGCACCAAGGCACTGATATTGCCGCGGCTTTTTAAAGCGGAAGATACCTGAAACGAAGTATTGTTATGTTTGGAGGCTTAATATCGAGATTGACGGACGTGAAAACATTACACTAAAATAGTTCCTTTGCTATTCAAACATCTAAAAGTATTCAGACACATACTTACGGGCAAATTTTCAGTATAAAGGAAAGCAAAAATGCATGTGGTGGAGGCGATTGTTTTTAAGGGGCGAAATGTCTAGCTCATTTTCCCGTAATTATGCAGACGATAATAAAAATATAACTACTTCTAACTGACTTAAATCTAACTTACATACTTGGCGAGATGAAAAGAAAAGAATAAGGACAATAAAAGACAGGGAAAAGAAATGCCTCCGGCCCCCAAAAAATGGGATGATGATTTATTTAGGGGCTTTGCGACATCGTGGTCATGTAGCCCCATGTACTTGAGTGTGAGGTGAATTTGTCTGATAACCCGTCTTATTGTGATGGCTGTATTATAAATTTTTACAGATTTTTTGGACAGATTGTTTATTTTTTTACTTATTTATTAACTTACAAATGTATTTATTTATTTTCTTATTTCTTTACTTATTTATTTGCTTATTTATTGCTTTTTTATTTATTTACGTATTTATTTACTTATTTGTTTATTTACTTACATGTTTATTTATTTAATTATGTATTTTCTTACTTGCTTATTTATTTACTTACTTATTTACTTACTTATTTGTTTATTTACTTACATATTTATGTATTTATTTATTTTCTTATTTATTTGTTTACTTATTTATTTATTCACGTATATATTTATTTACTCATTTACTTACATACATATTTATTTAATTATTTATTTACTTATTTTTTATTTACTTCCTTATTTACTTACGTATTTATCTATTTAATTATTTATTAACTTATTTATTTTCTTATCTATTGATTTACTTATTTATTTACGTATTTATTTGCTTATTTATTTACTTATTTATTTACTTATTTGTTTATTTACTTACATATTTATTTACTTACACATTTATTTATTTATTTAATTATTTATTTTCTTATTCATTTTTTACTTATTTATTTAATTATTTATTGTCTTATTTATTTGTTTAATTATTTACTTACTTATTTATTTGCTTATTTATTCACTTATTTATTTACATATTTATTTACTTACACATTTATTTAATTATTTATTTTATTATTTATTTGTTTACTTATTTATTTAATTATTTATTTCTTATTTATTTGTTTAATTATTTATTTACTTATTTATTTGCTTATTTATTCACTTATTTATTTACATATTTATTTACTTATTTACTTACACATTTATTTATTTATTTAATTATTTATTTTATTATTTATTTGTTTACTTATTTATTTAATTATTTATTTTCTTATTTATTTGTTTACTTATGTATTTACTTATTTATTTGCTTATTTATTCACGTATTTATTTACTTATTGTCTTACACATTTATTTATTTAAATATTTATTTTCTTATTTATTTGTTTACTTATTTATTGTTTATTTATTCACTTATTTATTTACTTACATATTTCTTAAAATATTTATTTACTTACTTACATATTTACCTACTTACATATTTATTTACTTACATATTTATTGTCTCACGTATTTACTCAATCATTCATTCATGGACTGGTATGTATTTATTTATTTATTTGCTTCCCCTGCGTCACCTTCTCTGGAAATTGCACGTAACCACATCCCACGCAGTGAATTGTCCGATGGTATCTCATGAAATGAGATTCCCCGGTATTCTAACTTGCCCTGCTCTGATTTACAAAAGGGCACGCAGCAGTACAGCATTATAAAATCATTCAGAATACATTCCAAACACAACTGCTCCATTAACATCAATACAAAACTTATGTCTGTCACAGTGCCTTGGTGCTGCTTCCTAGCGCCTTTATTTGGAAACGAGGTTGTGCGCTCAAACCAATGCTGTAATCGTCGAATGGGCAGGCAGTTTAAAGCAACCAGGAGTGTTGCGATCCAGCCGGCAGTGAGGAAAACATAGGAATTAGAGACGAGGACACAAATGGTATTAACTCTTCACACCGAAGCGACCCACCTTGGTGACTCGCTACATATACACACACATGACTGGGTCACAAATATCGATATGGGAAAGGATTACCCTTTCAAATCTTTAAATTAATGTTGTCGAAAAATGCTACTATGCTACTAACCAATGGAATTGTAGGCGTATGTACCAATGTGGCCACATTTAAAGGAAGTGCGTACCCTAAATCGTATAAAGCTCTCAACATTAAAGCACGTTGATGGTCGTATAGTGGACATTGAAATAGAATATGATTTAAGTAACCCTCCATTTGTAAACACGAACATAGAGGATCATCACGTGGTTTTATGCGGAATAAATACACCGGCGATAATGCATGGTTAAAACGTAGACGAATGATTGTAATGATATGTCGTCGTGTGTATTTCCCTCCCTGAAACCATGGTTTGTTTAAAATAGTCGGTTGTAACCAAAAATAGTGTTTGGCCTTAATTCTAGCGTAGTTAGTCCACGTGCCTTGCCAGTCCTCCTGTATCGTCGAACTAATTATAGAACGCAGATCTGACATTGGTATGGCGATGTTGTAAGTTTTTCCGTGTCCCTTTGCTGCATCTTTGGCAAGGTTATCCGCTATTTCGTTTCCCTCAATGTGACAATGGCCGGGTACCCACATGATACTGACTTCAAAACCCTCCGTGTGTAAAGTGTACAATTGTTGCACTAATTGACATAAAAACCAGTTGTCAGCCTCTCTAACATTTTGAAGTGCTTGCTTGCACTACACTCATTGAATCAGTACAAATTAAAGCATGACGAATGGCATGTTTTTAGCCTACTTTTCACATTTTGCAAAAATGAGGAAAAAGTAGTCTTATGAGATCGATCCGGGAAAATGTGTGTCTGTCTGTCCTTCTGTCTGTCTGTCTGTCTGTCTGTCTGGCTGTGTGTGTGACCCCCCCTATCAACTCCTAAACGGCTGGAGCAATCGAAATAAAATTTGGTAGGAGTAAAGATCTATACCTGAATATCTCACGGCCATATTTGAAAATGATGTCAGTGCTACCAACTGCTGAAAAATCGAAATTGAAATTTGAGCTCCATGTTGGATATCTTGGAAGGTATGAATGGGAGCTATTTCAAAATCGGCACACATATAGATAATAATATTGCAGTTTAATTTCCAGAAGGCCATACATGGCAGTGTTGCCAAAATGATTATAAGCCTACTGATAGGTCCAATATTTAAATGCATATAACTTATACACTATCAATTGGAATTCAACCAAATTTCGTATGTTGTATGTGTACATAACCAGATATGACTGAACGTATTCTTATGAACCACCAGTGCTGCCAACTGTTAAAAAATGCTCTTAATTTCTTTTATCCAAATACCAATATATATGAGAAAGTATGCAAGCCGACAGCTTTAAACTATGCACACGTATAGTACATGACATTCTATATTAATTTTGAGTAACTTATATACGTCAGTGCCACCAACATGATTCTAAGCCTGCTGAGAGGTCCAACTTTAAATACATGTAACTTCCATACTATCATTTGGATTTCAACCAAATTTCGTATGTGCTATGTGTACCATAACAGCTATGACTATGCGTATTCTTAAGAGCAACCAGGGCTGCCAACTGTTAATGAATGCTGTCTCTATTTTTGTTACCCTAATATCAATATATCAGAAAGAATGCAAGCCAATAGCTCTAAACTTTGCACACGTATAGTACCTGGCAATCTAGATTACTTTGGAGTAACTAATATACGTCAGTGCTGCCAACATGATTCTAAGCCTGCTGATAGGTCCAATTTTAAAATGCATGTAACTTCTATACTAACTAATGGATTTCATTCAAAATTGGCACAACAATAGATCATATTATTTCAGATTATTTCTGACCAATACATGCATGACACTGTTGCCAACATGATTTTACGCGCGCTGTTAGATCCAATGTTTAACTGCATGTAACGTCCATGCTATTCATTGGACTCCAACCAAATTTTGTATTCTGTATCTTAAGAGATGGAACTAAGAATATATTCAGTCACCAGGGCTGCCAACTGTAGTGCTCTTTTAGGCTACATTATGCCAGGTATACAGTATTTCGAACTAATTAGAAATTTCGATATTACCAACTTAATTTCGTCATTATTCTAGATAGATCCATATCGATTAATCATTGGCATGAATCTTAAATTTTAAGAAAAGTAGGCTCTTTACTTCGTCACGGAACTTCTTGTTTGATATAAAAACACGTCTGACGTATGGCAAAAATTTCGGCTGTAAATATCGAGACGTCAGGGGGGTAAAGTATACTGAAAGGAGATTTGTAAGTCCGGAGCACAGAAGGCTGCTCCCACACGCGCAGGGTTAACTATTTTAGAACCATCTGTGTAAAAAAAGATACAGGAGATCAAAGGATTCGTTATTTCTCGAAAAATACGGGGAATGATTACAGGATGATGTTGAAACGTCTGATAGACTTGGGGTAAGGAGTTCTGAAGAATAGGAGGTTGAAAGTACGTTGCAGCATACGGAATAGTATATATAATGGTAACCGCATGACTTTTAATTTTATTATGGCGGTACGGTTGAAGCATGGAATATGCGGTTAGTAACGCAGGACGAGAAACGGTGGGCAATAATCGACGCGTAAAATATTCCTCTAATAGTTGTAATTTAGGGACGATAGGTGATGTTGTTATCATCATTTTCCGTAGCAGGTACATACATGCAAGATATCTACGCCGATGCTGATGATGTAAACAAGAATCGGAACTCCAGTGAGCACATGTTTCAGACTCTAAGATTATCGATTAATACGAATAGCCGGAAGTTCCCGTGGAGTATAACGTAAGATACAACTATACTCTTCTTATTCCGTGCAAAAATGCTGCTATATGGTGCGTAAATAATGAACTAACAATAAAAAAGACGGATGGAAATTTACCACCCCCGATCGAGTTGCTACGTTATTTGGGAAACCGGGTAAAGATATTCTATAATGTGAATCATCAACAAACCTTTGACAGTCAAGAGTGTGGACGTCTGTGTTTACATTTTTTATACAAGAGGTCGCGTTAAGCCAGCAGTCTCATCATTATGAATGTCAACGCCAAGACCTTTTCCGTGCACTGCCGCGGGCCTGAAGTGTCCCTGGATTTCCCCCCCCCCATTGAGTTGCATCCAGAACAATCCTATGTGCTAGGATTACATTTCTTTGGAAAGTTACAACAAAATTTATAATATACACCTGGATACTAATGACAAATTTTGTTATGATGATTATATGTCGAGACTACCCCCTGGAGGTTATACCATAGACGACGTGCACGAAGCCATTAGCGTGTCGATGATAAAACAATTTAGTGTCAAACCATTTGCGGATGAGACACAAAAATTTGAACTTACAGCCAATACGATTACTCATCGCTGTCGTATTTTCTCTACCTTTAACATTGACTTTCAAACACGAGTTCATTCTATTGGCCCTTTACTAGGATTTAAACCAAGAGTGTTGGCAGCTCACCAACCCCATGATTCAGATTATCTAGTGAAATTCATCGAGGACCATCACATTTCTGTGAGTTGCAATATTATTAGAGACGTATTTACGAATCAAGAACAAAGCCATTCCCTGTATGATTTTATTGTCACCTCCCCATGTGGCTATATTATTCGTGAAAATCCTTCAGTGGTTCTATATCATCCTGTGTGCGTCAGCGATATTAGTAATATTACCTTACGCTTAGTGAATAGAAAGCAAAAACTGATTGCTTTGGATGCCAACACCCCTGTGACCTACAAGTTAGTTTTAAAGACGCTACGAAATTTATCTATAAAGCAACAATAGCGTCTACGAGGTCGGTTAGTTGCCCGCCGTTTATGAAACGGTTGACACGAGTAAACCGACAACGTTTACAACGCATTGGTTATACGTTACACCCCAATCATGAACAAGGAGCTGTTGCAAGTGTTAAATCCCATACAAGTGGAAGATGGCGTCATGCGCATTGATAAGCATTCCTATCAACCTCAAGCAACAGGACTAAATAACAATGACGAGATTCAATTCATCATTAACAATCAAGATATTTTTACTCTACCTCATGAAAGTGTTCTTCAAATTGAGGGTAAATTGATGAAAGCAGATGGCAGCACACCCACGACGTCTGCGTTGGCGAATCATGGTTTGGCTTTTCTGTTTTCTGAAGTACGCTATCTGATAAAATAATGATATTGTCATAGATATGACTCGAAATGTGGGCATGACTAGTCTTATGAAATTATATCCTTCCTATAGCGAGGAAGAAAGTAAAACGCTTTCTATGGCAGGGTGGTGCCCCAGCAGTAGCAATGACAGGCTAGTTCATACCGATGGCACTTTTACAGGCTTCCTACCCTTAAAATTACTTCTTGGCTTTGCCGAAGATCACAAGCGTACGGCATTATTTTAAACGCAAGACAAAGTTTGTATCTGGTGAGAGATCGCAGTGATTATAATGCACTAAAAGGAGCCTCCGACCAAGTGATAGACTCAAAAATTCAACTGCTTCGATTACTATGAAAAGTGCCCCACGTGACGCTATCGGATCGTAAAAAGCTAAGCATGTTAAATTTGGTGCAAAAAGATAAAGCCTTGCCTATCGCCTTTCGAAGTTGGAGTCTACATGAGTACCTCTTGCTACCTACCACAGACACTCATAGTTGGAGTGTCAAATCGGCTCGCTCTACCGAGAGACCCCTCTATGTTATTATTGGTTTTCAAACCAATAGAAAATACCAACAAAGCAAAGATATCACCCTGTTTGATCACATTCACTTGAGAAATATACGACTATTTTTAAATAATGTTTGCTTTCCCTATGAGGGGTTGGAACTCAATTTTTCAAAAAATAAGTTTGGTCCCCTTTATGATATGTTTGCTAAATTTCAATCATCTTATTATGAAAAACAGGATTGCCCTATGTTGTCGCCACAAGGGTTTAAGGCAAAAGCACCACTGATTGGTTTCGACTGTTCGTATCTAGAAGAATCTATGAAAATCACCACAATTGATTTAAGAGTAGATTTTGAAACACAAGGAAATGTACCAGACCATACCAGTGCCTACTGTTTGATTATTCATGCCAGGCAAGTGAAATATCATCCTTTGTCCAATTATGTCACCTGTGGTCAGGTGAAAAAAAATCATCATTCATAGGATTGATGATAAGCGTCTGCATGCACACTATCTGTTGCGCTCTGGCACTGTGCACACATACAACAACAAACGTCATGTGTCCCTCAATAAGCAACAGCAACAACAACAACAAAGTGACAGACAAGCCATGGAAATTTAAATGTGATTTTGATCGTCTGAAAACTTTTGAAACAAGGACAGTTCCCTTTATGGATTATGGAGAATTGGCAGCGAGCGGATTTTATTACTTAAACCGTGGGGATGTGGTCAAGTGTATTTTTTGCATTATTGAAATTGGAAACAGGGAAGTAGGGGATCGACCATTTAGTGATCATCAGCGATGGAGTCCATCCTGTCCTTACCTGAATCGCTATGATGTGGGCAATATTCCATGGAGTTTGAATTACCCTGTCATTGTACTAGACCCTGCAAAACTAGGAGATACCTGTGGACCGTATGTGCAAACTGTTCATTTGAATGTTGTTCCAGATTTAAAAAAAAACTTGTAATAAAATTGTAAGTGTTTTTTTATGTTATGAATAAAACCTGTAAAAAAATATTTTGCTGTTGTTCAATTCATTTTTTCCTTTTTTTCCTGAAGTCCTTTGACTTTTGCAATGTTAAACCATGAAATGGGTTAGTTGTTGATTAGTCGTCAACGAGGTAACAAGTAA
Organism: Meconema thalassinum; assembly: GCA_946902985.2. Lineage (NCBI taxonomy): Eukaryota > Metazoa > Arthropoda > Insecta > Orthoptera > Tettigoniidae > Meconema > Meconema thalassinum. The sequence goes on from OX336392.1 coordinate 22,027,966, forward strand.
AAAAGAAAAGAAAAACATCATGCGTACACTCATCGTGGGTAGTCAGGGGTTTAAAATTGCAGACAACAAATTTATATTTTAGGAAGTAGCTTTTATCGATTGTAGTACGTTTTGGGTGTCTAACCCCATTCATTTGGTGTTTAAACCTCCCTATGCTTTTGAGTTGCTTAGTGAAAAAGATAAAAAGCAGAGCCAATGGATTGAAAATCATTTGGAAAAAGGGTGATATTTCTTACAAGTATCTTGACATAGTCATGAATGCTCATTTGTCCTCGGCCAATGTGTAATTTGTTAAAGGGGGTGAAAAACGCCAGTGGCTCCAACCATTTTTACCCTCGCACTGTCAATGTATTGATCTTTTAGATCTGGGATGTCCATCCCTGCAAACGCTTATGGATATTTGTCCTTGCGACAATATTGAAAATAAAGCCTTAGCGCATGCGTGGCAATTGTATCACTGGCTCACCACTAATGCATGTTGGGAGTTGTTGAATAAAATTAAAACTGAAAGTTTATCGTCCAATGATAGCAGTGAGAGTTGTACACGTGAGGTGATAACATCAACGTTATAAACATGGACGCCACTACAATCGACAAGGCTATTGGAAAGTTCGTTGTGTGCAAGAAAAAACTTATTAGCTTTACACAACATGAATTATTAGCACAGCCTAAATCATTTCTTTTTTATGTTTCTGCCAACGCTGTGAAAGAAATTTGGGAAAAGACGCCTGCCGAGTGGACTACTGACCCTGTATTGAGTGAACTACAACCATGCAGTCATTTTTCCGATCACAAGCAATTAACCATGGCAAAAATACCTTCCATTCGACAGTGTGCCACATGCCAATTGATGATATTATATCATGGTCATAAAACTCACTGTAAAGACATTGTTTCATCATTCCATGGCTGTCATGCGGAAAACAACCACCTACCATGCTCGTCAGCAGCCGCCGACAAACAACAACAAGAAGAAGAAGAAGAACAACAACAACAACAACAACAACAGCAAGAAGAAGAAGAAGAAGAAGAACAAAAGAGTGGTTTTTTTCTTCACCGATTGAAACCTCGATGCACCAAGTGTATTGGCCGTGGAATTATTGATAACATCATTAAAAATTTACCATTTGAGTTTCACCTACCTGCTTACAGCTTTTGTGGTCCTGGTACTCGTCTTGAAGATCGTTTGAGAAGAGGGAATATGGGTATAAATGCTTTGGACCATGCATGTCGTAATCATGATATAGCCTATCAAAACAGTGATCCCACACTAAGACACATTGCCGACAAAGTCTTGTTAAGCATTGCCAAGCAACGATTAACAGCCTCAGATGCCAATCTATCAGAACGAATGGCTGCATTTCTGGTTATTGCTGCTATGAAGAGCAAATTACTTTTATCTAAATATGGACTTTAACATGAGCAATTTATTTAAAAAAATGTATAGTATCACTGTTATGATTTTCAAAACTAAATAAATAAATAAATAGACAAGAGACCATGTTGTGTTTTTTTTCATTATTATAATTGACTAATAGTTTGAATATGAATATAATAACAATGTTATAAATAGTGATTGAATTAAAATTATTTTTTAAACAATAAAAAGAACGACACTGCATTATTATTAACTAATAGTTTCAATATGATCATAATAACAAAGATATAAATGGTATTTCAATTAAAACTATTTTAACAAAGACCTCCTCGTGCTCTGCAACCACAAGTAAAATAAAAGTAAGAAAAATAAAATAAAAACATGTTTTAAAAGTAGTGATAGTAGCATATGAAATCATTAACAAGTCTAGGACTATGTCATTATGATTTTATTTGTACAAAACCATGTGACCATTTAAGACAATGTAACGTTAACTTTAAATTATTTATTATTATTATTATTATGATGTAATAAAAACATGTAATTATGATTTTGTTTGTACAAAACCCTGTGACCATTTAAGACAATTTAATTAGTAAATAGTGTTCATTTGTTTTCTTTTTTTTTTTAAGTTTTGCTCTTCCTTTTTTCTGTTTATTTTTTACTTGTCGTTGCGTTGTATGAGAGCGTGTGCTAAATCAAAAAGCTATCCTTAAGCCCATGACGTTATTTTAAAAACTATACATGTACATGGAAACAAAGTAAAAAACTCGCATCATAGACATGTTTCTATTCACGTAGCCCTAAAGGGTAAAAAAAATCTCTCATTAAACAGTGAACTTACAAAAAATTACCATTCACCTATAGTCATTATAGGCATCATTGTATTGACATAGCTTAAGGCTAAATAACAAACATAAAAAAGTTGAAATTATTATTATTATTATTATTTATTTATTTATTTATTTATTTATTTATTTAATTACAGCACTTTTTCCCAATATTGGAAAGCGTTAAGCAATTTGACTCAATTCTTGACGTTCTACTTATCTTGCCAGTATTGTTTCATTCTGTTGGAGAATGCCAATTTTCTTTCGTCAGACCATTGAGGTCTGTAAGGTGTAGGTTTTGGTTGCTCTGGTTGGACTTCCCAGTTGTTCACTTTGTTATGGAAGGAGTCTCTGTCTGATGTGTCGGTTATGTTAGCATGTCATTTTGTACTTCTTTCATCCATGGTGTTGTACTTTTGAGTGGTGATATGTAATCTAGTATTCTTTTGGTTAGTCGTGCATTCGGCAGTCTACCTATGTGCCCGAAGAATTTCAATCGTCTTTTTCTGAAGTCGACTTCGATGTTTGAGTATTTTTCAGTTGTCTTGATTGACTGTAGTCGGTACCCGTCAGGAGTGAGTCTTGCTCCCAGTATTTCCCGAATGATTTTTCTTTCTTCTTTCTTGATGTCTTCAAGTTCATATTTCGTATTGAGTGTAAGTGTTTCGCTTGCGTAGAGACTTGCCGGTTTGATAACAGTGTTGTAATGTCGAAGTTTGGTTTGTCTTGACATGCATTTTTTGTTAGAGGTTTTGGATAAGTCCGAGTGCTCTCCTGTTTTTCTGGAGACGGTTTTGTTGTGAGATATTTTCGGATCCAGTTGGTTCGATAAATTCTCCCAGATATTTGAAATGTGGGACTCTAATGATGGTTCCGTATTTTGTTTGCCTTTGTGACTTAGCACTTGGGTTTTCTCGAAGGATATTTGAAGTCCCACTTTTTCGGCGCATTCTTGGAGTGTTTCTATTTGTTTTATTGCGGTCTCTTGATTTTATGTTAGTATAACCAAGTCATCGGTGAAGGCAAGATATGGTTTAGAGAGATTGTTCTTACGATAGCCAAGTGTAACTGGTTTCAAGACGTTTTGTTTCTTGAGCTCTTTTTTTCCTATTCTTCCATGACTTTATCCAGGACAATGTTGAACAAGAGAGGGGAAAGACCATCTCCTTGTCGCACACCTCTCTGAATTTCGAAAAGTTCGGAGATTTCCCCCATAAATTTTACTTTGGATTTTGTGTTGGTCAGCGTTTGTTCAATGAGTTTCCGTGTTTTGTGATCTAATCCTCTTTCTTCAAGGATCTGGAAGAGTGATTGTCTATCGATCAAGTCGTATGCTTTTTGGAAATCGACAAATGTGCACATCACTGGTTTATTTCGAATTGGTCAATATACGTGACATATCTTCGGTCCTTATATTAGCTTTGCATTGAAAGAATGCGCGCGCGGATCATGATGGATGTATTTCGTAGATTTCTTGCCTGCTTTATGCAAGAAATACTGTAATTCTAGTCAACTCCTACATAAGTCACTTACAAAATGTAAAACGTTAATAATTCTCCTTGATAAAACAATATTTCAGTGGTAAAAAAAAAATTGTCGAGAGTTGGGATCGAATCAGGGCGCCTTCGAACCACAGTCAGTCACCATAACTAGATAGTTATTCACGCACGCTTGCTTAGTAACTGGCGCAACGATTCACTATCTTCATAACCCGCTGTCTGGAGAAAATAGTCCATTTCATTAACAAAGAATCAATATTTTGAGCTTGGAACATCTGGTCGGGATGGATACAACTGGGGAGGTGTGAGCAGCACTTCGTCCAGGCGGCCTCACCTGCAAAGCGAACAGGGGCCTCATGAGGGAGGGGAAGGGATGGAAGATTGGGATGGATAGGGAAGGAGGCAGCCGTGGCCTTACAGTAGGTATTGCCCCCGTAAATTGAATTATTCTGGGACAAAATGAGAGTATTTTCCGACCCCATGATAAAATTTAACCTGCAAATATAATTTCTGGAAGTGTGACACAGGAGTGTAGTGTTACAAGCTCGAGGCTGTGGGAGAGCCCGATCACGTGATATATTGCACAATGGACGCTTCTAGAAGGCTAAATTTGGCATAGCAACAGCGAGTTTGGAAATTAATATTATAAATATTGTTATAAATTATGCTATTGGATCCCAGCCCAGAGCCAATGAGAAGAGGTCTTATTGAAGACGGGATCAACTTTAATTACATAATATGATGGAAATTATGCATTTAGGCCCTTAGAAGAAAATGTTCTTATTTGGTAATGAAGAGAACATTAAAAGAAATTATGTCTGATACTTTAAAAACCGCAGATCGGTAATCTACGCAGTAATAAGCATTAGTAATCTACGCGCTAATATTATGGTGGGAGTTTGATAGGGCCGCCAAAATTTCGACTTGGAGGGGGAGATCCAAGTATCGATGTTCTTATTCCAGCAGTCTTTGAAGAGTGAGGAAGTGTTTTTACTGGGTTAACGGAGATCCCAAGGCTTAGTCCGAGTGCGACGACTGTCGACTTGTGGAGACGCGAGGATAGCTAGGTGGAACGTAGGAGATCACCGCACTTCCATTCTATGTGAAGTTGTGAGGAACACTGAATTGATTATATCTCTTATCTGATTGAGATATGAATATAACTAAGCGAATATATATGAAGAACAGGTCGCATACTATATATTGTGAAAAGTCGAGCGTTTTAAAACTTACCGTTTCGACAATATAAGCCTGTTAAATCAGATTTTAAATTGCAACGTGAAGTTGGCGAACGCAGTTCAAGTGAACAGTAGCGGATAACGTTTATTATTGGCGCAACACATAAACAGTAACAGTATGACTATTATTATTCTCCAAATGTTTTCATTCGACACAATTAACATTGTTGATATGATGAACTGAATAGTCATGCACCAGAGACATATTCGATAGCAGGAGTTAAGATACAACGATGGAGCTTCGTTAGACGACGTATTCTTGAATACAGACGTAGTGTACGGTCCATCTTGTAGATTTTCGTCAGTCTACGAACACTAATATAACATCAATTGGCAATGGAAATATTTCATTCACCATTTATATGAATATTTCTATAAATTATTCAAATGATGAGGCTGATACATATTTACGACGGAGAATGAAGATTCTACAGAAGAGATTTGTCAAGATGCTAGGGAGGGTAGCCCAGCAACCCAGAAGAATTTGCCAGAAGGATGTCGTTCGAGCCCAAGCGAATGTTGGTGAATTCCAGAGAGGGACGTTTCCTATCTCTGAGGTCGCAGATCCGAGGTTCGAATGCAGATCCATCTCAGTGTCTTGTACTGCGGAAACATCTAAAGTATTGTGGGAATACTTACATAGATCTTCAAGTTTTCGTCCAAATAAGGTACCGTAGCAGTGTATCTCATTTGTAGTATAGAGCTTGATTAGTGATATCCTGAGCCAACGATCTTATTCCATATTTCTATATTTTCACATATCATGTATTTCACTGTTTTTATGTATTTTACACTTCAGATGTGTGTTAAGATTTTTATGCTTCAAGATTATTCAGGAGATGATTGCCTTTCATCTATTTTTCAATTTTATTCTACGGATCAGTTATGGAACTGACATTAAAATTTTTGTTTGAGGAATCATATTGCCTCATAGAAGACTAGTCGTTTCGACTCTCGAATTTTAATAATTTGATTTAAAGCAAGTATTCTGACGTTGTGTCATAGCTTCAAATTAAATTCTTATTGAATTTAATTTGAGCGAAGCCTCCGTGGCTTAGGCGGCAGCACGCCAGCCTCTCACCGCTGGGTCCGTGGTTCAAATCCCGGTCACTCCATGTGAGTTCTATGCTGGACAAAACGGAGGCAGACATGTTTTTCTCCGGGTACTCCGGTTTTCCCTGTCATAATTTCATTCCAGCAACACTCTCCACTATCATTTCATTTCATCTGTCATTCATTTAATCATTGCCCCAGAGGAGTGCGTCAGGCCTCGGCAGCCGGCACAGTTCATATCCTCGCCGCTAGATGGGGGCTTCATTCATTCCATTCCTGACCCGGTCAGAGACTGGAAGCTGGCTGTGGATTTTCATTTCATTAAATTTAATTTGAGCACTTTAATGTAACAACATTTAACTTCAAGAACAGAAGAAACATCGAATGATATTGTTATATCATTATTGCACATAAACTATTGACGATCTAAGAAATACTAGTCGTTTGATAAGACCGAAGTCTTAATCCCTATGAACATTCTTTGTGTAGAGTGGAAAAACATTACGACATTGACACCTTTTTATTATTTGAAAAGCTAAGAGCTTTGTTCATTTAATATGCTAGAAGAAATACCTTTTGATAGAAGATTGTTCAAATCTTTGGCTGGGAATTCAAAGCTAGTTTATCCCGGTCAAGATTGAATTTTATCTGACACTATAAATAACATGTGTGTTATTTTATTCTATTTGTGTACCATCACGTCATTTCTGGACATATAATAATAATATTATCGTATGGCCTCGGGTGCCTGGTGCAAGCTTTGTTAATTGACACCCAGAGGGTAGCTTGCATGTCGAATTTCGTCATTCCTTTGAACGCTATGAAAGTCAAGGAGGTTAGATATCTCAACTCCTTGACACTACAGCGCTTTCAAGTAGAGAATGGAGGAACTTTGTGTTGGCGGAAAATCCCGAGATTAATTTTGCCATTGAACACGGCCTACTGAATTCAAATGGGTTCTTTAACATGCCAACAACGTATGACATGAGTATCGTGATTTTTGTCGCCTTCAAAAATCACTTACCATGGCCAGGGGCGAACCTGCAATCTTGGGGTTGGTAGTCCGACACTATAACCACTCACTCACCGTGGCAAGCATTTGTGGACATGATATTACAACGATAAACAATTTAAAGCTTGACAAGTGAGGTGAGACAGGAGTATTATTTTTATTACATGTATTTGCGACAGACGAGTTAACAGTTAATTATCTTGTTGTGGAGTAAACTTTAGGAGGTTAATCACGACGGTCTAATATCGTTCATTACAATTGGAAGTTTCGTTTGAAGAACTTAAGCTTGTATAATTGTAGTCCAGTAGTCATGTGGAATGATACTGAGGGTCATGCCATTATTTGAGGGAAGTGCCTACAGAAGTTATGTTAATAACAATTAATCCTTTTTGGTTATTGTTTAACATAGTGGATGATAATTGTTTATGCCATATATACTGTTATATGAGGATTTGTAGAGCTATGAAGAGTGCTCATGCGAGGGAGTTCCGCATTTTAAGGGAAGTCAAAGTATTATTGTTCTTTGATAAGAAGGCATGGATCATGATGAGAGCCGTCGTATACAAGTAGTCCAGTTCTTGTATAGTTACGATTTAGCTGTGTTAACAGGAGAGTTTTAGTAGAAACACAACTTGAGAAAGATTGTCTACTCATGTCTATAATACAATTATTATATTTTATTAAACCCGAAGTTATGTAATTACGTACAGTTAACTTTAATTAGTCGACTGTATTATACCGACAATGCAATGAAACCTATATAAGACGATGTGTAAGCAGTATATCAAAACTACGGAACGTTAGAGGATGGTTATGTTAAAAACCAGTGTATATAATTAGTTGAGAATTGTATTGTAACCGAGAAGCCAGAATCTCGAAAGTAACGTGTTAGCAACACTAAATAATGGATATTATTATGAACATATTACAAGTAAATCTTTATTTTTTTTGAAAATGATTTAATTAGTTAAATAATTTAGTAGGATGTATTAATCAATTGTTTTGAAATAGCGTGTGTTTTATGAGCGGGGGTTTTGGTATGAATGATTGTTCAATGTTAAGAGTAAATGTGGAACCGGATTGGTCATGAACAATTGCGGGGTGCGAATGAAAGAGTGTATAACATTTTTTTGAATGATTTTTTAAGAAACAGAGTAGTTATGTGAACTTTTGTAAGATCTAAATGTTAATTTTACGTGTTATTATAAACGTACAAACAAAAGCAGTCTCTATGTGGGCTAGCTAGAATGATTCACCGCTAGAGTTGGAGAAAGGTGTGACATAACATAAGCAGGTGGACACTCACCGCCTTGTATAAATTGTATAAACCAGTTCCGAGTGCGGCGTGGTGTTAGTATTTCATTGATGAAACAAGGCCACTGCACGTGCGTTCTACAAACGCAAGCTATCGAATGAAATCAGTTGACTGGAATGCCACGAATGTAAGAGTCTTCATTAAACGGTTTTATTTTTACGCTGTGTAAGCCTAAAACAAGCGAAGATTTTATGATAATAATTTTTAAACGCAGCATTGTAGTAAGATGTAGAGATGAAAGGAAGTGTGAATGATTGCGTGTTTTTATTTTAATTTCTTTTATTATATTAGTTTATTGTTATTTTGTTTATACTAGGATTAGTTTACAGTATTGTAAAAAAAAATATTCAGTTTGTTATCCGTTGTTGTTGGAGTGTGATTCATTTTAAATATAAGGAGAAGAGTATTGTGGATGTATTGTAAGCGAAGCTGAATTCCCAGTCCCCGAGGAAGTAAGTAAAGGTTAGTGCCCCGTGAAGTTGGTTGTTGATCCACAATATTCTTGTAACTGCTGTATGTAAATCCTTAAAGGCAATGTTGGAAGCAATTTCTAATGTAGTATATGCCGGTGCTGTTAGAAATAGGCAATCCAGCTGGGGCAATGGATATTCCAACAGGATCCTTTTCGGATTTTCGGGTACAGTACTGTCCCCGTTTACCCGGATAGTAGGCTGTCAGATATCCGCCCCCTCAATCGGATTGCCAACAATCAATCGCACCAGCTCAGCTACATCAATGAAAATGGCACTGACAGATACTACCGAGGTTTGAACACAGAAGTTACCAAGAAAAATTATTGTGGAACACACCAAAATAGACGGGGTTTCATACTTACTTTTACTTACCTCTTATAAATATCTCGGGGATTGGGTTGACAACAGGATCATTAAAGTATGCTCTCACAATAACCTTCACCATGACATTTAAAAATGAACCAGACCGAAGACGAGAACTTTGAACTGTACAAAAGCTTTATTTTCTAATAAAGAGAATGATTTTAACAACTCAACAAAATAAACGTGGCTATCAGTAGCCTATGTCAATCTGACTACGTCCTCCTAAAGGACTTGCAAATTATCAAACAATATGTTAGCTCCCATGAGCTCAAAATAACGTAACATTTTAAAACACATTTGGATTGGATGAGGAAGTCAGGGTACGACATATATAGAGCATTTGGTTTCTTTTAATAAACATTGCACTTGTATTAATAGGCACAAGGCCAGAGTATCGACCTCACCCGCTGATAACCAGATGTCTGGCCGGCTGGTCTACTCTTTAACCTGGCTCACACCTGTCAAATGGGGCTCCCTAGTCACGCCACACTTGCGTAAGAATTCAGCTCCTTTTAAAGCTTTAAATGTCTACAAGACAACTCATACATATTGACGCAAATCTTTCAAATGCTTAACTCACATCCCACTGGATTATTTTGACTATCCTTAAACTTGTTAAGTTATCATCCAAATGTTTAATCAGCATAGTTTAGAGTATCAAACACACTCTTAAATGTTTATAACAAAATCACATAAATTATTTATAACAATTAGAAATTGTTTATAATATTGTCGAAAATAATTACAAAAATTTTAAACACGCCTTTAACATTACTTTCGTTCCACATTATTGTCAAAGATATTTACATTTATTATTTACAATATCAACATTTAAATTATTTAAATTATTAATTTAAGAAATACATTGAACCACATGTTTTATCCGGTTGGTAAATTCATAATCGTGTTTAATATAATCGACCAATGAAGGTTAGTTATACATGTAAATGTCACAATCTGGTTTAATAAAGGTTGTAATAATTTTAATTATTTGTGACGGTAATCTTCATTCAAAATCTTATCTCAAATTCTTTCAAAACTCTTGTTAATTATAACAGTAAATTCACTTGATTAATTTTCAACGAACTATGACAATACACTCTAGCGGAAAATACTTCGCTTACAAAATAATGCACAAACTGCATTCGAAATAGCCCAAAATTCATCATATATTAAAATATACGGCATCAAAATCTTCCACAGCATTTACAAAAACCTCCCCTAACACAATCTTTATCATTATTAATTACTGTGGGAATCTCCTTAATTTATTTAAGGGCATTATACATCAGCGACTTTCAACATGTCCGCTGCACTATCGATTATACATTCATAGTTCCACTTAAAAATTCTTACATCAATAATTGTTTCAAAACTGTTGTCATTTAAACTTCGTGGATTTCATTCATGAATCGAAATGAAATAAAAATTTGCCAATCACAAACAAATTTAATAGTGAATACGCTTATATACGCCTGTCTGGTCTATTAAAATTTAAGATTAACATCTTCAAAGAAATGTGGTATAAAAATACTATCATCAAACAAAGTGCGACTAACTGCAAAATAGTCGAATAGAATCCAATTAGACTGGGGAATGCAAACATCATTATATAAATCTCTATATGAGAAAAAACCTAACACAAGTTTCACGAATTTAATGCATTCAATAATTCATAATTAATGTTCATCTTTCACAAAATTGCCTAAGATGCAATGGTCGTTCATGACTGACGATAAATGTCTGTGTTGTAATCAATTCAAATAACGACTAGTATTTCCAAGATCGTCGACAACGTACTGGATTTTAACGCTCTAAAATCATTTAAATGTTCTTCCTTCTTGATGATGACAGAAAATTGGTCAAAGTAATTAAACTGGGGTAGAATTACTTTAATAAAGTGACACGCTGTCTGAATTTAAATCTGCCATAAAAATCATTAACTTACAGTCAAATCGTGACTACAAAAATAAGCAAATTACTGAAAAATCTAAATATCAGTCTCAACTGATCCAAAATCATTTAACTATGCCCATGACATAACAATGTCTTAATAAAACGTCGAAAAAGGCATAACTCATCAAGGTGTACTGAGAATAGGAATCTCAAACAAGAATATCGGGCAAAAATACATGAAGACAAAAATATGGGAAAAATGGTTGCTCAAACATTGCTAAGAAACTCAAATACAATAAACGTTCACGACTACCTTATCTGCCGATTGACGTTCCAGAGGAAAATTCCCCAAAGAAGACTGTTGATGGATCCATTTCACCAAGTTAAAGCTGAGCTCCATCCTCGAAACCAGAAACAGCACCATCGGAGAATCGAACTGCTTCACGAAGACGAACGACATCCTTCCGGCAATAATCTTCTTTGTGAGTCGGGACAACCCTGACCTCTCTTGAAAAATCCCTGAAGTTCCAGTTGAAAATCGCCATGAAGTTTTTGTATAAATTTCCGAAGAAATATTCATATTCAGAAAGTATGAAATCATTTCTATTGCTGTTTGATAGTATTCAGCCTTTAATCACGAAACATGGGTGTAGATGGTTATTTACCACATGTTCGCTTGTATGGAATAGCAATTAGCGAAGTTCCATGCTGCTATCTTACTCCGTTGAAATATGTCCCAATTGCATTAAGTCCTTTAGCCTTCCATCTTCTCTTCGGTAATAGTATTAGAAGAACAAACTGCCATATTAAACTGCTCCATAATACTGTAGCGTTGTGTCACAAAAGCAATCTGAAGTCTCCCTATTTCACTAGCCCTGTCAGCCGTAGCGTAGAGTCTGGCTATACAAAGTGTTTCTCCTGAGGCGAGAAAATCACTTTTGTCAGTCGTCTAAAATTGTCAATAACTTCCAAAATACTTCCTCGAAATTGTTCAGCTTTTCTACAGTCCTTACTGTAGCAATGCACAAGAGAATTAGCTTATAGGCGACCGCTAACTGTTCACAGCCAATCTTGTAGAAGCGTTATAAGGGTCGTTTCAACTTCACCTAGATTTACTTCACAGTAAACCTGCACTGCTTGTAAGTTCGACTCTCGTTTAATGCAGTGGCTTCGCCACGCGTTACAAAGACGACCTTTTCACTACTAATCTCACTCGACGTTTCACTGAAATGACTATTTGAGATCTGACGATTGAATATCAGACGATTTATAATCTGAGAGAATGAGGCTCCTCTCTTCTGCGCAAGGCCTTTTATGAACTTCATGAGGGGCGTATCTATCCCTTCCATCGCGTGTTACTGCGTCATCGCTAGAAGTTCCAACTTCGTCAATACATGACGGATTTTCAAAATTCAAAAACTGAAAATAAATTTCACCAAAATTCCAGAACAATGCCTCTACTGCAAATGGATTTCCACAATTCTGCATTCCAAAAAGTAATAAAAATACCATAGTTTTAGCAATCTCCGTCTTCCTTCAGACTATCGTTCATTGGTTTGAGCCTCCCCTCCAATAGCATAATTTCTTCCTCAGCAGAATTCCACGTTTCCTGCGACTGCGTCGTACATCTCGGATCCTTCTCGAATAAATGCTGACGTCACTGAGAATCTCAGCTCAAGTAGCCTGCTGGCATAACGTCTGCGTCATCCATGCTTACGTCATGACTACCCACGTCATAACTATGACAGCCATAACTTTCGCTATAATTTCCAAAATAGCCACCGTGGTCTCTATATAATTCAATTACGGGGGCATTCTCCTCTCACCACGTTTTAAAAACAGTTGCAAATTGTTTTTAAACTCAGTGTTACAAGTACCTCAACTCTCTTGAACACGAAATTGAATTATTACTGGCTTACTCTAGGATAGTATCTTTTTAAATTTCCAGCATTGAACTTGCCGTAAATGACGTTATTCTCATCATCGTAGAGTTCATAGCAGTTGTTTCCATAGGCGTTCGTAATCCTAAACGGCCCCATGAATACATTTCCAAATTTGGGGTATATTTTCTTGCTCATATCAGCCTTGACAGGTCTGCGTAATAATAGAAGATTTCCAACTTGTAAGGGTGCACCAAAACGTTTTCCAGCTACTCTTTTCAATCGTTTCTCTGCTGCTTTCTGGAGTTGTTCCTTCGCCTTGTCAATCCTCTGCTGCCTTCCTAAGTCGGGATCTCTAGGAATGTGGTTGAAAAGATTATCCCACGGCCTTTCTGGGTTTCTTCCAAGATGAAGTCGCATTGGCACTTCTCCTGTACTCTCCTGCACTGTAGAGTTCAGACATTCCTCTATAAGGGGTACAAATCTCACCCAACCAGAATGATCATTAGGACAGAAAATTCGACAGAATTTCGAAAATTCAGCCATATATCTTTCTGAGGAATTCGATTCTGGGTAACGCACGCTTGAAAATAAGTGCTTAATGCCAAGCCTTTCCATATCCGCTGCAAATTCCACGGACGTAAACTGCGTTCCATGATCTGACAGTAGATATTCTGGTATACCAGCTTTAGGAAATACAGCATTTTCCAGTCTGCTTACTACGTTCCTTGTGTTAGCCTTCTGCATGGGACTCATTGTAACAATTTTGAGAAAACATCCACGGTAACCAACAGGTACTGGTTACCCTGATATCCCTTCGGACAGGGGCCAAATATGTCCGTCGCCATTAGTTCGTTTGGTTTAGAAGGAATCATAGCCTTCGGTTTTCCTTTTAATAAAGCAGAAGCATACTTTGCTCTTTGACATTTGTCACATGATCTAATGACCTTGGCAATGCTGGAACGCATGTTAGTCCAGATAAATCTCTCTTTAAGAGTATTAAGAGTCTTATCTAAACCGGCATGTCCAGTTGCGTGATGAGCTTGCGCCGGTAAAGGTCTAGGTAATAATAATAATAATAATGCGCGTCAGAGTAGCAGTGGAAGATAAAATCAACAAGGTCGCAAATGGATGGGGGAAAAGACGTCTTGCTCGACCCGGTGCTGGGCCCAAGGTTTTCGGAGCGAGCAAAAGATGATTTCCAAAAAACCAAATGCAAACAAATAATTGCTTAATGCAACAATCAAAAGTGCAAAAATGAGATTCCCATAAAATTAATTAAACAAATCCCAGAGATGTGTTAATCGTGCCTTTGTTACATCACAAAGACAAGATTGACGAAATCGAGATAAGGATAAGGATAAGGATAAGGAAGGGGAACTTAAATATAAGAAATGACAAGACAAGGGAGCTATATTACTTAAAATATAAAAATGTATTGAGGATAAAAGAAAGAGCGTGTACACGAAATAAACAAATTATTTAAAACAAAGAAAAAAGGCAAGCTAATACAAGCTCAATAATACAAAAGAAACCCAAAACCAAGAATAAAGACTTAAAAACTAAAAAGCACGACAGAACCTGAGTAACAGCTCAACAATATGAATCTAACGAAAAGATACGAACATGAAATAAAATAAAACGAAACTTACTAAAGTTAAAGAGAAACGACTAACTTGCAAAAAGTCAAAATTCGAACTGCTACAAGACGCGAAGCTTTTCATGATGTTACTGTAAACATACCTGAGGGATGGGGGAGGAGTGAGGGGAGTAAAACAAAGGGAAGAGAGATTTCACGGAGGTAGGAAGAAGGGGAAGAAAAAGGGGGGGATATCATTAAGTTATGTAATACGGCGAAAATCGGAAGAGAAAGAACAAAACAAAAGGAAAAAGAGATATACGGAGATACATTACATTACAATTGACTTGGGACGAAAGAGACCGGTAAAAATCGAAAGCACGCTATAAAAAAAATAGGCTTATACTCCAACATAATGCCGTACCAACGCGACATATAAAAAAAAGAATAATATGACATCGGAGCTGGAGAAAATCCCAGTTAACCACCGTCACATATATTCTATAAACAAAAGGGACACGTATTAGTGGGACGTTGGACATCAGTCCCGTTACCTCACACATACTGTCCACAAACAAAGGTCCAATTGCTACCAATCAAATGAAACATTTGTGGTACAAAAGAGACACCGACGCAAAAGACGAGCACCAAGGCCCGACAGGAAAATATACATAAGCCAAGACGCAGAAACGCAATACTTTCGAATCTTACAGGTATTAACCAAAATAATAAAACTGTGAGAAGGGCACATAACAAAAGCAACAAAAAGAACTCCGCCGTATGACATTACGCAAGGTCCCGGAGATCTGGTTCAAGGATTAAAATACTAACAATAACATCTTGAAAAGGAAAGAGAATTAAGCAAAAGAAGGAACGTTTAACAAAAACAATTACATTGCGTTAGATAGAAATACATTGAGCCGTACTCACATTCCGCTGCGCCATGAGGGTGGGCCTCTGCCCGAATACACACGTTCGCCTTACATCTCGGCGCGTCTAAGACTGACCAAGCTTCTGTCCCCCAGAGGGGAGAGAAGCCTCTCAGAAAAATCAAATGCGTAGTTTGGGAGTGGCCCCAAACTCGCGTCAAATATTGTCAGAGCCAATGGCAGAACGAATTGCACAACAAAATGCAAGGTAGCAACAACACTAGCCAATACGAGAGAACAAGGCAGTATGTAGCCAGGGGTTGCACAACGTTAGACAGAGAGATACATACACACAAACTGCGCACTTTTAAACTCTCGAGGCGTAATATAGAGATGTCACAACACATGACAATAATAATAATAATAATCATGATGATAATAATAATAATTACAATACATTCTGAAAAGTGGTTCAAATTCCACCGCTTTCTCCCAAAAAAAAAATCTTTTACATAACAAAGGCATAAAAGAATTTTTTTCTTTTTCATAACAAAATTATATAAAATAACATTCTTTGATTAGATACATTTGAACAGGGTGAAGGAAAGAAGATTACATCATGTACACCAGATACACACATGAAAAATTAAGACATAATAAAATGTTCTCACATTTCTCTTATTCATAAGACGCAGCTTAATTAAAAGTTCTTTGAACGTCATAACTTCCATAAAAGGCTTGACGAAACGCAAGTCTCTTTTCTCAAACACACATATATTTTCATACACACGTATTCACGAAGATGTTCACTGGTGAGGAAAATTTTTTCTTTTTTGGTACGAAAGAAAAAAAACTTTAAGATGAAATTAAAACAACAAAAATTCAAATCATATAAAGGATCAGTACAGGCGTGAAATAAAGGCGGATCCTACCTCTACTGCACGTCAATACGTCACACATATAAAAAATGGATGTACCAAAAAGAAAATAATGATAATAAAACGGTCAATCTTGAGCTAGACTCTGCCAGATGACGTGGAGAAAGCGAAGTCTTCTTAATGGCGACCTTCTGGAAATCAGCCAATTTTCTAATAATAAAAGAAAGAGAAAGGTTAAATCATGATCACAAAAAAATATAAAGGGGAGCACCCTGTATACAAAATAAGGCTTGCGTCGGGGAAATATTTGGGGTTACATAAGCTGCGTAAGGGGGAAAGTGGATTCATTCTGCTAGCTGGAAAGTAAAAGTATGAATAGGCAGGGTCGTCAGACCAAATGAAAGAAGAGAAAACGAGCCGTGAACAGGGTCTAAAGGATACACCGGCCACTTCTCAGGTACTTGGAGACTAGCTATCGCTACCGGAAACACTCTCCAAATATATGACAGATACAGGAAAATAATACACATTATCTTAGAGAAAACATATTAGATTGAAATGATTTATAAAAACATGATTTCACAAAAACGTAAAACAGAAGTTACGATAAATAGTAAACAACTATATCAATAGACAAATCACTGTCACTACAAGAAAAGAATGTAAGTCAACAGACCATCTCAGGCACTGCCGAACAATAGCAAGTCGTGTCTGCAGCTCGGACAATGGGTCGGGCCGGCTCCTTACAACAAAAGCAGGCAGGTACTGGAAATTGCCTTAGGTAGAAGTATAGTTCAACACATCTTTCGAAATCCTCCGTGTAACTCAGGCGGCCACGGGTGTCTCCTGCCTAACTAGATACATAGCAGGAGTAAAGGGGAAAAATGTACTAATAACCTTCGTCAAATGACATTAGGTACTAACAAATAAAAAGGAATAATAACTCAAAGAAGCTGTCAAAATAAAAAATGCCATCCCGGACAGAGAACGAAAATCCAAATAATTACGTTACAAAATACCTTCCAAATAAAAGGAACAGACTGGAACCTCGCATAAAACCAATCAAGACCAGACATACAATCAATCAAACTCGAAACCCAATAATAAATATTACCAACCCACAAAAATAAAATGGTTACAGCGTCAATATACGGGCCGTAGACCTCAGAGGTACCGCATTAAAAAAAAAAAAAAAAGACACAGAGGGTATGGCCTATCCCATACAAATATAAGAAAATTGGGTAATGCACGCCAGAGTAGTTCACACGAACATCAATGTCCCATAACACGGAAGCCGTAGACCTAAAATGGTTGGTATCTCTGAGTAATACTTATCGTATATTTGGTTTGCCAATAAAAACGAATAAATAGTTCGTACGTAATATATATATATATATATATAGTTTAAATTGAATAGGGTATAAAATCAAAATTGAACTAAATTTGAAACCACCCACAAATAACTGTTGATAAAAATTCATTAAACTCATTGACACACACATTCATCTCAAAATACAACCAACAACAACAACACTACATACATACTCCTTCCCATAAACAAATCAAAATTTCCCCATTACATCAGAATGCTAATATGAGTCGTTGGAACACCATGGAAACTCAAATAACGGACTACAGGTCATCGTGACAAACTTCATCCCATACTAAAGATTGACGAATCGTGTAGAATCTATGTACATCCTAAGTGGGCGTCGAAGCCGTGGGACAGGTCCCATACCCTAATCCCGACGGAGACCTCACCTAGCAGGTTTCCCAACGAAATACACACTACCATACTGAACATATAGTAACATCAAGCTTATATAAACAATTTTAAATGAAAACCAAAATTGAAAATCCCCTGACAAAAATAAAACAATCACCCTCCCTAATTATGAAACAAACTTAACTCCCAATCATAACACACATAATAGCTCAACAGACCATTCATAACTGAGACAACAAACACTTTACTAACATCAAACGTTAGTATAATTACGCGAGGCTCAAGGTGGGTCGGGGTGACCGTAGGATTTAAAGAGACGGTTCCCATAAGTGGGCCCACCTTCATTGGGGAAAATTTCGGAGAAAGAGGGGCGGGGGGTTTTAGGCTGTACGGTAATGACAAGGAACCTGTCAGCAGCTGTTCCAGACTGAGACGTATGAAGGGGTGAGGCGAGTTCTGAGAAATATCACAGTTAACAAAGCGACTATTTACAACAAAGGTAAGGACTCAAACCCTTGAGAGAAATGCATTTTCTACTTCACAGAAAGTAAAATAAAAACGTCCACAACACTGACGAAATGAAAAGGAAGAGAAAGCAAACAAAATTTCCTGTCGCCTTAAAATCACCGTTAACTAAACAAATGTCTACTAGAGGAAGCAAATACATAAAAGTAGGTTACAATACCGTGACGTGTCGTGTTCCAGCGATGCGATGTACTCACTGATATGTTGCCACTGTTCACCTCGAAGCTGGGTCTTTTGGATGTCTTGTTTACTTGAGGGACTAAACCACCTTTCCTTGGAGATGGGTTTCCTGGATGCCCGTAGTTCACACAGAAAGTAACTTCACCCTTTCTTCAGGGGTGGGGAAAAACAATTCACTGAATTCCTTAAACTCAAAGAAAAACAAATTTTAATACAATGTAAATGAAGAGAAAAATAATAAAAGGTTAATAACTTGAGAGAGGTGAGGAGGGAACGATTTCGCACGCAACCACGCGATCTGCTACCATTGCGCCGGTAAAGGTCTAGGTAATAATAATAATAATAATGCGCGTCAGAGTAGCAGTGGAAGATAAAATCAACAAGGTCGCAAATGGATGGGGGAAAAGACGTCTTGCTCGACCCGGTGCTGGGCCCAAGGTTTTCGGAGCGAGCAAAAGATGATTTCCAAAAAACCAAATGCAAACAAATAATTGCTTAATGCAACAATCAAAAGTGCAAAAATGAGATTCCCATAAAATTAATTAAACAAATCCCAGAGATGTGTTAATCGTGCCTTTGTTACATCACAAAGACAAGATTGACGAAATCGAGATAAGGATAAGGATAAGGATAAGGAAGGGGAACTTAAATATAAGAAATGACAAGACAAGGGAGCTATATTACTTAAAATATAAAAATGTATTGAGGATAAAAGAAAGAGCGTGTACACGAAATAAACAAATTATTTAAAACAAAGAAAAAAGGCAAGCTAATACAAGCTCAATAATACAAAAGAAACCCAAAACCAAGAATAAAGACTTAAAAACTAAAAAGCACGACAGAACCTGAGTAACAGCTCAACAATATGAATCTAACGAAAAGATACGAACATGAAATAAAATAAAACGAAACTTACTAAAGTTAAAGAGAAACGACTAACTTGCAAAAAGTCAAAATTCGAACTGCTACAAGACGCGAAGCTTTTCATGATGTTACTGTAAACATACCTGAGGGATGGGGGAGGAGTGAGGGGAGTAAAACAAAGGGAAGAGAGATTTCACGGAGGTAGGAAGAAGGGGAAGAAAAAGGGGGGGATATCATTAAGTTATGTAATACGGCGAAAATCGGAAGAGAAAGAACAAAACAAAAGGAAAAAGAGATATACGGAGATACATTACATTACAATTGACTTGGGACGAAAGAGACCGGTAAAAATCGAAAGCACGCTATAAAAAAAATAGGCTTATACTCCAACATAATGCCGTACCAACGCGACATATAAAAAAAAGAATAATATGACATCGGAGCTGGAGAAAATCCCAGTTAACCACCGTCACATATATTCTATAAACAAAAGGGACACGTATTAGTGGGACGTTGGACATCAGTCCCGTTACCTCACACATACTGTCCACAAACAAAGGTCCAATTGCTACCAATCAAATGAAACATTTGTGGTACAAAAGAGACACCGACGCAAAAGACGAGCACCAAGGCCCGACAGGAAAATATACATAAGCCAAGACGCAGAAACGCAATACTTTCGAATCTTACAGGTATTAACCAAAATAATAAAACTGTGAGAAGGGCACATAACAAAAGCAACAAAAAGAACTCCGCCGTATGACATTACGCAAGGTCCCGGAGATCTGGTTCAAGGATTAAAATACTAACAATAACATCTTGAAAAGGAAAGAGAATTAAGCAAAAGAAGGAACGTTTAACAAAAACAATTACATTGCGTTAGATAGAAATACATTGAGCCGTACTCACATTCCGCTGCGCCATGAGGGTGGGCCTCTGCCCGAATACACACGTTCGCCTTACATCTCGGCGCGTCTAAGACTGACCAAGCTTCTGTCCCCCAGAGGGGAGAGAAGCCTCTCAGAAAAATCAAATGCGTAGTTTGGGAGTGGCCCCAAACTCGCGTCAAATATTGTCAGAGCCAATGGCAGAACGAATTGCACAACAAAATGCAAGGTAGCAACAACACTAGCCAATACGAGAGAACAAGGCAGTATGTAGCCAGGGGTTGCACAACGTTAGACAGAGAGATACATACACACAAACTGCGCACTTTTAAACTCTCGAGGCGTAATATAGAGATGTCACAACACATGACAATAATAATAATAATAATCATGATGATAATAATAATAATTACAATAAATTCTGAAAAGTGGTTCAAGCTACCCACACTAAATTGACAACAAGTTTAGGTGGCACGACTATTCGGAGTTTTGTATGCGCAGAGTCAGCATACTTGCATACGATGTCTCCACTCAAGACAAAGTGTCGTGAATTTCTCCGTGTAACTGCATAGTCAACATCAGTATTGTCCATGTAACCCTTGAGGAACCTGTACATTTTCCTTATTGGAGCGTGTCTCTTCTGTGACACACCGATTCGGGCTAACCTCCTAACGGTTTCTTGATCTTCTTGCTCCAATTGTACATGGTGTATCTGCACATTTTTAATAGGGTTACGTGATAGAGCATCAGCCAGTAAGTTATCTTTCCCAGGCTGGTGGACGATAGTGGCGTTAAACTGTTGGGTGAACAAAGCCCAACGTGTCAATCTATCACTCGACATGTCAGTTTGCAGCATAAACTGTAGTGTTTTATGGTCAGTAATAATGATGACCTTATGTCCCAGCAGTATTTTCTTCCAGGCTTGCAATGCTGTTACAAAAGCTAACGCTTCAAGCTCCGTCGTGAAGTAATTTTCCTCGTGTTTCTTCAACTTCCGACTAGTGAACGCAATGTAGTGCTTGTTGCCTGCCTCGTCTTTCTGGTATAAGACTGCACTAATGCCTACTCTTGATGCATCAGACTCAATATAGAACACCTTCTCAAAGTCTGGGTACTCCAGTTTCACATTATTTCTGAGCATCTCTTTTGCTTTCTCAAAAGCCTCGTCTGCAGCGGTACTCCATTTCCATCTGTTATTCTTCTTGAGTAAGTCATACAGAGGAGCCATAATTTCCGAGTATCTTGGACAGTGGCTGCTAATAAATTGGCATGCTCCTACAAATTCTCTGACTTGTTTCACCTTAGTTGGCTTTGGAAATCTCGTGATCGCATCTACTTTTTTCATGTTTGGATGATATCCATCTTTATCAATAGTATGCCCCAAGTAATTTATTTCCTGCTTCAAGAATTGACATTTTCCAAAATTCACCTTGATATTGGCCTCCCGTAAATTCTCGAACAACTTTCTCAAGTGCACTAAATGTTCTGCGGCGCTGGGTGAAGATACGATTAAATCGTCGATGTAGCAGATTACATTTTCTTTCACTTCGTCAGTGAGCTTACTATCAAGTGCTCGAATAAGTGCTGGTCCACTGTTAACCATACCAAAAGGCATTCGGACAAAGACCCATGACGTCTGGTCAAATAGGAATCCAGTGTACTGCATACTATCTTCTTCTAGCTGAACTTGATAAAATGAAGACGTCAAGTCAAGAACGCTGAAACAAGCTCTCCCTTTGAATTTTCGAAGCAGATCTCTAATCTTGGGTGGTCGGTCATTTTCTGGAAGAATCTTCAAGTTAATGGTCCTGGCATCGAGACAAAGACGTATCTGACCATTACTTTTCTTCACTACTGTGATGGGGTTTATATAAGACGACGCCTGTTTTTTAATAATCCCGTCTACCTCCATTTTTCTGATTAACCCTCGTACTTCTTGATAGTATTTCTCAGGAATGGGGTATATTCTCTTCTGGTAAGGGGTTTCATCTGTCAGCCTTATCTTGTATTTATAATCCTTAATCAATCCAGGCTTTTCATCGAAAATATCTTGGAATTCCTTTATCAGATCCTCAAATTCCCCCTGAATTTCTTCAAATCCTTCAGTTTTTCTACTGGGTATTTCTGCTAAATTTTCCACTTCATTAACTATAGTATTCAAAATTTCTTCCCTAAGGTCTATTTCCAGACTGTTTTTCACGTCCTGTTTTTCTATCTCTTCTGTGATTATGTACCCATCATTAAAGCTAATACTTCTGTTCTTCATGTCAATAATAGCTCCGACCTTCGATATAAAATCGATTCCAAGCACCATATCAAAATTGATCTTGCTCACCACAATGAAGATCTGTTCATAATTCCTTCCATTGATCTCAAAGTTCAATAACACTTGAATCTTGCACTTCACTGCCTTATCTTGGAATATCCCTCTCACTTTGACGGTAGAAACAGGTAGAACTGTCATGTTCTCTCCTCTTAGCAGACTTTGATAACATTCCTCTGAAATGATGGGAGATAATTGCACCAGTATCCATCAGGGCTTTATACTGTTGTCCATCTATCCGCACAGAAATAATAGGTAAGGCACATGGTCTTTCCTCTTTAATTATACCCCTCTCTTCTAGCAAATCTTCATCAGTCACTTCATATATCTCATTAATCGTAACCAGGTGTGGTGTGCCAATGTATTTACAAGTTCTCACTGACGTTGAGAAATCGGCGTTTTTTTTTTGTGTTACCGACCTCAAAATTCTGCTGGCTCGTAGAAGGCCCAGGATCGATTACAACATCCTGCCTTTTCTTTTGGTTGTCGGCTTCTTTTTCCCGTAATTCTTTTAGGTATTGCTGGCTTTCCTTCTCTCTTTCCTGATACTGATCGGGTGTCATAACCTGACCTTGAGGATTCTGATTTCTGTTTTGGCTCTGGTTATTCCTATTATAATTCCGGTTATAACCATTATTGTTGTAATATCTGCCTCTTCCATTGTAATTTCCTCGGTTATAGTTCCAGCCTCTTCTCTGTTGATACGGTCGGTAACCTTGCGATCTGTTATTTCGAAACTGATTATTCCTGTGAGGACCTACATTGTCAGTTTTCTCCTCATCTGGCTTGTTAGTTTGTTGGACTTGGTCCATATATACAGTATTTATTTCTTTAAAGTCATGCCTTTGACCTTTCTGCACCACGTTAGGCATTGGACTTGTGTAGTCTAACCTCCTCAGTAATTCATCCATGCTGGTTAAATCCCTGATGTTGGACGAAATTATTAGTCTTCTCACCTCAACTGGCAGCATACGAGAAATCGCATCAATAAGTTGCTCCGTGGACAATGGGGGTTGTAAGAATCTCAAGCGGGATAATTGACTCGTAAAGAAATCAGCGTACCGCGTTGGAAGAGTACCGGAGTATTTTCTTGAATACACCTCCGCTCTTAACGAATTCTGCGCTTCTATGGACCAAAATCGTTTGATTAATGCCTCTGCAAACTCGTCAAAGTTACTGAATGTGTATCTAAATGCGCGAAACCATTCGAGGGGTCCTCCAATCAAATATCTCTCCACTATCTTCATCTCTCTTTCTCTGGGAATGTGAGCTTCGATGAAATAATCTTTGAGGTTCCTTACATATTCGATAGGTGTCAAACTATCCGTGTTACTGAATTTTTGCGGTTTATCTTCAAAATTCCTGATGACCGTTACGTTCCTCGGATATGAATCCGGGTAGTTTTTCCCACTATCACGATAGTTCCACTCAGGTTCCATATTCCTCTCGGCATCTTCCTCCCTGAATCTGGATATACGTTCTTCAGGAGTCACGTCTCTTTCTTCTGGATCTAGGTTATATCTTCTGGCATAATTCCTACTGGTTTCGCAAGCCAAGCCTACTGTATCCTTGTCAGTGATTTCCGTTAAGACTTTCTTGATTAACTCTTCTTTGTAGGTCTCCATTAAATTAGCCTCTCCTAACTTCAAATTCTGCAGTTTACTCGTCGTTTTATTCACATCAGAGACAACTTTATGAATCTGTTCCTCTAATGCAGATTTTAATGTTTGCACATCCTGACCTAATTGTGTCCTATCTTCAACTTGTCTTTCGGATAGCGAATCCATCCTGACGCTTAAATCTTTCCTAATCTGTACTACTTCATTGTTAATATCAATTTGAGTACTGGCAAGTTTCCTTTCAATACGATCCTGAATTTGGGTTACATGTTCCCCACTTGACCTATTCCACTCTTCTTTCCAAATTGCTACATTTGCCGTTAACATTTCTGCTATGTCTAATTCGATATCCTCTTTCAATACTTTATTATGGTCTAATACTTGGGTTCTCATGACCTCTACATCAAACTTTAAACCTTCTAAAGACGCTGTCGTTCTAACTGACTCATCAACTAGCCTAGTCGTTAATGCACTTATATTACGTGTACAAAGAGTTTTCGAATTTTCTATCTCTTCCCTGACTTTATTTACATCAGTTTGGACTTTAGCAACGTCTACGAAAACTGTGTTGACCTCTACTTGAATTTTATTTATGTCACTTTGCATCTCGTTTACATCCGAATGAATGTTATTGATATCAACCTGAACATTGGACACATCAGTTCTAACATTTTGGATTCCTCTTTGGACTTCCTCAACCTTGTCTTGGACAGTCGCAACATCATTTTTGACAACAACTACCTCAGCCCTAGCACAAGAAATATCACTACGGACATTAGCAACATCTAAATTCAACATTGTAACATCTTTATGCACATTAGCAACATCTATTTTAACATCAGCAACATTTTTATGCATATTAGACACATCTATTTTAACATCATCTTCAAACTTTCATCTGCCATTACAATATTATTCAAAAATTAGACTGCTGTAGGGACATACATCAAAAGAGCAAAATAACAACATTTGAGCAACACTTTTCACCATATATAAATTTGATCAATTTTCTGTCTTAAATCTAACTTATAACTACCTTATAATTAACTTTCGAAGACACTCTATGTTGAAACAAACTCAAGCACATGTTCAAATTTCACTGGCTCATTTTAAAATATCCTATCACAAATAATTTTACATTTACAATCCAAATAATTTAATTTTATCTTTAATATGACTAAAATGTCATAAGCCGGTCAAATAAAATAAGATTCCAGATCATAGGCGATCTTCCTAAGTTTCCAGCCTATTTTACCCTTTCTCAAGTTGTATACGATCTGATCTTTTCTGAGTGTAATTTTCCTACTACAATACAACATTTAATTCCTATATAATCACACTCTTAAATTCTACAATTGGCCAAGACATCTAACAAAGAATCAACCTCTTTATTTGAGTCTAATCGAACCACACGTTTTAGGTTTGCCAATCCTACTGGCGTTCAACCTGGTGATCCAGTTATGTTGAATCGAGCCCCACGTTATAGGTGTGCCAATCCTTCTGTCCCCGTTTACCCGGATAGTAGGCTGTCAGATATCCGCCCCCTCAATCGGATTGCCAACAATCAATCGCACCAGCTCAGCTACATCAATGAAAATGGCACTGACAGATACTACCGAGGTTTGAACACAGAAGTTACCAAGAAAAATTATTGTGGAACACACCAAAATAGACGGGGTTTCATACTTACTTTTACTTACCTCTTATAAATATCTCGGGGATTGGGTTGACAACAGGATCATTAAAGTATGCTCTCACAATAACCTTCACCATGACATTTAAAAATGAACCAGACCGAAGACGAGAACTTTGAACTGTACAAAAGCTTTATTTTCTAATAAAGAGAATGATTTTAACAACTCAACAAAATAAACGTGGCTATCAGTAGCCTATGTCAATCTGACTACGTCCTCCTAAAGGACTTGCAAATTATCAAACAATATGTTAGCTCCCATGAGCTCAAAATAACGTAACATTTTAAAACACATTTGGATTGGATGAGGAAGTCAGGGTACGACATATATAGAGCATTTGGTTTCTTTTAATAAACATTGCACTTGTATTAATAGGCACAAGGCCAGAGTATCGACCTCACCCGCTGATAACCAGATGTCTGGCCGGCTGGTCTACTCTTTAACCTGGCTCACACCTGTCAAATGGGGCTCCCTAGTCACGCCACACTTGCGTAAGAATTCAGCTCCTTTTAAAGCTTTAAATGTCTACAAGACAACTCATACATATTGACGCAAATCTTTCAAATGCTTAACTCACATCCCACTGGATTATTTTGACTATCCTTAAACTTGTTAAGTTATCATCCAAATGTTTAATCAGCATAGTTTAGAGTATCAAACACACTCTTAAATGTTTATAACAAAATCACATACATTATTTATAACAATTAGAAATTGTTTATAATATTGTCGAAAATAATTACAAAAATTTTAAACACGCCTTTAACATTACTTTCGTTCCACATTATTGTCAAAGATATTTACATTTATTATTTACAATATCAACATTTAAATTATTTAAATTATTAATTTAAGAAATACATTGAACCACATGTTTTATCCGGTTGGTAAATTCATAATCGTGTTTAATATAATCGACCAATGAAGGTTAGTTATACATGTAAATGTCACAATCTGATTTAATAAAGGTTGTAATAATTTTAATTATTTGTGACGGTAATCTTCATTCAAAATCTTATCTCAAATTCTTTCAAAACTCTTGTTAATTATAACAGTAAATTCACTTGATTAATTTTCAACGAACTATGACAATACACTCTAGCGGAAAATACTTCGCTTACAAAATAATGCACAAACTGCATTCGAAATAGCCCAAAATTCATCATATATTAAAATATACGGCATCAAAATCTTCCACAGCATTTACAAAAACCTCCCCTGACACAATCTTTATCATTATTAATTACTGTGGGAATCTCCTTCATTTATTTAAGGGCATTATACATCAGCGACTTTCAACATGTCCGCTGCACTATCGATTATACATTCATAGTTCCACTTAAAAATTCTTACATCAATAATTGTTTCAAAACTGATGTCATTTAAACTTCGTGGATTTCATTCATGAATCGAAATGAAATAAAAATTTGCCAATCACAAACAAATTTAATAGTGAATACGCTTATATACGCCTGTCTGGTCTATTAAAATTTAAGATTAACATCTTCAAAGAATTGTGGTATAAAAATACTATCATCAAACAAAGTGCGACTAACTGCAAAATAGTCGAATAGAATCCAATTAGACTGGGGAATGCAAACATCATTATATAAATCTCTATATGAGAAAAAACCTAACACAAGTTTCACGAATTTAATGCATTCAATAATTCATAATTAATGTTCATCTTTCACAAAATTGCCTAAGATGCAATGGTCGTTCATGACTGACGATAAATGTCTGTGTTGTAATCAATTCAAATAACGACTAGTATTTCCAAGATCGTCGACAACGTACTGGATTTTAACGCTCTAAAATCATTTAAATGTTCTTCCTTCTTGATGATGACAGAAAATTGGTCAAAGTAATTAAACTGGGGTAGAATTACTTTAATAAAGTGACACGCTGTCTGAATTTAAATCTGCCATAAAAATCATTAACTTACAGTCAAATCGTGACTACAAAAATAAGCAAATTACTGAAAAATCTAAATATCAGTCTCAACTGATCCAAAATCATTTAACTATGCCCATGACATAACAATGTCTTAATAAAACGTCGAAAAAGGCATAACTCATCAAGGTGTACTGAGAATAGGAATCTCAAACAAGAATATCGGGCAAAAATACATGAAGACAAAAATATGGGAAAAATGGTTGCTCAAACATTGCTAAGAAACTCAAATACAATAAACGTTCACGACTACCTTATCTGCCGATTGACGTTCCAGAGGAAAATTCCCCAAAGAAGACTGTTGATGGATCCATTTCACCAAGTTAAAGCTGAGCTCCATCCTCGAAACCAGAAACAGCACCATCGGAGAATCGAACTGCTTCACGAAGACGAACGACATCCTTCCGGCAATAATCTTCTTTGTGAGTCGGGACAACCCTGACCTCTCTTGAAAAATCCCTGAAGTTCCAGTTGAAAATCGCCATGAAGTTTTTGTATAAATTTCCGAAGAAATATTCATATTCAGAAAGTATGAAATCATTTCTATTGCTGTTTGATAGTATTCAGCCTTTAATCACGAAACATGGGTGTAGATGGTTATTTACCACATGTTCGCTTGTATGGAATAGCAATTAGCGAAGTTCCATGCTGCTATCTTACTCCGTTGAAATATGTCCCAATTGCATTAAGTCCTTTAGCCTTCCATCTTCTCTTCGGTAATAGTATTAGAAGAACAAACTGCCATATTAAACTGCTCCATAATACTGTAGCGTTGTGTCACAAAAGCAATCTGAAGTCTCCCTATTTCACTAGCCCTGTCAGCCGTAGCGTAGAGTCTGGCTATACAAAGTGTTTCTCCTGAGGCGAGAAAATCACTTTTGTCAGTCGTCTAAAATTGTCAATAACTTCCAAAATACTTCCTCGAAATTGTTCAGCTTTTCTACAGTCCTTACTGTAGCAATGCACAAGAGAATTAGCTTATAGGCGACCGCTAACTGTTCACAGCCAATCTTGTAGAAGCGTTATAAGGGTCGTTTCAACTTCACCTAGATTTACTTCACAGTAAACCTGCACTGCTTGTAAGTTCGACTCTCGTTTAATGCAGTGGCTTCGCCACGCGTTACAAAGACGACCTTTTCACTACTAATCTCACTCGACGTTTCACTGAAATGACTATTTGAGATCTGACGATTGAATATCAGACGATTTATAATCTGAGAGAATGAGGCTCCTCTCTTCTGCGCAAGGCCTTTTATGAACTTCATGAGGGGCGTATCTATCCCTTCCATCGCGTGTTACTGCGTCATCGCTAGAAGTTCCAACTTCGTCAATACATGACGGATTTTCAAAATTCAAAAACTGAAAATAAATTTCACCAAAATTCCAGAACAATGCCTCTACTGCAAATGGATTTCCACAATTCTGCATTCCAAAAAGTAATAAAAATACCATAGTTTTAGCAATCTCCGTCTTCCTTCAGACTATCGTTCATTGGTTTGAGCCTCCCCTCCAATAGCATAATTTCTTCCTCAGCAGAATTCCACGTTTCCTGCGACTGCGTCGTACATCTCGGATCCTTCTCGAATAAATGCTGACGTCACTGAGAATCTCAGCTCAAGTAGCCTGCTGGCATAACGTCTGCGTCATCCATGCTTACGTCATGACTACCCACGTCATAACTATGACAGCCATAACTTTCGCTATAATTTCCAAAATAGCCACCGTGGTCTCTATATAATTCAATTACGGGGGCATTCTCCTCTCACCACGTTTTAAAAACAGTTGCAAATTGTTTTTAAACTCAGTGTTACAAGTACCTCAACTCTCTTGAACACGAAATTGAATTATTACTGGCTTACTCTAGGATAGTATCTTTTTAAATTTCCAGCATTGAACTTGCCGTAAATGACGTTATTCTCATCATCGTAGAGTTCATAGCAGTTGTTTCCATAGGCGTTCGTAATCCTAAACGGCCCCATGAATACATTTCCAAATTTGGGGTATATTTTCTTGCTCATATCAGCCTTGACAGGTCTGCGTAATAATACAAGATTTCCAACTTGTAAGGGTGCACCAAAACGTTTTCCAGCTACTCTTTTCAATCGTTTCTCTGCTGCTTTCTGGAGTTGTTCCTTCGCCTTGTCAATCCTCTGCTGCCTTCCTAAGTCGGGATCTCTAGGAATGTGGTTGAAAAGATTATCCCACGGCCTTTCTGGGTTTCTTCCAAGATGAAGTCGCATTGGCACTTCTCCTGTACTCTCCTGCACTGTAGAGTTCAGACATTCCTCTATAAGGGGTACAAATCTCACCCAACCAGAATGATCATTAGGACAGAAAATTCGACAGAATTTCGAAAATTCAGCCATATATCTTTCTGAGGAATTCGATTCTGGGTAACGCACGCTTGAAAATAAGTGCTTAATGCCAAGCCTTTCCATATCCGCTGCAAATTCCACGGACGTAAACTGCGTTCCATGATCTGACAGTAGATATTCTGGTATACCAGCTTTAGGAAATACAGCATTTTCCAGTCTGCTTACTACGTTCCTTGTGTTAGCCTTCTGCATGGGACTCATTGTAACAAATTTTGAGAAAACATCCACGGTAACCAACAGGTACTGGTTACCCTGATATCCCTTCGGACAGGGGCAAATATGTCCGTCGCCATTAGTTCGTTTGGTTTAGAAGGAATCATAGCCTTCGGTTTTCCTTTTAATAAAGCAGAAGCATACTTTGCTCTTTGACATTTGTCACATGATCTAATGACCTTGGCAATGCTGGAACGCATGTTAGTCCAGATAAATCTCTCTTTAAGAGTATTAAGAGTCTTATCTAAACCGGCATGTCCAGTTGCGTGATGAGCTACCCACACTAAATTGACAACAAGTTTAGGTGGCACGACTATTCGGAGTTTTGTATGCGCAGAGTCAGCATACTTGCATACGATGTCTCCACTCAAGACAAAGTGTCGTGAATTTCTCCGTGTAACTGCATAGTCAACATCAGTATTGTCCATGTAACCCTTGAAGAACCTGTACATTTTCCTTATTGGAGCGTGTCTCTTCTGTGACACACCGATTCGGGCTAACCTCCTAACGGTTTCTTGATCTTCTTGCTCCAATTGTACATGGTGTATCTGCACATTTTTAATAGGGTTACGTGATAGAGCATCAGCCAGTAAGTTATCTTTCCCAGGCTGGTGGACGATAGTGGCGTTAAACTGTTGGGTGAACAAAGCCCAACGTGTCAATCTATCACTCGACATGTCAGTTTGCAGCATAAACTGTAGTGCTTTATGGTCAGTAATAATGATGACCTTATGTCCCAGCAGTATTTTCTTCCAGGCTTGCAATGCTGTTACAAAAGCTAACGCTTCAAGCTCCGTCGTGAAGTAATTTTCCTCGTGTTTCTTCAACTTCCGACTAGTGAACGCAATGTAGTGCTTGTTGCCTGCCTCGTCTTTCTGGTATAAGACTGCACTAATGCCTACTCTTGATGCATCAGACTCAATATAGAACACCTTCTCAAAGTCTGGGTACTCCAGTTTCACATTATTTCTGAGCATCTCTTTTGCTTTCTCAAAAGCCTCGTCTGCAGCGGTACTCCATTTCCATCTGTTATTCTTCTTGAGTAAGTCATACAGAGGAGCCATAATTTCCGAGTATCTTGGACAGTGGCTGCTAATAAATTGGCATGCTCCTACAAATTCTCTGACTTGTTTCACCTTAGTTGGCTTTGGAAATCTCGTGATCGCATCTACTTTTTTCATGTTTGGATGATATCCATCTTTATCAATAGTATGCCCCAAGTAATTTATTTCCTGCTTCAAGAATTGACATTTTCCAAAATTCACCTTGATATTGGCCTCCCGTAAATTCTCGAACAACTTTCTCAAGTGCACTAAATGTTCTGCGGCGCTGGGTGAAGATACGATTAAATCGTCGATGTAGCAGATTACATTTTCTTTCACTTCGTCAGTGAGCTTACTATCAAGTGCTCGAATAAGTGCTGGTCCACTGTTAACCATACCAAAAGGCATTCGGACAAAGACCCATGACGTCTGGTCAAATAGGAATCCAGTGTACTGCATACTATCTTCTTCTAGCTGAACTTGATAAAATGAAGACGTCAAGTCAAGAACGCTGAAACAAGCTCTCCCTTTGAATTTTCGAAGCAGATCTCTAATCTTGGGTGGTCGGTCATTTTCTGGAAGAATCTTCAAGTTAATGGTCCTGGCATCGAGACAAAGACGTATCTGACCATTACTTTTCTTCACTACTGTGATGGGGTTTATATAAGACGACGCCTGTTTTTTAATAATCCCGTCTACCTCCATTTTTCTGATTAACCCTCGTACTTCTTGATAGTATTTCTCAGGAATGGGGTATATTCTCTTCTGGTAAGGGGTTTCATCTGTCAGCCTTATCTTGTATTTATAATCCTTAATCAATCCAGGCTTTTCATCGAAAATATCTTGGAATTCCTTTATCAGATCCTCAAATTCCCCCTGAATTTCTTCAAATCCTTCAGTTTTTCTACTGGGTATTTCTGCTAAATTTTCCACTTCATTAACTATAGTATTCAAAATTTCTTCCCTAAGGTCTATTTCCAGACTGTTTTTCACGTCCTGTTTTTCTATCTCTTCTGTGATTATGTACCCATCATTAAAGCTAATACTTCTGTTCTTCATGTCAATAATAGCTCCGACCTTCGATATAAAATCGATTCCAAGCACCATATCAAAATTGATCTTGCTCACCACAATGAAGATCTGTTCATAATTCCTTCCATTGATCTCAAAGTTCAATAACACTTGAATCTTGCACTTCACTGCCTTATCTTGGAATATCCCTCTCACTTTGACGGTAGAAACAGGTAGAACTGTCATGTTCTCTCCTCTTAGCAGACTTTGATAACATTCCTCTGAAATGATGGGAGATAATTGCACCAGTATCCATCAGGGCTTTATACTGTTGTCCATCTATCCGCACAGAAATAATAGGTAAGGCACATGGTCTTTCCTCTTTAATTATACCCCTCTCTTCTAGCAAATCTTCATCAGTCACTTCATATATCTCATTAATCGTAATCAGGTGTGGTGTGCCAATGTATTTACAAGTTCTCACTGACGTTGAGAAATCGGCGTTTTTTTTTGTGTTACCGACCTCAAAATTCTGCTGGCTCGTAGAAGGCCCAGGATCGATTACAACATCCTGCCTTTTCTTTTGGTTGTCGGCTTCTTTTTCCCGTAATTCTTTTAGGTATTGCTGGCTTTCCTTCTCTCTTTCCTGATACTGATCGGGTGTCATAACCTGACCTTGAGGATTCTGATTTCTGTTTTGGCTCTGGTTATTCCTATTATAATTCCGGTTATAACCATTATTGTTGTAATATCTGCCTCTTCCATTGTAATTTCCTCGGTTATAGTTCCAGCCTCTTCTCTGTTGATACGGTCGGTAACCTTGCGATCTGTTATTTCGAAACTGATTATTCCTGTGAGGACCTACATTGTCAGTTTTCTCCTCATCTGGCTTGTTAGTTTGTTGGACTTGGTCCATATATACAGTATTTATTTCTTTAAAGTCATGCCTTTGACCTTTCTGCACCACGTTAGGCATTGGACTTGTGTAGTCTAACCTCCTCAGTAATTCATCCATGCTGGTTAAATCCCTGATGTTGGACGAAATTATTAGTCTTCTCACCTCAACTGGCAGCATACGAGAAATCGCATCAATAAGTTGCTCCGTGGACAATGGGGGTTGTAAGAATCTCAAGCGGGATAATTGACTCGTAAAGAAATCAGCGTACCGCGTTGGAAGAGTACCGGAGTATTTTCTTGAATACACCTCCGCTCTTAACGAATTCTGCGCTTCTATGGACCAAAATCGTTTGATTAATGCCTCTGCAAACTCGTCAAAGTTACTGAATGTGTATCTAAATGCGCAAAACCATTCGAGGGGTCCTCCAATCAAATATCTCTCCACTATCTTCATCTCTCTTTCTCTGGGAATGTGAGCTTCGATGAAATAATCTTTGAGGTTCCTTACATATTCGATAGGTGTCAAACTATCCGTGTTACTGAATTTTTGCGGTTTATCTTCAAAATTCCTGATGACCGTTACGTTCCTCGGATATGAATCCGGGTAGTTTTTCCCACTATCACGATAGTTCCACTCAGGTTCCATATTCCTCTCGGCATCTTCCTCCCTGAATCTGGATATACGTTCTTCAGGAGTCACGTCTCTTTCTTCTGGATCTAGGTTATATCTTCTGGCATAATTCCTACTGGTTTCGCAAGCCAAGCCTACTGTATCCTTGTCAGTGATTTCCGTTAAGACTTTCTTGATTAACTCTTCTTTGTAGGTCTCCATTAAATTAGCCTCTCCTAACTTCAAATTCTGCAGTTTACTCGTCGTTTTATTCACATCAGAGACAACTTTATGAATCTGTTCCTCTAATGCAGATTTTAATGTTTGCACATCCTGACCTAATTGTGTCCTATCTTCAACTTGTCTTTCGGATAGCGAATCCATCCTGACGCTTAAATCTTTCCTAATCTGTACTACTTCATTGTTAATATCAATTTGAGTACTGGCAAGTTTCCTTTCAATACGATCCTGAATTTGGGTTACATGTTCCCCACTTGACCTATTCCACTCTTCTTTCCAAATTGCTACATTTGCCGTTAACATTTCTGCTGTGTCTAATTCGATATCCTCTTTCAATACTTTATTATGGTCTAATACTTGGGTTCTCATGACCTCTACATCAAACTTTAAACCTTCTAAAGACGCTGTCGTTCTAACTGACTCATCAACTAGCCTAGTCGTTAATGCACTTATATTACGTGTACAAAGAGTTTTCGAATTTTCTATCTCTTCCCTGACTTTATTTACATCAGTTTGGACTTTAGCAACGTCTACGAAAACTGTGTTGACCTCTACTTGAATTTTATTTATGTCACTTTGCATCTCGTTTACATCCGAATGAATGTTATTGATATCAACCTGAACATTGGACACATCAGTTCTAACATTTTGGATTCCTCTTTGGACTTCCTCAACCTTGTCTTGGACAGTCGCAACATCATTTTTGACAACAACTACCTCAGCCCTAGCACAAGAAATATCACTACGGACATTAGCAACATCTAAATTCAACATTGTAACATCTTTATGCACATTAGCAACATCTATTTTAACATCAGCAACATTTTTATGCATATTAGACACATCTATTTTAACATCATCTTCAAACTTTCATCTGCCATTACAATATTATTCAAAAATTAGACTGCTGTAGGGACATACATCAAAAGAGCAAAATAACAACATTTGAGCAACACTTTTCACCATATATAAATTTGATCAATTTTCTGTCTTAAATCTAACTTAATCTAACCTTATAATTAATTTTCGAAGACACTCTATGTTGAAACAAACTCAAGCACATGTTCAAATTTCACTGGCTCATTTTAAAATATCCTATCACAAATAATTTTACATTTACAATCCAAATAATTTAATTTTATCTTTAATATGACTAAAATGTCATAAGCCGGTCAAATAAAATAAGATTCCAGATCATAGGCGATCTTCCTAAGTTTCCAGCCTATTTTACCCTTTCTCAAGTTGTATACGATCTGATCTTTTCTGAGTGTAATTTTCCTACTACAATACAACATTTAATTCCTATATAATCACACTCTTAAATTCTACAATTGGCCAAGACATCTAACAAAGAATCAACCTCTTTATTTGAGTCTAATCGAACCACACGTTTTAGGTTTGCCAATCCTACTGGCGTTCAACCTGGTGATCCAGTTATGTTGAATCGAGCCCCACGTTATAGGTGTGCCAATCCTTCTGTCCCCGTTTACCCGGATAGTAGGCTGTCAGATATCCGCCCCCTCAATCGGATTGCCAACAATCAATCGCACCAGCTCAGCTACATCAATGAAAATGGCACTGACAGATACTACCGAGGTTTGAACACAGAAGTTACCAAGAAAAATTATTGTGGAACACACCAAAATAGACGGGGTTTCATACTTACTTTTACTTACCTCTTATAAATATCTCGGGGATTGGGTTGACAACAGGATCATTAAAGTATGCTCTCACAATAACCTTCACCATGACATTTAAAAATGAACCAGACCGAAGACGAGAACTTTGAACTGTACAAAAGCTTTATTTTCTAATAAAGAGAATGATTTTAACAACTCAACAAAATAAACGTGGCTATCAGTAGCCTATGTCAATCTGACTACGTCCTCCTAAAGGACTTGCAAATTATCAAACAATATGTTAGCTCCCATGAGCTCAAAATAACGTAACATTTTAAAACACATTTGGATTGGATGAGGAAGTCAGGGTACGACATATATAGAGCATTTGGTTTCTTTTAATAAACATTGCACTTGTATTAATAGGCACAAGGCCAGAGTATCGACCTCACCCGCTGATAACCAGATGTCTGGCCGGCTGGTCTACTCTTTAACCTGGCTCACACCTGTCAAATGGGGCTCCCTAGTCACGCCACACTTGCGTAAGAATTCAGCTCCTTTTAAAGCTTTAAATGTCTACAAGACAACTCATACATATTGACGCAAATCTTTCAAATGCTTAACTCACATCCCACTGGATTATTTTGACTATCCTTAAACTTGTTAAGTTATCATCCAAATGTTTAATCAGCATAGTTTAGAGTATCAAACACACTCTTAAATGTTTATAACAAAATCACATAAATTATTTATAACAATTAGAAATTGTTTATAATATTGTCGAAAATAATTACAAAAATTTTAAACACGCCTTTAACATTACTTTCGTTCCACATTATTGTCAAAGATATTTACATTTATTATTTACAATATCAACATTTAAATTATTTAAATTATTAATTTAAGAAATACATTGAACCACATGTTTTATCCGGTTGGTAAATTCATAATCGTGTTTAATATAATCGACCAATGAAGGTTAGTTATACATGTAAATGTCACAATCTGGTTTAATAAAGGTTGTAATAATTTTAATTATTTGTGACGGTAATCTTCATTCAAAATCTTATCTCAAATTCTTTCAAAACTCTTGTTAATTATAACAGTAAATTCACTTGATTAATTTTCAACGAACTATGACAATACACTCTAGCGGAAAATACTTCGCTTACAAAATAATGCACAAACTGCATTCGAAATAGCCCAAAATTCATCATATATTAAAATATACGGCATCAAAATCTTCCACAGCATTTACAAAAACCTCCCCTAACACAATCTTTATCATTATTAATTACTGTGGGAATCTCCTTCATTTATTTAAGGGCATTATACATCAGCGACTTTCAACATGTCCGCTGCACTATCGATTATACATTCATAGTTCCACTTAAAAATTCTTACATCAATAATTGTTTCAAAACTGATGTCATTTAAACTTCGTGGATTTCATTCATGAATCGAAATGAAATAAAAATTTGCCAATCACAAACAAATTTAATAGTGAATACGCTTATATACGCCTGTCTGGTCTATTAAAATTTAAGATTAACATCTTCAAAGAATTGTGGTATAAAAATACTATCATCAAACAAAGTGCGACTAACTGCAAAATAGTCGAATAGAATCCAATTAGACTGGGGAATGCAAACATCATTATATAAATCTCTATATGAGAAAAAACCTAACACAAGTTTCACGAATTTAATGCATTCAATAATTCATAATTAATGTTCATCTTTCACAAAATTGCCTAAGATGCAATGGTCGTTCATGACTGACGATAAATGTCTGTGTTGTAATCAATTCAAATAACGACTAGTATTTCCAAGATCGTCGACAACGTACTGGATTTTAACGCTCTAAAATCATTTAAATGTTCTTCCTTCTTGATGATGACAGAAAATTGGTCAAAGTAATTAAACTGGGGTAGAATTACTTTAATAAAGTGACACGCTGTCTGAATTTAAATCTGCCATAAAAATCATTAACTTACAGTCAAATCGTGACTACAAAAATAAGCAAATTACTGAAAAATCTAAATATTAGT
This sequence comes from Meconema thalassinum, assembly GCA_946902985.2. NCBI lineage: Eukaryota > Metazoa > Arthropoda > Insecta > Orthoptera > Tettigoniidae > Meconema > Meconema thalassinum. Next base: position 22,066,058 of record OX336392.1, read on the forward strand.
CTCAACTGATCCAAAATCATTTAACTATGCCCATGACATAACAATGTCTTAATAAAACGTCGAAAAAGGCATAACTCATCAAGGTGTACTGAGAATAGGAATCTCAAACAAGAATATCGGGCAAAAATACATGAAGACAAAAATATGGGAAAAATGGTTGCTCAAACATTGCTAAGAAACTCAAATACAATAAACGTTCACGACTACCTTATCTGCCGATTGACGTTCCAGAGGAAAATTCCCCAAAGAAGACTGTTGATGGATCCATTTCACCAAGTTAAAGCTGAGCTCCATCCTCGAAACCAGAAACAGCACCATCGGAGAATCGAACTGCTTCACGAAGACGAACGACATCCTTCCGGCAATAATCTTCTTTGTGAGTCGGGACAACCCTGACCTCTCTTGAAAAATCCCTGAAGTTCCAGTTGAAAATCGCCATGAAGTTTTTGTATAAATTTCCGAAGAAATATTCATATTCAGAAAGTATGAAATCATTTCTATTGCTGTTTGATAGTATTCAGCCTTTAATCACGAAACATGGGTGTAGATGGTTATTTACCACATGTTCGCTTGTATGGAATAGCAATTAGCGAAGTTCCATGCTGCTATCTTACTCCGTTGAAATATGTCCCAATTGCATTAAGTCCTTTAGCCTTCCATCTTCTCTTCGGTAATAGTATTAGAAGAACAAACTGCCATATTAAACTGCTCCATAATACTGTAGCGTTGTGTCACAAAAGCAATCTGAAGTCTCCCTATTTCACTAGCCCTGTCAGCCGTAGCGTAGAGTCTGGCTATACAAAGTGTTTCTCCTGAGGCGAGAAAATCACTTTTGTCAGTCGTCTAAAATTGTCAATAACTTCCAAAATACTTCCTCGAAATTGTTCAGCTTTTCTACAGTCCTTACTGTAGCAATGCACAAGAGAATTAGCTTATAGGCGACCGCTAACTGTTCACAGCCAATCTTGTAGAAGCGTTATAAGGGTCGTTTCAACTTCACCTAGATTTACTTCACAGTAAACCTGCACTGCTTGTAAGTTCGACTCTCGTTTAATGCAGTGGCTTCGCCACGCGTTACAAAGACGACTTTTTCACTACTAATCTCACTCGACGTTTCACTGAAATGACTATTTGAGATCTGACGATTGAATATCAGACGATTTATAATCTGAGAGAATGAGGCTCCTCTCTTCTGCGCAAGGCCTTTTATGAACTTCATGAGGGGCGTATCTATCCCTTCCATCGCGTGTTACTGCGTCATCGCTAGAAGTTCCAACTTCGTCAATACATGACGGATTTTCAAAATTCAAAAACTGAAAATAAATTTCACCAAAATTCCAGAACAATGCCTCTACTGCAAATGGATTTCCACAATTCTGCATTCCAAAAAGTAATAAAAATACCATAGTTTTAGCAATCTCCGTCTTCCTTCAGACTATCGTTCATTGGTTTGAGCCTCCCCTCCAATAGCATAATTTCTTCCTCAGCAGAATTCCACGTTTCCTGCGACTGCGTCGTACATCTCGGATCCTTCTCGAATAAATGCTGACGTCACTGAGAATCTCAGCTCAAGTAGCCTGCTGGCATAACGTCTGCGTCATCCATGCTTACGTCATGACTACCCACGTCATAACTATGACAGCCATAACTTTCGCTATAATTTCCAAAATAGCCACCGTGGTCTCTATATAATTCAATTTCGGGGGCAGTACCATCCCGTCATTTGCCCGAAGACGACGTGGGAAACCACGGAAACCCACTTCGATGATGGCTGAGGTGGGAATCGAACCCCCTCTACTCATTTGGACCACCCGAGGCTGAGTAGAAACCCTTTCCAGTCCTCATACCACTTTTCAAATTTCGTGGCAGAGCCGGGAATGGAACCCAGTACCTCCGGGGCGGCAGCTAACCATGCTGACCGCTACGCTACGGAGGCGACACATGCTAATTGTAATATATCTAATGTTAGGTGAAATGCTAAAATGGTGATAAAATCCGGAGTTTGTCTGTTTGGGGTGATTATATGGTTATACAAAATCAACTATGGTTATACTGTAATAATACAGGCTGATACTTATCCGGTTTGTCGACCTTACAGGAACTTCGAGCAGTTTCGTGTTCACCCTGGCACCAGTTTTGGTCGACTAACCCGGGTGTTAACTGGACGAAACTGGTTTTTCCCTTTCTTCCCCCTTTTGTTCCTATGTGGTTTCTGAGGTCAGTGCAATGTTTATTTGTGTGACGTTGACGATCCTGTGCTGTACGTTTGGCGTCTGCATAGCTCCTGCATCCTGAGTTCACAAGAAATGTCATCATGAATGTCTTTCTTGGTCTTCCACAAGAGTGTTTTCCTGGTATTTTACACAGAGGACATAGAAATTATTATCAATTTTCCCGAACGAAATCGAAAATAATATCAACCATTCTTAGACCTATGTTGTGTGCCAATTCAAATTGCAACACTGGTTGGTTGGTTCCTTAGTTCAGGTAAAGACTGTAGACGATTAATTGTTTCAAGTCGTTCCTACTTTTGCTACCAAATGCTACCGTCCACGACACCTAGCTGAGGATGTGGCTACTAAATGCCATCGCACTCAGCACCTGGCGGCGAAAGTTGGAACTAATATAGCGTTATCAAACTAACCAAGAAATTTTAGCTTCCACAAGTGTAGTTAGTAGAAGGTTCGTTTTCATGCCATAAATCTATGACATGGGACCGCCAGCTTTACTTCCCCTCCGAAGGAAGGCATACCGAGGGATTTTTAACGCTCTTAAAAAATCCGACGACTTCGGCCGGGTTTTTAACCCGCGATCTTGGGCATAGAAGTTCAGCATGCTATCAACTACACCACTGAAGCCGCTGCGTCACTCCTGAATGAATTCTAGAACATTTTCTAGTGTACAGAACCACCGTGGCTAACATTCTAGGCTGTCATCTCTAAGATCCGGGTTCGATTTCCGGCTCTGTCAAGCAGTTTAATTCAGACCCGATAGCTGTTATTACCAGACAGAACTGAGAAGACGGGGGTTTGATTCCTACCTCAGTCGTCCTAGAGGTGATTTTCCGTGCCCCCCCCCCCTCTCCCCTCCCACACACACACCTTTACTCCAAGAAAATGCCGCGATGGTACCTAAATTAAGGCCACAGAGAAACTTAGTTTGGTACCTCAATATTAGGGGTAAAACAATCCGACATATAATTTTCTAGACTAGTTCTTCTCAATTTGTTATTAATTAATTTTAGGGGCTTGGGACATCTTGGTCATCAGTTCCGTTTCTTAGTAGTGTGTGTTGAACTTAGGTGTAGACTAGCGACCGGAGATTAATGCACTAAAAATGTAGAAATATGCATGTTTTTCAAGTTTAATTTCTTTACACATTTCACTTCCTTCCAACATACTTGACAATATACGACAACGCCATCAGTTGAATAATCTCTATTACCTCAAAAGATTGAGCAATGGGGATCGAAGATAAATGTGGAGAAGAGCAAAACAGTGGTGATGAGTAGAGATAAGAAAGAAGGAAAAGGAGTAATCAAAGTAGGAGATAAGGAAATGGAAGTAGTGAAACACTTCAAATACTTGGGAAGTGAACTGACTGAAGATGGAAGACTAGATTTGGAAATTAGCAGAAGAATACAACTCGTGATTGCTTTCTACCAACATGATGATGATGATAATTGTTGTTTTAAGGGGCCTAACATCTAGGCTATCGGCCCCTGATGTTTTGCGTGATCGTGAAGATGAAAATGAAATGCAAACTTAAAACTACCAACCTACATACTAGAAGAAGAAATGGAAAACTAAAGGAGAATAAGGCAAATAAAGGACAGGAGGAAAAGAAATGCCCTCAACCCTCGAAGAATGCGGATTGAGGGACTTGGAAGGAAGGAGAGCTATGAAAGGCAGATAGGAAAGTGAAAGAGGAGAGGGTCCGCCCCGAAGGTAAGGGACAAAAGGGGAAAACGGACCCAGCTCAGGAATCCCTCGGGGTCGCCAACTCCCGAACTCACCAGCCGTGAGCCCCTGAGGGTGTAGCATTATCTAGGGTGCACCAAAAGTGGTGGGGCTACATACACCCGGCCTCCTTGAGGGCCTTGAGCAGAAGGCAGGAGATAACAGGAAAAGAAAAAGAAGGCTGACCCCTCGCAGAAGGAGGGAATCAGAAAAGATGAGACAAGGGCCACTTAAGGCGGGAAAGGAAGAGACTCCCTAGGCCTCGGATACCCTAATACCGTCGGGGTCGGAAGAGAACAAGAGTTGACCAAGTGAGGTCGACAGGAAAGAAGACAGAGATGAGCCCGGCACAAGTAAGTGGAAGCAATGCCGGACTCAGCTGGGGTCCCGTGGTCACCAACCCACTTCCCACTAGATGTGAGCCCCTGGGGGGTTTCTACCAACAGGTACGGGGACTAGTATGGAACAAGGATATACCAATTAAGGCTAAAGAAGTTATGTACAAAGCATATTATGTTCCTATAATGACATATGCAGCAGAAACTTGGACAATGACTAAGAGGGAAGAGAGCAGACAGAGTACAAGCAGCTGAGATGAGATTTCTGAGAAGTATGGTCCAGAAAACGAGGAGGGACAGAGTGAGAAATGAAGATATACGGAAAGAACTGGGAGTACAGAAACTAAATGACAAACTGGATCAAAACTGATTGAGATGGTTTGGACGTGTCAAACGGATGAATGAAGTAAGGCTACCAAGACGAGCACTGGAACGACGGTTGACAGGGAAGAGAGGACGAGGAAGACCAAGAATGCGTTATATGGAATCGGTGGAGAATAGTATTAGAAAACGGAACCTGGATTGGAACACTGTGTCGGAAGAGGAATGGTGGAACGACAGAACAAAGTGGAGAGGAACCATATTTGCCCCCACCCAGTGTCAACTGGAAAAGGGGAAATGAAGATGATGATGATGACCTGACACCCACTGTTTTAATAAATATTTTCTGCTGCTCTTCTCTTTAGGCATTTTAAGGATATGCAGACTAAGAATAAAGTAACACACTAACAAAACTAACCCCAGGCTACTGGCTGTAGATATGGTCCCTTCTTGAAATAACCAGGCAGGATGCTTGCGTAAAAAATTAGTTATTATTATTAATCTGTTGCTCAGAAAGTTGCTTACAAGGAATGTCCAACACGCAGACGAAACCTATTTTGTTCAAGATGTGTTTTTAAATTATACGTAATTTCAACTGTATACGCTAAAATATGCTGTTATGTTCAGAATTATGCAAACAATCCAATAATCCCTCAAAGTACAGCAGAGTCCCAAAAACTCGGCCTAATATGGACCACAGACTGGCCGAGTTTGTTATCAGGAATGGGGTTAAAAGGAATAAGTACGAGTGTTCAAAGTACGTAGTTGGTAGCATGCTGAGCTTCTATTCCCAAGGTCGCGGGTTTAAAGCCGGCCGATGTCGTCGGATTTTTTAAGAGCGATAAAAATCCCTCAGTATGCCTTTCGGAGAGGAAGTAAAGCCGGCGGTCCCATGTCATAGATTTATGGCATGTTAAAGAACGTTCCACTAATTACACCTGCGTGAAGCTAAATTAATTATAGGTTAAACAACGCTCTAATTAGGTTCCTACGTTCGTCGCCAGGAGCCGACAGTAGTGGTATCTAGTAGCCAAGTTCTGAACTAGTAGTCGTTGACGGTGGCGTTTGGCAGCAAAAGTAGGAACTACTTGAAATTCAATGTCTTAAACAGATAACACACACCAAGACCGACTACAATATCTCAGACCGTAACATCAAAACCAAGATGGCGGAAATCGTAGGGGAACAGCTGTAGCAACTGGCGGGCATGGCGCCATCGAAATAGCGGCAAATTCGAAGACAAACATTCGCATATTTGATTAAATTCCGCCAGAAATTACAGGTATTTATGTAATAAGGCACAAATTCAATATGAAACCCTGACGTATTTCGCTACAAGCAACGAGAACAGACAGTAGCTAAAAATACAGACATAAATAAAGCAGAGGTAAGACATTATGTTAAAAAAATGCAAATATTTCTAAATGGAACTACAAGAATAGTCAACCAACAACAAAGTCAACCCCTGACACTATACAGCCCATGAAGGGCCTAGGCAAATATAAAATGCAAATATAAATGGTTGTTGCTTATATTAGGGACTACGACATCGTGGTCTTGTAGCCCCATGTATTTGTGTGCTAACCTGTGTTATTGTTATGGCTGAACTAGTGTGTTTGTAAATTGGGTATTGTAGTGGGAAGGAAGCGGCCATGGCCTTAAGTTAGGAACCATCCTGGCATTCGCCTGGATAAGAAGTGGGGAAACCATGGAAAACCACTTCCAGGATGACTGAGGTGGGAATTGAACCCTCCTCTACTAAGTTGCTTCATGAGGCTGAGTGCACCCCATCCCAGCCCTCACATGAGAATTAAATTTCTTGGCAGAGCCGGAGAATCAAACCCGGACCTCCGGGACGACAGCCAAGAATGCTAGGCACTACACAACGAGGTGGTCTAAAACAGAATGGTACCACTGAACAAAAGTAGAACGAGCGATAATATTCTCTATAGTACATTAATTAGCCAAAATACCTTATCAAACAACGAGAAATAAATCAGGGAATGATGTTTTAAAAGATGCTTCCTCCTCCGCTGTATGTGACCCACCCAGCCATCCCAAATAGCATTGTGACTCACAATTTGGCTTTAGGAGAGAAAGATGCACAATCCAGGCAATTCGAAGTCTTCAAACTGAGATTGCGTCTACCCTGTCAGTACCGAAGGGAAAGTTACAATCCATATTCATTGACTTCTCTAAAGCTTTTGACTCGATTAGCAGGAAGAAAATATTGGAAAAACTAGACAGACTATTGAGAGGTAACAGCTACACTAAACATCTTGTCAAAAGTATTTTAGGCTCGAACAATATAGTCATTAATGATGGCATTACAACATCAAGCCCAATTGAGCAGACTACAGGCATGCTGCTACTCGTGTTATTTATCACTGCTATGGCAGATAATATCACAGATATATTATCAGAGCGGGTAATCTCATTTATATACGCAGATGACATGGTGCTCGCTTCAAGTTCACAGGTCGAATTGCAATCTGCTCTCGACCCCTTTGAATTATGGGTGTTACACAATGACCTTAGGTTAAACAGAAACAAGACTAAATCTATGACCTTTAGGAAAGGGGGAAAGCCAGCAATTTTCCACATTGCAGGAAAACCGCTTGAGGGTGTACCACATTACAAGTAGTCCTACTTAGGTCCTACATTAGTCAACTGGCAATGTTTTCACACTGCAAATCAAGGATAGACCCAGCGTCACTACCAAAGCCTTCAACGACATAAAACATTTGACTAAGCTATCTATAAAAACAGCCTTAAAACTTTTGCGGTTAAATGTTACCCGTATTGTGACTTATGGACTGGAGAGCATTTGGACACATTTAAATATGAAGTATTTGGAACAATATGGAGAAACTGAAGGCGACTTACATAAAGAAGGCCTTGGTTTTATCAAAGTATACACCTTCAAGACCGGTGTAAGAGGTGACTCGCGAGGTTTATAATGTAGAAGAACTCAGACTTCAAATGCTGCTACCTTCTACTCCAGGATATGTAAAACTCATGGACACACTAGAGCCAAAGAACATTGGTAGGATTTGTGCGCCACGGACACTATGATTTTTGACGATTGGAAGAGGGGGGGGGGGGGGGGGGTGCGAGCTGAGACCATTGAACTGTCGGTACTATTGGAACAACTCCTCCCATGGTAACCCTCGCTGAAAACTGCTTCCTGGTGCACTGCCAGGCGTAACTAGTCGCACCAAAAACTGTCATACCATTTAACTCTAGGTTGCATGTCAGCTGATATGTCGTGATTCTTTTCATATATTTGAACGTACGTACCTCTGTGCAACGTTATATGTATGGTATTTTCCAATAATACGGTAGGTTTACGGTCTACTTTATTTCGAAGTAGCCTATTCTGCGTTTATGGATATGTCTTACATCAAATTTTGACATAGGCCTAAATAGCACGTATGACAAATACACGTAGGCCCTATTGTAGGTTATAAGTTATTAAGTTAGTCACAGAATTATAACCTACGTCTAGCTTATATTACAGATTTCCATGGAAACGCCCAGATGTAGGCCTATTAAAGAAATGGGTTATAGCTGTGAAAACTTTTATAAACATGCTACTTGTTTCATTCAAATAGAAACAAACCACTGCTTAAAGATGATGCGGTACCTGCAATTTGCAATTTCCCACAGCATCGGCTTCAGCCACCCAAGAAAAGACCGAAAGTTATTGAACGACAAGTAGCCTAATATTTACTGTTACTTTCTTCATCAGCATAGGCATAAAATTTCACATTTTCCAGTATACTTTTATGATGTCAGTCTTGGAGACGATAAAAATAATTCGGCTTAAGGGATCTTCCCTGCAGGACCTGTTCGTTTGCTGTATGACTTATGTGAGGTCGAAGTTTCGACCTGCTTTGAAGAAAAAGAAGCTTGTAGTTTTTACGTGACCGTTAATCTTGTGATCATGAGCCAAGGGACCTCCATTTTACGTGGAATCCGAACCACAGGACATGGCATTTCACTTCCAAAATCTCACTTGCAATGACCGTGAATCAAACCTGGTCCACCTTGGTGAGAGGTGAATAGCTTGACCACTGCGCCACCATGCCCCATTGCTTTGAAGAATATTGAACATGTGGTTGTTTTGTATAAATAAAGCAGGCTATGTATTTTTGTTCACCAAGCATCTATTTAATTGTTTAGTTATAGGCTTATGCATATTCACACACATATGAATGTTGAATACCAATTAACATACTTTTTCTTCTTTATTGTTAGTCATTACCAGCCTAACCTTATTTTTATTTTATTTTAATGTATGTACGACTTGCATTTTTTGCCAGTAGGCCTATAACTTAGTTATTGTGTATGCTGCCTTTGATCTAAGGATAAAATGATGAACAATCAGGCTGCAATATAATATTTAATGTTGGCATATATTCCTAGCCATTTTAAGTATCAAATTACTATGATATTTTGAAATATGTATTTCGGCGTAAGTTCAGTTTAGTTTACCATTCGCCTAAATGTTCAAAAGTACCTCTTTTACTTGTATCTCGTCGTACATATGTACATCATCCTTTTGTTCGTATACGTCAAACTCTCCTCCTTATAAAATGTGTCGCACCAAAAAGTTCCATCATCCGTGTGACGAATGTTTGTGTGAGCGCTGTGGAGAACAATGTGGAAGATACCATGCTATATTCTGCACATTAAGACATGAATCTTTGATATTCCTAGGGAATAACAATTAGTTTACTGTATGATTTTAGATTTTATTCATTATATGCATGGGCATTGGCTGCAATAAATCCCTTATTATTATAGGCTATAGGTGAATTTCCAGCTGTGGATGCCATTATTCACATCAACCATCGTCAGAACAGTACTGCCAACCTCACCATTACGGTACTAGCCGCACCAACACTCGACCATTCTAACCTACGTTTTGTCCAATCCAATGGTTACAGCCTAACACGTCCAGATCAATGGTTTTGTATCAATCTGCCCCGATAGCTGCGCGCAATCAAAGCCGCAGCCTTCGATTTGTCCAATCCAATGATTTTTTACAATGGGTACAGCTTAACGCATCCAGAACAATGGTTTTTGACAATGGTTACAGCCTAACGCGTTCCGACGACTGCCTTTTTTTTAACAACAGTGATCTGCTAATAGATGTAGTCTCCTCCGCTGTCTATAACCCACCCACCATCCCAATTTATAACACGACTTAGGCCTATATAGTGAAATTTCAGTTGTGTCGGCCAGTGGGCGTGGCTTATTTGACAAATAAGATATTGCCAACCCTAAGTATAGGTAAACACGGCCGTAGGTTGTTTGTTTTGAGCGTAGAGAGCTGTGAGATCGCACTCGCTTCTATCTGTATCGGGACATCCTGAACTAACTCCAACAGATGGCGCATAAGTACTCTCATTAGTACTTTATTTCAAATAGCATTTGCCAATAACACACAATTGATGTTACAAACTCTTTAAAATGAAAATTTACTGTATTATGAACTTGTCATTCTTCAAATTCGATGTGTATAGAATTCCAACGGACATACATTCTATCTTATTAATGTTTTTAATACAAAAACAAACCTAACCAGCGACTAACGCCCCAGTCCCCCTTGCTTGTGGTAGCCTACTAACAGTAATTTTCGGCCAGGCAGTAGGCCTACCTAACCTAGTAACAGACATAAATGTATATACAAAAACAGACCTAATCTGGGGAAAACTCCCCAGGCCCCCTAGCTTGTGATACTAACAGGAGCATAATTCTATTTACATACCTGTTGCATTTAAAATCACTGCTTCCATCAGATTACAGTACCCACTTGAATTTTTTCCACAAGCACACAAAGATTATTGACACTTTAGAAGACACTGACACTGCTGGTATGTCATTAAAACTACCATCATCTACTTTAACAAACAGGAGTTGTGTAGGACGGTTGATTTGGGAAAATTGTCGAAATGGTATCAGGGGTTAGTATGGCAATTTTCATAACCACAAATTTAGGTTCGAAATGTTTAAGTTAACAAATACAACTGTTTTAACTTCGAAAATGATCCCGGTGAATATTTCTCATCCACTTCTCTTTCAAAGATTTGTCTTTAGGAAATTTAAAAGTTGAAGTATCTTCAGCAGTATTAAATTTACAGGCAGGTACACAGTAATGACAATAAACAGTCAATGCTTCTCACATTACGTATCTTCGGCATTTATAATTATTCACAGTGCACTTCACTACTTAAGGTACACTATTACAATATATAACAACTCGAAATCACTTGAAATATGCGACATTTGAACGAAATTCTCGCAGCAGACCCACTTAAATGTTGGTTGACCAAATGTAAACAATCCCCTACGATTTCCGCCATTTTCTACGATATCGATAGTGGCATTATGGTCTGATTTATTGTAGTCGGTCTTGCACACACTAATACAGCCATCACAATTAACACCGGTTATCAGACAGATTCTACACACACCCAAAGTACACGGGCCTACATGACCGCGTTGTCGCATCCCCTAAACTTAAGAACCAACCAACCTCAGAAAATACAGTACTATATGTATTGTTTGGTTGCGAATACAGCAGAGATTAAACGGCCCAAATACCCTTAACCAAAGGAAAAGTACGGTTCGTACTTTTATTTTTATTTTATTATTATTATTATTTATTTATTTATTTATTTATTAAATCGTTACAAATACACGCATTTAAAAAAAATCAGAATAACTGTACACATTTTATGAATTTCCTTACACTTCCTACTCATTGTTTAACCTGTAAATTTACAATTATTAAATTATATTGTTACAATATGATAAAGACAGGTCGAAATAGGATATCAAATTCATACAGAGCAGGAAGATATATCACATATGCCACTAAAAGGTACAACCTTGTGTGTGGCAAGCATATCATTGATTACTATTTCAAAAAATGGTATAATGGCTTAGCCGAATAACACATCCTATGTAAATGATGTATTCACTAAAAAATAATGAATAAGAAGGAAAATTGAATTTGTGTTTGTATAAACTTGTAGGCTCAACTAATTATATTTTCAATTTTAATTTTGTTTTCTCTGAGAAAATGTTTTATATGCATCTTCAGGTTTGCATGATTTCCTTTAAATTCTTTTAATTTAATTGGGATAATGTTATATAATTTTGGTGAGAAATACAGAAAGTTACGTTTGGCTATACTTAACTTAGATTGATATAAAATAGAGTGATTCTCTGTAATACTTCTGGTTTCATGCCCGTGACTAACAAATTGAATTCTATTTCTATCTTTAAAAATGTATTTATATATTTCAAAAGCATACAATTGTTTAATGTTGAAGATCCATGGGGGCTTAGAGACTTAACAACATGGAAATGAAAATTAATGAATACACAGTGTACCTGATAAGACAGACCTCAGAATGAAGGCATAACGCTTTCTATAATGCAAATTAACTAGTCGACTGCAAAAACTGGCTACACTTTAAAGAAATGCGTAATGTCCTGTTGTTTTCCGCACCGCACTCTGGCTTTTGCTGCTGCATCACCAAGACGACGAAGGAATAGTAAGGCCATTACCGACGCGCCTTGTTGTTCAAAATACTGAAGGGTGGTTCCAACCGACTTTAGTCCTTCGCTATGTGATATTTTAGGAGTTTGTACTGTGGAGCCCTCAACGTCGTCCTCATCTATTTCCGGCATTTTAAAATTAAATCTAACAGCAGCAATACTTTCTTGTCTTGCTCGGTATCATTCTGGAACCACTGTTGGACGTCATTTTCATTGGCTTCTGCACATCCAGGAACTCTTTTCAGGAGGCCGAGTAAGTGTTTTCGCCCTGCCAGGGTGTGGCCGAGTTTCCGCGACTCAACTGTATGAAAATGAAAATCCACAGCCTGCTTCCAGTATCTGACCGGGTCAGGAATGGAATGAAGCCCCCATCTAGCGGCGAGGATATGAACTGTGCCGGCTGCCGAGGCCTGACGCACTCCTCTGGGGCAATGATTAAATGAATGACAAATGAAATGAAAAGATAGTGGAGTGTGTTGCTGGAATGAAATTTTGACAGGGAAAACCGGAGTACCCGGAGAAAAACCTGTTTGCCTCCGTTTTGTCCAGCACAGATCTCACATGGAGTGACCGGGATTTGAACCACGGATCCAGCCGTGAGAGGCCAGCGTGCTGCCGCCTAAGCCACGGAGGCCGGTATCTAGTGATGACTGTAGTAGTGTGTGTAACTCTTTTAGGGACGAGGTTAGCGGCTTCGGTGGCGTAGTTGGTAGCATGCTGAGCTTCTATGCCCAAGATCACGGGTTCAAACCCGGCCGAGGTCGTGGAATTTTTTAAGAGCGTTAAAATCCCTCAGTATGCTTTCCTTTGGAGGGGAAGTAAAGCCGGTGGTCCCATGTCATAGATTTATGGCATGTTAAAGAACCTTCCACTAATTACACCTGTGTGAAGCTAAATTAGGTTAAACATTTGACAAACGCTCTTAGGTTCCTACGTTCGTCGCCAGGAGCCGACTGCGGTGGCATCTGGTAACCAAGTTCTGAACTAGTAGTCGTTGACGGTGGCGTTTGGTGGCAAAAGTAGGAACTACTTGAAAATATTCAATGTCAGCAGTCCTTACTTGAATTGAAAACAGAATCACACACTAATACAGTAATCACAATTAACACCGGTTATCAGACACATTCTACACACACCCAAAGTACATGGGGCTACATGACCGCGTTGTGGCAGCCCCTATGCTAAGGAACCAACCAACCAACCAACCAACCAACCAACCAACCAACCAACCAGGGACGAGGATAAGGTACAGTAGGTGCCCCGGGACTTGAGTAAGGCGCTATCTGGGGGAAAAGCTACACTCAGGATAATCGCTGTCAGCGACGTGATTCGTACCTGCGATATCCAAACTGCTTCAGCTGCCCCTGCGACCGTGGTGCACGGCAAATGAACAGCAGCAACACATAATAACGGTTGCAGAATGCTTTTACTTGATCTTCTCTTCTTTTCTTCTTCTTAGTCGTTTACCCTCCAGGTTGGTGGAACCCACGGACTCAGCGAGGGAACTCACCACTACCGCCTCTACGGGCAGTGTCCTAGAGCTGGGAACATCTAATCGGAGTGGATACAACTGGTGAGGTGTGATTGGCACCTCTCCCAGGCGGCCTCACCTGCAAAGCGAACAGGGGCCTCATGAGGGAAGGTAATGGATGGTCAGGATGGATAGGCAAGGCAGAGGGAAGCAGGCGGCCGTGGCCTTGAAGAAAGTACCATCGCGGTATTTGCCCGAAGACGAAGTGGGAAACCACGGAAAACCATTTCGAGGATAGCTGAGGTGGGAATCGAACCCCCTCTACTCATTTGGAACACCCGAGGCTGAGTAGACCACGTTCCAGTCCTCAGACCACGTTTTTTTTAAATTTCGTGGCAGTACGGGGAATCGAACCCAGGACCTCTTGGGCGGCAGTTAACTATGCTGACCGCTACGCTACGGAGGCGACGCTTTTACTTGATACTGTTTTTAATCGGTTCTGCCCTGGCCTGGAGCATTTGTTTTGCTGTGTCTTGTCTCAAAGTTCAAAAGTTGACTTAGATGTGAAAGTTCCGGCGGACGTCCGTCAAATGGTAAATTTATTTTCCAAGAGTAGTGGAGTAGTGGTGCTTCTACTTCACTCCAGAACCCTCCTCTTACCACTACTAAGCCTCAGCCATGTTAAATATCTCTCGAACGCATGGTTCGATTTTGACAAATGAGGTGTCGTTGGACTCGGGATGACGGGGGCTTTGCTATGGACCACTCATTATATTTTAGAGAAAAAAAAAAGAATTTTTGTTTTGGAAAATAGGCGATAGTTTGAAAACCAAACATGGTAGAACGATGTGCTATGGCTCAAACGAATGGTCTTTATGACCTTTATTTTCTATAATAAAATTGTTTTACTTTTTATGTTTTTTTGAAAACACTCGAATTTTGAAAATCCTATATTTTGGAAACTAGAAATTATACAAAAAAGTTTGTTTGACGTAAATCAATAGTCCCTACTCCCTCTACCCCCAAAATAAATTTCAAGTCTCTAGGATGAAAATCTGTAGTAGTGGGGTTAGGACAGCGCTGCGCCACTTCTTTTTGAACCCTCCTCGTATTTGCCCCGAAGCTGATATCTCGCTAACCAATGGTCGGATTTGAACATACAGGGTGTCCTAGCACTCGTAGTCATGCCCCCTACTTTCATATAGGCTCTTTATTTAATTAAACGACCAAAACAAAAAGGTCATGTGCTTTTAATATCTCACGAACCAATAACGCTAGAGGCGTGTTCGACAGGTCCAAGGATTCGGGGTGATGTCCTCTCTGCTATGGACCACTCGTTATAATTTTTAATAAAATTGGAAACTCGATTTTGGGGTAAACACGTGTTTTGTGTGATTTTGCCGATATCTCACGAACCAATCATGCTAGAGGCGTGTACGACGGGTCCAAGGACTCGGGCTGATGTCCTCTTTGCTATGGACCACTCGTTGTAATTTTAAAAAAAATTTGGAAACTCGATTTTGGGGTAAACACGTGTTTTTTGTGATTTTGCCGATATTTCACGAACCAATAACGCTAGAGACGTGTACGAGGTGTCCAAGGACTCGGGCTAACGCCCCGTTTCAAATGTGTTAGATTTTTTTTCCAAAAAAATAATTCACAAAGGGCCTAACGCCATACATGTTGAAAAAACTTTTTCTTTTTCTTTACTTGTTTATAATGTTCATGAAGCGTGGTGGTTGAGAGAGACGATACGGCTGGGTGTGTGTGTTTCAACGAACCTGTCGCTGACCACGGTGGCTGTGTTCAATAGAACAATCGATATTTCGACGGGTCGGTGTAAGACAGAGCGAGCATGCGTTTTCTGATATTTTACCTTTAACGTGTAAACGGTGATGAGAACTTGGTTCTATGTTGGTCGAAGCGAGTACAGAAAACAAACTTGCCGAGGAGCAGGAGGTGAATGGCATTTGAGGTTATCGGATGGCGTTGATCTGACTTGACAACAGGTGACGCTTGAAGGTGAAATAATCTGACCATCGTGGTGGCAGGGGAGTGTGAAATGCATGCACACACATGTGTGAAACCACATGTACGCTAAACCAGTGACATCTTGTCTTGCTTCGTACGTGACAAAATGCAAGTCCATGTGAAATTTGATCTTCCACAGGTGTTCGCTTGGGACGTTAGCTGTCCACGTGCGCGATAACTGTTAACAAAATACATCCTGTTTTGCTTCGTACGTGACAAAATGCAAGTTCATGTGAAATTTGATTCGCCGCAGGTGATCACTTTGGGCGTTAGCTGTCCACGTGACCGATAACAAAATGTTCAAAGCGTGGGAAAAAATGATTATACATGCAACGTAGCATATATAGAGACATGTCGTTATCATTTCCACTCTCACTTGGGTGGACTACCTTTGAACACACTGCGTTGCATGAAACCCCTGGTCTTGTTTAACAGTTTGGTGTTGGTGGAAAATACTTAACCTTGTTGTGGGGTAGGTATTTATTTATATATTTATTCATTTATACATTTATTGATTAATATATATATTTACAAGCAATTATTTATTGATTAGGTAATTAATGATTTTATTTACTTGTTTGCAGATAACCGGCATACCTTACATGTCTGAGGGAGAAGAAACCATTGCACATTTGAGCCCACTAGAAGGGAAGAGCAACAAGTCACTGCAAGTAATGGTGAGATGATTTTTTTAAACTAACTTGTTTCTTTTTTTGTTTTATGTTTTATTTTATGAAATGTATGTATTAACCTGAATTTAGGTATTTATAGCGGTTTATTTTATTTATTTTTAGAAACTTGGAAAGAATAGCCTTACCGCCGTAGCAGTCGCTGAAAAAAACCAGAAACGCACTAAAGCGAAACCACTGCCAAAGAGTGAACTGTTTAAAACTCAGGTAAGTCCAACTTAAAAATTCTATTCCATTTTACCACTACTGAAAACTCGTAGACAAAAAAAAATCATTACCTGTACATGACTGGGACAATGATTGCTTTCTTGATTAATGGCTATGTTGTTGTTGTTGACTGGGAAAAGTACAAGGCCATGTTGGATTTTCTAAAAATAAAAATAATAAATTTAATTTATGGGTGGTTCCCTATGGACTCAACGAATATCCACAGGTTTGAACATGATAATGTGAACAAAATGACATGACATTCATTTTTGTTTATATATTGGTTAAAGGGAGGGTGGGGGAA
This sequence comes from Meconema thalassinum, assembly GCA_946902985.2. Taxonomy (NCBI): domain Eukaryota; kingdom Metazoa; phylum Arthropoda; class Insecta; order Orthoptera; family Tettigoniidae; genus Meconema; species Meconema thalassinum. The sequence continues at coordinate 22,082,953 of OX336392.1, forward strand.
TGTAAATGACTGTAGCTTTATAAAAAAGAAAATAAGTACATGGGTTACTGTTAGTGCCAACATACAGTTTATTTTTAATGGTGTTTTGATATATTAATGTCAATTAACGTTAACGTTTTATTTACAAGTATTGATTGATTGATTGATTGATTGATTGAGTGATGGGTTATTTTGTTTGCTTTTAGGTGTCGTCATGTGCCATTAACGTAATGAACAGACAGTGAACAAACATGCATTATGCTTTAAAGTACTCTGTGCTCTTGTGCAATGTTAATAACTTACAATAAGAAAAAGTTTTATTATAACACATGGCGTTAGTACCTAATACAACAAGTGAGCAAGTTGGTTTACCACGTGGGTTAAATTTAAAATCAGAACATGATCGATGGTTAACATTTGAATCCTGGCCTGTAGGCTTTTTGTCGACGCATGAACTTGCAAAAGCCGTTTTTTTTTACTTGAACCGAGAAGATGTGGTGCGCTGTGTGTTTTGTCGTATTGAACTTTCACACTGGGAAGAAGGGGATGATCCCTTTAGAGACCATTTGCGATGGTCTCCACACTGTCCTTACATGCTTGGAAAGCAAGTGGATAACCTACCCGTGGATTCATTTTACCAAACCACAAGGCCGTTGGCCGCTACTTACGTTGCTGAATCACAAATAAATAATAATAATAATAATGATGTATTACCAGCCAACGGTAGTGTCGATATATGTGGTCCATATGCCATAGACAGTGTTGAATTGGCGTGTGCTTTTGAAAAATTGGGAGTTTGCAAGACTAAAGCACTAGCACACTCAGAGTACAGCTCTGTTGAAAAACGTTTCGAATCTTATAAAAATGTTTGGCCATTAATATTAAAACACCTTACCAAACAGCTAAGTGAAGCTGGATTTTTTATACTGGTGAAGGGGATAAAACAATATGTTTTTATTGTGGATTTGCTTTAAAGGATTGGCAAATGACTGATGACCCTTTTGTGCAACACGCTCGTTGGTTACCAAACTGTAAATACATGGTGTTGCTTAAAGGTCAGGAATTTGTGAACACTATTCGTAAAGAAAAAGTGATTGCAGCACAAGACATAAAAGTGCCTTTAGAGTTAGAGCACGCGGAGCAAATACATAAGGCTGAAAGAAAAGACTTGTCTCACGAACAGATACAAAAGTGTGACCAACAATTATGTAAAATTTGTTATCAAGAAGAACTAGGTGTTGTATTTTTACCCTGTGGACACATGAGAGCCTGTGTCAAGTGTGCATTAGAACTTAACACTTGTGCTATATGCAGAAAAGTAGTATCCGCTACAGTTAGGGCATTTCTTGCATAACTAGTATAATTTATTCGCCATGCATAGTGCAAAATCCCTAATTGTACAATATTATTAAAGCTGTTTTAGAGTGTAATAGATATGCTTTTGTTTTGTTTATAGACTACTACAATGAATGTTTTGAATGCTGTGGGACAATCATGTGGCTTAGAGACAAAGAAGCTCAGCGAATTGCCAACGCATATTCCATTCCGCATTATCAAGATTCGGAAATTGAAACCAGCATATGGTGATCGTGTACTTTGTGTATGTGAAAACTTTGAGACATTTCTGCCTATACGGTTTAATGATATGTCGGAAAGTGTTTTTGATGAAGTCAATAATGCTGTGCAACCTGTACACTTAATTTATGAAGGTTTTAAAAACAATAGGTGCATGGTTCGTTTTAATTAAATAAATTAAAAAAATGTGAAATAATGATGGAAAATATAAGTAATGACAATATACTGAAAAAGAAAGAAAATATGTGTATAGAATAGTAATCTTTTAGTGTTTAGTGTTGTCTTTAAAAATATTATGATGAAACAAAAAAAACAAGAAATGTATATAAAGTTTGTAAATAAATGCAAAATCATGTTACAATGTTGTTTTATTTTGTACAAAGTTAGTATATTTAACATTGCAGAGTATACATGATTATGACAATAAATGCACACTGAATACAAGCCTTTCTCACTTTACAATAGTCTGTTATAGTTTTAAACACAAGGCTTGTTGTAGATTATTTTATAGCAATGTCCATTCAACGTTGTTATCGAAAAGTGGGAAGCCGCAATGGTTGTATAGGCATAAAAACCTTATTGTTATTACTATTTAGTCACTTTGATCCCCTTGCATATCAAGAGCACATGACCTAGTTGTTCCACTCTTTAAATCGACAACAACAACACTACCTCTTGCATAGTTTGTGATGTTGATGGCTCTTGCGACGTGGAAGATGGATTAAAAATAACTTTTAGAACTGGGGTTAAACGTTGCTCATTAAACAATGCACTATTTTGAGTAGCAATATGGTTTTCTTGATTTTTTGTCGACGGCAACTGTGTTTCATGCAGCACACTACATTGATGATCACTGACACTTAAAACCTCACTATTTTTACTTTTTAGGTCACCACGACAATGTTTGGAACGTTGCTTTGAACAACGCCAAATAACAGTTCCATTTTTATTGGTTCGTTTCACAATATATGAATATCCTTTATAGTATGCGCAAGGCTTACCATACCTAGTCACTGATACTTCCATATCAACTGTCAAGCATAGACTAAGCTCTAGTAAAGTCAACTTGGTAATAAGAATACTAGTGTAGTGTGAGAGCAAATATGGATCCAAAGAGTTCAGGTAAAAGTGAAAGCAAATAAGCAAATATAAGAAACATGAGTGGGGGGTAAAAGTGGTCGCAAAGTGGCAGACCCATTACACAATAATTTCAGCACGACGAAGCTCTTGTTCAATTTCTTTGATTTCCCAATCGTGACCGATATGCCCAGCTTGTCGTAAAGCATGCAATTGTCGAAGCCGTTGAATTAGCTTACTGGGTTTGTTCCAGTATACAAATTTAACAAATGATTTTTTAGGTGTAAACAAAGCATTACCATTATCATGATCATTATCATCATCATCATCATCATCATGATCACCATTATCATCATGACCATCATCACTATTACTATATAGTCCTTTTTGATCCTCTTGCAATACCACTTTATTTATAGTCTGAGTTGATTTTGATAGTGTTGAAGGTTTCTTGGACGTTGACAACTGTCCTAACATGACGTTTTGAGGACATGATAAATCCTTTTGAACAAACACTGCACTATCTTTAGCCGCAATATCGTTTTCTTGAACTTGCTTTTTAGCATTTTGATAATTGTTTGTAAACAGTAAGCGTGGTTCGTTTCGAGCACTACATTGATGAACACTCACACTTAAAACCTTTCCATTTTTACTTTTCAGATTGCCTCGACATGTTGTTGACCTCTCTTTTGAGCATCGCCAGAATATTATTCCATTCACATTCTGGCGATTATAGTTATAGGAGTAGCCTTGATAGAGTGCACGTAGCCTACCTTTGTTGGTTGTAATAAGTTCCATAGTAGTAACTGACCTGTCAGTACGATGTTCACACTACAAAGGTTACAACTGTTTTGCTGATGGAGTGACCTACCATAAGCTTATATATTGGCTTATGTGTTGGCTTTTTGTGTTGGCTTTTGTGTTGGCTTTTGTGTTGGCTTATGTGTTGGCTTTTTGTGTTGGCTTTTTGTGTTGGCTTTTCGTTTTGGCTTTTCGTGTTGGCTTTTTGTGTTGGCTTTTCGTGTTGGCATTTCGTGTTGGCTTTTGTGTTGGCTTTTCGTGTTGGCTTTTTGTGTTGGCTTTTCGTGTTGGCATTTCGTGTTGGCTTTTCGTGTTGGCTTTTTTGTATTGGCCTTTCGTGTTGGCTTTTTGTATTGGCTTTTCGTGTTGGCTTTTTGTGTTGGCTTTAGTATTGGCTTTTGTATTGGCTTATTTGACAAGTTATTTGTGTCAATGTATTTAGTGGATTTTTTTCTTGGTGTTGGAAAGTAGTTGAAAGAGAGGGAATATTTAAAGACTTAACCTCAGCTCACTAACCTAACCTAACCTTTCAACTCTCAGATGTTAATTAAATTCTGTGCATAGTCGAGTTGGAACCCAAGACCTCAGGGGTAAAAAAAAACAATTATTTTTGACGACTTATTTTGGTAACTTATTTTAATGGCTAACCTAACTTTACCTAACCTAACCTAATCTCAGCTCACTTTGGATATTACTAGTAAGTGTTCATATCCTCTGCTAGGTAGCATGCTAGTAGTACAGGTAGTGCTCATATTTACCGCTAGGTAGCGGAAATATACTTTGCATGTTGCATGTGACACTTGTGAAGTTTAACCACATGCAAGACGTGCTTGTATAAGTTCTCTATTTAAACTCAATATACAATTAACCACTAAATGTTCAGAACTAACATGTATAGCCATGTTTAGGGTATATAGGAGACCCTTAGCAAGAAAGGCTGTCTAACCCACGAGTGTACAGCCTTGTCATACGCAGTAAGCACCTGTTGGCAGAAAACAACAACAACAACAACAATTTGAGAAAGCCAACAACATATCCATTAATGTATTTAAAGGAAACAGTTTTTTGTTGGCTTTCTCAAATTGTTGTTGTTGTTGTTGTTGTTTTCTGCCAACAGGTGCTTACTGCGTATGACAAGGCTGTACACTCGTGGGTTAGACAGCCTTTCTTGCTAAGGGTCTCCTATATACCCTAAACATGGCTATACATGTTAGTTCTGAACATTTAGTGGTTAATTGTATATTGAGTTTAAATAGAGAACTTATACAAGCACGTCTTGCATGTGGTTAAACTTCACAAGTGTCACATGCAACATGCAAAGTATGTTTCCGCTACCTAGCGGTAAATATGAGCACTACCTGTACTACTAGCATGCTACCTAGCAGAGGATATGAACACTTACTAGTAATATCCAAAGTGAGCTGAGGTTAGGTTAGGTTAGGTAAAGTTAGGTTAGCCATTAAAATAAGTTACCAAAATAAGTCGTCAAAAATAATTGTTTTTTTTACCCCTGAGGTCTTGGGTTCCAACTCGACTATGCACAGAATTTAATTAACATCTGAGAGTTGAAAGGTTAGGTTAGGTTAGTGAGCTGAGGTTAAGTCTTTAAATATTCCCTCTCTTTCAACTACTTTCCAACACCAAGAAAATCTCCACTAAATACATTGACACAAATAACTTGTCAAATAAGCCAATACAAAAGCCAATACTAAAGCCAACACAAAAAGCCAACACGAAAAGCCAATACAAAAAGCTAACACGAAAGGCCAATACCAAAAAAGCCAACACGAAAAGCCAACACGAAATGCCAACACGAAAAGCCAACACAAAAAGCCAACACGAAAAGCCAACACAAAAGCCAACACGAAATGCCAACACGAAAAGCCAACACAAAAAGCCAACACGAAAAGCCAACATGAAAAGCCAACACAAAAAGCCAACACAAAAAGCCAACACATAAGCCAACACAAAAGCCAACACGAAAAGCCAACACAAAAAGCCAACACATAAGCCAATATATAAGCTTATGGTAGGTCACTCCATCAGCAAAACAGTTGTAACCTTTGTAGTGTGAACATCGTACTGACAGGTCAGTTACTACTATGGAACTTATTACAACCAACAAAGGTAGGCTACGTGCACTCTATCAAGGCTACTCCTATAACTATAATCGCCAGAATGTGAATGGAATAATATTCTGGCGATGCTCAAAAGAGAGGTCAACAACATGTCGAGGCAATCTGAAAAGTAAAAATGGAAAGGTTTTAAGTGTGAGTGTTCATCAATGTAGTGCTCGAAACGAACCACGCTTACTGTTTACAAACAATTATCAAAATGCTAAAAAGCAAGTTCAAGAAAACGATATTGCGGCTAAAGATAGTGCAGTGTTTGTTCAAAAGGACTTATCATGTCCTCAAAACGTCATGTTAGGACAGTTGTCAACGTCCAAGAAACCTTCAACACTATCAAAATCAACTCTGACTATAAATAAAGTGGTATTGCAAGAGGATCAAAAAGGACTATATAGTAACAGTGATGATGGTCATGATGATAATGGTGATCATGATGATGATAATGATGATGGTGATGATGATGATAATGATCATGATAATGGTAATGCTTTGTTTACACCTAAGAATCATTTGTTAAATTTGTATACTGGAACAAACCCAGTAAGCTAATTCAACGGCTTCGACAATTGCATGCTTTACGACAAGCTGGGCATATCGGTCACGATTGGGAAATCAAAGAAATTGAACAAGAGCTTCGTCGTGCTGAAATTATTGTGTAATGGGTCTGCCACTTTGCGACCACTTTTACCCCCCACTCATGTTTCTTATATTTGCTTATTTGCTTTCACTTTTACCTGAACTCTTTGGATCCATATTTGCTCTCACACTAAACTAGTATTCTTATTACCAAGTTGACTTTACTAGAGCTTAGTCTATGCTTGACAGTTGATATGGAAGTATCAGTGACTAGGTATGGTAAGCCTTACGCATACTATAAAGGATATTCATATATTGTGAAACGAACCAATAAAAATGGAACTGTTATTTGGCGTTGTTCAAAGCAACGTTCCAAACATTGTCGTGGTGACCTAAAAAGTAAAAATAGTGAGGTTTTAGGTGTCAGTGATCATCAATGTAGTGTGCTGCATGAAACACAGTTGCCGTCGACAAAAAATCAAGAAAACCATATTGCTACTCAAAATAGTGCATTGTTTAATGAGCAACGTTTAACCCCAGTTCTAAAAGTTATTTTTAATCCATCTTCCACGTCGCAAGAGCCATCAACATCACAAACTATGCAAGAGGTAGTGTTGTTGTTGTCGTTTTAAAGAGTGGAACAACTAGGTCATGTGCTCTTGATATGCAAGGGGATCAAAGTGACTAAATAGTAATAACAATAAGGTTTTTATGCCTATACAACCATTGCGGCTTCCCACTTTTCGAAAACAACGTTGAATGGACATTGATATAAAATAATCTACAACAAGCCTTGTGTTTAAAACTATAACAGACTATTGTAAAGTGAGAAAGGCTTGTATTCAGTGTGCATTTATTGTCATAATCATGTATACTCTGCAATGTTAAATATACTAACTTTGTATAAAATAAAACAACATTGTAACATGATTTTGCATTTATTTACAAACTTTATTTACATTTCTTGTTTTTTTTGTTTCATCATAATATTTTAAAGCCAACACTAAACACTAAAACATTACTATTCTATACACATATTTTCTTTCTTTTTCAGTATATTGTCATTACTTATATTTTCCATTATTATTTCACATTTTTTTAAATTTATTTAATTAAAACGAACCATGCACCTATTGTTTTTAAAACCTTCATAAATTAAGTGTACAGGTTGCACAGCATTATTGACTTCATCAAAAACACTTTCCGACATATCATTAAACCGTATAGGCAGAAATGTCTCAAAGTTTTCACATACACAAAGTGCACGATCACCATATGCTGTTTTCAATTTCCGAATCTTGATAATGCGGAATGGAATATGCGTTGGCAATTCGCTGAGCTTCTTTGTCTCTAAGCCACATGATTGTCCCACAGCATTCAAAACATTCATTGTAGTAGTCTATAAACAAAACAAAAGCATATCTATTACACTCTAAAACAGCTTTAATAATATTGTGCAATTAGGGATTTTGCACTATGCATGGCGAATAAATTATACTAGTTATGCAAGAAATGCCCTAACTGTAGCGGATACTACTTTTCTGCATATAGCACAAGTGTTAAGTTCTAATGCACACTTGACACAGGCTATCATGTGTCCACAGGGTAAAAATACAACACCTAGTTCATCTTGATAACAAATTTTACATAATTGTTGGTCACACTTTTGTATCTGTTCGTGAGACAAGTCTTTTCTTTCAGCCTTATGTATTTGCTCCGCGTGCTCTAACTCTAAAGGCACTTTTATGTCTTGTGCTGCAATCACTTTTTCTTTACGAATAGTGTTCACAAATTCCTGACCTTTAAGTAACACCATGTATTTACAGTTTGGTAACCAACGAGCGTGTTGCACAAAAGGGTCATCAGTCATTTGCCAATCCTTTAAAGTAAATCCACAATAAAAACATATTGTTTTATCCCCTTCACCAATATAAAAAAATCCAGCTTCACTTAGCTGTTTGGTAAGGTGTTTTAATATTAATGGCCAAACATTTTTATAAGATTCGAAACGTTTTTCAACAGAGCTGTACTCTGAGTGTGCTAGTGCTTTAGTCTTGCAAACTCCCAATTTTTCAAAAGCACACGCCAATTCAACACTGTCTATGGCATATGGACCACATATATCGACACTACCGTTGGCTGGTAATACATCATTATTATTATTATTTATTTGTGATTCAGCAACGTAAGTAGCGGCCAACGGCCTTGTGGTTCGGTAAAATGAATGCACGGGTAGGTTACCCACTTGCTTTCCAAGCATGTAAGGACAGTGAGGAGACCATCGCAAATGGTCTCTAAAGGGATCATCCCCTTCTTCCCAGTGTGAAAGTTCAATACGACAAAACACACAGCGCACCACATCTTCTCGGTTCAAGTAAAAAAAAAAACGGCTTTTGCAAGTTCATGCGTCGACAAAACGCCTACAGGCCAGGATTCAAATGTTAACCATCGATCATGTTCTGATTTTAAATTTAACCCACGTGGTAAACCAACTTGCTCACTTGTTGTATTTGGTACTAACGCCATGTGTTACAATAAAGCTTTTTCTTATTGTAAGTTATTAACATTGCACAAGAGCACAGAGTACTTTAAAGCATAATGCATGTTTGTTCACTGTCTGTTCATTACGTTAATGGCACATGACGACACCTAAAAGCAAACAAAATAACCCATCACTCAATCAATCAATCAATCAATCAATCAATACTTGTAAATAAAACGTTAACGTTAATTGACATTAATATATCAAAACACCATTAAAAATAAACTGTATGTTGGCACTAACAGTAACCCATGTACTTATTTTCTTTTTTATAAAGCTACAGTCATTTACATTCCCCCACCCTCCCTTTAACCAATATATAAACAAAAATGAATGTCATGTCATTTTGTTCACATTATCATGTTCAAACCTGTGGATATTCGTTGAGTCCATAGGGAACCACCCATAAATTAAATTTATTATTTTTATTTTTAGAAAATCCAACATGGCCTTGTACTTTTCCCAGTCAACAACAACAACATAGCCATTAATCAAGAAAGCAATCATTGTCCCAGTCATGTACAGGTAATGAATTTTTTTTGTCTACGAGTTTTCAGTAGTGGTAAAATGGAATAGCATTTTTAAGTTGGACTTACCTGAGTTTTAAACAGTTCACTCTTTGGCAGTGGTTTCGCTTTAGTGCGTTTCTGTTTTTTTCCAGCGACTGCTACGGCGGTAAGGCTATTCTTTCCAAGTTTCTAAAAATAAATAAAATAAACCGCTATAAATACCTAAATTCAGGTTAATACATACATTTCATAAAATAAAACATAAAACAAAAAAATGAAACAAGTTAGTTTAAAAAAATCATCTCACCATTACTTGCAGTGACTTGTTACTCTTCCCTTCTAGTGGGCTCAAAAGTGCAATGGTTTCTTCTCCCTCAGACATGTAAGGTATGCCGGTTATCTGCAAACAAATAAATAAAATCATTAATTACCTAATCAATAAATAATTGCTTGTAAATATATATATTAATCAATAAATGTATAAATGAATAAATATATAAATAAATACCTACCCCACAACAAGGTTAAGTATTTTCCACCAACACCAAAACTGTTAAACAAGACCAGGGGTTTCATGCAACGCAGTGTGTTCAAAGGTAGTCCACCCAAGTGAGAGTGGAAATGATAACGACATGTCTCTATATATGCTACGTTGCATGTATAATCATATTTTCCCACGCTTTGAACATTTTGTTATCGGTCACGTGGACAGCTAACGTCCAAAGTGAACACCTGCGGCGAATCAAATTTCACATGAACTTGCAGTTTGTCACGTACGAAGCAAAACAGGATGTAACTTGTTAACAGTTATCGCGCACGTGGACAGCTAACGTCCCAAGCGAACACCTGTGGAAGATCAAATTTCACATGGACTTGCATTTTGTCACGTACGAAGCAAGACAAGATGTCACTGGTTTAGCGTACATGTGGTTTCACACATGTGTGTGCATGCATTTCACACTCCCCTGCCACCACGATGGTCAGATTATTTCACCTTCAAGCGTCACCTGTTGTCAAGTCAGATCAACGCCATCCGATAACCTCAAATGCCATTCACCTCCTGCTCCTCGGCAAGTTTGTTTTCTGTACTCGCTTCGACCAACATAGAACCAAGTTCTCATCACCGTTTACACGTTAAAGGTAAAATATCAGAAAACGCATGCTCGCTCTGTCTAACACCGACCCGTCGAAATATCGATTGTTCTATTGAACACAGCCACCGTGGTCAGCGACAGGTTCGTTGAAACACACACACCCAGCCGTATCGTCTCTCTCAACCACCACGCTTCATGAACATTATAAACAAGTAAAGAAAAAGAAAAATTTTTTTCAACATGTATGGCGTTAGGCCCTTTGTGAATTTTTTTTTTGAAAAAAAAATCTAACACATTTGAAAGGGGGCGTTAGCCCGAGTCCTTGGACACCTAGTACACGTCTCTAGCGTTATTGGTTCGTGAAATATCGGCAAAAATCACAAAAAAAACACGTTTTTACTCCAAAATCGAGTTTCCAATTTTTTTTTAAAATTACAACGAGTGGTCCATAGCAAAGAGGACATCAGCCCGAGTCCTTGGACCCGTCGTACACGCCTCTAGCATGATTGGTTCGTGAGATATTAAAAGCACATGACCTTTTAGTTTTGGTCGTTTAATTAAATAAAGAGCCTATAGGAAAATAGGGGGCATCACTACGAATGCTAGGACACCCTGTAAGTTCAAATCCGACCATTGGTTAGCGAGATATCAGCTTCGGGGCAAATACGAAGAGGGTTCAAAAAGAAGTGGCGCAGCGCTGTCCTAACCCCACTACTACAGGTTTTCATCCTAGAGACTTGAAATTTATTTTGGGGGTAGAGGGGTTAGGGACCATTAATTTACGTCAAACAAACTTTTTTGTATAATTTCTAGTTTCCAAAATATAGGATTTTCAAAATTCGAGTGTTTTCAAAAAAAAACATAAAAAGTAAAACAATTTTATTATAGAAAATAAAGGTTATAAAGAACATTCGTTTGAGCCATAGCACATCGTTCTACCATGTTTGGGTTTCAAGCTATCGCCTATTTTCGAAAACAAAAAAAATCATTTATTTTCTCTAAAATATAATGAGTAGTCCATAGCAAAGCCCCCGTCATCCCGAGTCCAACGACACCTCATTTGTCAAAATCGAACCATGCGTTCGAGAGATATTTAACATGGCTGAGGCTTAGTAGTGGTAAGAGGAGGGTTCTGGAGTGAAGTAGAAGCACCACTACTCCACTACTTCCAAGCCGTCTGCGGAAAGAAGTGTGAAGCAACATTCTGGCGATAAGTTTATGGACATGGGTTGTGCTGGTTCCTACTTTGAGAAATTTAACCTCATAAAATCCGAACGGTGTATGTAAGGGTTCTCAAGCTCAAATCCATGAGGCCGGGCCAAAGTCACCATAGGAAAATGAGTGGGTTTGAAGCCCACTGTCAGTCCGCCTTAAAATAGTTTTCCGTGGTTTCCTAATTCCCAGGTAAATGTCGGGGCGGTACCTTCAAATAGGCTACGGACGTTTCGCACCTACTCCTTGTCCAGTTTCAATCATCTTTTGTCATTTCATCTGCCTTCTGTGGTCTCAGGGTACGTATTGAAACCCCCGTCCTTAAGTCATGGGTTCAATTCCCACCCCAGGCATCGTAGAAGTGGTTTTATGTTGTTTAAAGATAGCTTTGAAGCCATTCTTCTGTGCTGCCTTATTGGCAATATCAATTAAAGTTGTTTCCCATTTCTGCTCGAGCAATGCTGGGATGGGTTTAACTTAAGGTCACGGCTGTCTCTTTCCCAATCCCAATCTCAGTTACACACAATAACACAGATAACAGATACGCTCCTGCATACCTTCTTCTCAGGTCCCAGATACCATGTAGATTCGACCTACCACGCAAGACCTGGACTGCCCTGAATAGAATCAGAACAGGACTTGGTCAGTGCAGAGACGCTCTTCACAAGTGGAAAAAGCTACCTCAGACTGTGAATGCGGAGCTCCACACCAGCCTATTCATCACATTGTCAGAGAATGCAAGATTCCAGCCTATCACGGTGATGAAGAGGATTTCATGTTGGTAACTCCATATGCTGTACGCTGGATTGAAAATCTGGATATTCAGTTGTGAAGCACAACTTACTTTGTTTCTCTTCTGTTGTAACGTGTTTTTCGAGGGTATTTTACGCCACTGACATAAGTCAGTAGGAAGCCATTCTATATTTATTTACGCGGCAAATTGTTCAGCCAAGAGAAGTTTTCATGTAACTTATTATTATTATTGATACGTGCAAGTGCACGTCTCTTCGTTTTCAATCATGTATATTCCGGTGCATCATACTTCATGACATTTGAACCGACCGCCTGTTGTCGTGGTTCCGTTGGTCAACGCGAGATGGCTCCTGCTCTCGGACTTCGGCTTCCTCCAAGTAGTTCCTGCTTATTCACCAATAGAGTGCGTTGGTGTTTCCTTTAAAACTCTACCAATTCGTGACATAAGTGAAAAACAATTATGATTCTACGTCATAAAACAAAGAACGGTGTGTATTCATGATACCGCCAAATTATGAACTTATTTATGACATTGTTGTATTGAGGTGTCACTCCGTGATTGGACAATATTATTCACATGTATACAGTTCGAAAATGACACGCAAAAATAATTCTCCGCCATTTTGGGAGTCGCTATTAGTGGTCGCGAAGAGAAAGAAGAAGGACTGCTCGTGAAAGGTGTCTCCGCTGATGGGGGGGGGGGGCGGTTGCCTCCCCCATCCTCTTCGAAATATAAATATATTCAAGAGAAGATATGAATGCCATTTCTACTTGGAAATTGCCTGTGGTCTTCAGGTCGTGAATTTCTTCGTTTAGACGTGTGAAATGTGATTGCATCTCGATGCGTACCTTCGCTTGTGACCTAAACGAAGCATGTGCTGGGCGGTCTTCTTCAGGGCAATCTAGTGCCATATTTTATTTTATTTAAAACATGTTAGTTTTTTTTTGGTTTTCATTGTGTCTCCACTGAGAAGGATGTAAGGTACGTTTTTTTTAAATTTAATTTATCTAATTATTTTATTTTGGGAGCTCCAAGTTTGGCCGTGTACGAATGTTGATCTTCTGCTGTGTTCTCGCTTGTAGGCCTAAAATTTCTTTTTCGTTTTAATAACGTTTCCTTATATATATTAAGTTTCTTATTTATTTTTTTGTTTACCTTCTGGAGACACATTTATTAGTTTATTTCACGTTTAAATTATTATTTATTTTCGTTTGCCAATCTTATGATTGATATTGTATTCAAATTAATTTATTCATGATCCGTGCCCTTTACACTTGTAATAGTTGTTAAATGTAATTGTTTTCCGCCGTACATTTCCTTACGCTGATGATAAAATTTATTTTATTAATTGTTTGCCGTAATTTCGATCTGGCATGTTTTTGTGTCGCCATGTCTGTTGTTTGCCGTGATGCATTATGGTCTCGTTGGCAGTCCATTGGCGCGGGTCTAAAAAGCAGACGTGTTGTGAATTAACTTAATCCTTTTTTTAATGTAATCTTGTTAGTGTTAATTTTGTGATTTTTGGTAAATGTCCTTGTGTTTTTCGCCGGCGTGCATATCATTTATTATTTATTTTCTATCCAATTTATTTTTTTTAAATTAAAATTTAATTTATTTTCTATCCTTATTTTTTGGGCATGGCCTCAACATCTGCATGTCGGATCGTTATTGCTTTTCCTTGCAATTTATCAAGCCCTTTCTCATTGTGTTGTACATGTAATTTCTATTTTAACCTTTGGGCTGTTTAATATTTTTTTATTTTTTTATTTTAAATTAAGTCTTTCTTCTTCTTGGCTTTGCAAGCAAGCATGTTAGGCGCTATCTGGCCTTCTTGGAAATTTGTGTTGGTTGATGCATGTTCAGTTTATGGTGAAGGTGTTATTTAAATTTTTAATATTAAACCTTATATATTTTTTCCTTTTTTAATTCTTTTGTTGTGGCATTATTTCACCGACGGAAGTTCCGTTGGTTTTTGGGGGGTGTTTGTACGATAGCCTGTGTGTGTTGTCCCATTCTCCTTCTTCCTTCCACCCCTTTTGGAGCTCTTCTGTCGGGACTTGTCTTCTGGAGGTGGTTTTGCTGCGGAAGTGACCCGGACCATCTGAATACAGGTAAGTTGGCCCATCCACGCTTCCCGTTCTCGTCTCATTCTGGTAAGCAAAGCGTTGGTTATCGAGTTACCAACGTGCTGCTGGCCAGTGCCGTTGAGGTGGGGTTGCATTTTGGTAGCAGATCCTGCTCATGTTCTCTTCCGTAACTATCCCCTCCCCAGTACCCACAGGCTGTTTTATGGACCCCTCTGATGCCGATGGGTCAGTTGTTGGTGTGATTTTGTCAGGAAAGTGCACGTAATGTTGTGTAAAGCTAATCCTTGTCGTTTGTTTTGTTTCATGGTTGCCTCTGAATGTACATGTGGAATGCTGTAAGTGTCCTGTTATAAGCGAGGTGTTTCCTGCTGTAGTTTTATCCTGTTTGTGTGCAACATCCCCACTGAAGATGAAGCCCGGTGAGTGTCTGACATGTGTTCTTGGCATGGGAATTGGGATTTCTTAATGTTCTGATAGCCTATATGCTGCGTGTGAAGGCATCCTGGAGCCCCGTCGGAAGCTGGTAGCCTGATGTTTTGTGCCTATTTTTGTAATTTAGCTCCCTGTTCTCGAGCCAAGCAGGTGGTGACGTATGCAGTTCTGGGCTACGTTGTGCATGATGTTTTTGTCGAAATTTCAGGTGTCGAGGCAGTGTTGGTGTTTAAGAAGACTGTTGTGTTCCTGTATGTTTCTTTGCATGATATTCTGTGGTGATATGCTGTTCCTCGTAAATTATTTATTATGGAACTGTCACGCCTACTGGTGTTATGGCAAAGTGTAGTCCGATTAAAAGGGCTAACCTATGGAAATCTGCCCGCCCTATGTCCCTAGTGTGGTGCCAAAAGGCACATTTAACATGCATGTCACTATTTTTTGGCTAGGAATTCTTCCCTAACTCTTTCAAGGTAAGTGTTTGTTTTGGGGTGTTTTTATCGCAGTGTGCGATTTGTAAATTTTGGTTCTTAAACTTACATTATACTGCAATCGTTCTGGGATAAGCGTATATGTTGTGCAAATCATGTCTGTATGCATGTGTTAACGTTGGATTTTGATTTAGATTTGTAGGGTGGGGTAATTTAGGGTTTGTTTTGTTTGCAAAAGTAAGGTTAGGATCGTATGTTTATTAGTTGCTTTCCTTGTAATTTTGAACTATAGCTAATATGTAGGAGTGTTTTACGTGGAGATATCTACTGTCTGGGGTTAGCTAGGTTAGAAGTATGGGATTCTTTCTTGGTTTGATCCCTGGGCAGGTTGTATATAGGACTTGCACGATCCGAACTGGCTTGGTATGGGACTGGTCTGTTCGATGAAATGCAAGTATGTGTAGTGTAATGTAATTGTAAGGGTATTGTGTTTTTAATTGTATTTGTTTGTGTTATGATATCTCTACGACTACATAACTTGCATATTTGAGTATTAATGGGAATTATTTTTGTGGGTGGTTAAAATTATGTATCGCTATTATTGGAGTATGCTGTGCGATGAATATGTTGTTGTGAATATGAGATCTCAGTTCGTGAACAGCCATAATGTAATGTGCTTTTCTGGTTAGTTAATTAATATAGGGTCTTCAAAATTTACTGAGGTTAAATTTCTGTTGGACATTATGGTCATCAGGTTCTGTAAGTCAGCTTGTTTTACTTTTAAAGCCTGTAATCTGTTGTTGCTGGAAATCAGGGTCACCTGTTGCCTTATGCTAACCGTAAATTACATAGGCCTTCTGTTTTAGTTCATGCTATGGCAATCTCGGTCATCAGCCTCGGTAGTTTGAGTAAAATTTTCTGCTTTTGATTAATAATCCTAAATTTTTCGGCTTTATCGTTTGGAATGGTGCGTAAGTGTTCTCTGTTAGCCTCGTCTTTCGACAAGAGCGGCTTGTTTCTCATCTAACCGTATTTTCGGGGCATGTTAGGCATCCTTTAGTTGTACGTGTTCGTGTCTTTAACCTGAACGAGGAAACCTCATTGTACCTCGTGTACTGTTGAACTTAGTTCCTTTTATGTTGGATTTTTCTCACCCAGGCGGATGTCGGCTGTATTCTCATCGGGTGTCGAACCTCAATTTCGTTCCTTGTGTGAGTGTATTGGTGTTTGATTTTCTGCGCTGCCATTTTCTTCTTCGTTCTTATCGTTACTGTATCTGCGTTTGAATTCCTCAGTGTCCCCATGCCAAGTAATGCGTGCGGTCACGAACCAACTATGTAGAGGCATACATGTCAGATTAATTAATTTTCTTTTTCAAAACCTTAAGGCCAGCCAACAAAATTTCTAGAGTGCATCTATCACACATTAAGCGAGGTGGAGAGGTGTCTAATGAGGAAATGCTACCGTAAATTTTGTAAAACAAATTTTGTATAATGTAGAGTGTCCCTAAAATTCATTGAAGCCTTCTGGTATCTGTTCCTTGTGGAATTTTGAATTTAATTGGGTTTGCAAACTCTGATGGGATACAAAATGTAAATGTTGGGAAGTTCCCATTGTAATGGTAAATTGTAAAAGTGTACCTAATTTTGATGTTTCATAGGAGTTGCTAATATGTAAGTTGGGCTCGGTGGGAGACCTAACTCATGGTAACCTTATATTCCTGTTCCCTTTGGGAATTTTAGTGGTCATTCCTCTACCGAAGTTCCTTCGAAATGTATAGTCATCCTACTCATGTAATCTTGTAATGTACTTCGAATCTGTAAAAAGGTAAACTTGTTAATGAAATTTTGTAAGCACGGATCTAGGGCATTGTCAAAAAATTTTTTTTTCATTTAAATCCAACTTTGTTTCTCTTTTGTTAAAATGTAGTAAGAAATTGTAATTTTGTAAACTTTTATTTTTGAAATTAGATTAACTTTTATTTTTGTAAATGGCTGCCCACGCGTCGAATCTTATCTTGCACATTGCTTCCACCTACTGCGTCTAAAACGACCTACATTGGACTTGTTGAAAATGTATCTAACGTGTCTCGGACTCTGAAAGCACTGCTGGTGCTGGTGTACTGCGTTTCTGAGGATTTTTGGACACAGTGATGCTGTTGACTAAGTGGTTTGCGAGGTGATCAATTATCCCATCACTGATAATCTGACCCTGCATTCTTCCTAACCAAAATGATGCGGTTTCATCCATCAATTGGAGTTAACAGGTGAACATTTTCTTCAGCAAACTTGCTTGGTGAATCGACTAGTTTAGGAGTACTGTCTATGCCTAGGCATATTCGTGAACGGTGTTCACGCTTAAGGGAGGGAGACTGATACGTGCAAGTGCACGTCTCTTCGTTTTCAATCATGTATATTCCGGTGCATCATACTTCATGACATTTGAACCGACCGCCTGTTGTCGTGGTTCCGTTGGTCAACGCGAGATGGCTCCTGCTCTAGGACTTCGGCTTCCTCCAAGTAGTTCCTGCTTATTCACCAATAGAGTACGTTGGTGTTTCCTTTAAAACTCTACCAATTCGTGACATAAGTGAAAAACAATTATGATTCTACGTCATAAAACAAAGAACGGTGTGTATTCATGATACCGCCAAATTATGAACTTATTTATGACATTGTTGTATTGAGGTGTCACTCCGTGATTGGACAATATTATTCACATGTATACAGTTCGAAAATGACACGCAAAAATAATTCTCCGCCATTTTGGGAGTCGCTATTAGTGGTCGCGAAGAGAAAGAAGAAGGACTGCTCGTGAAAGGTGTCTCCGCTGATGGGGGGGGGGGCGGTTGCCTCCCCCATCCTCTTCGAAATATAAATATATTCAAGAGAAGATATGAATGCCATTTCTACTTGGAAATTGCCTGTGGTCTTCAGGTCGTGAATTTCTTCGTTTAGACGTGTGAAATGTGATTGCATCTCGATGCGTACCTTCGCTTGTGACCTAAACGAAGCATGTGCTGGGCGGTCTTCTTCAGGGCAATCTAGTGCCATATTTTATTTTATTTAAAACATGTTAGTTTTTTTTTGGTTTTCATTGTGTCTCCACTGAGAAGGATGTAAGGTACGTTTTTTTAAATTTAATTTATCTAATTATTTTATTTTGGGAGCTCCAAGTTTGGCCGTGTACGAATGTTGATCTTCTGCTGTGTTCTCGCTTGTAGGCCTAAAATTTCTTTTTCGTTTTAATAACGTTTCCTTATATATATTAAGTTTCTTATTTATTTTTTTGTTTACCTTCTGGAGACACATTTATTAGTTTATTTCACGTTTAAATTATTATTTATTTTCGTTTGCCAATCTTATGATTGATATTGTATTCAAATTAATTTATTCATGATCCGTGCCCTTTACACTTGTAATAGTTGTTAAATGTAATTGTTTTCCGCCGTACATTTCCTTACGCTGATGATAAAATTTATTTTATTAATTGTTTGCCGTAATTTCGATCTGGCATGTTTTTGTGTCGCCATGTCTGTTGTTTGCCGTGATGCATTATGGTCTCGTTGGCAGTCCATTGGCGCGGGTCTAAAAAGCAGACGTGTTGTGAATTAACTTAATCCTTTTTTTTAATGTAATATTGTTAGTGTTAATTTTGTGATTTTTGGTAAATGTCCTTGTGTTTTTCGCCGGCGTGCATATCATTTATTATTTATTTTCTATCCAATTTAATTTTTTTTAATTAAAATTTAATTTATTTTCTATCCTTATTTTTTGGGCATGGCCTCAACATCTGCATGTCGGATCGTGATAGCTTTTCCTTGCAATTTATCAAGCCCTTTCTCATTGTGTTGTACATGTAATTTCTATTTTAACCTTTGGGCTGTTTAATATTTTTTTTTTATTTTATTTTAAATTAAGTCTTTCTTCTTCTTGGCTTTGCAAGCAAGCATGTTAGGCGCTATCTGGCCTTCTTGGAAATTTGTGTTGGTTGATGCATGTTCAGTTTATGGTGAAGGTGTTATTAAAATTTTTAATATTAAACCTTATATTTTTTTTCCTTTTTTAATTCTTTTGTTGTGGCATTATTTCACCGACGGAAGTTCCGTTGGTTTTTGGGGGGTGTTTGTACGATAGCCTGTGTGTGTTGTCCCCTTCTCCTTCTTCCTTCCACCCCTTTTGGAGCTCTTCTGTCGGGACTTGTCTTCTGGAGGTGGTTTTGCTGCGGAAGTGACCCGGACCATCTGAATACAGGTAAGTTGGCCCATCCACGCTTCCCGTTCTCGTCTCATTCTGGTAAGCAAAGCGTTGGTTATCGAGTTACCAACGTGCTGCTGGCCAGTGCCGTTGAGGTGGGGTTGCAATTATTATTAAGGTATTTTTCTGGAGCGTTTTTTTTATAAGATTATAAGTATACAGATAGGTTTTCAATGTTATAGAAAATACTATCAAGCGAATTATTACGAACAACATTATCGTGGAAAATTACATGATTACGGAATTTTTACGGATTTTTGTCAGATAGAGTTTGTTGAGAGAGATGAGTCACTGGGAATTCGGCTACAGGCTTATTCTTGTCGAGAAGCGTGACGCAAGCGGGGTTGCTGCTTCAAGAAAAGGCGAAATGGCCTGGACCGGTAATCGACATCATCGTCGCGCCGAGTGTAATGACCCTGAGGTGGGGAGTATCGCGTGGTGGCTCAGCCAATCACAGGAGACCGGGCGACTTGAAGACGGCTACAGAGAGGGGATGCGACGAGTGCATATATGCTTTGCGCGCCGAGGAGGCAGGGCGACAATCTTTGTAAAACTTGACCGTTGTGGTTGCACGTGTGGTGGGTTCCGATGTGATCGGACCATAAATTAACATATCTACAAGTATCTCTTCAACTGACGAAGAAGATGACGACGTCCAGTAGGCTATGGGAAGCTCTTCAACATCCAGTACGAGGGAAATGCTACGGCAATTTCCAGCGGTAAGCGCGAATGACTCTGAATTACATAATCTCTCGTTTCTTTGTTTCATATTCAGTATTTCAGTAACTTCATAGCTTGGGAATAATAGTAAAATCAGTAATTCATCCGACTCCGTTTTCACGTAATTCTCTAGCGGTAATATCCAAATCGCAACGCTCCAATTTTAAATTTTAAATATATTATTATTATTATTATTAATTTTGCCATACGTGTTTTATATAATAAATTCATTTCTTTTAACCATGCAATCTTTGCTTTCAGTAGGTAGCATTAGATATAGACCAAATTCCTTCTCCTGATACAATTGTTAGTTGGGTTAATGATCAAATCATACCACGATCTGAGTGAAAAGATTCTTGAAGGTGTTCTGCCAGAGCTAGGTGTTGTTAAATATAAATTTAGGTTTCAACATAGCGTTGAGGTCTTGGCGCCCATTAATACAACATATCTTAGTCAGAGTAAATATTTCAAAGTGCAAGTGAGGGCTAGTAAAACCGTTACACTTGTCACCTAACAGTGAGGCCAAAAGAAACCGTTTCACTGTAAATATGTATATAGGGTAAAGTTAAGTAACTCCGTGATACTAAGCTCTTTTTTGTTACTATTTCTGAAATTTTAGATATCAGTTATTTGGTTCATTTCATGTTAAATAGGAATACCCTTCGGAACATTTCTGGCATATATCTTACAAATATTCATTAGTTATTTCAAGATATTATCCAACAAAATCCGGTAGTAGAAATAGGTAACGCCGTGATATTCAAGTTACTCTGTGATAGTGTTCAAGTTACTCCGTGATAGCACGGTGTTCACCATTCAGTGTACTTCTTAATCGTGAAAACGAATGTTTAATGTAATAAAAGTGTTCAAATCGTATGTAGACTATAAGTTTCTATTACCCCATATTGCTCATATCGAAACATTTCACTACACATTTTTTAAAATAAAAAAACAAAAAAACAACAACATTCTATTAACAAGAAGTTCCGTGACGAACTAAAGAGCCTACTTTTCTCGAAATGTAAGATTCATTCCAATGATTAATCTATATGGACCAAGTTAGAATAATGACAAAATTGAGTTGGTAATAACGAAATTTCTTATTAGTTAGAAATATAACTATCATAATGTAGCCTAATAGAGCACTACGGTAGGCAGCCCTGGTGACTGAATATATTCTTAGTTCCATCTCGTAAGGCCTACAGAATACAAAATTTGGCTGAAGTCCAATGGATAGCATGGACGTTACATACAGTTAAACATTGGATTTAACAGCGCCCGTAAAATCATGTTGGCAACAATGTCATGCATGAATTGGTCAGAAATAATCTAAACTATTATGATCTATTGTTGTGCCAATTTTGGATAAAATACATTTATTTGTATAGAAGTTACATGTATTTTAAAATTGGACCAATTAGCAGGCTTAGAATCATGTTGGAAGCACTGACGTATATTAATTACTCCAAATTAATCTAGAATGTAAGGTACTATTCATGAGCAAAGTTTAGTGCTGTTGGCTTGAATACTTCCTGATATACTGATATTAGGGTAATAAAATAGAGACAGCATTTATTAACAGTTGGCAGCCCTGGTTGTTCTTAAGATTACGCATAGACATATCTGTTATAGTACACATAGCACATATGAAATTTGGTTGAAATCCAATTGATAGTATAGAAGTTGCATGTATTTACAATTGGTCCTATCAGCAGGCTTAGAATCATGTTGGTAGTACTGAGGTCCATTACTCCAAATTAATCTAGAATGTCGGGTACTATACGTGTGCATAGTTTAAAGCTGTCGGCTTGCATACTTTCTGATATATGGGTATTTGCATAAAGTAAATTGAGAGCATTTATTAACAGTTGGCAGCCCTGGTGGCTCTTAAGAATACGCTCAGTCATATCTGTTTATGTACACATAGCACATACGAAATTTGGTTGAAATCCAATTGATAGTGTAGAAGTTATATGCATTTAAAATTGAACCTATCAGCATGCTTGTAATCATTTTGGCAACACTGCCATGTATGACCTCCTGGAAATTAAACTGCAATATTATTATCTATACGTGTACCAATTTTGAAATAGCTCCCATTCATACCTTCCAAGATATCGAACCTGGACCTCAAATTTCAATTGCGATTTTTCAGCAGTTGGTAGCACTGACATCATTTCCAAATATGGCCGTGAGATATTCAGGTATAGATCTTTACTCCTACCAAATTTTGTTTCGATTTCTGCAGCCGTTTAGGAGTTGATAGGGGGGGGACACACACACACACACACACACACACAGCCAGACAGACAGCCAGCCAGACAGAGAGAAGGACAGACAGACAGACAGACACACATTTGCCCGATCTCATAAGTCTACTTTTTCCTCATTTTTGCAAAATGTGGAAAGTAGGCTAAAAATATTCCATGAAACATATATTAAGTCATCTTAGTCACTAACAGATTCCTCACACCTATCGCATATTAAATAGACATTATAGGTACCAGACATTACAAAACTGATAATCAATCCATTCGGCTCCATTCTTTCTCTTGGTGTCATCCGCCAGGGGAGCCACCTCACACACCACAACCATCATCGTCATTGTTCTGGGGTCTGGAATTAGGCCAAGACCGATCTATTGTGTCTATCTTGACACACTATCTTCACTTCAAATTCAGGTGACACATCGAATGGCTTTTCAATTTTTGCAATGGTTGCGCTCCCTGGACCGGCTGAATATGTTGTGCAATAATCCTTTAGTGTACTCCACGGGTTATTAAAACGTCTATTGGCCTTGAATACTGATCATCCTTCTTTCTTCACCGAATTCAATGCTTCTTTAAGTGTTTGAGCTGCGTAGGAGCGAGCCTCTTTATTCCGTTTTGGCGCCATTTTAGCGTCCACCCTAAGAAAAACGTACTTATTGCTAAGCTCACACACCTTGCATACGTAACACTACATGTATGTAAGTTTTATATGCGAATGGTCTGCATCTTACCTCTGACTGGTGTTAAAATGAAACTTATACAATGAAACAGCCGTTTATAAGAAATTAAAATCTTCGCCACAGATTTCACTGGATGTGGATCACTTGTTGAAATGTCAACTCTCTGCTAATATATTTTTAAACCTCATTGAGTTGGTCAAAGATAGAACGCAAGGGCTTCCTGGATTCCTGGTGTCTACTGCCATCTGAGGGTAAAAACTTAGAACTTTCGGAATTGAACCTACGTAGTGATAGAGGAAATACGCTTTATCACGGCGTTACTTGATATCACGGAGTAACTTGACTCTACCCTATACATTTTACTGATAATGTTTGCATAAGCCATACCCAAAATAAATAAATACAATAACAAAGGTTATCAGACAAATCGTGCACACATCCAAGTGCACCGAACGGAATTACCACGAATTTGCAAACACCTAAATTATTCATAAAAGGAAATGAATCCTCTTTTCCGCTCTTAACCCTATTTGGACGCCAAGGAATTTTAATTTGAAGGAAAGGGGGAGAGGGGGCGCAAACTCCCCATCCTGCTCTTCTTGGCTACACCGCTGGAACATCGCAGGGGTGACTTAGAAGTAAGCTCGGCTCCATCTCCATCGTAACACCACGACGCGATGGGGAACTGCAGCAAGTCCGGAGAACGGAGGGTCGAATCCCGGAGCTGATCGGCTCTTCTGAATGTGGTTTTCCTCCGGGATTTTCTACACTCCCTTCTCGAAAATCCTGGATACAGTCAAACATGGATAACTCGAATCTCAAGGGACCGAAAATAACTTCGAGTTATCCAAGGGTAGGGTGTATAATGGAAAACGACCTTTAAAACATCAAATTCTTTTATTTTATGCTTTTTAATGACATTTTAAATGAAATTAGAGTAGTCTACCTTTTTTTAAGAAAAAATACTGTACTTGAAATGAACTAAAAATTAACGAAACCAGTCTTAAATACTCTAATCAAAAAAATTACAGTCAGTCTGAATGACTAGACCTTATATTATTTCAAATGACGCATGCTACAAATACTACACATGTTAGAAAGGCTCAGGAGGGCTTCTCGCTTCGCTCGAAACCCCAGGACTCCTTCAACAGACTCCATTACCCATTAACTTAGGCTTCCCGTGCGGGCACCTTTTTAAGGGTCACCCTGTATTTGAGTCTGACATCTTTACAACTCTGTATGAGTCACCCATTATTTGAATCTGATATCTTGCAAACCTCTTTAAGGGTCCTGTATTTGAATTGAATCTAACATACCGTACACCTCGTTAAGTGTCACCATGTAATTTGCTCTGACATCCTGCACACCTCTTTAGGAGGCACCCTGTATTCTTATATGGCATCTTGTATATCTCTTTAGAAGTCACCCAGTATTCTTGTGTTCGCTTCGCTCAAAGCCCCAGGTCGCTCGACGCCGCAGGACTCTTTCAACAGACTCCAATAACCATTAGCTTCTGCTTCCCGCGTGGCTGCATGACGTCACGCACTCGCTTCCCTCGCGGCTGCATGACGTCACTTCCGTCTCCGTCTCCGTAACGCACAACGTTGGACCCAAGCATAACGACGAAGTCGACAAGATGATTTGAAATGATAAAAACAAAAGATAGGTTTTTGGTTTCAGCTGATAAATAAATCCGGCTCACTTGCTGTTAAGACACGATGCTACCGGCTCGAGGACTCGCCGCACTCTGACGAAGCAGGGGAGGGGTGGAAGAAACTCTATCCGAACTTTGCCGATCGTCCACGAACACCGAAATTGACCTACGAAGTCTGCTTCCCTTACGGGGGAAGCGATAAAGCGAGAGAGAGAAAGAGAAATGCGCTTACTGACCTTGAGCGGAACCAAAAATCAAACTGGGACTGGGCTTGAAACTGACAAAACCTGTTTCAGCCAAACAAATCTTTATGACTTCCGGAACCAAAACTTTGAGTTATTCAAAAAAAATTCAAGTTATCCACGATTTTTTTTTGCATTGTCAGTATAGGAAATTCAAGGGACCGGAGAAAAACTTCGAGTTCTCCAAGTTCGACTGTAGTTTCTTATTTGGGGCACCTACTCCATTCCCGACCGTAATAATTACAGTCACACATATTGGAGTATGTTGTTTGACATACCGTATTGAAGCGACTTCGGTGGCGTAGTTGATAGCATGCTGAGCTCCTATGCCCAAGATCACGGGTTCAAACCCGGCCGAAGTCGTCGGATTTTTTTAAGAGCGTTAAAAATCCCTGAGTATGCCTTCCTTCTGAGGGGAAGTAAAGCCGCTGTCCCATGTCATAGAATTTTAACATGAAAAAGAACCTTCCACTAACTACAACTGTGGAAGCTAAGATTTGTATTATTATTTAGGCTATCACTCGTGATACGAGTATGATTGTCTTCCAAGTTACATTTATGTAAATCTTCGCTGTAATCCAACATTAGGCCTAATCATATTGCGTGAGTTCTTTGGTGACTGTACAGTCCGATCCGAGAACCACAGACTCTTCCACAATATTGGCACACAAGGTCTTGAGCAGCCAATGGATCTTGGGGGTTGATCATTCTGCGAATCATGCGCTCTTTCCTGGCATTTCTTTTTTCAGCCAGAAGCCTTCTTCTCTCTTGTTCGAAGTACAAGTGGCCTTGATGGACGTTGCGGCGCCACTCTGATTGGTCGGATGCGACAGCCTCCCAGTTACCTGTATCAATTTGACATTTCTTCAAGTTGGTCTTCAGAACATCTTTGTAGCGTTTTTGTTGCCCACCCTGCTTTCTCTGACCGACATTCAGCTGGCAATATAAGATTTGTTTTGGGAGGCGGGACTCAGGCATGCGAACTACATGTCCTGTCCATCGAAGTTGGTGTTTTATAATGAGAGCCTCTATACTAATAGTGCTAGCTTCCTCTAAAACACTTGTGTTAGTGCGCCGGTCTTGCCATTTAATACCAAGAATTCTCCTAAGGCATCGTTGATGGTATTTTTATAAAGATACGAGGTGCCTTCTGTAAGTAACCCAGGTTTCGCAGCCATAAAGCAGAGTGGGAACTACAACAGCTTGATAAACGTATAATTTTGTTAGAATGCTAATGTCGTGGTTGTCAAACACGCGAACGAGCAAACGACCAAAGGCTGCACTGGCACATTGGAGGCGGTGTTGAATCTCAGCGTCAATGTTCGCATTTGTTGATAGGTGACTACCCAAATAGGGAAAATGATCAATATTCTTTAGTTTATGTCCATCAATCATGATAGCAGGAGCAGTAGCCCTGTCATGTGATGTAGGCTGATGGAGAATCTGTGTTTTATTGGTGTTTATGTCCAGACCAATGCTTCTGTATGCCTCATTGAACACATTCAGGGTGGTTTGAAGATCTTCATCTGAATTTGCTAAGATGACATTGTCATCAGCATACTGGAGATCAAGAACGGATGTAGCTGACACTTTAGTTTTTGCACGTAATCTGTTGAGATTGAATAAACCTCCATCTGTCCTGGATATAATTTCTACACGCTTTGGAATCTTTTCTTGGACCAAATTTAGTACAACACTAACATATATTGAAAAGAGTGTGGGGGCAATCACACATCCCTGTTTGACACCCGTTGTAATCTTAAATGGCTCTCCAGGGCCATTGCTGTTAAGGATCGTGCCATTCATATCATCATGTAGTAATCGAAGAATTTGAATGAATTTTGGGGGTCAGCCAAGTGTGGCAAGAATCCTCCATAGCATTTCTCGATTGACCGAATCAAATGCTTTAACAATATCTATGAAAGCCATATATAGAGGGCGTCCTTGTTCTCTGGATTTCTCCTGCATCTGCCTAGCACAGAAGATCATATCAGTTGTGCTTCGATTAGGTCGAAAGCCACACTGAGTTTCAGGCAGTATTTCTTCGGCCAAAGGCTTCAAACGGTTGGATAAGACGTTGGCCAGGATTTTACCAGCAACAGAAAGCAACGATATACCTCGATAATTACCACATTGTGTCCTATCACCTTTCTTAAAGATGGTTATTATCAAGGCATCCCTTAGGTCTTTAGGTATGGTAATGGTAGTCCATATTTTAAGTATGAGTTGGTGTATGTGATGAACTAGAGTAGTATTCCATACTTTAAAGAGCTCAGCAGGAATCCCATCCATGCCTGATGCTTTATTGTTTTTGAGCTGATTGATGGCAGATTCAATTTCTGATAGAGGCGGAGGATCATCAAGGTGGTCTTTAGGAGGTCTCTGATGAAGTCTCCCAGACAACACAATCCTGCTCCCGTCACAACTCCCCGATCGCCGCAGGACTTGTGATTAATTGGCGAATAGATTTTGTATCCTTCCTTCGTTGTTTAGAAGACACCTGTGTGTCCCTGTTGAGTAGCTCTTCAAAATGTTCTTTCCAACGGGAATTAATGGAGTTTGTGTCTCTAAGAAGTTCCGTGCCATCTTTAGACTGCAGAGGATTCAAACCATGATAATGTGGCCCATATATAGTTCTTGTTGCTTTGAAGAAAGCATGAGTATTATTCGTTTCGGCTAGATGCTGCATTTCACGGGATTTGGAGATCCACCATTGATTTTTCAAGACCCGAGTTTTCCTTTGCACTTCAGCCTTTGCATCTTTATACAGTTGCTGTTTGGAGATAGAAGTTGGATTGGCTTGCCATGCATGGAATGCTTTCCTCTTCTTATCAATAAGATTCTGGATTTCTGCATCATTCTCATCAAACCAGTCAGCATGCCTCATCTTGACGAAACCAATCGATTCTTCACACGCTGAGAGTATAGCAGACTTGACTGTTTGCCAATGTTCCTCAACCTTTTCAGGGTAATTATCTGGTAACTTTTCATTCAGAATTTCATGAAACTTCCTTTTATCGTTAACGTTTTGTAAACGTTCGGTGTTCACCCTGCGCCTGATGTGCTTTCTCTGTTTTCTGCGCTTTTGGAGAATTTGTAGAGTCATTACAGATCTTATTAATCGATGATCCGTCCAGCAGTCATCAGCACTTGTCAGAGCCCTTGTGAGTAGTACGTCACGTTTATCTCTTGCTCGCACAATCACGTAATCAAGTAGGTGCCAGTGTTTTGATCTAGGATGCTGCCATGAAGTCTTAAATTTGTCCTTCTGTCGGAATAGTGTGTTTGTGATTACGAGGCTATGTTCAGAACACTTGGATAAAAGGAGTGTCCCATTAGAATTGCATTTCCCAACACCATCTTTTCCAATAACATCAGCCCATAATGCTGCGTCTCTTCCAACGCGAGCATTGAAGTCTCCTAGGAGGATGATTTTATCAGATTGCGATATATCCTTCAAGATCACATCAAGTTGAGAGTAAAATACTTCCTTCTGTTCATCATCAGAGGTGAGAGTTGGAGCATATGCACTAATTACAGTCGCTCGTCTGCTGTTTTTTAACTTTAGTCGTAGTGTCATAAGCCTTTCCTTTATACCATGCGGAAGTTCATCGAGAAGGTTGACAAGCTCGTTCTTAATGGCAAAGCCAACTCCATGAATACGTTGATCTTCAGTGTCTTTCCCTTTCCAGAAGAAAGTGTAGCCACCTCCATGTTCCTTCAGTTGTCCTTCATTGGCTAACCTTGTTTCGCTGAGTGCGGCAATATGAATGTTGAATCTTTTCAGCTCACGGGCAACAATTGCCGTTCGCCTTTGTGGTCGATTATGTGTGTCATTGTCCATCAAAGTACGGACATTCCATGTAGCAAAATTAATTTTCATTGTGGTTCGACCGCTTGTGGTGTACCCTCTGAACGCGGTTATCCAGTCGGGTGATATTAGGCTGACTAATTTTAGGGCACCTTTTTTAGCCCCCTCCCCATTCAGGGTAAGCAGAGTGGATCCTAAACAGGCCTGCTTAGTCACGATTTCAGCATACGAATTGCTCTACAGCCCATCCTCAAGCAAAGCGAAGATCACACATTCGTCGCCTACGTGCCGGTTCATCACTAGGAGCTCCCAGACAACACAATCCTGCTCCCGTCACAACTCCCCGATCGCCGCAGGACTTGTGATTAATTGGCGAATAGATTTTGTATCCTTCCTTCGTTGTTTAGAAGACGCCTGTGCGTGACATCTTTTAATGTGGGCATGTTGTTGCACATCAACAGACACACAGTACTTGACAGATACAGGGCCTTTATCCAGTGGCATAGAAGCTATGACGACTGGTGGTCCTGGACTGTTGCAGCCTTCATCCGCCTTCCCAACCGTTCGGGCAATACTAGTTGCTCATGCGCTTGGTCCACCGTTGAGGTCTTCTATGCCGTTGACCATTATTGGTTCATCCGCCTTAAGAGATAGTTTCCCATCTCAAGGGCAAGAGAGTGCCCTAACCTCAATCTGCTCATCCGCCTTACATAAGCCGTTGGCAGGAGAGAGGGGAACTCCTTATCCCGGGAGTTATTTGTAGATTAGTTTGATAACGCTATATTAGTTCCAGGTGCCACCAGATGCTGCCTGCATTTAGAAGCCACGTCCGCAGCTAGGTGTCGTGGATGGTAGCATTTGGTGGCAAAAGTAGGAACTACTTGAAAAAAATAATCGTCTGCAGTTCTTCTATCTGAATCACACTAATATAGCCATCACAATTAACACTGGTTATCAGACATATTCTACACACACCCAAAGTACACGGGGCTACACGACCGCGTTGTCGCAGACCCTAAACTAAAGAACCAACCAACCATACCGTATTCAAAAGGATTGGATTAAAGTACAGGGATAGGAGGGTGATCTACAATCTGTACAATAACCAGACAGCAGTTATTCGAGCTGAAGGACAAGAGAGAGAAGATGGTATTCAGAAAGATGCAAGGCAAGGCTGCAACTTTTCAACCTGTACATTGAACACGCTATGCAGAAAATAAGAGAAAAAAATTAAGTATGAGAAAGATTCAAGAAATACTTTCAACCCTGAGATTCGCTGATGACAATGTAATCTTTGCCTATTCACACGAGGACTTGAATGAGTTTTTATGTTCGACCCTGGCGAAATGTAAATATTATATGTCAGAAAACTGTACTATAATGAGGCTCATTATAGTACAAGTTTTCATTATGGTACAGTATCTCCCACCAATCAGAGCTCAAGATGTATGATATGCGACCAACTAGGTACTGTCCACGTATATTCTAGAAGCGGTCTGTTGGATATCCGAAGCAACGGCTGGATTCGTAGACCCCGACTGCTCCGGCGCAAAATACAAGTCAAGGATCTAACTCCAACTAGACCCTCAAAAATATACGTGGCGGAAATTAACAATACAACTGTGAATTACATGAAAAATACACTTAGCTCGCGGTAAAACACCTACCTTAATCTCGGGAATCTCGTGGTCAGCTTCACTGGACCTAAAATGGGTTTCACAGTTGCATCTCCTTATATCTAAAATAATTCACGACAACACGGCTTCTAATAAAACTAAACAATTTAATAACAAATGTAAACTAAAGCTAAATATTCATACTACAAAATAAAATACACACTCCCATTCGTTCATCTCCACTCTCACGCCACTGACAGAACAGCGTTCTATCAACATAATGACAAAATTTGGTGTAGCTTGGATCCATACAACCAGCTGTACAACAATTACACACCTCGGTGTATTAACATTCTTCTGGCACGCTCCCAAGCACATATGGGCGCTCGGCGCACGCGATCATTGCCACGTGTCCGATGACATAACATTCACCGCTATATTCGCAGTCTGATTGGTTAAAAAAAAGAAAAAGAGCGAGCCGGTCGGTTCGCCACATCTCTCTCCATTTGCTTGGCCTGGCCGTGCTGTGGCCTTGGTTGGAAACGAGTTTTAAAGAAGTCCCCGCTATTAAAGCCTGGTCCACAAACGAGCTCTTCATAACAATGAAGACTGTGTTAAATGAAGGCAGATTCACGTCAGACAAATACGTGAACTGCACTCAAATCCTACATGCTACTGGCATAAAACATCTATACACACTAACATTCACACTCTCGCATTGTGACGTCCCAATGGAGTTCATTTTATTCGCACTGAACAAGAAACAAACCACATGCAATCACATGCTCATTCACACTCTAATCTTTACATTAAACAAATGAAAACTTCCTATTCTTAACACGTTATACACTCGATTGATAAATAATAAAGATTAACACTAAAATAATTTATAATGACGCTTATAGCACCAGCTCTAGTCCTTCCAAAGTAATAGCGTCTAAATACAGTCGAGCCTACGCTCTGATCTAGCAGTTATGTCAAATGCAGTGAACTGTGATCTTTAATATCTTCTACATCACCAGAAATAACCACCACTAGTCTCTCCTATCTGATCTGGTGTCAAAATAAGTTTAATACATTCGACCACTGAAGGTGAAACATATGCTGTTACAAGTCTGGTTTAATAATCTCGATAAAAGTATAGCATAACAGCTGTCATCATCAATTTCCTGTTCCAATTTCAACCGTGAACCTTCCTGTCCTATCTAAATTCCATGTCGTGTATAACAAAATAAGGAGTACTCCCTACTCACAGTCTAAATGCCCTTGCCAACACTAGTCATGCCCACGCAGTGACTGTACTATAAAATGCGGAACATACCTTCGCAATAACCTCGTATGCCAACTACATACGGAAATACACAAAAAACCACTATCAAAGGGTTATCAACTCCACTTCTATCAACCTGGCATTCCTTCAAAAGGGCATAATTTCACAGCGTTGTCACCACAATCGCTGGTCTGATGAACAATAACAACAATTGTTAAATTAATAATTTATACATCTTAACGACCTCTGGAATTCACGATACTGAACCTCCTCACTTAATACTCTTGAAACGATACTCTGATAAGTATAAACTGTCGTGCATACATTTAATAAAAATACTACAACTCATCTTCACACATCTGGGTTCGACTTTAATCGAAGAAGGAATATTATGTCTACAACGTGACATGATATTACTCCTCGTAAGTAATTAATCACAACATCATATCTATGTGTTTGTGTCCAACAAGAATCTATCACGACGAGGATATCAAACGATAACTACCCTAACGTCGGATGATAAATAATCTTCCAAGAAGATTCTAGCTTCAAATAAATTAAATGACTGAAAGTTCAAAGCTTTCTTCAATAAAAACATACAGTTAGTCATATTCGTATTCTCTTCATTCAGAACGAATGTCTATGAGTTCTGACGATAATAATCGTGTCCACGTTAAATCTTTCTTTTCCACAATGTGACATGATATTTCACAATATATCACTACCAAGATCTTCTTTCTTGACGTTTCTTCTCGACGGATAAAATGCCCAAATTAAACTAATAAAAATTAATTTAATGGGTAACATAGACGAAAATGTCTATCACCTGTATTCAAAATGAATACAAAAACGTCGAAAATAAATTACTGTTCCTTAAAGGAAATGACAAAATCTTGTTCCTCGAACAAGTAAATAATCTCAGTTCAGAAACTGGATTCCTAACAATCGAAGATAATAGCATCGCTAGACGATCACTATAATAAATTTCGAAGACTACAAATGCTATACATAGAGTACATAAATACTGTATCGAAAAATGGATAAAGGATTTGCTCAGTAAATGTCACTACAAGCTCTAACTACAAGGTTAGTGAACACTGCTACCTGGTCTCGAAGTCTAGAAGATCAAGATCGAGTATAATAAAATACTCTGATGTTACATCTCCCAAAGATCTGGGCTGGATCCTAGTTCGTCTCCACGAACTCGTGATCTCAGGAAAGGAACGAATTCCCCCACTGGAAACAGCAAGCTCCGACCGGAATCGAACTGCGGGCCTCCAATCATCATCTTCATTTAGACCGGGATAACCCTGGACCTCTTGAAAATCTTGATGCTTCTTCTATCTCCGTCACAGCACAGTCTCATTATAATAGTGAGTAGCGTCGAAAGTTCTGCTTTCCACTTCAAAATGCATTTGAAGAGAAAGTCTTGGACCTCACTCGTATAACGAACATTCATGTAGAAATGAATCTGAACATCGTTCTGTAGTCTCTGATGTTAATGTTGAGCTCACGTTTGACAAGAATGCACTAGAATGAAGTTGTGCATTGAGTCTCATGATTGCTCACTAAGTAGACATTCACGAACAGTCTCCTCAAACGAAGCTCCATCGCTGCCTATATTGCTTCTATCTGCGTATATTCCTGGCGCACATAATAATCTAGTCCATAATAATCTTCATAATGCTAGACTGAATATTGTTCTTCACTATGGAATACATCTCCATCCTAAGTGTTTTAATACAGTTCCACACAAGCAATAGTAATACACATTCGTACTCACGGGTGGCTGTTGCCTGAGCTGCAGTCGCTCGGACAAAGTGTCGTATCGCGCTGGAGAAAAACACTTTTCTCGCGCTTCACAAAACTGCTTATAATTGCTGAAATAATTCTTCCAAACTTCTGTAAGTTCTTCTGCTAGTCAGCTACAATACGTAGTTGAAATGAATTCTCTGAAGTCGATCAGACCGAAGTTAATGCGGTAAATGTAAACCTCGCAACTTCACCTAGATTCAAGGCGCGGTCTTCTCCTGATTCCTCTCTCGCTCAAGCCTTGTATCCACGAGTCACCTTCAACTAGACCGGTGAAACACTCGGAACTCCTTTCTCCTCCAATTTCACACGTCTGACCTCTTCGACGTTCAGATACACAAGAGCCTCGGTGCTTGGCGTCTCCCCTCCAAGTCTACCGATTTTAGCCGCCTTTTCGAGTTCCCTCTCGAATTCGCGCGGGCTCTAGCAAATCGCTTATTTCTTCCAATAGCGACCTGCTATATTTCCAATATTTTATTATCATATTCTTCTCCTTTCCAATATGTAAATTCATTCTTTAAGGGCTTAAATGAATTAAATATCCATAAAAATTTAGTTGCTGGAACTCCCGTCTTCTCTAAAACTTATTCCTATTGGCTGTAAGCTCATGTCCAATGGGATAATTTATAACAATATCTAACTAAATCCTGGGAATATTCACTGTTGCTAGGTCGATTCCAAGCTTCTCGAAAACTTCCATTGCGCAATACTATCTCGTGACGGAATTTCCCTCCTAGCTCGACGTCGCCTCACGACTGGTTTCTGCCAAGTTCCAGCCATCATATTCCTTGGTTAAATTTTATCATGGGCTTCGAAAAAGAATGTATTATTCCCATTTTCATCCCTTATAATTCATTTTACGGGGCCATTCCCCTCCCATCTCAGTTTAAAAACAGTTGCAAGATTGTTTTAACCACATCGAATCAGGACTTTAGACATGTCACTGAACTCGAAAATGAATTATAATTTTCAGCCTACTTTCCTAAAATATTTCTTCAAGTTCTTTGCATTGTATTTTCCCAAACTGACATTGTTCTCTTCATCATACAGCTCATAACAATTATTCCCATAGACATTCTCAATTCGGAACGGTCCAATGAATATATCCCCGAACTTCGGGTATATTTTCTTGGTTACGTCCGCTTTGACAGGTCGGCGCAATAACACCATGTCTCCTACTTCTAAGGGCTTACTATATCTTTTCCCTTCTACTCTTTTCATGCGTTTATCGGCTGCCTTCTGTAGCTTTTCCTTAGCTCTGTCTATTCTCTCTTGTCTTCCTACATCTGGGTCTTCATCCGTCACCTCGTATACTTCATTATCAAAATCTGGTGTAATGTGGTGGTATTTCTCTCTTCCTCTAGTTCTGTTTTGAAAATAGAGTTTTTTTTGTCCCTGAGCGTCGTTCTCTCGGATTCCTTGCTGGCTAGTACCGGGTTTAGGATCCACGCTCAAGTTCGAATTACTTCCGTTTCCGCCTTCCTTTTCTCTTAATTCCTTCAAGTATCTTTTCCTTCTTGATGGCGTTCATCGTAGTTCTCTTTGGTCATAACCTCATTTCTTTGTGGTCTATCGCTGTTCTGATTCTGGTAATTGCGGTTGTTTCGACCATTATAATTATTGTTATTGCGATAATTATTATTATTGTGGAAGAAACCGCTTCCTCGACTTTCCTGGTAGTTTCCTCGTCCTTGCTGTTGTTGATAGGGACGGCCACCACGGAATCTCCTATACCTTGGTTCAGGTCGCCTATCTCTAAAATAGGTATTTCTTTCTGGACCTACATTTCCTTTCTCCTGTTCTTTAGGGCTTTCTGTTTGCTGTGTCTGATCAATATACACAGTATTAATATCTTTGTAGTCCTGACGTTGGTTTCTAGCTACGACATTGGGCGTTGGACTATATAATCCAATTTCCTAAGAAGGTCGTGCATGCTGGCCAAATCGCTGATTCCTGACGAAATTATCAGTCTTCTCTCTTCAACTGGCAACATTCGGGCAATGGCATCTATTAATTGTGTCGTAGACAGAGGGGGTTGCAAAAAAACGTAGCCGGGCAACTTGCGTTGTGAAGAAATCGGCGTAACGCGTCGGTAATGTACCCGAATACTTCCTCGAGTATACTTCTGCGCGTAAACTGTTCTGCGCTTCCACGGACCAATAACGTTTCATGAGGGCTTCTGCGAACTCCTCAAAGTCCACAAATGTGTACCTGAAGGCGCAAAACCATTCAAGGGGGCCTTCTCCCATATAGCGTTCCACTATCTTCATCTCTCGTTCTCTCGGAATGTGAGCCTCCGCAAAATAGTCACGGATATTCCTGATATACTCAATCGGGATGTAAGAATCGAGGTTGGTAAATTTGCGCGGTTTGTCCTCAACATTACGGATTATCGTCACGTTTCTCTGTTGAGAATCTTGGAAACTGGGACGATATTCCTTCCTTTCTCTTTCGGGTTCTCTATTCCCATCCTCGAGTCCTTCATGGTGTCTTAACATCCTTTCTTCTGGTCTCACTTCTCTATCTTCTGTTTCCGTACTGAGGTTTCTACGATAATTTCCATAGTCCTCCGTTTCTATCTTCTCCCTCTTTTCTATCTCTGCAATCAACTCTTTCACTTGCTTCTCTATTTCTTTCTTCATATCCTCCTTATAGACTTCAAGATCTGCCACATCTCCTAAGCTCAGATTTTTCAATTTCCCACTAATGTATTCCTCAATGTTAGTGGATTTTCCTTCCTTAATCTCATTTACGACGGTGACTACTGTGTCTATCCTTTCATCTAACCGTTTACTACGACTTTCTAACGTCTCTTTTAACGCTTGATTTGTAACGATTCGATCCCCAAGCTTTTATATTTATAATAATTAATCTTTTTCGTTATATTTATATATATATATTAATTTTTTATTAAGTAGTATTCTATGCTACAAGATTTTATCTGTCTGTAAGCAGCTCAAATCATTCTGAACAGATTTTCATTTACGAATGGTTGTAAATTCAGTTGTCAGATGTTATAAATACGGTAGCGCAAGCAAGAGGAGGAACACTTATTATTATTCATTCAGTCACTCCAGTAGTCCTACGTACTGGGAGTCAGTTTAACGTGAGTGGGGAGTCGCCATCAAGCCGTCGTTCCCTGAGCATCGATCATCCAACATTATCCATTCAGAGGAAAATATTAGCAAGGCATCATGCAGGAAGTACTACAACATGTCAACTACGGGACGGATCAACGAGGACATCAGTCATATATGACAATACTTCAAGAGGTGAGCGAAGATCATGATTTATCTCACGTCTCTCAGGCCATGTAAAATCAAGCTTGTGTTCATTTTTAGTTAAATCCATTCATTATTCTTTATCTGTTGAGCCGCAGTAAATTTTCTTTAAATTCAAATTTGTAACTATTCTTATTGTGTTTTTCTTTTTATATTTGTTACCTAGATTCATTAAATTTATTTAAGTCAATGTCAGGACCCTCATTTATAGTAGTTAGTAATATTATATAAGGCAAACCCAACTATCCTTCATAATGCTGAATCGGTTTGAGTACTATGGTTTCACTTCGACCGGGGGTAAGATATCTTGTTTTCAGCCAGTGAGTAGCTGTGCAATCCCCTTCCTTTGACTATCTAATTAGTCTGGCGCCCATACCATATCATATCATTTTTAGTGTACTCCAAAGGTAAGTACAGAACAAAAGTGCATATTTAAATTTTGTCTCATTTTCATTTCATTCATCATTTTATGTTAATTTATTCCCCATCTTGTTTACCGATCCGTTACATTGATGACTCCTCATCGTGGGGATTCTTATTTATATTACATCTCTCAAACACGCCCCATTACAGATTCTCCACGACCGATTGATTCTTGTCGTCAACCTGTCTCTGTAATAGTTGATCAATTCGGTTCCCTAGATCCGACCTCACAGACATTACATCACGGTTGATCTGTAATTGCGTATTGGCAAGCTTACTTTCAACTTTACCCTGAATTAGCTTAATATGTTCTGCGCTCGACTTATCCCATTCCTCTTTCCAAATGGCAATATTAGCCTTCAACATTTCAGCTATATCAAGTTCAATGTCCTCCTTCAAAATTTCATTGTGGTCTATCACCTGACTACGCAGAGTATCAACATTTGTCTTCAATTCGGCTAAAGAAACAATGGTCTTTAGAGAATCGTCAACAAATTGCGATCTCAAAGCACCTACACATTCTGAACATTGAGTTTTAGACTCTTCCACTTCCTTCCTGATCTTATTAATGTCCCCTTGGACCTTATTCACATCAACAAACATCGAATTAACCTCAGACTGTACTTTACCGATATCATTTTGTACACTAGTTATTTCTGTCTGGACATTATTAACATCGATTTGCATATTGTTTACATTCTCCTGTACCTTATCTACTTTTGTTTGAACATGGGACACATCTGACCTTACATTGGCAACTTCTGTTTTTACAATATCAACATTTGATTTCACAAGAGACACATCATCCTTGACTAGGGCGACATCAGAATGCACACCCTCTACTTTATCTTGTACACTGGCAACATTATTTTTCAGCAGAGAAACATCCTCTTTCAATTCAGCGGAGCTGGTCTGCAATCCCTGTAAGGAATTTTGCATACCCTGAATATCTCCCTTAAAACTTTCACCCACCTTGACAACAATCGTGTCAAGATCTACCCGTCGATCTTTCTTTAGCTGCTCTCGGTCCTGCTTTGCCTCGTACAATTTCCTCTGTAAATCAATAACATTTACTTTCAGATTATCTTTAATCTGATTTTTCCACACTATCCAATTTCTTATTCATGTTCTTGTCCATTTTCTCCATCATCTCTCCCATCATCTTACGGACATCGTCAGCCGCCATCATTGCCATTGCAACAATATCAATAATAAAAGTGCTATAGGAGTACAAACAAATAGAGCAACATAGCAAAACTTTAGAGCATCCTTTCAATCCATGTATTTGGGCATCTTATCGTCTCGCCTTAACATTAACTTAATGCTAAATCACCCTACATCTTATTCTAAAATACCAGTACCTAAACGTTCGCGTGTGTTTTATTTTAGATATACTACCATAAAGAATATTTACATTTATCACCATTAAACAAGTTAGCTTTACATTATCATGGCCATCAATAACCATGAGCCGGTAAAATGAAAATAGATTCAGATCATAGGTCATTCCGAAAAATATAACCTATTACTCCTTTCTCAGGCTATCCAAAAGATCTGATCTCTCGTTGAGTGCAATTCTATTAAACACAAAGCAAATACAACCTATATAATTACACTCTAGCTCATCGCAGATGATATGGTTAATTTATCCCATAAACTTAAAAATTAAGCTGTCATCTGGATAGCTTCTAAATGGCCTCACGAAGCTATTTTCGTGGTCCCAAAGTCTAGGGTGACATCTTTCCACTGTCCCCGTATATTCCAGAGGCGGTCTGTTGGATATCCGAAGCAACGGCTGGATTCGTAGACCCCGACTGCTCCGGCGCAAAATACAAGTCAAGGATCTACCTCCAACTAGACCCTCGCGAATATACGTAGCAGAAATTACAATACAACTGTGAATTACATGAAAAATACACTTAGCTCGCGGTAAAACACCTACCTTAATCTCGGGAATCTCGTGGTCAGCTTCTCTGGACCTAAAATTGGTTTCACAGTTGCATCTCCTTATATCTAAAATAATTCACGACAACACGGCTTCTAATAAAACTAAACAATTTAATAACAAATGTAAACTAAAGCTAAACATTCACACTACAAAATAAAATACACACTCCCATTCGTTCATCTCCACTCTCACGCCACTGACAGAACAGCGTTCTATCAACATAATGACAAAATTTGGTGTAGCTTGGGTTCATACAACCAGCTGTACAACAATTACACACCTCGGTGTATTAACATTCTTCTGGCACGCTCCCAAGCACATATGGGCGATCGGCGCACGCGATCATTGCCACGTGTCCGATGACATAACATTCACCGCTACATTCCCAGTCTGACTGGTTTATAAAAAAGAAAAAGAGCGAGCCGGGCGGTTCGACACATCTCTCTCCATTTGCTTGACCTGGCCGTGCTGTGGCCTTGGTTGGAAACGAGTTTTAAAGAAGTCCCCGCTATTGCAGCCTGGTCCACAAACGAGCTCTTCATAACAATGAAGACTGTGTTAAATGAAGGCAGATTCACGTCAGACAAATACGTGAACTGCACTCAAATCCTACATGCTACTGGCATAAAATTTCTATACACACTAACATTCACACTCTCGCATTGTGACGTCCCAATGGAGTTCATTTCATTCGCACTGTACAAGAAACAAACCACATGCAATCACATACTCATTCACACTCTAATCTTTACATTAAACAAACGAAACCTTCCTATGCTTAACACGTTATACACTCGATTGATAAATAATAAAGATTAACACTAAAAGAATTTATAATGACGCTTATAGCACCAGCTCTAGTCCTTCCAAAGTAATAGCGTCTAAATACAGTCGAGCCTACGCTCTGATCTAGCAGTTATGTCAAATGCAGTGAACTGTGATCTTTAATATCTTCTACATCACCAGAAATAACCACCACTAGTCTCTCCTATCTGATCTGGTGTCAAAATAAGTTTAATACATTCGACCACTGAAGGTGAAACATATGCTGTTACAAGTCTGGTTTAATAATCTCGATAAAAGTATAGCATAACAGCTGTCATCATCAATTTCCTGTTCCAATTTCAACCGTGAACCTTTCTGTCCTATCTAAAT
The DNA here is from genome assembly GCA_946902985.2 of Meconema thalassinum. NCBI lineage: Eukaryota > Metazoa > Arthropoda > Insecta > Orthoptera > Tettigoniidae > Meconema > Meconema thalassinum. The sequence goes on from OX336392.1 coordinate 22,123,292, forward strand.
TCCATGTCGTGTATAACAAAATAAGGAGTACTCCCTACTCACAGTCTAAATGCCTTTGCCAACACTAGTCATGCCCACGCAATGACTGTACTATAAAATGCGGAACATACCTTCGCAATAACCTCGTATGCCAACTACATACGGAAATACACAAAAAACCACTATCAAAGGGTTATCAACTCCACTTCTATCAACCTGGCATTCCTTCAAAAGGGCATAATTTCACAGCGTTGTCACCACAATCGCTGGTCTGATGAACAATAACAACAATTGTTAAATTAATAATTTATACATCTTAACGACCTCTGGAATTCACGATACTGAACCTCCTCACTTAATACTCTTGAAACGATACTCTGATAAGTATAAACTGTCGTGCATACATTTAATAAAAATACTACAACTCATCTTCACACATCTGGGTTCGACTTTAATCGAAGAAGGAATATTATGTCTACAACGTGACATGATATTACTCCTCGTAAGTAATTAATCACAACATCATATCTATGTGTTTGTGTCCAACAAGAATCTATCACGACGAGGATATCAAACGATAACTACCCTAACGTCGGATGATAAATAATCTTCCAAGAAGATTCTAGCTTCAAATAAATTAAATGACTGAAAGTTCAAAGCTTTCTTCAATAAAAACATACAGTTAGTCATATTCGTATTCTCTTCATTCAGAACGAATGTCTATGAGTTCTGACGATAATAATCGTGTCCACGTTAAATGTTTCTTTTCCACAATGTGACATGATATTTCACAATATATCACTACCAAGATCTTCTTTCTTGACGTTTCTTCTCGACGGATAAAATGCCCAAATTAAACTAATAAAAATTAATTTAATGGGTAACATAGACGAAAATGTCTATCACCTGTATTCAAAATGAATACAAAAACGTCGAAAATAAATTACTGTTCCTTAAAGGAAATGACAAAATCTTGTTCCTCGAACAAGTAAATAATCTCAGTTCAGAAACTGGATTCCTAACAATCGAAGATAATAGCATCGCTAGACGATCACTATAATAAATTTCGAAGACTACAAATGCTATACATAGAGTACATAAATACTGTATCGAAAAATGGATAAAGGATTTGCTCAGTAAATGTCACTACAAGCTCTAACTACAAGGTTAGTGAACACTGCTACCTGGTCTCGAAGTCTAGAAGATCAAGATCGAGTATAATAAAATACTCTGATGTTACATCTCCCAAAGATCTGGGCTGGATCCTAGTTCGTCTCCACGAACTCGTGATCTCAGGAAAGGAACGAATTCCCCCACTGGAAACAGCAAGCTCCGACCGGAATCGAACTGCGGGCCTCCAATCATCATCTTCATTTAGACCGGGATAACCCTGGACCTCTTGAAAATCTTGATGCTTCTTCTATCTCCGTCACAGCACAGTCTCATTATAATAGTGAGTAGCGTCGAAAGTTCTGCTTTCCACTTCAAAATGCATTTGAAGAGAAAGTCTTGGACCTCACTCGTATAACGAACATTCATGTAGAAATGAATCTGAACATCGTTCTGTAGTCTCTGATGTTAATGTTGAGCTCACGTTTGACAAGAATGCACTAGAATGAAGTTGTGCATTGAGTCTCATGATTGCTCACTAAGTAGACATTCACGAACAGTCTCCTCAAACGAAGCTCCATCGCTGCCTATATTGCTTCTATCTGCGTATATTCCTGGCGCACATAATAATCTAGTCCATAATAATCTTCATAATGCTAGACTGAATATTGTTCTTCACTATGGAATACATCTCCATCCTAAGTGTTTTAATACAGTTCCACACAAGCAATAGTAATACACATTCGTACTCACGGGTGGCTGTTGCCTGAGCTGCAGTCGCTCGGACAAAGTGTCGTATCGCGCTGGAGAAAAACACTTTTCTCGCGCTTCACAAAACTGCTTATAATTGCTGAAATAATTCTTCCAAACTTCTGTAAGTTTTTCTGCTAGTCAGCTACAATACGTAGTTGAAATGAATTCTCTGAAGTCGATCAGACCGAAGTTAATGCGGTAAATGTAAACCTCGCAACTTCACCTAGATTCAAGGCGCGGTCTTCTCCTGATTCCTCTCTCGCTCAAGCCTTGTATCCACGAGTCACCTTCTACTAGACCGGTGAAACACTCGGAACTCCTTTCTCCTCCAATTTCACACGTCTGACCTCTTCGACGTTCAGATACACAAGAGCCTCGGTGCTTGGCGTCTCCCCTCCAAGTCTACCGATTTTAGCCGCCTTTTCGAGTTCCCTCTCGAATTCGCGCGGGCTCTAGCAAATCGCTTATTTCTTCCAATAGCGACCTGCTATATTTCCAATATTTTATTATCATATTCTTCTCCTTTCCAATATGTAAATTCATTCTTTAAGGGCTTAAATGAATTAAATATCCATAAAAATTTAGTTGCTGGAACTCCCGTCTTCTCTAAAACTTATTCCTATTGGCTGTAAGCTCATGTCCAATGGGATAATTTATAACAATATCTAACTAAATCCTGGGAATATTCACTGTTGCTAGGTCGATTCCAAGCTTCTCGAAAACTTCCATTGCGCAATACTATCTCGTGACGGAATTTCCCTCCTAGCTCGACGTCGCCTCACGACTGGTTTCTGCCAAGTTCCAGCCATCATATTCCTTGGTTAAATTTTATCATGGGCTTCGAAAAAGAATGTATTATTCCCATTTTCATCCCTTATAATTCATTTTACGGGGCCATTCCCCTCCCATCTCAGTTTAAAAACAGTTGCAAGATTGTTTTAACCACATCGAATCAGGACTTTAGACATGTCACTGAACTCGAAAATGAATTATAATTTTCAGCCTACTTTCTTAAAATATTTCTTCAAGTTCTTTGCATTGTATTTTCCCAAACTGACATTGTTCTCTTCATCATACAGCTCATAACAATTATTCCCATAGACATTCTCAATTCGGAACGGTCCAATGAATATATCCCCAAACTTCGGGTATATTTTCTTGGTTACGTCCGCTTTGACAGGTCGGCGCAGTAACACCATGTCTCCTACTTCTAAGGGCTTACTATATCTTTTCCCTTCTACTCTTTTCATGCGTTTATCGGCTGCCTTCTGTAGCTTTTCCTTCGCTCTGTCTATTCTCTCTTGTCTTCCTACATCTGGGTCTTCATCCGTCACCTCGTATACTTCATTATCAAAATCTGGTGTAATGTGGTGGTATTTCTCTCTTCCTCTAGTTCTGTTTTGAAAATAGAGTTTTTTTTGTCCCTGAGCGTCGTTCTCTCGGATTCCTTGCTGGCTAGTACCGGGTTTAGGATCCACGCTCAAGTTCGAATTACTTCCGTTTCCGCCTTCCTTTTCTCTTAATTCCTTCAAGTATCTTTTCCTTCTTGATGGCGTTCATCGTAGTTCTCTTTGGTCATAACCTCATTTCTTTGTGGTCTATCGCTGTTCTGATTCTGGTAATTGCGGTTGTTTCGACCATTATAATTATTGTTATTGCGATAATTATTATTATTGTGGAAGAAACCGCTTCTTCGACTTTCCTGGTAGTTTCCTCGTCCTTGCTGTTGTTGATAGGGACGGCCACCACGGAATCTCCTATACCTTGGTTCAGGTCGCCTATCTCTAAAATAGGTATTTCTTTCTGGACCTACATTTCCTTTCTCCTGTTCTTTAGGGCTTTCTGTTTGCAGGGGCTGATCAATATACACAGTATTAATATCTTTGTAGTCCTGACGTTGGTTTCTAGCTACGACATTGGGCGTTGGACTATATAATCCAATTTCCTAAGAAGGTCGTGAATGCTGGCCAAATCGCTGATTCCTGACGAAATTATCAGTCTTCTCTCTTCAACTGGCAACATTCGGGCAATGGCATCTATTAATTGTGTCGTAGACAGAGGGGGTTGCAAAAAAACGTAGCCGGGCAACTTGCGTTGTGAAGAAATCGGCGTAACGCGTCGGTAATGTACCCGAATACTTCCTCGAGTATACTTCTGCGCGTAAACTGTTCTGCGCTTCCACGGACCAATAACGTTTCATGAGGGCTTCTGCGAACTTCTCAAAGTCCACCAATGTGTACCTGAAGGCGCAAAACCATTCAAGGGGGCTTTCTCCCATATAGCGTTCCAATATCTTCATCTCTCGTTCTCTCGGAATGTGAGCCTCCGCAAAATAGTCACGGATATTCCTGATATACTCAATCGGGATGTAAGAATCGAGGTTGGTAAATTTGCGCGGTTTGTCCTCAACATTACGGATTATCGTCACGTTTCTCTGTTGAGAATCTTGGAAACTGGGACGATATTCCTTCCTTTCTCTTTCGGGTTCTCTATTCCCATCCTTGAGTCCTTCATGGTGTCTTAACATCCTTTCTTCTGGTCTCACTTCTCTATCTTCTGTTTCCGTACTGAGGTTTCTACGATAATTTCCATAGTCCTCCGTTTCTATCTTCTCCCTCTTTTCTATCTCTGCAATCAACTCTTTCACTTGCTTCTCTATTTCTTTCTTCATATCCTCCTTATAGACTTCAAGATCTGCCACATCTCCTAAGCTCAGATTTTTCAATTTCCCACTAATGTATTCCTCAATGTTAGTGGATTTTCCTTCCTTAATCTCATTTACGACGGTAACTACTGTGTCTATCCTTTCATCTAACCGTTTACTACGACTTTCTAACGTCTCTTTTAACGCTTGATTTGTAACGATTCGATCCCCAAGCTTTTATATTTATAATAATTAATCTTTTTCGTTATATTTATATATATATATTAATTTTTTATTAAGTAGTATTCTATGCTACAAGATTTTATCTGTCTGTAAGCAGCTCAAATCATTCTGAACAGATTTTCATTTACGAATGGTTGTAAATTCAGTTGTCAGATGTTATAAATACGGTAGCGCAAGCAAGAGGAGGAACAATTTATTATTATTCATTCAGTCACTCCAGTAGTCCTACGTACTGGGAGTCAGTTTAACGTGAGTGGGGAGTCGCCATCAAGCCGTCGATCCCTGAGCATCGATCATCCAACATTATCCATTCAGAGGAAAATATTAGCAAGGCATCATGCAGGAAGTACTACAACATGTCAACTACGGGACGGATCAACGAGGACATCAGTCATATATGACAATACTTCAAGAGGTGAGCGAAGATCATGATTTATCTCACGTCTCTCAGGCCATGTAAAATCAAGCTTGTGTTCATTTTTAGTTAAATCCATTCATTATTCTTTATCTGTTGAGCCGCAGTAAATTTTCTTTAAATTCAAATTTGTAACTATTCTTATTGTGTTTTTCTTTTTATATTTGTTACCTAGATTCATTAAATTTATTTAAGTCAATGTCAGGACCCTCATTTATAGTAGTTAGTAATATTATATAAGGCAAACCCAACTATCCTTCATAATGCTGAATCGGTTTGAGTACTATGGTTTCACTTCGACCGGGGGTAAGATATCTTGTTTTCAGCCAGTGAGTAGCTGTGCAATCCCCTTCCTTTGACTATCTAATTAGTCTGGCGCCCATACCATATCATATCATTTTTAGTGTACTCCAAAGGTAAGTACAGAACAAAAGTGCATATTTAAATTTTGTCTCATTTTCATTTCATTCATCATTTTATGTTAATTTATTCCCCATCTTGTTTACCGATCCGTTACATTGATGACTCCTCATCGTGGGGATTCTTATTTATATTACATCTCTCAAACACGCCCCATTACAGATTCTCCACGACCGATTGATTCTAGTCGTCAACCTGTCTCTGTAATAGTTGATCAATTCGCTTCCCTAGATCCGACCTAACAGACATTACATCACGGTTGATCTGTAATTGCGTATTGGCAAGCTTACTTTCAACTTTACCCTGAATTAGCTTAATATGTTCTGCGCTCGACTTATCCCATTCCTCTTTCCAAATGGCAATATTAGCCTTCAACATTTCAGCTATATCAAGTTCAATGTCCTCCTTCAAAATTTCATTGTGGTCTATCACCTGACTACGCAGAGTATCAACATTTGTCTTCAATTCGGCTAAAGAAACAATGGTCTTTAGAGAATCGTCAACAAATTGCGATCTCAAAGCACCTACACATTCTGAACATTGAGTTTTAGACTCTTCCACTTCCTTCCTGATCTTATTAATGTCCCCTTGGACCTTATTCACATCAACAAACATCGAATTAACCTCAGACTGTACTTTACCGATATCATTTTGTACACTAGTTATTTCTGTCTGGACATTATTAACATCGATTTGCATATTGTTTACATTCTCCTGTACCTTATCTACTTTTGTTTGAACATGGGACACATCTGACCTTACATTGGCAACTTCTGTTTTTACAATATCAACATTTGATTTCACAAGAGACACATCATCCTTGACTAGGGCGACATCAGAATGCACACTCTCTACTTTATCTTGTACACTGGCAACATTATTTTTCAGCAGAGAAACATCCTCTTTCAATTCAGCGGAGCTGGTCTGCAATCCCTGTAAGGAATTTTGCATACCCTGAATATCTCCCTTAAAACTTTCACCCACCTTGACAACAATCGTGTCAAGATCTACCCGTCGATCTTTCTTTAGCTGCTCTCGGTCCTGCTTTGCCTCGTACAATTTCCTCTGTAAATCAATAACATTTACTTTCAGATTATCTTTAATCTGATTTTTCCACACTATCCAATTTCTTATTCATGTTCTTGTCCATTTTCTCCATCATCTCTCCCATCATCTTACGGACATCGTCAGCCGCCATCATTGCCATTGCAACAATATCAATAATAAAAGTGCTATAGGAGTACAAACAAATAGAGCAACATAGCAAAACTTTAGAGCATCCTTTCAATCCATGTATTTGGGCATCTTATCGTCTCGCCTTAACATTAACTTAATGCTAAATCACCCTACATCTTATTCTAAAATACCAGTACCTAAACGTTCGCGTGTGATTTATTTTAGATATACTACCATAAAGAATATTTACATTTATCACCATTAAACAAGTTAGCTTTACATTATCATGGCCATCAATAACCATGAGCCGGTAAAATGAAAATAGATTCAGATCATAGGTCATTCCGAAAAATATAACCTATTACTCCTTTCTCAGGCTATCCAAAAGATCTGATCTCTCGTTGAGTGCAATTCTATTAAACACAAAGCAAATACAACCTATATAATTACACTCTAGCTCATCGCAGATGATATGGTTAATTTATCCCATAAACTTAAAAATTAAGCTGTCATCTGGATAGCTTCTAAATGGCCTCACGAAGCTATTTTCGTGGTCCCAAAGTCTAGGGTGACATCTTTCCACTGTCCCCGTATATTCTAGAGGCGGTCTGTTGGATATCCGAAGCAACGGCTGGATTCGTAGACCCCGACTGCTCCGGCGCAAAATACAAGTCAAGGATCTACCTCCAACTAGACCCTCGCGAATATACGTAGCAGAAATTACAATACAACTGTGAATTACATGAAAAATACACTTAGCTCGCGGTAAAACACCTACCTTAATCTCGGGAATCTCGTGGTCAGCTTCTCTGGACCTAAAATTGGTTTCACAGTTGCATCTCCTTATATCTAAAATAATTCACGACAACACGGCTTCTAATAAAACTAAACAATTTAATAACAAATGTAAACTAAAGCTAAACATTCACACTACAAAATAAAATACACACTCCCATTCGTTCATCTCCACTCTCACGCCACTGACAGAACAGCGTTCTATCAACATAATGACAAAATTTGGTGTAGCTTGGGTTCATACAACCAGCTGTACAACAATTACACACCTCGGTGTATTAACATTCTTCTGGCACGCTCCCAAGCACATATGGGCGATCGGCGCACGCGATCATTGCCACGTGTCGGATGACATAACATTCACCGCTACATTCCCAGTCTGACTGGTTTATAAAAAAGAAAAAGAGCGAGCCGGGCGGTTCGACACATCTCTCTCCATTTGCTTGACCTGGCCGTGCTGTGGCCTTGGTTGGAAACGAGTTTTAAAGAAGTCCCCGCTATTGCAGCCTGGTCCACAAACGAGCTCTTCATAACAATGAAGACTGTGTTAAATGAAGGCAGATTCACGTCAGACAAATACGTGAACTGCACTCAAATCCTACATGCTACTGGCATAAAATTTCTATACACACTAACATTCACACTCTCGCATTGTGACGTCCCAATGGAGTTCATTTCACTCGCACTGAACAAGAAACAAACCACATGCAATCACATACTCATTCACACTCTAATCTTTACATTAAACAAACGAAAACTTCCTATGCTTAACACGTTATACACTCGATTGATAAATAATAAAGATTAACACTAAAAGAATTTATAATGACGCTTATAGCACCAGCTCTAGTCCTTCCAAAGTAATAGCGTCTAAATACAGTCGAGCCTACGCTCTGATCTAGCAGTTATGTCAAATGCAGTGAACTGTGATCTTTAATATCTTCTACATCACCAGAAATAACCACCACTAGTCTCTCCTATCTGATCTGGTGTCAAAATAAGTTTAATACATTCGACCACTGAAGGTGAAACATATGCTGTTACAAGTCTGGTTTAATAATCTCGATAAAAGTATAGCATAACAGCTGTCATCATCAATTTCCTGTTCCAATTTCAACCGTGAACCTTTCTGTCCTATCTAAATTCCATGTCGTGTATAACAAAATAAGGAGTACTCCCTACTCACAGTCTAAATGCCTTTGCCAACACTAGTCATGCCCACGCAATGACTGTACTATAAAATGCGGAACACACCTTTGCAATAACCTCGTATGCCAACTACATACGGAAATACACAAAAAAACACTTTCAAAGGGTTATCAACTCCACTTCTATCAACCTGGCATTCCTTCAAAAGGGCATAATTCCACAGCGTTGTCACCACAATCGCTGGTCTGATGAACAGTAACAACAATTGTAAAATTAATAATTTATACACCTTAACGACCTCTGGAATTCACGATACTGAACCTCCTCACTTAATACTCTTGAAACGATACTCTGATAAGTATAAACTGTCGTGCATACATTTAATAAAAATACTACATCTCATCTTCACACATCTGGGTTCGACTTTAATCGAAGAAGGAATATTATGTCTACAACGTGACATGATATTACTCCTCGTAAGTAATTAATCACAACATCATATCTATGTGTTTGTGTCCAACAAGAATCTATCACGACGAGGATATCAAACGATAGCTACCCTAACGTCGGATGATAAATAATCTTCCAAGAAGATTCTAGCTTCAAATAAATTAAATGACTGAAAGTTCAAAGCTTTCTTCAATAAAAACATACAGTTAGTCATATTCGTATTCTCTTCATTCAGAACGAATGTCTACGAGTTCTGACGATAATAATCGTGTCCACGTTAAATGTGTCTTTTCCACAATGTGACATGATATTTCACAATATATCACTACCATGATCTTCTTTCTTGACGCTTCTTCTCGACGGATAAAATGCCCAAATTAAACTAATAAAAATTAATTTAATGGGTAACATAGACGAAAATGTCTATCCCCTGTATTCAAAATGAATACAAAAACGTCGAAAAAAATTACTGTTCCTTAAAGGAAATGACAAAATCTTGTTCCTCGAACAAGTAAATAATCTCAGTTCAGAAACTGGATTCCTAACAAACGAAGATAATAGCATCGCTAGACGATCACTATAATAAATTTCGAAGAATACAAATGCTATACTAGGAGTACATAAATACTGTATCGAAAAATGGATAAAAGATTTGCTCAGTAAATGTCACTACAAGCTTTAACTACAAGGTTAGTGAACACTGCTACCTGGTCTCGAAGTCTAGGAGATCAAGATAGAGTATAACAAAATACTCTGATGTTACATCGCCCAAAGATCTGGGCTGGATCCTAGTTCGCCTCCACGAACTCGTGATCTCAGGAAAGGAACGAATTCCCCCACTGGAAACAGCAAGCTCCGACCGGAATCGAACTGCGGGCCTCCAATCATCATCTTCATTTTGACCGGGATAACCCTGGACCTCTTGAAAATCTTGATGCTTCTTCTATCTCCGTCACTGCACAGGCTCATTATAACAGTAAGTAGCGTCGAAAATTCTGCTTTCCACTTCAAAATGCATTTGAAGAGAAAGTCTTGGACCTCACTCGTATAACGAACATTCATGTAGATGGAATCTGAACATCGTTCTGTAGTCTCTGATGTTAATGTTGAGCTCACGTTTGACAAGAATGCACTAGAATGAAGATGTGCATTGAGTCTCATGATTGCTCACTAAGTAGACATTCACGAACAGTCTCCTCCAACGAAGCTCCATCGCTGCCTAATGTGCCCGTCAGAGGAGTTGCCAGGATAGCCAACAACCGAAATGACTTCCCTAACATCTCATCTGCCGGACCTAACTGCCGAGAGGATCAGGTGAACTTCCATACAGGCCAAAGCGGCACGAGAATCCATCATCCACAGGGATCGTGGTACATTGTGACTAACGGTCATAGACTGCCTAAGGAAAGGTTCACCTTAAAAGCTAGACTGAGAAAAGAAACATCCAGGCTTATGTAAAACATCGTGAAAATTTATTTAAAATTCACAAACCCCTAACCTAGTTCGGAGGGTTTCTATCGGCTAATCCGCAAGCTAATAAATAATCAAAAATAAAGAGCAGGTCCCTACCTGAGAAGTTACAGTAAACCCTCGCGAAAGATCTATCTCACAATAATAAAAGCAACAACAGCAACACTAGGAAAATGGTACGGAGCAAAACCTTACATCAAGTTACAAGATCAAGCTAATATCGGAATTTACATTTAACAGGATAGCAAAACAAATCTAAGTTAGGATGATACCATTTTCTCATTTACATTTAATATTAATTCATCTAGCTAAGTCCTGCCAATTAGTTACAAAATTTACGGCGGTGACGTCCGTAATATCAAACAATTACAATCAAAGCTATGTGACATGCCATAAAAAAATATCTAAGACACTCTTACAAACTGGGTGCTAATCAGCACACAAAAGGTGACATAGAGGATTTGTACACTTTTACATCAATAAATCAATAAATACAAGACCACAGTTTTATTCAAAGCCTAACTACACCTTGGTTTACTGTTTGTAAGCCATAGTCATTTAACGTGTGTAATTACGGTGACGACTGCGTAGTGAAGACTACGTCTAACATCGTATGGCCTGAGCTCCACCAGCTACGAACTATAGGTTCAAGCAAGCCTCTGTCGTTACAAAAAGTGTCAGCTGACCTAAGGTCATTTCCTCCATGAAATACTTTCAATTGGCACGGCTATGTCAGCAGGTTCCAAATGCAAATGAACAAGGTTAAATAGAAAGGATTCGTTAGTTATATTTTGTTTATCAAAATTATGCGTTTTATTATTAAGATGTCGGTTTAAATTCTCGTTGGTTTATGGCGAATAACAGCTGACTAGCCTGGCATAGAGCGTCTCTGAGAGATCATCTCTGCCATAGAGCCTCGACTCAAAAGTCGGAATACAATCAACGAGCAATAACAACTCGGACACACAATAATACAAGTTACCAGCGGCGCACAGCTCGCGTTCAATAACTCAGGGACGGGCCTGGACACATCAGTTACCCTCCCTAAATATCTGGTCGACGAGAACAGTCCCGGACATGGTACACAAAATACCTTCACACATGAAAAACCCTCACCACGGGGCTAGCCTCCAACATAAAATAAGAATCCTGACATAACTGTACTCGTCGAAACAACGGTACACGCAAAAGGCGTTTAACTAACAAATGACAATCTAAAGAACATGTGAGCAGATACAGAAAGGGACTCTGGGTTCCATGAGCTATCAATGCAATGAAAAATAAATGAATGCTACAAGCATTCTGTCCTGTGTTAATATAAGTCTGTCTCACTTGGAAGCAAGCGCTCTCACTCGTGCGCTGGGAAATATTCACAAACCTGTCTGAGTCACAGCAAGTTGCAGGCTCCCTGCACTATTAGACACAACACGTAGACTGGGCCGGCAATTCAGGCAAGAAAATAACTATGAAACTGGCCTCATAATAATACCTTTACCATAGGTTTTAAACATCAAAGGATGTGTGCATTAAGAGCAAGCTATAAAGCTGAATACAAACATATAACTCTGTCTTTCATAGCAAAGTCGTTTAAAAGATAGCAATGTCACTCATTGCTTGAGCTCTTTGCTCTCAAAGATAAAATACTTCAGTAGTTTCTTGTATCAAACATTCAAATAATCACGTGTCATCACACTTGACACAAACAAAATAATATTATGGCGCAAACTCCACTCTGCTGGATTTGCTTAATGATACGTTGGGAACTGAGTTCGATGCTAGGCTACAACGAAACATCCCTTTTACTTGCAAGGTCTACACTTGACCTGGATGGCTTCTGGGCACATCATGAATGAAATATAAGTGCAGTTACAAAACTGGTAATTACAGTCGATTACCTAAATGATACGACTTCTCAAATGAAGTCAGGGGCGTAACATTGACTGTCTGCTATGAGTGCAGTTAAAGAAAAATGACCATGGCATCAACTTGCCATAACAGGAGTCTGCTAACACTTGAAAATCATCCCAGATAGTGTTAAACAAAGTAGCCCTGAAATGACTACGGTCACGTTTAGCAATAGACAGGAATTTGCGTCCTATGACGTCCATCAGTTTGCACCTGGGTTGAACAAAATATCAAACCCAAGGGTGGCTCACAATCACTGTGGATAAATAACATCTAATTATACTAATTACATTCCCTACCTATGAAATGGCCGTCACTAAGTTCGGCTGATTTACAATCTACACTAATCTAAATATACCACCAATGACTAGAACAAAGAAGGGTTGTACAAACTCACGATCTGAAGGAGCCCACACTTAGCTCTCTGTCAAATGACAAGGGCTGAACCAAAGCACCTCTGGCTTTCAGGATTGGCATCGTCCGTATCAGAACTTCCATCTTGGCACTCCTAAAGACCAGGGTTCGGTCTGTCCCTGTAGTCGACATCGTGAATGGGTTGGACATGCCTAGGAAAGGCATCCTCGACTCCTTCCTTCTCGTTCGACGTTCTAGAAGTTCCACATCATGCTCGTTCCATCCGAGACGTCTCCCCATACCATAACGGTACTTAGCCCATCATCTCCGGCTCGAACATGGTGTTATAAATGTCGAACACGTGGTCGGTAATGTTAGACATCATGTATTCCATTAGTACTTGAAAATTGCGGTGTAGCTATCACAGGCGTTACACATATATCTAGCAACACAGCCTCTACACTTTGCAGATATCATTAATAAATGGCCATGCACTGATCTGCTGGTTCACACGTGCACAGACTCTACTTTTACAATCACGTGGCATCCGTGAAATTGGCGTCGATTTCTGGTGGATAAATCCACCGTAGCAATTTATACACGTAGTGGTTTTAATATCACACTCGTTCAATGTAACTTTATCACAGTTATTGGTATATTTAACACTAGGCTTCAGCCCTCCACAAATCACGTGGGTACAAAATGTGGTGCTACAGAATCGTAGAAAATTCACAATATTTTAAATACGTTCACAATACAATTTGTGCTGATCACTACACTTTACAAATCGTGCTGCACAGTACGATGGTGCTCGATGACACTTGATAAATATTTCTTCGCTAAAAAGCGGACTGTCTCCACGTCTTACATGACGGATATTTCTACACGCCTCAACAGGGCGGATTCTCCTGACGTAGTGCTCGGAACTGCGTTCCTCGTGGAATCAAGTCATCAAACTAAGTCGTTGAGCGACTATTTACATCCCTTCTTGCATATCTGCAATGATATTACCATACCTTAAAGTGGAAAAACATTCTCCAAAATGTTTCATTAATACTGAATGACGAAATGGAATATTCTGAGTCTCGTAGAAAGGTAAAGTTGATTAATAAGACCTCAGATAAATAATTAGCCGTCTTCACCAAAGTCAAAAGTGCGATCCTCCGCTACTCCAAAGAGAATCGTATAAGCTCTCAGCTTCTGGTTGCTTTCTGGGTGTGTTCAGGGGTAATACATCCCATCATAAATGTGTTGTCATGAAAAATATCACATGAACCTTAGCTCAGCGGGTTCATCTGCCTCTCCGTCGTTTCAAATAAAATGTAGGGAAGACATTTTTATTTGACTCAAAGTTCATTCATGAGTGATATTTTTTTAGATTATCTGCGTTGAAGGTTACAATGCACTCTCCTGTTTGAATGTCTTCAATCACGTAACTTCCATTGTTCAGAGGTTGTCGGACACGACTGGGGCCATAATATAAAGACAGAAATTTCCCATATATGCGGTCTATAGGACTTGAAATTCCGGGTCTCCTTATAAGAACAAGGTCTCCCGCGACTAGTGGTTCTCTGAATCTCTGGCGTCTGGTTCTTCTCAAACGTTTCGCAGCTTGTCTGTCCAAAGTGTCCCTTGCAGCTAAAAGTCTGCTGGCGTGTGATGGTTGTAAACAAGGTGGATTTACAATCACACGATTCCACCTTCTCATCGGCATCTGGTCCAAATGCAAAACCATTGGTATCTGACCAGTGCTCTCATGGACTGTTGAGTTAATACATTTTGCCATAATAACTAGGACTTCAGTCCAACGCCAGTGTTCTTCCTGACAATACAATCGACAGAATTTTGCAATAGTAGCCATAACGCATTCTGCTGGGTTGCTCTCTGGATGGCGAATAGAAGATAAAACATGACCTATCTCCAATTCGTTCATAGCATTGGCGAATTCTGCGGAGGTGAACTGTGATCCATGATCAGTCAACATGAATTGTGGCTTTCCTGCCTCTGGTATCACTTGTCGTCTAATTGTCAGGATAATCTGGTGTGCGGTGGCTTTCTGAATCGGATGAAGCTTCGTATATTTCGTGAACACATCAATGGTTACAACAATGAAGCGATTCCCACGGCGGGCCTTTGGTATTGGGCCATAGAGGTCCTGTGCGTATAACTCTGTGGGTTGAGTTGGGAATATGGGCCTAGGGGATTCCTTCAACAAGTGTGACGTGTACTTGTTCCGCTGGCATGCGTCGCAAGCACGTAAACACTGCCTAACGGTGGTTCCTAGCCTTTTCCAGGTGAAAGCCTCCTTGATGTTCGCAATGGTCTTGTCAGTCCCACCATGTCCAATGGATAGATGAACCATAAGAATGACAGATTCTTGATATCTCCTTGAAATGACTGCACGCACTTGAGTGTGGTCCACGTCCACAAACTTATACAAGACACGATGATAGATCAGATAGTCATCTGCAAGAGCGGCTGTCCTCGCATAGTGAGCATCCTGTGGATCCATTCGTCGTTCCAGGAAGCGGATAATGTCCCTGAGTTCCTCCTCACGTCGTTGTCCTTCTGGTAGATGACGAAGTCAGCGAAGGTGTTCCTCGCATTCTCCCTCGATTTCAATGGCATTCACGGTGGCTTCAGGATTCCGGCTGAGAATGTCGGCCAACACATTCTCTCTGCCTGGTCGGTAAACAATTTCCAAATCAAACTGTTGGAGAAACAGCGTCCAACGTGTGATCCTGTCTCTTGCCAGTCTTGTCCGTAAAATGAAGGTCAGCGCATGGTGGTCGGTCCTCACGATAATCCTCTGGCCTAACAACAGTTTCTGCCAGTACTCAAGCGCGTAAACAATCGCAAGTGCTTCAATCTCAGTGGTGAAATAATGAGATTCATGCGCTCTCAAACGTCGACTTAAGAAAGCGATGTAATGACGTTTCTTCTCATCATCCTCCTGCAATAGGATGGCACCTATTCCAATCGCAGATGCATCAGTCTCTAGAATAAAATTCCGGGAGCAGTCTGGATATTCTAACTGAATCGAATCAACCAGCATCTGTTTAGCTTTTCTGAAAGCCGTCTCGCACTCGTCGTCCCAAGCCCATCGGCAATTCTTCTTCAGCAAACCTTGAAGTGGTGCGACAGTCTCAGAATACTTCTCACAATGAACAGCAATGAATTGGATAATTCACAAGAATTGTCTCACGTGTTTCACACGGGTTGGTGTCGGAAATGCAGCAACGGTTCTGATCTTCGCCGGATTCGTCCTGTATCCATCTCCATTAATTATGTGTCCCACAAATTTGACTTCTCTCTGGAAGAATCGACACTTGTCGAACTTCACCTTGAAATTAGCCTGTCGAAGATTCTCAAAAACAAGGCGTAAAGTTGCTAAATGTTCTTCCTCCGTTTCCGAGGCTATGATGATATCATCCACGTAACATATCACCCTCTGTTTTACTTCAGGAGTCAGCTTCGCATCAAGTGCTCTAATTAATGCAGCTCCGGCATTTTTCACTCCAAAGGGTAGTTTTCGAAAGACATAGGTGGTCTGATCGAACAGAAACCCTGTATACTTCTGAGTATGCTCAGACAATCTTATATGGTAGTAGGATTGCACTAAGTCCAATGACGAAAATACTTTCTTCCCCTTAAATTTTCTGAGGATGTCCCTAATCTTGGGCGGTCGGTCATGCTCAGGAGCTAGGCGTTCGTTTAAGGCTCTGGCATCGAGACAAAGTTTCAGGCTTCCATCCACCTTAACCACAGGTGTTATAGGATTCAAGAAAGGAGTTGGTGACTTCTTAATTGTACCTGCTGCTTCCATTTCATGGATCTTCTTAGCAGCTTCCTCTCGGTGTTTCTCTGCGATAGGATAAATCTTCTTCTGGAACGGGGAATCATCCAATAGTATAAGATCGTACTCGTAGTCCAATATCTCACCAGGTGTGGTGTCGAATATATCCTCGTATTCGTTTAATATTACATCTAGTTTCTCTTGTACGGGTGCTGATAATTGTTCTGCCTCTCCGTCGTCATCTCGTGTCTCCTCAATTTCCTTGCCATTTAAATTCTCAACAACGTTGACTTCGGATTCAAATTCCGGTTCTTCCTCTACTAAATTCATTTGGATGGGTTCGTTCGGCTCAAACTCCACCGTATTACGTCCCATATCAATGATTTCATCGTACTTCCGAATGAAGTCTGCACCCAAGATGGCATCATGATGCAAGCCTTTCATCACTAGAAATTCGTGCAAATACACGTGGCTCGAAATTTTTAAAGTGCATAAAATCTGAACTTTGCACGTTACGACACGGTCAGGTATAACTCCTCTGACTCTTACTGCAGAAACTGGCAGCTCTGTCACCTCAGAGTTTGCTTTCAGTCTGGCATGGCAATCGGCGGAAATGACACTTATCATTGCCCCTGTATCGATGAGAATGACTACGTCACATCCATTCAGGGTAGCTACAATCTTCGGTAGACGCGTCAATTCGTAGGTGTGGTTCGTCGTTCGTCTAATTGATCTTCCTGAATCGGCTCCCAGAGTAAGATAGTGGCAGTTACTCTGTGCTCAATCGGGTAAGAATCTACTGGGTTTTTGGCGTTTTTTTTCCTTGGCGGGAAGTACCGGGCTGGTTTTGCCTCGTTTCTTCCGCCGGAATATTTCGTGTTTCCCGCGAAGTCGGGTTCTGATCTCCCCCTTCTAGGTTTTCTTGGAGTCCTCGGAGTTGCTGAAGGTATTCACGACTCTCCTGTGCTCTTCCTCTCCAGTCTCGATCGACCTGGTATCTGGGGTCCCGATCTCGACTGTATCCTCTGCTGTAGCGGTAATCTCTACGGATACCTCCCTGCTGTGGGTTCCGGTTATTATTCCCTCGGCGGTCGTCATCGTAGCGACGGTTGTCGTTCGTTCCTCGATCAAAGCGTCGGTTCCAATAACCACGACGGTCATCTCTCCGGTCTCTAGCGTACGGAGTGTTATTCCAATCTCTCCGACCACGATTATATTCATCACGCTGGTCAAGGCTCTCTTGAGTCTGTGTTTGCTGTGGCGTCTGGCACACTTTGTCCACAGTCGTCAAGTTAATGTGTCGCTCATCACGTCTATCAGTCTTCTGTTGACGGTGTGTTGGAAACTGTTCAGTATTGGCGTCCAATCGCCGTAAGATCTGATCGCACTGCTGAAATGTAGATGCTCCTGCAGCGATCAATACTCGTTGCACGTCTGCAGGGTATTGCCAGACGATGGTATTTACCAGGTCTTGCTCTGACAGTGGGGGTTGCAAACAACGAAGTTTCGCAAGCTGGGTTGCGAAGTAGTTCGCATAGCGCGTCGGAGTGTTCGAGCTGTATCGGCGAGTGTACATCTCAGCTCTGATACTCTGCTGGATGTCGCTCGACGAGTAAGTTCTCAGTAAGGCTTCTCTGAAGTCTTGATAGCCTACGAATGAATAACGGAAGGCCCTGAACCAAGTGCTCGCTTGCCCCTCAAGCAAACGCTCAATGACTCGGAGCTCTCTCTCCGGAGTCACCATTGTATCTCTTAAGTAGCTCTCCACATTAGCTAAGAGTTCTACAGGAGTGATGCCACTTCCAGTGCCTGAGAATCGAGCTGGTTGCTCTTCTCGCGAACGGATGATTGTCACGTTCCCCTGCGTGTGCGCGGGTCTGAATGAACTCGGCGTATAATTATGCGTTGGCGTACTTGTGCCCTGACTTTGTTGATTATGTTCGGGTTGGGAAGGATTCGCGTTATAATTTAACGCTTGACTCTGCGCTGAACCGGTAACTTGGAACGGTTGTGGTTCCATGGGTGCGCTAGGTTGAAAGAGTGTAGGCATTATCCCTGCGGATTGTGGTCCTGGCGTTGCCTGAGAGTCTCCCATCTGCGTTCGCTGCACCTCTCATCAGTACGAGTCCTATGTTCATGGTAGCCATGTCCTTCTTGACGTTGTCCATGAATCCCTCGACGTGAGTTAATCGAGTTCCAAATTCCTCTCGAGTATGGTCTATCTCCCTTGGTTGAGTCTCAAGTCGGTCGAGACGTCTCTCGATAATTTCGAGCCCTGGGATAGTCTTAGCTGCGACCTTGTTTCCCAAATCGTTGAGCTGCAACTCAATTCTCTCGACTTTACCGTTGAGGTTGGTGTCGACTTCACGAAAAGCTGTCCTCAAGTTGTAACTGAGGTCTAACCTCTCGGTTATTGCGACTTCCTCAAATCTTTTCTGCAATGAGTCGATTTTCCCCTCGACTTTGGACATGTTGTCCTTGATCCGACCTACGGCATCCTTGACCTCGGCTACCTTCTCCTCCATAATAATTTTATGTTCATTAAGGTCACCCCTCAACAGCATTACATCGATCTTATTTTCTTCCCGATGAATGTCTACTGTCTCTCGTAGCCCTGTTACGGTCTCGGTTAATTCCGTAATGTTCCTTTGGTTCGTATTCAGCTCGTCCTTGACCTGGATAATACCATCGACGATCGTCTTGACATTATTTTTGACGGCGTTCGCTGCACCTCTCATCAGTACGAGTCCTATGTTCATGGTAGCCATGTCCTTCTTGACGTTGTCCATGAATCCCTCGACGTGAGTTAATCGAGTTCCAAATTCCTCTCGAGTATGGTCTAAGTCAGCCCTCATATCAACCTGAACTCTATTAATCGTAGTTTGAATCTGAGCGGTGTGCTCCTCTAAACGGGCTTGCCCGTCCTCCCTAGCTCTATTCATTTGGTCTGTTAAATTATCAATACGCTGGTTAGCCTCCTGATGGTGTCGTATTACGTCAACCCTAACAGCTGCTAAACCTGCCGTAAGATCATTTCTGGCCTCTATTCTATGAGCATCCATGTCGGCCCTGACCTGCGTTAGATCAGCCCTAACATCATTAATTGACTGTGTGTTAACCTCAAGATCCTGTCTAACCTGGTCCACATGACCACTTACATTATTGATTAACTGTGTGTTAACCTCAAGATCCTGTCTAACATTATTAATTGATTGGGTGTTAACCTCAAGATCCTGTCTAACCTGGTCCACATGGCCACTTACATTATTAATTGATCGGGTGTTAACCTCGAGATCCTGTCTAACCTGGTCCACATGACCACTTACATTGTTAATAGCTTGGGTATTCTCACCCAAGTCACCAGTAATCTGCTGGAGATTGGCATTGACACCTGCCAATATCTCCCCAAATACACGACGAATTGTTTCCTCATCCATGACAAGCAATTATTGAGAAAGAGAGGGAGCAATCTCTTATGGAACTTAAAGCTATGATTAGTTACTTGGTGGTATAATGCTTGTTTCATTTAAATAAACATCACGAGTACAGCTGGAGTATGCAAACTAAGTGCTTCTACATTAACAAAGACAACAGCGAGCAAAGCAAAGTATTACATTTACTCAGGATGAGGCATCATCAAAGAAAATCCTATCCATCATTTATCTAACCCAAAAGCCTCACCCCCATGGACTTGTATCAAACATGAACGCCATTTGGTTAATTGATTTGCAGTACGACTTTCTAAGTTCGTCCCAGTCCGGTCAATTTACCATTGATCAACATTAAGATCCTCTTAAATAACATGGAACTGACGGTCACCACGATAACGTCGGCACATGAGTTGGGCGTCATTTAAAGAAGAGTATATGTTATGTGCCCGTCAGAGGAGTTGTCAGGATAGCCAACAACCGAAATGACTTCCCTAACATCTCATCCGCCGGACCTAACTGCCGAGAGGATCAGGTGAACTTCCATACAGGCCAAAGCGGCACGAGAATCCATCATCCACAGGGATAGTGGTACATGGTGACGAAAGGTCATAGACTGCCTAAGGAAAGGTTCACCTTAAAAGCTAGACTGAGAAAAGAAACATCCAGGCTTATGTAAAACATCCTGAAAATTTATTGTAAAATTCACAAACCCCTTACCTAGTTCGGAGGGTTTCTATCGGCTAATCCGCAAGCTAATAAATAATCAAAAATAAAGAGCAGGTCCCTACCTGAGAAGTTACAGTAAACCCTCGCGAAAGATCTATCTCACAATAATAAAAGCAACAACAGCAACACTAGGAAAATGGTACGGAGCAAAACCCTACATCAAGTTACAAGATCAAGCTAATATCGGAATTTACATTTAACAGGGCAGCAAAACAAATCTAAGTTAGGATGATACCATTTTCTCATTTACATTTCATATTAATTCATCTAGCTAAGTCCTGCCAATTAGTTACAAAATTTACGGCGGTGACGTCCGTAATATCAAACAATTGCAATCAAAGCTATGTGACATGCCATAAAAAATATCTAAGACACTCTTACAAACTGGGTGCTAATCAGCACACAAAAGGTGACATAGAGGATTTGTACACTTTTACATCAATAAATCAATAAATACAAGACCACAGTTTTATTCAAAGCCTACCTACACCTTGGTTTACTGTTTGTAAGCCATAGTCATTTAACGTGTGTAATTACGGTGACGACTGCGTAGTGAAGACTACGTCTAACATCGTATGGCCTGCGCTCCACCAGCTACGAACTAAAGGTTCGAGCAAGCCTCTGTCGCTACAAAAAGTGTCAGCTGTCCTAAAGTCATTTCCTCCAGGAAATACTTTCATTGGCACGGCTATGTCAGCAGGTTCAAAATGCAAATGAACAAGGTTAAATAGAAAGGATTCGTTAGTTATATTTTGTTTATCAAAATTATGCGTTTTATTATTAAGATGTCGGTTTAAATTATCGTTGGTTTATGGCGAATAACAGCTGACTAGCCTGGCATAGAGCGTCTCTGAGAGATCATCTCTGCCATAGAGCGTCGACTCAAAAGTCGGAATACAATCAACGAGCAATAACAAATCGGAGACACAATAACACAAGTTACCAGCGGCGCACAGCTCGCGTTCAATAACTCTGGGACGGGCCTGGACACATCAGTTACCCTCCCTAAATATCTGGTCGACGGGAACAGTCCTGGACATGGTACACAAAATACCTTCACACATGAAAAACCCTCACCACGGGGCTAGCCTCCAACATAAAATAAGAATCCTGACATAACTGTACTCGTCGAAACAACGGTACACGCAAAAGGCGTTTAACTAACAAATGACAATCTAAAGAACATGTGAGCAGATACAGAAAGGGACTCTGGGTTCCATGAGCTATCAATGCAATGAAAAATAAATGAATGCTACAAGCATTCTGTCCTGTGTTAATATAAGTCTGTCTCACTTGGAAGCAAGCGCTCTCACTCGTGCGCTGGGAAATATTCACAAACCTGTCTGAGTCACAGCAAGTTGCAGGCTCCCTGCACTATTAGACACAACACATAGACTGGGCCGGCAATTCAGGCAAGAAAATAACTATGAAACTGGCATCATAATAATACCTTTACCATAGGTTTTAAACATCAAAGGATGTGTGCATTAAGAGCAAGCTATAAAGCTGAATACAAACATATAACTCTGTCTTTCATAGCAAAGTCGTTTAAAAGATAGCAATGTCACTCATTGCTTGAGCTCTTTGCTCTCAAAGATAAAATACTTCAGTAGTTTCTTGTATCAAACATTCAAATAATCACGTGTCATCACACTTGACACAAACAAAATAATATTATGGCGCAAACTCCACTCTGCTGGATTTGCTTAATGATACGTTGGGAACTGAGTTCGATGCTAGGCTACAACGAAACATCCCTTTTACTTGCAAGGTCTACACTTGACCTGGATGGCTTCTGGGCACATCATGAATGAAATATAAGTGCAGTTACAAAACTGGTAATTACAGTCGATTACCTAAATGATACGACTTCTCTAATGAAGTCAGGGGCGTAACATTGACTGTCTGCTATGAGTGCAGTTAAAGAAAAATGACCATGGCATCAACTTGCCATAACAGGAGTCTGCTAAGACTCGAAAATCATCCCAGATAGGGTTAAACAAAGTAGCCCTGAAATGACTACGGTCACGTTTAGCAATAGACAGGAATTTGCGTCCTAAGACGTCCATCAGGTTGCACCAGGGTTGAACAAAATATCAAACCCAAGGGTGGCTCACAATCACTGTGGATAAATAACATCTAATTATACTAATTGCATTCCCTACCTATGAAATGGCTGTCACTAAGTTCGGCTGATTTACAATCTACACTAATCTAAATATACCACCAATGACTAGAACAAAGAAGGGTTGTACAAACTCACGATCTGAAGAAGCCCACACTTAGCTTTCTGTGCAATGACAAGGGCTGAACAAAAGCACCTCTGGTTTTCAGGATTGGCATCGTCCGTATCAGAACTTCCATCTTGGCTCTCCTAAAGACCAGGGTTCGGTCTGTCCCTGTAGTCGACATCGTGAATGGGTTGGACATGCCTAGGAAAGGCATCCTCGACTCCTTCCTTCTCGTTGACGTTCTAGAAGTTCCACATCATGCTCGTTCCATCCGAGACGTCTCCCCATACCATAACGGTACTTAGCCCATCATCTCCGGCTCGAACATGGTGTTATAAATGTCGAACACGTGGTCGGTAATGTTAGACATCATGTATTCCATTAGTACTTGAAAATTGCGGTGTAGCTATCACAGGCGTTACACATATATCTAGCAACACAGCCTCTACACTTTGCAGATATCATTAATAAATGGCCATGCACTGATCTGCTGGTTCACACGTGCACAGACTCTACTTTTACAATCACGTGGCATCCGTGAAATTGGCGTCGATTTCTGGCGGATAAATCCACCGTAGCAATTTATACACGTAGTGGTTTTAATATCACACTCGTTCAATGTAACTTTATCACAGTTATTGGTATATTTAACACTAGGCTTCAGCCCTCCACAAATCACGGGGGTACAAAATGTGGTGCTACAGAATCGTAGAAAATTCACATTATTTTAAATACGTTCACAATACAATTTGTGCTGATCACTACACTTTACAAATCGTGCTGCGCAGTACGATGGTGCTCGATGACACTTGATAAATATTTCTTCGCTAAAAAGCGGACTGTTTCCACGTCTTATATGACGGATATTTCAACACGCCTCAACAGGGCGGATTCTCCTGACATAGTGCTCGGAACTGCGTTCCTCGTGGAATCAAGTCGTCAAACTAAGTCGTTGAGCGACTATTTACATCCCTTCTTGCGTATCTGCAATGATATTACCATACCTTAAAGTGGAAAAAATTCTCCAAAATGTTTCAATAATACTGAATGACGAAATGGAATATTCTGAGTCTGGTAGAAAGGTAAAGTTGATTAATAAGACCTCAGATAAATAATTAGCCGACTTCACCAAAGTCAAAAGTGCGATCCTCCGCTACTCCAAAGAGAATCGTATAAGCTCTCAGATTCTGGTTGCTTTCTGGGTGTGTTCAAAGGTAATACATCCCATCATAAATGTGTTGTCATGAAAAATATCACATGAACCTTAGCTCAGCGGGTTCACTATATTGCTTCTATCTGCGTATACTCCTGGCGCACATAATAATCTAGTCCATAATAATCTTCATAATGCTAGACTGAATATTGTTCTTCACTATGGAATACATCTCCATCCTAAGTGTTGTAATACAGTTCCACACAAGCAATAGTAATACACACTCGTACTCACGGGTGGCTGTTGCCTGAGCTGCAGTCGCTCGGACAAAGTGTCGTATCGCGCTGGAGAAAAACACTTTTCTCGCGCTTCACAAAACTGCTTATAATTGCTGAAATAATTCTTCCAAACTTCTGTAAGTTTGCAATATACAGTATCTGCTAGTCAGCTACAATACGTAGTTGAAATGTATACTCTGAAGTCGATCAGACTAAAATTAATGCGGTAAATGTAAAACTCGCAACTTCACCTAGATTCAAGGCGCGGTCTTCTCCTGATTCCTCTCTCGCTCAAGCCTTGTCTCCACGAGTCACCTTCTACTAGACCGGTGAAACACTCGGAACTCCTTTCTCCTCCAATTTCACACGCCTGACCTCTTCGACGTTCAGATACACAAGAGCCTCGGTGCTTGGCGTCTCCCCTCCAAGTCTACCGATTTTAGCCGCCTTTTAGAGTTCCCTCTCGAATTCGCGCGGGCTCTAGCAAATCGCTTATTTCTTCCAATAGCGACCTGCTATTGACTTATAGAATATTTCCAATATTTTATTATCATATTCTTCTCTTTTCCAATATATAAATTCATTCTTTTAAGGGCTTAAATGAATTAAATATCCATAAAAATTTAGTTGCTGGAACTCCCGTCTTCTCTAAAACTTCTTCCTATTGGGATAATCCAATGGGATAATTTATAACAATATCTAAGTAAATCCTGGGAATATTCACTGTTGCTAGGTCGATTCCAAGCTTCTCGAAACTTCCATTGCGCAATACTATCACGTGACTAGCTCGACGTCGCCTCACGACTGGTTTCTGCCAAGTTCCAGCCATCATATTCCTTGGTTAAATTTTATCATGGGCTTCGAAAAAAAAATGTATTATTCCCATTTTCATCCCTTATAATTCATTTTACGGGGGCAGTACTTGATAGCTTCGCACTTGAACACAGATTCCAACATGTCGGACATGAAATACGCGATTTGAAAGTTGACAATGTAAAAGATATCCGATCAACCATTGTAGTTATAATGGCAAACACAAAGACAAAATCACCGACGTGGAAAGTGAACCGTCCCATATCTTCGCGTAAATAACCTGGCGAAAATGATAAAAGAAATAGCACTGTACCTTAATATCCCCAACTCCAATATCTACACAGGGCATTCTTTCATGCAACTTCGGTGACAGTTTGAGTCAATGCTGGTGCAGACGGCAGGCTGTAAACATACGGCATTGCCAAGCAGACAGAGCGCATGCGTGGGTCAGGGATCTTGGAATGCACAGAGAACAAACTCGGCGCTTGCACTCCGATCACTAAATTCAAGTGACTGAATCTCGACAGATATTTATGAATATTTTTGTTCGAACATATAACGTTATAATTATCGTCGAATATAAACAGTCGTATGCAAATCGCCTACGCTCGTTTCATAAACATACTCGTGCGTTAATTATTGCCATTATAGGCTCGTTGAATAATGTACTATTAAATGGTATGGAATCCATCATGAGGAAAGAATTCATGATGCAAATCAACAAAGGTAAAACAAGAATAATTCAACATTATGAATAAGAATAATGGAATTCAACCAAAGGAAATCAAAAACCCTTATGGACATCAAATTGGCAGGTGAAAAGCTTAAGAAAGTAGGAGACTTCTGTTACTTAGGAAGCAAAATAACCAGTGATGGACGAAGCAAAGAGGATATAAAAAGTAGGTTAGCTCAGGCAAGGAAACTATTTCTACAGAAAAGGAATCTGTTGTCATCAAATATAGATTTAGTTATTGGAATACCATTTTTGAAAGCCTTTGTCTGGAGTGTGGTGCTCTATGGAAGTGAAACTTGGACTATTGGTGCAGCAGAAAAGAGGAGAATTGAAGCGTTTGAAATGTGGTGTTACAGGAGAATGAAGAAGATCAGCTGGGTAGATAGGGTGACAAATGAAGGGGTAATAAGACGAGTGGGAGAGGAGAGATGTTTCTGGCGACTGCTAGTGAAGAGAAGAGATAGGTTGGTAGGACACATACTAAGACACCCAAGAATAGCAAGCTTTGTTATGGAAGGGAGGGTCGAGGATAAGAACTGTTGGTTGGTTCCTTAGTTTAGGGGCTGTGACAACGCAGTCATGTAGCCCTGTGTACTTTGGGTCTGTGTAGAATCTGTCTGATAACCGGTGTTAATTGTGATGACTGTATTAGTGTGTGATATCTGGCTAAGGACTGCAGACAATAATTTCAAGTAATTCCTACTTTTGCTACCAAATGCTACCGTCCACGTCATCTAGCTGTGAACTTGGCTACTAGATAGCATCGCAGTCAGCACCCGGCGGTGAACGTTGGAACTAATAGAGCGTTATCAATTCTAACCTACAAATTTTGGCTTCACACAAGTGTAGTTAGTGGAAGGTTCTTTTTCATGCCATAAATCTATGACATGGGACTTCCGGCTTTCAACTTTCAAGTATTGTAAAAGCATCAAGATCAATAAACATTAATAAAATTTGTTTGTCTGTCTAAAGTAATTTATGTTTTACACACAACTATGTAAGACTAGTTAAGAGCGTGTAGTTGAGCATGCAGAGAGTTACTGTAGGAATAACAAATAATAATAATAATAATAATAATAATAATAATAATAATAATAATAATAATAATAATAAGCTGTATTGGGACCGAACTATTTTGACTGATCAATCGGTGTCATACAACTGGCCGGATCTGGTGGTTGTCAACAAGAAAACCAAGCAAACTACCCTGATTGATGTTGCGATTCCTAACAACAAGAATCTCCAGTCAAAACACATTGAAAAGATCAGCAAATACAGCGAGTTGGTCGACCCTATCAAAAGACAATGGCATGTAAAGCGGGTAAAGACCATACCTATCATTGTCTCGAGTACGGGCGTGATCCCAAGTACCTTGCTCCAAGGCCTTAAAGAACTGGATCTGGATACTCGGCTGTACAAACTAATGCAGAAGGCAGTAGTTCTATCAACAACCAGAATCGTTCGGAAGTTCATGGGTGGCGAAATTCCAGCTTAGAAGTTGCTGTTTCAGTAACTATACTTTGGTTCACTGAAGCCCGTATAGTTACGATGTAATGTACCAGGAATGTGTTATATGTACTATAGTAATAATAATAAAACCAAAAACAACAGGTTCAAAGAGATCCAGCATGATTTAGATGGATTAAATTTAACGATGCTCCAAAAAAAAAATAGAGAACAGAAGAATATTTTAAGAAATAAATACTCACGATTCACATTAACAACATTTGATCGGAGAAACTACACATCACAGGTGAACGAAGGGCAGATAGAATGAAGACATTTTGGGTGCAGAAGAAGCTGAAGCTGAATCGCTAATCTCCAAATACCGTTGTTAGACTTAATTGTATTCGTATTGATTAAAGTGCTCCAATGAGGCGTAAAATATGGGAAAAAATAAAATAATGTGTGGCCTTCAGAGAGGCCTGGTGCACATCTTTCGAGTTGTTATCGTGGGTCTCCTGTGCTTTCCATTTTCCTTATCAAGAAGCTATTCAGCTGTTCTCAGGAGGCTGAGTGAACCTCATTTCAGTTCCCAAATCTTCTGCGAAACCGCGAATCCAATTTTGGCCTTCTTGGTGAGAGGCAAGCGCACTACTCCTACACATTGGGGCGAGCAGATTTCAATGCTTAAACAAAGAAGAAATAGCAAAACTAATTGGAAGTAATACAGTTCTTATCCGCTTATTGACGTGGACTCCACAAAGATACCCCCTGACGGTTTGACAAAGGACACTTACTGTTTGAGGAGAATTATAGAGGGTGAAACAACCTGAGAGTAAGACTATAAAGCTTGCCAAAGTTATTTACGGGATTAAAACACTTCATAATTAATGCGATAAAGGCGACGGGGTGTAATATGCCATTTAATGAAAATATCACAGGAATTTTCTCTTGATAATTAAGGATAAAACGAAAATGAAAAAAAAAAAAGAAGAGAGGCGTTATGAAACGATAAAGATAAGGATTATGACGCGTATTTCAACACGGAAACTTATTTAAAAATTTGCGCTCCCGTCCCACCCTCCCTCCCTTCCTTCCTCTGTACAGGATTAATTCGCTCAGTTGCGCGTCTTCAGTTCGATTACAGAGGGTATAAGTTTGCCTCAAATTAGCGCGAGAATAAACTATTCTACAATACTAACTTATATATCAATGTCGCCACATACGATGTTGTACAGATGATTAGACAAGAGACGGAAGATGCCAAAATCTACATATATGCGGACGGCATGGCCATTGGATCGAACTCCACCCATAAACTACAAAAAAAAAAAAAAAAAAAAAAAAAAATCAAAGAAGAAGAGAGGCGTTATGAAACGATAAAGATAAGGATTATGACGCGTATTTCAACACGGAAACTTATTTAAAAATTTGCGCTCCCGTCCCACCCTCCCTCCCTTCCTTCCTCTGTACAGGATTAATTCGCTCAGTTGCGCGTCTTCAGTTCGATTACAGAGGGTATAAGTTTGCCTCAAATTAGCGCGAGAATAAACTATTCTACAATACTAACTTATATATCAATGTCGCCACATACGATGTTGTACAGATGATTAGACAAGAGACGGAAGATGCCAAAATCTACATATATGCGGACGGCATGGCCATTGGATCGAACTCCACCCATAAACTACAAAAAAAAAAAAAAAAAAAAAAAAAAAATCAACCATCTTGAGAAGTGAGCGCAGGAAAACACAATGGAAATTAACCCTGAAAATACTGTACAGATGACATTCCGCAACGGAGGTCGAGAAGCTGCGCAGGATATATCTAGGACTGAACCCTCTAATGAGAGTCAACAGCTTCAAATACCTGGGAGTGACTCTGCAAACCACTGCCAGATCATTCAGAATTCACGTGAAATTTCGAGCAGCATCTGTCACAAAAGGAATTTTTGACATCAAAGAAATATCCAGATTATCATTGCAAACTGCTATGGCCTTGTTCAACGCAAAAATAGTTCCAATCGCAATCTACGGAATAGATGTCATATGGGAAAATATGAATCTAAAAGCTCTAATCAAATCACGATTCTTGAAAGCCACCCTAGGTGTTTCGAAACACAAAGCCCAGGCTAATATACGAGCTCGCCAGAGAACCCTTGCTTATACAGTGAGTCCGGGAATGTTCTCCGCAGCGCCTACATGCGTCTGCGAGAGCTAGCTACAGCAGTTACGTTGGTAGCACGGCTGCCGGTTGCATCATGACAAATAAACAATAAACTTTGGACTCACGACAGCCATTCATAACAGATGCTGCAACCATTCACAGTGTATCACCCTTGTTCCGTAATCAGTTCGTTTTAATTCATGAACCACGGTAGCTTTATAAGGGAACAACTGAAGCTCGTCTCTTACAGCTTTATGTGCTGTCGACTTGGAGATTCCTGTTTGTTGAGCTAATTTTCGTGTTGATTTACTTGGACACGCAGCATTATATCGGAGATTTCATCAAGATTTTCGTTTGTTAAAAGCGTAGGCCTGCCTGTTCCCGGTACATCGTGAACTGAGCTAGTCACACGAAATTTACTTATCAAATCCCGAACGGTATCGCGGTTTGGACACTTTGAATTAGGAAACCGCGCCTGAAATCTTAATTTTATATTTTCTGTAAACCGATCGCCTTCGCGAAGAACGTATTCCACCAAAAAAAACCTCTCTATTCAGTAGTAAACATTACCGCCTGTATACTGTTGCACTCTTCCAATAATCTATCTGAACGCTCGCTTACTGCAATACACACTGAAGACATACAGGCTCGCTCACTCATCGCAATACACACTGACAGCCCACATGCGGGAGTCCCCCTTTCAAGGACACAGTTCAGCAATCATTAACCACATTGAAACAATAAACAGAAACTCAAACAACAATATATAGGTTCTTAATAAAAATACCTAGATAATTATCCCCATTTTAAATATTGATAAAGTTAAAGAGTCTCCTTTTCAAAATTTCAACCTATTAATATAATGAGTAATGAGTATTTTTAACTTTAATAAATAATACACGAGATTAGATCAATACTCAAGACATTCGCAAATTTGGTTATATACACAGCCAAAGGTAGTTTCAATAATTAAGAAAACAAATATGAAATCTTATCATTTCCAAATGAATCTCCATAATAAATCTTTAAGATATTAACCAGATCAGGAGTTGACCTACTACTTTTGAGGCCATGCTACTTCTTTTCAAAATATGGTTTATTCAATATTATTTTTCTTTGAGCTCTGTTCTATGATTCATTGCAACAAGAACCTAATCATTTTTAAGTTTAAATTAAATATTCACACTACTTGGTTGGCATTCGGGTAATTGAAAGTATAAAAAATAATACGGTGTGTAATGCTTTAATGTATACTAACTTTTCACGATGTTTATTCAATATTCTAAGGTTTATTGAATAAACACGCTATATTCAACACAATCTTTAGCTTGTTCGTAAGTAATGTAAAAGAAGCGATTAAACATGTAGTCCATTGGAAGATAGTAGCGCCAAAACGGACAAATATGCTATTGTAGTAACGCCTAGACGGACATTGTGAAGACTTGAAGAATGATTCTCTTTTAAGTTTCTTTGCCATCACGACATCTAAGATAATTTCCATTCATCTTATGTTTTTC
This sequence comes from Meconema thalassinum, assembly GCA_946902985.2. Lineage (NCBI taxonomy): Eukaryota > Metazoa > Arthropoda > Insecta > Orthoptera > Tettigoniidae > Meconema > Meconema thalassinum. The sequence goes on from OX336392.1 coordinate 22,154,442, forward strand.
ATCTTTCAACTCATTAAGGATTTATGATCACATGTTTAACATTGAAAGACCTATAAATATTTTGGAGTTTAATATTTAATATTAATACATTAAATATCCCAAAATAGTTGACACGCAGAAGTGAAGGCATAGCGACGTAGATGCTAATCAGGTGCTCTGAATTAAGATTTTCGAGGTTAGTAAACACCATTAAACCATAACATGTATCAACAAGGAGGGAGAGGGAATGACATGTGAGGTTTAGGATGGTTTTAAAAGTGGTTCTTTCAAGCTCCAACACTATTATACAATTAAAATTTTGTTTGAACTTCCTAGATTGAGACGCCACCACGTATTGAAATAGTTGGCATGCGGAACAGAAGGCATAAGAACTGAATGAGCATCGAAAGTTAAACTTGATGCTATTAGTAGGGTCCAAGTTTGTACCATTTCCAGAGATATGACTACGTGTGTTATTTCAACTTTAAAGCTTTACTAGCTTCTTTTTTAAGACACTGTTTATGTTCAGAGAACCATATTAACTAATACATTTTTCAGAAGAGGAATTTTTACAATATTTTTCATATATATTTTTCAGAAGATTAACCATATAATTGCCTAAATTTTCATAGATAATTTTAAGGATTTATAAATGTTTTTCAAAATTATTCTTTTAAGACGTATTGTAAGGATATCGATTTTTAATTTAAGTTTTTCATTAGAATAAGTTTTTCTCTCTCAATTGTGCTGAAGAAGAAACCATTGTTGTTTCGAAACATGTACACTTCTAATGATCTATAAATTGTAGACATTTAAGTGTGTTATTATTAGTATTGATTTGGCGTATTATTAACTTAAGAGTCTTCTTTGTCGTTTTGCTTTGAACATATTTGCTTGAAGACGGGCTATTATTTTATGTAATTTCTTAATTTATTCCACTAATATGTATCGGTTTTCCAATATTTGCGTTATTCATGTAAATTTTAGATGGTTGGCTACAGAAAATACTGAAACCTGTTTTACAAAACGCTTTAACTCACAAATTTCATAACATATTTTTGCAAATTTTACAATTTTCTATTTTTTAGTAATGTTCTTTTGGGCTGATTTTTTATTTTTCAAACAAAACAGTGTTAATGTTTGCACTGCACAACACCACTGGTCACTAAAAACAAGTGTTTCCTCCCTTAGCGTCTATGACAGCTTGTAAACGCTCAGGCATACTGTTCACAACTCGTCGAATGACATTTGCCGGGATGCGATCCCATTCTTCCAGCAGCAATGTTCTCAGTTGTGCCAAGGTGGTGGGGTCACACTGTCTGACGTTCTTTCCATGCATATCTCGTACATATTCGATGGGGTTTAAGTCAGGACTACGAGCTGGCCAGTCCAGGGGTTGAATCCCCACTTCCTGCAGATATTATACAACACAGCGAGCAGTATGAGGGCATTATCCTGCATCAGCATGAAATTCTGACCAATGAAAGGCGCAAAGGTCATCACATGGTTCATTAGGATCTCTTCGATGTACCTTTGGGAATTGTGTGTCCCGTGATCGATGCACACCAACTCAGTGCGGGCCATAACGTTGATGCCACCCCACACCATAACCGAGCCACCTCCAAATGGAGTCCTGGAGGAGAAAGCAACAGGGCTGTACCCCTCCCCGCGTCTTTTCCACATTCTTTCTCTTCCATCAGGAGATCTAAGATTAAAGCGACTCTCGACAGTGAAGAGAACAGAGGCCCACTGCTCGTGTTCAACAAATGCCAGTTGTTATTCCTAGAATAACAATAAGCGAGCGGCAACATTCATAACCCTTAAATGCTTACAGTGCGCTTCCCGCCATCGAAGATTGGGTAGTTGGTGGTAATAAACCACCCTAAGAAATGTCATATTATCAATTACTATTCACGGATGGTTCAGATGTTTGTTCTAATGCGTGAAAAGCTTTTAAAATGTGATTACATCTTTTCCATGGCTAATTTTATACCATTTATATTACATTTTTAACTGTTCCACTTTTTTTGCCGGTCTGTGTATTACTCCGTCGATAAAGCTTGCCTTTCAACGCGTGTATTTAACAAGTCAATTTGTCAGTGAATTCAGTGAATTTTCTGCAAGTGGCTTATAATGTGCCAGGTGACGAAAGGTCAGGAGAGTATTCTACCAACCATCTCGCACTGTGCCGCTAGTATTTTTTTTGGCAGTTGGTCCTGGTTCGATTTTTGGCTCTGCCAAGAAATTTTAATTTTGCTCTGAGGGATGGAACAAGGCACACTAAACCTCGTGAGGCAAAACTGAGAAGAGGAGGGTTCGCTTCCCATCTTAGCCATCTTGGAAGTGGTTTCCGCACTTCTACTCCAGGCAAATACCGGGATGGTTCCTAATTTAATCCCAATCCTCATCTGAACTTCTTGCATCTCAATAGGGATTTGCCAATAGGCTTTCAATAGCTTGTCTCAATTCTGCTTCCATATATGTAGGCCTATACATGCAAGAAATGAGTATGGTACTTATCAAAAATAAAGAAATAATAAGCTGATATGTACCCTACTATTCTATTTCTCTCCTCTGTATGCCTCTCACCAAGGCGGTCCGGGTTCGATTCCCGGTCAATGCATGTGGGATTTTCGAAGTGAAATGCCATGTCCTGTGGTTCGGATTCCACGTAAAAAGGAGGTCCCGTGGCTCATGATTTCAAGATTGACGGTCACGTTAAACTACAAGCTTCCTTCCTTCCTTTATTTCTCTCCTACTCCTAAATCCTTCTCTGAACACTCATCTTAAAACAGAATGGTCTCCATTTTTGGACTAATTATAAAAATGTAGCCTATAAGAAGAAATGAACATGTTTCTGTTCTTATGCATTTTATATGATGCTTTAAAAATCAATCTATACTGCTCAAAAAAATTAAAGCACCACTTTTTTCAAAGGCCACCAAATTTTGAAAAGTTGACCTACGAGCTCGAAATCTCAGTATGACGTTTGTCCTGACGCCTACCAAGCATATGCTTCAGCACAACTCCCCAACTTGAGTAGTTTCGGGGTAGCACCCCGAAAACCAGCCCATTTTCGAAAACCGCAAATTGAAGTTTGCGAAAAACACTGCAGGACTTGTCGCAGGTTGCCAAAGCAGTCGAAAATGAATGAGTCTTGCTCTTAAAGGTTCCACAAACACGTAGAAATCGTTACATTTGACGTTTGGGCATTTTCAACCCCCTTCATCATCCCCTAAACATGGACTACCATTGGGGGCGTCTGAGAAGGTACCGGGTGTGTTCAACCATCTGAAAACCTGCACACCGTCCTCAGTTGCTGATTGCAGTAAGTTCTTAAGGCCTCCGGCAATGTCCACACCCCCTAACACCCTCAACTGGCATGGGACCAAACCACCCCCTCTCGATTCACCCCAAAGGAAGGTTTTAATCGAGATGTTTATCAGTGCTGTGAATGCGGGGGTCTTCCCCTACCGTTTCAAAAAAGGAGCTGTGCCTTTGTCACCAGCCCTTCCCCTGCAACCCCCGTTTGTATGATTTTTTGAATCAGGCCCTTTTTAAGGGCTGAAACGAGGTCTTAATCGCTGAAAGGGCTGTAAAGGTCCTTAGAAGTAGTGGTGACTCGAAATCAACCCCTTCCGATCGATGATTGACATTCCGTCCCCGAAATTCGAAATTGTTGCACCCCCAACCCTCCCTGTCTGGACGCGTAACGCGTCATGGCAGAATTTTCAGAGTTGGATGGAAATGAAGCTTATGGCCTGACATGGAGCCGAAAATAGCAGGTTGGATGGAAATTCATCGGTAGGGTGGGAAACGGGGCCAAAAAGTTTTCAAAAAAGTTAACAGCCTCTAGTAAGTACACCAATGCATAGGCAACCCACATCACGTTATTTTTCTCTCATTGCCAAACTTTGTAACCTATTGCCGATCATAGGCAACCCACACGCACGGACGTGATGTGGGTTGCCTATGCATGGGCGTACTTACTGTAGACTGTACACTTTTTTGAAAAATTTTGGTCCCGTTTCCCAACCTACCGATGATTTTCTAACCAACCTGCTGTTTTGGGCTCCATTGCAGGCCATAAGCTTCATTTCCATCCAACTCTGAAAACTCTGCCATGACGCGTTACGCGTCCAGACAGGGAGGGTTGGGGGTGCAAAAATTTCGAATTTGGGGGACGGAATGTCAATCATCGATCGGAAGGGGTTGATTTCGTGTCACCACTACTTCTAAGGACCTTTACAGCCCTTTCAGCGGTTAAGACCTCGTTTCAGCCCTTAAAAAGGGCCTGATTCTTCACAGCACTGATAAACATCTCGATTAAAACCTTCCTTAGGGGTGAATCGAGAGGGGGTGGTTTGGTCCCATGCCAGTTGAGGGTGTTAGGCGGTGTGGACATTGCCGGAGGCCTTAAGAACTTACTGCAATCAGCAACTGAGGACGGTGTGCAGGTTTTCAGGTGGTTAAACACACCCGGTACCTTCTCAGAGGCCCCCAATGGTAGTCCATGTTTAGGGGATGATGAAGGGGGTTGAAAATGCCCAAACGTCAAATGTAACGATTTCTACGTGTTTGTGGAACCTTTAAGAGCAAGACTCATTCATTTTCGACTGCTTTGGCAACCTGCGACAAGTCCTGCAGCGTTTTTCGCAAACTTCAATTTGCGGTTTTCGAAAATGGGCTGGTTTTCGGGGTGCTACCCCGAAACTACTCAAGTTGGGGAGTTGTGCCGAAGCATATGCTTGGTAGGCGTCAGGAAAAACGTCATACTGAGATTTCGAGCTTGTAGGTCAACTTTTCAAAATTTGGTGGCCTTTGAAAAAAGTGGTGCTTAAATTTTTTTGAGCAGTATAGAGCTAATTTAAGTTAACTTCACTACCATAATACTGCTTAAGAGTTGACTGTTGAGGACTGATGACCAAGATGTCCCTAACTTGAGCAAGGACTGCTTCACAACTTTATGTAAAATGTAAAGGGCCTTTACGTAGTTTGGATCATTTGCGTACGTGTTATAAGGATGTGTGTGCTGAACTTTTGTTGTTAAATGACGTAGGTTGGTAACACCAAAAGTGGCGGCCATGTTGGTTTTATAGTAATTTATTTAAGGTGTCCCGGACTATACCGTATTGGCCCGAAAATAAGCCGAACTTTTTATTAAAATTATTTTGGTAAACAATCTGGGTGCGGCTTATATTCGCCACATACACTTTTATGTTTAAAAAGGAATGCTCATTAGCAGGAACACAGCAACAATACAGTCTGTAAGAGAAACTAGCGGCATCTTATGACAACAATGCGAACTATTGTTTTGGCAGTGACATTGTTATTCGGTAACACGGTATTGTTTCGTAAGCTTGAATAATTTACAGTAGCTCAGTCTCAGTAAGATCTGTAAGAAAGCTGTTTAACGCAAAAATGAGCGATCATTTACCGGTAGAGCGAAAAGCTTCATCAAGCAAAGGAATTCGCCGTGTTATGATGCAGCCTTCAAACTTGCAGTTGTGCGTTAAGTCAAAAGCACGACCAACAGAGAGGCTGAAAGAAAATACGGTTGTCAGAAAATTATGCTTACATGTTGGTAAGTACAGTACAAGAAAATAAATGTGTCTTCCCTTAATCCGGATGCGGCTTATTTTCGGGTATACACTTTTTTCCCCTTTTTCCTCTTCGAATATTAAGGGTGTGGCTTATTTTCGGGCCAATACGGTACCAACAAAACTTATTAATTCTACAGAACAGGAGAACAAGCCTTGGTAACTTTCAACAAGGTATTGAACCCATTAGAGGAGGTATTTCCGGTACCATCCGCCGAAAAGATGGTACTTCTTTGTAGGCTTGCTCAGCACGAAGGGCTTGATCCAGGGGATCAGGGTCATTGGGCACAGAAACAGTCAAAGACGCCCAAAGAAATACATCCGAAAAATACCAAAGCTAACAATAAGAGAGATCCAGTCTTAAGTTAGATTCGTGAATAATTTATTCAAGTAAGACCCCTATCTATTTCCGAGGGTCGAAATCGGCTAATCCGCTAATCTAAATACAATAATGAGACGTCCCTAGTTTGACGTTAATGACCCCCGCGAAACCCTAGTTACATGGAAAGAATAGCAAAGCAAACTAGGCGCGTTATACATGAATAATTAACGCGTAGCAAATTTACAAATAAATGACTCGGCAGAATTTACATTTAACAGCTAGCGAGTACAATCCCTAGGTTAGGATGGTACCACGTCCACATTTAAATTACATTTAAATTTTATCTAATGCCTATTACCAAAGCTAATGATAGTTTGACCACTAACTATAAAAAAAAAACATTGCATAAACACTCTTATGTCTAGTAAGGAAACAATGGGATAAATACACATGGGAATAAAGTAAACACTCTTATGCTAGCCTACCTTCGCGAATTGACGTACTGTTTGTAGTCAATCGTCATCTCAGGCATGTAAGTTACGTTGGCAAAGCGCAATTACAATTGCGTGTTACAAGCTTTAGATCATGCGGGCCGCAAGTTACTGACTATCAGTCCCGGAAATCCAATGTCGTCGATGCAAGTAGTGTCAGCTCATTTAATGTCATTTCCCCATGGACATGGATTGAAGTCACGGTGTCGCTAACGACAAGCAAATGATTGCAAAATTATAGCTGTAAATTATTTATAATAATTAATTAATCCGTTGGTTTAGGATAATTATGCTCTTGATTTAGGTTGTAGGTTTAAATGTGGTTTAGTTAGTTGTATTAAAGACACCAGTCGTAGGCTGCAATAGGTGATCTCACTGGAGATTCACTCAAATACTTTGACTTCAACAAGTCGTACAATAACACAGGTTAGCGCGTTTTACACCAACTGCGCGCGGTGCATCGGTCGTCTTAGCATAGCTCAAGAACGCCGGAATAAACCTAGGGTAAGGCGTACATTCATTCCGTCCTGCCAAATACCAAATAATGTGTTCATAGACACAACATTTACACTGGCTAGCCTAATTTATACAAAGCTGGGTCAATTAACATGATATTTTAAACCTTTCTACAACGCGCCAGGCGATACAAAGTCGTCGGCTAAAACATTTAAGGAATTCGCATAAGCGTGCGTTCCTTTTCATCATAATAATACCAGGTGTTGACAGCTCCCAAAGCTGCTCTCAATGCAGAGTTATTAATACCTGTGACCTTCAAAATTCCTAGGCTTGTGACATAATGTAGCACACAAAAAGAAGTCAATAAAGTCGTCTCTCTTTTGTTTCTCGGTAAACCGGTTATCAGCTGTGCGAAAGCAAGTCTGACCGCTTCGCATGCAGCTTGTAGCATGGCAAAGAATAGTGCTTTTGAAATGATCATTTTATAATCTTGTAGGAGCACGAATTAAAGTCCTATAGTGCTCTACTGATTATCTAACAATGTCTCATCACTCCCTAATAGTGCTTCCTGGGATTACATTCCCTTTAAAAAGATATAATGTAGAATAATGTTCAAAGAGTAGAAATTTTAAGACATAACACTTGTGCATTCTGACTGCAGTGATATCCGAAGATATGTCACTCGTTCAATATACATGTAGGATTTGATAGTTGTGTTTTAGCATTCTCCACAACAAAATTAAAAATTCACCTCTGCTGTGACGTTTTAAAATGATACGAGATTAGTTAGCTCTTCAGCTTAACATTATACGGGTTCGTTCCTCTCGAACATCATGTGGTAAAGTGTACTCACACAAAAATGATAAATAAACAGTACAAAAACGTTACGGCAACGGTCGGCCGAAAAATGATACGAGAATAAGCTCTCAAGTTAAATAAGGGACCTAACTCTGGGGTGTCCCCTAACTTTCACAGAAGTCTACATTTCCTGTAGCTGAAGATGTCATTTACCTTGACATGAAATACTCTGCAATACATGAGAATCGCACCGGCCGTAAAATACACGGACTTGTGGTGTCTAACTGAAATATTGTCCCAGTACTAAAGAAGGAAAGTACACACACATCCTACCTCAGTGGTCAACTATCGTTACGTTTCGGCTCAAAAATATAATGCAATAACTACTACCTCAACTTGGACAAACTTCGTACAAGGTTTACATGACTCACGGTTACTTTATGTGGTAGATCACCTTCCAGAACTCCCATTGGAAGGTGTTAAATGCTTCCAAGGATCCAAGCATTTTTATAACGGATAAGGCTAAGGATTTAAGCCTGTCCTCGTTGTCCTCTGTCAGCAAACCGTACTTGGTTTGTACGTAGTAGTGTCGGCTGGACAATTCCATGGTGTTGGCGTATTTCGTTGGTGTTACCCTCACATAGTAGATTACTCCTTCATGACGGTCTCACAGTATAGTCACAGAAATGTAAGCACGTGGTGCATAATGGTAATCATCATGGTAAAAAAATATTCACTGATTCTAATTAACGAGTAGGGTAAAATGCTCACTGGCTCTAATATTTGCAGGTTATTCAAATGCTCTGCTTTACCTGCCACAGATTCTGCTGTACTAGCACTCACAGATTTTACAAAGTTGAAATCACTAAGAATCTGGACAATCACTGTCGCGTACAAGCAATAATTAGGTTTATCATAATTCAATTACTATACTATGTTCCAAGTCCAACCTTCATAAATGGGGTATTTGCTGCGATCCGGTCCTTTGTGAATGCGGTGAAGAACAGACTATGGGTCATCTGCTTCAGTGCAGTCTGTGTCCTATACTGTGCACCATGGAGGATCTGGTGAAGGCTACACCAAATGGACGTGACATGGCAAAATATTGGTCATGCATTATTTAGAACCTTAATGTTCAAGTGTTGCCATTGTTTTGCCCATTTTGTACATAGTTTGTTATGTAATATTTTTGTTCCTGACACGAGTAAATAAATAAAATAATTCAATTGTACGTTGGCACACACTGGGCTACACGACGTTGTCGTCAAATTGATATTTCACTTTATAAGAAAATGTTACCCTCGTCTGCCTTCAGACGGCCTTCGTGGTTAGTGAAAAATTGAAGTATTCACACAATCAAATTTATACTTTCACTATTACGTTGCACGGGATTCACTAAGCCTAAAATAATACTGTGCGTTGCTTGAATTGTAGAAATCAGCTCGATGGCTTCAGATTAATGTCTTCCCAGATGTGGGGTATTCGTACGCCTATAATGGCCTTCGTTTATTAGGCGGACAGTCGACACAAGCGTCCAGTCTCAACGGACTATCACAACGGTGTGGTTCGTGCATAGCACGGCTTCCTGATTCCAAGGAAGTAGTCTAGTCAAAACAGTGACTACTTTCATAAGCCTCCGCATGTCTGCGGTGAAAAATATCATTACCTAAAATAGTTTTGCCATCTCCAAAATGCATAGAAAATGGCAAATTAAGCAGAATTAAATGTTTCAAGCTCCTGAGATACGTGGCATAAAAATAGTGAGTAATACCTCTCTAGGAGGAAGTCAAATGAGTGGATTATTCATGAGGAAGCATGAGGGTGTGTTCTACAGAACTGAGCATGGAAAGTAGATATGCTCTCAAAGAAATATTTGATGCATGAGCCTAGGCGGGCTCAGTATATTACTGAAAATATAGTATTTATGATTGACAAACCTTTCTCGGAGATGTTGGGAGTCGTTTCACATTCTCAATTGCCACTGCTGCACCGGAAATAATTACTTTTAACGTAAGTAAAGCATTATTGGTCGTGTTCATTTGAACAAGGTCGGCCATTTAACAATTACACAGGAGACTACGTCATACCCACGTGACACGTTGCCAACATGAAAAATGAAGTAAAAGGCAAAACCATTGGCCTGGATAAAGATTATTGATGCGTGACTTCCCCCACTGTGCGTGACAAAAACCAGGGGTGTTATCTATTAGGTATCGGGGCCCACAGGGCCGCGCTATCAATCCTCCATTGGTCTGGACGAAAATATTGGTCTAGTCAAAACCATTGGTACCGAATGCGTGGAGTTGGCATTATGGACTCCTTCACAAACATTCACAGAGATGGCCGTCAGCTATATAAGTCGTGCTCCTATTAGGGCGGGATGGTGGGTCCACGGCATCGGACGAGTTAACATCTATTACCAAATCATTTCCAGATACTATTACTACAGTTATTTTGCCAAATTTCATTACTTAAAATTTTTTAAACACATGTTCTCCTGTACTGTAGCGCCACCCATAACTTATGTAATGTGTAACTTATACATAATTTGTGTGCGTTTCATTCTAATAATACTATACTGTATATCGACTAAGGGTGGATTTCTATACCAATTGGCAACATTATTATTATTATTATTACTGTGGATAAGGAAAACACATAATATGATTAATTTCATATCTATATGGTTACAATTAAGTTACAAATGTCTTCGTCTTTCTCTTTGTCTTTGTCTCCTTCCCTTTCTCTTTCTCGTTCTCTTTCTCTTTGTCTTTGTCATTTTCTTTCTCTTTGTCTTTTTTTGGTCTTTATCTTTGTCTTTATCTTTGTCTTTGTCTTTGTCTTTGTCTTTATCTTTGTCTTTGTCTTTATCTTTTTCTTTTCCTTTTCTTTTTTATTCTTACTAGAAGACCCGTGCTGCTCCGCAATCCTACAGCACTTCTGTCCATATGACATTTGCATGTGTTCACGCGTCGCTTTTGGGTAAATGATGAAGTAGACTTATGAGATCAAATGTCCTCTGTGTGTGTGTGGCACTATTTACCCAGCGTAAGCTTAAAAGGCGCACGGACGTCAGGTTCCAGACGCAATTCTGAAAAGCCGAGGTGAACAGCTAACTCCAAACACATAAGCTATACTCTTCTGTGAAGTACGTGGGTTGGCGACCACGGGACCCCAGCTGAGTCCGGCATTGCTTCCACTTACTTGTGCCGGGCTCCTCTCCGTCTTCTTTCCTGTCGACATCCCTTAGTCAACTCTTGTTCTTTTCCGACCCCGACGGTATTAGGGTATCCGAGGCCTAGGGAGCCTTTCACTTTCCTGCCTTAATTGGCCCTTGTCTCATCTTTCCTGATCCTCCTTCTTCGAGGGGTCAGACCTCTTGTTTTCTATTCATTATATTCCCGGATGTGTGAGGGTGCATGTGAGTGTGCCTGGTGACAGACTGTTTTAGTGGTAGTATTTGTTGTTGGTGGAACTTTAGTATTTTTTTCGTTAGTAGAATTTTGGTATTTAATTGTTAGTACGGTAGAAGGTTAGTATTTTTGTTTAGTAGAATTGCTCTTTACTTATTCTGAAAGGGAGTAGCAGCCTTTCAGAATAAATCAATTCTTTACTAGTCTTACAGACGGTTAAGATATTGATAATATAAGCCAAATAATGGCTACACTGCGTCCTGCTGCACGGCTGAAAGCAACGGGAAACTACAGCCGTATGCTATTCCCGAGGATATGCACCTCTCTATGCATAATTACATGTGATGATGGCCTCCTCCCTTGTAAAATTTCAATCCGGAGGTAAACTAGTCCCCCGTTCGGATCTCCGGGTGGGGACTACTCGAGAGGGGGTTAACATCACAGAAGTGACAAAGAGGAAATCTGACATTCTACGGATCGGAGCGTGGAATGTTAGAAGTCTGCTAGGAAGTGGAAGGTTAGAAAACTTAGAAAGGGAAATGGATAGGTTGAGGTTGGATTTGGTTGGGATTAGTGAAATGCGCTGGCAGGAAGAACAGGACTTTTGGTCAGGAGACTATAGGGTCATTAGCACTAAATCAAACAATGGCCAAGCAGGGGTTGGCCTCATATTGAGTAGGAAACTTGGACAGCGGGTGGAATATTATGAACAATATAGTGAACGGATTATTGTAGCAAAAATCAATACTAAACCTACCTGCACCACAGTGGTACAAGTCTATATGCCTACCAGTCAAGCTGATGATGAGGATGTTGGAAAGGTCTACGAAGAAATAGACGAAATTCTGAGGTATATCAAGGGTGATGAAAATGTTATAGTAATGGGAGATTGGAATGCTGTGGTAGGAAAAGGGAGAGAAGGGAAAATAGTAGGAGATTTCGGATTAGGTGAAAGGAATGATCGAGGAAGCAGGCTGGTAGAATTCTGCACCGAGCATGAGTTGGTTATAGCTAACACCTTATTCAATAACCACAATAGAAGAATATACACATGGATGAGACCAGGAGATACAGGGCGTTACCAAATCGACTTCATTATGGTCAAGCAGAGGTTTCGAAACCAGATTTTGGATTGTAAAGCATATCCTGGTGCTGACATAAACTCTGACCACAATTTGGTCGTAATGAAATGCATATTAAAGTTGAAGAAACTGAAGAAAAGTCAAAAGCCAAAAAGGTGGGCAATATAACTATAACTATATTAATACTCATTATATCATTTCTTTTATACAAACACCAATAACTATAGACAGACTGAAAGAGAAGGATGTAAACGAAAGATTCAAGAAGAGTATAAAGGTAGGACTAATGAAAAACCCTAAACAAACTTCAATTGCAGACGAATGGGCACTTTTGAAGAATGAAATAACAAAATCCGCAGGAGAAAACATTGGTAGGAAAGAAAGAATAGGTAGAAAACCGTGGATCACTCAGGATATACTAGAATTGATGGATGAAAGGCGGAAACACAAGAATGTAAGAGATGAGAAGGGGAAAGCAGAATACAGACGTCTGAGAAATGAGGTTAACAAGAAGTGCAAGGAAACGAAAGAAGAATGGTTGAAAGAGAAATGTGCAGGTATAGAAAATTGTCTGAAATTAGGTAAAGTAGACACAGCTTATCGAAGGATTAAGAATACTTTTGGGGAAAAGAAGACTAAGTGCTGTAGTATTAAGGACACAAATGGAAAGCCTCTAACAGATAGGGAAGAAAAGGTTGAGAGATGGAAAGCTTACATAGAGAGTTTGTATAAGGGAATGGAGATTGAGAATCATGTAATGGAAAGGGAGGAGGAAATTGATGAGGATGTGAAAGGAGATTTAATATTGAGATCAGAATTTGATAGAGCTTTGGAAGACTTAAGCAGGAACAAAGCACCAGGCATAGATGATATACCGATTGAGTTGCTACGCTGCATAGGAGATGAAGGTCTGATCAGGTTATTTCACTTGGTGTGTAGGATTTATGAGACAGGTGAGGTACCCCCTGATTTCAAGAAGAATGTAATCATCCCTATACCAAAGAAAGTAGGAGCTGTCAGATGTGAAGATTACCGTACAATCAGCTTGATTACTCATGCTTCAAAGATCCTGTCTAGGATAATTTACAAGAGGATTGAAAGCCAGATAGAAACGGAGTTGGGTGAAGACCAGTTTGGTTTCAGGAGAAATGTAGGAACAAGGGAAGCTGTACTAAGTCTTAGGCTGATTTTGGAAGGTAGAATAAGGAAAGATAAGAGAACGTTCATGGCTTTTGTAGACTTAGAAAAGGCTTTTGATAACGTTGATTGGACTAAATTGTTTGACATTTTGAAATCGATTGGAATAAAGTACAGAGATAGGAGGGTGATATACAATCTATACAGAAACCAGACAGCAGTCATTCGAGTTGAAGGACATGAGAGAGAAGCTGGTGTTCAGAAAGGTGTAAGGCATGGCTGCAACTTATCACCCATACTTTTCAATCTTTACATTGAACAAGCAATGAAGGAAATTAGAGAAAAATATAAAGTGGGAGTGAAGATTCAAGGAGAAATAATTTCAACTCTGAGATTTGCTGATGACATCGTCATCTTGGCCGACAAGCCTGAGGATTTGAATGAGTTTTTGAATGGTATGGACTCCGTCTTACAGAAGGAATTCATGATGAAAATTAATAAATGTAAAACAAAAATACTGGAATGCAGCCGAAATAAATCAGAAACCTCTATGGAGATCAAATTGACTGGTGAAAAGCTGAAGGAAGTAGAAGACTTCTGTTACTTAGGAAGTAGAATAACCAGTGATGGACGAAGCAAAGAGGATATAAAAAGTAGGTTGGCTCAGGTAAAGAAAGCTTTTCTACAAAAAAGGAATCTGCTGACATCGAATATAGATTTAGGTATTAGGAAGTCATTTTTGAAAGCCTTTGTCTGGAGCGTGGCGCTCTATGGAAGTGAAACTTGGACTATTGGTGCAGCAGAAAAGAGGAGAATAGAAGCATTTGAAATGTGGTGTTACAGGAGAATGATGAAGATCCGATGGGTAGATAGGGTTACAAACATAGAGGTATTAAGACGAGTGGGAGAGGAGAGATGTTTCTGGCGACTGCTAATGAAGAGAAGAGATAGGTTGGTAGGACACATACTAAGACACCCAGGAATAGCGAGCTTAGTTATGGAAGGAAAGGTCGAGGACAAGAACTGTAGGGGTAGACCAAGGTTAGAATATGTTAAACAGATTGCCTCAGATGTAGGGTGTGGTAGTTATGTAGAGATGAAACGATTAGCTCAGGACAGGGAGGCATGGAGAGCTTCATCAAACCAGTCAAAAGACTGAAGACTCAAACAACATATTCCCTTTACTCTTTAAGATCCCGCACTGTTTTTTGTTAATTGGCTCCCGTCTATCTAAATTCCATTTAGCGATTTCTTTTGCATCCACACTCCATTTTGTAGGTGTTTTCAGTCTACGTTGCATTTTGTAAGTCTTTTCGATCTACAGTAAATTGCATTTTGCTAGTGTTTTCAACCTCGATTGCATTTTGTAAGAACCGTCAATCTAAATTGCCTTTTAGTAAGTCTTTCAATATAGGGGATGGGACTTTAGTGAGTATTTTGAATTTCAATTGCATTTTGTATGGTGGTCATTTTGCAGGGATTTTGATTCTCAATTGCATTTTGTGGTATTTTGAATCTAAATTACATTTTGTAAGAATTTTCAATCTAAATTGCATTCTGTAAGTATTGTCCATCCAATTGCGAAGTTTGAATCTACCATGCATTTTGTAAGCATTTTCAATTTCAATTGCATTTTGTAAGAATTTTGAATTTCAATTGCACTTCGTGATTTTTTGGAATCTGAAATGCGCTTTTTACAATCTAAATTGCATTGTGTATTTTCAATTTCAATTGCATTTTGTAAGTATTTTGAACCTCAATTGCATTTTGTAAGTATTTTGAATTTCACTTGCAATTTGTAAGTAAAGTATTTCGACTCTACATTGCATTTTGTACGTATTTTCAATCTCATTTGCATTTTGTAAGTATTTTGAATTTCACTTGCAATTTGTAAGTAAAGTATTTCGACTCTACATTGCATTTTGTACGTATTTTGAACCTAACTTATATTTTGTGCGTCTTTTTCAATCTATTCCTTTTGTGAGTGTTTTCGTTCTAAATTCCCTTTTGTAAGTATTACCGCTCTCCATTGTGTGAGTAGTTTCAATCTGAGTTCCTTTTTGTAAGTATTTTCCTTCTCACTTAATTTTCGTTCTGGTTTCCACTTCATTGTCATTTTTGCTATCACCCAGACCATTAGGGGCCGACAACCTAAATGTTAGGCCCCTTAAATCAACAATTATCATCATCATCTCTGAAGTATTAACTCGACACGACTCGACAGTTTGATGCTGGATGAAGGTAGGGTGATAGGTCGCTGGCAAGCTCGTAAACTCACTCTGAAGGTAGTAATTTAAATTTCCACTGAATGGAGATTGCTTGAAGAAATGAAAACGTAAAAACACTTACAGTGGTCGATGTGGGAGCTGTCGCAATCTTTCCTGCAGAACTTTTCGTGCTGAACAATTCTCAGAGTATATCGATATTTTTAACGGTTTATCCAGCGTAGGCTTAAAAGACACATAGACGTTAGGGTTTTCTTCAACTCGATTCACTGAAATCGTAACTGCTCGGCTTCTTTTGGTCATAAATAATTTGTTCTACCTAATCCTTCATCTTAATCGAGAAATCCTTCACAGAATGGAGAAAACCGCATCAAAATCCACCAAGTTGCTCTCGAGATTACCCGTTACATCCAAGAATTGGGAACTTCGTTTTATACTAAGTAGATAGAGATATCCACACAATTTAAGGCTACATCGGTACAATTTGGTGATCTGTCTACTTATGATACCAATGGTATACATTTAAAATAAAAGATGGGTCTCTTATATTTGAATTTAGAGATGTACCGTAACTCTTGGTTAACATAATTATAAAGGTGTGCAAATTCATAGAATAAAATAAAATAATATTAATTAGTCCTAATTTCTTTTATTCAAAATCATTTTATTGACCAACTTCTTTTGTTATCCTACTTAGTAGTGTTTCCTCTCCCGTGGAATTACACCTTTTCCCATAAGGAATTGCGTCTGGAAACTTTCAGATTATTGGTTTCCGAGGGATATGTGAGCTGGGTCCGTTTTCAATTTTTCATTGACTTTAGAATTTAAGTCAGGTGATTTCAATGAATAGCTCATGAATCTTTGAATAATTCAATAGCGTTCATCAGTTAAAAGACCCCAAATCCCTCTGCTCTAAATTCACACGTAAAGTAGAGTGAAGTAATAAAAACGAAACGTGTGGCATTTTGCATTTGCAAGGCTCCTATGGTAGTGGAAATTCTAAAAAATCATTTTAATTTGAGTTTCTTAAATTAAAATATAATTAGGAGTCTTGGTTAAACATTTGAAGTAATTTCATTGCCTTGTAAACATACTTAGTTCATTAAACCGTGAAAAGTAAAAATGCAATTTTGGAAAACTGACATCGAATCTAATAATTTGCACACCTCTGTAAAGACAGCTATCACCTCCACCACTACGGATAGAGTAGTGAGTCAAGGAGATTGATGAGAAATGAAAAGATAATTCACACAGAAGGAATTAATATTTATTAAGCTGTAAATTTGATTGAGTATATCTTAGTTATAGAACTCAGGGAATGAAAGAACAGGATGAAGGATAGTAATCACAGATGTAGGACAATAGTATATATTTTTTTACCATTACCACAGGACAGTTATCGTATTAGGGATTCAGACGTCCTTGTATAATTGTTATTTAATATTTGCCCCGTTTGCTGAGGTCTGTGCTCCTCCGCAACATTCGCTTCAACATTCTAATAGTACTTTCTTCCATACGACATTTTCTGTTCGCTTGCCTTTTGGTTCTATTTGAACTTTGACGTCATGAAAGGATTTTGCTCGCGATAGTGCGACAAACAGTTGTCCGTGGCTTAACACCGGTTGAGGTAAATATATGCCTACTTGATCTAGTGTTTGACCTTGAGCTTTATTGATAGTTATACAAAAAGCCAAACGTACTGGAAACTGCCTCCTTTTGAAGGAAAACGGCATAGAAGTATCTGATGGCGTAAGGTCAAGGCGAGGAAGTAGGACATTGTTTCCAACATTTACGCCAGTAATAATTTCCAGGTGTAAGCAATTGTCATGCATCTTCCGAACCAACAGTCTAGTACCGTTCAACAGACCTTGCGTAACATTAATATTTCTCAACAAAATCACAATTGAGCCTTCTTTTGGTCGAAGGATATGAGGTGGCAATCCACTTGTGTCTATGCTGTCTAAAAATTCTGTTGGGAACTGTAGAAGTTCACTCTCATCTTCAGTAATCAAATTATTCACACTGATGTAAGTTCTCGATGATCCTGGGATTAGCTCTAAAACTTTGTCATTGATTTCCTTACAGTGTTCATTTTTAGGTGCGAAAAACGCAATTTTTGAAAAGCGTGAAATATCTTTCAGTGTGTAAACTTCGTTTCCATATATTTCAGTGATGATATCAGTTTTTGCAATTATGGAGGGTGGTAAGTCGACTAATTCTGAATTTTCTCCATCCACGTGAGGGTATTCACCGTTACCAATTTGTATCAAGAAGTTTGCAAAGTCACGTTGATCTGTATTCGCTCGCATATTTTTGTTGAGTTTAAAAAATTTGAATAGGCTAATGGCCACAAAGGAGAGAACCTTACTGACATTTGGACTGAAGCTGCTCTAGATGCTTGAGGTACAACAGGCAATACCTAAGATCTCCACCTTAGATGATAATTTTTCCTCCGAAAGGCACGTCGTTATTCATGATGTCCTTGAGCAGCCGATTTACACACATCATCCCAGATGATAATTGATGAACGAATACAAAAAGCTTCCTTGCTGTTAACATTTATTCCTGATACAGAACTTTCATGTAAATGTAGAGGTAACTTGAACTGGCAGTGTACAGTGCGCCCCTAAGGTTGTACCATTGGTACAATACCAGTCCATGCAACAGAAACTACATTTAACCCCAAATTTGTGCAACTGTGAATCAAGCATTGGTAAAGAAATATTTTCCCGGTACCCCCTGGACCGTCAATGAAATATGCATTACCGGTACTCATCCTTTCATTGCCGTTTTGTACTAACCCCAAAATTTCTGTGATTATAGCCGTTTGGTTTTCATTTGCTTGGTTTATCATCCGACTTAATGGATCCTCATTAAGTTTTGGATAATTCATTGGTAAATTTGTCTGAGGGAAATTATCAATAATAGCTGGCAATTCGAGAGAAGTAATGGGAAGACCATGGAGCTTTAATGTATTAGAAATATGTATGAGTGAACTGATATGCAATGTTAGGTTCGTGAAACTGCAGATAATCTTCTGATAATGAATTCTTGAAAATGTCCCATAACTGTCTTAGATTTGAAGGGGTCTGAAAGATACATATGTAAGAAAACAGTTGTCGTAACTGAGAAGGCATCTGAAATTGTGACGCTTCTGCCAAACAACGCTGCCATTCAGAATCACCAATCAGCAAACCTCGTTCCTTAGCTGTTTCTTTAAAAGTAGAATAGACAACGGCTTTGTATTTTCGTAGATCCTGGAAGCTGGTAGCACCTATGACGTGAAGCAATAACAGGCGTAAATAATACCTTTCTGTTTCTGTAGGCGAAACATTATACATTCTGCCTATAGTTTTTGAAACATTTTTTCTTTTTTTCCACTGGCAGTTGCTCTTATTCCAGACGTAATGTATTGGTGTTTCAGAATATATATACGGACTTCAGGCTTGCGAATCTTGATTTAACTTGAACCACGCTTGTAATTCCGTGTTGCGCAACTGTGCTTGAAGTAAAATATCAGGAGCGTTATCATTTTTAAAATAGATATTTTGCAAGTTTGGCAAGTGAACTGGTAATCGCATGATAGAATGTGACTGTTCATGCATGTGAAATGAAAATATCCTATATGCGGCTTCTGTTGGACCAACATATCTAGCATTTAGGAAAGAAGTAATTTCATCGTAGTTCACCGTTTCGCCTTCAGGACATATTTTAACATGGCAGCAGTCATGACCTTTATACACATACTTGTGGATGTATTTAACACTCCGAACACTTGAGCATATTTCAACATTAATATGAGCTTGAATGTAAAGTAAAATAAATGGATTGTAGGGAACAATGAATCGACTATCGATTTCATTGTCAATGCCTCGAATTGTTTTTACAATAATCCGTCCATTATTTCTTCTCCTATACGAAGGATAACCATTGGCGTTATCTTTGATCTCTTCCTGAAAGTGTTTAGGGAAATCTTTCTTACATACGCCATCTTTCATACAGACTGAAGAAGGATTCAAAGATCCGCAAGGACCATGTAACATATGACGCCTTACCAACTCGTATAGCGCTTCATCCTTGAGATCTGGTATTTCGGCTGACACCACACTGTCAATGTCAGAAATTTCTCGAAACTTACTATCTTCCGTTAATGTTAATAGGAAATGGAGGTGCGGGAGACCTCGTTTTTGAAATTCCACTGTATATAGATATGCTTTTACTTTACCGAAAATTTCCTTAAC
Source organism: Meconema thalassinum (assembly GCA_946902985.2). Taxonomy (NCBI): domain Eukaryota; kingdom Metazoa; phylum Arthropoda; class Insecta; order Orthoptera; family Tettigoniidae; genus Meconema; species Meconema thalassinum. The sequence continues at coordinate 22,174,186 of OX336392.1, forward strand.
ATACTGTAAATCAATCGTAGCAATTCCTTTACTTTGCAATGGAAAACTCTCAATACATATCAGACCTATTATTAGCCGTTTCCCAAGGATGAATGCTGTTAAGTATTTCTGGCCCGCCCGTATTACAGGTGAACGTAATGAATAAATCTGTCTTTCCAAACTTCCTCACTATCGCCATCGCATCCTGGTAATTTTGCATCATATTCCTTGGGCTACCTGTAAAAGAAGATGGCAAATCTACAATACGACCGACTCTGAGATTTTCATTTTCTGCTCGTACATGCAAGGCGTCTGCTAAACCGGCATACGTATCAACTCGCGACTTCGTTTGTTGATGACGTATATATTTTAACCGGTCACCTTCCATACGACAGTAGTAATCCACGAATAGCTGTTGAGTCAATTTACCAGCGTTAATACGGGAATTGAAATCTAACTCAGCTCCTAGACCTCGAATGGCAATTCTGTACAGTATATACTCACGCATTGTTACAGTATGACATATTTCAATTTGTCTCACTCCAGCAGTTGGCTTTGAAATGTGCCAACCAGACTCTCCGCAAGGCCAAATCAAGGTATAACACATAGGATCACAGTGCATACTATCATAATCAACATTCCTCAAGCCACCTTCTTTCTCATATACTGCAATGTGTCGATGAGATGGTGGAACTCCATCAACAGTTCCAAATACAGCAGCAATTTCTGAACATGTGGGGTCATTATAACGTCTTGGATCTGAGGAAGGTTCGTGATAGAAACGCATACCAATTCCTTTTGACGACGATTTTATTTTAGAGCTGATTTTTTCTCTTCACTTACTTTCTGTTGCATTGTTTTATAAGAGTGCACGTAAGGATTGTGCTGATCTAGTAAACGATTTAAAAGACTGAGGGTATCTTCTCTCAGTTCGCGATTAGCATCATTCAGTAAACTTAAATCATTTGCCTCTGAAAATTCTAAGATGTATAATTGGCCATATGAACTGTTTTCCTGTTTTCTTGCATATAAAGGGGAAATTCTATGATGAATGACACCTTTGATTTTGAAACAGTAAGGCCCATGGCTCGGTAGTAGCTCAGCAGTAGCACCAAAGGATACAAACGACATAATTGGCCATATGAACTGTTTTCCTGTTTTCTTGCATATAAAGGGGAAATTCTATGATGAATGACACCTTTGATTTTGAAACAGTAAGGCCCATGGCTCGGTAGTAGCTCAGCAGTAGCACCAAAGGATACAAACGACATAGCATTATTATACTGTCGAACATTTTTCCTAAAATATTTACTGATTTCGTCACAATTCGTAAACAACTGCTTAATTTCCGGAAGTATTGTGTATGGTGGAAGTTTCACTTTGCCATCACTACAACAAAAAGAAGAGTGACCACTTGTATTTTTCTCTTTTGAAAAGTATACAGCTGAGCAGTAGTGACAAATGTTACACAGACTTCCAATTGAGAATGGTTCTATGTAGGGAATAGTATCAAAAATAGCACATCGATAAGTGGCTGAGAACGGGTTTGTGACAATCTGTTTCTGATATCGATTTGAGTCGCGTAGTGCTCGTTTCTGTTTCTTGGTATTGACGTTTTCGACCATACTTGACTCTGAGTTAGCACTGATATCTAGGACGTCATAGTGACCGTTCCGGCCATCTCCAGAATACAGTAAGGAAATTATTCTATTTGGTGGCGTATTTTCGGCGTTTACAGTATGCGTTTTATTATTAGTAACTATGTTAATATTCATTTTGTAAACTTGAGCAGCGGCAACTAACTCAACATGACCTCCATGAATACCATTCATAGACATAGGCCTATGCATTTTGTAATCATCGCTCGTATTGATAGCAGTTTCGTACATATCGCTGTTGCCAACAATAAAGGAAGAATAATTATTCCAATTGTCTGTAATATGTTGAAGAATTCGTTTTCTAACCTTTGTAAATAAACTCTGATTGTTGTACACACAATATGCAAATGCCCTGAACAGACAATTTCCATCACCTTTAATTCTTATATCATTTCGTCTCTGGCTAACTGGTTCTGAGGTTCGCTTCCGACACGATCCTGGGGTTTTACTGCACGCAAACCCACTCTTAGTTTGAAACTGTAAATCAGCCACTGAATTGAGTTACTTGGCATCCACGTTCTCAACTGAGTTAGCACTGATACCGGTATATAAGACGTCATTATGACCGTTCCACCCATCCCCAGAGTATAGCAGAGTTTTATTATTAGTGATTATGTCAATATCCATTTTGTAAACTTGAGCAGCGGCAACTAACTCAACATGACCTCCATGAATACCATTCATAGACATATACATTTTGTTATCATCGCTCGTATTGATAACAGTTTCGTACATATCGCTGTTGCCAACAATAAAGGAAGAATAATTATTCCAATTGTCTGTAACATATTTTACAATTCGCTTTCTAACCTGTGTAAATAAACTCTGATAATTGTGCTCACAATATGCCAATGACCTGAACAGACAATTACCGTCACCTTTAATCTTTATAACATTTGTAATTGAGTGTCGCTTCTCAGTCAGCATATTATGATTCATTGTTTTGATTGAGCACACAACCTATAAGGACGAATGATGAAACGAAAAGAAGACAGTTTGTAGCTGGTGGGACCAAAGACTATATAATTGAAAGATCGGATACACAATACAAAATGGCGGTTCGAACATTCGACTGTAGCGGCATCTTCGTGAAATTAGTTGTCTTTCGTATACAGTATTTGTTGCCATTCAAAGAGATGTTGACATGACAGTGTCATTAGCAAAATGGCTGCTGATTGTGCATGAGCATTTCAGTCTCAAAGTAATCCATTCTTTGAGAAGTATAAATTAAATTATGTGCACAGAATCCTGTTCTGCTTATTGTATGGATTCATGCGACATTAGCGCCCGAGTGGAACAGGTAGAAGTTAACGATATCATGTATGGATACATGCGACATTAGCGCCTAAGTGGAGCAGGTAGAAGTTAGATTCAAACCGCTTAGAAGATTTTTAAGTGAATGTGTTAAGTTCCCAAGGAGATTTGATCTCTGTTAATATAAAGTTAGATTTATTATTGGGGTGGCGTTGAATATCATGATACAGTATTAGTCGTTGTCGCCTATCGACAGTATGTCCGTCAAGTCATTCGATTCTATTTTCGTGTGACCTTGGAGGAAGTAATATTCGCAATTATTTTAATACACGGATGATATAATCAACTAAGGTGGGTATCAATCGAGAGTGCGTGACAGGCATTACATTTTAAGACAATAAACGTCGTCGTAGCGCAAATACTTCCCGAGATATTTCAGTTTTAGTAAGAGGTGAAATTTTTTGAAAACTATTTTAATATATAAGATTCTTATTCTTATTCTTTTCTTTTCCTCTTTCTTTATCTTTTTCTTCATCTTTTTGTTTTTGTTTGTGGTAAGTGTAACAATAGTTCTTGTATTAATTGTTACTTCCCGCCCAATACAACTCGAGCTGACCCACTGAAAAGCTTCTAATACCTAGCCTATTATCACTGTGCGTTTCCTAGCGCAGCGCAGCGGAGCGCAGCCCCACTTGAATCAAAGCAACCCCCAAAATTAGATGAACAGCCGCCAGATGAACGTGGAACGAAGTTAGTGGAATTGACGACGCTCTGCTAGTCAGAATTGGATGGATTGGGACAAGAGGCGACCGGCGACAAGAAAGCCAGAAGAAAATGGAGAGAAAACTGATAGGAAATGGAGAAGAACGAATGAAAGGGGAAATAACATCGTGTCTGCCCAATTGAGAAGACATATGGAGAATATCAAATTAAGAAACCTCTGATCTTTCTTTTTTTTTTTACCTATACGAGTGATGAAATTGCATTTAAACAATTTACACCAGTAAAAGGGCATAGTGAAGAGGGTAGTAAATGCAATAACTTGAAGGAATCTTGAAAAGAGGGCTGCTATTCGTAGAATTGAAGCTTGTAAGGTATTCGCTCTCTGTATAAATGTAGCAACGAAACAAGAACTTTGGATGTTCATGGGTCAGTGCAACTATTCCGTGTGACTTTTTCCTTGTCAATAGTAACTCTAGATCAGGGGTGTACAATCCGCGGCCCGCGGGCTGTTTGCGGCCCTCAAAGTCATTTATGCTGCCCGCGGATAAATATTTTATACTATTGAAAACGTGTATATATATACAGCGTGTTTCAGGAGGAATGGTAAATATTTCAGTAGGTGCTAGTGCCTAATAGATGAATTGCAATAAAAAAATCCATATAACATGTGTCCCAATTGCATTGCGTACATAGATACAGCTGGTAGTATTTAACCCAAACAAATGTAATGCCAAGGCAAATGAGGACGTTCAAAGTTGATTTTCAAAACTTCCACCACCAATTTCAGTGCATTTTGCACTTTTCTTGATAACACCCCGTGTAGATCTTCGGAGGGGGTCTTGGCGTTCTTTGATGAGGGCTGCACTACGCATAATCCGATCGACCAACTCGGCTCTTGTGTTAACTTTTTCCTTGTAGACTTCGCCTTTCAACCATCGCCACAAGCAAAATCCAAAAGGGTAAGGTCCGGTGACTTTGGTGGCCAAGAAAGGTGTCCATATCTCCCGATCCATCTTCCGGGGAATGTTAGGTTTAGATGTTGTATCACCATATCGACAGCTGGGTACTGCACCAGAGTCACGCAGTGTATTGTAAACACTCTTGAATCTGGTCGTCTGCGGTTAGGAAATCGTATTCCGTATTCTATACAAGCAGCTGCAGCAGCGTTTCCATTACAAACCGCACACACAAATACCATATCGACATACTCAGCATGTGTAAAGACGTGCGGCATGTTTAAACGATACAGTACAGACAACTTGGTCAACAAAGCACACTGACAGCTGTGGAAACTAAAACACAACTTCACAACGTGAACAACAACACACGACTGTTCAATACGCCAATAGCAACAGGTGTACCAACACACGAAACGACAACTGCCCTGGTTACATACCAACATCTGTATCTCTGTACGCAATACAAATAGGACATATGTTATATGGACTTTTTATTGCAATTCATGTATTCTACCTCCTCCTAAAATATGTACTGTTCTTCCTGAAACACCCTGTGTTGTGAATGATGAGATTATTGTAGGCCCTAGTTGAAATAAGAAAATTATAAAAATGTAAAAAATAAATTAAAAAGTAAACAATTATTGGACAGATTTTAAGTTTTGCACAACCAGACTGTGGATGTGATGATCACTTTGACGATATATTGATTTTCATTTTCTATATACTTTAATGTTAAGAATTCTATTTTTTTGTAATAATAAAAACTAGTGGGCCCGTGCGAGCTGTAGCTTTATGGGGTAGTGGGGAAGAATGTGGGAGAACGAAGTTTTAAATATTGGAGAAATGTATGTGTTGTTGTTAAACAGCATACGTACATCAGAAGAACACAAAGAATTATGTAGAACAGTGTTTTGTACTTGTCACAGCACCTCTTTGTAGACAATATTCGATGTTACAACGAATTCATCGATTATTGTTTGCTCGGGAGTTTCTTATACAGCAATTATTACATTTGCAAAGGATTGAACCCTAGAGAAAGTCTAGGCGAGACCACACCGGAGCCATCTGCTGAGATACTCCTCAGCTAGCAGTACGCCGCACTCCCGCCAGATGGCTGCCGCCGCCGCACTGCCCTGCGCTCTAGCGGCAGGCTCGACAGGTTACGGTGCTCCCATTGTAAATGTAAATTTTTAAGGTATTTCTTTAATTCTGAGGCATTTAAAGAAGAAGTGAGTGCGTTTCGGGCACACATAGGGTTATGCGGAACCTGTAGGTACCCTGTATGTGTAGGTTGGTGTTAACAGGACCTTATTTTCGGTACAAAACCGGAGTGGGACCTTAGCAGAATAATATAGGGAGGATTTTACAACTTTGTGATGGTATTATTTTATATAGCATATTCCTAAACCTTTTCGAATTAGGAGTAAGTTGATTGTAAATCAGTAATTAGACAACTGAATAACGCAATTTGCCTAAAAACTTCAAAACTGGAGGACACAAAAATGGTATTGAAACATATTTTTTGTCTGCTGGTAAAAAAGGAAATTCAGATAACAGTATAATAAGCTTTAGCGGTAGGGTTTAGCAAGTGCCTATGTGGAAAGGTAACTTATTATGTAAAAATAAACTTGGTCCCCTCTTATAAAAGGTTGCACACCCCTGGTGTAGATGTCCCGCGGTGTAGCAGTGCTCGTTAAATAGTGCACCACGGGCACGAGGGCACTTGCAGCAAGTCCGGAGATCGCAGGTTCGCTGACAGGGGCTATCCTGTGTGTGGCTTATCTCCAGGGTTTTCCACATTCCCTCCAGGAAAATCCAGGGATAGTACAATACTTCAAGTCCTGGGGCACTAACTCCATCCATGACCCAAATACAGTTACACACACTACAGAAATACAGATTATCAGACAAGTTCAACACACACCTAACTATATGGGGCTGTTTACCAAGATGTCCCAAGCCCCTAAAATGAGGGAAACCATGGAAAACAGAGAATACTCAAGGTATTTAAATGACACTCAGGGTATTTAAGTTTTACAAGATCCAACCTTGAATAATTGGAAATTAAGTATTTAAATTTGATTGGGGGAAAAGTATATTTTGGTGATGATTGTTGTTCAATCAAGTTGCCTTGCTACGGGAGTACTACACTACCTACACTACCTTCGCCTTGCTACGGGAGTACTACACTACCTACACTACCTTCGCCTTGCTACGGGAGTACTACACTACCTACACTACCTACTACACTACCTTCGCCTTGCTACGGGAGTACTACACTACCTACACTACCTACTACACTACCTTCGCCTTGCTACGGGAGTACTACACTACCTACACTACCTACTACACTACCTTCGCCTTGCTACGGGAGTACTACACTACCTACACTACCTATTCATGGAGACATCCTCTTTCTTCAAATGAACAGGCTCAAATCCAGGCTCAAATTTGTCATGCCCAGAGGCTTGTAAGAAACCATTATGATACCAGCATGCGGTGGATTAGTGAATGGACACTAAAAGCTTGTCCTGAGTCGAGCTCCTTCCTAGACCCTACAAGAACATCCACTCCAGGTTCCAATCTGCATAGGAGGGATCGGGCAACTCTCAATAGGATTCGGACAAACCACGGAGTATGCAATGGATCTTTGATCAAATGGGGAAAAATGTCGTCTCCTCAGTGTGATTGTGGTGCTCCTAATCAAACCATCCAACACATTACAACTGACTGTCCTCTGAGGGCATATGGAGGAGACTGGATCGACTTCCTGTTGGCGACACCTGACGTGGTCCAATGGATAGACTCATTAGACCTGAGACTGTAAATAGTGTAAATAGTAAAAATAATGTACAGTAGATTTTAAAGTGATTTTCTCTGTACTCTGAAATATTGTATTGATTATATTGCCAAACGATAAATAAATAAATAAATAAATAATAGGTAAGCTCTCATTTCTTGCAAGATAGAGCACACAAATTACATGTGTTTTGTATATGAATGTGTAACTGTGTATTTTGAGAGCATTAATATTGACTAGCTTCTTTGAATACTCGAAAAGTACAATAGGTTTTCTGGATGGAAAATTCAGAAATTGGTAAAATATAGAAAAATATATAGGCTATATATTTTTCTTTTTTCTTTTTGTCTTTTTTTTTGTCTATTCAACTTTGCCATGCCACCCTTTATTGTTCAATCACTTTTTGAAATGCTCTTTATGAACACACTCTGTTTATTATGGCCACTACTATTGCTCAGAGAATTTTCTGATTTATACTGAAAAAAAAAAAAAAAACAGGGAATTGTCAGGGAAATTAGTTAGTTGGTTTTGGTAGATATCCTGTCATTTTTTAGCGTATGGCTTTTAGTGCCGGGAGTGTCCGAGGACATGTTCGGCTCGCCAGTTTTGTAGCTGCTTCGAGACGGACGGACGGGAGGTAAGTTTGAATGTAAGGACGAGGAGTGGGAAGGTAGCGGCTGTTACCTATAGTTAGGGAACAACCCCGGCATTTGCCTGGAAGGAAGATGGGAAACCACAGAAGACCATCTTCAAGGTTGCCGGCGGGGGGATTCGAACCTCCTCACCTCCCGGATGTGAGCGACTGTCAGCAGTCATGCCGTAACGACCACGGCTAACTCACCCGGTATTAACATCAAACAAAAACAACATACAAATGACATAAAAGACAAATTTCTCTAAATAATGACCAAAGTCTTATCACAGATCAGCAAAAAGATGCAAAAAAGGGACAGTTAAAAGAACATACTGTACTTGCAAACAGGGTGCAAAAAACAGAGTTTGTATATATTGGAGTATTTTATCAGAACACTCAGTAAAAGTATGTTATCAACATCCGAGCCCAAATCATTATTGCACCACAATAAGCGCAAGCTTTCAAAGATAATCGCCACTTAAGTGGAGAAAGCAGCGCATCAAAGCGGTTATCATCAGGAAATACACTTAGTGAAATACCTAATAAACCATTAAATCATATGATGTGCTCGTAAAGATCGTGTAACGATCTACGTATAAATATCACCATTCACTTATACGTCGGTAAGGTTTATTTTGAATCCTGAGCGATGCGAATTCTCATATGCATACAGATTATAGAGATTACTTTCGCTGTTGCAATGTGCATCTATACTAATATACTGTATATAAAAATGAGATGGTGTGTGTCTGAGTATTACTGAATCAAGCAAGAATCACTAGTCCGATTTACATGAAAGTTTACATGGAAGTAGCTGATTTACCTGGTTAACATATAGGCTAATTTTGATATCGATACTTTGTACTTTTTAAAGATGGCGACCATTTTAGTGACGTCGCTACACCCTTCGGTTTCAAACTTTCATATTTCCATTCCAAATAAAATGTGAACGCTAAGAAATAGCAAATTTTTGATGTCATATACGAGGTTTAACATTTAATTTTCTATCCGAAAGGTCCTTATCACTTTTCGTTAGCGAGTAAAACCTAAATGTGTACTATAAAACACGGTCAACGCAAGCGGTGGAGTTGGACAAAATGTTCCATCCTTAATCTCCCTCCGCGCAGCACCTCGCCTATCCCCTGTTTTAACTGTCACCTTCACATTTTAATTTATTTATGACCCGTGGCGAAGCACGGGTACTTCAGCTAGTATAAAATAAAGTCCTCAATTTTGTTTGTTTGTTTGTTTGTCTGTCTGGACTAATCTAGAGAGCTACTGGACAGTTTTTGATGCGGGTTTCTTTATTCTATAAAGCATTTTTCAAGAATGGTTCGTATATGTACAAACATTGATCTATGACCAAAGGAAACCGAGCAATACATTCTTATTTAGCAAGTCGAGAGAAAACCAACGCTCGTGCAACTTTTCATCAATATTATTGTTCTGCATAAAACATTCTACAGGAAAGTTCGCAACAGCATGCATCGATCTTAAATACACAGCGCTTTATAAGAGTTTTAAGTGGGATTGTGTTGAAAACTTGTTACTGGCGTTATGCGATACGGAGACGGCAACTGCGTGACGTCATGCATCAGAGTGCACCTCCCGCTCTCCGTTCCCCGCGCGGGAAGCCTAAGTTAATGGGTAATGGAGTCTGTTGAAAGAGCCCTCCTGAGCCTTTCTAACATGTGTAGCATTTGTGGCATGCGTCATTTGAAATTATATAAAGTCTAGTCTCTCAGACTGACTGTACCTTTTTTTTGACCCTGGTGAGGCCAATCTTGGAATAGGGCTCAGTGCTTTGGGGCCCACATCAGGTAGGGCTCATTAATGAGCTGGAGACAGCACAGTGGTTTGTGCTCAACGAAGTAGTGTAACTCGAATGATAGAAAAACTAGGGTGGGAATCTCTGGAAGATAGAAGGACGAAATCCTGACTATACGCTATTTAAACACTTACACTAATCGGCCAGCCTGGGGAGAACTAAGCAAACGTCTGGGAAATCCCACCAACCTGAGCAGGGCAGATCAAGGTCCGACCACAGCGTACAAAGTATGGGAAATATTATTTAATTAACCGTGGTATTGATAATTGGAACTCATTACCTGCCTCAGTCTTAGAGCCTTTCCACAAGAGAAGATTGAAATTTGTTTAAATACTCCGATATAATTACTATAGTTCCTAAATTGCTGTGTGTATATTGTTATTGATATTATTGTTGGTTATCTTTCTGCAAGTGTACGATTTGCCGCCGGAGAATAACCCCTATTTGCATATAAAGTAAATGAATGAAAGAATGAATATGTGGGTTTCAGAACCTCATAGCAAACTTGCGTAACCTATCAGGTTTGTTAGTATTATGTGATATGTAAGTGGCTATTGGCCTTCAAGTTTACTTGTTTACTATCCGAATTTTTATTATGGATACTCGAGTTTACGCCTTAATGACAAACAAACCACCAGACCTATTGAAAAATTAGTTATACCAATATTTTCCTTGTTTAATTCTGCGTTAGACTATATAAGCCAATTTATTCTCAAATTTAATATTTTTTATTTTTTATTCGTGGTTGTATGAAAAATTGTCTGGGTATTTGACGTCTTTTCTAGGAACCGCTCACTTAAAACTATCTACATGGAAAACTACTTGTCTGAGGGTAATGCAATTTTTATATGTCATAGGCACAAGCATTGGTAGTGTATATCTCAAGTTTGAATATCTTTCATGTACCTAATAAAAAGTTCTTATACTTTTTCTGAAGTAACGTTTTCTCAGCCCAGGATAAACGTACAGCAGGATACGTGGCCTTATTTTGAAGTTCTCATTCGTGAATATCGGAAACTACGACCACTGTAAACGTACAATGTGATGACGAATTTATGAAGAGTAATATTAATGGGAGGTTTTGAGAGTGTGATAATCTGTAATCTCTCTATATATAAGAATGAAAGTTTGTCTATTTTTTCTGAATTTCTGCGGAAATTTGCGTTATTTACGCGTTTCAGACTGTTTTATGACGGATGCGCGCGAAAATATTTTTTTTGTCTGTCTGTCTATCTGTCTGTGGACAAGTATGTTCCCTTATAACTCGAGAACGGCTGGGTGGATCAACGTAAAATTTGGTACAGATATCCTTCAGAGGCGCGACACTAATCATTGATGTATCTCTTCTCTGACAATAATGAAAGAATGCATTCCGGTAACCATGGCAACAGAAACTCACAGGTCCATCTATTGCTGTAAGACGCAATAAAATTCCATTTATTACATTACTGAGATAGTTTGCAAACGGTTATAAGGTTATAACGGAACAAAATCAAGCTGTAAAATTCATAAATACATAGGGTATAATGCGCTTAAGGGGTTCAAGGGGTACTCTAGAATTTTTTCACGCGATTTACACGTGCGGATGTGGTACGGAAGGTCTATTACGTCCATATCTCTATATTGTAATATTATTATTATTATACTACGGCCTACAACGACGAGACAAAGCTTATTTTCTGCCCCTTGGTGTCAGAAACAAAACTCGGGGACCCTAAATAGCCGTAAAGGGTTCCCGAAAACTACATTTTAAGCCTCTAATACCAACAGCTTCTGATATTCCAAGAAAACTAATTTCATTTAATAAATTAATGAAGGAATGCACGCCAATAGCCATGGCAAAAGCATCTCAAAATGTGACATCCAACTTTCCATCTATTTCTGCAAGAAGTAATGCTACTCCATTTATTACATTTCTGTGAACGTTTGCAAATGGCAATAAGGTTATCACGGAACCAACGAAAACTGTAAAATTCATCAATGCGCTTAAGGGGGTCAGGGGTTACCCTAGATTATTTTCACACGACTTAAACGTGCGATATGTCGTACAGAAGGTCTATTATATCTCCAAACAGCAACATGACGTGTATTGCGTTTCGTCTACGAGGTTTTCAATTTTATTTTCACGTAAGGAAGTACACGTTAGGCAGGCTAAATTTATTTTCTGAGCATATTTTAACTTAGTCGACAAACAGGTTCCAAGCCTCTAACCATTGCAACAGTAGCTCAATTGATTAAGTCTGGCTATTAATACCAAAGACCGTTCGAAGAATGGGTACTTCTGCTAGTTGTTAATAAATGGTCAGGTTGGTGTTTGCTGGTTATTCGAACGATGTGGTGCTCATACTCGTATATCTTCTGTAACAATTCACTGTAGCTAATGCATATCTCGGCAGTAGTAGCTGCACATTCGTGGACTAGTGGCAGAGGGCCGCGACTGTTTGTGGCTGGCAGTGTGGGTTTTTGTAATGCTTAGTAGTGCTAGCTTCTTGTCTTGTATGATCGATTTGATTAACCTAGAACTGATGTTTCGTTTGCCGCTGTACTGAATGTGTGAACGTACCAGACAGTGAGTATCACGAGGCAACAAGTTCGAAGCGGGCAGCCCATGTAGTGTTCATTGCAATGATATGGCTTCTCTTTTAATTACCATCCAATTCACTGTTCGGGGATAAAGCCTGCATCCTTTGACAAGTCCATTTGTTTTTTGCTTGGATCTCTCTCAATAAAATGTTTAGAGCAATCGTAAAATCACAGCTAGTGCTTCTAAACGTAAATCTGTTCTGTGATGTGCGTTCGTGTTTATTTCTCCCTTTTGTTGGTGGTAGTTGCAAATGGAAATTCAACAATTCAACAGTACTGTTTTAGAGAAATTGGATGGTGTGTTTTGATAATTATCAGGTTTCAAATATTACTGCAAATATTTACACAATTACAACGATAATAACATACCAGATAAACATAAACATGTAGTTCCGTGACGAACTAAAGAGCCTACTTTTATTCAAATTATAGAGACCATATATCAACAGTTGGCAGACCTGGCGAATATATTGTTAGTTCCATCTCTTAAGGGACACAACGCACATGCACAATGTGGTTGAGTTGCAATAGATAGTATGCACGTTACATGTATTCAAATATTGAATTTATCAGCGTGCGTAAAATCAGGTTGGCTACACTGCCATAAATTGGATGCTCAAACTTAAATTGAAATATTATGATCTATATATAAGGTGCGTTCAAAAAGTAACGAGCCGGAGGCTGGAATGCGCAAACCAGTGACGACATGGGCTAATCGTGGCGTGTGTAACGAGGTGTGGTTCCGACCAGAGTGTGGAAGGTCACAGCCCGTCGCTAGAGGGCACGCGTGCACGTCACGTGATGATAAAATGCGAGAAGCAGCATGCATCAATCGTCCAACACTGCCTGTCGCATTGCAAACAGTGACATGGAGGCGTCAAACGAAGAGTAAAGAGGTGTTGTTCGGTCTCTGACATTTCGAAGTGAAATGCCATGTCCTGTGGTTCGGATTCCACGTAAAAAGGAGGTCCCGTGGCTCATGATCTCAAGATTAACGGTCACGTTAAACTACAAGCTTCCTTCGGTCTCTGACAGCGAAAGGAGTAGAGGGAACGGACATTCATCGCCAAATGTCACAAGTGTACAGCGACCACTGCATGTTCCTTGCAAGGGTCAAGGCATGACACAAGCGCTTTAGGGAAGGACGGGTGTCGTTAGCCGATGATGCCCGGTCTGGGGCACCCCCCTGCATTAAAGATGACAACGTCCATCTGGTTGATGCACTCATTACCCAGGACCGCCGAGTGACAGTGAATGCCATAGCCGCCGTGGTCGGATTGAACGTCGGAAGTGTGCACACCATCATGAAGGAACGACAGCACTTGCGCAAAGTGTGTGCCCAATGGGTGCCCCACAGTCTTCAACCACACCGGGAATCGTGTCGAATGGCCTACTGTCTTGGTCTTGGTTGAACGATTGATGCATGCTGCTGCTCGCTTTGTATCGCCACGTGACGTGCACGCGTGCCCTCCAGCGACGGGCTGAGATCTTCCACGCTCTGGTCGGAACCACAGCTCGTTACACACGCCACGATTAGCCCATGTCATCACCGGTTTGCGTATTCCAGCATCCGGCTCGTTACTTTTTGAACGCACCTTATACAGGTGATACAACATTAAATCTATCAGCACGCGTAGAATCATGTTGGCAGCACTGTCGTATGTCGGTTACTGAAAATTAACTTACATTTGCAGGCACTATATGTATGCAAAGTTTACAACTGTTGGCCTGCATACTCTCTGATATATTAAGATTAGGATTAAAACGTATAGAGTGAATTTTTCAACAGTTGGCAGCCCTGTTGACACTATAAATGCATATTCATATCTGCTCCGGTGCGCTAATCACATACCAAATTTGGTTGAAATCCAATAGATAGTATGGCAGTTACATGCATTTAAAGATTGGACCTATCAGCATGTTGGCAACACTCTCATGTATGGGCTCCTGTAAATTAGTATTATGGGATATTATCTATATGTGTATCAATGTTGAAACAATTCCTATGCATATCTTCCAAGATATCCAACATAGACCTCAATTTTCACTTGTGATTTTTCAGCAATTGGTAGCACTGACGTCATTTTCAAATATGGCCTTGCGGTATTCAAGCATAGCTCTTTACTCATACCAAATTTAGTTTCGGTCACTGCAGCCGTTTAGGATTTGATAGGGGGGATAGACAGACAGACAGACAGACACTCATTTGCCCGGATCGATCTCATGTCTACTTTTTCCTCATTTTTACAAAATGCGAAAAGTAGGCTAAAAGTAATAGACAAATTCACAGAATTGTGTCTATAGCATTTATTAGTTATTCGCCATGTATAGCCGTGTATTGATGTTGGAATTACAACATTTACTCACAAAACAACTCTTTTTATTTTTTTAAAAGCACTTCATCCATTAGGTGCTGGGTGTGCCCGTCGTTAATTGGCTCATAAGCATAATGTTGTTACTTCAATTAAAGGCTTGGGACATATTTGGTCATCTGTCCCTTTTAGAAGTGTATAATGCCATTTATATGATAACCTGTGTTCTTGTGGCGGCTGTAGTAGAGTGTAATAAATTTCAAAGGTGCCCTGGAACTTGATATTAGGTACCATCCCCGCATTTTCATGGAGTGTGTATGGAAATCCACATTTAGGATGGCCACTGTCAATGCTAGGACTCGAACGTTTGATTCTACGAATTTATAGCTGTGTGTGTCCGTCGTTAATAGGCTCATAAAGATCAAGATATTGTTACTGTTGCTACGATTAGGTTGTTGTTGTTGTTGTTTTATTTGAGGCATTTGAACTGGTGGTCATTTAGCCCCGTGTGCTTGGGTGTGTATAGAAATTTTTGATAACCTATGGTATTGTGATATCTGTGATAGTGTGTGTATTTGTAATTTAGTTGGGTATTGGGAAAGAGGCGTCCATGGCTTTAAGTTAAAAACCATCCCGGCATTCACCTGGAGTAGAAGTGAGAAACCACGGAAAACCACCTTCAGGATTGTTGTGGTGGGAATCTAACCCACCCCTTCTCAGTTCTGCCTCACGAGATTGAATGTACCTCGTTCCAGCGCTCAGGCTAGAATTAGATTTCTTGGCAGAGCTGGGAATCGAACCCAGACCTCCACGGCGACTGCCATTAATGCTAGTCACTACACCATGAGACGATTGCCTCGATTATGGGCTAAGGATATATTTCGTCGTCAACACCTGTAATTGAATGTATGTATGTATGAATTATGTTTTTGTCTGATTCCCTGCATTATTGTAATGACTATAGTGCGGGACAAACCATTGGAAGCCTGAAGGTCAACCGGCTCTCCGCTCCGGTCTCCACCCCACGCCCGGCGGTGTTGCCATGCTATTGCATCGTACCTTCAGTCGCGTGCTGCATGCGAGAACGTACAGGACAACAGCGCACCGACTACGCGTGACCTTCAGGCTTCCAATGGTTTGTCCCGCACTATAGTAGAATTTGAAAACCTAAATAGTTGCTCTATAGTAGTTCGAATAGTAAGTTTATGTTATAAGTTAATGTTTATTTACGTAATAGTTTTTAATGCGACACATAGCTGTTCATGTTGGACAATCCATAAAAGATCCAGCAACAGAGAGTGAGAAGTGTCGCCGCTGTGGCAAATGTAGTGAGGCCATTCAACACGTTATATCAGGTTGTTCCCACCTTGCCAACACTGACTACAAACATCGACACGATCAAGTTGCCAACATTATCCACCAGAAACTGGCCTTGAAGTACAAACTTCTTCAAAGCTTCGTCCCCTATTGGAAATACACACCATCTGCAGTACTCGAAAATGCCACACACAAGCTCTACTGGGGCAGAGGAGTTGTGATAGATGTTGCAGTCAGTAACAACCGGCCAGATATCATTGTCATCAATAAAGAACACAGAGAGGCATTACTGATATATATCACATGTCCCAACACTCAAAACATCCAAACAACAGCTGCTACTAAAATATCTAAGTACACAGAGCTGGCAATTGAGATAAAGCAGATGTGGAAACTTGAGTCGGTGACTACAATCCCAATAATTGTATCGTGTACTGGTGTTATACCCAAAACTCTCCACAGTAGTCTATCAATATTGAATCTTCACCCGCAGATATATATTGAACTACAGAAGGCAGTTCCGTTAAACACCTGCCATATTGTCAGGAAGTTCCTTGGTAAAAATACCCTCGCCGAACAATTAGCAAGGCTCGAAGATGATTCAGAAGGAAAATTTAGCTCATTCTATAAATGAGGGAGACTCGTGAAGGGTCCGGACACGAAATTAGTGGAATGTGAGGTGGCTCTAATTTACATACATTGTATTTTAGTAGAGATGGTTCCTTGCTAAGGCCGAACCAGGCTGTAATATAAAATGTAACCGGTATCTGCCGTGTTAATGATGCCAAAAATAGACAATAATAATAATAATAATAATAATAATAATAATAATAATTATAATACTAATAATAATAATGTTAAGAGCATTACGTTACTTTTTACTACTGTGACTTTTAGAGACGCCAGGGTGCCAAATGTTTGCCTTGAAGGGGACCTTCTACATGCCATAAATCTTCCCCTCACATTTAAGCACTTTCAAATGTCAACTGACTGCGCCGGGATTCGATCCCGCAACTTTGGGCAAAGCAAGCGATAACGTTATCACTGTGCTACGCATAAACATGGAGCATGTTAATCATCAGGAGCCTACACCTAGTATTTGTACGGTGGACGGGGATCTGTATAGTCGAATTAGTAAATCTATTTTCTTTGTTGTGAATGGAGTTCATTAGTTTAAATGCGCTATAGTGGTAACCGGAGTTCTTTGTATCCAGTATTTTCTGCGTGGAAATCGCAATTGAGAGCTGCCTGCATTCATGAAGCTTCAATCACTGCATTTGCACCAGAGGTGTACATATTGAACCTGCCTTAGCCCGATCGCCTGAATACTGCGCCATCGGCCTCACTGTAACCTATCGTGACTTGAGAGTCCAAACTGAAAATTAGTCTGCTAGTAGGCTCTCCATAACTTGGCAGGTTTATCAGAACTTTTTCAAAGGTTGTGTGCAGTTTCGGCAGTTAGTAATATGTGTTCAGTAAGTTGTGGAATAACAAGTAAAATAAAAAATATATAAAGAGATTACTTTTCTTAAAATTTAAGATTCATGCCAATGATTAATCTAACTGGATCTATCTAGAATAACAACGAAATTAAGTTGGTAATATCGAAATTTATAATTAGTTCGAAATACTGTATAGCCTAAGGGAGCACTAGAGTTGGCAGCCCTGGTGACTGAATATATTCTTAGTTCAATCTCTTAAGGTACAGAATACAAAATTTGGTCGAAGTCTAATGGATAGCATGAACATTACATGCAGTTAGACATTGGATCTACCACCGTGCGTAAAATCATGTTGGCAACAATGTCATGTATGTGTTGGTCAGAAATAATCTAAAATGTTATGATCTATTGTTGTTGTTTTTTATTTTTTTTAGCGTATGGCTTTTAGTGCCGGGAGTGCCCGAGGACATGTTCGGCTCGCCAGTTTTGTAGCTGCTTCGAGACGGACACCCAATGGGTGAGCTACAAGTAATGTTGGGAAGGAAAGTTGGAAGGTAAGGACGAGGAGTTGGAAGGTAGCGGCTGTGGCCTATAGTTAGGGACCAACCCCGGCATTTGCCTGGAAGGAAGATGGGAAACCACAGAAGACCATCTTCAAGGTTGTCGGCGGGGGGATTCGAACCTCCTCGCCTCCCGGATGTAAGCGACTGCCATCAGTCATGCCGTAACGACCACGGCTAACTCACCCGGTATCTATTGTTGTGCCAATGTTGGATGAAATCCACTTGTTAGTATAGAAGTTACATGTATTTTAAAATTGGACCTATCAGCTGGCTTAGAATCGTATTGGCAGCACTGACGTATATTAGTCTCACCAAATTAATCTAGAATGTCAGGTACTATACGTATGCAAAGTTTAAAGCTGTTGCCTTGCATACTTTCTGATATATTGATATTAGGGTAAAACATAAGAGTTGACAGTTGGCAGTTGGCAGCCCTGGTTGCTCTTAAGAATACGCATAGTATATCTGTTATGGTACACATAGCACATACGGAATTTGGTTGAAATCCAAATGATAGTATAGAAGTTACAAGTATTTAAAGTTGGACCTCTCAGCAGGCTTAGAATCATGTTGGTAGCACTGACGTATATAAGTTACTCCAAATTAATATAGAATGCCAGGTACTATACGTGTGCATAATTTAAAGCTGTCGGCTTGCATACTTTCTGATATATTGGTATTTGAATAAAATACAGAGAGCATTTATTTACAGGTGGCTGCCCTGGTGGCTCTTAAGAATACACTCAATCATATCTGTTTATGTACACATAACACATACGAACTTTGGTTGGATTCCAATTGATAGGGTAGAAGTTATATGCATTTAAAAATTGGACCTATCAGCAGGCTTATAATCATTTTGGCAACACTGCCATGTATGGCCTCCTGGAAATGAAACTGAAATATTATTATCTATACGTGTGCTAATTTTGAAATAGCTCCCATTCATACCTTCCAAGATAACCAACATGGAGCTCAAATTTCAATTGCGATTTTTCAGCAGTTGGTAGCACTGACATCATTTTTAAATACGGCATTGAGATATTCCGGTATGGATCTTTACTCATACCATGCTCCAGCCGTTTAGGAGTTGATAGGGACACACACACACACACAGCCAGACAGACAGACAGACAGACAGACAGAATTACAGACAGACAGACACACATTTGCCCGGATCGATCTCATAAGTCTACTTTTCCTCATTTTTGCAAAATGTGGAAAGTAGGCTAATAAAAAAACAACCGTTAAGGATGTTGAGAGGAAATGGCACCGTGGAAAATTAATATTAAGAAAGTGTGATTGATTATGGAGGACACAAAATCCTGTCTTTTACACTTCTACTTGGCTAATTATTGACAATATTTGATTTTAATACCTTTTTGGGAGTCATTAGCAAATGCAATTACTGTCTATTATCACTAATGCACTGGAAATGTTTGCTAAATTACGTTTTTATTTGTTGATCAATCAACAACGGCAGCCATGTTACCCGGGCACATGAGGTCTCTTCAACTGTTACACAGGTGCACACATTGACATCACATCATGGTTGCCAACATGTGGGATACAAAATACACCACACGACCGATGCACGTAATATTGTACTGTAGACGCACGTAATATTATAATCATGTGAAAACAAAAATTGGCAAAAACTGGATAAAGATTAACGATGGGTGAGTAGCCTCACCGTGCATGAAAAAAACCAGGGGTGTATATGTTAGCTAACGTGGCCCCGAGGCAGAAACCATTGGTCTGAATGAACATTTTATTAGTAATGCAATTTCGGGCATGATAGTGTTTCAGCTATTAAATAGTGCCGTTGTAAAAGCAACAATAACTCCTTAGGATTGAAACTACTAATACTTAGGCTATCTCGCAACTCGCACAATCCATAAACTATGCATGGAGCTTGACGTTTTTTGTGTGTAAATACTACGATATAATTACTATAGTTCCCAAACCACGACTTGTATAATATTATGTTTGCTATTATTGTTGGTAATTTGCTGTAAGTGTACAATTTGCCTCCGAATGAATTCAAATAGACTAACCAAAAAGATCTTCAACTACTTTCGTAATAAGGAAACAAAACCATTTTGGTTTAAGAAAACTGAGAAAGACCTCGTAGAACTCCAAATTACAGACAGACATGGACAAAACAGCCAAAACCATCACCAAGGATAAGAAGCAACGGTTCCAAGTGAAACTCAAACAAAAGCGTACGATCCACATCTCTGCCGAAGAGAGGGAAGCAAGATCTCAAAGGATGATGCAATACTGGACCAAAAGGAAAGCTCAAACAATACAAAAAATATTGATTTAGTGTACCCCAAAGTTGGGTGAAACAAATAAAGAAGAAGAACATTGAAGGATAGATACCGATACAAAATTATGTTTAGAAATCTAACCTCTTTGACTTTCATAGTGCTTCAAGGAACAACAAAATTAGACATGCAAGCTGCCCTCTGGGTAAATAACAAAGCTTTCTCCCGGCACCTGAGGCCATACGATGTTATTATTATTATTATTATTGTCAGAGTACCCGGAGAAAAACCTGTCTGCCTCCGCTTTGTCCAGCACAAATCTCACATGGTGTGACCGGGATTTGAACCACGGACCCAGCGGTGAGTGGCCGGCGAGCTGCCCCCTAAGCCACGGAGGCTAGTGACAGGTAAGTCATGAAATAAAAAGTGTTACTTGCCCCCCCCTCCTGGACAAGATCCTGCGGGCGCCCATGAATTACAGCTGTGACCAGGATATCCAAGAAGCCAGCAGGTTCAGTAGAAACCCAGCGAGGGTAACGACATCACGCCCTCTGTGTGCCAGCGAGTCGCACTAATGGAAACACTTAAGTGTTGTATGGCTTCAGCAATGTGCTGGTTAGGAAATGAGAAAAGATCAAATAGCGAGCGAGGACTCTTGTACGACTTCTAGCACCAACACCACCACTGGTGGGCGACCAGCTGAAGAAATTCTCTCTCAAATACTAGAGATTAGTAGCGTAGGGTACGCTTGCTTCTTATGGAGAATCATGGCTAAAATGTTGCAATTTTCGAAAAACTAAATATATATTTCCTTTTTAGCCTTTGAATATTTATATTATTTCTCTTAATTATATATAAACCCGTGCGAGAACTGTCGCATAATGGGTTGTGTGCGCCCCATGTGTACAAACTACCCGGCCGGCCCTAGTGCTATGTGGGCTGTACGCGACACAGTTCTGCAATGGGATATCGTCTTGTTTACTTGTTTAAAAGCCCTTAATAAACAAATAAATATATTTCCGTTAACTTTTCAAGAAATGCCAGATATTTCCTGTGCTATTGAGACGATTTGGAAGATTTTGGTACAAACCACACCTAACTCTCTCTGGTTCAGGAGTTTGAGTTTTGCGAAACATACACCTTAGCGTATTATATAATAAGTTTATGTTCGTCGATGCCGAAATGTAAATATTATATGTCAGAAAACTGTATAATAATAATAATAATAATAATAATAATAATAATAATAATAATAATACT
The DNA here is from genome assembly GCA_946902985.2 of Meconema thalassinum. Classification (NCBI taxonomy): domain Eukaryota; kingdom Metazoa; phylum Arthropoda; class Insecta; order Orthoptera; family Tettigoniidae; genus Meconema; species Meconema thalassinum. Next base: position 22,195,768 of record OX336392.1, read on the forward strand.
AATAATAATAATAATATCGTATGGCCTGGGGTGCCTGGTGCAAGCTTTGTTAATTGACACCCAGAGGGCAGCTTGCATGTCGAATTTCGTCGTTCCTTGAAACGCTATGAAAGTTAAGGAGGTTAGATATCTAAGCTCCTTGACACTACAGCGCTTTCTAGTAGAGAATGGAGGAACTTTGTGTTGGCGAAAAATCCCGAGATGAATTTTGCCATAGAACACGGCCTACTGAATTCAAAAGGGTTCTTTAACATGCCAACAACGTATGACATCCATGTCGTGATTTTTATCGCCTTTCAAAAATCACTTACCACGGCCAGGGGCGAACCTCAAGCTTGGGGTTGGTAATCCGACACGTTAATCACTAACCCACCGTGGCAAGCAGAAAACTGTATCATAATGAGGGTCATTATAGTACTATTCTTCATTATGAAACAGTTTCTCCAGCCAATCAGAGCTCATTCATAGACCAATTAGGTACCGGTATCAAAATCCAACATGTTGGACATGAATTACATGATTTGAAAGTTCAAATTGGATATCGGATCAACCATTGTAGTTACAATCCCAAACACAATCACAAAATTAGCGCGAACCTTTACGGTACGAAGAAAATACTATGACATATGCAAGAAATTTATGAATCTACTTCCAGAAGTTAGCAACACAGCATCCTTCTACATACATTACCGACATGGAAATTGCACCGACCCATATGTTCGCATAAATTAACTGGCGAATATGAGACAAGAAATAGCACTGTACCTTAATAGGCCTATCTCCAAGTCAAATTTCTACACAGCGTATTGCTTTCAAACGACTTCGGTGACAATATTAGTGAATGCTAGTTCTGATCGGCACTAGACATCATGCAGGCTGTAAACAATAGCATTGCCAAGCAAAGTAAATGGTCTCTGCTTTCGAAGTTCGTTGACCCACGCATGCGCTCTGTTCAGTCAGCAAACCAACCAGCGCGCTCTGTTCGCTAACTGAAGTTACTGAATCCCACAGATATTTATGAGTATTTATGTTAAAACATATAATAAAGTTATAATTATCGTCGAACATAAACAGTCGTATGTAACTCGCCTATAATGGTAATTAAGACACTCGTATGGAAATTATCAACCTCACTACGCTCGTTCTATAAACATACTCGTGTCTTATTTATTGCCATTATAGGCTTGTTGCATAATGTACTATTATGTTCGACCCTGACTATTATATGTCAGAAAACTGTATCATAACGAGGCTCATTATAACACTATTTTCCATTTTGAAACAGTTTCTCCCACCAACCAGAGCTCAAGAAACAGTTGTTTGACCAATTAGATAATTAGATGCGTTGAGTTCCACGGCCTTCCAATTTAAATTACACTGCCTGGACTAGTGTCATAGTAGGGTAATCGAGGAGGCCATGGTCAAATACAAGGCATTCTCTGCGTCTCATGCGCTCTGTTCAGTACATAAAACTGGCGAAATCTCGACAGATATTTATGAATATTTATGTTCGAACATGAAATAGTTATAATAATTATCGTCAAACATAAACAGTCGTATGCAACTCACCTATAATGGTAATTAAGACACTTGTGTGGAAATTATTAAACTCGCATACGCTCGTTTTATAAACATACTCGTGTCTTAATTATTGCCATTATAGGCTCGTTGCATAATGTAGGCCTACTATTTTTTCATTTTTAGACTTTGAATATTATTTTCTGAATTAGGTAAGAATTTCAGCCATTTTTTTAATTGAACGCCCGAGGGCTCCCAACAAGTAGTTCCAACTCTGGCTACCAGATGTCACTGTCACTAACCTAGATCATCCAGATTCTTTCTGATCAGACTGGACCAAGGATTTTCCTTTCTTGTTTCCTCCAATGATCAAGGTTTCCAAGGCATATAGAGCTTCAGGTTTGATTACTGTGGTGTAATGTCTTAATTTTATTATTATAATTTTTTAGTCGGTTGGCTTTTCCCACGGACTCAACGAGGGATCCAAGCTTTACCGTCTCTACGGAGCTTGACATGGGGTCGGAGGATACAACTGGGGAGGTAGGACTAGCGCCTCGCCCAGGCAACCTCACCTAGAAAGCGAACAGGGGCCCTCATGAGGGATGGGATGGGATGGGAAGAATGGGAGGGAGAGACAAGGAAGAGTGAAGGAGGCAGCCGTGGCCTGACGTTACGTACCATGCCAGCATTTGCCCGGAGACGAAGTGGGACACCACTTTGAGGATGGCTGAGGTGGGAATCAAACCCCTCTGCTCATTTGGACCACCCGAGGCTGAGTAGACCCCGTTCCAGTCTTCATACCACTTTTCAAATATCGTGGCAGAGCCGGGAATCGAACCTCGGACCTTTAGGGTGGCAGCTAAGCACGCTGACCACTACACCATGGAGGCTACTTAATTTTATTAATTTTAATTATTAGTATCTTACGTAGGAATTTGCTGACATCGAATATAGATTTAGGTATTAGGAAGTCATTTTTGAAGGCCTTTGTCTGGAGCGTGGCGCTCTATGGAAGTGAAACTTGGACTATTGGTGCAGCAGAAAAGAAGAAAATTGAAGCGTTTGAAATGTGGTGTTACAGGAGAATTATGAAGATCAGATGGGTAGATAGGGTTACAAACGAAGAGGTATTAATACTAGTGGGAGAGGAGAGATGTTTCTGGCGACTGCTAATTAAAAGAAGAGATAGGTTGGTAGGACACATACTAAGACATCCAGGAATAGCAAGCATAGTTATGGAAGGAAGGGTCGAGGACAAGAACTGTAGGGGTAGACCAAGGTTAGAATATGTTAAACAGATTGCCTCGGACGTAGGGTGTGGTAGCTATGTAGAGACGAAACGATTAGCTCAGGACAGGGACGCATGGAGATCTGCATCAAACCAGTCAAAAGACTGAAGACTCAAACAACAACGTATCTTCATCACTCGATTTTATTTTGACATCCCCAAACGATTCGAGATGTCGAAGTTCAACTGGTATTTAATAAACACACTCTTCCAAACTGTCCTCCTAAACTGATAAACGAAACACATCCTGTAACGCTTCAGCTGAGCTTCAGCGGGATAACTTATTCGATCAAGCCAGTGAAGGCGAGCGTCGAGTAAAGGCAGGAAGCTGATACGCGGCGGCCAGCAATTCGTAACTGCCACACCGTTTGGACTTGGCAATATTAAAGTAGAGTGGGCGGATGACACCCGCTGATAAGATAAAGTGCTATTGGTCGCGGGGACGCCAGGTGATCCCACTCGACAGACATACGACCCGAGATAACAGCAAGAGCTTGCTGCCCCTCACATCTTCTATCCACACCACTTACTCTAACGATTATATCATTCAATCTATGATTCCAAAATGGACCGGGGTCATATTTTTGATGATAGTGAGTTATGATAGGGCTTCCATTTTATTTTATTTAAAACCTATGACACTTGAAATATACAAGGCCGGACGTTTGTTTTAGACGAGTGAAAAGTCTTAATGGAAGCCTGGAGGCGAGTTACTGCAGTACCTGTGTTGTTATCAGCTGCCCCAAGCGGTCCGAAGATGGACAAAGCTGTTTCACACGACTGCTGAAGTACAGTCATTGGCAAATATAATGGCGTTTTGTTCGTAACTACGTAACGTGTACTTCCGTGTCACACAATACTTCGACGTGGACTGTACTGTCAGCGGGGCGGTGTCACCACGTGCTCAAGTCTGAAATTCCATTACATCCGGTCGGTGGTGACAACTTTGAAGTGATAGGGTGAGAGAGTGACTGTGTGCAGGCTCACCCGCAGGCTTCAAGTTCAAGTGCAATCGTCTAAAACAAACGTCCGGCCTGTACCTTGCTCGAAACATGGAACATTGTGTAAAATAGCGGAAGATTGATTGATTGTTTATTTAAGGATCGTATGCCCATTTGCTGCATGCAATCCGCTCTTTATTACACTAAATACTAATAGCATTACATTAGGCCACAGTACTGGCCATGTTGAAACACCGGATCCCATGAGAACTCCACAGTTAAGCAGCACTGGGCGTGGTCCAAACTTGGACGGAATGCCGGTTCAGGGAGACCACCCACTGTTGGCGGGGAGAGGGTAAGGAGGAGCGGAAAGGACCTACCACCCTACCGCACGTAAACTCCGGCTCAGGATAGCCTCTTTGGAGACACGGACCTGCCTTCGGGAAGAATAAACAAATAAAAACGATCATAATAATAATAATAATTGGTTTTACGTCCCTTTTAACTACTCTGGCTTTTAGAGACGCCGGGGTGCCGGAATTTTGCCCAGATGGGGATCTTTAACGTGCCAGTAAATCTGCTGACACGGCTCCCTTGCATTCGCGGACCCTCCAGCTGACTGCGCCAGGATACGAACCTGCAACCTTGGGCTCAGCAAGCGAGAACGTTACCGCTGAGCCACGCAGCTAGCCTAATAATAAAAAAAAAGAAGCATTAGGTCTACATTAAATAATATTACAATGTCGCCTCCGTTATGTAGTGGTCAGCGTGCTTAGCAGCCATCCCGGAGGTCTGATGTTCGATTCCCGGCTCTGCCACGAAAATTGAAAAGTGGTATGAGGACTGGAACGGAGTCTACTCGGCCTCAGGTGGTCCAAATGAGTAGAGGGGGTTCGATTCCCACCTCAGCCATCCTTGAAGAGGTTTTTCGTGGTTTCCCACTTCGTCTTCGGGCAAATGCCGGGTTGTTCCCTACCGTCAGGCCACGGAATCTTCCTTCCCTCTTCTTTGTCCATAACATCACGTCCCATCCCTCATGAGGCCCCCTGTTCGCTTTGCAGGTGAGGCCGCCTGGGTGAGGTGCTAGTCCTGCCTCCCCAGTTGTATCCCCCGACTCTATGTCAAGCTCCAGGACACTGCCCGTAGAGGCGGTAAAGGTGGGATCCTTCGCTGAGTCCGTGGGACAAGCCTACCTGGAGGGTAAATTGACTACGAAGAAAAGAACAAAAAACAATACATACACACAGAAAAAAATCATCAACAAATGAAACATAAGTACTTCTTGTATTTATTCTCATTCCATCATGTGTTCTTTCCCTCATTTTTACTCACCACTTTTCTTCGCACACGGATATTATGTTGGACAACTTGCCACTGTGGGTGAGTGGTTAATGTGTCGGTCTACTAACCCCAAGATTGCAGGTTCGCTCCTGGCAGTGGTAAGTGATTTTTAAAAGGCGGCAAAAATTACGACATGCATGTCATACGATGTTGGCATGTCAAAGAACCCATTTGAATTCAGTAGGCCGTGTTCATAATGGAAAAATTAATCTCGGGAGTTTCCGCCAACACTAAGTTCCTCATATCTCTACTAGAAAGTGCTATAGTGTTCAAGCAGCTTAGATATCTAACCTACTTGACTTCCATACTGCTTCAAGGAACAACGCAATTCGACATGAAAGCTACCCTCTGGGTGTCAAATAACAAAGCTTGCACCCGGCACCCGAGGCCATATGATATAAAAAAATATACGAGCCTTACAGTAGTCGCATATGATGTGTAAAATGTGACATGTTATCCTACTATGTGTGTCCCGGGAGTGCAAATCCCTGTTTGACAGTGAACTCTGTTGGTCATTGAAATAACTACTTGTATAACTCCAGTGCCAAATCCTGACCTTAATTAATCATAATTGTTATTTGCCGTGGCGGAAGCAATCCACTGCCTACTTGATGCGAGCTGCGCTCTATACCGGCCAGTTAGTGAACCCATGCCAGCGATGTTATTGAAAATGGCCTTGTTTTGCCGATAGAGCGCACTGCCAAGTATAGGCGCGATTAAAAATTAGGTGTGCGGAACGTATATTGAGCCCGTTAGAGGAGGTATTCCGGGTACCATCCACCGAAAAGATGGCACTTCGAAAGACCCCGTCCTTCGAACCCAAACTTCTGAGGATCGGGTGCATTTCTTTGCAGGCTTGCTCAGCACGAGAGGCTTGATCCAGGGGATCTGGGTCATTGGGCACGGAAACAGTCATAGGCGCCCAAAGAAATACATCCGAAAAAAAAAACCAAAGTTAGCAATAAAAAGAGATCCAGTCTTAAGTTAGATTCGTGCATGATTCATTCAAGTATGACCCCTAATCATTTCCGAGGGTCGAAATCGGCTAATCCGCTAATCTAAATACAATCATGAGTCGTCTCTAGTTTGACGTTAATGACCCCCGCGAAATCCTAGTTACATGAAAAGAATAGCAATGCAAGCTAGGCGCGTGGTACATGAATAATTAACGCGTAGCAAATTTACAAATAAATGACTCGGCAGAATTTACATTTCACAGCTAGCAAGGTACCACGTCCACATTTAAATTACAATTAAAGTTTAACTTTTTTTTGTCGTGTAGCCTCCTAAGAGGCCGAGTGCAGGTCTTTCTGGTCGACGCCTGTGGGCGACCTGCGCGTCGGGTTGAGAGATGGAATGGATGAAGATGAATGAAACTGGGCAAGGATGTGGAAGGAAGCGGCCGTGGCCTGTCACAAGGCACTGTCCCAGCATTTGCCTGGTGTTGAAAATGGGAAACCACGGAAAACCATTTCAAGGACAGCCGACGGTGGGGCTCGAACCCACGCGTCTACCGAGTCAGCAGAGAGCTTGGGCCCATGACCTAACGCTGCGCTTTAGCCCGCGTAGCCACTACTGTCGGTAAAGTTTAAATAATGCCTATGTAAACGAAAGTATTACGACGAGATGCGTCGTAAACAAATGCTTATTACCAAAGCTAATGATAGTTTGACCACTGACTATCAAAAAAAAAGGCATTGCATAAACACTCTTATGTCTAATAAGGAAACAATGGGATAAATACACTTGGGAATAAAGTAAACACTCTTATGCTAGCCTACCTTCGCGAATTGACGTACTGTTTGTAGTCAATCGTCATCTCAGGCATGTAAGTTACGTTGGCAAAGCGCAATTACAATTGCGTCTTACAAGCTTTAGAACATGCGGGCCGCAAGTTACTGACTATCAGTCCCGGAGATCCAATGTCGTCGATACAAGTAGTGTCAGCTCATTTAATGTCATTTCCCCATGGAAATGGATTGAAGTCACAGTGTCACTAACAACGAGCAAATGGTTGCAAAATTATAGCTGTAAATTATTTATAATAATTAATTAATCCATTGGTTTAGGATAATTATGCTCTTGATTTACGTCGTAGGTTTAAATGATGTTTATTTAGTTGTATTAATGACACCAGTCGTAGGCTGCAATAGGTGATCTCACTGGAGATTCACTCAAATACTTTGATTTCAACAAGTCATACAATAACACAGGTTAGCGCGTCTTACACCAACTGCGCGCGGTGCATCGGTCATCTTAGCCTCAGCTCAAGATCGCCGGAATAAACCAAGAGTAATGCGGACATTCATTCCGTCCTGCCAAATACCAAATAATGTGTTCACGGACACAACAATTACACTGGTTAGCCTAATTTATACAAAGCTGGGTCAATTAACATGATATTTTAAACCTTTCTACAACACGCCAGATGAAGCAAAGTCATCGGCTCAAACATTTAAGGAATTCGCATAGACGTGCGTTCCGTTACTCATAATAATAACAGGTGTTGACAGCTCCCAAAGCTGCTCTCAAAGCAAGGTTATTAATACCTGTGACCTTCAAGATTCCTAGGCTTGTGACATAAATTAGCACACAAAAAAGTCAATAAAGTCGTCTCTCTCTTGTTTCTCGGGTAAACCGGTCGTCAGCTGTGCGCGCAAGCAAGTCTCATCGCTTTGCGTTGCAGTTCATAGCATAGCAAAGAATCGTGCTTATAAAATGATCATTTATAATCTTGTAGGCGCACGAAATAAAGTCCTGTAGTGCTCTACAGATTATCTAACAATGTCTCATCACTTCCCAAATAGTGTTTCCTGGGATTACATTCCCTTCAAAAAATATAATGTAGCATCATGTTCAAAGAGTAGAAATTGTAAGACATAACACTCGTGCATTCTAACTGCACTGATATCCGAAGATATGTCACTCGTTCAATGTTCATGTAGGATTTGATAAGTGTGGTTTGGCATTCTCCACAACAAAATTAAACATCTCACCTCTTCTGTGATGTTTTAAATTGATACGAGATCAGTTAGCTCCTCAGCCTAACCGTATATGGGTTCGTTCCTCTCGAACTTCACGTGGTAAATAGTACTGACAAAAATGATAAATAAATAGTACAAAAACGTTACGGCAACGGTCGGCTGAAAAATGATACGGGAATAAGCTCTCCAAATTAAATAAGGGACCTAACTGTGGGGTGTCACGTAACTCTCACAGAAGTCTACATCTCCTGTAGTTAAAGATGTCATTTACTTTGACATAAAATACTCTGAAATACAAGAGAATCGCACCGGCCGTATAGTACACGGTCTTGTGGTGTCTAACAGAAATATTGCCCCAGTACTAAAGAAAGAAAATACATACATTTCCTACCTAAGTGGTCAAATATCGTTGCGTTTCGGCACAAAAATAATTGCAATCACTACTACCTCAACCTGGACAAACTTCGTACAAGGTTTACATGACTCATGGTTACTTTATGTGGTAGATCACCTTCCAGAACTCCCATTGGAAGGAGTTAAATGCTTCCAAGGTTCCAAGCATTTTTAAAATGGGTAAGGCTATGGATTAAAGCCTGTCCTCGTGGTCCTCTGTTAGCAAACCGTATATGGTTTGTACGTAGTAGTGTCGGCTGGACAATTCCATGGTGTTGGCGTATTTCGTTGGTGTTACCCTCGTATGGTAGATTACACCTTCATGATGATCTCACAATAGAGTCGCAGAAATATATACACGTGGTGCGTAATGGTAATCATGGTGGTCAAAAAATATTCACTGATTCTAATACAGAATAGGATAAAAATGCTCACTGGCTCTAATATTTGCAGGTTATTCAAATGCTCTGCTTTACCTGCCACAGATTCTACTTTACCAGCACATGGTAAATCACTCACAGATTTTACTAAGTTGAAATCACTAAGAATCTGGACAATCACTGTCGCGTACAAGCGATAATTAGGTTTATCATAATTCTATTTTATATTAGCACCCACTGGGCTACACGACGTTGTCGTAAGATTAATATTTCACGTCTTAGGAAAATGTTACCATCGTCTGCCTTCAGACGGTCCTCGTGGTTAGTGAAAAATTGAAGTATTCACACAATCAAATTTATACTTTCACTATTACGTCGCACTGGCTTCACTAAGCCTAAAATAGTACTGTGTGTCACTTAAATTTTATAAATCAGCTCAATGGCTGCAGATTATTGTCTTCCCAAATGTGGAGTCTTCGTACGCCTATGATGGCCTTCGTCTATTAGACGGACAATCGACACAAGCGTCCAGTCTCAACGGACTATCACAACGGTGTGGTTCGTGCATAGCACGGCTTCCTGATTCCAAGGAAGTAGTCTATTCAAAACAGTGACTACTTTCATAATCCCCCGCATGTCTGCGGTGAAAAATACCTTTACCTAAAATAGATTTGCCATCTCCAAAAGGCATATAAAATGGCAAATTAAGCAGAATGAAATATTTCAAGCTCCTGAGATATGTGGCATAAAAATAGTGAGTAATATATCTCTAGGAGGAAAATAAGCTGTCCTCTCCGAAGTCAAAATAGTGAATTGTTCATGAGGAAGCTTTAGGGTGTGTTCTATAGATCTAAGCATGTAAAGTAGATATGCTCTCAAAGAAATATTTGTTGCATGAGCCTAGGCGGGCTCAATATTGAATGTTTTTCTCCCAGTGATATGTTTAGACCAACGAAGTTTCAATTATTGTTAGTAGTCGGAGTTAATATACTGAATTCCTATGTTGTTTGGAGTGTTTGTTGATGCGATATAGATTCCACATAGTGTGCCCTTTTAGCAAGAAATATGCCAATCACAGTATACCAGCGTAGCTCAATTCGGAATTTTCGGGGCAGCGGTAAGTTCCCCCACTCTGTGACTCACATATTTTGGATTAATTAGAGGATACACTTGCAAAATAACAACAAAATCAACTCCTATTTAAACACATTTAATTCATAAAATTAATGGCGCTACAAACACTTTAACAATTTAATTACTGACCCATAATCATCTACTTGTTCCAAATGAACAAGGAATCACAAATATAATAAAACAAATATTGTATTCAAACATATGGTTTCCACATAAACCAACAATTCCTACTTAGTCTTACTTCCATAAAGCATCACTATAAGTTTTATATAACTCCGAGCTCTTTTGGCTCCATGCTTTACATAATAATGGTGTCATTCTTGTACACCTCAAATACTATCCTTTATATCTTCTTAATTCTCAAAAACAAATTTATAATTACATTTAAAATCTATGTTAATTATCTAACTCAATATTTTGGTCATGTCCACACATTCAGTTGTTATCATCTCTCTTTATTTTCACAAATATATTAAGGTAATCAGGAAATCAATTGTGTACCCCAGAGCGTGAAGATACTTGACACAGTCAAAAAACTATAGTTACTCCCGAAACTTAGTTGCCTTCAATTAACTCGTGGAATCCTACGTCCATACATCATTACAATAGGGATTGTTATTTATCTCTTATATTTTATAAGACCATTATCATATAAGAAACTACGATCTGAACAGGCAAACGAAAATATCAATCTACAAGGACCTCGGTTCAACGCCCGGGTCGTTAACAACTTTAAACACTCCTGGTGTATTCATTTCTCTTTACAACATCTTACGAGACGGTTTCTGGCCACTCTCACTCTAAGAAAGCTAGACCCTTCAACTCGGGCGCGATTAATGACACGGGGGGGGGGGGGGGGTGACGGCGACTCCCTGTCTAACCCACGTTAATAGCTTATTTCCAAGGCTTTCAAAACAGACCTTCACATTATATTCAGTTCTGGGGAGAGACCGGCTTTTACATGTACCATACTCATTCAAACAACTATTCTTTGGTTCAAAGACCACTTTCGTAACCTTGGCATTTATTAATTATGAGAGGGTCCTCATTGATTGGGAAGATTAATACACATTCAACGACGAAGAATGAAGGGGCTTTTATCATAAGAAGATTCTGCATTCGAATCTCTTCACGTGCCTCGGGAACCATTCCCTTACAGAGGACTTATACAAAATGCGATTTAAAGTCGGCCGTGGCCCATATGACATACGCTCAACAATACCATATATTAGCTCCCTTTCAAATACATACACAATGCCTCGTGATACTACGTCACAAATAGAGGACTTATACAATTATCAATTCACTGCAATCAACTACCCTCCATAAGTAATCTACCAAGTATTTTAACCTCAACGCGTTCCTAGCGTGACATTTTAATATTATTGGCGCTCTTTTGCGCTATAAGCCGAATTGTCTTCCCAAGAACTGATAAATCTCATTAGTAACAATTCACATTATTTTTATTCTTATATTAATCTTTTCCGTTGCCGATAAATCGCTCCCTTTTTAAAATATTCCATTGAACATCATATCTTACCCATACATTAAGGCTTTAACGCTCTTATGTTCACATCAATTTATTTGATCTTTATTTAATATTTCCATATTTATTTATTATTATTACCTTTATTCTTTACACAAGCTCAAAAGCTATTTCTTTCATATCTCAACTTTACTTTATTTAAATATCTTTCATGATAATTACTGATATTTCGCTTGCTCTTATGACATTTGTTAAATACATTAACATTTTATTCATTTATTTCCTCTACGGGATTTATTCTTTACATATTTATTTATAATTTCTCAAATTTCTATTATTGTTCAGACCGCGTTCTTGCTTATTCAATATTTATTTATTAAAACACATCCCTTTTACTCAAAAACTCCGGTGGATTTGTACACAACCAATTTCTGACACCAAAATAGAATGAAATTCAGTACTCACATGTTATTAAGATCGTCCCATGATCTTTATTCTTGTGCGGTGCTTCATTTTGGGCCCACTTTGAACTTTTTACTCCATATTAAAAGAATTCATCTTATGGATAAACACTACTTGACATATATTTAAAACACTTAACATTGACGACATTTTTATACACTGATGTGTCCCTTTTGAACACATAATAAACACTAAAAAGATTAATTTAACACACAATCTTGATAATTTTTACACTTCACAATTCTTGATCACTAGGCCGTATTTCTGAGCCTATCACACGTGACCTTCTTAATTTCCCGTTTCCAAGGGTGAAATTTATTCGATGTCGGCTTCCTATCCTGCAGAATATGAAAGTCTCGAAACATCTACTGTTCCCTGGATATCCAAATTCTTCTACTCCTATCCTGGATGACCGGCTATTTATCTAGCTTGAACGGCTTCTTTGTAGATCTGTTTATCGATCCTAGCGAAAGTCTATTCGAATCGAGGTCTCCTCAATGACCTATAGATTTTGTTTATAGCAGCTAGTACTTCTCGATTCTAGTACTTTTAGAATAGTTTGCCTGCTTTCTGGAGATAATGTTTATAGTCTCCTATCTTCTCTATTTGATCGGTTCTAACACTCCTACGTTTCTGGTATACGTTCCGAACCTTATTCTGTTCTTCCCTTTGTGGGTTCTTTAATTTAAATACCAGTTTATCTTTCTGGTAAGGTACTTCCGTACGTTATGATCTATTCGTTCGTCTGTTTAACGACCTATCGCCTTTAAGTCCGACGTTCACGGCCTGCTCTGACTATATCTTACAAACTTTCACTATAACTTGTATACAGTCGGGCCTAAATCCTGTAACTAGGATTTTCCTAATATTTCAATACGGCGATACTTTAAATTTTCTTCTTGACCAATCCTTATGGAGGCAAGCAAGTCTTTAATACTGCGACGCCTATGGCTATCGGATATTACTTCTGCGGTGTAACACAGTATTTCTCCCCTCAAGGAGTACTGGTAACTGTCTTCGGTGTTACGCAGAGTTACGCCCCAAACGGCTGTCTGAATACTGATGTGCTGTGATGTAGTCTTACGCCCCTCACGGGCTGTCGGAAACTGCTTGCGTAGTAACACCCTCACGGGTTGTCAGAATAACTGCATGTGCTGATGATCCAGCGTTACGTCCCCCTGGACGGACTTGTACTGCGTGATGCGTGATTATACCCCTCACGGGCTGTTCGAGACTGCATAATTGGCTTGGTGAAGCCCGAAGCTTTATACTATTTTACTACAAAAAAATAAGACTCTAGCCTTTTCTGTGGTCAACTTCTAAAATAATGGTGCCACAAATATAAAAATTATACCTTCCGAAAGCTCGTCTTCTCAATGTCAAATAGTCTCATTGCACCTAAGAATCGATCGTGCAATTCGGAGATATTAATTAATTTCTCGTCCTCAGATGTGTGGGTGTTGCATTTCTTTTGCTCTCTCCCCTCCACACAGGCCTTGGTACTTCCCCCATGACGTCGTCTTGCGTTGGCAGTTTTTTTCTGCGCAATTATTAAATGGTTTCTCTTTACTGAAAAATCTCTCATTCAAAATGATTCACTGTACTGTACTTGTTTACTCATTATTATACTTGTAAACGGGTTAATTTTAATTATTCCTCTCCTGGCGCATAAGCGGTGTTGTCAATTTCCAGCAACGTCAGCTCGAATTCCGATTCAGGCCTCCTTGTCTAATCGTTGGAAAGTTCCACTCGGTTATTAATACTCGTGACTCACTCCCTTCAGAATGTCAAGAGGGATGATATCATCCTCTCGAACACCTGGTCCACGTTAGTTGCGCAACCTTATACTGGCCTCCTAGCTTGATCTTTCTTTAAGTTACATTGGAAACTGTACGCTTCTTTGATTTCTTCCTCAAATGCATGGATTCGACCATCCATGGACCTGATGGCACATGGGTTCAATAGCCACATGGCCGCCAGTACATCGAGTGCTTACATTAAATAAGAATACAGAAAACGTATGAAGATTTAATAAATCGTAATTGTTTTCAGCAAATATGATAAAATGAATATTTTCACACCAAAGAACGACAACTTGAAGATGATTTATTGTGGGAATATCTTAAATTGGGTCTCCAAACCTTGAACTAAACTGTATGCGATATACATTCCCCATAGCCATACGACCTACAGTACGTCGTTGTACCGATCTCCGCCACCACGCGTACTTATTGTATTGGTCCCATGCCCTTCCGTCCCATCCATTTCCGTCCCTTTTCTAAAATCACTCCCACAAACATGTCCAGCTACCGAGCGCCAAAAAAAAAAATATCCAGATACCGAGTGGAAAGATGTTACACATAAAAAAAAATATTATGTTGGACGTTCTGCGGAAGAAGATCTACAGTCATTTTTAGCCTATTTTCAATTTTGAAAAAATAGGATTATGAGATCACCTTTTGTCCGTGTTTGTGTGCGTGTGTGTGTGATTCGTGTGTGTGCCCCCCCCTAATAAAATCTAAACGGCTGGAGCGATTTCAATGAATCTCGGTAAGTTCATAGCACTATTCCCGGCGACCCCGACCGTGCCCTTAAAATTTTGTTACAACTCACCAATCCAACATGGCGGCTGTGCGAAATATTTCACCAGCTATCAATATCTCCGAAACTATCACCGATATTACCCTGACATTTTGTAAGGTGATAAAGGAAACTACTATAAGTTCACGTATGTGACCTTTGAAAACCTGGTAACTACAAAACCACCATGGCGGCCAAGCGAATTTGCGACTTTGAAATAGACGTTTCTCGCGATTTAACCAACCAAACGCAATGATACTTGGTAAAGTATATGTTTATACACATTGTAATGCACCGACATCTAACTTCGTTCAATTGTTTACAAAACTACAAGATGGCGGATGTGCGAAATATTTCTCTGTAACTATCAGCGGTATCTCCCTGAAATTTTGTACGGAGATAAAGGGCACTACTGGAAGTCCATCTATAAGACTTTCAAAAACCGGTTAACTACAAAACGAACATGGCGGCCAAGCGAATTTGAAAATTTTAAATAGACCTTTCTCGCGATTTAATGTTCCAAACGCAATGAAATCTGGTACAGGAAATATTAATACACATTGTAATGCACTGGTATCTAATTTAGTTCAATTATTTACATAACCTCAAGATGGCGGCTGTGCGAATTTTAAAATTAAGTTTTTATTTCTTGTGATGTAGTCATGCGATCGTAGTGAAAGATTGAATAATGAATCTACGCAATAATTTTTCTTTAATGGTACATGCCTCTATGGCCTATACATTTAACAATCCAACATGGCGACAATCCGATATATTTAGAAGGCTCTGAATATCTACGAATCTATTATAGCAATCAAACTGAATTTTTAGTGTTCATAGGGGCTATGCACTTAAGTTTACCTATAGGACTTTAAATAACCTGGTGATCACAAATCCAACATGGCGGCGACGCGAAGTTTAAATATTCACAAGGACATTTCTCGCAATTTAACCATCCGAGTGCAGTGAAACTTGGTACATTAAATCCTTATACGAATGGTAATCCACTGGCATCTAATTTATTTCATTTTTTTTCCATAACATCAAGATGGCAGCTGTGCGAAATTTTAAAATCTCCTTGTTACTTCTTGTGTCCTAATTATGCGATTAAAGTTTGAATACTACACGTACACAATAATCTGAATGTTACAGTACATAACTCTAGGACCTACATATATAAAATCTAACATGGCGACCATCCGAAATATTTAGTCGGTTCTCAATATCTACGAATCTATTACAGCAATCAAACTGAAATTTTGTATGTTGATAGTGGCAATTAACATAAGTAGGATATATGAAAATAGGCTGTATAGTTCTTCATGGAACTACTTGTTTCCTTTGTAGTAAATTCGCAGTCAATATTACTATATATTTACAAGACCTGTATATTTGTTGATGTTTAAGTAAACGTTAAGCCACTTGTGGTCAAAAATGTTTAGGTATATCGCCATATCGATATTTGTATGAAGTATTGAAATTAGTCACTGCATTGCAGCCACGTGACGCGCCATCTATTGAGATACAAAGTAACTGCACATAGCGAACTTTTTACATTTCGTGTGAGTGATCTATATAAATCAGTGCATTAGAAAGCCTTCTCACATCAAGAGTGACGCCCAGTGTTGGGGGAGGTCATTCACACCGCTATGGAACAACATTTAACGCCGATTTTGACTTCTGCACACAATCAGCTTGGTAATTTCACAACCCCGAATGGACCAGGTACTTCTACATCCCGTTATTAGCCTACTTTCATTTATGAAGAAATAGGTTTATGAGGTCACCTTTTGACGGTGTGTGTGTGTGTGTCCCTAATAACTTCTAATAGGCAGGAGCGATTTCAATGAAACTCGGAAAAGTCATAGTACTATTTTGGCCGACACCGACCATGCCCTTCAAAAACTGTTAACTACTAAACGAACATGGCGGCCAAGCGAAGTTGAAACATTTAAATAGACTTAACTCGAGATTTAACCATCCGAACGCAATGAAACTTGGTATGACAAATGACTGTACAAATTGCAATGAATTGACATCTAATTTAGTTCAATTGTTTACATAACCTGAAGATGGCGGCTGTGCGAAATTTTAAAATAATGTTTTATATCTTGTGTTCTAATCGTGCGATCGAAATCAACGTTTGAATAATGAACGTACACAACAATCCTCATCTAATAGTACATAACTCTATGGCCTACAAAATCCAACAAGGCGACTATCCGAAATATTTAGACGGTTCTCAATATCTATTAACCTATGACAGCAATCAAACTGAAATTTTGGATGTGTATAGAGACTATACACATAAGTTCACCTATGGTACGTTCAATAACCTGGTAAGCACAAATGCAATATGGCGGCGACGCGAAATTTAAATATTCAAATTGACGTTTCTCGCCATTTAACCATCCGAACGCAGTGAAACTTGGTACGTTATAAGCTTATATAAATTTTAATCCACTGGCATCTAATTAATTTAAATTATTTTTATAACGACAAGATGGTGGCTGTGCGAAATTTTGAAATCTCGTTTTTATTTCTTGTGTCCTAATCATGTGATTCGAGTGTGAAAAATACACCTACACGATCTTCATGTAATAGTACATAACTCTAAGGCACTACATATATAAAAATCCAACATGGCGACAATCCGAAATATTTAGACGGTTCTCAATTTCTACGAATCTATTACGTTTTCTAAGAGTTAGCAGTCACTGCTCTTTGCTTTCTTTCTTTCTTTCTTTCTTTCTTTCTTTCTTTCTTTCTTTCTTTTCATTAGTTCTTTTATTTCCCTTCTCGTAGACATCAACAGTGACCCTTCATGTATTCCTGTTTGTTTGTACTCTTGCTTATTTGTTTGAAAGTCTGTTTCAGATGTGTATTTTCCACATAGCCTCTTCACGCGGTAACCTGTTGAAGCATTGGACCCAGCAATTCCAAGAATTGATTCAATCCATGGAAGCCCTTGTCGTTATCTCCATGAAGACTTCTATTCTATGAATCAAAATTTATTACGTAGACATTTTTCTGTTCTTATGTTTCTCACTCTGTATTTGTTCCTTTGTTTCTCCCGCCCCACCCCTTGCTTCTCTGGCTACACGAGTGTCTGGATATCTCTTTCATTACTTCTACGGTGCTATAGTGGACAGTCTAGCTCTCTTCTCAGGAGATGCTTTCTTCTCAACCATGCCTTGAATTTTTTAAATAGACGCCATGTCTTAAAGTCTGTGTAACGGCTAGCCGGGAACCATGAACTAGGCTGCAATTAGAAGATAAGTACCAATCTGAAGTGTTTCAACCACATTTTAAAGGGTTTTAAACAATTCTGGAAGCTTTTAATGAACTTTATAGGCAGTGTTGAAATTTTCGCAATATTGTGCAATATTCCAACTGCCCTCCGTGGGAAATTTCGCTGTCAGGCTTAAACTAAAAGTCATGAAACCTAGTACTTCTTGTTCGAAATAAGGGGGATACCTTCCCTACATCGAGGGAATTTTCCTAAACTCATAACTGTCTGAAAACATAACTTTTCTTCCTGCGTGGGTTTCCTGCTTGCCCTATTCAACTGTAATTACATCTTTGGAAATTTCCATTCGCAATACTCCAAACTGTAAAAGACTATACTCAGCAATGTTAAATTACTGCTAACTTCCAATTTAAATTGAGCTATAAACTGCAATAGTGACATTTCCCTCATGTTCTTCAAAATTGTCAGTGCTACAAAAAGTGTATGTGTGGCCATCTTCCGCGCCGCGTTTCGTTTGAACCAGTAAAATCAGCCAGACTTTAATTCCCCATTTCCTCTACTCCCAATTTTCCTTTACTAACAATTTAGGGTAATTTAAACTATTTTCTTGCAATTCAACGAGGCTTAGTCCAAAGAAGCCCCCTCCCATTTTTTTTCAGGCATTACATCTCTTAATTTCTGTATAAATTGTGTGTCTGTGTGTGTGTGTGTGTACTCTGAATGTCTGTCCCCCACTATCAATTCGAACACGGTGAAACCGAATTGAACGAAATTTTGTACAAAGGTAGCACTAGCAAAGGGCACCTCAGCGTCATGTTTTATATCGCCGACATCTTGAAGGAAACGTAATGGCGGCCACCCAAATATTAAAAGCTTAAATCAAATTACGATCAACTTAATCATCTGATCTCTACCAAATTTTGCAACAACATACCTTTATGTGAGAAGCGTTGTTTGACCAAACGACGAGGTCATCAGCCCATTAGTCTGCCGATAGCGGTCATGTATGTGTGCAAATCGATTACCCCTATCAATTCAAATACGGTGAATCCGAATTGAACGAAATTTGGTACAGAGGTAGCACTAGCAAACAGCACCTCAGTGTCATGTTTTATATCGCCGCCATCTTGACGGAAACGGAATGGCTGCCAACCAAATGTTAAAAGCTTAAATCAAATTACGACCATCTTAATTATTTGAACTCTCCCAAATTTTGCAACAACATACCTTTTTGTGGGAAGCATCTTTTGACTGAACTACAAGGTCATCAGCCCAATAGTTTGCAGATAGCGGCAATGTATGTGTGCAAATCAATTCACCATATCAATTCAAACACGGTGAAACCGAATTGAATGACTTTTTTTTACAGAGGTAGCACTAGCAAAGGACACCTCATATTCATGTTTAATATGCATATAACACGTTGTATTTCAACAAGCTACTACAACCAACATTCAATTATACTCCTTGAAAAGGACAAAGAGTTATAACAATACCCATGCATTTAGGAGAAAGTAGGCTATATGTTCTTTACTGAACATCTTGTTTAATTATCTAGCTATATTATTTCTTTTGTCTTGGATTCTTTCCTTTCTGCCTAAAGATCGTTTCCTCTCCCAAACCTTTAGCTTTTTTTTTTTCGAATCATCTTCCCTCCGGTAGTGTCTAAGCCCAGGCTTAACCTACCAATAAGTAGGATATATAAAAATAGGCTGTATAGTTCTTCACGGAACTACTTGTTGATTAGTCGAATTTGTTTTGACATCCCGTAACGATTTGAGATATCGAGGTAGCGTTGGGGGCTGATCAAAAACCTATGTGTGACTGTCACATACTGTAGACAAGTGACGAGCGCGCTGTAACATTACAAACTAGAGCAAGTAATAGTTACCACACATTCTAAATTTTTGTTTGTGTAGAGCAGAGACCGTTTGTCGAGGCCATTGTGGGTTTGTTAGTGACTTGTAGAGCTATTTTGTCTTGTTTATTAAGTAGGATTGCCCAAGCCACGAACGCTTTCTACAGGGAGCGGCAAAAAGATCTGACGGTTTTTAAATCACAACAACACAAACATTTTAAATGATACAAACTCTTTTATTACTTATAACAGCGAGGTGTACATGTCAATTAATGGAAAACATGAAAGAACAATAGATTTTAACTTTTAAGATTTGAAGATAACTTCTTTCAAATGATGCCCATCTTTTGCCATGCATTCTTCCAGTCTTGCACTGAAGCTTTGCATAGTCATTAGGCTTCAACTGCTGGACAATAACGATTTTATACGGATGAAAATGCAAATCGAAATGCAATATTCGTCTCACTGTTCGATCAGACATTTGCAAAGCAGCAGCTTGTTTACGAGCCGGCCGCCGTGGACTGGTTTCACCAGCTTGTCTCACTCGCTCAACATTTTCTGGTGTCCTGGCTGACCTTGGACGGCCTGTCGACGAACGTTTTAAGGCTGAACCTGTAGCTCAAAACTTACTCACCCATAACAAAATTGTGTTACGAGATGGAACGCGTCCTCTTCGACTCGCTCAACCGTACAACGACATAAACCGTCAGATCTTTTTGTCGCATGGCAAAAGATGGGCATCATATGGAAGACGTTATCTTCAAATCTTAAAAGTTAAAATCTATTGTTCTTTCATGTTTTCCATTAATTGACATGTAAACCTTGCTGTTATAAGTAATAAAAGAGTTTGTATCATTTAAAATGTTTGTGTTGTGATTTAAAAACCGTCAGATCTTTTTGCCGCTCCCTGTATAAAATTAAGAACCTATTTACTGCAAAGAACATAAGTCTTGATATGAGGAAACAAATGTTGAAGACATATGTATGGAGCGTCGCGCTATATGGCAGCGAATCTTGGACAATAGGAGAGAGAGAGTGGAAAAGACTACTAGCATTTGAAACCTGGTGCTATAGAAGGATTATGAAAATCAGCTGGAAAGGAATGGTCACAAATGAGGAAGTCTTTAGAAGAGTGGGAGAGAGAAGATGTTTCCTTAAATATTTAAAAAGAAGACGAAATCACCTCGTGGGCCACATACTGCCACACAATGGTCTGCTTAAGCTTATAATCGAGGGAACAGTAGACGGCAAGAATTATAGAGGAAGACCCAGACTGGAGTACAGAGCCAAATACTGGAAGGTATGAGTTGTGGCTCATACTGTGAACTGAAAAGGAAGAATGGCGAGCTGCTGCCAACCAGCCTCACGGCTGTTAACCACACAGAGAGAGAGAGAGAGAGAGAGAGAATATTTGGATCTGATGACGCTCATTTGACGAGTGAAACATGTCATCCCATAGTTTTCTCCCTCCTCTGTGGTTAATAACAATTAAATATTTTGTGTTGTTGTTTGAGTCTTCAGTCTTTTGACTGGTTTGATGCAGCTGTCCATGCCTCCCTGTCCTGAGCTAATCGTTTCATCTCTACATAGCTACCACACCCTATAACCAAGGCAATCTGTTTAACATATTCTAACCTTGGTCTACCCCTACAGTTCTTGTCCTCGACCCTTCCTTCCTTAACTAAGCTTGCTATTCCTGGGTGTCTTAGTTTGAGTCCCACCAACCTATTTCTTCTCTTATTAGCAGTCGCCAGAAACATCTCTTCTCTCCCACTCGTCTTAATACCTCTTCGTTTGTAACCCTATCTACCCATCTGATCTTCATCATTCTCCTGTAACACCACATTTCAAATGCTTCGATTATCCTCTTTTCTGCTGCACCAATAGTCCAAGTTTCACTTCCATAGAGCGCCACGCTCCAGACAAAGGTCTTCAAAAATGACTTCCTAATACCTAAATCTAAATTCGATGTCAACAGATTCCTTGCTTTCCTTGCCTGAGCCAACCTACTTTTTATATCCTCTTTGCTTCGTCCATCACTGGTTATTCTGCTTCCTAAAGAACAGAAGTCTCCTACTTCCTTCAGCTTTTCACCTGCCAATTTGATCTCCATAGAGGTTTCTGATTTATTTCGGCTGCATTCCAGTATTTTTGTTTTATATTTATTAATTTTCATCATGTATTCTTTCCGTAAGACGGAGCCCATACCATTCAAAAACTCATTCAAATCCTCAGGCTTGTCGGCCAAGATGACGATGTCATCAGCAAATCTCAGAGTTGAAATTATTTCTCCTTGAATCTTCACTCCCACTTTAAATTTGTCTCCAATATTTTAATCACCTGGAATTTCTTCCAGGATATTTTTCCGCATGTCCCAGTAATTAGTATGGTATGGGTATTGTGTTGACGACTAAAAATTTGCAATATCAATTGACATTCAAGATAACCACTTTGAGCGCTGGGGTTTGAACCTCTGATTCTTAGATTTGCTACAGTTGCCCATCGCAGTTGTAGTGCGTGAATTAACAGGCTCGGCTACTTCGCTGGATCATTGTAATATCTAAAGCATTGGTTCTGAACCCGTAGAAGTCTGCGGACCACTCAGCCTGAAACTGAATCATGTACGGACCACCCCCTCCCCCCCCCCCCAATACACCCTTCCTCAATAACATTTATTTTAAAGATTTTCAATTCTAAACCTGATAGTCGTTGCCGCGAATACATTCGGACGGTTCTCGTTCAACGCTCATCGTTTTCGAAATCCTTATTTTTTGGCCACTTTCTTATACGTGCTGGTGGGCCCTTTTCTCCCGCGGACCACTCCCGAGGCTCTCGCGGACCACCTGTTAAGAACCAGTGATCTAAAGGGATGGATATCATCAGGGGAGGGAAAGGAAGAAGAGAGGTGGAAGTCCTTTTGCTCCCTTCTCTCTGAATCCACGCTTGATGTTATCAACACATTGCACTGTGCGTTACATCGTCCAGTAACAGAAAATATCACCTAGAATCAGCGTGGTCGTGGACATTCAATACTTTACAACTTCACAAGGTTGACTCGTAATTTGTTTATGGACATGGCGACGGTGGTCGGTTGTTATCCATGATCTTTCTAACCGAGTTCAAAGTGAGCTCGGAGCTATGCATTGGATTACGATTCCATCCTCGCTTGGTTAAAATATCAAAGTTCCCTTGGGCACGCGGCACGGCGAGGAGAACGTTTTTGTTCGACACTTCTAGTCATAAAGCTGATTAACAAGGGAATGTAAACAGATACATAAAGCGCTATGTTAACATAGAGATGTACTGTGCCATGGGGGAGAGGCTATAAGGATGTGACCCACTTCAACCTGTCGTGCTATAAGACATGGCAACCTCCTCGTGACGTCACACAAAAGGCAAGCACAGGCAAGGCCTGCTAAACTACAAATATACACGTTATTCACATGATGAAACAAGTAGTTTCCATAAAGAACTAAATAGCCTATTTTCATATATCCCACTTATGTTAATTTTCTCTATCAACACACAACATTTCAGTTTGATTGCTCTTATAGATTCGAAGATATTGAGAACCTTCTAAATATTTCGGATGGTCGCCATGTTGGAATTTTATATATGTAGGCCATAAAGTTATGTACTATTGCATGAATATTTCGTAGGTGTATTATTCAAACTTCATCGCATGATTAGGACACAATAAATAAAAACGAGATTGTAAAATTTCGCACAGCCGCCATCTAGTGATTATGAGAACAATTGAAATAAATTACATGTCAGTGAATTTAAGTTTGTATAAGCATTTACCGTACCAAGTTTCACTGCACTCGGATGGTTAAATCGCGAGAAGGGTCTATTTAAAAGTTTCAACTTAGCTTGGCTGCCATGGTTGTTGTGTAATTAACAGGAATATGAAAGTCACATGCTGTAGATGAATTTCTAGTAGTTCCCTTTATCACCGTGCAAACGTTTGTACGGTGATAAAGGGCACTACTTAAAGTTAACCCATGTAACTTTATGTAACTTTCAGAAATATTTTAAGTACAAAACGAACATGGCAGCCAAGCGAAGTTGGAACATTTAAAACATTTAAATAGACGTTTCTCCCAATTTAACCATCCGAGCGCAGTGAAACTTGGTACGGTAAATGCTTATACAAATTTTAATCTACTGACATCTAATTTATTTCAGTTATTTTTTCTTAACCTGAATATGGTGGCTGTGCAAAATTTAAAAATCTCGTTTTTTATTTCTTGTGTTCTCATTATGCGATTGAATAAACCTACGCAATAATCTTCATCTAATAGTACATAACTCTATGGCCTACATATATAAAAATCCAATATGGCGAACATCCAAAATATTTAGACGGTTCTCAATATCTACATATCTACTACAGCAATCAAACTTACATTTTGTATGTTGATAGAGACAATTAATTAACATAAATATGATATATGAAAGTAGGCTATTTAGTTTTCCATGGAACTACTTGTTTTAAATACTCTAAGCAGTATGGTGGAGTTGATGACTGGCAAAGGGAAAGGGAACTTTGAAAATGTAGACAAGTCTAGAAAAAGAAGTGAAAAGTTCACAAATTATTAAGAAATGAAATTATGAAATGACCACAGTTTGACACCTTCAGGCAAGCAACTCAATGTTAATAATAATAATAATAATAATAATAATCAACAAAAAAAAAAGTCAACCCCTGGCACTCTACAGCCCATGACGTGCTACGGCCGACCAAGTGACCTCTGCCCAGCCATTCGTCCTGCAGATATTGGGGTGACGCGTAATCAGCGCGTCGGGTCCCCTCGGCCGTTAATCTTGGCTTTCCTGATCGGGGCGCTGTCTCACTGTCAGACAGCTACTCAATTGTCCTCACGAGGCTGAGTGCACCCCGTTCCAACACTCACGTCAGTTTTAAAATCCCTGACGGAGCCGGGGATCGAACCCGGGGCCTACGGGTGAGAGGCAAGCGCGCTACCCCGACACCACGGGGCCGGCTTAATAATAATAATAATAAATAATAATAATAATAATAATAATAATAATAATAATAATAATAATGGATTCCAGCAAACGAGAGTGAGACCTTAGCAATAGACACTAGATGCACGAAACTGGAAAGGGTCTACCACTCCTGTAAGAGCATCTACACATCCAAGTGCCTCTCTAAGAACCTTAAACTTATACATTACAACTCAGTAGTAAGACCATCCGTTCTATATGCCTCTGAGTGTCTCCTGATGAACCGGAAAGGTCCACTGAGGAAACTAGAGCTCAAGGAATAGAAAATACTTATAATAATTTTAGGACCTATAAGGGAAGAGGGTGGTACTTACAGGATCAGGCACAAAAATGAGCTCTATGATCATCAAGAAGATATCGTCACATCCATGAGGAAGAGACGATTAGCTTTCTAAGGACATCTGACACGCATGGGTCCAGATCTTCACCACGGATGGAAGAGGGAAAGCGTCCAAAAACAAATGGATCTCCACAATGAAGTCAGACCTAGAGCAACTTGGAATTTCATCAAAAAACATATAGGATCGATCACAATTCCGACAGATGATTCAACATGGTGTATTTCCAGTGTCTCTCAGCAGCAGGAAGAGTACAGGGACTACCAGACCGAAGTGGACACAGGAAAGAAAGCAGACACACAGCCAGAAGATGAAAGCTGCCTAGGCTAAGAAGAAACATAAATTCCTTACAAGAAGTCAAAACGAGCCCTGTGGTCCTCAGCAGGCCCAAACGAAAATAATAATAATAATAATAATAATAATAATAATAATAATAATAATATCGTAAGGTCTCGGGTGCCGGGTGCAAGCTTTTATATGTGCACCCAGAGGGCAGCTTGCATGTCGAATTTCGTCGTTCATTAGATTAGCAGTTTGCCTATCCTACCACTACGAGTGGTAGTGAGAGTCAATGAAACCCAACCATATCCGTTCGATTAGATTAGCAGTTTGCCTTTTCTACCACTACGAGTGCTAGTGTGAGTCAATGAAACCCAACCATATCCGTTCGATTAGATTAGCAGTTTGTCTTTTTTTTACCACTACGAGCGCTAGTGTGAGTCAATGAAACTCAACCATATCCGGTCAATTAGATTAGCAGTTTGTCTTTTCTACCACTACGAGTGGTAGTGAGAGTCAATGAATCTCAACCATATCCGGTCGATTAGATTAGCAGTTTGTCATTTTGCCACTATGAGCGCTAGTGTGAGTCAATGAATCTCAACCATACCAGGTCGATTAGATTAGCAGTGTGCTTTGTCTACCACTACGAGTGCTAGTGTGAGTCTCTGAAACCATATCCGTTCGATTAGATTAGCAGTTTGACTTTTCTACCACTACGAGTGCTAGTGTGAGTCAATGAAACTGAACCATATCCGGTCAATTAGATTAGCAGTTTGCCTTTTCTACCACTACGAGCGCTAGTGTGAGTCAATAAAGGTCAACCATATCCGGTCGGTTAGATTAGCAGTTTGCCTTTTCTACCACTAAGAGCGCTATTTTGAGTCTATAAAATTCAACCATATCCGGTCGAATAGATTAGCAGTTTGCCTTTTCTACCACTACGAGCACTAGTGTGAGTAGTAAAACTTAACCATATCCTGTCGATTAGATTAGCAGTTTGCCTTTTCAACCACTACGAGCGCTATTGTGAGTCAATAAAACTCAACCATATCCAGTCGATTAGATTAGCAGTTTGTCTTTTCTACCACTACGATCGCTGGTGTGAGTCAATGAAACTCAACCATATCCAGTCGATTAGATTAGCAGTTTGTCTTTTCTACTACTACAAGTGGTAGTGTGAGTCTATGAAACTCAACCATGTCCAGTCGATTAGATAAGCAGTTTGTCTTTATTACCACTACGATCGCTAGTGTGAGACAATGACACTCAACCATCTCCAGTCGATTAGATTAGCAGTTTGCCTCTTCTACCACTACGAGTAGTAGTGTGAGTCAATGAAACACAACCTTATCCAGTCGATTAGATTAGCAGTTTGACTTTTCTACCACTACGAGTGCTAGTGTGAGTCAATGAAACTCAACCATATCCGGTCGATTAGATTAGCAGTTTGCCTTTTCTACCACTACCAGCGCTAGTGTGAGTCAATAAAGGTCAACCATATCTGGTCGGTTAGATTAGCAGTTTGCCTTTTCTACCACTACGAGCGCTATTTTGAGTCTATAAAATTCAACCATATCCGGTCGATTAGATTAGCAGTTTGCCTTTTCTACCACTACGAGCGCTAGTGTGAGTCAGTAAAACTTAACCATATCCGGTCGATTAGATTAGCAGTTTGCCTTTTCTACCACTACGATCGCTAGTGTGAGTCAATGAAACTCAACCATATCTGGTCGATTAGATTAGCAGTTTGCCTTTTCTACCACAATGAGTGCAAGAGTGAGTCAATAAATGTCAACCATATCCGGTCGGTTAGATTAGCAGTTTGCCTTTTCTACCACTACAAGCGCTAGTGTGAGTCAATAAAGGTCAAACATATCCGGTCGGTTAGATTAGCAGTTTGCCTTTTCTACCACTACGAGCGCTATTTTGAGTCTATAAAATTCAACCATATACGGTCGATTAGATTAGCAGTTTGCCTTTTCTACCACTACGAGCGCTAGTGTGAGTCAGTAAAACTTAACCATATCCGGTCGATTAGATTAGCAGTTTACCTTTTCTACCACTACGAGTGGTAGTGTGAGTCAATAAAACTCAACCATACCCGGTCGATTAGATTAGTAGTTTGCCTTTTCTACCACTACCAGCGCTAGTGTGAGTCAATATAGAGTTTCACTTAAGCCCTTAAACCGCTGTGATGATTTTTTTAAAGAAGGAAACGTCTGAGGGTATTCAACCACGGAACACATTAAAGAAGGATTTATGTGAAAATGAAAATCCACAGCCTGCTTCCTGTCTGCGACCGGGTCAGGAATGGAATGAATGAAACCCCATCTAGCGGCGAGGATATGAACTGTGCCGACTGCCGAGGCCTAACGCACTCCTCTGGGGCAATTATTAAATGAATGACAGATGAAATGAAATGATAGTGGAGAGTGTTGCTGGAATGAAATGTTGACAGGGAAAACCGGAGTACCCGGAGAAAAACCTGTCTGCCTCCGTTTTGTCCAGCAAAGATCATACATGGAGTGACCGGGATTTGAACCACGGACCCAGCGGTGAGAGGCCGGCGTGCTGCCGCCTAAAGAAAGAATTATGTAAAGAAGTTAATTTGGCTACGATTTGCATCAGAAGAAAACCAGAAAAGAAACAAACCACTTTAGACCTGAGGTGATTCTTGAAATTAGACTTTTGAGTTTGATAGAGTTCTCCAAGACTCCGGGTGCTTTAGCCCTTCGGCATAATTGAGGAATTTGTTCAATTTTTCGTTTTTGCTCACAAGGGAAGAAACATTGAAACTTTGTGCTCACAATCGTTGTAGACTATTATAAGAAGACAACGTGCGGATAATCAGCCGACAGATTGAACTGCAAGGCTCCGAAATCATGTGGCAAATCTCTCAATGGGAGGTAGCGAGTACCGTACATGTTGTAATGGACAGCCCTAACCGCCCAAGCACTCAAATCCGGTGGGAAGCAGCCGCACGCTCCAGTCAGCATATACGCCCTACCTCGCTACTACTCCGAGTGCCAGGGATGTCCAGCTCCTCCAGCCGTCATACCTGCGTACCAGGATGTCAGGTACGATTTCGGAGCCTTGCAGTTCAATCTGGCGGCTGATTATACTCTTATAGCAAAACGATTGCGTCCACAATGTTTCAAGATGGGTTTCCACCTGTCTTACCTGACACTTCCCTTGTTAAGAAGGGGAATTAAATATTTTTAACATTAAGATCATTATGTTGAATAGCTTTCGTCAAGCCTCCGTGGCTTAGGCGGCAGCACGCCAGCCTCTCACCGCTGGGTCCGTGGTTCAAATCCCGGTCACTCAATGTGAGATCTGTGCTGGACAAAACGGAGGCAGATAGGGTTTTCTCCGGGTACTCCGGTTTTCCCTGTCAAAATTTCATTCCAGCAACACTCTCCACTATCATTTCATTTCATCTGTCATTCATTTAATCATTGCCCCAGAGGAGTGCGTCAGGCCTCGGCAGCCGGCACAGTTCATATCCTCGCCGCTAGATGGGGGCTTCATTCATTCCATTCCTGACCCGGTCGGAGACTGGAAGCAGGCTGTGGATTTTCATGTTGAATAGCTTTCCATATCATTCCACATAATCAAATTTTGACATTTTAGTTTGTTTTAAGAGAATATTAGGATTTCACAGAAGGAACTCAAATTTAGGGTAGCGGCTTCGGTGGCGTAGTTGGTAGCATGCTGACCTTCTAAGCCCGAAATCGCGGGTTCTAACCTGGCCAAAGTCGTCGGGTTTTTAAGAGCGTTAAAAATCCCTCAGTATGCCTTCTTTCGGAGGGAAAATAAAGCTGGCGGTCCCATGTCATAGATTTACGGCATAAAAAGAACCTTTCACTAACTACACTTGTGTGAAGCTAAAATTTATAGGTTAGTTTGATAACGCTATATTAGTTCCAACGTTCGCCTCCAGGTGCTGACTGCGGTTGCATTTAGTAGCCACGTCCGCAGCTAGGTGTCGTGGATGATAGGATTTAGTTGCAAAAGTAGGAACTATGAGTACTTGAAAGATAATCGTCTGCAGTCCTTCTACTTGAATCACAGATAACACACACTAATACAGCCATCACAATTAATACCGGTTATCAGACAGATTCTACACACATTCAAAGTACACGGGGCTATATGACCGCGTTGTCGCAGTCCCTAAACTAAGGAACCAACCAACCAACCAAATTTATGGTGGCCTAACAGTCATTGCCATGGAAGCTGTCCTGCTGTCTACGGTCCTGTATTCATCCCAAGCTGCTTTTGGAATCGATCATGTCACTAGAATTTGACTTAATGAAGACGTAAATTATCTTGTTAAAAGTAGAGTTCATAAAAACTGGACTTAATTTATGGCATGGTTGAGTGGGAGTAACCGTGGACATAAACCGAATGATTGTTTGCAGGCGGGGTCAGTCTTATGAATCGCTAACATACTGTTTGGACTGCGACACATCAGAAGCATGTCCCCCCACGTTCAGTATCTTAACCCAGTATCTAAGATAAATTTACTGCAGGAAGGGTAAACAGTCTGTAAGGGGTTTTGGATGCATTGCGGAGGAGTTCTCATATCTCAAGTCTAGCACAAACAAGTTGTCACTTTCTTCTGTGTACCCAACGAATGTGCCCTCATTATTTATATCCAGAGCCCTTCCAAAGCACACAGACACAGACTTCAAATTGTTCTCTCGTTCCGACTGTTGGCGACGTAATGGGTCCTCGGGTCGCTCTGAATATAGCCATTCCCACAAGTCGATTATTATACCTTAGCTGTAGGTAGAGCCCTTCGTGCGTGGATAAACCGCAACCGCCCCGCATCCGCGCGACTGTTATCCGCAACCGCCCCGCATCCGCACGGCTTTTATCCGCACCCGCCCAGCATCCGCACGACTGTTATCCACACCCGCCCCGCATCCGCACGGCTTTTATCCGCACCCGCCCAGCATCCGCACGACTGTTATCCACATCCGTCCCGCATCCGCGCGACTTTTATCCGCACCCGCCCCGCATCCGCACGGCTTTTATCCGCACCCGCCCAGCATCCGCACGACTGTTATCCACACCCGCCCCGCATCCGCACGGCTTTTATCCGCACCCGCCCAGCATCCGCACGACTGTTATCCACATCCGTCCCGCATCCGCGCGACTTTTATAAGCATCCGCCCCACATCCGTACGGCTTTTATCCGCACCCGCCCCGCATCCGCGCGACTTTTATAAGCATCCGCCCCGCATCCGTACGGCGTTCATCCGCACCCGCCCAGCATCCGCACGACTGTTATCCACATCCGCCTCCCATCCGCACGGCTTTTATCCGCAACCGCCCCGCGTCCGCGCGACTTTTATAAGCATCCGCCCCGCATCCGTACGGCTTTTATCCACACCCGCCCCGCATCCGCACGGCTTTTATCCGCACCCGCCCAGCATCCGCGCGACTGTTATCCACACCCGCCCCGCATCCGCACGGCTTTTATCCGCACCCGCCCAGCATCCGCACGACTGTTATCCACATCCGTCCCGCATCCGCGCGACTGTTATCCGCACCCGCCCCGTATCCGCACGACTGTTATCCACATCCGTCCCGCATCCGCGCGACTGTTATCCGCACCCGCCCCGTATCCGCACGACTGTTATCCACATCCGTCCCGCACCCGCGCGACTGTTAACCGCACCCGCCCCGTATCCGCACGGCTGT
This sequence comes from Meconema thalassinum, assembly GCA_946902985.2. Taxonomy (NCBI): domain Eukaryota; kingdom Metazoa; phylum Arthropoda; class Insecta; order Orthoptera; family Tettigoniidae; genus Meconema; species Meconema thalassinum. The sequence continues at coordinate 22,226,746 of OX336392.1, forward strand.
TATCCACATCCGCCTCGCATCCGCATGGCTTTTATCCGCAACCGCCCCGCGTACGCGCGACTTTTATAAGCATCCGCCCCGCATCCGCACGGCTTTTATCCTTACCCGCCCCGCATCCGCGCGACTGTTATCCGCACCCGCCCCGTATCCGCACGGCTTTTATACGCATCCAACCCGCATCCGCACGGATTTTATAAGCATCCGCCCCGCATCCGCACAGCTTTTATCCGCACCCGCCCCGCATCCACACGGCTTTTATCCTTACCCGCCCCGCATCCGCGCGACTGTTATCCGCACCCGCGCGACTGTTATCCGCACCCGCCCCGCATCCGCACGGCTTTTATCCGCATCCGCCCCGCCTCCACGCGACTGTTATCCGCATCCGCCCCGCCTCCACGCGACTGTTATCCGCATCCGCCCCGCCTCCCGCGCGACTGTTATCCGCATCCGTCCCGCATCCGCGCGACTTTTATCCGCATCCGCACGTTTATCATCTTAATCTATTGGCATCACAATAATATTTTCAATTAGATAAACCATAAAGCAACACATTTGGAGGAGAAAGTCGTTCCTTTAGGCTATGCATGTCATGTTCTTAACTTAACCCCTGGCACTACAGCCCGTGAAGGGCCTAGGCCTACCAAGCGACCACCTCACAGCCATTTGACCTGCAGATATTGGGGTGATACGAGATCAGCGCATCGGGTCCCCTCAGCCGTTAATCTTGGTTTTCGTGATCGAGGCGCTGCCTCATGGTCAGACAGCTACTCAATTGTCCTCACGAGGCTGAGTGCACTCCGTTCCAGCCCTCACGACAGTTTCTAAAATCCCTGACGAAGCCGGGAATCGAACCCAGGGCCTCCGGGTAAGAGGCAGGCGCGCTAACCCAACACCATGTCATGTGCTATGTTTAAAATGAATGTTACACAGCCAGAAATGCAACCCTTTTCATTTCTGAGTGTTAATTATGCTTAATGACATAATTTGAAGTAATTTGAAGGTTGAGTAATCAACTTAAATTTGCCATGAAAAAGCATAACGGAAAAATATGTGTCATAACTTCCGGGTACTACTAATGATATTCAACGAGATCCGATTGTAATCCAAAAACTATTCGCAAATTTACTCCAAACTTCTGCAGTTTATCCGCTATCCGCACAACCATGCAAACTACAGGGTCAATATTTTTGCTTGGCAAGGACATTCTCGCTCACGCGCTCCGCCAGTGACAGCTCAGTTGCCGGCGACCGCGCGCGCGTATGTTCCACAGAATACCGCGCTTAAAATCAGTATCATACATTTTTAGCCTACTTTTCACATTTTGCAAAAATGAGGAAAAAGTAGACTTATGAGATTGATCCGGGAAAATGTCTGTCTGTCTATCTGTCTGGCTGTGTGTGTGTCCCCCCCCCCTATCAACTCCTAAACGGCTGCAGCAATCAAAACCAAATTTAGTATGAGTAAAGATGTGCACCGGAATATCTCACGTCCATATTTGAAAATTATGTCAGTGCTACCAACTGATGAAAAAACGCACTAGAAATTTGAGCTCCATGTTGGATATCTTGCAAGGTATGCATGGGAGCTATTCCAAAATTGGCACACATGTAGATAATACTATTTCAGTTTAATTTCCAGGAGGCCAACAATGACAGTGTTGCCAAAATAATTTTAAGCCTTCTGATAGGTCCAATGTTTAAATGCATATAACTTCTACACTATCAATTGGATTTCAACCAAATTTTGTATGTAATATCTGTACATAAACAGATATGACTGAGCGTATTCTTAAGAGCCATCAGGGCTGCCAACTGTTAATAATTGCTCTCTCTATTTTTTTTTATCCAAATACCAATATATCAGAAAGTATGCAAGCCAACAGCTTTTAACTATGCACACGTATATTCTGACATTTTAGATTAATTTCGAGTAACTTATATACGTCAGTTCTACAAACATGATTATAAGCCTGCTGATGCGACCAATTTTTAAATACATGTAACTTCTATACTATCAGTTGGATTTCAACCAAATTTCGTATGTGCTATGTGTACCATAACAGATATGACTATAAGTATTGTTAAGAGCAATCAGGGCTCCCAACTGTTAATAAATGCTGTCTATATTTTTTACCCTAATATCGATATATCAGAGAGTATGCAAGCTAACAGCTCTATACTTTGCACACGTATAGCACCTGACATTCTAGATTAATTTGGAGTAATTAATACAAGGCAGTGCTGCCAACATGATTCTATGCCTGCTGATATGTCCAATTTTAAAATACATGTAACTTCTATACTAACAAATGGATTTCATCCAAAATTGGCACAACAAGATATCATAATATTTCAGATTATTTCTGACCAGCAAACGCATGGTATTGTTGGCAACATGCTTTTACGCGTGCTGATAGATCCAGTGCCTAACTGCATGTAACGTCCATTGGACTTCAACCAAATTTTGTATTCTGTACCTTAAGAGATTGAACTAAGAATATATTCAGTCGCCGGGGCTGCCAACTGTAGTGCTCTATTAGGCTACATTATACCAGGTATATTTTGAACTAATTAGATATTTCGATATTACCAACTTAATTTCGTCATTATTCTAGATACGTTCATATACTGCAGAATAATCATTGGCATGAAAAGTAGGCTGTATAGTTCTTCACGGAACTTCTTGTTACTCACCATGCTTACGTAGATGCTGAAAATGTTTCCCATTCGCTGCCAATCATAACCGGCATCTCCTTATGAAGTTTCCGGTTACTCCGGTTAATTTAGCTTCAGTAAGGAAAAAACGACATTTTATCCTCACCCGCCTCGCCTCCACACGGCTTTTATCCGCACCCGCCCCGCATCCGCACGGCTTTTGTCTGCATCCGCCCCGCATCCGCACGGCTTTTATCCGCACGACATTTATTTATTGCACAAAATTCTACAACCCTTAAATTACTTTTCCACATAACTGCCGTAATGTTGCAGGCATTTGTCGTAGCGTGGCACGAGTTTTTGTATACCTTCTTCATAGACGTGTGCCGCCTGTGTCTTCAACTAGTTGTACGATCCGCTGCAGCGCAGTTCCGCATATGCGCGGTAGGCGCTCTGTATCAAGGAGAAGAAACGTGCGCCATTTGGAGAGCGCTGTCAGCCACGTACGCGTTGTTGTGCATGTTTACTCGTACAATGTCGGTGTTGATTGAAAATCCCGCCGCTTGTGAAATCAGATCTGTGATTTGTTTTCTGAATGCTAGGCAAGTGAAACCAATTGAAATTTATCGGCAAATTTGCGAAGTGTATGGACAAAATGCGATGAGTGATTCAATGGTGAGAAGATGGGTCCGACAGTTCAATGAAGGTCATAGTGAAGTGCACGATGAAGAACGAAGTGAGCGTCCATCTTTGGTTACAGAAGAACTGGTTCACGCGATTGATGACAAGATCCGGGAAAACCGCAGGTTTACAATTAGTGCTCTCGCTATGGAATTTCCCCAAATCTCACGATCACTAATTCATGAAATTGTTACCGAAAAACTGAACTTTCGTAAACTTTGCCGACGTTGGGTACCAAAGATTCTTATCGAGCAACACAAAACATAACGGATGGGTAGTGCACTTCAGTTTTTGACCCGTTACAATGAAGGCGGCGAAGAATTTCTGACACAGGTAGTCACAGGAGATGAAACTTGGGTTTCTTACGACACCTCTGAAAGTAAGCGGAAATCAATGGAATGGAGGCACACTTCATCCCCAGCAAAGGTTAAGCCGAAACAAATCTTGACACCTCGGAAAATGATGTTTCCAACTGATTAAAGACACAGGCGGCAAACTTCTATGAAGAAGGTATCCAAAAACTTGTGCCACGCTATGACAAATGCCTGCAAAAGTTCGGCAGTTATGTGGAAAAGTAGTGTAAGAGATGTAGAATGTTGTGCAATAAATAATGTTTCTGTATCTGTACACAATTTAATTTTATTACCAAACGGAACTTACTTTCTGGACTGCCTCGTAAAATGAAATGATTTTGAATAAAAAATTGTTACTGATTTAAATTCTTTATTTGAGTCTAATAATTTGCACTCATCTGTAGTAGAAGCAATAGTGGGCCAAGGACTAACCCTTGCGGCACGCCATTTCTGATCAGAACAACTACCATCTTTGCTTACAATTCTTTGAGAGAGAAGAATACATAGTTGCCATAAGCGTCATACTTAACTTGAGGTATGTAGGCCTATTTGAATATTCGTTTTTCAGTGAGTACATAGCTTGACTCTGAGGTACAGAATTTGCTACATCTCAATATGTCTGGAGTGTGGGGGAATATTATTGCTGTGTAACATCTTTCCACTCGGTTGCTGGATATTTGTGGGAGTGATTTTGAAAAATGGGATGGAAGTGGATCGGACGATCCAGCTGGCAGTGATGGATCGAACGGGAGTGTGTAAGATGCACTGCCAGCTGGAATGCATTGCTGAACACTTTCATTTTGACGGTAAACGCTCATGCGAACTCTGGTGTCAAGTGGTTGAAACAAGCACATGGCTCACGTTCGAAGTCTTCGTATCAGTATTTAAATGATAACATGTTTTAATATCAAACATTGTAAGTAGTCGACATTGCCGGCATTATGTTTCTGCACAATGGCTATTCAAATATTAACCCACATAACGGTAATGCAGTCATAAATATAATATAATCGTTGTGTTTATACGGGAATTGAGCAAGCCTTCATGAACTATTGCTGAATGCATTCTCTTTACTCACAAGAGGGCCTATTCATAAGGCATTTTAAACTCAATTTCACGCAGGACCATTATCGAAATAAGCAAAATATAAATGAAACTTAATTCAGTGATGAAGTATTATTGGTACATGAAAATAAGTCACCATATTTTACCCAATACTCGTGTGGTCGAAATAGCCGTGGGGTTAGCGTTATTGACTGTGAATCTAGAGATCTCGGATTCGAATCCCGGACGGGTTGGTTATTTTTGCTACCAGATTATCGTTTTAAACGATATTTATCATATCAATATGACGCATTTTAACAGAATTCATATGAAATTACGTGTTCGTCTGTGAATCAAGAAGTCTGGGAACTGGGCAAGCCTTTCATGATCTACTGCTGTGCACATAGCATTTACTCGCAAGTTGGCCTATTTATAGGGAATTTAAGGTTATAAGCGGCGTCGCGTCTATTAATCTAGTTAATCCATATCGTATTCTTTATTTAGGCTAGTGCTGTTGGAAGCTACAAAACCTCTAATAAAATGAGTTCCGTATTATAAACTACAATATCTGTAAAACACTCCCTTTTACAATAGATTAATACTTGTGCCAAAAATATTATAAAATACCGGTGTATCAACAATTTGCCGTCCTTGAAATGGTTTTCCGTGGCTTCCCATTTTCAACTCCAGGCAAATGCTGGAGCGGTACATTCTGACAGTCCACGGCCGCTTCCTTCCACATCCTTGCCCAGTTTCATTCACCATCATTCATTTCATCTCTCATTAACTCCTCTCGTGAAATTGGCGTCAGGAAGGGCATTCGGCCGTAAAAACCATCCTCCACAAATACTTTCATCGCATGTCATCCCCGACGCCGTAGGAAAACGGCGATAATAAGGGGTAGACATACAATACCGGTGTATCAACAATTTCATGTGAGGTTTCTTCTATGTCAGATGTTACACATCATATGCGACTACTGTAAGGCTCGTAAAGTTTATTATTATTATTATATACAATATTTGCAAATGGGGGTAATTTCCTGGTGGCAAATTGTACAAATACAGAAAGTTACCAACGATAACATCAAACATATTAAACACAATTCGCAATTTAGGAACTGTAGTAATTACATCGTAGTATTTACACTAAATTTCAACCTTCTCTTAAACACATCAATACGTTTGGGGAAAGGCTCTAAGACTGAGGCAGGTAATGATTATCAATACCACGGTTAATGAAATAATATTTCCCATAATTTGTACGCTGTGGTCGGACCTTGATCTGCCCTGCTCAGGTAGGTGGGATTTCCCAGACGTTTGCTTAGTTCTCCCAATGCTGGCCGATTAGTGTAAGTGTTTAAATAGCGCATAGTCTGGATTTCGTACTTTTATCTTCCAGAGATTCCCACCCTAGTTTTTCTATCATTCGAGTTACACTACTTCTAGGATTACAATCGTTGAGCACAAACCTTTGTACCATCTCCAGTTCATTGATGAGCCCTACCTGATATGGGTCCCAAACCCAAGATTAGCCTCACCAGGGTCAAACATCCTAATTCTTTTGCGGTAGAGCTACTGCCTTTTAATACCCGCATTAAAAAATGAAGTGATTCGTACGCTTTGGAGACGACACAACCCACATGAGTACTCAATTTCATATCATTCCTTACATGGATGCCCAAGTATTTGCACGAGTCTTCTTCTACAAGTATTTCCGAGCCGATATTATATTGAAAATCATTCCTTCGCCCTCTCCCCGGCCAGCCTGTAACTCTGCGCGTGTCTGCTATCAAACGGCACGCGATCTCCGGTACGGTATGTTGTTCCTCACCTGAAGCTCTAGGGAACCAAGAGAAACGCGCGTCTTTTAGGCCAAGTGTCTGTGTTGACGGGACACAGTAACTGTCCCCGTCTTGGCGCGCGAAGCAGCATCATGTTATAGACGTGCAGACTAATAGTCTAATTAAGCGTTTTCCATTTGCCGCCGGGTTTGCCCTAGAAAGAAAAACCCCGGGGCGTGTATTGTGGCGCCATGTCGTCCTCATTACCGGTTGCGGGGCCCTCTGATCAATGAAGTCAGAGGAGGGGAAGGGGGTTGAATGGAGGGGGTAGGGCAGCGATATCGCCTCATCCTGTTTGCTGATTTCCCTGGGGCGCGATCGATTTGGTATCCGAAACCACCGCGACATGCAATCCCATCCGACTCCAACCCTATCCCTTTACTTTATCAGCCGAGATGTGATTATTGGACTCATCTACGGCAGGCGGGCTACACCGAGTACTCCTCACGACTGTCTTTGACGGGCGCTGCCGATGTTCACTTGCTGCTTCGCTCGAGTTTCTTCAACTGCGTCTTACAAGATGCCGAGGGAGGCATCTAGCAAGACTAACATATAGACGGCTATATATCTCATAGAAATTATCAACATATAAGGGGGAGGGGTTTGAAGGAGGGGGGGGGGGGAGGGATGAGGGAAGGGGGGGGGGGGAGGGGAGGGAGGGAGGAGGGTAAAAATTTGCAGGTGAAAAATCAATTTTTTAAAAATGATATCCTTATTTTTTAGCCTATTTTCATTTATGAAAAATATAGGCTTATGAGATCACCTTTTGTCCGTGTGTCTGTCTGTGTGAGATTTGTGTGTGTGTCTCCCTAATACAATCTAAACGGCTGGAGTGATTTTTCAATGAAACTCGGTAAGTTCATAGCAATATTCCGGACGACCCCGACCGTGCCCTTCAAATTTTGTTACGTCTCATCAATCCAACATGGCGGCTGTGCGAAATATTTCACCAGCATTCAATATCTCCGAAACTATTACTGATATCACCCTGGAATTTTGCACGGAGATATAGGGTACTGCTGGAAGTTTACCTATTTGACTTTTGAAAAACTGGTAACTACAAAACCAACATGCCGGCAAAGCGAAGTTGCGACATTTAAATAGACGTTTCTCGCGATTTAACCAACCAAACGCAATGAAACTTTCTTCAGTATATGTTTATACACATTGTAATGCACCGACATCTAACTTCGTTCAATTGTTTACATAACTTCAAGATGGCGGCTGTGCAAAATATTTCCCCGGCATTCTAAAACTTTGAAACTATTACCGGTATCACCCTGAAATTTTGTACAGAGATAAAGGGCACTACTGGAAGTTCATCTATGAGACTTTCAAAAACCGGTTAACAACAAAACGAACATGGCGGTCAAGCGAATTTGATAGCTTTAAATAGACTTTCTCGCGATTTAATTATCCAAACGCAATGGAACTTGGTACAGAAAATGTTTATAGACATTGTAATGCACTGGTATCTAATTTAGTTCAATTGTATGCATAACCTCAAGATGGCGGCTGTGCGAATTTTAAAATTAAGTTTTTTTCTTGTGTCGTAATCATGAGATCGAAGTGAAAGTTTGAATAATGAACCTACGCAATAATTTTCCTTTAATGGTACATGACTCTATGGCCTATACAAATAACAATCCAACATGGCGACCATCCGAAATATGTAGACGTTCTCAATATCTACGAATCTATTACAGCAATCAAACTGAATTGTTTTATGTTCATAAGTTCACCTATAGGACTTTCAATAACCTGGTAATCACAAATCCAGCATGGTGGTGACGCGAAATATAAATATTCACATGGACGTTTCTCGCAATTTAACCATCCGAATGCAGTGAAACTTGATACAGTAAATTCTTATAAAATGTTAATCCACTGGCATCTAATTTATTTCAATTTTTTCCATAACCACAAGATGGCAGCTGTGCGAATATTTAAAATCTCGGTATATAAAAATCCATCTTGGCGACCATCCGAAATATTTAGTCGGTTATCAATATGTACGAATCTATTACAGCAGTCAAACTGAAATTCTGTATGTTGATAGTGTCAATTAACATAAGTAGGATATACGAAAATAGGCGTTAGTTCTTCACGGAACTACTTGTTTAACTTAACGGCAAGGTTTAATTTACAGACAAAAAGTTTCCAATATTTGCTCTGGTTCCAAAGATATGCCGGAAATATGATCTCGAGACGGTTGATCGTTCTTCGTACAAATACAAATATCTTTAAGACTATTTTTCTCATCATTGTAATTTATGTAATGGTTTCCTACATATATCTATAATTTTCCATGGATAATGTTGATTGTTTAAGGGTTTGGCCCTGTAGCAACATACAACAGACTTTAACTCACTCAGAACAATTGAACAATCAATAAAACAAAAGATTTAAAAAAAATAAGAAATAGGCCAAATAAAATGAAATAAAATAAAATAAAATTTCCCAGGATGAAATAGAAATAATAATTCTGAATTAACAGATGTTTAAATGACTGAAATGCACTTTGTAACTTGAGGTTTAAAGTTTACTCAAAAAATCCTATAACGTGGGAGATGTTAGGGAAACAACACAGGGCAACTTAGAGGAAGGGCAAATTTTAAAAATTGTATGAAAATATAAGGTGCGTTCAAAAAGTAAAGAGCCGGAGGCATAATTACAGAAAACAGTACCTGTATGTTAGAAGTATTGGCCCTGGCTGTTGAGGCACTTGTCCCACTGTGACACGAGGCGGTGAATGGCTGTCTCATAAAATTCCCTGGGCTGCGATATGAACCAGTTCCGCACGTACAGCTGGACGTCGACGTCCGAGTTGAATCGTTGGCCCCGCAGAGCCCTTTTCAGGGGACCAAACATGGCGTAATCACAGGGAGAGAGGTATGTCTTGGTTCTAAAAGCCTACCCGGAGTCCTCACATTCTTTTTACTTGTGTAATTAAACAGTTTATTATAGCATACATGCTTCCATCATGGATTACAGAGAATAATACTCTTTCAAAGAATACATACAAAGAGCACTAACAAAAAAACAAAAACAAAGGATAGCTGTTACATCAAGGAACATACATACAAATGATATCCCGATAACCAACATACTCCCACCTTCGAGTCAAGACTAAATTCTCAACGACTCGAACTAAAACAACAATTCAAAACACAGTACATGAATAACAATATTAACAAAAAATAACAATCAGTCAATCAAATCACAATCACTTTTGGAATCTAGCTGGCAGCTGTACTTTTCGTCCACATCTAGTTGGCACAAGTCCAACTACCTCCTCACTATCTTCCACACTCTTTTGGACAGTTTTCTCAGTTCCACCACTCTTGACAAGTTCATTGCCTGTTTGAATCTCCCCTGCACAGATTTCCAAAGGATATAGTCTTTGAACTGGTCGAAAGAGGACCCCTGAAGCCGTCTTCAATTTCACCAAGCGAACTTCTCCGTCGCGTCCTGGAATAAGCTGTTCCACCACAGCTGAAGGCCAATCGATTCGCTTCTGGTTGTCGGCTTCAACAAGAACAACTTCTCCCAGTAACAACTTGCGACTCTTCTTTTGAGCAGCTAAGGCCAACTGACCTAGATACTCATTCCTAAATCGTTGTCGAAAGCTGTCTCTTAACCTCTGACGATTTCTGCTCCTTCTGTTAAGGTTGTCAGAATCCATCACATCACAGTCTGGTACCCCCATTTCTTTGGTATCTAACAGAAACATATTAGGTGTGATAGGGGCTAAGTCTGTACTATCGTTTGACACATATGTCAGCGGTCTAGAGTTCATCACAACTTCGCAGTCACATACGACTGTCTCCAACTCCTCATAGGTCAGTGAAGCTTTACCAAGAGTTTTCCTTAACAGTTGCTTCAGGAGCCTTATCAGGCGCTCCCACCATCCTCCCCACCATGCTGCTGTGGGAGGATTGAATCGCCAGTCAATCTGATGAACAGTGCTATATTTTGAAATCTTGTCTCAGTCTAGCTGACTGAAGGCATTGTTTGTCCCAACAAAATTTCCACCATTGTCTGTATATACAATTGAAGGTCCACCCCGCCGAGCCACAAATCTTCTGAAAGTTCGTAGGAATGAATCCATGGACAACGATGAGGTCAACTCCAGGTGAACTGCACACGTATATAGACATATCCATACTTTGTGATTGCCTCTTAAATACAAAGGCCCTGCTAAATCGATACCTGTGGTCTCGAAAGCAACTGCATCCCGCACTCGTGGTTCAGGCAGAGCTGGTGTATTTGCGGATATACCTCTCGCCTCATACCTCCGACAGATAATACAATTAGTCAAAATGGCTCGAATAGCTTTCCTTCCCTTTAGAATCCAGAATTTTTCCCTCAAATGGCTTAGGAGACCTTGCACTCCTACATGGCAAGATTTGACATGTGCTCCGAGCACTAGCTTCTCAACTACAGGATGTTTGGAGGGTAACACTGCAGGCATCCTGAAGTACTCCAAATCACTTCTTTCGGTGATCCTCGTCTTCAATCGAATGACTCCATCGACATCCATAAAGGGGCACAACGTAGAAAGTTTCTCATCTGTGACTCCCCTAAAAGTCTCCCTTTGCACCAATCGTATGAGATACTTCTCTGCTACGTTGAATTCCTTCTGTTGTAGCTCACTTTGACCCACCACATTTTTCTTTCTACATGAATTACTTAACCGCAGTATCCAACCAATGACCCTTACAACTTTCTCATAATCATTGGAGAAATTGTAGAACTGACCCAGATCACTATTGTTGCATAGAAGTGCCGAGGTGATAGCTTTCCTACTCTCCAGCCTTACCATTTCTTCATCTGGTTCTGGTGCTTCTGAAGGCCACTCTCCCTGTGGCCCCTCCCACCATTTAGACTCCAGCAATTGTTCAGCAGAGCATCCACGACTAGGAAGATCAGCAGGATTCATATTGCCTGGTACGTGCCTCCAAGCTTCCTTCGCTGTCAGACGCTTGATCTCTTGAACCCTGTTCCATACAAAGACTCCCCAATGATCTTCCCGCTGTATCCATGTGAGAACAGTAGTGAGTCAGTCCAGAAGAAGAAATCTGGATGTAGTTCTTCAAATTCTTTCTTCAAAGATGCCATTAACCTAGCTCCAATGGTTGCAGCTAACAATTCTAGCCTTGGAATAGTCATTCCTTTGAGCGGTGACACTCTAGAATTTGCCTGTATCAGCTGTACATGTACACAAGAATTGTATTCCAAGCGTAAGAAAACTGTTGCAGCATATGCTAGCTTACTGGCATCACAAAAGGTATGAACCGAGCACCTTATTACACTATCGCTAACTCCCATGACACAGCGTGGTATCTTCACATCTTCAAGTGCAGGAAGTACTTGTAACCATAATAAGAATGCATTTCTCACACTATCTGGAACTTCTTCATCCCATCCCCCTTTCATGGCCCAACACTGCTGTAACAAAAGCTTTGGACATTGCGAAACAGGGCACGTGAAGCCAATAGGATCAAACACTCTCTGTGCTATTGACAATCTAGTTCTTCGAGTGATGGCCTTAATGTCCATAGGCTTGTAGCCACTCACAGCTAGAGTATCGAATTTTCTGTCCCAAATAAGGCCTAGAACAGGAGTAGCTGTCTTATTTTCCAGGTTAGAATCTGAATATTCCCAACCTCTCAAGTCAAATTTAGCTTCTGCCAGTATGCTTATTGCTTCTTCTTGAAAACGGTGCAAGTCCTCAGTAGATTGTAAACTGGTTACACAGTTATCCACGTAAAAACTCTTTTTTAGCTTCTCGATGGTAGCTATAGAATACCTCCCATTTCCCATACGTTCAAGACGTTTCAAATGTAAATTGATCACTGCACCTAACAAGAACGGGCTGCTAGTCACTCCAAACACAACACGTGTATGGCGGAATATTTTCAACTCTCCCTCAATGTCAACCCACAAAAACCTGAGGAAGTCCCGGTCCTCTTCACATAAGCTGATTTGCAAGAATGCTTTCTTGTTGTCTGCTATTACTCCAATTTGGTGGAGCCTAAAACGAAGAAGTAATGTAGGTATAATTTCAATTAGATTAATGCCCTTCTCTAAACACTGGTTCAGCGATGGAGAGCCACGCTCTCTAGACGAAGCATCGAAAACAGGTCGAACTCGCGTTGTACTGTTTTCTTTAAAAATGGGTCGATGAGGTAAATAGTGGCCTTCATCCCACTGTGACACAGGTACTTCTTCAATGATTCCTTCTTGTGTCCAGTCCTTCAGAACTTCATCATATATTTCTTTGGAATCACTTTCTTTCAGCTTCTTGATGGTGTGTTCCATTCTTCTTTTCCCCAAATTGAAATTTCTTGGAACTGGTGGGTGTCCTTCAATCCATGGCAACCTCACTTCATAGCGTCCCTCTTCATTTGTCCTAACAGTATCCATAAAGTAATCATGTGTTGCCTGTTCCCTCTCTTCTCTATTCTTCCTTTCACCTGGATCTTGAATACCGAGTGCATCCAGCTCCCAAAGTTTGCTTACAGATTTGGTATGAACAAGCATTGAAAGTGCTGTCATAGAATTGGAAGATTTGGGCCCCTTTATCTTTCCTGTGACAATCCATCCCAGATAAGTCTCAATTGCAACAAGCCCACATTGTAAAATCTCCCTACTGCCAGTGAGAAGTTTTCCATATATATCTGCTCCCACCAAAACTTCAACTGGTTTATCTTCATCGAAGAGCTGTATACCATTTTCAGTAGTTTCAGTCAACCATGGCCCAGGCTCAATGACAGGGATGCGAGAACAAATGTTTTCTTCATCCAGTGCTTCGAAATTACAAGCATAGGTCCCCTTGAGACTTTTAACCTAACCTTGTAACAAAGATGTGGTTTTGGATTAGACACCTTACCCCCAAACAAACCATAGATCAGTGTCTCTTCACCGATGGGCTCATATCCCATACACTGAGCAGTGTCCTTCCTAATATACGAACGTTGCGAGCCTGGGTCCATGAGGACACGGACTTGTTTTTCTTGCTCTCCTCTAATGTTCACCACGAGTGTTTGTAAAAATATCTGACTACAGTTCACATTTGAAAGAGAATTCTCAACCGTTCCCCCTTCTTTTGGAGTTTGCTGCCTGTGACTTCTGGGACACATAACTGGGACATGCTTACCCTCACAAATAATACATTTTAACAGTGTTTTACATTTTCTACTAATGTGACCAATCTTAAGACAAGAAAAGCAACAGTTCCTTCTTTTTAAAATGTTCCTCTTGTCATCCAGCTCCATTTTCTGGGCCTTAAAACAAGCATCGCTTGAGTGATTACCTTCACAAAAAACGCACACTTTTTGGTTTGGCTTAAAATTGACAAGGCCAGCTGCAGTTGGAACATTAGTACCGGTGTTATGACGGTTTGATTCTGCTCCTAATTCTTTCATGCTACCCTTGGAGTGGTTTCCTATCTTGAAGCCTTGGACTGCCATACAAATTCGCTCCTCATTTTCAACCTCGCATTTCAAGAAATTCATGAGGCTATCAAGTCTGATTTTACCATCAGTTTGAGCCGAACTGGTGTTGTAGCTTCTCTGCCAAGCTCTCAAAACTTCTTCAGTGAGACATGACTCAACAAGTGGAAATAGCATTGCAGCATATTTATCTGTAGCTACTCCCAAAGTTTCCAAAGCCCTTAACTGTGTGTCGATTTTATCATATCGGGAGGAAAGACTGACTTGATTATGCTTCGAATTCATCGCTAGAGTCAGTTTGAGCAATTCCCTGACATAGAATTCTACCAAAATGTCTTCACGACCAAACCTAGCTTTGAAGCATTCAATAGCCTTGCTATAGTTACTGCCTGTAGGGGGAAAACTTTCCACCACTTCCCTTGCTCTAGTGTTTGGCTCCATAGCTTGTAACAAATACTGATATTTGTCAGAATCATCTATGTCAGAATAGTCATTAATTTTCTTAAATTGACCCCAAAAGGTTAACCAGTCCTTGATTTCCCCTCCAAATTTATTTAACTCAAGAACAGGTAGTTTAAATTTTCTCTTGGTTATATTTGACATAGACATACTGTGCCCAACTCTAGGAATGGGTATTCCAAGATTCAGACACCTAGATATCAAGGGAAAGGCTACAGCCGCTTTTGAAAGTTTAGATATTTGAATATCGCGCTCCATTACTTCTAGAATGGAATGGCAACTTTGTGCAGCCAAGAGCATGCTAAGTGACGTAGCGAGTAGTAGCAGAGGTCGAGACTATTTGTTGATTAAATAGTTAGCCATGGAGTAGAGACTTGAGACTTGGATCAGATTACTGGCACGGCCAAATGAAAGAGAATGCACTTAGTCTCAAGTGAATCGGACCAGAGACACCGGAGATATGAAGATTTCCAGATTTCAGCGTGATCCAGCGTGGACCCGACCGTTTTGAATAAAAGCCGACCGGCCCAAGCATAATTAGCTCACTTCGAACCAAGCTCTTGCATGACAAGGTGCTGCTGCTACGTTGAGCCAAGGCACATGGTTGCCGGATCTACGCAGAAGATATGTTTAAATTGTGATAGTCACAAAAGTGCTACGATACGCGTGGAACATAGTAAGTTTCCGGCAGAGAGAATCACTAAGGTGATTGTTATTTTTCTACGGACACTGGTGAAATACTTAATTTCTATATGGACACATGCTAGACTTTGTCTATAAAGTACTTTGTCACAGTCCAGTAATAATAATTCAATACTTGGATATTTTAATCCAATTAGTCAGTTTCATAAATTGTAACTTGATAACCACTCCGATCTTTCAGTATATTGAAGGCCAGTCTATCACGGTGTTGTTCATTAGCCGACAAAGGGAAACTATAAGTTGCTTCGCGCATGATAGATGGTGATAAACCATGCCCAGGGAACGATCTTCAGAACAGCCGTTGATTGATTTAGACTGTCAGTGTTTTCTTGTACTGAAAAGATTACCGTGAGTTATGTTACAACTGACGTATTTGAGAATAGATCATTTGGATCTGACCCCATTTAAGCGAACTGCTATGGATTTAATTGAAGTCAATATTAAAATGGATCAGCAGTTACTTCAAACTTCAAGAAATATTTCCACTATGTCGTGTTAGACAGATTGTGGGTATATAATGGCGGCCGATACAAGGATTAGACGTGCGTGTCCAATAGGGCATGTATCTGGATAAATCTGGTACAGACCAGGTTCACTACGCTTCAAGACCAACGAGAAATGTAAGCCACATTTGACTTTTATATTATGCCTAGCTAATTGGAACAAACTCATTTTCAGCAGATGACCAACACATTTGTTTTTTTCTTCGTATTTAAATCTTGCAATGATTTACGCAAGACATATTAGAGTTATTCTGAGTATTTTCAGCACTCAGAACAGTTTAGGATCGATGACCGAGCATAACGAGCATTTATTTGAATGTTTCATATTTTTTTGATAATCACGGTAATAAGCTGATATAACTGTAAAAGTTAATAATTATTTTTGTTGAGAAATGGATATTTTATCCATATTCGAAGAATCGAACATGTGGATTCTCACATAATGAAATAATAATTAAACACATTTACAATAATATAACTAATAATAATACTAATAATCCACTAATAATAATAATAATGATTTTCATAACTTTTCTAAATAATTCTTGGATCTTATATTTTCTAATAATCACATTCATTGAGAGAGAGCTTATGAAGTAGTATAATCATTTCTAGTTTGGAACAGGTGATTTTCCGAAGGATAGTGGTTAGCGCAAGCCCGCATTCAACCAACATTACAGTTCTGGTTGAACAGGTAATATTTGCAATGAGCAAAGTATATTTTTCAGATAACACGGAGAGGCATGAAACGGGAAGCAAATGATATTTGTTTCAATTAGGACATTTTTGTATTTATATAAAATCATGACGTAGATACACATTCGAAAGTGAAATAGAGAGTATCATAAGTGTGGTAACTTCACGATTTGAACTGAATGGTAAAATAAAATAAACTTGTAAGTTTATAAATCTTCCAGTGTTGATAATAAGCAGAGGCTTGATTTATTGTACACATTTTGGGAAGAAAATTTATGTGTGTGGAGTAGTTGAAATGCCATTCCCAGGTGCGCATGTTTAAGTCGCAGGAATGAGGAGGTTTTTATTTGAGCATCAATCAAATATCAGGTTCGATGACTCAGTGTTAAAGAAGGAGTATTGGAACTACACATTGCGTCGTATGAATGACCCAAAGGTTATTTCTTAAAAACCATCAGTTCTTATTTCAACCTTGTTTATGGATTCCATTAAGACTTTGATTTTGCTAGAACCCGGATTTGTCATGATAGTATTTTATTCTTCTTCAGAGGAAGACCTTTGCCGTTGTTGTTGGAATATTGTATTCTTATAAAAATAATAGAATGGGCCACTGCCAATTAAAAATAATTCTATAACCACGAATAATTTGAAGGATGTTTTCAATCCTAGTGTCATGAACTAAATGAATTGATTATGAAGCTACAATTCTTATTTCTGCATTCTGTTCAAGAATTGCAAGTTGTGAAGGTTACTAAAATGGCCACAAATATAAATATTTTTCTTAATAATGATTCCAAGTGGAAAATCGAATAGTTGAATGGTCCAACAATTTATTGATCAAGTTGATGATTCAGAAATCATATATTTTGTTAGGAACTTGAAGTTCATAATCGAGTCACTTCTCGAAACGTTTAATGTCAGAAGAACAATTAATTTTGTTGTGCTTCGCACAGTTCTTCGATGCTATGCTCGAAGGTCAGATACTTTTCAGATGTTGTTATTAATATGTGTACATAATTAGTGTTGATTCAGAGATAATAATATTTTTTGAAACTGAAAAAATAAGTGAAAGTAAAAAATTCGATGAACAATTATTCTACGAGTGTTAATATTATGTAAAAATTCAACCAGTGAACTACAGTATTTCCAGTAAAGACAATTAAATTTGAACTGGATTAATCATAAATAATGGATATAATTTTGGAACACAGTCTACAGGACTGATAATCAGGCTTGTGTCTCCAAAGATAATTGACCAATGTGATGGAAAATTTCTGTACATTGTGTAAATAGTAATGTGGGTCGCCACACATGAACGATGCTGCTTTGAGCATTTTATTTTGCAGTCAATTTTAAATTCAGAATAAAATCAGATAATTTTACGTGATGTGTTATGCCCAGTTGAATCTCCTTCTATCCTTATTGTTGCATTGAGCCAAAAATCAGTAAAGCATATTTTTCATTTGATGTCGTTTTTGCGATTAGCTTTAACCCATCTGGCGCCCCGGGATATTTTGACTCTCGTGCTGACTGATTCTTGGTAAAATGCATATGTGGTCGTGCGGACTCCGGTCTAAACGGGCACATAAAATAAGATAGAGAGAGAAATGGCTTCTAACGTGGGGCTCGTGTTAGACACGGTCAATCGCATGCCGATTTAAATTGTGATATTTTTTTATATACATATTTTGGAGTTGAGAGATGTCTGGTTTGGATGAATAAATTAGTAGAAAACCAAATTAGTGGGGAAAATTAAAAATTTAACTGTGTTAATAATTAGAATGGGTTTGATTATTTTTGATAATGGCTTAACCATTAGGGCGTCAAGTAAATTCAGTAGTAAACGTTCGATGACTGGACATACGCATTATTAGAATCCAGGTGGAGGATATTTGAGAACTTGCATATTTTTCTTGTGATATTGTGGTAAATGTAATTCGTAAAAGTAGAGAATTTTGTTTTTCCATCACGACGACATTAGGACAAATCTCATTTTATTAGAGTGTTCCAATTAGCTATTCATATTTCTTGTTCTAATTATAATCTTATGTCTGCCAACATGTATACCCCTAAGTTTTGAATAATAATTGAAAATTATGGAAGAGATGATGAGGATGATGAGGAGTTTGGAAGAGAGTTCCAAAGAAGCTGGACTGCGTGTAGCAGCCATTATGAAAGAAAATACAGAGGCATTGGTAAAGAAACTTAAAGAAAATTCTGATTCTTTAGAAAATAAACTTAAAGAAAGTTTAAATGATAAACTTAAAGAAAATTCTGTTTCTTTAGAAAATAAACTTAAAGAAAATTCTGATTCTTTAGAAAATAAACTTAAAGAAAATTCTGATTCTTTAGAAAATAAACTTAAAGAAAATTCTGATTCTTTAAAAGGTAACTTGAAAGAAAATTTAAATAGTAAATTTAATTCTATGGAAAATAAATTTAAAGAGAATTCCGAAATCTTGAAAATGTCACTTGAGAGTAAAATGACTAAATTATGCGAAAAAACACATGATCTCGAAACTTCATTAGCCACTAACGCAAGTTTAATGGACGATAAATTTCGCGATGCCGATCTAAGATCCCAAAGCTTAGCTGATACGATAGAACATGGTCTTAGGAAAGTTGGTGAAGACATGATCAACCTAGAAATCAGAGTGAAGAAAGAGAGCAATGAGATGGCAATTCTAGTTGTTCAACGCTTGACAGAACAATTCAAAGAACTCATAGTGGGAGAAATAAGAGAAGGTGTGATTAATGAATTACAAACTGAAATTAAAACCACAGTTATCGATGAGATTAAAGACACACTCAAGCTGGAGAACCAAGAGGGAGTCAAGGAAATTAGGGAATCTTTGTCATCCCATATTCAAGTAATTTCCAAAGATATTCAAACAACTCAGAAGGACATATCAGAAGTGACAGGGTCGTTGAAAAGTCACGAGGCTGTTATGAACCAGATATCCACTGATGTCAAGGTGAACTGTAAGGAAACCGAAGAAATTAGAAAAATGGCAGAAGAAAACCATAAGGAAATTGAGGCTATGAAAACCCAAATCAAGGACGAGAAACAGTCTGACCATCTGTTGAAAATGCCAAGTATAAGGGGAGAAGAACAGATACAGATAAACCTAGGAGCAGCTAGAGAAACTGATAGTTAAAGACAGGATGAGGTCAGGACAGTATTTCAATCCAACCCCATAACTGTATTCAAGAATTTAGAGGATAAGCCTTCTAAATTTTCAGGGCGAGATTCTGTGACACCCGTAGAATTCTTGAGGGAAGCAGATGATTACCTAAAAGATTCCAAAATCCCTAAGGAAAGACAGATCCGAGTGATAGGGAAATTTTTGGAAGGTCCCGCACTTCTTTGGTTTAGAGCTTTTAGGTCCACTCTCACCAATTTTGAGGAGTTTTCCCGTGGGTTATTAAAAAAGTTTTGGTCCCTGGAAACCCAACAGCAAGTCAGAGCAGAATTATATTCAAAGAGATTCTCGACGTCACAACCTACTCGATACTCTACGTACTTTTCTGGACAGCTTTCTAAACTACAACATTTAGATCCGCCGATGCCAGATAATGAATTAATTACCGCATTAATACGTCAGTTTCCAGCAGACGTCCAAAGACCTTTGATCGCTGCTGACATTTATAATATGGAGCAATTTGACGAGGTATTGCAGAAACTTGATCACACGAACGCTCAATTCTTCCATCAGAAGGGAGGAAAGAATAACAACGCTGTGTACGCTGTTATGGCCGACAGTTATTCCCAAACACCTCGAGAGATTGGAGAGGGGCGAGAAGAGAAAACGCCGAGGGAAGAGCCCGATAAGAAGGATGGAATCAGAACAATAACAGATACAGTTACAGGCCTTATGCGAGACCGGATGGTGGATATCGATATAATACTCGATGGAGAAGGCCAAGGGATAATCTAGGAAGGTACCAGGAAAGAAGGTACTATGGTAGAAACAATAACTACAATAACAGAGGGAATGTGAACACTCGTCAGTCCAATGAAGAGTTCAATAAGGAGACGAGGAAGAACTTGGAAGAAAAACACCAAGAAAACTTGCAGTTCTTGGAACAGAAGCCAAATGAACCAGGTCCATCGGGAACACAACAATCCCGGGGGAATGGAAAAGAAAAAAAACTTCGAATTCACAGTAGAAGATAGAATTTTAAACACTTTCACTTCCAGGATTATTAAATGGCAAGCAGAGGATGTTGACCTAATTCAACATAATGACGAACGGAAAGAAATGGGTACAAGAATTAAAATGCCAATCATATCATGCGAAGTATTCGGTATGTCCGTCGATACTTTAATTGATACTGGGGCTATGCTTTGTCTTGTGAGCGAGAAGCTTTATATTCTGTGGAAGCTCAAAGAGAATTTAGAGGAGATTCCAGTATCTGGAATTAAAATCCAAGGAATAATACCCAACAAAATATCTCTGTGTAAAACACAATTATACTTATGTGTTACTATTGGAGGACATGATTTCCGACATGTGTTTGTAGTAATGAAGGACATGGCTTTTGACATGATATTGGGAGCGGATTTCATTCAGAAATATCAAGCAGTGATAGACATGAAGACAGAGACGATCAGATTCAAGAATACCGAAGAGATAAACTTCGAGGGAAAAGGAGAGGAAACATCGAGGGAGATGCTCAATGGTCTCTGATTTTTCATGAAGCTGAAGGAAGAGAAGTCTACACTGAGAAGGAGTCCCCAGAGCTAGGAAACATTTTGGAAGAGTACCACTATATTTTTGATATTAAACCTGGTGAAATTAAAGATTTTGAATATCGTATTCGTGTAAATGATGATGCACCTTTCCATGCTAAATTGTATCCGGTAGCAGAAAAGCATCGAGAAATGGTAAAAGTGCTTATCAAAGAGATGGAAAGTAACAATGTGATTGAAAAGTACACTACCTCTTATGTCAATCCATTAGCAGTAGTGTCTAAGCCAGATGGAAGTCTGAGACTATGTTTAGACGCGCGAAATTTGAATTCAAGATTGCTGCCAGAGTATGACAGACCACAAATCATTAGGGAACTGTTAAGGAAATTCCAAGGCAAGGTCTGGTTCACTAACTTTGATCTCACCTCGTCCTACCACCACATTAGGCTTAGTGAAGATCCAAAAAGTTTACAGGATTTATGTTTGACCAGCAGACATATGTATTCCGCCGTCTACCATTTGGGGTCAGATACATCTGGATCTGTGTTGATCAGAGCACTGGAACAAAACTTGAGTCCGGAAGTAAAAGAGATAGCAATTCGTTACATAGATGGTATCCTAATTGCATCTGAGACTAAGGAGGAACATTTGTTACATCTTCAGATGTTATTCGCAGATTTGAGAAAAGCGAACTTTAAAGTAAACTTTCGAAAATGTCAGTTCTGTCGGAAGGAAATAAAATTTTTGGGCCACATTTTGGATAGTGAAGGATACCGTCCCAATGAGACAAAGATACAGGTGATTGCAAATTTCCCTAGACCTACTAGAGTGAAGAATGTCCGCAGTTTTCTCGGGACATGCCAATTCTTTGCAGGGCATTGTCCAAGCTTCACCAAGACGGTTGCTCCATTGCAGGAATTATTAAAAAAGGGAAACAAATGGAAATGGAATGAAGATTGTGAACAATCATTTCAAGATGCCAAGAGGTTATTGGTAAACAGCGTGAAATTAGAGTATCCTGACTTTACCAAGAATTTCATCATAGAATCCGATGCATCCACAGTAGGGAGACTGGGGGGGTTTTGACTCAAATACCGTTATTTATGCAAATGAGGGGGGCGTGGCCATGTCAATGACCTTGAGGTAGGTCATGATCAATGACCTTGAGGTAGGTCATTGACCCCAAGGTCGCCGGGACCCCGGAAGGTAAACAAACCTTGGAGGGTCCAGGAACCGGTTTGAGGGGGTGTGGGTGGAGGGGGAGGAGTGGGGGTGGGGAGGGGGGGGAGGGGGAGGGGGAGGGGGGAGGGGGAGGGTGGAGGGGGTGGTGGCGAGGGTGGGGGATGAGGGGGAAGGATGGAAGAGGCTCTGCACGAGACCCTCCTCGACCCAGTCTCTCTCTTGGACTGAGCGCCTTCTCTGATATTATCCTGGGCTATATAGCTTTGCTTTGAGCCCGATGAGATCCGAGTATTGCCGAAGGTTTCCGAATCCTCGGTTGTGAATGAATTGTCAGAGAATTGAACGGTCAACTGGTGTGTGTGTGTGTGACGTCACAGCAGATTACGGGATGTGGGGTAGGTCATGAACGGGAGTGTTTTGAATGGAAAACATGAATGGCTGTGGATGGCGTTGGTTGTTGAACCCTGACGTGGTAGGTTGGTTAGGTGTGAATGGGTCTGAGAGACAAACAAGATGGGGTTGAAAGCGCTCAATGGTAAACAAACATCGATGCGTGGGTGGATGTTTAATGAACATAGGTGTTTGTGTGAATGAATAAACAGATTTGAACGGTTAACCTGTGTGTGACGTCACATGGGATGACTAATCCTGAGATTGACAACGGGTTGTATGGTAGGTCATGTCTGGGAATGACCTTACGGTGATTGAGAGGGTGCGGGACAAATGATGAGGTAAACGTGTTTGAATCATGAATGGAGATGGATGGTGGGTGTTGAACTCTGGCTTGCTTGGTAGGTTGAATATAAAAACAAATAAAACCAGAAGCAAAAAAAGTAAAATTATGTTTTTATTTTTGAACTGTTATCACCAGCTTATTCTTCTTCCTCTTCATCTTCCTCTTCATCATCATCATCTTCTTCTTCTTCATCTTCTCCAACTCTCCCACACCCTTCCATCGCCGACATCAAATCGGCAAAAAACCCCACCAAATCTGGATCATTTCCAAAGCTATAAAAAAATGTAGGCTATACAATAAAGAGTACAACAAAATTGTTCTAAAACGCTTGTTTATCTAAATATTGTATTGTGAATTGCTGGGAGTGTGTGAGAGCAAGTACAGTTCACCTAAGTCTGCAGCAGCTTCCAGCGGACGCCCTTAGGGTGAGCTACAAGTTCTGTTCATTTTTAAGTAGTTCCAAAATTTTGCTACTAGATATTAATGATACCTAGTGGTGAATGTTGGAACTTGAGTATGGGTTTCAGTGCTGGAAGTGACCAAGAACATGTGTGACTCACTTGAGTATGTAGCTGCTTCCAGCGAACGCCTTTAGGGTGAGCTACAAGTTCCAAGTTTTTGCTACCAGATAATAATGCCATTTAGTGGTAAATGTTGGAACTTGTTTTGACAAAATCTAACCTGTCAATTTAGCTTCACACAAGTTTAGTCTGTGGACGGATCTTTTACATGTCATAAAGTGAGAACATGTAACCACTGGCTTTACTCCTCCTCCAAAGGAAGGCATACTGAAGGATTTTAACACACTTAAAAAAATCTGACTTCCTTCCCAATCCTTTTTTATTCATCGCAATAACACGGGTTATCAGACAAATTCTATTCACATCCAAGTAAACATGGGCTACAAAGACGGTAACTACGCTCAGTATTTCTAATCATTTTGAAGAAGAAAAAAACACCACTTGCTTCCAGTATTTGACCAGATCAGGAATGGAATGAATTAAACTCCATCTAGCGGCGAGAAAGATCTGTGTTGGCTGCCAAAGCCTGTCTCACTTTTGTCAGTCAATGTTTAAATGAATGACAGATAAAAAGAAATGATAGTGGAGGGTGTTGCCGGAAGAAAATGTTGACAGGGAAAACTGGTGTTCCCAGAGAAAAACCTGTCTGCTTTTGGTTTGTCCAGCACAGATCTAACATAAAGTGACTGGAATTGAACCACGCACCCAGCGGCGAGAGACTGGCGTGCTGCTACATAAGGCTTTAGTAAATAAATAATACTTACATTAACAGATCAAGCGTCAATTCCTCATGGTTTTCTTCTTCTTCCAGCCCCATAGCCTCATTGATCTTGTTGGCAGACATTGCAGCGAATGATATGTTGTGAAAAGGAACAACCTCTTTATATATACTGTGTTTTCTGGTGAAAGGTGGATTAATTAGGAGTGTTTAATGCAGGGTAATGTCGTATGGAGGTCATTTTTGTGTGAAAGGAACGGTAATCCATGGGCGTTTCCTGTATTCGGAGGGGTATAAATAGTCGAGCAGAATTGAAATGAAAGTAGAGTTATCTGTGAGCTTACAGCGTTCACACTAGATTGCAATTGGATCCTTGTCTATCAGGTAATATTCAACATACTTAAGTATATAACTTTAAAGTATATCCTAGTGTATATATTTGACTATGTCCTACTGGGAGACTAACTCAGCCAGACGGTTTACAAAATAAGTGATTGTACATTACAGTACTTGTAAATGCTGAGATGGTAGGTTTAAATCCACATGAAGATGTTTAGAATTTTAATAGTATAATGGCCTATTGACAATGCTAGTTTAAAAGTTAGACGGTATGAATCAGACAAGCAATAATTACTTCAAGTATGAAACGAGCAGAATTCATAGCATGTAATAAGATTGGTTTTAACGTGACTTGCATCTTAAACCACTAGCTGTCTGGGATATATAAAATGAATGCAGCTCAATTATATATAATTACTGTTATTATCCAATTAAATGTTGCCGATTTCACTGCATTGCCCGCGAGATAATTACAGTGCTCCAGGCAGTCACGGAATAGATGGTGATCTCTTACGTATTGCAAAGGTGAAGGATATTACCACCGAGACATGCATTCACTTCTATACATCGGCTTCTCCCGGGAACAGTTAAATTATACAAGCAATCTGCCCCAGCTTCGCCCGGAAACAGTTATAGATTATACTAGAAAACCGCTCCGGCTTCGCCCGGGAACAGTTATATATTATTCTAGAAACCCGCTCTGGCTTCTCCCGGGAACAGTTAAATTATAGAAGCAATCTGCTCCGGCTTCACCCGTGAACAGTTATATATTATACTAAAAACCCGCTCCGGCTTCAGCCGGGGGACAGTTAAATTATACAAAAAATATCCGCCTCGGCTTCACCCGAGAACAGTTAAATTATACAAGCAATCTGCCCCAGCTTCGCCCGGAAACAGTTATAGATTATACTAGAAATCCGCTCCGGCTTCGCCCGGGAACAGTTATATATTATTCTAGAAACCCGCTCTGGCTTCTCCCGGTAACAGTTAAATTATAGAAGCAATCAGCTCCGGCTTCACCCGTGAACAGTTATATATATTATACTAGAAAACCCGCTCCGGCTTCACCCGGGGGACTGTTAAATTATACAAGCAATCTGCTTCGGCTTCGCCTGGGAAACAGTTATATATTATACTAGAAACCTGCTCCGGCTTCGCCCGGGAACAGTTATACATTATACTAGAAACCTGCTCCGGCTTCGCCCGGGAACAGTTATATATATTATTCTAGAAACCCGCTCTGGCTTCTCCCGGGAACAGTTAAATTATAGAAGCAATCTGCTCCGGCTTCACCCGTGAACAGTTATATATTATACTAAAAACCCGCTCCGGCTTCAGCCGGGGGGACAGTTAAATTATACAAAAAATATCCGCCTCGGCTTCACTCGAGAACAGTTAAATTATACAAGCAATCTGCCCCAGCTTCGCCCGGAAACAGTTATAGATTATACTAGAAATCCGCTCCGGCTTCGCCCGGGAACAGTTATATATTATTCTAGAAACCCGCTCTGGCTTCTCCCGGGAACAGTTAAATTATAGAATCAATCAGCTCCGGCTTCACCCGTGAACAGTTATATATATTATACTAGAAACCCGCTCCGGCTTCGCCCGGGGGACTGTTAAATTATACAAGCAATCTGCTTCGGCTTCGCCTGGGAAACAGTTATATATTATACTAGAAACCTGCTCCGGCTTCGCCCGGGAACAGTTATACATTATACTAGAAACCTGCTCCGGCTTCGCCCGGGAACAGTTATATATTATTCTAGAAACCCGCTCCAGCTTTGCCCGGGAACAGTTAAATTATACAAGCAATCTGCTCCGGCTTCACCCGTGAACAGATATATATTATACTAGAAACCCGCTCCAGCTTCAACCGTGAGACAGATAAATTATACAAGCAATCTGCCCTGGCTTCACCCAAGTACAGTTATATATTATACTAGAAACCCGCTCCGGCTTCGCCCGGGAGACAGTTAAATGATATAAGTAATCTTCCCCGGCTTCGCCCGTAAACAGTTATATATTATACTAAAAACCCGCTCCGGCTTCGTCTGGGAACAGTTAAATTATACAAGCAATCTGCCCGGCTTCACCCGGGAACAGTTATATATTATACTAGAAACCCGCTCCGGCTTCGCCCGGGGGACAGTTAAATTATACAAGCAATCCGCCCTGGCTTCGCCTGGGAACAGTTAAATTATACAGGCAATCTGCCATGGCTTCACCCGGGAACAGTCATATATTATACTAGAAACCCGCTCCGGCTTCGCCCGGGAACAGTTAAATTATACAAGAAATTCACCCCGGCTTCATCCGGGAACAGTTATATATTATACTAGTAACCCGCTCCGGCTTCGCCCGGGGGACAGTTAAATTATACAAGCAGTTTGCCCCGGCTTTGCCCGGGAACAGTTAAATTATACAAGCAATCTGACCCGGCTTCACCAAAGTACAGTCATGGCCAGCTCCTGACCATGTAGCACCTGGGTGTATAACTTGTTTGATAACCTGTGATCTTGTAATGGATTGATGAGAAGTAGGAAAATGGTGAACGCAAGCTGCTGACAATTAAATTAGTGGCTAGCGATAATGGGTGTGTAGAAGGGTTTTGATAACTTTTGTGTGTATATACATATTTGCTAATGGCTTAGGTATACTAAAACACTATTATAGATATAAAATTCGATTTCAGAATGTCGGCAATAAAAAATGCGAATTCCATAGGGAAAGATGCTGGACCAGAGACTAAACGACTACAGGATCTGCAGGTAAATGAGTCTTATTTGGTAACTGCTGTTCGTCGAGTCAAGACGAAATTTGGGGAACGTATTCTTTGTGAACTGGAGGACTTTGCAGTATTTCTACCGTCGAGATTCAAGGAACTCAGCGAGGAAGATGTAACCGATCTCAACAAAGGGACCATCTATTTAAAATACATGGGACTGGAAAACAAAAGATGTCTTGTGGAATTCATAGAAGAAAAAAATAAAATTTAAAATTAGTTTATGTAAAAACGGAATTTGCAGGGAAAATAAACTTTGGTTCACTCTCTCTGCAAACCGTTCAGTTTTTGTAATTGTTAAGTACTAAGGGACATCATGTCGCCACCGATACAAAGTTGGCAAGATGTGGATAGTTGTTTCAATAACAATATCTGTTGCACTAAAGTCAATAATGATGCAAACATCTTAGATCTCAATGAATATTTAAACACTAGTTACAACATTTTTCAAAACAAAATACAAGACTGTTTAGGAGAACATGTAGCGTTAAAGGTTAACGCTGAATTATTATGTGACTTTGCTATTTTGAAACAAGGTGTCGAAATCATTCAGCCAATCTATTTACACACACACATGACTAAATTATACCGCACTGATAATATACACAGTTGGTATAGTAAAAACATTGTTGATAAACTCACAACACGCTTTGCTGAGTTTCAAGAATTAGAAAGCGGCAAATCGCTGGAAGCTATCAATCATCTTAAAATTAATGTATGCACCTTTGATCCCATAAATAGTGGGTCATCTCATGTTAATTTGCCTAAACAGTTGGAAAACCGTCACGCAGTTATCAATGTGGATAATAATGATGTTTTCTGCTTTATTTGGTCCCTGGCTGCTGGGCTATGTTCTGCAAGTAAAAATGTTCACAGAATGGGCAAATATCACGAGAAATTTATGGAATTAATGATCAGTCTAAATTTAGCAGACATAGAATTCCCAATGGACCTCAACGCCATTTCTCGTTTTGAATCTAAAAATCTGCTTTACTCCATTAATGTATACGGAGTTGAAGGGGACAAAGTTATTGGGCCACTCTATGTGACAAAGGAAAAAAAAGAAAATCATTTTAATTTATTGTACATTGAAGGGGAATTGTGCAACCATTATTGTTATATCAAAGATCTTTCCAGACTAGTTCGTTCACAAGTTACAAAGAGTAAAAATAGGGTATATATATGTGATCGCTGTTTGCAATATTTTACTAGCAATCAAAAGTTGACAGCCCATACTATTGATTGCATTACACAACCAGCGGTAAAAATTACATTCCCAGAAAAGGATAAAGCCAGTATGAAATTTCAAAATGTGTCTCGTCAAGAACCGCTTCCATTTACAGTATATGCAGATTTTGAATGTTTAACCACACCCATTGACACATGTAACCCGGATCCAGCACGCCCGTACACTCAACAAGTACAGCAACATGTGCCATTCAGTTGTGCTCTAAACGTGATTTGCTCATATGACCCTTCGCTTTCTTGCTTCAAATCTTATCGCGATGAAAATGCTGCTGCTTGGTTTTTAAATGAATTGGACGACTTGGCAGATCGGGTGTACAATATCCTGGAAAACCCAATTCCGCTTCAAATGTTGGATGCAGACGAGGTGGCTTTTGCAACAGCAACCACTTGCCACATTTGTCAAAAACCAATAGCAACTTGTGACACGCCGGTGAGGGACCATAATCGGTACACTGGCAAATTTAGAGGAGCGGCTCACAGTGCATGTAATTTGGCCTATAAAAGAGCACGCTATATTTCTTGTTTCTTGCACAACATGTCTCGGTATGACAGTCATCTAATTATTAAGGAATTTGTTAACCTTGAAAACCAAAAGTTTTCTTTAATTCCACAAAATCATGAAAACTTTATTTCGTTTACAAAATGGCGAAATGGAATTAGTATACGATTTTTAGATTCGTATAGATTCCTCGCATCATCATTGGATGCGCTTGTCCAAGAGCTTCACCCAAACAATTTGAATTCTGTACGTCAATACTTTACTGGTGACGAACAATTTGAATTATGCATTCGAAAAGGGGTGTTTCCCTATAATCATGTAAACAATTGGGCATGTTTGCAGGAAACTGCACTCCCTTCAAAGGATAAATTTTACAATGACTTAACAAAAAGTCATATTTCTGAAGAAGACTATTTACACGCCCAAAAAGTATGGGACGTGTTCAAGATATCAACTTTGGGCGAGTATGCTGATTTATACCTCAAAATTGATACACTACTTTTGACAGACGTGTTTGAACACTTTCGCAAACTGTGTCTTGAAATCTACAATCTAGATCCAGCCCATTACTACACCCTTGCCGGATACAGTTGGGACTGTATGTTGAAGGTGACTGAAATAGAACTGGAACTATTAACTGACATCGACATGTTGCTCTTTTTTGAACGCGGGATACGTGGCGGTCTTGTATCGCTTGTGCAAAAGCATGCCAAAGCAAATAATCCATATATGGATACATACAAACCAAAGCAACCTACAACATACCTCACCTTCCTGGATTGTAACAATTTATACGGATATGCTATGGAAAAACCGCTTCCGTATCAAAATTTTCGATGGCTGACTTCAGATGAAGTTTCAAATTTTAATTTACAGGACGCGTTGAGCAATAACACACGTGGCTATGTTCTAGAAGTTGACATATTATATCCCCGCGAGATACACAATGATCATTCTGATCTACCATTTTGTGTTGAAAAACTACAACCTCCCAATTCACGTTCCAACAATAAAAAGTTGCTGGAAACGTTAAATCCGAAAAATCGCTACGTCATACACATCGAAAATTTAATGCAATGTTTGAAACACGGTTTGAAGCTACAAACCATTCACCGCATTATTTGTTTTGACCAGAAACCATGGTTACAACCGTACATGCAATTAAATACTCATTATCGGCAGCACGCCAAGACTACATTCGAGTCAAATTTTTATAAATTAATGAACAATGCATGCTACGGTAAATCTATGGAAAATATTAGAAAGCATAGAACTATTCATTTGGTAAACCACTGGGATGGTCGATATGGCGCACGAAAATATATTGCTATGCCCAATTTCCATTCAGTACGAGTTATTGAAACTGATTTAGTAACCATTGAATTGTCAAAGACAGAAATCATGTATAACAAACCAATTTACTTAGGAATGGTAATACTTGACTATTCAAAATTTGTAATGTATCAATTTCATTATGAGTTTGCCAAACAAAAGTTTGGAGATGTAAAATTACTGTATATGGATACAGACAGTCTTATTTATCAAACCAATAAGACGGATATTTACTCTGTGATGAGAGAACATCCAAGTTACTTTGATACCTCAAACTATGAGGTTAACAATATGTTTTGCATAATTCCCATGAATAAAAAACACATTGGTCTATTTAAGGATGAGTGTGCTGGTGATGTTATGACGGAATTTGTGGCTTTGGCACCGAAAATGTACGCATTTTCAACACAAAAGAATAAAAGTCAATGCAAAGCGAAGGGTGTTTTTCGTAGCGTCACACAATTCCTCAATGTTGAGGAATATCGATGTGTACTCTACACAAACACCTCTCGCTTGTACCAGCAAACACGCATTCTTTCAAAGAACCATAATATATTTACAGTAAATCAAAATAAAACATCGCTGTCTACATATGACAATAAACGGTTGTGGGATGGTGTAAATAGTTTGCCTTTTGGACATTTCCACACCTAGTAAATAAGAACACACTTTAATTTTTCAATTCTTTTTTATTACAATTGTATGTTTTTACAAGAAGAAACCAAAACATCTTTTGTGAATGCTGTAATCTGGTGGACTGACTCTCAAATAAATACTTAACAATATTTGATTCATGGTTATTTCTTTGTCCTTTTCCTCGCTAATCCACAACCACCACCAATCATTAGCTTTGACTTCATAGCTCCTGCCACGATCAAGGCTGCAATCTTTTCACCAATGGAAGCAGTAGATGATGTCACGCGCTGCACAGCCTTTCTTAGAAGAATTCGGTCTGCAACTCGACGTACTTCTGCATTCTTGTCGCTGTAAGCAATGTCATGATCTCTACACGCAGCATCCAATTTGTTGATTCCAGAATTACCTTGTGCTAGACGTTGGTTTAGTTTAGTCCCAGGTCCACAAAATTGATAGCCGGGAATATGTAGTTCAATGGGAAGTACATCAATGGCCTTGTTAACTAGACCATGACCAGCAAAGGTTCGATATATCTTTTTCAATCGTTGTCTTACTTTTTGGTGCTGGCGATACTGCCGCTGCTGTCTCTTCTTCCTCTTCTTCATCGCAACCATGGAATGATGAAGCAAAGTCTTTACAGGACGGTATATTTGTATGGCCGTGGTACAATTTGATGAGCTGACACGTTCCACACTGTCTAATGGATGGCATTTTAGTAATAGACACTTGCTGGTGATGACTAAAGTCAGTGCAAGGTTGTAGTTCACGCAGACCAGGATCTCTGCTCCATTCACTAGGTACACTGTGCCAAATATTTTTCACCGCGTTTGAAGCAACATAAAAAGGAACGCCTTGGGCAAAGCGTTCAATTCCTCATCTGTGAAACTGTCAAGCTTTTTTTTACAGGCAAAAAACTTGACAATAGCTCGCTCTGTGGGGTTTGAGTCCAAACCTTCAATTGCTGCCATATTACTACACGTCCACACTGATCACTGGTATGTCTCACACTGAAGCTGACGTTACAACGCTTTGCACTCAACATGCAAGTTTTGACATGCTCTGCGAGCTAGCCAATCAAAAAGCTTCCAAACATTTTGAAGTGTTTTATTTTGTAGAGGTTCATCAGGCACGGACAGGTTGTACAGTGCAGGACATCCCAGATCATGAAGGTCAACAAGTTGACATGTTGAATTAACATACTGACGCAACCATTCCTTTTTTTCACTTCCCTTTACAAATACAAGGTCAGCACCAAACAAGTGAGCTTTCAGAACAAGTGATAGATGCTGGTAAGGAATGTCGCCTTCTTTCCAGACTAGTCCCAAATTGCGTTGCAACCACTCTGTTTGTCTTCTGTCCTCGTCTGACTGCAAATGCAATGGAAACGGTGGTTCAAAGACAAAACTGGTTACTCTTGGTGCCCACATGGTTGTGCAGTCAATAATTCCTACTTCTTTAAATACAAACTTGTTTCCGTTCACCTTGAAACCCTGCACGTCGACAATCAATGTTTTCGGCATGGCGACGGATATCACACCTTCCACCACCGCTGCTTCTTAACAACTAACTGATTGGATAGGAGCGGGAAAATAATATACACACAAAGAATCAATTACACAATTTTATTCATAAAGTTATCAGTACATCGCTTACAATTTTTTATCATAGGATTTGGACCATCCCAATCACAGTGAGAATCTCCTCGATGCATAAAGTGTCTACGACAAGGACGGCAGGCTGCAACATCCGCCGACATACGGAGGTGTAA
This sequence comes from Meconema thalassinum, assembly GCA_946902985.2. Classification (NCBI taxonomy): domain Eukaryota; kingdom Metazoa; phylum Arthropoda; class Insecta; order Orthoptera; family Tettigoniidae; genus Meconema; species Meconema thalassinum. Next base: position 22,259,595 of record OX336392.1, read on the forward strand.
TGGTAACTTATCCCAATTAAGGTCAATGTCGTGTGCACCGTACGCGGTCAGAAATCCAGCTGGTAAATAGGCAATCAGATGCTGCGGCATTTCACGAAGAAATTGTGCTTTATGGTAGGCGCGTATTGCTAAACTCACCAGGGTGCGATAAATCTCAAATGCTGCATCAGCGTCTCGACTTGTTGAGCAACGATCGCATTTGCAGTCTATACAATCTACCCGCTCTCCAACATGACAAGATGAAGCTTTGGCAACGCCATCGTCCACATTATTTGTTTGATTAGCGATGGGCTTGTTGTTGTAGCCCCTGTCATGAATACCAAACGTAGACATGAATCCATCTGGTAAATAGTGAACCAGATGCGGAGGCATTCTAAGCACAGTATGATTCTTGTGATAGGCAGTTATAGCTTCACTCACTAGGGCGCGATAAATGGTAAACCTTGAATCTTCATCTGAGCCTGGTGAATCACTTTCACATTTGCAGACCCACCTCGCAGAGGGGGTTGTGACTTCATCGTAGCTTTCCATGACTGTGAAGGGCAATACAGGAAGACATGCTATTTATACTCTGGTCACCATATTGGACAGCGGTTGATAAAACACTTGCGCCTCGTGAACAATAAGGCAATAGGCTGTTGTTTTTTCTGGAATAACTGTCGATGTTTCAAATTCTAGTCTGATATCAATTGTTGTTTCCTTCATCGACTCCTCCAAATACGAACAGTCCATCACCACCAGAGGCGCCTTGGACTTGAAGTCTTGTGGTGATAGTAGCGGACATGCCTCTTTCTGATAATAGGAAGACTGAAAGTTTACAAACATGTCATAGAGCTTACCATATTTGTTCTTGTTAAAGTTTAAATCCATTCCCTCATAGGGAAAGGTAACTCCGTTCAAAAAGAGTCGTATATTTCGTAATTGGATGTGGTCAAATTTTGATGCATCTTTATTCTGTTGATATTTGCGATCTGTTTGAAATCCAACCAGGACGTAGAGTGGCCGCTCTGTATACCGTGAGGTTTTTATAGACCAAGTATGTGTATCGGAGAGTGGTAATACCGGGTATTCATGCAGCTCCCAGCTTCTAAATTGAATGGGTAAAGCTGTATCCTTCTCCACAATCTTGAGCAGACTCAATTTTTTCTGATCTGATAGAGTAACGTGCGGTACTTTCCATAGAATTCGTTGCAGTAGAATTTTTGTATCTATTGGCGCTGTATCAGCTCCCTTTAGCGCATTATAATCACTCCTGTCTCGTACAAGAATCAGATCCTGTCTTGCGTTCACAACAATGCGCTTATGATCCTCTGCAAAGCCTAGTATTAATTTTAGAGGTAAATGTCCAGTAAATGCACCATCATCGTTAATCATCCAGTCGTTGGTTGAGTTGGGACACCAACCAGCCATACAAAAAGCTTTACTCTCTTCGCTTCCGTACGAGGGATAAAGTTTCATGACACTTGTTATGCCAACATTTCGAGTAGTATCCACTTCAATACCGTTGATCACGTAGCGAACCTCAGAAAACAAAAAGGCCAAAGCATTGTTGGCCAACTTTGACGTTGTTGGAATGGTACCATCCAATTTGGTGAGTTGCCCTTCAATCTGGATGTAACTTTCATGTGGAAGCGTGTAGATATCTTGTTGGTTAATAGTAATTCGAATCTCATCATTATTATTTAGTCCCTGAGTATACGGTTGGTAGGAATGGTGTTCAATTCTTACAATACCCTCCTGTACTTCGACAGGGTTTGTCACGTCTAGAATCGAATTCATGACGTAAGATGTAACCAAGTTGTTGTAGGATCTGCTTGTTGACACGTGTTAACCTGTACACGTGTTGAGCACAACTAACACCTGCTCTTGACAGCGTTGCCGCTTTATACACTTGTTTCATGCTGGCTTCAGATACAGTTTGTAGGTCACAGGTGTATGAGGGTCTAACCGGATGAGACGTTGGTTTCTATTCACCAGTCTTAAGGTAATATTCCTGATGTTGGTCACACTCACAGGATGATAGAGCACCACCGACGGGTTTTCGCGGATGATATAACCACCAGGTGAAGTAACAATAAAATCATAAAGCGAATGCGAGGGATCTTGATTGGTGTAGACGTCTGTAATAATATTACACGTGACAGATATGTGATGATCTTCAATTATTTTCACCGGTTGGTCAGACTTGTGTATCACGTTTGGTACTAACACTTGTGGTGAATAGCCTAACAATGACCCAATCGAATCTGGTTGAGATTTAAAATCAATCCTAAAAGAAGAAAGAATACTGCAGCGATGTGTCACGTTGTTGGCTATGAGTTCAAACTTGCGTGTCCCGTCCAGAAATGCTTTTAGACTAAATTCTTTGGTGAGAGTTGTGTAGATGTGATCGTGAATATCATCTACGGTGTAGCTGCCAGACGGTAGAGTTAACACATAGTCATCGTAGTAGAACTTATCATTGACGTCTTCAATTATGTTGCAGATTCTATTATAGCCTTCAAACGAAACAAGTCCCAGCACGTAGGGTCGTCGTCCCAATTCAATAGGAGGATAAAAGTCAACAGTTACTTCCGCACCTTGTCCGTGCACTGTAAACGTTCTACTTTCTGTTGTCATAATGACCACGTCACCCGCCGTGCTCGGTCTTATATAGAAAAGTCAAACATAGACGACCGCACTGTTGCGTGTTAAAATTTTGCACTCGTTTCACATTATAGTGTATTGTTGCACTGCTTCCAAAATAGCGAACAAGCTCTGTCGGAGGAGGAAGATTTCCAAAACTGTCAAAGTACCACACGGTTCGCCCATGCTTTATGTAGGCCACATAATGCGTTCCCGGTCCATGACTGTCATCCAAATTGACAACTGCACTTTCATGGCTCCGTGGTCGAGACGGTAGTTGGTTGCGCATAAACACGCCTCGAAAGTGGGAGATCTTAAGCTGTTTTGCATATCTTATAACTTCCTCATGCGTCATGGATCGTCGTGGCAGTGCATCGATTAACCGTTTTTTGGCGACATGTAAATGCCGAGTCCTTTCTTGTAGGGTGCTAGCTTCATGTTCACACCTTTGCCGCGCAGTGCTATGGCCTCCATAGTTTTATTATGCCTTTCACTTTCCTTCAACTGTTGCTTCGCCTCCTCAACAGCTTTCACCGTTCGTGCTACCGCACTTGCTCCTCCAAGAAGTGAACCCAGGGCTGCTAGTCCAGCAAACAATGCAGGTAAAAATCCACCACGTTTCGGCACAGGAATAACTCGGGCACGTTTTCTAAAACGTAGTTTACTTTTGGGATTCGCATGCAATCGTGCTGCTCGGAGTGCTTTCTTAATAGCCAACTCACTATTTGTTTCTCCGCGCGAAGCTTGACGTGCCGCATGAAGAATAGCTTTAAAACCTCCCTTTCTGGACAACTTCTTCCTCTTCTTCACCACATATCTCTGTTTCACCATCGCGACCAAAGAACAAGACAACCTCACACCGCAAAGTATAGAACACAACTAACGCTCCTCAGGAAGGGAACCTGTAGTTATTTATTCAATGGTGGCTGTATATTCAAGTTCTATATACAGAGGAAAATCGTTCATCGTTTTCCCCGCCTCTTTTTCTTCAGACGAGAGTTTCAAGTGAAAGAATAATTTGTCTCCGGCTTTCACCGGTTGATCAATAAGTGGTTGAACACTACCGTTTAATCGTACCTCTAAATGTTTCAAATCTGGTGCATACTCAATTACACGAATGGCACCATCATACATTAAACGGTAATTGTCATACCCCGAACGTAGTATGTAGGCGAGGTTATTGGGATCTTTTACCGGTTGTTGGTTTACAATGTGAAGCAGAAATATAGAGGGTATTGATTTAATAAAAAGCGATAACCGTTGTTCCAAAAATCGTTTGGTCGTCACGTCGTGAGGTTGCACAGGATCAGCAACTTCGGCTATTCGTCTTCGCTTCATCTGTAGAGCGTTCTCCTTAATTTCCCACACCTTTTCCATTTCAGAGTTTAAAAACCGTTTTGTACAAACATCTTGATCATCTTCAGGATCGGCCACATGCACAAGGCGTGCATTATTTGCTGTATAGCCCTTTGCAGTTAGGGTGGGCACAATACTGAGCACCTGTTTCACCTTGTTATCTACATAGTCCTTTCGAGCAGCGTCCGTGTTGTTTGTTGGAAGAGCCAGCTGAGTGATTCGACGTTGGTGTACGTCATAGTCCTTTGCTTCTGTTAACACCACAGCATTGGTTAACATATAGGCTTTGGTGCACACATCTTGATCGTTCACAGGATCTGCAACGCCTGTAATACGTTTATTCTGAGCCTCATAATCTCCTTTGATACGTCGTAATCGGTAATAATCTACATACTTTTTTGAACATGCGTCCGAGGGTAATACGGGTTCTGTTATATTGGTCAATCGCTTTCCATTAAAGTCGTAATTGCCATCTGTAGTGCGTGACAATACATTAGCATCGACATATCGTTTAGTAGCCGGATCTGTATCATGTTTTGGATCGTTTGTCAAAGCAAATCGTTCATTTGTTTTGAGAGTTCTTCCAAAGGCGTCCATGGTTACACTGGAACTGAAACACCCGTTTGCCTCATGTATATAGAGACCAGCTCTTCCCCTTTCACATTTAGTTGATATGCAGATTATTAAGCAACAACATTCACTTCCGGTGGGAGACTTGGTTTCACACCTCTTCTCAACATCGTCCGAACAACGTCATGGATCACTCTTCCCATCCTCCATTCGCTGTCTCATCGCCGGCCCGTCGGGATGTGGAAAAACCAATCTTCTGCTTACCCTCATCACCTCCTTAAACGGAGTGCGCTTTCAAAAATCTATATTTTTGCCAAATCGCTGTATCAACCGCTGTATGTGTTCTTGGAACAGGTCATGTCAGGTCTGCGCAACATGGGCTACTTCACATTCGCAGCACACGAAGATGTCATTTCTCCAGACAATGTTCGCCCCCATTCGCTTATGATTTTTGACGATGTGGCCACAGAACGACAGGGCATTATTCAGGCTTACTTTAGCATGGGACGTCATAAATATATTGATTGTTTTTATCTCGCTCAAACCTATTCGCGAATACCAAAACAGTTGATTCGTGACAATGCCAACGTGATTGTTCTCTTCCGACAGGATGAGCGCAACATGCATCACGTCTACGATGATCACGTGAACCCAGACATGACCTTTCAAGCCTTTACACAGTTGTGTGCCATGTGTTGGAACGCTCATCACCACAGTTGTCTTGTTATTGATAAGCAGAGCAACATCAACAATGGACGCTACCGCATGGGATTTGATCATTTCATTCGTATTTAAGTAGCTGCATTGCTTTTCTGAACATCATTAGTTCAGATGTCATGGCGACAACAGGGAGTCAATTAAAAAAGCACATAATCCGTGCACGAAATAGCATTCGACAAAAGTTTCGCTATCTAAAACGTGCACATGCCGACAGTGAACTGTTTGTCGAAAAACATTTGAAGTCACCTCTGGAAGCTGTGTTGAAAGGAACATCAAAACCTAGTACACGCTCAAAAGAAACACAAACAATTGAAGAGGAGGAAGAAAATGATGAAGAACCTGAGGATGTTTTTTCTCCATTGCTTCCGTCTTCTGACTCCAAAGAATCACCGCTGCCCCAGTTTTTGAAAACATCAATAATTGCTGAAACACCCACTAGAGCCAAAGAAAAGCAGCCTACTCTTAAAGAAATATTGAATACGCCCGAACAATATGTGCGGTTAAAATCCATTTTACTACAAAATTATGGTGCGTTGGTTACTCCCTTCCTTGAAGATCTTTTTACTAAGAAAACTGATACTACCTATGGTGTTCGCTATGAAAACAATAGATTTCGAATTGGCGATTCAGCAATCAAGATAAGTGACAATGTTTTGATTGTTAAAACAGTTCGTTATAAATTGACGCCAGGTCTTTTAGAACTTTTATTTTCACGTACACCTTCTACCGAGGACTATGATAAAGAAGATCTTGAAAAGTATAAAGACATCTTGATGGCTACAAATGGTTTTAGACGTAATTATAAACGTTCTGAAGCAATAAATGCTAATAAGAGCTTCAAATATAAAACCATCATATCAAAATTGTTTCCCACCTATGCAAGTGTCCGCCGTGCAAATTCAGCGTCCGGTATCACGTTTAATACTTTGAAACCATTCATCGATTTCGCCTATTGGAACAATCCAAATAAGTTGGTTAAACGTCTGCAGCTGTTGCGTGCATCAGAACAGGCTGGTCATACCGGACACGAGGCGGAAGTTTTAGAAATAGAAGAGGAGCTTCGTCATGCTGGCATTATTGTCTAATGAGTCAACGTGTTCATACACCCTCGCCTGTTAAGGCTGCCATTGCTCGCGAGTTGCATAGACCAGCTCGTCGTCTCTACCATCGTCGTCATGTCATCACACGGGGCGTTGACGATCTTTGGCAAGCTGATCTGGTTGAAATGATTCCCTATGCCAAAGCTAACAACGGGGTCAACTATCTGCTCACCGTCATCGACGTTTATTCCAAAATGGCCTTTGTTGAACCTGTTCGGAATAAATCTGCACAACTGGTCACCGCTGCATTCAAGACCATCGTTCAGCGGTCAAGACGACAACCTCGTTTGCTTCAAACAGATCAAGGCAAAGAATTTTTCAACAAGACTTTTTCCGCTTATCTCAAATCACTTGACATCCATCACTATTCCACTTTTAGCAATCTAAAGGCAAATGTTGTAGAACGTTTCAACCGCACACTCAAGACGCGCATGTGGGAACAATTCACAGCAAGAGGATCCTATCGCTGGCTTGAACTTGTAGGCGACCTGGTGACACGTTACAACAACACTAAACATAGAACCATCAAAATGAAACCACGCCTTGTAACCAAGAACATTGCGCAATTGGATCGCATTCATCACAAAATCAAAACAGTAGATCCACGACGTCATCAATTACGTATTGGTGATTATGTGCGCATCAGTAAACATAAAACAATCTTCGCCAAAGGATACACACCAAACTGGAGCACAGAAATATTTCGTATTCGCAAGGTAAAACTTTCTAATCCAGTTGTTTATTTACTTGATGACCTCAACAAGCAGCCAATCCAAGGAGGATTCTACATGGAGGAACTGCAAAGGACGCAATATCCCAAGCATTATCTTGTTGAAAAAATTGTACAAAAACGTGGCAATAAACTTTTTGTTAAGTGGCTAGGTTTTAATGCCACATATAATTCATGGATTAATAAATCAGATCTGGTGTACACCTTCTTGTTTTTATTTCATGTCGAGCTGGCCGACTCAACATGCTATGCGATTTGTATCCTACCCCCACCCTACCATTTACAGGAAATACTACTCCTGATTCATTGACGTTTGTTTACCATTGAGCACATTCAACAACCAGTTCATTCCCCCTCTCTCTCAATTCCATTCACTACTCCCGATACCATTGATGTTTGTTTACCATTGAGCGCTTTCAACCCCATCTTGTTTGTCTCTCAGACCCATTCACACCTAACCAACCTACCACGTCAGGGTTCAACAACCACCGCCATCCACAGCCATTCATGTTTTCCATTCAAAACACTCCCGTTCATGACCTACCTCACATCCCCTAATCTGCTGTGACGTCACACACACACACACACCAGTTACACTAATGTTTTCCATTCAAAACACTCCCGTTCATGACCTACCCCACATCCCGTAATCTGCTGTGACGTCACACACACACACACCAGTTACACTAATGTTTTCCATTCAAAACACTCCCGTTCATGACCTACCTCACATCCCGTAATCTGCTGTGACGTCACACACACACACACCAGTTACACTAATGTTTTCCATTCAAAACACTCCCGTTCATGACCTACCTCACATCCCGTAATCTGCTGTGACGTCACACACACACACACCAGTTGACCGTTCAATTCTCTGACAATTCATTCACAACCGAGGATTCGGAAACCTTCGGCAATACTCGGATCTCATCGGGCTCAAAGCAAAGCTATATAGCCCAGGATAATATCAGAGAAGGCGCTCAGTCCAAGAGAGAGACTGGGTCGAGGAGGGTCTCGTGCAGAGCCTCTTCCATCCTTCCCCCTCATCCCCCACCCTCGCCACCACCCCCTCCCCCCTCCCCCTCCCCCTCCCCCTCCCCCCTCCCCACCCCCACTCCTCCCCCTCCACCCACACCCCCTCAAACCGGTTCCTGGACCCTCCAAGGATTGTTTACCTTCCGGGATCCCGGCGACCTTGGGGTCAATGACCTACCTCAAGGTCATTGATCATGACCTACCTCAAGGTCATTGACCTTGCCACGCCCCCCTCATTTGCATAAATAACGGTATTTGAGTCAAAACCCCCCCAGTCTCACTACTATCCACCGTAGGGATTGGAGCTATTCTTCTTCAAGAAGATGACGATCACAAGAGACGTTACCTGGCGTTCATAAGCAGGAAACTTCGTCCATCAGAAAGGAATTATTACACCACAGAGTTAGAAGCCCTTGCTGTAATCTTCGCGTTGGAGTCGTGGAAGAAAATGTTAGTTGGACATTCAGTAATTGTGAGGACTGATCACCATGCATTGGAGTTTATCTTGAAAACAAACTTTGCCAGTGATAGGATAACTAGATGGTCTTTTTTTATTCAACAATTCAACCTAGTTATTGAACACACTCCTGGAAAATTGGACGTTGGGGCCGATTTATTGAGTAGAGCAGTGGAGTCTACATCTAAGGTTTTTCAAGTAAACCTGACGCAGGAGGATGAGGATACCTTGAGATTGAACCAAGTCGTCAGATGAGGGAAACTCTAGCTTTAGACAAGTTGAGGAGCCAAGCTGAGAAAAGAGAGTTCAGAGTGAGAGGAAAGCGTTTTCGCAGACCCTTGCGCAAAGGAACTCTTGTTTTAGTGAAAAAAAAACCTACACCCTCTGACGTGCAAAATCGAGTGTAGTCGAAGTTTGCAAGCCTTTACGCTGGACCCTATCGTATTGTGGAAGTAAACAACAATGGAAGCTATGAAATCGCCAATACACGAACTGGTAACATCGTGGGAACTTATAATGCATCGAATTTGAAGATTTATTATTCAAGAACCAGATGATTTAATGTGTAGATAGGAAAAATAAAAATTTTCCAATTTTAATTTTTTGCTAGGTGTGGGGTGGATGTGCCCAACTCTAGGAATGGGTATTCCAAGATTCAGACACCTAGATATCAAGAGAAAGGCTACAGCCGCTTTTGAAAGTTGAGATATTTGAATATCGCGCTCCATTACTTCTAGAATGGAATGGAAACTTTGTGCAGCCAAGAGCATGTTAAGTGACGTAGCGTGTAGTAGCAGAGGTCGAGACTATTTGTTGATTAAATAGTTAGCCATGGAGTAGAGACTTGAGACTTGGATCAGATTACTGGCACGGCCAAATGAAAGAGAATGCACTTAGTCTCAAGTGAATCGGACCAGAGACACCGGAGATATGAAGATTTCCAGATTTCAGCGTGATCCAGCGTGGACCCGACCGTTTTGAATAAAAGCCGACCGGCCCAAGCATAATTAGCTCACTTCGAACCAAGCTCTTGCATGACAAGGTGCTGCTGCTACGTTGAGCCAAGGCACATGGTTGCCGGATCTACGCAGAAGATATGTTTAAATTGTGATAGTCACAAAAGTGCTACGATACGCGTGGAACATAGTAAGTTTCCGGCAGAGAGAATCACTAAGGTGATTGTTATTTTTCTACGGACACTGGTGAAATACTTAATTTCTATATGGACACATGCTAGACTTTGTCTATAAAGTACTTTGTCACAGTCCAGTAATAATAATTCAATACTTGGATATTTTAATCCAATTAGTCAGTTTCATAAATTGTAACTTGATAACCACTCCGATCTTTCAGTATATTGAAGGCCAGTCTATCACGGTGTTGTTCATTAGCCGACAAAGGGAAACTATAAGTTGCTTCGCGCATGATAGATGGTGATAAACCATGCCCAGGGAACGATCTTCAGAACAGCCGTTGATTGATTTAGACTGTCAGTGTTTTCTTGTACTGAAAAGATTACCGTGAGTTATGTTACAACTGACGTATTTGAGAATAGATCATTTGGATCTGACCCCATTTAAGCAAACTGCTATGGATTTAATTGAAGTCAATATTAAAATGGATCAGCAGTTACTTCAAACTTCAAGAAATATTTCCACTATGTCGTGTTAGACAGATTGTGGGTATATAATGGCGGACGATACAAGGATTAGACGTGCGTGTCCAATAGGGCATGTATCTGGATAAATCTGGTACAGACCAGGTTCACTACGCTTCAAGAACAACGAGAAATGTAAGCCACATTTGACTTTTATATTATGCCTAGCTAATTGGAACAAACTCATTTTCTGCAGATGATCAACACATTTGTTTTTTTCTTCGTATTTAAATCTTGCAATGGTTTACGCAAGACATATTAGAGTTATTCTGAGTATTTTCAGCACTCAGAACAGTTTAGGATCGATGACCGAGCATAACGAGCATTTATTTGAATGTTTCATATTTTTTTGATAATCACGGTAATCAGCCGATATAACTGTAAAAGTTAATAATTATTTTTGTTGAGAAATGGATATTTTATCCATATTCGAAGAATCGAACATGTGGATTCTCACATAATGAAATAATAATTTAACACATTTACAATAATATAACTAATAATAATACTAATAATCCACTAATAATAATAATAATGATTTTCATAACTTTTCTAATTAATTCTTGGATCTTATATTTTCTAATAATCACATTCATTGAGAGAGAGCTTACGAAGTAGTTTAATCATTTCTAGTTTGGAACAGGTGATTTTCCGAAGGATAGTGGTTAGCGCAAGCCCGCATTCAACCAACATTACAGTTCTGGTTGAACAGTTAATATTTGCAATGAGCAAAGTATATTTTTCAGATAACACGGAGAGGCATGAAACGGGAAGCAAATGATATTTGTTTCAATTAGGATATTTTTGTATTTATATAAAATCATGACGTAGATACACATTCGAAAGTGAAATAGAGAGTATCATAAGTGTGGTAACTTCACGATTTGAACTGAATGGTAAAATAAAATAAACTTGTAAGTTTATAAATCTTCCAGTGTTGATAATAAGCAGAGGCTTGATTTATTGTACAAATTTTGGGAAGAAAATTTATGTGTGTGGAGTAGTTGAAATGCCATTCCCAGGTGCGCATGTTTAAGTCGCAGGAATGAGGAGGTTTTTATTTGAGCATCAATCAAATAGCAGGTTCGATGACTCAGTGTTAAAGAAGGAGTATTGGAACTACACATTGCGTCGTATGAATGACCCAAAGGTTATTTCTTAAAAACCATCAGTTCTTATTTCAACCTTGTTTACGGATTCCATTAAGACTTTGATTTTGCTAGAACCCGGATTTGTCATGATAGTATTTTATTCTTCTTCAGAGGAAGACCTTTGCCGTTGTTGTTGGAATATTGTATTCTTATAAAAATAATAGAAAGGGCCACTGCCAATTAAAAATAATTCTATAACCACGAATAATTTGAAGGATGTTTTCAATCCTAGTGTCATGAACTAAATGAATTGATTATGAAGCTACAATTCTTGTTTCTGCATTCTGTTCAAGAATTGCAAGTTGTGAAGGTTACTAAAATGGCCACAAATATAAATATTTTTCTTAATAATGATTCCAAGTGGAAAATCGAATAGTTGAATGGTCCAACAATTTATTGATCAAGTTGATGATTCAGAAATCATATATTTTGTTAGGAACTTGAAGTTCATAATCGAGTCACTTCTCGAAACGTTTAATGTCAGAAGAACAATTAATTTTGTTGTGCTTCGCACAGTTCTTCGATGCTATGCTCGAAGGTCAGATACTTTTCAGATGTTGTTATTAATATGTGTACATAATTAGTGTTGATTCAGAGATAATAATATTTTTTTGACAATATTTTTTGAAACTGAAAAAATAAGTGAAAGTTAAAAATTCGATGAACAATTATTCTACGAGTGTTAATATTATGTAAAAATTCAACCAGTGAACTACAGTATTTCCAGTAAAGACAATTAAATTTGAACTGGATTTAATCATAAATAATGGATATAATTTTGGAACACAGTCTACAGGACTGATAATCAGGCTTGTGTCTCCAAAGATAATTGACCAATGTGTTGGAAAATTTCTGTACATTGTGTAAATAGTAATGTGGGTCGCCACACATGAATGATGCTGCTTTGAGCATTTTATTTTGCAGTCAATTTTAAATTCAGAATAAAATGAGATAATTTTACGTGATGTGTTTTGCCCAGTTGAATCTCCTTCTATCCTTATTGTTGCATTGAGCCAAAAATCAGTAAAGCTTTTTTTTCATTTGATGTCGTTTTGCGATTAGCTTTAACCCATCTGGCACCCGGGATATTTTGACTCTCGTGCTGACTGATTCTTGGTAAAATGCATATGTGGTCGTGCGGACTCCGGTCTAAACGGGCACAATACTATCATCAACAAGGTTTCGGCTCATTTGCAAGTAAATACTTATTCTTTTGTACTTGCCTGAGTATTCATCAGCGGTCTGTACTGTACCCATGTGAGTAATCTCGATGGAAAATATGCTTCTGCCTCCAGCTAGCATCAGGGCTCGGGCGTGTACCGTTCTCCCATGTAGCAGTTGCATATTTTGGATTTGAGGCTAAAAGCTATCAACTCTACAATGATAAGGCACAACTCTATTCTAAAACTCTAATTCTGTAATAAACTTCATGGCTTCACACAAACAAAACAAATTCCACCACCACAAAAACAAACCAAACAAAAATTATTTCCATAATCCACAAATATGAACATAATATTATCATAATAAAATCATGTCATAACACAAACCTTTACCCCTATGTGAACTTTACAAAGTACTCTAGTGCGCTGATGCACATACAACTTCAGAAACAAACTGTACTTTAATTCTTCTGTCATCCAATGTGACTTCATTAACTCTACAAGATTAATTATTCCTTGAACCTTGTCTTAATTTGACAATAATGTGTATCATGTGTGTGTGATTTGATCTTTCTCTTCCCACCAAATGCTTTACATGCATTAGCCTATTCTGGTGTTGCGCAGCAGTCTACGTACAACTCCATAATTATGTAAGCTACCCCTACACTTCCTCTATTTATATAGTTCCCCTGCATGCCGTGTGTGATTTCATATAAAAACATTAGTTAACGCTGTGTCGGACGGTACTATCAAACTACCTTTGCGCGAGTAGCCTGTGGCATCTGGTAATCCACTTCAGAAAAAGATGTCAGTACAGTACAAATGCAACGTCTAACCATTCGTTAGATAGCTAAAATCATGAACCATCAGGATAATCTATAATTATCAATGTGTTCTTAAACCACATGACTTCATTACTCAATATAACAATATTTCATTTCATGTCATTAACAGGGTCTAAAACCTGTTCCTTTAAAACTTGCTTTCACGGTTCGCTTGACCGTCCAGACCCTCTTCCCGAGCGGCCGGTACACAATAGAAGTGGAGTGAGGTCCTACATTACCTCCCCCTCGTTTCCTGTCTGAAGGCTCTCTCCCCAAGCAGTAAAAGATTTTACAAGACAAACACTGTGGTCCCAGTGACACACATATCTCAATGGATTTAAACTGAATATTATGCAAATAGGTTCTGGATGAGCTTTCACATTTACTCCTACACTGAGGATAATAATAATTGGCTCCAATATAGGCCCATTTCAACATGAAGGCACGAGATTCATAACACATTAGTCCATTAGGTAACCGGTATCTTTAATAAATATTGCGGCCAGCCCATGCTGCCGTCTGGGATTCGCTTCAACGAGCCGAATCACTCAACAAATAGTTCTCGGGGAATCAGATAGCGTGCAGAGGTGTCCATCGTTTTCCTCCCACCTATCACGGGATTCGAACCCGGAACATTCCATATCCATCATCAGAGCTAGGGTCAATATCACTATATACGCTCTGGCATAAAGTACATCTCTCATTACGCCCACGGCATACGAGATTTCATACGAAGAATAGATACCCTGGTCCCTCCTAATGCTATGATCTGCATCCTATAATTACCAAGAGAAATCTATCAATTATTCTATAAGCTTTTCACATAAACTGCAAATTCAATTCACTAAAAGCTCTTCCATTTCCCGGCATAATTATATTCCCATTAATACAATATTCTGATATCAAACTCTTTTCATAATCCCGTAACGTAATCTTACTGTATAATCTTACTGCTTAGATCGATAATTCTTGCCCTTTAGCGTAAATATTTCTTGTTTACAACATCTTGCCTGATGCGTTCATTCATACCTTTATATTCATTATTTTTATTATTATGATTATTATTATTATTCTCACTGACATAAATTTACCAAAATCCGACACAACTCATCTTACAAATCGAACAACCATGTTCGTTCATTACGTTTACATAACTGATTTGCCATTTTTAATTAATAGTGGTAACGATTAATCCACTCACTGATGCAAAATAACATCTCAAATCTATTAAAATCAACATAATAATGAGTAAACTTGGAGAGTCTATCTCCTACTCTGATTCTTACTGGCATCTTTATAATTCTGAAATCACACTACATGCAGTGGCCTATACCTCTACTTAAACATAATTTGTGGGGTACTCACATATCTTAAGGCTCGTCACGGTGGTTCCAACCACTCATATCCTTCCTGGTCGCTTGCCATATGCAGATTCTAGTGCGACATTTTCATCTTGAATACACACATTTTCTGACACATATTTTTCGTTAACCACACGACACTTTGCATTTCTATAAAGAAACTATTGCTTCCAACACACATGACACTTTAAAACACTTATTAAACTATTAATTTAAAAGACATTTCACATATAATTTACATAACACACGTCATTCTGTACACTTTTCCTTGGTTGAAATTCCCTAGCAAAGATATCCAAAATGCAGGTGTCGACGGCATCTCCCGCCCTCCTACCAACACCTGATCGAAAGTCTGGTTCGCTTGCCCTCGGAATTCACCAACAGTTTATCCATACTCCTACGGTAAGCTTCCTGATTCGCATAAATATGCTAACTTCCGTCCTGAGCGTTATTATTTGGTATTCAAAGACATTACCAAATGCTTAGTAAGGTTTCTCCTAGCGCATTCCATCGTAATTAGACATGTATGATCAGTCAATAATTTTACACATTGCGCTTAACACTGTGCATAACTTTACATAGATTATTATTTACAATAGTTCTGCAACTTCTCTCACACGTTGCTTCCTAAGTGAACACACCATTGTTCGTTCTGCTAACAAAAACTGTGTAACGACGACTGTTTGCGACTCTCTGTGACAAACTGTGTCCAACTGTGTAAACTGCGTTAAGACTGGCTGCAACACTGGCGTGCGACTGGGTTAAGACTGGCGTGCTACTGGGCGATGACTGAGCTAAAGACTGAGGCTCTGCCAAGGGTCGACTCCCTTATATTGGATTCCCACGAAAAGTAGAGCTAATTTTTCCCGCGCTATCTCGACTCCTCTCTCAGCACGATTCTGGTCTCGAAACCATACTCATCGGGTTCCTTTTCCTTCACTGATCCCAGAACTGTCTGCGTGCTGAAGAATCGCTCGGCCAATTAATTAATATTAATTCCTTTCTCCATAGCGTGGGGACGCTATCTCCCTGGGAATCCCTGGCAACCTCGTTAAAACCAAGCCGGGAACAACCATAGTCTCTGTTCTTCCGCACTTCATTAAATATGCGTCAATTTCGCAGATTAAAGGCTCTAAAATTAGCCTCCTGGCTAAAGATTCATCTGTGTGCCACTCTCATGTCATTGTGTTACTCCAATCATGAGTAATCAATGATTTTCCTTGGGATCTTCCCACCCCATTCTTACATCCATTCTCAGTCGGGGAAAAACTGGGTCATTATTCAGGCCCCCAACCTCCTCCAGACGACATAACGAGGTCAGCAAGATGGACGTGGCTCCATGCTGCACCTCCCACAATTCTGGGCCAATTAGTTAAACGTCAAACTCTGCACTTTCCGTGCTCCAAGTCCAGTATAGCCTACTTCAAGTAGTCTAATAATGCTGTATTTCGCTAAATTTCCTGCATTATTTTAATAAATAATGTCATTATCAACTGGAATCACACCAGTGATTAAATATACACTTTTCTCTAGGTTTTTTTTTTACCATGAAACTCCCTCAGCAGACCTCGGGTTCGTTCCCTGGTGGAACCTTTATACTGAGATCACAGTCTCTGAGATCCACGTTCGATATCAGTCAGCATAAGCCCCTCGGGTTCAGATTCCCCTTGCAAAACTTATAGAAATCAATTGCAAGTGATTTTCTGTAAGTAACCAGCTGACTGTCTACCACTGTCTGTGTTTACATCTGGGGTCCTTCACCTCGTCTGGCTGCGAGTAGGTTAGTCAAGTTCCCCCTTCCACACTGCGCTCTCTCTAAGCTGTTTATTCTCTCGACGGAGGGCTGCATTTATGGCCTCGGCCTCCCTCGCCGCTTCAACCATTTCTTTGTAGAATTCTCGCAGACACTGGCATTCTTGTTGTTCGTCCCTTACACTGGGCAAGCTGTCTGCTGCTCGTTCCGTCTCGCTGCGTGAACGTTCAGGTCTGACTTCGCTATCCACGTTTAGTCGGGTGTGTGCTGTTAATACTTCTTCTTGTTCGTCGAATTCTTCTGGCGAATAATAAACTTTTAAATTGGCTGAATTTATAATGACCTCGTTTCCAGTTTCTAAATGCTTTATCCTGTATGCATTGTTTTGAAAGTCTCCAATCACCTCGAACGGGCCGTGATATGCAAAAATTGAACTTCTTATACTTCCGTGCCTCTGGATCTGATTATACCATACATAATCTGTTGCCAATGCCTCTGCCTCTCTGTATATTACAGTTCCCCTTGCTAAGCGTCCCTCGAAGTAATCGATCATCATCTTCAAGCACGGGTCTTCGCGTTGTAGGTTGGTATGATTCTTCAAATCATCCAACGTCTTCTGATCTCGATTCTCACTCTGGACAGCTAGCGCTTCCTCTTCTCTAGGGTAACGGCTTAATATGTCCGGTATTACATTTTCTTTCCCTGGACAGTATTCTATTTCCACATTGAATTGCTGAATATACAGGGACCATCTTGTCAATCTCTGGCTAGACAAGTCTGTCTTTAACAAAAATGTTAAAGCTTTATGGTCTGTTCTGAGGACTATTTGAAAGCCATACACGAGTTTATGCCATGTTTGCAACGCGTACAAAATTGCGAGCAACTCTATCTCTGTAATCGTGTAGTTTTTCTCATAGGCTTTCAGCCTCCTTCTTATAAAGGCAATAAAAACTTTCTTTTCAGGCTGGTCAACATTTTCCTGGAATAGCATCGCTCCAATCTCAATGAGTGATGCATCCGTCTGTATGATGAACTTCTGGGTATAATCCGGGTATCCCAGTTTCACGTATTCCAAAAGCATTTGTTTTGACCTCACGAATGCTTCCTGACATTGCTCCGTCCAATTCCATCCGCCGCCTTTCTTCAATAGGTCCTGCAGGGGTGCTACTGTCGTAGTATAGTTTGGGCAGTGGTTCGAAAAGAATCCAATTACTCCCAAATACTGTCGGACGTGCTTAACCTTCGTGGGTCGAGGGAAATTTCGAATTACCTCCAATTTATCTGGATTAGGCTTAACTCCATTTGCATCAATAACATGCCCTAGGAATTTAACTTCCCTCTGACAGAAGTGCGATTTCTTGATGTTAACCTTAAAGTTAGCTTCTCGAAGGTCATCTAGCAACTTCTTCAGGTCTCTCATGTGCTCCTCCAGAGATTCTGACGTGAGTAGAAAGTCGTCTACATATCTGATGGTTCTCTCTTTCACATCATCTGATAGATTGCAATCTAACGCTCTTATCAGGGCTGAACCAGCTGTTTTCAACCCAAAAGGTAGCCTTAAAAACGTATATGTGTGTTGATCAAACATGAATCCTGTCAACAGACTAGTTTTCTTCTCTAATTCAAGATGGTGGAAACTGGATGTGATGTCCAAGTTTGTGAATACAGTTTTCCCTTTGAACTTCCTGGGGATCTCTTTAATAGGTGGCACTTGGTCAAACTCCGGAATAACCTTCAAATTTAAATATCTCAGGTCCAGACATACCCTAACAGTCCCGTCTGTCTTCGGTACGATTACCAATGGACTTACATAAGGCGTAGGTGTCTTCTCAATAACACCGGCCTCCAACATCTCCTGAATTGCCTCTTTCACTTTAGCATAATGCTTTTCAGCAATAGGGTAGGGTTTCTGCCTAAATGGTGTCCAATCACTTACTTGGAAAGCATAAGTGAAGTTCTTTATACGACCAGGTCTCGAATCAAAGATTTCCTTCTGTTCCATTAATAACTGCTTTAAATTTTCCTTCTCTTTTAGCCCAATTTTCGCTTCTTCTAGCTTTTCCGAAATATATTCTTCCAGTTCGGGTTCCAAATCTTTCTCCAGGTCTGTGGCTAGTGTTTTCAGCTCTTCTTCTAACTGTTCAATAACTAACACTTCTTCCTCGGCCACGTCTCTGTATGTATGCCATACTTGTTCACTTGACCCTGGTTCAATCTCATTGAGTGCGACCTCCAAGCCTTCGGCTTCCTCATTCACATGGAACATAACCCTGTCCTGTGCTAGGTCTATTATCACTCTGTATTCCCTTATAAATTCTGCCCCAATAAGTAGGTTATAAGGCAGTTTATTTACTAATAGAAAACTCTGCGAGAAAATAGAGCCTCCTATCTGTAAATCTAGGAATACCTGATATTTACATATCATCGTTCTGTCTGGAATTACCCCTTTTATTTTGACACTAGAGATCGGTATTTTCAAAACATTCTCTCTCTGGGCTATTTCATTAAATAATGCTTGTGTCATAAGGCTCACTGTAGAACCGGTGTCTAACAGACTTCTTATTTTCAATCCTGCCACTCTTACTATTATAATAGGCAATTCTCTCTTGACCATGACCTGTGATCCTCCCGTATCCTCGATTAGCTCTTCTGGTTCGGCTATCCAATTGATGATGTTAACAGACTTCCATCCATCAGTCTTGAACTCTTCTAATTTTGGCGTTTTTTTTCTTCAGCGCCCGTCCCCTTGGAGTTTCTTCTCTCCTGTTCGCTGCGCTGTAGCTCCAAACTCTTAGCTCCATCTACATATCTGTCTGGCGATGTCCTGTTCTGCATAGCTTCTTGCCAGCGGACTTGTTGTTTCTGGGGCTCATCTCCCCTTTCCTCGAGGTATCGCAATGAAGCGTGATATCGTTCCTCTACCTCGTCATCGAAGTTCCTTCTTCTTTCTTGGGGTCTCCAATTTCTATTGTTGCCTTCTTGGCCATTGTTACCTCCATGGTTTTGGTAGGTCTACCCCTGGTTTTCTGCTTATTCCACGAATTTCGGCCTCTTCCTCCTCTACTAGCATTCCCTTTGTACTTTGGCTGCCATCTTCTGGGTTCCTGTTCCCATTGACGTCCGTTGGAATCTAGTGTTTCAGTGCTCGTAGCTTTATTGTTCCTTGGAGCTTGATGTTGGTCAGTCTGCGTGTTGGTCACGTGTACCTGTTCCACGGTTCGACTCTGACGCATCGTATTTGCTGTTGTGAGGTCCAGTTGTCTAAGAACTGCCTCCATTTTTATAGCCGTTTTCGCATTAGCCGAGATTAGCAGTCTTTGGATCTCGTATGGAAGCTGCTTGGCGATAGCAATACATAATTCCAGCTCGCTCGGTTTTTGATCCAGTTCTTTGAAACGACACATCTGAGATATGAAAAACTCCGCGTACTTCGTTGGGTTGCTGGTACTGTATCTTTTGGAATACAAATCCAGTCCCAAATTTTGCTGTGTGGCTGTATCCCAGAACCGTTTCAAAAATGCCTCTCGAAACTCCTCAACAGTATCGAAAGTATACCGGAAACTGCGAAACCATAATGCGCATTCTCCCTCTGATAGTTTCTCAATGGCTCGTAGCCTGCGCTCTGGCGGTATCCGCGCATCATTCAGATATTCAGACACTTCCTTCAACCAATATTTTGGTGTCATATTACAGTGGCTACCTGAGAATTTCCTTGGTTTTTCTTCGCTTGCCCTGATTATGTTTATCACCTGGGTGTGCGTAGGATTTTCATGTGGCGTTGATGCTGCAAGTGGTGCACCTGGCGTCATATAAGGACTTTCGCCTGGGCCTGTAGCATTCCTGATTATAGGTTGGGTTTCTAAGTCTGCCCACCTTGTTTTCCTCATATCTTCCATGCTGCCTTCACTTGACTTAGGACTTTTCATAAGGGTTTCCTCCTGTGCGATTATCCTAGTCTCCATTTGATTGTGGCGCATCTCCGCTCTTTCAAGTCGAGTAATTACCTCCTTCTCGATTCTGATAAGTCTATCTCGATTTTCCTCAGCTACTTGAAATATTTTCTTCTTGTCTTCTTTCAGACTTTGTTTGATATGGGAGATTTCATCCTCTACATCTTCCTTAATTTGAGCAAGGGTCTTGTCGCTTGCCTCTGTCTTCTGGCCTTCTCTTACTTCTAGTTCTTTTCTCAGCCCTTTAATTTCCTCTTGAATGTGTCCATTGACTTTTGACAATTCATTCCGGACCTTGATGATCTCACCTCTATTCTCCTCTTGCCTTTTGTTAACTATAACAATATCGCTTTGAACTTGGTCCAGTTCTTGATGAACTTTGCCCATCTGACCTTTCACGTTGCTTACTAGCTCTTTACTTTCATTAGCGATAGCCTTAATCTCGCTTATTTCCTGACATTGATCTAATATGTTCTGATCCTGTTTCTTGAGGTCGCCGTTAATTGTTCTAGCATAGCTTTTCAATTTCTGGTCCCATTTAGAGTCGTTCTCTTCTAACCTCTGATCTACCGTTCACGTAAATTCTGAAAATTGTTTCGCTTGGCGTTCGAGATTCGCCTCATTTTGGATTTGAATATCCTTAATGTCATTAGACAGCGCATCTAACCTACTGATGGTTTCATCCTGAGCATGCTTACACGCTTGTAAATTACTTTCGAGCATGGCTTCTATAGCCTCGAAACGTTTATCTGTTTTAACCTGCATTTCTGATACAATGCTTACAACAGTTTCTGTTACTTCGGTCTTAATTACCTCTTGCATTTGACCTAACTTATCATTTAATTCAACCTTATTTGCATCCAATCGGTTGTTTATTTCAACCTGATTGGCATCCAAACGGTTACTTAATTCAACCTGGTTATGATTCATTGCAACCTGATTTGCATTAATTGCCTCCTGATTGGCATCTAAACGAGTGTTTATTTCATTCTGGAAATCCTTAGCTTCCAGCCTATTCTGTATATTAGCAGCGTCAAAATGCTGTTTCAACCCTGCAATCACTTGCAGGATCTCCTCTGTACATGACATTTCTACAATAATATCCTGTGAGATGCAGGCAGGCTTCCTGGAAACATGTGTGGATACGTTTTGAAGAGAAACATCAAACACTGTACACATATTGTAAGGTCGTACAAAACCTGTCAATACTATGATAAATTGTGGATCTGGTATGTAGCGCTCGTACCCTTGGGTAATCCTCTTCTCAATAGAGAGATTCTGCGTTACATCAAAAGACTACTGAACTCAAAAATCACTCAAACACAGTTTGAGGCAAAGAAACAATTACTATGGTTTTCCCCCTGAAATACCATAAAAAATTGATGGGGTTTCCCTAAATCCCATAAGCTCCACGAACTCTGGGTGCCATGATAAATAATAATGAGATGATGCTCATGCTTTGCCCACACACGGGCGACATGATAAATAAATGCAATGACCGGTTCGTGCAATGCCAAGATCGCTCATATTGCACTAACGTAGGCGGTTCCATAATGAGTTAATACCGCTCCACGTTGCTTGGGCCATGATAAATTAAAGAGGTAACTATGAAAATTTATATTGTTCGTATCGGAGCTTAGCTTGAGATTAGGTGCGGTCATTCCCTACTTCATGTTAATTGTTACTTTAATAGAGTTGTGTGCATTAGATCTAGACCGACTTCAGTTGTACCTATAGCTCAAATCACTGTACAAGACATCAATTTCCATGTACCCATGTGAGTAATCTCGATGGAAAATATGCTTCTGCCTCCAGCTAGCATCAGGGCTCGGGCGTGTACCGTTCTCCCATGTAGCAGTTGCATATTTTGGATTTGAGGCTAAAAGGTATCAACTCTACAATGATAAGGCACAACTCTATTCTAAAACTCTAATTCTGTAATAAACTTCATGGCTTCACACAAACAAAACAAATCCCAAAACCACAAAAACAAACCAAACAAAAATTATTTCCATAATCCACAAATATGAACATAATATTATCATAATAAAATCATATCATAACACAAACCTTTACCCTTATGTGAACTTCACAAAGTACTCTAGTGCGCTGATGCACATACAACTTCAGAAACAAACTGTACTTTAATTCTTCTGTCATCCAATGTGACTTCATTAACTCTACAAGATTAATTATTCCTTGAACCTTGTCTTAATTTGACAATAATGTGTATCATGTGTGTGTGATTTGATCTTTCTCTTCCCACCAAATGCTTTACATGCATTAGCCTATTCTGGTGTTGCGCAGCAGTCTACGTACAACTCCATAATTATGTAAGCTACCCCTACACTTCCTCTATTTATATAGTTCCCCTGCATGCCGTGTGTGATTTCATATAAAAACATTAGTTAACGCTGTGTCGGACGGTACTATCAAACTACCTCTGCGCGAGTAGCCTGTGGCATCTGGTAACCCACTTCAGAAAAAGATGTCAGTGACAGTACAAATGCAACGTCTAACCATTCGTTAGATAGCTAAAATCATGAACCATCAGGATAATCTATAATTATCAATGTGTTCTTAAACCACATGACTTCATTACTCAATATAACAATATTTCATTTCATGTCATTAACAGGGTCTAAAACCTGTTCCTTTAAAACTTGCTTTCACGGTTTGCTTGACCGTCCAGACCCTCTTCCCGAGCGGCCGGTACACAATAGAAGTGGAGTGAGGTCCTACATTACCTCCCCCTCGTTTCCTGTCTGAAGGCTTTCTCCCCAAGCAGTAAACGATTTTACAAAACAAACACTGTGGTCCCAGTGACACACATATCTCAATGGATTTAAACTGAATATTATGCAAATAGGTTCTGGATGAGCTTTCACATTTACTCCTACACCGAGGATAATAATAATTGGCTCCAATATAGGCCCATTTCAACATGAAGGCACGAGATTCATAACACATTAGTCCATTAGGTAACCGGTATCTTTAATAAATATTGCGGCCAGCCCATGCTGCCGTCTGGGATTCGCTTCAACGAGCCGAATCACTCAACAAATAGTTCTCGGGGAATCAGATAGCGTGCAGAGGTGTCCATCGTTTTCCTCCCACCTATCACGGGATTCGAACCCGGAACATTCCATATCCAACATCAGAGCTAGGGTCAATATCACTATATACGCTCTGGCATAAAGTACATCTCTCATTACGCCCACGGCATACGAGATTTCATACGAAGAATAGATACCCTGGTCCCTCCTAATGCTATGATCTGCGTCCTATAATTACCAAGAGAAATCTATCAATTACTCTATAAGCTTTTCACATAAGCTGCAAATTCAATTCACTATAAGCTCTTCCATTTCCTGGCTTAATTATATTCCCATTAATACAATATTCTGATATCAAACACTTTTCTTAATCCCGTAACGTAATCTTACTGTATAATCGTACTGCTTAGATCGATAATTCTTGCCCTTTAGCGTAAATATTTCTTGTTTACAACATCTTGCCTGATGCGTTCATTCATACCTTTATATTCATTATTTTTATTATTATGATTATTATTATTATTCTCACTGACATAAATTTACCAAAATCCGACACAACTCATCTTACAAATCGAACAACCATGTTCGTTCATTACGTTTACATAACTGATTTGCCATTTTTAATTAATAGTGGTAACGATTAATCCACTCACTGATGCAAAATAACATCTCAAATCTATTAAAATCAACATAATAATGAGTAAACTTGGAGAGTCTACCTCCTACTCTGATTCTTACTGGCATCTTTATAATTCTGAAATCACACTACATGCAGTGGCCTATACCTCTACTTAAACATAATTTGTGGGGTACTCACATATCTTAAGGCTCGTCACGGTGGTTCCAACCACTCATATCCTTCCTGGTCGCCTGCCATATGCAGATTCTAGTGCGCCATTTTCATCTTGAATACACACATTTTCTGACACATATTTTTCGTTAACCACACGACACTTTGCATTTCTATAAAGAAACTATTGCTTCCAACACACATGACACTTTAAAACACTTATTAAACTATTAATTTAAAAGACATTTCACATATAATTTACATAACACACGTCATTCTGTACACTTTTCCTTGGTTGAAATTCCCTAGCAAAGATATCCAAAATGCAGGTGTCGACGGCATCTCCCGCGCTCCTACCAACTCCTGATTGAAAGTCTGGTTCGCTTGCCCTCGGAATTCACCAACAGTTTATCCATACTCCTACGGTAAGCTTCCTGATTCGCATAAATATGCTAACTTCCGTCCTGAGCGTTATTATTTGGTATTCAAAGACATTACCAAATGCTTAGTAAGGTTTCTCCTAGCGCATTCCATCGTAATTAGACATGTATGATCAGTCAATAATTTTACACATTGCGCTTAACACTGTGCATAACTTTACATAGATTATTATTTACAATAGTTCTGCAACTTCTCTCACACGTTGCTTCCTAAGTGAACACACCATTGTTCGTTCTGCTAACAAAAACTGTCTAACGACGACTGTTTGCGACTCTCTGTGACAAACTGTGTCCAACTGTGTAAACTGCGTTAAGACTGGCTGCAACACTGGCGTGCGACTGGGTTAAGACTGGCGTGCTACTGGGCGATGACTGAGCTAAAGACTGTGGCTCTGCCAAGGGTCGACTCCCTTATATTGGATTCCCACGAAAAGTAGAGCTAATTTTTCCCGCGCTATCTCGACTCCTCTCTCAGCACGATTCTGGTCTCGAAACCATGCTCATCGGGTTCCTTTTCCTTCACTGATCCCAGAACTGTCTGCGTGCTGAAGAATCGCTCGGCCAATTAATTAATATTAATTCCTTTCTCCATAGCGTGGGGACGCTATCTCCCAGGGAATCCCTGGCAACCTCGTTAAAACCAAGCCGCGAACAACCATAGTCTCTGTTCTTCCGCACTTCATTAAATATGCGTCAATTTCGCAGATTAAAGGCTCTAAAATTAGCCTCCTGGCTAAAGATTCATCTGTGTGCCACTCTCATGTCATTGTGTTACTCCAATCATGAGTAATCAATGATTTTCCTTGGGATCTTCCCACCCCATTCTTACATCCATTCTCAGTCGGGGAAAAACTGGGTCATTATTCAGGCCCCCAACCTCCTCCAGACGACATAACGAGGTCAGCAAGATGGACGTGGCTCCATGCTGCACCTCCCACAATTCTGGGCCAATTAGTTAAACGTCAAACTCTGCACTTTCCGTGCTCCAAGTTCAGTATAGCCTACTTCAAGTAGTCTAATAATGCTGTATTTCGCTCAATTTCCTGCATTATTTTAATAAATAATGTCATTATCAACTGGAATCACACCAGTGATTAAATATACACTTTTCTCTATGGGTTTTTACCATGAAACTCCCTCAGCAGACCTCGGGTTCGTTCCCTGGTGGAACCTTTATACTGAGATCACAGTCTCTGAGATCCACGTTCGATATCAGTCAGCATAAGCCCCTCGGGTTCAGTACCACTGTATCCTAATCCTGCGATTTTGTAGCCGTATTTTGCAGTAGCAAATCCAAAATTTCTGCATCTAAACGCGCCATCTCCTCGAATTTCTCGCGTAGTAATTCCAGATCCGCCATAACCTCCACATCATCTTGCTTTTCTGTGTTCACTCTTGAGTTTCTTCTTTCTTCCAAGAGTAAATGCCGCCCGCACTACCGTACGTTTCTTTTTCAATGTATCCATGACCAATTGACTATGTGTTCACAAACTGGATAAAACACTTCCCGATATATGTTGCGCTAATATGCAACGCACAATTTAACAAAATAATTCTCTCATGGTCGCCATATCTTGGTTCAAAAAGCCTACCCGGCGTTCTCAGATTATTTTTACTTGTGTAATTAAACAGTTTATTATAGCATACATGCTTCCATCATGGATTACAGAGAATAATACTCTTTCGAAGAATACATACAAAGAGCACTAACAAAAAAAAAAGGATAGCTGTTACATCAAGGAACATACATACAAATGATATCCCGATAACCAACAGTATGGACGGTGACCGAGAAGCTCCCATTTGAATTACTGCAGGAGTGCCGCGACTGTGTTGGCCGTATGAGGTCGTGCATTGTCGTGGAGCGACCACGGCGTCTATGGCGTTCACTGTCACTCGGCGGTCCTCGGTAACGAGTGCATCAACCAGCTGGACGTTGTCATCGGTAATGCAGGGGGGTGCCCCAGACCGGGCATCATCGGCTAACGACACCAGTCCTTCTCTGAAGCGCTTGTGCCACGCCTTGACCCTTGCAAGGGATATGCTGTATTCGCCGTACACTTGTGACATTCGGCGATGAATGTCCGCTCCCCCTACTCCTTTCGCTGTCAGAAACCGAACAACACCTCTTTGCTCTTCGTTTGACGCCTCCATGTCACTGTTTGCAATGCGACTGGCAGCGTTGGACGATTGAAGCATGTCGCTGCTCGCTTTGTATCGTCACGTGACGTGCACGCGTGCCCTCTAGCGACGGGCTGTGACCTTCCACGCCCTGGTCGGAACCACATCTCGTTTCACACGCCACGATTAGCCGATGCAGTCGCCGGTTTGAGCATTCCAGCCTCCGTCTCGTTACTTTTTGAACGCACCTTATAGTAAACATTATAATTTGGTTAATTTGTTTCTAGTAGGAAATTTTTCGGTATTTCCTTATGTAAGATCAGTGAAAGATACACCTTGATCAAAACTTTATTCATAATAACATATTTAATAAAAATGAATGCTAAAGTCGGACATGCTTCGATACAGACAATGATGTCCTCATCAGCAAAAGTTAATTTGATTGCTCTCTAAATCTTCCGGAGAATTTTGAAGTTGGGAAATACAAATAAAATACGGTTATTTTGAATAAAAATTGCGACTTCACCCTTGTTTAGAGTACGAACCGCCACTGGCGCCGTCTATTGTAAAGTGGATTTATTTAACCAGAAACCGTCATGGGAGTGTCCACAACAATTCTCCAAAGTTTCATCGCAATAGGATAAAGTATTTAAGTCTAATAATGTTCACCGTGGCTTAGGCGGCAGCACGCCGGCCTGTCAGCGCTGGGTCCTTGGTTCAAATCCCGGTCACTCGATGTGAGATTTGTGCTGGACAAAGCAGAGGCTGACAGGTTTTTCTGCGGGTACTCCGGTTTTCCCTGTCACAAATTTCATTCCAGCAACGCTCTCCACTTTCATTTAATTTCATCTGTCATTTATTTAATCATTACCCCAGGGGAGTGCGACAGGCCGGCACAGTTCATATCCTCACCGCTAGATGGGGACTTCATTCATTCCCTGACCCGGCTGGTCGACTGGAAGCAGGCTGTGGATTTTCATTTTCAATGTGCACACTGCTGTAGTATACATGATAAAAAGGTCACCAAATCTTGTAATAAGTGGTGGAACATCGAGATAATCAGTTCCTGTGATTCAGCCCATGCGAGGCATTTTGGCTGTAAAGTGCAAGAATAAGAATTGTACCACTTTGTTGGGGGGGGGGTGTATCCCGGATAGGAACTAGGCGAAACTCGTGTGTAAGCTGATCTGGGGAGGCGGCGTATTGTGTGGTAGCCTGTTAAATATTGTGTGTCGGGTTTAGTGAGTAGCGGTAAACGGTTTCTAGCCTCACTGACTCCCTACAGCCACTGTAAACAGCATTCCACTCATTCACATAGGGTCCGTGGGGAATCGACTACTCAATTCCAGGAGTCGACGATAAAGGCAGAAATTACTTAATAGCCATTAAGTGAAATCAGATGATCCATTGCACTAGTCACTGGCATGCCAGACCCACGAATGTTCTTCCAAATTCTACCTTAGGCTATATTTATGGTTTCATTAATAGATAGATAAATAGATAAATACGAATTTAAGTGTTTAGGTGAATGTATTACAGCAAACTGTAACGAAAGGAAATCAATTGAATCGAGGCTTCAGGAAATGGAAACTGCATTTCAATCAACAAAAAATATTTATAACAAAAGGTGTCTCTCCTGGAACTGCAAAATTCGCCACTATACAACTGTAATCAAACCTGAAGCTCTCTAAGCTTCAGAGACACTCAATCTCCAACACAAAACACTAAAACGCTAAATAGAAGTGAAAGAACGTAAAATAATGAGATAAATCCTTGGACCAAGAACAAAAGATGTTGTACATTATCCAAAGTCTAATACAGAACTATACAAAAAAAATCACAGACCCAATGCGAATGCGAAGAATCCAATTTATGGGACACATAGAAAGAATGAACCCGAACAGACTGACACACAAAATAGATACTTTCTTAAAGAACAAGGCTACTAGACCGAATTGGTATAAATTTACAGAAAAAGACTTAAAGGTATTAGGATCACCAAACTTACATGACCGGAAGGAAATCAGGAAAATCACTCAGACGCGGGGTTTCGAGGAAGAAGAGAACAAGACCACACAACATCGATGGTCAGAGCAACGGAAACAGAACCACTTGTTGCGAATGAAGGAATACTGGGTCAACAGGAAGGCTAGAAAGTGTTGATTTCGCGTGGTCCTAAGTGACCCATTCACGAAGAGGAAGAAGATAAATACAGTAGTTTACATCTTGTAGGAGACTTCTGTTACTTAGAAAGTAAAATAACCAGCGATGGACGAAGCAAAGAGGATATAAAATGTCGGTTAGCATAGGCAAGGAAAGCATTTTTGCAGAAAAGGAAACTGTTGACTTGGAATATATGGTACTGTAGATTTAGGAATTAGGAAGTCGTTTTTGAAAGCCTTTGTCTGGAGCATGGCGCTGTATGGAAGTGAAAATTGGACTGTTGGAGCAGCAGAAAAGAGGAGAAATGAAGCGTTTGAAATATGGTGTTACAGGAGGATCAGTTGGATAGAGTAACACATAAAGAGGTATTAAGACGAGTGGGAGAGGAGAGATGTTTCTGGCGACTGCTAATGAAGAGAAGAGATAGGTTGGTAGGACACATACTAAGACACCCAGGAATAGCAAGCTTAGTTATGGAAGGAAGGGTCGAGGACAAGAACTGTAGGGGTAGACCAAGGTTAGAATATGTTAAACAGATTGCCTCCGATGTAGGTTGTGGTAGCTATGTAGAAATGAAACGATTAGCTCTAGACAAGGAAGCATGGAGGGCTGCATCAAACCAGTCAAAAGACTGAAGAATCAAACAACAACATCTTGTATTAAGAAATATTGCAATATTTTCATATGAACATGATGCTGTTCAGATACGTTTGTGCTTTTCAGTCTGTCAACACGATTGTATCTAACTAATAAATGTAATGGCTGTTAAGCCCTAAACCTGAAAAAATATATGAATTTGTTAATCTAACTTTAACTGTAATTGTTGCAGTAGTGTGATCGTATCGCCGCTAGCATACCGTGGGAAATACGGAGGACGCCAAGTATGTCTACCCCTTATTAATCCCGTTTCCAGCGGTGTCGGGGGTGTGATGCGATGAATTCCACGTGGTTGATAGATTATACAGCCGGATGCCCTTCCTGACGCCAACCTCACAAGAGGAGTTAATGAGAGATGAAATGAGTGAAGATGAATTTCAAGTGTAGTTCCAAATTTGGCATTCAGATGCCACTGTCAACACCCAGCGGCGAACGCTGGAACTGATAGAGCGTTTATAAACCTAATAACCTACAAATTTAGCCACACACTACTATATTGTAGTTAGAGGAAGGTTCTTTTCATGCCATAAATCTATGACATGGACCCGCCGGCTTTACTTCCCCTCCGAAGGATTTTAACGCTCTTAATAATCGGACGTTTTCGGCAGGATTTCAATCCGCGATTTTGGGCATAGCAGTTCAGCATGCTACCGAGTAAGCCACCAAAGCCACTCAATAGATGGCAACATATATGAAATACAAAATCTGTAATGTATCGTAAGCGCCTGAAAATTTATGTACGGAGAGAAAATCTTATTAATTTAAAAGGAATAAATGAAGGTCGCCTCCGTAGCGTAGCGGTGAGCATGGTTAGCTGCCGCCCCGGAGGTCCTGGGTTCGATTCCCGGCTCTGCCACGAAATTTGAAAAGTGGTCTGAGGACTGGAACGGGGTCTACTCAGCCTCGGGTGGCCCAAATGAGTAGAGGGGGTTCAATTCCCACATCAGCCATCCTCAAAGTGGTTTTCCGTGGTTTCCCACTTCGTCTTCGGGCAAATGCCGGGATGGTACCTACTGTAAGGCCCCGGCCGCCTCCTTGCCTATCCATCCCAATCTTCCTCTCCCTTCCCATCCCTCATGAGGCTCCTGTTCGCTTTGCAGGTGAGGCCGCCTGGGCGAAGTGCTGACCACACCTCCCCAGTGGTATCCATTCCGATCAAGTGTTCTCAGCTCTAGGATACTGCCTGGAAAGGCTGAGTCCGTGGGAACCATCAGTCTGGAGGGTAAAATTGACTAAGCAAATAAAAATAAAAATAAAGAAGGGTATTACGACGTAGGAAAATCGCAGTGGCCGCTAATATTCCGCAGGATGGACAATACGTTACGTGTTTCCTGGATAATTATACTGGGTCTATGTGTATCTAAAATTAAGTTATTTGATTACCACTATTTACATTGCTAATGAACTTACAGGGTCAATGCCTCTTTTTGATCTCAATGTAGTGTTTACCAGATGTTCGCGGGAGTTAATTATTTGAGTGGAAGGTTTTTCTGGGAGATTTCAAACAAAGTTGCCAACCCTAATGAAATTTTCCTAATTCTAGGGAGAAACAAGATGTTCAGTAAAGAACACATAGCCTACTTTCTCCTAAATGTATGGGTATAGTTATAACTCTTTGTCCTTTTCACCTCCTATTTTATTCCTATTCGAAGTGCAAATTGGCACACAAAAGTATGACGTACTGGATTTGAGCAGCAGCGTTCAAACCATAGCTTATAATTTACCCCAGTACTTTATAATGTCATCAGCAAACACTCCAAACAACGTAGGAATTCAGTATATTAACACCGACTAATAACATTATACATGTCTATGCTCCAACTGCTGACAAGAATGAAGCAGAGTTGCAGCAGTTCTATAAAGAAATTGAGCAAGTATTGAGTACCAGTACCACAAAATCTAGAGACATTACAATCATCATGGGCGATTTCAACGCAAAAATTGGCAAGGGACGTGAAGGTGACTAATAGGAGACTTTGGTCTGGGTTAACGAAATGAACGGGTAGAAATCCTGGCACAGTATTGTGAGGACAATGAGTTAGTTGTTACAGACACTTTCTATAAGTTAACAGAAAGAAGTTTGTACACCTGGAAAGCACCTGGAGATAACGTTACCAACATTATACGGAATCAAATTGATTACATCCTAAACCATAAACGCTATAGGAATGCCATCAAGGCAGTGAAAACTTATCCGGGAGCAGATGTGGCATCAGACCACAATCCACTTGTGGCTATAATCGAAATAAAGCTTAAGAAAATATGACCAAAACAAAATAAGGATATGCTATGCATCTCACAGCTTCAAGATCCTATAGTGAGAGAACAAATTACAGAACGAATCAATGAAGAGCTCTCTAAAGAAGAGAAAAAATTATTCAGTGATGTTAATGACAAATGGAAATCCTTCAAGGGACTGCTCCAGCATACAAGTCAAGAGATGCTGAAAGATGGTAAAACAGTGCATAAAAAGACTTGGATGACTGATGAAATAATACAATTGATGGGAAAGAGGAGGCTCTGTAAAAACCGAGATGAAAATCTTTACAGGAGTACACATGCAGAAATAAGAAGGAAGATACGGTTAGCAAAGGAGATATGGTACACAGAAAGATGCACTGAGATTGAAGACTTAATTTCAAAAAACGACAATTTCAATATCCATAAGAAAGTCAAAGAACTAACTGGTATCATTAAGATACGGAAAGGGAGTATATTGCTTGACAAAAATGGTGACATCATTATTGGTAATAAAGAAAAACTTGAGTGATGGAAGGAATATAGAGAAGAACTCTTTGAAGATGATAGGAAAAAACCTTATGCTACTGAAGGTATAGCTGTCGAAAATGGACCAGATACAACAAAAGAAGAAGTAATACATGCTATAAAGTTGTCAAAAATAATAAAGCCCCTGGTCCTGATCTCATAACAGCTGACATACTGAAACTCATTAATGAAGAACATTTAAATGTCTTAGTAGACTTGTATAATTCAATCTACAACACAGGAGTCATTCCTCATGAATGGCTACAGTCTATATTTGTTACATTGCCGAGAAGGGCAAATGCCCGCCAATGCAGCGATCATAGAACAATCAGTCTCAGGAGTGGTACTCTAAAAATATTCCTAAAAATATCGATCGAAGGATCTTCATAAAGTTGGAACAGGATATCAGTGAAACAAAATTTGGTTTCAGAAATGCACTAGGAACAAGAGAAGCCCTGTTTACCTTCAATGTGCTGGCCCAGAGATGTTTAGATGTCAATCAATTGATTTATGTCTGCTTTTTGGATCATAATAAAGCTTTCGACAAAGTTCGTCATGATTGCCTCATCCAAATGCTCCAGAAGAAGAACTTGGATGTGAAGGACATTAGAATCATCAGCAATATTTATTATAAACAGACTGCGGTCATAAAAGAAGGTAGGGAGCTATCTGAAAAAGTGGAAATAAAACATGGTGTTAGACAAGGTTGTGTCTTGTCTCCTATGCAGTTTAATCAATACTCAGCAGAAATATTACAAGCAGCTTTAGAGGAAGAAACAGCAGGAATTAAAGTTAATGGAAAAATAATAAACAACTTAAGATTTGCAGATGACACGTTTTTATTCGCGGAAAGTCTACAAGATTTACAGCGACTGACTAACCAAGTCGTGGAGGCAAGTGAACAATGTGGATTAACACTTAATGTCAGTAAGACACGTTTTATGGTAGTATCACGAACACAACATCAAGAGAGCTTGATAATCAATGGGGAGACAGTACAGCAAGTGACAAAGTACAAGTATTTTGGAACAAATGTGAACTGCTACATTGCCTGTACTGAGGAGATAAAGTCCAGGATCGGTCAAGCCAGAAATGCATTCAATAAAATGAGGAGAGTGTTCTGTAGCAGAGACCTTAATTTGCATCTAAAAATTAGACTTCAGAGATGTTATATATTCTCCACCTTGTTCTATGGAGTTGAGACCTGGACCATAAAGAAACGAGAAATGGACAGATTGGAGGCATTTGAGCTATGGACGTACAGAAGGATACTGAGGCTGAGTTGGAAAGAAAAGGTCACCAACGATGAGGTGATGAGGCTGATGGGAAAGAGAAAGGAAATATTAAATACTGTCAAAATTAGAAAACTGCAGTATCTGTGTCATGTGATGAGAGGAGAGAAATATCATCTACTGCAGCTGGTCATTCAAGGAAAGTTTCAAGGCAAAATAAGACCAGAAAGACGACGCATTTCTTGGATCGATAATCTGAAAACTTCGTTCAATTTTTCCACTATTGAGCTATTTCGTGCTGCATCATCTAAAGCAAGAGTCTCTATGATGGTTGCCAACCTCCTGAGAGGAGATGGCACATTAAGAAGAAGAAGAAGAATAACAACAATCGAAACTTCGTGGGTCTAAACGTATCACTGGGAGAAAGACATTTCATATACATACTGCACACCTAATTTTAATCGCGCCTATCCTTGGCAGTGCACTCTATCGGCAACGAGAGGACATTTCAATTGCACCGTAGGCATGGGTTCACTAACTGGCCGGAATAGAGCGCAGCTTGCATCTAGTAGGCCGTGGATACCTCCCGCATACTGTAGTTCAACTGGTTGCTAGTAGATGTCACTCCTGCAGATCCGTTAAAGAACTTTGTTTTCATTAAATATATATTTTCCATTGCAAAATGCACAATATAACACTCAATTTATAACGCCTCAGTACTCAAAAACAATCATACATGTTATTTCAGTAGTATAGATCCCTCCTGCAGCGCTCACAAGTGACCGATGTGACAAATGAGCATTCCAATGAAAGAGAATAGACATTAGCAGTGACGAATTGCATTTTAATTTCATAAATATCTATAATTTCTTTAAAACAAGACTAAAAAAAAAATGTACGAAGTGTGCGATTTGCAGATACTATTGTTGTAGGAATATACGCTCCATAATTGCTGTCCACTTCACATTTTGGCCGTTGTGACGCCTGTTTCACGTCATGATAATATTCTGAGGTCTTTCCTGTATCATTTTGCATGGATTTCAGAAACAGTAAATCAAAGGAATGAGTAGCCTACTCAAAACGAATCTTTTCATAAATATCGAATAACCGGTGAGTCTTATGATGATCCAATTTTTAGTGATTGCCTTCTTAAGTTAGGGAACGTAGAACTTGGAATTCTAACTGAAATGTAAATAGTGTTCTGTAATCATTTGGTTGAAATAAGAACAAAACAACCTTTCTCCTTAAGGGTATACGGAAAGGGATTTAAAAAAACATTTTTCTTTTTTTTGTGCAAAATATTAAACTGTGGAGTTGGCTCTTTTAAATGACATATAAATCATGAGGATACTACGTGTAGAAGTATTTTATTTTAACCCTTTACTGCAAGGCAACATATCACATTTCACCTATGTATGTAAGGGCAGAGTAAGTTTTACGGCAAACCATTGTGCACTCATTCAAACACACATATCAGTGATGCCTTGTTTTTTTTTACATAACATACGACAAAACAGCCCGACAACCAAAGGTACTCCTTCCACCCCGTCAACATCCACGCGTACCAACCACCGTTTATTTTCCGTGGGCTCTCCCCATCCAGTTACCACAGACTTCTGGAGTACCTTTGGCTCAACCTCAAAGACATTACCGACCTACGGTCGTGCAAGTATACTTGCGCATTGCAATACGTACCCATGGCCAACTTTAATAGTTTTCGCTGGGCATGATGAGTAAGTGAGTCAGTCAGGACATTTTCTTTCATTTATTTTTCAGAATTTCACCCCTCTCATGACCCACTTAAATTGGATTTATAAAAAAAATTGGGTCGAACACCTATTTACTTATTTTTGAGCTGTTCTTCCCCCCTGAGTTTGATGAGTGAGTGAGTTAGTTAGTCAATTAGGACACTTTCTCTCTTTTTCCCCCAGAATTTCACCCCACCCCATTGGCCCCTTAAATTGAAATTACGAAAAAAAAAAACGGTCAAACACCGATTTACTTATTTTTTAAGCTGATTTTTTTTCGCTGAGTTTCAAATTTCTCGCCTATGTCGTTCAAGAGATAGGCCTACTCGCTCTGTTAGGAATCCTTCAACCCCCACTTTTCACCCCTTTCACCTCATAATAATACACCACATAGAAAAAAATCCTTAGACAGATGTCTGCTTATTTTTAATGATTAGTTTATATGCCGAGTATCGCATTCACAAATTAAACCACTCGTGAGATATTGTTATTCAATGAAATGCAGGTTTAAACCCCTTAAGACCCCTTTAGAACCTGAATATCCAAAACTCCTCCCTTAGTGTACGGTTCTGACATACAACGAACATTTCCCCAAAATGCCATGTTTCCAACTTCAATAATTTTGGCTGGGCGATGATGAGTGAGTGTGTGAGTCATGACATATGTCTGATTATTTTTAATGATTAGTTTATATACCGAAAATCACATGGCCAAAGAAACAACTCATGAGATATCGTTATTCAATGAAATGCACGTTTACCTCTGTAACACATCTTTAAAACCCGAATAAACTAAAATTCTTCCTAGTGTATTTATTAATCTCATGTAATTTAATTCAGGATTACGGCACAACCCAGCTCTTTTGGGTACATTCGTGTTGACCGACTGAAAAGCACCAAACTTTTGAATCCTTCCTTAGTTGACGTTTTCGACATACTGCGAACATATTCCCAAAATTTCATGTTTCCAACTTTAATAGGTTTCGTTGGGCGTGATGAGTAAGTGAGTCAGTCAGGATATTTTCTTTCATTTATTTTTCAGAATTTCACCCCTCTCATGACCCCCTTAAGTCTCTTAATATAAACCTATTGGGGAAAGTGTGGTTTATGAACATGCGAGATTTCTTGCACGGGTCAGCTAGTAAATATGAAAAAATAAAGCCAAAAAAGAAACCAACCCTGTTAGGAACAGAACCCCTGCTGGCCGGGTGAGAGACCAACGCTCTAACCACAGACCCAAATGTGACTTCCCATGTTCAGTGTTATCTATTCATTTATATACAAGCGCCTTCGTTGGCGTAGTTGGTAGCATGCTGAACTGCTGTGCCCAAGATCACGGGTTCAAACTCGGCCGAAGTCGTCGGATTTTTTAAGAACGTTAAAATCCTTCAGTATGCCTTCCTTCGGAGGGGATGTAAAGCCGGCGGTCCCATGTCTTAGATTTATGGCATGTAAAAGATCCTTCCACAGATTAAACTTTGTGTGAAGCTGAATTGTTAGGTTAGAGTTCGTCGGAACGCTCTATCAAAGTTCCAACGTTCACCACTAGGTATCATTGATATCTGGTAGCGAAAGTTGGAACTACTTGAAATTGAACGGAACTTGTAGCTCACCCTAAGGGGGTCAGCTGGAAGCAGCTACAGACTCAGGCGAGCCGAACATGTCCTCGGACACTCCCGGCACTAAAAGCCATACGATAAATAAATAACATATAAATTTAGATACAACGTCTTAGCAAATAATGACTTTGACTAAACGATTTCTACACTGAAGTATATTTTAAACCAAGTTTATTTCATACAAAGTTCATATTATTTCTATCAGTAGGCTATATTGCATGCAACATACTCAAATTAGTGAAATATAGGTCAGAACGAGAGATCAGCTGCCATCTTGTCTGTAACCGAAGCGGCTCAGGTTTTTAAAGTCACTTCTGCAGTATAATACTACAATATTAACTTTTAATTTCGACCGGACCACGTCCTTTAGAACAGTTTAAACGATTCTCGGTTCGATAATTGGTACTGGTGGGTCCCGAGTTATAGATGATAAAGTTTGCATAATTCACACGGCTGCCGTCCTGAAATGGTACGTCGGATGACCGTGTAGTTTGGGCACAACTAAAAAGTACTTTGGTGGATTTACTAACAGGAATCATGCGTCCTCTACTAGCAAAGAGCACGTCAGTGTCATGTTTTATATTGCCGACATCTTCACCAAAACTTAATGGAGGCCACTCAAATGGTTAAAACATAAAATTAAATTACGTCTAAACTAATCATAGGATCTTTAACAAATTTGGTAAAAACATACCTTCATATCGGACGCGATGTTTAGTTACATATCTCAGGAACTACAATATAATTTTCCTTGAATGTTCTTTTGGTGTATTCAGAGTACATTCATCACTATTTGGGTAGAATTGAAGTTTTATGTTGAATATTTTGTGTCAGAGAGCATAAAAAACAATCTTAAAAATATATTGTTAAAATCCCTTAACTCATGTCCCTTTTCCTAAGCAAATACTGAAACCAGACCCAACAAACTTTGCATGCATACTATTTAAACTATTTTTGAGCTACGGAAATAATAGTATCGTCCTATTATTCACAGGAGCTGAGTTATTCTTTTACAACCTGGTTGAAAACTGAAATTTTCTGTAAAATTAACAGTGCTTTTCAAGCTGGGCTCCATGAACTAATCAAGGTACCTGAATAAATTTACATCCACTAGTAGATCTATATACTGTAGTGTATTAGAGACTACCAAGTTTCAAATATATTGATCAGATAGTTTCTGAGAAAATGGTACATGAAGTTCCAAAAAATATGACTTACGGTAAACACAAAAGAATTTTTGGCTGGTAGCTACAATATAGCCTTAAAACATTATGTTTAAACCTAATTTTATTGCATCAAATATCACTTCAGCACAATAATTGATACACCAAATTCTTCAGGAAAGATGGGAGACTTCTTTAAGCTAAAAAAACGAAATTGACATTTTTGAGCCTATCACACTTCCCGGTTCCCTTAACGTGCCAGTAAATCTACTGACACGGCTCCCTCACATTTGCGCACCCTCTTATGCCAACTGACTGCGCCACGCAGCCAACCAGGGGTAAATATGAGAGATACTTATCCAAAATAGTAGTAGTAGTTCTTTCATTTGAAGGGTTTGACCATCGTGGTCATATAGCTCCACGTACTTGTATGTGTGTAGAGAATTAGTATGCTTTTTATCAGTCATTTTTGTCATTTGTCATTCTGGTGAGGGGTTGGGAAGAAGTCGGCTGTAGCCTAAAGTAGAAGTGGGAAACCACGGAAAACCACTTCCAGAATGGTAGAGCCGGAAATCGAACCCGGACCTCCTAGGTGACAGCCAAGAACGTTATCCACTGCACAAAGAGGTGGTCTTAACAAATAGTAAATTGTCTTCTGATTAGATGTTTTGTGTTGTTGTTGATTATTTTAGGGTCTGTGACATCGTAGTCTTATAGACCCATGTATTTGAGTGTGCGTGTGTGTGTGTGTGTGTGGAATTTGTCTGATAACCGGTGTTATTGTGATGGCTATACTAGTGTGAGTGGGGATAGAATTTGGAAGGAGGTGTCCGTGGCCTTAACTTAGGAAACTTCCCAGCATTTGCCTGGAGTAGAAGTGGGAGACCACCGAAAACTACTTCCAGGATGGCTGAGACGGGGAACGAATCCTCGTCTTCTCAGTTTTTCCCCACGAGGCTGAGTATACCCCGTTCCAGCCCTTACAGCAGAAATAAAATTTCTTGGTGGAGTCGGAAATCGATCCCGGACCTCCAGGGTGACAGCCAAGAAAGCTATCCGCTACAACACGAGGTGAGCTAGATGTATAATGTTCAATACCAATTAACATAAATAGGGTGTAAATGTTCCCCCAGGGACTTGCAACCAGTGGGACGTGGGTTGGCCACCATGGGACCCCAGCTGAGTCCGGTATTGCTTCCACTTACTGTTGCTAAGCTCTTCTCCTTCATATTTACTGCCAAAAACCACTTCCAGAATGGCAGACGTGGGAATTGAACCCATCTTTTCTCAGTTTTATCTTACGAGGCTGAGTGCACCCCTTCCCAACTCTCAGAACCAGAATAATATTTCTTGGCAGAGCAGGGAAACGAACGCAGGACCTCTAGATCCGAAGTCTCTATAATGACCCAGACACCACAGATGGCGGCCAACAGAGAGGACGTTTTTGTGTAATGTATTGTACTTCCTTATTAGAAGATGACATCAACTCACTGCCTTGATGCATTAAAATAGGGTTCTTCGCCTCGAAAGAAGCAATCAATTAGTGACGCCTGAGCACCTGACACCCACCAAACACTCAGACTTCATTAAGATCCTCCCCACTTCACGTTCCAACCCGGTAATATCATTACATTACATTTCATTCAGTATTCCGTGGAGCTGTTATTAAAAGAATCTATCTTGTACTGTTTGCAGTTTCTAATTTACCGATCATTAACTATGGTGGCTAGCACTCTTGGCTGCCACAGCGGAGGTCCGGATTCGATTCCCGGCTCCACCAAGAAATTTAATTCTGGTCTGAGGGCTAGAACGGGGTACACTCAGCCTCGTTAGGCAGAACTAAGAAGAGGCGGGTTCGATTCCTACCTCAGCCATCCAGGAAGTGGTTTTCCGTAGATTCCCCACTTCTGCTTCAGGAAAATGCTGAGATGGTTCCTAAATTAAGACCACGGCCACTTCCCTCCGCATCCTCATCTACACACACTAATACACTAATCACAATGACAAAAGTTATCAGACTAATGCCACACACACACCCAAGTGCACGAGGCTACATGGCCACGTTATCGCAAAGCCCCTAAATGAATCAACAACAACATAAACTACGGGAGTAGGGGAGTAAGGGGGGTTCTAAATAGTTACACGAGCCACTCGGCTACGCTGACCTCTCATGTGGATTACTCGCGACCCCATGGTCCGATTTTGACATGTGACATGTCGTTGGACTCGGGCTGACGCCCTCTTTCCAATGGACCACTCATTTCAACCCCTAAATAAAACCTACCCCTACTAGGGGGTGAAATTGTAATTTTTTAGTGAAAGCCTCTTTTCAAATGGGACATGTATAAGGTGCGCTGCTAAAATGAACTTAAACGTGGTTGCTCATATCGCGCATGCGTTTTACGAGATGTCGCTATGGATGAACATTTTTGTTTTTGTTTTTTACGCATGCGCACTTGGGATTTTTGTAAGAGGGCGAGCTCTTTGAAAAAAATGATTGATAAGAAGGGGTTTTGGTGGTGAGGAGAGAACCAGATAGTCGCCTACTTTCCTACGAAGTTTGCCGATTTCTCTCGAACGAAAGGTCGGATTTGGACGTGTGACGTGTCAAATCGCTTGTCTCAAAGCCCTATATATGTTATTAATAGGTGAAAGTTTTGAGAATGAGGGAAACAGGCTTTTTGGGGGTAAAACCATGATTTTAGACTTTTTTGATATCTAACGAATGCATGGTCGGATTTGGTCCTATGACATGTCAAATGGCTTGTCTCGAAACCCTCTTTATTTTGGTAACAGGTTAAAGTTTTTGAGAATGAGGGAAACAGAATTTTTTGTTGCAAAACTGTGATTTTAGACTTTCTGTTATATCTCACAAACCAATAACGCCAGAGACGTATACGAGGGGTCGTAGGACTCGGGGTGACACCCCTTCCCTCCCCCCTTTCGAATATAGTATTTATGTTTTAAAAAGTGCGAAAGGGCCTAACGACACTTATGTTGAAAACATTTCAGTTTTTAAAACTTTTTTTTTAATTTGTCTAAAATGTTCATGACGAGTGGTTGTAGATAGAAAGAGACGATACCACTGGACACGTGTTTCAACGAAGCTATTACTGGCCACGGCGGTGATATACCAATACAGTATTCGCTATTTCGATGAGACGGCGGGTCGAGGGTTCGTTTTCTGATTTTTCCTATGATGGAATTCCTAATTCCTAAACCCCCTGAAGGGGGTCTTTAACGTGTAAACGATTATGAGTGACATGACAAATGATAATTCCTTGATCCGATGAAGTTGGCTTTAGATAGAACAAACAGAACTTGGTTATATGTTGCTTGAAGTGAGTATAGAAAACAAACTTGCTGGGGCAGACTGACAGGATGTGAATGTTATTTGAGCTTATTGGAATGCATTGACTTGACTTGACAACAGGGCAATGAAAAAAGCACAGAGATGCTAAGGACACTTGAAGGTCAAACGATATGGCAACCATGGTGGGAGGGGGAAGCTAGGATGATGTCGCTGATCATGTTCAATGTTCAAAGGATGAATTTATATTTTGCGAAGCATTGTTCGGAGAGGGTCATGGGACGACTTGTTTTAAGGGTATTTATTTTTTCGATGTTTCCTATGGTGGACTCATTGATTAAAATAATCCAAAACTGCTAGGGCATGGCCTTGAGATTTTATAAACCGATAATGGGATTTTGACATACAAGATCCACTCAGAACTTGACATGATGTCATTCTTTTTATGGCTTATGAATTTCCCCAAAAAAGACCCAAAACCACAAGATCATGGACTATTGCTTTTCTTAATATATTGCAAACCCATAATGTAAGATGTTTACTGTGAGTGACGAAATCTAGCTAGGTAAAGAAAGAATTATTGTAGGATATATGTATGGTGACTGACACGTCTTTGACCATTGGAACTTGTTTTCCGATTTGACTGTAGTACATAGGGAGTATAGGTTGTCGGCATGGATTGACAAACAGTGCACACAAAATTCAATTTATCGATTCAAGAATTAAGAGTAGACTATCATTAATTAATTGGTTAAAGAGTGTAGCTAAAATAAAAAAATGGTGACTACATTAAACTAAACTGAACCAAGTCGAATCAAACCCAACTGAACCAAACCAAGCCTAAAGCAAACCAAACCTAATCAAGAACAAGCCAAGGGCATAAGTGTAAAACTTGTGGGGGAATGCAGTCATTGGCAATGTCCAAAGGAAGGGATAACGCTCTACCTCTAGAGGGTAAGGTAAAGCTAGCGCATGGTGCTAATGCATATTCCCAAGTACATGAACCACACACACACAACTATCCTATGCTGTTTTTATGAATTAACTGTTAAAACTTACTCAGTGGTTACTGAGCAAGATGGTCGCTACACACAACAAGCTTTAAATACATGAGGCTAATAATCTATACACACACACACACGCATGTTCTAAACTAAACTGTCTTGCTGGCAGTGCTCACACAGTAGGCAAATGACAGAAATGCTTGGCTAACAGAAATACAATCATTTTCGTTTGTCTAATGTTACCAGCTAACCATTACATGCTATAGTGGTGAGCACATGCGCCTCTTGCACTGGAGATCGTAACTTGATTTCTAGCTCTAAGGCCTAGAAT
This sequence comes from Meconema thalassinum, assembly GCA_946902985.2. Classification (NCBI taxonomy): domain Eukaryota; kingdom Metazoa; phylum Arthropoda; class Insecta; order Orthoptera; family Tettigoniidae; genus Meconema; species Meconema thalassinum. The sequence goes on from OX336392.1 coordinate 22,302,449, forward strand.
GAATCAAACTAAGAAAGAAGGGTATGGTGACGCAGTGGTTAAACTGTTAGCCTTTCACTAAGGTAGACTAGGGTTTGATTTTAGGTTAATATACATGTCATAAACAAACAAACAAACAAACAAACAAACAAACAAACAAAAAAGCAGAGATAATGTTTAAAACTGATTACACTTGTCTCTTTTCAAATTATTACTTTAATTGCAAATACAAAGGAGGACTGGGTTTGATATACAGTTAATGCTGCCTATCGCATACTAGCCTGTAAGAAAGCCAAACAAGCAAAAGGCGTAGGTAGAGCAGTGGTAAAATCGCTATGTGTAGAGAACTACCTAACGGTTTTATGAACTGGCAATGGTATGTCGCATAAACAGTGCAGGATACAATCCAGCAACCATAATTTTTATCTTGTGGAGCAGAGAAAACATATATAGAGAGAGAGATATAGAAAGCTTGTGTATGTATGGGTAGCATTGATTGTTTGACAAGAGAAAATACGATGAGGTAGGGTGGGGAGAGGGAGAATTAACACTTATATATGAATGAATGGTAAATAGTATTTTTGTTTTTTTCAATAGTTTTGTTTTTCAAATGCAGTGGTAGATAGCCGTTATTTTGTAAAACATTCTTACTTGCAGTAGTAATAAGACTCTATGGTTCCGCTAAAACATAGATAGACTGTATTATTGCCATGGCCAAGCACTCACATTAAGATCATTTACAAAATCATAAAATGAAAAATAAAAAATCTTGTTTTGGAAATATCGTTTTTCAACATACACAAAATAAATATATAAAAAATTTGTAAACAACAAAATGGAAAATCCATGGTCAAGCACTCACATTAATATTATTTACAAAATCATAAAATGAAAAATAGAAAATCTTGTTTTGGAAATATCGATTTTTTTCAACATACACAAAATAAATATATAAAAAATTTGTAAACAGCAAAATGGAAAATCCATGTTTCCATATAGACAAAATTTTAAAAACCTTAAACGGACATTTAAGAAAATATATGCAAATGGGAAATTGACAAATGTGTAAATATGAAAATGGAAAAATCCATGTTTCCATATCATGAAATTGAAAAACATCAAACTGTCATTTAAAAAAATGCAAATGGAAAATTGACAAATTGCAATGTGTGAAATGTGAAATTGAACAAATGGCTATCATTATTTAAAAAAAGAAAAGAACATAGTGCTCTATGGTTGAGGTGTGAATCAAACCCTCTCTACTTATTTGGACCACACGAGACTGAGTAGACTAGTTTTAGTTATCATACCACTTTTAAAAGTTTGTGTTAAATCTAGGAATTGAACCCAAGAGCTTGTAGGGGAGATCCAAGGTTATAATATGTTAAACAGATAGCCTTGAATGTAGTGTGTGGTAGCTAAATAGAAATGAGACGTTTCGCTCGGGGCAGGGAGGCATAGAGATCTGCATCAAACCAGTCAAAAGACTGACGACTCAAACAACAACATGTAGAGCTCACCAAAATAATGTTGTGTAACGGTAAATGTTAGTCAACGAACAGTAATGCATTACTAAAACCCATGACACGATACCTAAGAGCTTTTCTAAAATTATTTTAAAATGCCTTTAACCCTATATTAAACACCCAGTTCACAAGACTCATAACTGCAATGTTATGGACAAACAAAACAAAATCTATATTTCAAAACAAACAAGTGGTTTAGTCAATGTATACTGGAAAAAGTTTTATAAACACTCAAGTCCACAAAAATAATTAAATTAGTAACAGTCAGGTTGACCGAGTGGTTATGGTGTTTGACTTAAGTTCAAATTTTCTGTACAAGAAAGCAAGGGTTCGAATCCCTTACCTGATATAACTATTGCCTCAACATGGTTTGACCACACTGTATTATTGTGTACTCGGTACACAAACCATAAATAGAGTGTATTGTTTAAGGTCACTCTCTTTGCGAACATAGTCAGAGAATGTTGATGGTTAACAATTGCATTAATAGTGGGACATAGGGATAGCAATTAAGAAAAACAGACAATACCCATACACTATTTTTATTTATTTAATGTAAGTACTTGTACAATAGTTATATACAAACTACAACTCTCTTTTGTCTATTACTATCTAGTTCTTTTCGATCCACTTGCATATCAAGGGCAGATGACTTTGTAGTTCAGCCCCTTCAAACAACAACACTACTTTTTGCATAGTCTGTGATGTTGATGACTCTTGATGCGTGGAAGATGGATACAACATAACTTTTACAACAGGGGTTAAACGTTGCTCAACAAACAATGCACTATATTGAGTAGCAACATCTTTCTCTTGTACTAACTTTTTAGCATTCTGATGATTTTTTGTCAATACCATTAGTGTTTTGTCTGGAGCACTACATTGATGATCACTCACACTTAAAACCAAACTATTTCTACTTTTCATATTGCCTCGACATGTTGTTGACCTCTGTTTCGAGCATTGCCAGAATATTATTCCTTTTACATTTTGTCGTTTATAGTTATAAGAGTAGCCTTTATAGAGTACACGTTGTTTACCTCGGTTAGTTGGAGTAAGTTCCATAGTAGTAACTAACCTGTTAGTATGATTTGCACGCTACAAAGGTTATCTCGGTTCTGGTAATAGAATTATTTAGCGTTGGCTTTTATATTTAATATGTACAGTTTAAAGAGATAGAAAAGTGGTAGAAACGTGGTAGCAAAGTGGTAGAAAATATTACATGTATTGTTAAGAAATAGTTTAAGCGGTTACATGGATTCATTACACTATAATTTTAGCATCACGAAGCTCATTTTCTATATCCAAAAGTTCTTCCTCATATTTAGTATGACCAGCCTGTTTACAGGTATGCAAGTACTGAAGCCGCTGGATTAGCTTACTGGGATTGTTCCAGTAAACAAATTTAACAAATGATTTTTTTGGGTGTAAACCATTATCATCATCATCATCATCATTATCATCATAATCATCATCATCATCATGGTTATCATCATCAATATAATTATCATCAATATAATCATCATCACTATTACTATCTAATCCTTTTTGTTCATCTTGAAATGCAAAAACCTTTGGCATAGTTTGTGTTGTCTTTGATAGTGTTAGAGGTTTCTTAGACGTTAACGACTGTCCTAACATGTCTTTTCCAGGAGATAATAAATGCTCTTTAACAAACAAAGCACTATCTTGAGCCACACTATTTTTTTCTTGGTCTTGCTTTTTTACCTTGGTTAGAGTATTTTGTCCATTTAAATGAGTATTATTTTGAGATTTACAATGATGATCGATTGAAATAAGTATGTTGGAGCCTTTTGTCTTAATCATTCCTCGACACTTTTTAGATCGTTGTTTCGAACAGCACCAAATAACAGTTCCAATTTTATTGGTTTGTTTCACAATATATGAATATCCTTTATAGTATGCGTAAGGCTTACCATACCTAGTCACTGATACTTCCATGTCAACTGTCAAGCATAGACTAAGCTCTAGTAAAGTCAACTTGGTAATAAGAATACTAGTTTAATGTGAGAGCAAATATGGATCCAAAGAGTTCAGGTAAAAGTGGAAGCAAATAAGCAAATATTAGAACCAAGAGTGGGGTTAAAAGTGGTCGCAAAGTGGTAGACCCATTACACAATAATTTCAGCATGACGAAGCTCTTGTTCAATTTCTTTGATTTCCCAATCGTGACCGATATGCCCAGCTTGTCGTAAAGCATGCAATTGTCGAAGCCGTTGAATTAGCTTACTGGGTTTGTTCCAGTATACAAATTTAACAAATGGATTTTTAGGTGTAAACAAAGCACTACCATTATCATGATCATTATCATCATCATCATTATCATCATCATAATCACCATTATCATCATGACCATCATCACTGTTACTATATAGTCCTTTTTGATCCTCTTGCAATACCATTTTATTTACAGTCTGAGTTGATTTTGATAGTGTTGAAGGTTCCTTGGACGTTGACAATTGTCCTAACATGACGTTTTGAGGACATGATAAGTCCTTTTGAACAAACACTGCACTATCTTTAGCCGCAATATCGTTTTCTTGAACTTGCTTTTTAGCATTTTGATAATTGTTTGTAAACAGTAAGCGTGGTTCGTTTCGAGCACTATATTGATGAACACTCACACTTAAAACCTTTCCATTTTTACTTTTCAGATTGCCTAGACATTTTGTTGACCTCTCTTTTGAGCATCGCCAGAATATTATTCCATTCACATTCTGGCGATTATAGTTATAGGAGTAGCCTTGATAGAGTGCACGTAGCCTACCTTTGTTGGTTGTAATAAGTTCCATAGTAGTAACTGACCTGTCAGTACGATGTTCACACTACAAAGATTACAATTGTTTTGCTGATGGAGTGACCTACCATAAGCTTATATATTGGCTTATGTGTTGGCTTTTTGTGTTGGCTTTTTGTGTTGGCTTTTCGTGTTGGCTTTTGTGTTGGCATTTCGTGTTGGCTTTTCGTGTTGGCTTTTTTGTATTGGCCTTTCATGTTGGCTTTTTGTATTGGCTTTTCGTGTTGGCTTTTTGTGTGGGCTTTTTGTGTTGGCTTTAGTATTGGCTTTTGTATTGGCTTATTTGACAAGTTATTTGTGTCAATGTATTTAGTGGATTTTTTTGTTGGTGTTGGAAAGTAGTTGAATGAGAGGGAATATTTAAAGACTTAACCTCAGCTCACTAACCTAACCTAACCTAACCTAACTTTACCTAACCTAACCTAACCTTTCAACTCTCAGATATTAATTAAATTCTGTGCATAGTCGAGTTGGAACCCAAGACCTCAGGAGTAAAAAAACAATTATTTTTGACGGCTTATTTTGGTAACTTATTTTAATGGCTAACCTAACTTTACCTAACCTAACCTAACCTCAGCTCACTTTGGATATTACTAGTAAGTGTTCATATCCTCTGCTAGGTAGCATGCTAGTAGTACAGGTAGTGCTCATATTTACCGCTAGGTAGCGGAAACATACTTTGCATGTTGCATGTGACACTTGTGAAGTTTAACCACATGCAAGACGTGCTTGTATAAGTTCTCTATTTAAATTCAATATACAATTAACCACTAAATGTTCAGAACTAACATGTATAGCCATGTTTAGGGTATATAGGAGACCCTTAGCAAGAAAGGCTGTCTAACCCACGAGTGTACAGCCTTGTCATACGCAGTAAGCACCTGTTGGCAGAAAACAACAACAACAACAATTTGAGAAAGCCAACAACATATCCATTAAGGTATTTAAAGGAAACAGTTTTTTGTTGGCTTTCTCAAATTGTTGTTGTTGTTGTTTTCTGCCAACAGGTGCTTACTGCGTATGACAAGGCTGTACAATCGTGGGTTAGACAGCCTTTCTTGCTAAGGGTCTCCTATATACCCTAAACATGGCTATACATGTTAGTTCTGAACATTTAGTGGTTAATTGTATATTGAGTTTAAATAGAGAACTTATACAAGCACGTCTTGCATGTGGTTAAACTTCACAAGTGTCACATGCAACATGCAAAGTATGTTTCCGCTACCTAGCGGTAAATATGAGCACTACCTGTACTACTAGCATGCTACCTAGCAGAGGATATGAACACTTACTAGTAATATCCAAAGTGAGCTGAGGTTAGGTTAGGTAAAGTTAGGTTAGCCATTAAAATAAGTTACCAAAATAAGCCGTCAAAATAATTGTTTTTTTTACCCCTGAGGTCTTGGGTTCCAACTCGACTATGCACAGAATTTAATTAATATCTGAGAGTTGAAAGGTTAGGTTAGGTTAGGTAAAGTTAGGTTAGGTTAGGTTAGGTTAGTGAGCTGAGGTTAAGTCTTTAAATATTCCCTCTCATTCAACTACTTTCCAACACCAACAAAAAAATCCACTAAATATATTGACACAAATAACTTGTCAAATAAGCCAATACAAAAGCCAATACTAAAGCCAACACAAAAAGCCCACACAAAAAGCCAACACGAAAAGCCAATACAAAAAGCCAACATGAAAGGCCAATACAAAAAAGCCAACACGAAAAGCCAACACGAAATGCCAACACGAAAAGCCAACACAAAAAGCCAACACGAAAAGCCAACACAAAAGCCAACACGAAATGCCAACATGAAAAGCCAACACAAAAAGCCAACACGAAAAGCCAACACAAAAGCCAACACGAAATGCCAACATGAAAAGCCAACACAAAAAGCCAACACGAAAAGCCAACACAAAAGCCAACACGAAAAGCCAACACAAAAAGCCAACACAAAAAGCCAACACATAAGCCAATATATAAGCTTATGGTAGGTCACTCCATCAGCAAAACAATTGTAATCTTTGTAGTGTGAACATCGTACTGACAGGTCAGTTACTACTATGGAACTTATTACAACCAACAAAAGTAGGCTACGTGCACTCTATCAAGGCTACTCCTATAACTATAATCGCCAGAATGTGAATGGAATAATATTCTGGCGATGCTCAAAAGAGAGGTCAACAAAATGTCGAGGCAATCTGAAAAGTAAAAATGGAAAGGTTTTAAGTGTGAGTGTTCATCAATGTAGTGCTCGAAACGAACCACGCTTACTGTTTACAAACAATTATCAAAATGCTAAAAAGCATGTTCAAGAAAACGATATTGCGGCTAAAGATAGTGCAGTGTTTGTTCAAAAGGACTTGTCATGTCCTCAAAACGTCATGTTAGGACAATTGTCAACGTCCAAGGAACCTTCAACACTATCAAAATCAACTCAGACTATAAATAAAATGGTATTGCAAGAGGATCAAAAAGGACTATATAATAACAGTGATGATGGTCATGATGATAATGGTGATTATGATGATGATAATGATGATGATGATGATAATGATCATGATAATGGTAGTGCTTTGTTTACACCTAAAAATCCATTTGTTAAATTTGTATACTGGAACAAACCCAGTAAGCTAATTCAACGGCTTCGACAATTGCATGCTTTACGACAAGCTGGGCATATCGGTCACGATTGGGAAATCAAAGAAATTGAACAAGAGCTTCGTCATGCTGAAATTATTGTGTAATGGGTCTACCACTTTGCGACCACTTTTAACCCCACTCTTGGTTCTAATATTTGCTTATTTGCTTCCACTTTTACCTGAACTCTTTGGATCCATATTTGCTCTCACATTAAACTAGTATTCTTATTACCAAGTTGACTTTACTAGAGCTTAGTCTATGCTTGACAGTTGACATGGAAGTATCAGTGACTAGGTATGGTAAGCCTTACGCATACTATAAAGGATATTCATATATTGTGAAACGAACCAATAAAAATTGAACTGTTATTTGGTGCTGTTCGAAACAACGATCTAAAAAGTGTCGAGGAATGATTAAGACAAAAGGCTCCAACATACTTATTTCAATCGATCATCATTGTAAATCTCAAAATAATACTCATTTAAATGGACAAAATACTCTAACCAAGGTAAAAAAGCAAGACCAAGAAAAAAATAGTGTGGCTCAAGATAGTGCTTTGTTTGTTAAAGAGCATTTATTATCTCCTGAAAAAGACATGTTAGGACAGTCGTTAACGTCTAAGAAACCTCTAACACTATCAAAGACAACACAAACTATGCCAAAGGTTTTTGCATTTCAAGATGAACAAAAAGGATTAGATAGTAATAGTGATGATGATTATATTGATGATAATTATATTGATGATGATAACCATGATGATGATGATGATGATTATGATGATAATGATGATGATGATGATGATAATGGTTTACACCCAAAAAAATCATTTGTTAAATTTGTTTACTGGAACAATCCCAGTAAGCTAATCCAGCGGCTTCAGTACTTGCATACCTGTAAACAGGCTGGTCATACTAAATATGAGGAAGAACTTTTGGATATAGAAAATGAGCTTCGTGATGCTAAAATTATAGTGTAATGAATCCATGTAACCGCTTAAACTATTTCTTAACAATACATGTAATATTTTCTACCACTTTGCTACCACTTTTCTAGTTTGCTACCACTTTTCTACCACTTTGCTACCACTTTGCTACCACTTTTCTACTACTTTTCTGCCAGTTTTCTACCACTTTTCTACCACTTTGGTACCACTTTTCTACTACTTTTCTGCCACTTTTCTACCACTTTTCTACCACTTTGCTACCACTTTGCTACCACTTTTCTACCACTATGTTACCAATTGTCTACCACTTTGCTACCACGTTTCTACCACTTTTCTATCACTTTAAACTGTACATATTAAATATAAAAGCCAACGCTAAATAATTCTATTACCAGAACCGAGATAACCTTTGTAGCGTGCAAATCATACTAACAGGTTAGTTACTACTATGGAACTTACTCCAACTAACCGAGGTAAACAACGTGTACTCTATAAAGGCTACTCTTATAACTATAGACGACAAAATGTAAAAGGAATAATATTCTGGCAATGCTCGAAACAGAGGTCAACAACATGTCGAGGCAATATGAAAAGTAGAAATAGTGTGGTTTTAAGTGTGAGTGATCATCAATGTAGTGCTCCAGACAAAACACTAATGGTATTGACAAAAAATCATCAGAATGCTAAAAAGTTAGTACAAGAGAAAGATGTTGCTACTCAATATAGTGCATTGTTTGTTGAGCAACGTTTAACCCCTGTTGTAAAAGTTATGTTGTATCCATCTTCCACGCATCAAGAGTCATCAACATCACAGACTATGCAAAAAGTAGTGTTGTTGTTTGAAGGGGCTGAACTACAAAGTCATCTGCCCTTGATATGCAAGTGGATCGAAAAGAACTAGATAGTAATAGACAAAAGAGAGTTGTAGTTTGTATATAACTATTGTACAAGTACTTACATTAAATAAATAAAAATAGTGTATGGGTATTGTCTGTTTTTCTTAATTGCTATCCCTATGTCCCACTATTAATGCAATTGTTAACCATCAACATTCTCTGACTATGTTCGCAAAGAGAGTGACCTTAAACAATACACTCTATTTATGGTTTGTGTACCGAGTACACAATAATACAGTGTGGTCAAACCATGTTGAGGCAATAGTTATATCAGGTAAGGGATTCGAACCCTTGCTTTCTTGTACAGAAAATTTGAACTTAAGTCAAACACCATAACCACTCGGTCAACCTGACTGTTACTAATTTAATTATTTTTGTGGACTTGAGTGTTTATAAAACTTTTTCCAGTATACATTGACTAAACCCCTTGTTTGTTTTGAAATATAGATTTTGTTTTGTTTGACCATAACATTGCAGTTATGAGTCTTGTGAACTGGGTGTTTAATATAGGGTTAAAGGCATTTTAAAATAATTTTAGAAAAGCTCTTAGGTATCGTGTCATGGGTTTTAGTAATGCATTACTGTTCGTTGACTAACATTTACCGTTACACAACATTATTTTGGTGAGCTCTACATGTTGTTGTTTGAGTCGTCAGTCTTTTGACTGGTTTGATGCAGATCTCTATGCCTCCCTGCCCCGAGCGAAACGTCTCATTTCTATATAGCTACCACACACTACATTCAAGGCTATCTGTTTAACATATTATAACCTTGGATCTCCCCTACAAGCTCTTGGGTTCAATTCCTAGATTTAACACAAACTTTTAAAAGTGGTATGATAACTAAAACTAGTCTACTCAGTCTCGGGTGGTCCAAATAAGTAGAGAGGGTTTGATTCACACCTCAACCATAGAGCACTATGTTCTTTTCTTTTTTTAAATAATGATAGCCATTTGTTCAATTTCACATTTCACACATTGCAATTTGTCAATTTTCCATTTGCATTTTTTTAAATGACAGTTTGATGTTTTTCAATTTCATGATATGGAAACATGGATTTTTCCATTTTCATATTTACACATTTGTCAATTTCCCATTTGCATATATTTTCTTAAATGTCCGTTTAAGGTTTTTAAAATTTTGTCTATATGGAAACATGGATTTTCCATTTTGCTGTTTACAAATTTTTTATATATTTATTTTGTGTATGTTGAAAAAAATCGATATTTCCAAAACAAGATTTTCTATTTTTCATTTTATGATTTTGTAAATAATATTAATGTGAGTGCTTGACCATGGATTTTCCATTTTGTTGTTTACAAATTTTTTATATATTTATTTTGTGTATGTTGAAAAACGATATTTCCAAAACAAGATTTTTTATTTTTCATTTTATGATTTTGTAAATGATCTTAATGTGAGTGCTTGGCCATGGCAATAATACAGTCTATCTATGTTTTAGCGGAACCATAGAGTCTTATTACTACTGCAAGTAAGAATGTTTTACAAAATAATGGCTATCTACCACTGCATTTGAAAAACAAAACTATTGAAAAAAACAAAAATACTATTTACCATTCATTCATATATAAGTGTTAATTCTCCCTCTCCCCACCCTACCTCATCGTATTTTCTCTGGTCAAACAATCAATGCTACCCATACATACACAAGCTTTCTATATCTCTCTCTATATATATGTTTTCTCTGCTCCACAAGATAAAAATTATGGTTGCTGGATTGTATCCTGCACTGTTTATGCGACATACCATTGCCAGTTCATAAAACCGTTAGGTAGTTCTCTACACATAGCGATTTTACCACTGCTCTACCTACGCCTTTTGCTTGTTTGGCTTTCTTACAGGCTAGTATGCGATAGGCAGCATTAACTGTATATCAAACCCAGTCCTCCTTTGTATTTGCAATTAAAGTAATAATTTGAAAAGAGACAAGTGTAATCAGTTTTAAACATTATCTCTGCTTTTTTGTTTGTTTGTTTGTTTGTTTGTTTGTTTATGACATGTATATTAACCTAAAATCAAACCCTAGTCTACCTTAGTGAAAGGCTAACAGTTTAACCACTGCGTCACCATACCCTTCTTTCTTAGTTTGATTCATTCTAGGCCTTAGAGCTAGAAATCAAGTTACGATCTCCAGTGCAAGAGGCACATGTGCTCACCACTATAGCATGTAATGGTTAGCTGGTAACATTAGACAAACGAAAATGATTGTATTTCTGTTAGCCAAGCATTTCTGTCATTTGCCTACTGTGTGAGCACTGCCAGCAAGACAGTTTAGTTTAGAACAAGCGAGTGTGTATGTGTGTGTGTGTATAGATTATTAGCCTCAAGTATTTAAAGCTTGTTGTGTGTAGCGACCATCTTGTTCAGTAACCACTGAGTAAGTTTTAACAGTTAACTCATAAAAACAGCACAGGATAGTTGTGTGTGTGTGGTTCATGTACTTGGGAATATGCATTAGCACCATGCGCTAGCTTTACCTTACCCTCTAGAGGTAGAGCGTTATCTCTTCCTTTGGACATTGCCAATGACTGCATTCCCCCACAAGTTTTACACTTAAGCCCTTGGCTTGTTCTTGATTAGGTTTGGTTTGCTTTAGGCTTGGTTTGGTTCAGTTGGGTTTGATTCGACTTGGTTCAGTTTAGTTTAATGTAGTCACCATTTTTTTATTTTTAGCTACACTCTTTAACCAATTAATTAATGATAGTCTACTCTTAATTCTTGAATCGATAAATTGAATTTTGTGTGCAACGTTTGTCAATCCATGCCTACAACCTATACTCCCTATGTACTACAGTCAGATCTGAAAACAAGTTCCAATCGTCAAAGACGTGTCAGTCACCATACATATATCCTACAATAATTCTTTCTTTACCTAGCTAGATTTCGTCACTCACAGTAAACATCTTACATTATGGGTTTGCAATATATTAAGAAAAGCAAAAGTCCATGATATTGTTGTTTTGGGTCTTTTTTGGGGAAATTCATAAGCCATAAAAAGAATGGCATCATGTCATGTTCTGAGTGGATCTTGTATGTCAAAATCCCATTATCAGTTTATAAAATCTCAAGGCCATGCCCTAGCAGTTTTGGATTATTTCAATCAATGAGTCCACCACAGGAAAGATTGTAAAAATAAATACCCTTAAAACAAGTCCTCACACGACCCTCTCCGAAGAATGCTTCGCAAAATACAAATTCATCCATTGAACATTGAACATGATCGGCGACATCATCCTCGCTTTCCCCTCCCACCATGGTTGCCATATCGTTTAACCTTCAAGTGTCCTCAGCATCTCTGTGCTTTTTTCACCCTGTCAAGTCAATGCATTCCAATAAGCTCAAATAACATTCACATCCTGTCAGTCTGCCCCAGCAAGTTTGTTTTCTATACTCACTTCAAGCAACATATAACCAAGTTCTGTTTGTTCTATCTAAAGCCAACTTCATCTGATCAAGGAATTATCATTTGTCATGTCACTCATAATCGTTTACACGTTAAAGACCCCCTTCAGGGGGTTTAGGAATTAGGAATTCCATCGTAGGAAAAATCGGAAACCGAACCCTCGACCCGCCGTCTCATCGAAATAGCGAATACTGTATTGGTATATCACCACCGTGGCCAGTAATAGCCTCGTTGAAACACATGCCCAGTGGTATCGTCTCTTTCTATCTACAACCACTCGTCATGAACATTTTAGACACATTTAACAAAAGTTTTAAAAACTGAAATGTTTTCAACATAAGTGTCGTTAGGCTCTTTCGCATTTTTAAAAACATAAATACTATATTCGAAAGGAGGGGGGGGGGGAGGGGCGTCACCCCGAGTCCTACGACCCCTCGTATACGTCTCTGGCGTTATTGGTTTGTGAGATATAACAGAAAGTCTAAAATCATGGTTTTACCCCCAAAAAGCCTGTTTCCCTCATTCTCAAAACTCTAACCTATTAATAACATATAACGGGCTTCGAGACAAGCGATTTGACACGTCACACGTCCAAATCCGACCTTGCGTTTGAGAGATATCGGCAAACTTCGTAGGAAAGTAGGCGACTATCTGGCTCTCTCCTCACCACCAAAACCTCTTCTTATCAATCATTTTTTTCAAAGAGCTCGCCCTCTTACAAAAATCCCAAGTGCGCATGCGTAAAAAACAAAAACAAAAATGTTCATCCATAGCGACATCTCGTAAAACGCATGCGCGATATGAGCAACCACGTTTAAGTTCATTTTAGCAGCGTACCTTATACATGTCTCATTTGAAAAGAGGCTTTCACTAAAAAATTACAATTTCACCCCCTAGTAGGGGTAGGTTTTATTTAGGGGTTGAAATGAGTGGGCCATTGGAAAGAGGGCGTCAGCCCGAGTCTAACGACATGTCACATGTCAAAATTGGACCATGGGGTCGCGAGTAATCCACATGAGAGGTCAGCGTAGCCGAGTGGCTCGTGTCACTATTTAGAACCCCCCTTACTCCCCTACTTACGGGACACTCCTCCCCGCCTTTTCGCTATGAAAATATCACACATCCATTAACCGGGAATGTGCCTCGAGACTGGCAGGGACTTAGACCCCTGCGCCATCTCACTCAGTTGTTCTTATTTCATGTCACCTTCTCTGCTCTCAGGGTACTTATTGAGACCCCGGACACAAAGAAAGAAAGAAAGAAAGAAAGAAAGAAAGGAAGTCTTTAAATTTTGAAAGCTTCGTCAAGAAATTTACGAATTGTGGTTTGAGTGTTGGAACTGAGAAAGAATAGGTCTTAAGGGTTGTTTTATGTGGTTTACCCACATTCACTAAAATTGTCGGCGAAATCTTAGGAATGTGTAGAAATTGGAGTTGCGGATATTAAGGTACAGTGCTATTTCTTTTGCTATATTGCCCAGTTTGTTTATGCATTGTAAGTACAATGGTTGATCCAATATAGGCTACATTGTCAACTTTCAAATCATGTAATTCATGTCCGACATGTTGTATTTTGAGTTCATGTCAGACGCTATCCTTACCTAATTGGTCATTGAATGAAACAACTGAGCTCTGATTGGTTGGAAAAACTGTCTTATAATGAAAAGTAGTACTTTAATGACCCCCATTATGATACAGTTTTCTGACATATAATATTTACATATTGACATCGATGAACATAAAATGGCTTTAACGCTTTGTATGGTAAGATAAAAGAGGCGAGGTACTCGATTTGTGCCATCAAGCATGGTTGTGGTAGTATAAAATGCAGGTGATGCGTGTTCCGTGATGGGGGTTAACTTGAACGGACCAGAAGGAAACATAGATCGATTTCAGTATTGTGACATCATCGGAAGTCATGCTATGAAATCGTTCAGGGGGAAGGGAGTGTTTGAGGACTGTAATGACTCCAAGCACGTTAAGAAAGAATTTCGTAACCGACGCAAGCATGAAGGTTCTGTATTGATCTATCAGAATAGCGATGTCATTCCAATTGAGCTTATTATTAGACTTGGACACATATTTTAAAACATATAACAGTAGTTTGAATGATGATGATGATGATAATTGTTGTTTTAAGGGGCCTAACATGTAGGTTATCGGCCCGTAATGGTTTGGGTGATAGTGAAAAATGACATGAATATGAAAACTATAACTAATACTAACTACAGACTTACATACTAGAAGAAGAAGTGGTAAACAGATAAAGGATAAGGCAAATAAAGGACATGTAGAAGAGAAATGCCCTCAACCCTCGAAGAGTGAGGATTGAGGGACTTGGAAGGAAGGAGAGCCATGAAAGGCAGATAGGAAAGGGAAATAGGAGAGGTCCCGCCCCAAGGTCAGAGGAAAAAGGGGACAAAACGGACCCAGCTCAGGAATCCCTCGAGGTCCCAACTCCCAAACTCGCCAGCCTTCATCCCTTGAGGGTGTAGCAATATCCAGGGTGCACCAGACGTTGTGCGGCTACAAACACCCTGGCTTCTTGAGGGCCTTGTGCAGAAGCCAGGAGAGAACATGAAAAGAAAAAGAAGGCTGACCCCTTGAAGAATGAGGGAGCAGGAAAGATGAGACAAGGGCCAATTAAGGCGGGAAAGGAAGAGACTCCCTAGGCCTCGGATACCCTAATACCTTCGAGGTCGGAAGAGAACAAGAGTTGACCAAGGGAGGTCGACAGGAAATACGATGGAGAGGAGCCCGGCACATGTAAATGGAAGCAATGCCGCACTCAGTTGGGGTCTCGTGGTCGCCAACCCACTAGATGTGAGCCCCTGGGGGATAGTTTGAATGAAACTTAAATGGTGTTCAAACGGTCCACTCGATTGTACCCAAATTGTAATGGGTGATATTCCCTACACCTAAAATCAAGTAGTTCCTCAACGCCGCTAAGGCATTGGACGTGCTGTAACCGGCCATTAAGAATTAATCTCTTGACAAAATCGGGTATTCCCAAAGCTGTTGGCCCATTGCAACAGAAACAATTGATCATTTCGTTTTCAAATTTAATTTAAACTCAGTACGATAAGTTTACATTTTATTCAAGCAAGGGGATACAGAACATTTAATGGGTAAGTAGTAAATACGGAACATTATTTGGATGAGTAGCTAAATACAAAATATTTACCAGACGAGTACTAAAATACACGGAACATTAAGTGGACAAGTAGAGTTTTGGGCTGATGCCGTGTATTATTTAATCAAACTCGACGCGTTTCGAAAGAAACCATGTCTCTCTTTATCAGGAATAAACGGAAATACGACAAATTTGTTGCTAAGAGAAAGCAACAAAGAAACTAAGATGGACGCCATTTTAGCCCCAATTTAGGGACAACGAAAATCAGCAGTGTATCACTTTCTGAGGGTTCTGATAATAGGTAGCCAGGACTCACTGAGATTGTAGCCGGTATCGCGGTTGGAATTATCTGGGTGTTTACGTATTTCAACCGCCTCCCTGATGATTCTGGGACGATATTGCTTTATACGGGCAAGAACATCCACTCCTTGGAACATGACATCATGGCCAGGTGTTAAAACATGATCAACATCAGCTGATTTATCAGGTTGAACGAGCCTGATACATCTATTCTGTTCCTTAATGCGAGTGCTTATCGTTCTCGAAGTCTGCCCGATATAAACCTTGCCACAAGTACAGGGAACTCTGTAGATACCCGGTTGCTGCAATTTAGGCAAACTGTCGCAGGAGTTGCCTAATCTTAACAGAAGTTCCAAATACAGTCCGTATGCTGTATCAACGTAGTATTTTAGCAGTACGATCCGTTATTATATGTATGTACGGTAGGTAAGCAGTTCCTCTTACAACTTTTTTCTCAACGGACGTCCTATTGTTATTCGTTGGTTTCAGAACCATAGAAATCAAAGCTTTGCTATAACCGTTGCTCTCAAAGGTGGTTCTCAAGGTATTAATTTCTTTTTGTAAAGAAGACACTTCACAAATCCTCCTAGCCCTGGTAGTTAGAGTTGTAAGGATACCATATTTCTGGGCAGGGTGATGGTGAGAACTTGCGTGGAGATATCAATTGGGGTGTGTTGGATTACGATACACGTTGTGTCCTAAAGATCCATCCTCCTTCTTGGTGATAATATTGGACATGTATTATTATGCGGAGCTAAATCCGGAATATTTACCAGTTGAATAGTAAAATACGGAACATTTACGGGATGAGTGAAAGATGAATGATCTTGAGGTGTGGTAACGATTTCTCATCAAATCAAGCCACCACGTGCTCGTACTATCAAGGGACTGGCCATCTGTCGCCCGCACAGAGGTACATATGGCTCGTACTCGAGGGAGGGGGATACGAAAATGATAACACACCATTGTGCACTGCTGTGCACACACTAGGGTCGCTGTGGGAACTAGCAACTGGATAGCAGCAATGGAGCAACTGATTTTATGTTAATTCTCTACTGGACGGCTAGTTGAATAATGCTGTGAACAACATTAGCTTTGTTAACGGGCTCCGGGATGTCAAACATCTTCAAACCTTTCAATTTTTAATTTTCTTAGTGGCATAGTAAGCTTTGACTCTTAGCTTTGTAAGGCACATGTGTTTTTTAGCTTATTCCTAAGACTATTTTCGTTATACCCCCGCAACCGTGCGTCCTGCTAATGAACCCAATAACGTAGATTTTTTTACTCTTTCTATTTCAATTAGACATTATACATTAAAAGTAATTAAAAATTAGTCTTCAATAAACACTGAGATTTGTTGATGACATCGTCATCTTGGCCGACACGCCGGAGCATTTGAATTAGTTTTAAAATGGTATGGATTCTGTCTTGAGGAAAGAAATCATGATGAAAAGTAATAAATGTAAAACAAAAATATTGGAATGCAGTCGAAATAAAACGGAAACCCCTACGGATGTCAAATTGGAAGGTGAAAATCTAAAGGAAGTAGGTGACGTCTGTTACTTAGGAAACCAAATAACCAGTGATGGACGAAGCAAAGAGGATATGAACAGGCAAGGAAAGCATTTCTACAAAAAAGGAATCTGTTGACATCGAATATAGATTTAGGTATTAGGAAGTCATTTTTGAAAGCCTTTGTCTGCAGCGAGGCGCTCTATGGAAGTGAAACTTGGACCATTGCTACAGCAGAAAAGAGTAGAATTGAAGCGTTTGAAATGTCGTGCTACAGGAGAATGATGATCAGATGGGTAGATAGGGTTACAAACGAAGAGGTATTAAGATGAGTGGGAGAGGAGAGATGTTTCTGGCGACTACAAATGAAGAGAAAAGATAGGTTGGTAGGACACATACTAAGACATCCAGGATTAGCAAACAAAGTTATAGAAGGAAGGGTCGAGTACATGAACTGTAGGGTAGACGAAGGTTAGATTATGTTAAACAGATTGCCTAGGCTGTAGGGTGTGGTGTCTATGTAGAGATGAAACGATTAGCTCAAGACAGGGAAGCATGGAGTGCTGCATCAAATCAGTCAAAAGAGTGAAGACTCAAACAACAACAGAAGCAAGAGCAAACGGCATGGAAATACTGAAAAAACGATGCTTAAAATGAAGAAGGATCCAAAAACCAGAAGAAAACTTATGATGACAATTTCACGCGAGAATGTATTTCTTAATATAACAATACCTCTTTTTATGGAACTTTTCAATATACAAAATTTAATGTTTTAGTAATAATTCTTCTTTACATGCGTTACATTCTAACACAACCTTTTTTCAATATTTATTTTAGTTTAAATTTGTCGGATGGAAATGTTCATGATAATGGTATTGAAATTATACATATTTTTCATGAAAAATCAAAAATACATTATTTTCACAAGTCCTGTGTTATAGTAATGAGAGTGTCTTAGAGAACAAACATGAAAGATTTTGTTTATATCTTGTTAGTTGTTTGTGAGATAAAGGCAAATAACCTTTGGATGCGAAGCCATTATGAATGATTCTGATAAACGTTTAGTGAAAATATAAGTTTTTGATAAAAATTATCTTCCACCTAACTTTTGTTTAGATAAATTGTTGAATTGTTTTCGTAACAAGTAAATATATTAAATGTATTAGATACTAAATAATTAATACTTAAAAACTTAGTAATTTCTCTAGGTTTGTGCCGTGTCTTGTGAGGGGTTTCGCCGAGGACACCAAGCTGGCTCATCAGCGGGCTCTTGGTGCCCTTGCCCGGACCCCCACAGGAGTAGCGAACTGCGCGCTACCTCCCTTTCTATGAAGAGCACCTGCGCCTCTTCACTGCGAGAACTAAAAGCTCAAGCAGCCTTACCCTCCCTATGAAGGCTTCAAAAAATATAGTATATTGGCTTTCACGGCCGGTGAATTAAAACTCAGAAATTTTTATAGGCTTTTTTCATTCACTTCATTAAAACAATTTTAAATATATAAAAAAGAAGATCATCAGTCAAATATTCGGTACACTGTCGTTCACTTCGGTTGGTTGGTTGGTTCCTTAGTTTAGGGGCTGCGACAACGCGGTCATGTAGCCCCGTGTGTGTAGAATTTGTCTGATAACCGGTGTTAATTGTGATGGCTGTATTAGTGTGTGTTATCTGTTTTTAATTCAGGTAGAAGGACTGAAGACGATTCATTTTATCAAGTAGTTCCTACTTTTGCCACCAAATGCTACCATCCGCGACACCTAGCTGCGGATGCGGCTACTAAATGCCATGGTAGTCAGCACCCGGTGGCGATCGTTGGAACTAATAGGGTCGTTATCAAACTAACCTACAAAATTTTGCTTCCACAAGTGTAATTAGTGGAAGGTTCTTTTTCATGCCTTAAATCTATGACATGGGACCACCGGCTTTACTTCCCCTCCGAAGGAAGGCATACTGAGGGATTTTTAACGCTCTTAAATAATTCGATGACTTCGGCCTGGTTTGAACCGGCGACCTTTGGCATAGAAGCTCAGCATGCTACCAACTACGCCACCGAACCCGCCGAGCTGTCAGGCTACAATGCTTGTTTGTTTTATGAACAGGGGCGTGGTGGCTCAGCGGTCTAGCTGTATGCCTCTCACCAAGGCGGTCCGGGTTCGATTCCCGGTCAATGCATGTGAGATTTTCGAAGTGAAATGCCATGTCCTGTGGTTCGGATTCCACGTAAAAAGGAGGTCCCGTGGCTCATAATCACAAGATTCACGGTCACGTTAAACTACAATCTTCCTTTTTGTTTTATGAATATGTTCATTTTCTGAAATCCTACCTGCAGAATAGAATTGTACTAGTACGTTTCATGACTAATTAAATTAGAAACTGTTAATTATATATCACAGCCTTTTTACGTCAGCACCTATTTGTTTTGCCTAATTTACCTTTAACATTTTAAGTGCCTGTTTCGTTCAATACAAGTAACATAAAGTTAGCAGTTTGATTTAGTAATGGACTGTGTTTCCAAAATATTAGCATTGCTTCGAGAATCGACAGCGGGAAAACTGAACGCGATATTTGTAAAGTTATAACAATCTGTCATTTTTTTTAGCAGGTTGAAAAAAGGATTCAGATTTTTATATCTTTACACATATTGCCTTAGAAAGGATAGTTCGATCGTTGGCCGAGAGTAAGATGGATGAAAACCACAACGAGGATGTCAAGATCAAATGTTTAGTATGCACCAAGTTATTGAGAAATCCTATGAGAGGAATAGACAGTTGTGTTTGTGTTTTGTAGATCTAGAGAAGGCGTACGATAGAATATCCAGGGAGAAGATGCTGAGCATCCTGAGGGATTATTGTATCGAGGGAAGGCTGCTACAGGCAATCAAAAGTATTTATGTTGATGATCAGGCTCCAGTAAGAGTGGAAGGTAGGATGAGTTCTTGGTTCAAGGTTGTTACAGGAGTAAGGCAAGGCTGTAACCTCTCACCTCTACTCTTCATTTCATATATGGACCACTAGTGACCACGTTGAGCATTATTATGGTGATTGTGTCACCATCTGCTCATGCAATAAAATAACGAAACTAACTTTCGGATCCCTCATATAAAATGCAATTTATCGAGGAGTTCAGTTGTACATCGTTGTTGTCTTGTCTAATAAAACATTGAATGCTTGTGTCGACCCTTCGGAGCATGGTAGACTTTTATTTCCAGCCTAGCTTGCCACGGTGGGTGAGTGGTTAACGTGTCGGTCTACTAACTCCAAGCTTCCAGGTCCTGGCCGTTGTAAGTGATATTTGAAAGGCGGCAAAAATACGCATGTCATACGATCTTGGCATGTCAAAGAACCTATTTGAATTCAGTACTCCGTGTTCATGATGGAAAAATTAATCTCGGGAGTTTCCGCCAACACAAAGCTTGCACCCGGCACTCGAGGTCATACGATATTATTATTATGGACCTTTTGGTGAAGGACATAAACTGGCTGGGTGGGATCAATTAGGTGGAACCAAGATAAGTAGACTGGGCTATGCTGATGATGGCGGACTTCGTTGAAAGCTTGCAAGTCACCTGTTAGAACTTGAACAGTAATGTGCGGAATATGGTATGAAGATTAACATTTCAAAGACGTATGCTATGTCAGTAGGGAAGAAAGGCAAGAAAGTAGAATGACAGGTAGGGGGAACTACATTGGAGCATTTTAAGTGGTTGGGTTGTCTAACATCTGAGGATGGGGAAGGAAATAGAGTCGAGGTGTAGAAAAGCCAATGCAGTGAACTCTCAGTTGTGATCTACAGTATTCTGCAAGAAAGAAACTCTTGCTACACTGCTCAGTATTTAGACCGACCTTGCTGTATGGAAGTGAGAGCTGGGTAGATTCAGGGTATCTGATACACGAGCTAGAGGTGACTGATATGAGGATAGCACTAATGATTGCTGGGACAAGTAGATGGGATCAATGGCAGGAAGGTACTCGTAATGATGAGATAAAAGCCAAGTTAGAAATGAACACGCTAGATGAAGCTGTTCGTATGAGCCGACCCATATGGTGGGGTCATGTGGGGGAGGAGAGATTACCCATGAGGTTAATGAGTTCAGCTGTAGACGGTAAGAGAAGTCGAGGTAGATCTAAGAGTAGGTTGGCTCCTTAGGTTAGAGGCTGCGACAACGCGGTCGTGTAGCCCCGTGTACTTTGGGTGTGTGTAGAATCTGTCTGATAACCGGTGTTAATTGTGATGGCTGTATTAGTGTGTGTTATCTGTGATTCAGGTAGAAGGACTGCAGACGAATTTTTTTCAAGTAGTTCCTACTTTTGCTTCCAAATGCTACCGTCCACGACATCTAGCTGCGAACGTGGCTACTAAATGCCAACGCAGTCAACACCGGGCGGTGAACGTTAGAAATAATATAGCGTTATCAAACTAACCTACAAAATTTAGCTTCCACAAGTGTAGTTAGTGAGAGGTTCATTTTCATGCAATAAATCTATGACATGGGACCACCGGCTTTACTTCCCCTCCGAAGGAAGATATACTGAGGGAGTTTTAACGCTCTTAAAATACCCGACGACTTCCGCCGGGTTTGAACCCGCGATCTTGGGAATGGAAGCTCTACATACTACCAACTACGCCATCAAAGCCGCTAGACTTAAGAGTCGATGGTTACATTCAGTGTTGAACGATTTCAAAATGAGAGGTGTAGAAGCAGATGACGGGCTAAAAGAGCATGCTGTCGCATTCCACAACAACAACGAGAACCACAACGCAAACGTGCCGGCCTTTGTGAGGAGGAGCAGGTCCAGAGGTTGCCAGCCGATGGGAACAGAAGGAGCTATTTCGGGATATTTGGTGTGGAGGTAAGACTCTAAGATTACTGCAGGTTAATTGCCAGAGTATAGGAAATACATTGATTGAATTTTTGAATCTTGTAGAGGCATATTCTCCGGGCATTGTCATTGCTACTGAATCTTGGTTAAAAGAGGATATCAATAGTAACGAAATAATTCAAGGGACCTACGAAATGTATAGAAGGGATCGGGGGAAGCGAGGTGGTGGGCTATTTATTTGTGTGCGCAAAAATATAGCTAGTTTCTTAAAGTGGGCTGATACAGATTATGAAATGTTATGTGTACAAATCTCGAATAAAGGGAATAAATTCCCTCTTCAGGTGATAGGGGCGTATAGAGCACCGAAAGATAACTTTTCTCTCCTCGACACACTGTATGATAAAACATGTACGGGTAATGCTATGAAGAAGAACATAATAATTGCCGGAGATTTAAACCTCCCCAAAGTAGACTGGTCTGGTGAGTCAACTAGCTGTGGTCAAGCTCAGAGCGCTGCAAACAAATTCTTACGGGAGGGGGGATTTTCCCAAGTAGTTGACTTCCCAACTAGAGGCAATAATACCTTAGATGTTTATCTCGTAAGGCCTGTAGAGCTGTATATTAACTGTCTGAAAGTACCGGGAATTAGTGACAATTCTGGGGTTGAATTAAATATTAGATACGGTGACATTACAAAATTAGACTCGGATATAGCAAACAAAATCATATTCCAGTATCGCAGGGCGGATCAGGGTAAATTTCAGGGTTATTTGAATGAACTATTTGTAGTATGGGCATCGGAGGGAAATCACATTAATATCCTGTGGACTAACTTTTAGAAAATTTTAAGTAGCGCTATTGATAAATTTGTCCCATTTAAATTACTGAAACAAAACCCAGATCCTGAGTATTACACACGGGAAATCAGGAGTCTTAAACGGAAAATTAGGAAATTATACAATAAAAGACATGATAGTGACAAGTATATGTTGAAATTTAAGTCCTTATCAAGAGAGCTCGTCTTAAAAAAGAGGGCTGCTCATGACAATTATATGCAAGGTTTACTTGGTTCGGGAGGCGATGGGTGGAATCATTTCTACAGTTATGTTAGGAGAAGAAAGGGAAATTCAAATAATTTGTCTACGATAATATCCGGTGACGGTAAATTAATTACTGAGAAACAGGCCATTGCTAATGAATTAAATGTCTTTTACGGTAGTGTGTTCAATAAATCCAATAGCTGTGTATTGGACCTTAACGACGAATCAGGGGCTCCCCTTTTCCGAATAAACCAGTCAGCAATTGTAAAGCTAATACAAAAATTACGTTACAATATATCGAAGGGTCCTGATAATATTGTTAGTGAAGTACTTAAACTAGGAGGTAGGGCCGTGGCACAATACTTAGAGGTGATGTTCAATGTGTCCATAAACAATGCGCAAATCCCAGATGACTGGAAAAGAGCTACGGTAGTCCCAATATATATGGGAACTACAGGCCGGTTAGCCTTACGTCCATCGTTTGTAAACAGATGGAGCATCTCATTTGCGACTACTTGAGGGAACAGTGGGAAACATTATCATGGTTTAATGATAGGCAACATGGATTTCGGAAAGTTAGTCATGCGAGAGTCAGATGCTATCACTTTTTCAAGATATTAGCAGAATCGTTAGACAATGGAGTTTCAGTCTACGTCGTAGTTATAGACTTTGCGAAGGCATTTGATGTCGTACCACACGACATGCTACTCCATAAATTAGCTTCAACGAAGATTGATAGAAGAGTAATTTTGTGGATCCAAGAATTTTTGACGGGTTGTTCCCTGAAAGAAAAAGTCGAAGGCCTATTCTCGGATGAAATTACCGTAACGTCGGGTATCTCTCAGGGCAGCGTAATAGGAACTTCATTATTTTTGGCGTTTATAAATGACTTACCAAATGGAATTCGTAGTGATTGTCGATTGTTTGCGGATGATTGTGTAATATATCGAAAGATACATGACTCGCAAGACAACGCAGTACTTCAAGACGACCTGAACCTGGTCTATAAGTGGGCGATTGAAAATAAAATGAAAATAAACACAATAAAATGTAGTCTCATAAAAATAGGGAAAGGGCGGAGGCAGGATTTTCAATATAATATTGGCTTGTAGAAGAAGATTCTTGCAAATATTTGGGCGTTCACGTAAGGAATGATATGAAATGGAGTAGTCATGTAGGATATGTAGTTTCTAAAGCTTACAAATACCTGCACTTTGTTATGAGGGTATTAAAAGGAAGTAGTACCTCTGCTAAAGAATTAGGATATTTGTCACTTGAAAGGCCTATTCTGGAATACGGCTCGGCGGTTTGGGATCCATATCAAGTAGGGCTCATCAATGAGTTGGAAAAGGTACACAGAAAGGCCGCTAGATTTGTGCTCAGTGACTTTAATCCCCGGAGCAGTGTGAGCGGTATGTTGAAAATTTGGGTGGGAATCACTTGAGGCTAGGAGGATGAAATCTAGACTCTGCGCTATGTACAACACGTATACAAATCAACCAGCATGGGGTGAGCTTAGCAAACGATTGGGAAAGCCCACTTACATGGGTAGGAGCGATCATCCTTTCAAAGTTAAGGGTCGACCACAGCAAACAAATTATGGTAAATATTCTTTCGTTAACCGGGCCATTGATAACTGGAGCTCTCTACCTGCCGCAGTCTTAGAGCCTTTTCCCAAACATATAGGTGTGTTTAAGAAAAGACTGACTATTTGTGTAAATACTCCAGTTTAATTGTTAATTGTTATTGAAGTGTTATATATAATTATGTATTTGTTATGTATACCCAATTTGCCACCGGGGGACACACCCCCAATTGCAAATAAATAAATGAATGAATGAATGAATGAAAAACGCAAATGCACTCGCAAACGCGAACGGAAAAGGAAAAGGAAAAATACAAATTCACAAACCAACAACTTATTCTTTCCCATAAAATGTCTGATTAAACATGGAAGTTACTCTTTAAGACAGTATTCCCAAGACGAAGACGTTAGTATGCATTATGCACGTTATGTATGGCCGAGCGCCTGCGGGCAAGATGTTGTTTTCTGGACAGGCTCGGAACTTTTATACGGGGCACGAGAATATTAAGCACTGTACTGTTGTTCCATATTCAAACTTGCACTATTACACATACATGTAAATGTTAGTCATAAGCATCGACCTTCCCCTTTCTTCATAATACAGACATGATTTCATACTTCTCATGCAAAACAGTTCAAGTAATTGTGCAGGGAAAAGGGACCTTGTTGCTAAACGAGATACTAATGTAAATATGTGTCAACATTCAAGTTAATATTTACGTTACAGACAGGGGACAGGGAGACAGAGAGATGCTGGTTTTCATTTTAGAAGTATTGAGTAATTTAAACCTGGAATAATGAGGCATTTAATATTCGTTCCGACTGTCTTTGTACATATCATCCTCCCTATTTTATTCTGCTAAGGTCCCATTCCGGTTTTGTACCGAAAATAAGGTCCTGTTAACAGCAACCTACACATATGGGGTACCTACAGGTTCCGCATAACCCCATGTGTGCCCGAAACGCACTCACTTCCTCTTTAAATGCCTCACAATTAAATACATACCTTACAAATGTACATTTACAATGGGAACACCGTAACCTGGAGAGCCTGCCGCTAGAGCGCAGGGCAGCGTGACGGCGGTAGCCATCTGGGGGGAGCGCGGCGTACTGCTAGCTGAGTAGTCTCTCAATAGATGGCTCCGGTGTGGTCTCGCCAAGACTTTCTCTAGGGTTCAATCCTTTGCAAATGTAAAAATTGCTGTAGAAGAAACTCCCGAGCAAACAATAACCGATGAATTCGTTGTAACATTGAATATTGTCTTCAAAGAGGTGCTGTGACAACAATAAATACATTTCTTCAATATTTAAAACTTCGTTCTCCCACTTTCTTCCATACTACCCCATAAACCTACATTCACGTTGCGAAAGCTAGTATATATTAGCATATATTATTTCATTAGTTTAGATCCCTCCTGTGGCGCTCACAAGCGACCGATCGTGACAAATGAGCATTCAAATGAAAGAGAATAGACATTAGTAGTGACGAATTGCACTCAAATTTCATAAATATCTATAATGTCTTAAAAAAATGACTTCTAAAGAAATGTACAAAGTGATCGATTTGCATATACTATTGCTGTAGGAAAATACGCTCCATTATTGGTGTCCACTTCACAATTTTCCCGCTGTGACGCCTGTTTCATGTCATTTTAACATTCTGAGGTCTTTCCTTTATCATTTTGCATGGATTTCAAATATCGAATAACCGGTTAGTCCTATGATGATCCAATTTTCAGCGATTGCCTTCGTAAGTTAGGGAACGTAGAACTTGGAATTCTAACTGAAATGTAAATAGTGTTCAATAATCATTTGGTTGAAATAAAAACATAACAACCTTTCTCCTTAAGTCTCTCATTATAAACCTATTGGGGAAAGTGTGGTTTATGAACATGCGAGATTTCTTGCACGGGTTCGCTAGTCATTTAAAATTTCTCTACCAGCCACCAGAAATAAAAGCGGCACCATTAAACATGTGAGGTGCTTCCTTACGAATTCTTACCTACGCCTGTGTAGCGATGGGAGTCATTTTATGTTTTACCCTTGTATACCTAAACATGTTTTGTATCTCACTACAATTTTTGAAGTGAAATACCATATCCTGTGGTTCGGATTCCACGTTAAAAGGAGGTCCCGTGGCCCATGATCGCGAGATTAACGGTCACGTTATACTACAAGCTTCCTTTCCCTATCTCACTTCAAAGATACATTTATGTTTGACCCTAACGACATAGATGCGGCAATTGAAAATATGAATCTAAATCTAAAGAGGATCAGCCGCTATGCAACTGAAAATTCTCTTGCCATCAACCCAATTAAAACACAAGCTATCATAATAGGGCAGACTAAATTGCTTTTCCATTTACACAGTAGACCGCTATCTTTAATTCAACTTAATGGTGTTGCTATCCCGTACTCTAAATCGGTAAAAAGTCTTGGAGTCACACTAAATGAAACTTTGAATTGGGATGGGCACGTTACTAATACATGCAGGAAAGTTTACTCGTCACTTCATCCACTTAAGATTCACCAGTCCGTTCTACCCCGTAACTTGAAAATAAAACTCGTCCAAACCTTGATACTCCCAATATTTAACTACTGTGATGTTGTATTAGTAGATGCTACCGGTGAACAAAACAAGAAACTTCAGAGAGCTTTAAATTCCTGCATTAGGTTTATTTTCTCCTTGAAATTTTCCTCACACGTGTCTCCTTTTTATGATATACTTTCCTGGCTAAAAGTAGAACAACAAATAAACCTGCACATATGTACCCTCATCTATCGACTTCTCAATGAAAGTACTCCTCACTATCTCTCTTGTAATTTTCGTTTTCTTTCTTCCTTTCATGATCGTCACATGCGATCTGGATCTATAATTGCAATTCCTCTACATCATTCTTCTGCCTTCAGCAACTCATTCCTCGTGTCGGGAACTAGAATTTGGAATAACTGTCCTCGTGACGTCAGAAATTTTACATCCCTAACAACTTTCAAACGTGCATGTAAAGATTTCCTCTTGAATTCGTAGGCCAACTAGAACAATTTGTGTATGAATGTGTGAGTGAATGACCATAGTATAATTTTGTTAAAAATGTATGTCATTTAAATTATATAGCTTAGTTAATATCACGCAGTCGCCAATTTAATTTAATTTAATTTAATTTTTATTCTATTTTATTTTATTTTATTTTATTTTATTCTAGTATTTAAGGTTTTCCTAGTATTTAAGTTTGGTAGGTTAAGAATAACATATGTGAGTATTCATGTAAGTTGCACTGTGTGTGGTTAAGTGTAAGAGAGGGCCTAGAGCCCTAACTTCGCCACAATAAAGGCACCAATAAATAAATAAATAAATAACTATTATGTGTCAGAAAACTGTATCATAATGAGGCTCATTATAACACTATTTTTCATTATGAAACAGTTTCTCTCACCGATCAGAGCTCAAGAAACAGCTGTGTGACCAATTAGATAAGGATACCTTCGCGCATGCGCTCAAAATCGAACATGTCTATATAAATTACCGAAATCGCACCGTCCATTTGTTTGCGTAAATAAACTGGTGAATATGAGACAAGAAATGGCACTGTACCTTAATATCCCCAAAATCAATTTCTACACAGCGCGTGGTTTTGAAACGACTTCGGTGACAGTTTTACTGAATACTGGAGCACAATCTGAACATATGGCATTGAAGCACACTGAGCGCATGCGTCGGTTGTCCAGAGAGCTTGGAGAACAGAGATATACTACCCACCGCAGAACCCGATCACAACATTCTAGTGACTGAACAGATGTTTATGAATATTTATGTTAAAACATATAATAAAGTTATAATTATCGTCGAACATAAACAGTCGTATGCAACTCGCCTATAATGGTAATTAAGACACTCGTATGGAAATTATAAAACTGGCATACGCTCGTTTTATAAAAATACTCGTGTCTTAATTATAGCCATTATAGGCTCATTGCATAATGTACTATTATTATACCGCATTTCAGAGGCTTGCCTTTTACGGTCTGTTCAGTTATGTTTAGTTAACGTAATCACTTTGACTTTGGGGACATGTTTAATGTCTATTTACTAAGTATGAAAGGCCATTTAGTGAGGAAATTTTGCTCTGTGAAGATGGAGATGATATTTACTTCAGACGCACTGTTTTGTGCGTATGCTTGGTTTCCAGAAGTGGCTTTAAGTCCCTAAACGCAGGTCCTGGGCGAGATCGCTGCCGCGATACGAGGCGCTATTGAATGCTGTTATCTCCCAAACACGATTGACCGTGTGCTCCAGTTCTCACGCCACGCCTGAATGTCGCCCTTCCCGCCGCACAGCGCAGGGGGACGGGTCATCTAACGCAGCTTTATGGCCGCTATATCTAATTAAACCCTGTACAAAACTGCTTTATACCATATAACCTTACAAAAGCCTATATACGTCATAAAAGGGATTTAATCAGTAACAAACGAACGAACAAACAAACAAACAAACAAACAAACAAACGATAACGTTCAAGTCTATTTCTATTCTCGGGATTTTCTAAAGTTAAGGTCGATCCCTAACTTAATTGTTAATAACTTATTTATTCGTCATTTGTTGTTGTTTAGCGGCTTCGGTAGAGTAGTAGGTAGCATGCTGAACTGCTCCGCCCAAGATCGCGGGTTCAAACCCGGCCGAAGTCTTCCTTCGGAGGGCAAGTAAAGCTGGCGGGCCCTTGTCATAGATGGGTGAGTGATTATCGTGTCGGATTACTAACCCCCCAAGCTTGCAGGTTCGCTCCTGGCCGTAGTAAGTGATTTTTGAAAGGCGGCAAAGATCACGATACGCAAATCATACGTCTTTGGCATGTTAAAGAACCCATTTGAATTCAGTAGGCCGTGTTCATAATGGCAAATTACATCTCGGGATTTTCCGCCAACACAATAGTTCCTCTTTTCTCTACTAGAAAGTGCTTCAAGGAACAACAAAATTCGACATGCAAGCTGCCCTCTGGGTGTCAAATAACAAAGCTTGCACCCGGCATCCGAGGCCATACGATATTATTATTATGCCAAGTAAAAGATCCTTCCACTAACTAAGCTTGTTTGAAGATACATTTCTAGGTTAGATTTCGTTGTAACACTCGATCAAAGTTCCAACGTTCACCACTAGGTGTCAGTGACATCTGGTAGTGAAAGTTGGAACTACTTGAAATAGAACGGAACTTGTAGCTCACTCCATGGGTGACCGCATTGAAGCAACTACAGATTCTGGCGAGCCAAACATGTCCTCGGACACTCCCGGCACTAGAAGCCATAAGATAAATAAATAAATAATTAAATAAATAAATAAATAAAATGCTGTTGGACATCGTGGTCACTTAGCCCCATGTATTTGGGTGTATAGAGTTTGCCTGATGTGTGTTATTGAGGTGTCTGTACTAGTGTGTGTATTTGTAATTACGATGAGGATTGGGAAGGAGGCGCGGTGGCCTTAAGCTAGAAAATGTCTAGCTTTTGCCTGGAATAGAAGTAAGAAACGACGGGAAGACACTTCAAGAATGGCTGAGGAGGGAATCGAACCTATCACTTCTCAGGCTGTGTATACCCCGTTTCAGCCCTCAGACCAGATTTAAATTCCTTGGCAGAGTCGGGAATCAAACCTGGATCTCCGGGGTAATAGCCAAGATTACTAGCCGTGGACACGTAAAAAGGAGGTCCATTAATATTATCGTATGACCTCGGGTGCCGGGTGCATGCTTTGTTATTTGACACCCAGAGGGCAGCTTGGATGACGAACTTTGTTGTTCCTTGAATCACTACGAAAGTCAAGGAGGTTATATATCTTAGCTCCTTGACACTATAGCGCTTTCTAGTAGAGAAAAGAGGAACTATTGTGTTGGCGGAAAATCCCGATATTTATTTTGCCATTATGAACACGGCCTACTGAATTCAAATGGGTTCTTTAACATGCCACCTACGTATGATTTGCGGCCACCTTTCAAAAAATCACTCACCACGGCCAGGAGCGAACCTGCACGCTCGGGGCTGTTTTTTCTTCTTTTTTTTTAGCGTATAGCTTTGACTGCCGGGAGTGTTCGAGGATAAGTTCGGCTCGCCAGACCCCAGAGTTTGTAGCTGCTTCTATGCGGAAACCCTTGGGGTGAGCTACAAGTACCATCGCGTGGTGTCTGGGGAGGAAAGTGTGTTTGTAAGGATGAGGAATTGGAAGGGACCAACCCCAGCATTTGCCTGGAAGGAAGATGGGAAACTACAGAAGACCATCGTCAAGGTTGCCGGCGGGGGGATTGATACCTCCTCGCGTCCCGAATGTGAGCGACTGCCTGCAGCCACGCCGTAACGACCACGGATAACTCACTCGGTTTGGGGATGGTAATCCGACACGATAACCACTCATCCACCATGACAAGCTACTGTAGGAGGTCCCATGACTTATGGACTACGGGGTCATTATCTCTGTACGCCCCGGTAATCGCAGTAAACTATGGCGGCATTTGGCTGGTCGGGTGCGGAGCGAGTGGACCTCGCAATACCCCACTCCGCTGACTCATATCGTTAGTTCACACGTTTTTTCATTCATATGTACGTGTATCTGCAAAGTGTAGACGTTAGTGTTGCACGTTTAGTGAGTATTGTGATTGTTGGTCATGCCTACACACCAATTCACATTGCGCGAACGTGTGTATATCCATAATTCGTATATGAGAAGCAGAAAGTCTTGTTCTGAAACAAGACGAAAATTTCAAATCAGTTTCCAGGAAGACAAGAGTTTAGTGCTTTTTAGTCGGTCAACACGAATGTACCCAAAACAGCTGGGTTATGCCATAATCATGAAATAAATTACATGTGATTAAAAAATACACTAGGATGACCAGTCAAGCGATCATCATCAGATCCATTACACTTCGGCTATAAAATCAATGTTTGAAAATACAGGTGAAAATATTTACAATATTGTGCCCGTCAGAGGAGCTGTCAGGGTTGCCAACAACCGAAATGACATCCTAAACATCTCACATGCCGGACCCATGTGCCTAGAGGATCAGGTGAATTTCCTAAAGGCCATAGCGGCACGAGAACTATGATCCAAGGGATCCGTGGTAACATGGTGGCTAAAGGACATAGTCGGCCCAAGAAAATACACCTCAAAAAGCTAGACTGAGAAAAGAAACATCCAGACTTATGTAAAACTTGTAAAAATATTTATTTTAAAATATGCAAACACCTATCCTAGTTCGGAGGGTTTTCATCGGCTAATCCGCAAACTAATAAATAAAGAAAAATAAAGAACAGGCCCCTACCTGTAAACTACGGTAAACCCTCACGAAAGATCTAATTTACAAAGATAAGCAACAACAGCAACGCTAGGAAAATGGTACGACAAGTAACCTTAAGTCAGGTTACAAATATTAAGCTAATAACGGAATTAACATTTAACAGGGTGGCAAGAACAAATCTAAGTTACGATGATACCATTTCCTTACTTACATTTAACATTAATCAATTTAGCTAAGTCCTGACAATTTATACAAAATTTACGGGGATGACGTCCGTAAGACAAAACAATTACACCAAAGCTACATGACAAGCCATAAAAAACATTAAATGCACCCTTATGAACTAAGTGCTCATCAGCACAGCAAGGTAAACATTGGGATTTATACAGTACAATAATGAATAAAACAACAAGACCATAAACTGTTATATTCCTGCCTACACCTTGGATTACTCTTCGTAAACCAGTGTCATCTGAGTGTATCATTTAGGTTGGTGCCTGCGTAGTTAAAACTACGACTTATGTCGCATGAGGGTCAAGCTCCACCAGCTACGAACTAAAGATTGAGCAACACTCCATCGATCAAAAATAGTGACATCTGTCCTAGATTATTTACATAAGGAAATGTAAACATCAGCAAGGCGTCGGTCAGCAGGTCCAAAATGCAAATAGCAACAAACAATTAGTTATTAGTTTGTTTATAATAATTATGCGCTTGATTATTAATTTGTCGGTTTAATTTATCGTTGGTTTATGGCGAATAGTGCTGACATTCCTGAATACCTTGGGGTCAGCAGTAGCGTCTCGTGCGAGATCAAATCTCTGCTGTCACATCGACATAAAGTCGGAAACACTGCCATCGAGCTCCAAACGCTCGGACAAAAATAACACAAGTTATTAGTGGCTCGCGGCTCACATAAATAACCTTGGGCAGGCCTGGCAAACACATCAGTTACATCCCACAAATACCTAGTCTACAGAACGAAGTCTGGACACAGTGCATTATACGCACTGAAATACATGAATAGCCTCTAACAAGGGCGTCTGCAACTTGCCTCACCATAACAATAAACCTCAACATAATATGTAATTACACTCTCAAACAGTGTCAAATGGTATTCGCTGTTGTAGTGAATGAAGCGTGTGGCGTTCGCCAATAATTCATCATAACAGAAAACATGTGATTGTCACAAAATGGCTGCCTAGACCTTGACCTACAAATGAAATACAAAAGCAAACAGTAAATAATGCCTCAAGCATTTGTCAAAGGTCTGATAAATCTGTCTCACATATGAGTGTGCTCTCGTTGCATGCTGGGAAACTACATCACCTGTCCGTGACATTGAGCTCTTAACTTACAACACAATAGACTGAGTCCTCTCCAAAGAAAGCCCAGTATATCACTTCAAATATAACAAATATAAAGCTTAAAAGCATGCCCTAAAAATATACACAAAGACGTAGCATGTCTTTCAAATCAAAGAAAAGTAAAAGATAGTAATAACACTCATTCTGAATGTCTTTGCAATCTGCAGATATGTCACTTCATAACTGCTCTGTATTTAATAACCAAAGAACGTGTGTCTGAACACCTGACACAAATAAACACAATAAAAGGCGCAAAATCTCACATTCGCTGAGTTTACTAATGATACGATGAATACAGGGTTCGATGCTCTACTGCATTGAAATTTTACTTCCCTGACTATGTTCTACACTTGAACAGGATGACTTCAAAGCTCATCTTAATGAAAGATAATAGTAAATTTACATAATTGATAGTTTCTGTTGACTATCAACCGATACGAACTTATCTAGCGAAATCAGTGGCGTGACAAACATTTAAATAAATGGGGTGTTATAAAATAACACTTGACCATGACGTCCAATCGCCATGTCAAAGAAAGCTATACACAAAATCACCCATATCACGGTTGAACAAAGTAGTACACAAGACTACAGTCACGTTTAGTAGCGAATAGACTCGACATCTTAGCGATGTCCACCTGAATGAACAGAGCTCAATCACTGGGTGTCTCACAATCACTGAAAGTGAATGACAAAAATTAGTGCGAACATTACAAACCCTACCTAATGGCTCGTCAAGAAGTTCGGTTGATTCTACAATCTACTCTAATCTAAGCTACCACAAAAGAACCTTACATGGAAAAGAATAGACAGACTCACAAGATTCGGACGTCTACATCTCGCTCATTCCAACGAATTGAGTGATACGAATCATCCACTGGCTTCTGGACAAGGGTTGTCCAAACTACGCCTCCATCATAGGCCTTATGCGTGACCATGGTCTTAATTCGTCCTCGTTGTTGATGTCGTGATGTCGTCAGACTCCTTCCCATCATGGTAGCGGTCATATTCCTCGGTTTGGCACGTTCATCTCCTACTCGTGCGATATTCCTGGATCTTCTGTCATGCTGTAGTTCCAAAGAACATCTCCTTCACATCATTCCCATCGATGATAAGCGGTGAAATGCGTCGAACACGTGGTCATTAAAATAAAGCATATTTGTAGAAAATAACCACTTGAAAATAATAAATTCGTTTCACTGCTTTCATTGAAGCTAGTTCTAATTGTGGTAATAAGCTCACAGAAGCTACACGGTGCAGATTGTTGTAAAAGTTGCCCATGAACTATCTGCTTTCACTTCATAGATTCTATGATTATTGGATCTCGTGGCATCTATGTGATCCACAGTTAAATTCACTCGCTCTTGCGGTCATAATGATATTCACAAGTATTAATGTTGAAATAATGCACCTCAATAAATATTAGATCACAGTTACATGGATTTTTCCACAAGCACGTGGCTAAAAATGTGGTATTCCACGTTGTGAAAATGTTCACAAATTTCGATGAATTTGAAATAATTACTGCACTGGCTTTAATTATCACTCGATAACTTGACAAACTGGTGCTAATTAATGCACGATGCAGATTGATAACTTCTTGGCCTACTGGTGGACTATTCCTTCGTCTTTTCCAGATGGACTTAATAACGTTTCCTATAAGGACGGAAAACCATACACGAGTGCCAGGAGCTCTGTCCCTTGTTGCTTGATCTAGCAAATACTTTAGTCGTGCAGTGACTGATTTCCTCCGGTTCGCCTGTCTGGATGATAATACCTTACCGAAAAAATAAATAACATTCTCCAGAATGTTTCGATGTTACAGAATGACGAAATGTGATGATCTGAGCCTTGTAGAAATTTGAGACATGTTAATAAGGACTCAGATAAAAATATAATTGATATCTCCAAAGTCAAAAGTGCAACCATCAATATCTCCAAAGTATGTCAGCATACAGCCATGCTGCTGGTCTGTGGGTGCGTTCTAGGATGATGCATCCCATCATCAAAATGCTTTGCAATGAAAAATATCAGATGAGCCTAAGCTCAGCGGGCTGAATATGTACAATTATTTAGTTGTAGTATTGGTACTGCATCTGTCGGTGTATGCTAAATGCAGTATATATGATGTTAGGTGAAATGCTAAATGGTGATAGATATTCGGAGTTTGTAATTTGGAGTGATTATATGGTTGTTTACTAAGGCAACACTGAAGAAATGGCTTCAAACCCCACAATTTCCAGGAAGACCTGTGCCTAATGCCAGTACAATTAGTAGTCTCGCTAAACGATTCAAGGAAACAGGCTCCGTAAATAATAAACATAGTTAGCAGACAACGTTGTGTTCTTAGAGAACAAACATTAGATGAGATCGTTGTCCATTCTTCCATCAGAAGATGTAAGGTGAGTGTTACAAGAGAGGGAGGACATTTACAGCACCGACTAAGAGCACTGTAAGTACACATTGTTGAACATGTTCGGTAGAAGTTTAAAACTGCGCGCCACCACCGCCTGAACCGTGTACGCGAGCAGCGCCAGCCAACGCCAGCTTAGTTTGCCGTGTTTACCGGGGCGCACAGAGATAATGACCCTGTACAAACTTCCTTCTCTCAATTTTGTTTGACAGTGCCTGGAATCGAACCTAGGAAGTTCTGAAACAGCTCACATATTAGGTTTGTTAATTACAGTAGGTCCTACAGTTCTTCAAGGCTTTGGCAAATTTGTGTTTTCCTCGAAAATCAATTATCTTAGTGGCTGTCCGTCACTTGATACTGCACACTGGTGGCCTATTTTCATTTACACTGTGTTTTCTAGCTGATGTACAAGATGTAAAACTTCATTAGTAACTGTGAAGCTAAATGTGATCGATGTCAAGTTAATTTGGCCCTTAGTCCTTGGTGATTACAAATAATTACAATAGGAAAAGAGAAAATGCGGTTTGGTGCATCTTGCTATCCACTGACATGCATATCATTGTTGATATGTTAGTGCTCTTGAATATATTTAGTACAATGTTGACTCCTGGCCGGAATATCAGCGGTGTAGTATTTCAATTTGTCGATGCTTCATCCAGGTAGTTGACGTTCCTGCAATAAGTGTTAGAAGGAAATTGTTCGAAAATGGCCTAACAGCAAGATCATCCAGATAAAAGTTCATTATGCAACGAGCCTATAATGGCAATAATTAAGACACGAGTATGTTTATAAAATGAGCGTATGCGAATTTATCATTTCCATACAAGTGTCTTAATTACCATTATAGGCGAGTTGCATACGACTGTTTATGTTCGACGATAATTACTATAACTATTTTATGTTCGAACATAAATATTCATAAATATCTGTCGAGATTTCGCCAGTTTTATGTAATGAACAGAGCGCATGAGACTCAGAGAATGCCTTGTATTTGACCATGGCCTCCTCGATTACCCTACCATGACACTAGGCCACGCAGTGAAATTTAGATTAGAAGGCCGTGGAACTCAGCGCATCTAATTATCTAATTGGTCAAACAACTGTTTCTTGAGCTCTGATTGGTGGGAGAAACTGTTTCATATTGAAAAATAGTGTTATAATGAGCCTCATTATAGTACAGTTCCCTGACATATAATAGTCAGGGTCAAACATAATAGTACATTATCCAACGAGCCTATAATGGCTATAATTACCATTATAGGCGAGTTGCATACGACTGTTTATGTTCGACGATAATTATAACTTTATTATATGTTTTAACATAAATATTCATAAATATCTGTTCAGTCACTAGAATTTTGTGATCGGGTGCTGCGCTGGGTAGTATATCTCTGTTTTCCAAGCTGTCTGGCCGACCGACGCATGAGCTCTGTGTGCATCAATGCCATATGTGAAGATTTTGCACCAGTATTCAGTAAAACTGTCACCGAAGTCGTTTGAAAACAATGCGCTGTGTAGAAATTGGATTTGGGGATATTAAGGTACAGTGCTATTGCTTGTCTCATATTCACCAGTTTATTTGCGCGAACATATGGACGGTGCACTTTCGGTAATTTATATAGACATGTTGGATTTTGAGTGCATGCGCGAAGGTATCCTTATCTAATTGGTCAATCAACTGTTTCTTGAGCTGTGATTGGTGGGAGAAACTGTTTCATAATGAAAAATAGTGCTATAATGACCATCATTATGATACAGTTTTCAGACATATAATAGTCAGGGTCGAACATAAAAGCCATTTTTCAACAATAAAAGGCAACGTGAAAATAGTGTGAACTGGAATAAAAATCATAAATCTTGGTTTAATGAAGACTGGGCGAAAGTGATTTGTTTGCTTAAATGTAATTTAATATATTTCCTACAAAGTTTCCAGAATTATGGCCACTAGTGTAAGTGGCACTAAACCGCGGAAGTTGACTAGAACAATTGATAATTTGTTTTGGATTGAGGAACAGGTAATGAGGTAAGAGTAAAGTGTCGATGCCAGTTGAAGATGGCAGCTGTCGGCCGCAGTGGATGGTTGGCAGTAACGAGACTCCCCGCTGTCACTATGGAGATAAACAAGGTCGATAAGAAGACAGTCTTCAGATCACCTTAACATATACTAGCTTCATCAGAATAGATGTTAGAATATGATACAAACTGGAGTAAGCTTCGTTATACAAAATGATGTAGTGGGTGTCCGATGTCAATGCCATTTTTATTATTTACTGCACACAGTGGGCGAGAGGTTTATCTTCTGGACAGACACTTCAGGGTTGAACTAAATATATACTGTATCTCTCCATTCCGTGTTTTCCCACTACTTTCCGGGCAAATGTCAAGATAGTTCCTAAATTAAAGCCCCGGTCATCTCCTTCCCAAATCTAACCTCAATTAGAAACACACAATATCACAGATATTAAAATTACACAGGTTATCAAATAAATTCATCTCACACCAAAATATACGTGACTGAAATCACCTTAACTAACTAACTTACTTACTTACTTACTTCACGTTAGATAGGGTTACAAACGAAGAGGTATTAAGATGAGTGGGAGAGGAGAGATGCTTCAGGCGACTGCTAATGAAGAGAAGAGATAGGTTGGTAGGACACATACTAAGACACCCAGGAATAGCAAGGTTAGTTATGGAAGGAAGGGTCGAGGACAAGAACTGTAGGGGTAGACCAAAGTTAGAATATGTTGAACAGATTGCCTCGGATGTAGGATGTGATAGCTATGTAGAGATGAAACGATTAGATCAGGACAGGGAGGAGGCATGGAGAGCTGGATCAAACCA
The DNA here is from genome assembly GCA_946902985.2 of Meconema thalassinum. Classification (NCBI taxonomy): domain Eukaryota; kingdom Metazoa; phylum Arthropoda; class Insecta; order Orthoptera; family Tettigoniidae; genus Meconema; species Meconema thalassinum. The sequence goes on from OX336392.1 coordinate 22,340,958, forward strand.
GTCAAAAGACTGAGGACTCAAACAACAACAACTTTACTTACTGAACTGGCTGCGTGGCTCAGCGGTAACGTTCTTGCCTGCTGTGCCCAAGATCCTGGCGCAGTCAGCTGGCATTTGAGGGTGCGCAAATGTAAGGTAGCGTGTCAGTAGATTTACTGACACGTTAAAGATCCCCTTCGGGGCAAAATCCAACGCCCCGGCGTCTCCTAAAGCCAGAGTAGTTAAAGGGGACGGAAAACCAATAACATTATTGTAACTAACTAACTAACTGACTAACTAACCAACTTACTGAATGAACGAATATTGGCACATCCGCCATTATGGAAATCTGTAGCCATCTTGTGGACCCTTCTGGAGCTTATGGACTGCGGAGGAGTAAGCTTATTTCTACACCATTGCTTGCCACGGTGGGTGAGTAGTTATCGTGTCGGACTACTACCCCCAAGCTTGCAGGTTCGCTCCTGGCTGTGGTAAGTGATTTTTGAAAGGCGGCAAAAAATACGACACGCATGTCATACGATGTTGGCATGTTAAAGAACCCATTTGAATTCAGTAGGCCGTATTCATAATGGCAAAATTAATCTCGGTATTTTCCGCCAACACAAAGTTCCTCATTTCTCTACTAGAAAGCGCTATAGTGTCAAGGAGCTTAGATATCTAACCTTCTTGACTTTCATAGTGCTTCAAGGAACAACAAAATTCGACATGCAAGTTGCCCTCTGGGTGTCAAATAAGAAAGCTTGAACCCGGCTCCGGAGGCCATACGATATTATTATTATAATAGGTACATCATTCCCTAATTTCTTCTTCTTCTTCTGCTTCATTAGCAAACGTTTTTTCTGCTAATTACAGTACTTTAGAACATTATATCGTACAAGTGATGTCTCTTCAGTGTTACTCTGCATCGTTAGTGACTTATTGTGGAGTTGGTGAGAGGATACTCATTGGTGAATTGATCACCCCGATGTGTTCTGATGCAACTCAATGACTTTATACTGCATTAACGAAAGCTAATGAGATTGCTCACCAACCGAGTGCGTCGGGTCCCTCTTCTATCCGACTCAACTAAATGGTTTTGGATCATCCAAATCAGTTAGGATCAACTTTGATCCTGGTATTCCAAATCTAATGTGATATCTTGACAATCCATTTAGTTGAGTCGACTTCGATTCACGTTCGATTCAACTCAACAAATCTGGGTAAAGATAGCTTGAAGCTAAAACATTCACCATCATGGATACTGTTATTAATAGACGTATTAATTGAATACTGAGAGACACCTGTTAATGTTCATTGTAACTGTTTTCAACACGTCATTGGGTTTTAATCAGCAATTCTTAGAGTTTCATTTACTACAAGTTTTGATCAGATAATGAACATCGCACAAGGACTTTGAGTGGCAATAATATTGCTCATTATAACAACGAGTTGTTCACAATACGACACAGCGAGCAAAGGTACGATATCCTAATATCCAATTGTGTTCCCGAGCAACGCCGGGCTTAAGAACTAGTAAAATTATAAAGCTTGTGGGTTATGGCAATGCAGTATTTGCGCCAAAGGGCCTAAATGAAGGGAATGGAGAGGGCTGTCCGAATTTTCAAGTAGATAGTGTTACTCGTCTTGTTCCAAATGGTAAGTACGTAAAATTCGGTTCAGATGGTGAAACGGTGTAGATTTGAGCCAAAGGGCATAAATGACAGGAATGTAGAGGGCTATCTAAAATTACTGTTGCCAAAAACCTTCCTTGGGGTGTACACTACAAATCTACAAAATGTCAATGCAATCGGTTAAACGGTGTCAGAATCCATTAATCTCGGACAGATATGCATTTCCATTCTTAGCCTATTTTCAATTTTGAAAAAATAGGCTTATGAGATCACCTTTTGTCCGTGTGTGTGTGCGTGTGTGATGTGTGTGTGTGTGTATGCCCCCTAATAACTTCTAAACGGCTGGAGGGATTTCAATGAAACTCGGTAAGTTCATAGCACTATTCCGGACGACCCTGACCGTGCCCTTCAAATTTTGTTACGTCTCAAGGCACTACTGTAAGTTCATCTATAAGAATTTCAAAAACCGGTTAAGTACAAAACAAATATGGCGGCCAAGCGAATTTGAAAAATTTAAACAGACCTTTCTCGCGATTTAATGTTCCAAACGCAATGAAACTTAGTACAGGAAATGTTTATACACATAGTAATGCACTGGTATTTAATTTAGTTCAATTGTTTACATAACCTCAAGATGGGGGTTGATGTTGCTCACGTCTGTAGGTGTAACCTATAACTTAACCCTACACGTGACCCCTGGCTGGTGCTAAACTACCAACAATATTAGGTGAACTATACATATAATGCCAAGAATGCAATGTAAAAATGGTTCTTTTCAGAACCACCAAACTAGTGATATTGGACACTCAATACGCATTATGCAACTCAATATTGAAGGCCTAAGTTCAGCCAAATGTGTTTATCTACGTAAACAGCTGCAGGATCATGATATTGACATCGTTAATATCCAAGAGACGCATACCAAAGATGAGCAGGACTTCCATAGAAGAGGACACCTTCCAAGTTATACCCTAGTAAATGCCATCCACCACCCACAGTATGTTATAGCCACTTACGCCAAGTCCAGCTTGACTGCAGTCCAAGTTCTTGAGTCCACAGTCGTAGACAATACCTTCCCATTAGTGATTGAGGTTAACGGCCTAAAAATTGTCAATGTGTACAAGCCTCCATGCATAAGCTGGACTCCAGCTGTACTGCCTACTTTTGACCATCCATGTATCTATACTGGTGACTTTAACAGCCACCACACATCGTGGGGTTATGATACAGTAGATAATAATGAAGAGACATTACTTTTATGGGCAGAAATATCCAATTTACATCTGGTCTTTGATGTAAAGGACAAAGGTACTTTCCATTCCGCACGCTGGAATAGGGACTACAACCCAGATCTAGTATTTGTTTCTATGGGTCAACTATCGCAACACTTATATACCTCACGAAATGTTCTGTTTAACTTTCCAAACAGCCAACACCGTCCTGTAATTGTAGAGGTAGGGCTGAAAATCCCTCTTGTGAATTCGATGCCCTTACCCAGATGGAATTTCCAACGCGCTAATTGGGACGCATTCTCTAAGGAACTTGATAAAAACTTAACTGAGAAGAACTTACAATCAACAGCAACCAACTATGGCGAATTTGTTGAACTCGTTATTAAGGCTGCAAAAGCAAACATTCCTAGGGGTTATAGGAAGGAATATGTGCCTGGATGGAATAAGGACAGTGAGGACTTGTATAAAGAATATCAAAGTACTGGAGACCACTCATTAGGCACTCAGCTACTACTGTCCCTCAATAAAAGCAGGTGAGAGAAGTGGAAAGCAACTGTTACAGAAATTAATTTTGTAAAGTCGAGCAGAAAAGCTTGGAGAATACTTCACGGACTGACTGGTAAGAAAAACTCCAGAAAGACATACGGTACTTTAAGTCCTGACACCATAGCTAATAGAATGGTAGAACTTACAAGGGCAAAGCGAGACAAGTGTCACACCAAAATGGTGAAACGTAACCTCACTCTCCTCAAAAAGAACGCCCAGAGAAATAATCAACTATCCAGGGCGTTTTCTGTTGAAGAAGTTGTAGCAGCTATCAAGCAGTTGAAGACCAACAAGGCAGCTGGTCCTGATAACATCTAATAATATAATGTTATTGGTTTTACGTCCCTTTTAACTACACTGGCTTTTAGAGACGCCGGGGTGCCGGAATTTTGCCCCGAAGGGGATCTTTAACGTGCCAGTAAATCTACGGACACGGCTCCCTCGCATTTGCGCACCCTCAAATGCCAGCTGACTGCGCCAGGATACGAACCTGCAACCTCGGGCCCAGCAAGCGAGAACGTTACCCCTGAGCCACGCAGCCAGCCTGATAACATCTATAACGAATTCATCATACACATGGGTCCACTCAGTATAAACTGAATTACTTCTCTTTTCACATATATCCTTGAAAAGAATCACCTACCCAAACAGTTTAAACTATCCAAAGTTATAGCTATTCTGAAACCAGGTAAATCTGAACACAATCCTGAAAGCTATCGTCCCATTGCCCTGCTTAGCGCCATGTTTAAACTTCTGGAACGTGTCCTTCTGAACAGGATAGCACCGTACATAGAAGATGACATACCACCTGAACAAGCTGGCTTCCGAAACGGTCGTAGTTGCACAAATCAAGTTCTTGCCCTTACAACACATATTGAAGCAGGTTTCCAAAACCATCTAAAATCCACAGCTGTCTTCATTGATCTCACGGCAGCCTATGATATTGTCTGGAGACAAGGGTTACTTTTCAAACTGTTTCAAGTTAATCCATCTTTTGAAATTGTGAATTTGCTATCAAACATTCTCAGTGAAAGACAGTTTGAGGTGTTCTTGGGTGACTCTAAAAGTCACAAGAGGAAGCTGAATAATGGACTCCCACAAGGATCTGTTTTGGCCCCAATCCTTTTCAACCTGTATATTCATGACTTGCCAAATACTAAGGCAAGAAAGTTCATTTATGCTGACAATATTGCGCTTGTAACGCAGAGCAGAAATTTTGAAGATGCAGAAAACACCCTTACTGAAGACCTTAAGAGAATGTCAGCTTTCCTTCAGTCCTGGAGATTGATTCCGAGCCTGAATAAAACAGAAGTATCTTGCTTCCACCTTGCACATCGGTTTTCTAATTACAAACCAAATATTTTGCTTGACGGACAACAACTTAGATACAATCCCTTTCCTACTTATCTTGGAGTGACTTTGGAGAGAACCCTGACCTACAAAGAGCATCTCACCAAGCTCTCCCATAAAATTTCTGCAAGAAACAACATCCTACATAAACTTAGTGGTACTTCCTGGCGACCTCTGCCGACTGCTTACGCCTAACTGGCATTAGCCTTGTCTATTCAACAGCAAAATACTGTGCACCCGTGTGGTTGGAAAGTGCACATGTGCATAAAGTTGACTCAAGATTAAATGATACAATGCGATGCATCACTGGTACTATTAAGTCAACGCCTTGCCATTGGCTACCTGTGCTGAGCCACATTCCTCCACCACATCTAAGAAGGAAACAAGCATTGTTGAGAGAGGCTAAGAAGATCAGGGCTTCACCTACTTTACCACTACAGTATACCATGAATTTTGCCATCCCTCACAACAGTGACTACGGTCTAGGAGGCCAACATGTGTTACTGCAGAAATACTATATGTGGATGGGTTTAATTTAAACCAAAGTTGGAGAAACGAGTGGTCAACTAAAACAGCGGGGACAAGTGCCCATTCTCTTGATCCTACAAAGGAACTGAAAGGTTCTGACCTCCCAAGGAAACTGTGGTGCCGCCTTAACAGAACCGGCCATGGCTGCTGCAAATTCTTTCAACACAGTTGGGGCTGGACCAATTCAGCAATGTGCGACTGTGATCAAGAGGAGCAGACAATGGATCATCTGCTCCGACGCTGTCCTCTGTTCTCGTTCCCTGGGAACCCTGCTGAACTCTTTCATGTCACTCCAAATGTCATAACTTGGTTGCAGAATGTGGATAATGTTGTATAATGTAAATTTTGTATATAATTCACCATCCGATTAAATAACCCTCAAGATGGCGGCGGTGCGAATTTTAAAATTAAGTTTTTATTTCTTGTGTCGTAATCATGCGATCGAAGTGAAAGTTTGAATAATGAACCTTCGCAATAATTTTCCTTTAATGGTACATGACTCTATGGCCTATACACTTAACAATCCAACATGGCGACCATCCGAAATATTTAGACGGCTCTGAATATCTACGAATCTATTATAGCAATCAAACTGATTTTTTTATATTCAAGGGGGCTATGAACATAAGTTCACCTATAGGACTTTCAATAACCTGGTGATCACAAATCCAACATGGCGGCGACGCGAATTATAAATATTCACATGGTCGTTTCTCGCAATTTAACCATCCGAGTGCAGTGACCTACATATATAAAAATCGATCATGGCGACCATCCGCAATATTTAGTAGGTTCTCAATATCTACGAGTCTATTACAACAATCAATCTGAAATTCTGTATGTTGATAGAGGCAATTATCATAAGTAGGATATATGAAAGTAGGCTGTATAGTTATTCACGGAATTACTTGTTTTCGTATATGAGATATTGTTTTTCTCAAAGAATGCCTTATTCAGTGTACGGTACAGTATGCTATAGCAATGCGACCCACTCTGATAGGAGGATTGAAAACAGGCTAGAATAAACATAGTAAAACACAGCAATGTTTCTAGGTGTATGCCGTGTCTTGTGTGGGGTTTCGCCTAGGAACACCAAGCTGGCTCATCAGCGGGCTCTTTTGTGTCCGACTGTGCACTACCTCCCTTCTTATGAAGCGCACTTGCGTCTTTATCTCGGCACAAACCTAGAAACGTTGCTGAGTTTTGTTATGATGTTGTTACTTAGATAGTTGTTGAAATTTTAAGGAGCGAAACAGCGAGGTCATCTACCGCCTCTTAACACAGATTTAAGTATGCAAGTTTAGAATTAAGCTAAAATTTAGAGGTGGAAACCTAAATATGAAATGATCTAGAAATAATAAAACAAAAATAAAACTAATAATAGTAGTATAATAATAAAATAATCACGGAAAAACTAAAATTCAGAATACAAACAAGACCAAATCTCGAAGTAAAGGTACACTTGAAAACTTAGATTGCTCTCACTTATGAAGCGGCTGACGAGATCAGCAGCCAACACGTCTTCGGCTAATATAAGTTTGAGTGTCATCTGCAAACCAAGGTTTCTTCGCAAGTCAGCAAGATCCACGCACTCATTAAGTGGGTGGATCTTGCATGACCTATCCTTAGCCTACACAAATGAACGGACTCCCTCCGTGACCGGAAAGAGCGCCGCCACACGCGAGTAGGTCCCTTGATCGCTTCGTCCGGTGGATTTATTTGTTTTATGGATGATAATGAATGCTACTACAGAACTGGCACATGATACGTAAACTAACAGATAAAATATATCTTAAAAATATGACATTTTGTGGAGGTGGTGGTAGTGGGGGTGATATGTAGTACAGTATAACAGATTTAACATTCAGGTCATTTTCACGTAATGATAATGATAATAATGAATAGGGAAACGGCTATTTGCTAAATACAGTACTGACACACGCAATTTACAAACGAATTGAAAAATATGATTAGGAAGAGGAGTAATTGAAATAAAAGACACTGCCTATGGCCCATATCTCATTCGCTGTTAGAAACGTATAGACCAAAAGTGTCGTCTTTTGCCGCATAGCACCGTAGGAAAATAATCAGAGCACTTTGGAAAACCGCGGATGTCCCGAGCTCCTGAGATTGCAATAGTGTCATTTATCGCCACATAGCGCTGAAGGATAAGGATCGGAGTAAATGAAAGTAAATTTGAAAGCACTGACGCTTATTGCAACTGATAACCTCTATGTACTGCACCAATACCATCGCACTTATACAGAGGCATAATATTTTCATGATGATAACTGATTTAAGGGGCCTAAGAAATCTTATAGCACTAATTACTCCCCGTAACTGCAATTTATAAGCAGCGCAATGTGTAACTATTTACGCAATTCTGCACCAGAACACTGGTAGGGGCGATGTGATGCAGCCTGCATTGCCAGCCAACAATAACCCCTGGCACTACATCCCTTGAAGGGCCTAGGCCTGCCAAGCGACCACTGCCCAGCCATTTGGCCTGAAAGTATAGGGGTGGTGCATGGTCAGCGCATCGGGTCCCCTCGGCCGTTAATCTTGATTTTCGTGACCAGGGCGCTGCCTCATAGTCAGACAGCAACTCAATTGTCTTAACGAGGCTGAGAGCTCCCTGTTCTAGCCCTCACGTCAGTTTCTAAAATCCATGATGGAGCCGGGAATTGAATCCGGGGCCTCCGGGTGAGAGGCAGGCACGCTACCCCAACACAATAGACTTATTGAAATATTCTTACAGTTACACTACTACGGACATGAATGGTTCTAGGACCCTAAAACTTGGTTTTCAAGTTCATTTTGTCTGTTATTCCAAGTATAGGGAATGGAGAGAGTTATCCAAAGTATCAAGTGGACAGTGTTACTCGCAGGGTTGCAAAGGGTAAGTACACACATTTTGATTGAGATCGGTGGAACGGTGTAGATTTGTATTAATAACGGACAAACTAACATTGAGCTTTCTATATATAGATTGGGTCAGCTAGCCACTGACTCTCCCAGAATGCCAATACTTGTCGGCGTAACTGAGAGCGAATATCTCTAGCGGGTACCGCCACTGGCCGTAATCATGTTCACCGACTGGAAAGACACAATATGGGTGATCCTGAACTGTTGAGAGATCTTCTCAGACAGACCTCGTAAGATTTCGCTTTGTCGTGGATAATGAAACGTCGAAGGTAACAGTAGCAAAAAGTTTTGCGATAATTATCTGGCTGTAATAGCAAGCGCTGGAGGGCATACGAGCGTGTATCACTCATAAAGCGAGGTAAAGTGTGATCTTGATAGGTTATTAAAACAAGAAGCGACAAACCGCATGAACAACACTTTTGACAACTTGAGACTAAGAACTTAATTTGAAAATCTGCTTTAATTAAGCTGTTTATGACAAGGTTGTCAAATTGCTGAAGAAGGGAAATGCCAATGAGACCGGAGGTAATACTGTAGAAAGGGCTGGAAAATCCAATAAGATTGCGTGCTTCTACTGATGTTGGATATAAGCTTTCATTTCGCTGCGATTCCCTCGAGCTTGACACATGAATTCTCAAAGCGCTACTCCAAATAATTAACCACTGTAGTCAAAATAATTACTGAGTTAAATTATGAATACTGTAGTAAACACTAAGTTGACTTCAACTCCATCAATGAGGGTGGTGGTATGCATGCGATGAAGTTATTATGCGTGAGAGATACTGAACGAGGTACTGAACGGTGTAAATTTGTCTGTTGCTATAGATGTTTTATTTAGCTCTGGCAGATCGAAATTGAATGCTTTTCAGTCGCTCAACACGATTGTACCCAATTGTGATAGGTAATGACAGTAATCAAACTGAAACTTTGTGTATAGAGGCTGTAAACATAAGTTCACCTATGGGACGTTCAATAACCTGGTGAGCACAAATACAACATGGCGGCGAAATTTAAATATTCAAATCAACGTTTCTCGTGATTTAACCACCCGAGAGCAATGACATTTGGTACGGTATATGCTTATGTAAATTTCAATCCACTGGCATCTGATTCATTTAAATTGTTTCCATAACCACAAGATCGTGGCTGAGCGAAATTTTAAATTCTCGTTTTTATTTCTTGAGTCCTAATGATGCGATTGAAGTTTGAATAAAACACCTACACAATAATCTTCATGTAATAGTACATAACTCTAAAGCACTACATATATAAAAATCCAACATGGCGACCATCCGAAATATTTAGACGGTTCTCAATATCTACGAATCTATTACAGCAATCAAACTGAAAATTTGTATGTTGATAGAGGAAATTAATATAAGTAGGATATATGAAAATAGGCTTTAGTTCTTCACCTAACTACTTGTTTTCTACCCGTCGTTCTATCGTTTTTCCCTTTATGCTTTGTTTTCTCTTCCCTTCTGTGTTTATTGTAACTATTTGAAGATTTGAAGAATCGACTTGTTCGTTAAAGCATTCGATTATTGACCGAATAATAGCAATATTCGAATATTTCGAAACTTGAGTGTTCGAATAGATTGGCAATTCGAATAATGGAATAAGTCCATTATTCGAATGTTCAAATACTGCTAATATTCGTATGTGTGCATAATTCAGTTAGTCAAACTATTTGTATCTTCGAAATAAATATTCGTATTGAAACTTATTCGAATATGATTATTATTATTGACGTTTCGGCCAGCTATGGACCACTGCTGTTCTCTTCCTCGAGCTTAAACATTCGCCCAGTAACGCCTCATGCTGATTTTTCCTGGCTTCAGTGCATGTATTGCCTGTTGTTAGCCAACTTTTCACATTTTGCAAAAATGAGGAAAAAGTAGACTTATGAGATCGGGCAGATGTGTGTCTGTCTGTCTGTCCTTCTGTCTGTCTATCTGTCCTACTGTCTGTCTGTCTGGCTGTGTGTGTGTGTCCCCCTATCAACTCCTAAACGGCTGCAGCAATCGAAACAAAATTTGGTAGGAGTAAAGATCTATACCTGAATATCTCACGGCCATATTTGAAAATGATGTCAGTGCTACCAACTGCTGAATAATCGCAATCGAAATTTGAGCTTCATGTTGGATATCTTGAAAGGCATGAATGGGAGCTATTTCAAAATTGGCACACGTATAGATAATAATAATATTGTAGTTTAATTTCCAGGAGGCCATACCTGGCAGTGTTGCCAAAATGATTATAAGCCTGCTGATAGGTCCACATTTTAAATGCATATAACTCCTACACTATCAATTGGATTTCAACCAAATGTCGTATGTGCTATGTGTACATAAACAGATATGACTGATCGTATTCTTACGAGCCACTAGGGCTGCCAACTGTTAATAAATGCTCTGATTTTTTAAAATCAAAATACCCATATATCAGAAAGTATGCAAGCCGACAGCTTTAAACTATGCACACGTATACTACCTGGCATTCTATATTAATTTGGAGTAACGTATGTACGTCAGTGCTACCAACATGATTCTAAGTCTGCCGAGAGGTCCAACTTTAAATACATGTAACTTCTATACTATCAATTGGATTTCAACGAAATTTCGTGTGTGCTATGTGTACCATAACAGATATGACTATGCCGATTTTTAAGAGTAACCAGGGCTGCCAACTGTTAATAAATACTGTCTCTATTTTTGTTACCCTAATATAAATATATCAGAAAGTATGCAAGCCAATAGCTCTAAACTTTGCACACGTATGGTACCTGGCATTCTAGATTAATTTCGAGTAACTAATATAGGCCTACGCCAGTGCTGCCAACATGAGTCTAAGCCTGCTGATAGGTCCAATTTTAAAATGCATGAAACTTCTATACTTTTCATTCAAAATTGACACAACAATAGATCATATTATTTCAGATTATTTCTGACCAATACATGTATGTCATTGTTGCCAACATGATTTTACGCGTGCTGTTAGATTCAATGTTGAGGTAACTGCATGTAACGTCCATGCTATCCATTGGACTTCAACCAAATTTTGTATTCTGTACTTTAAGAGATGGAACTAAGAATATATTCAGTCACCAGGGCTGCCAACTGTAGTTCTCTATTAGGCTAGATTATGCCAGGTATACAGTATTTCAAATTAATTAGAAATTTCCATATTACCAACTTAATTTCGTCATTATTCTAGATATATCCATATAGATTAATCATTGGCATGAATCTTAAATTTTAAGAAAAGTAGGCTCTTTAGTTCGTCACGGAACTTCTTGTTAGTTTAGTCTTTTCCTGGAAACTCTGGTGTTTTTTAGTTTTATCTTAAGGGGCGTATGCATCTGAATATCGTTGAATGTAATTACAACTTAAAAAAAAATCCTTTTCTACCTCACTGAACCACGCTCCCTTGGTTTTCTTACCCAGAAAGTAAGTAGAGGTTTTGTTTGACAATCGCATTGGGCTCAGTCTTGTTAAATGACCATAGAACACAATCCTCCTCTTTCTCATCACATCAGTGATTTTGGCTGTGTTTCCGTCTGTGTTATATATTAACACCAGACATAATCAATTGAGCTTCTGTTGCAATGGTTAGCGGTTTGTCATTCCTTCATAAGTTTATCAGAATGAAGTTAGTTTTCTGGGAATATCACACACACTGTTAATTTAAGGGCCGCAAAATGTGGTTTTCGGAGACTCTTTCCAGACTTCCGAATTTTGTGTCTCACATTGAGTGGCGCAACATATTCTTTGTTCGTCCTTCTAGGATAATTTTTGTATTTCGCCTATTTTGTAACCGTACGTACTTCTTTCTGGGTTATCGGGGCGTGGTTGTTATTTCACAATTAGGGAGTTTTCTTTTAAAAATAACATCTTTCTCCGTTTTATTCTTCTAGTATTTAACACTAAGCATCAATCACTAACACTTCACTTCTCGGGATCTTTTCACACAAAACCTTATCTACTTCCAAGATCAAAAACACAATAAACATTTCAACAGATACTAACAAGGAACAATACCCTATCTCCAAAGATAAAATGGACAGATACTCTAATATAAAATCTAGCAGTATGGACTTTAACAAGAATAGACATAGATATATCTAAAAACAAAACAGCATCAAAAAAGGAACATATAAAAGAAACTATACAAAACATCTAACTTCATTGGCAAGGCCACCTGCCATGCAACACAGAGATGCAAACTGCCCTCCCAGCAAGCACCATTTCCTTACCTTACAAACCCAAAGAAAATGAACAGTGACAATTTTAGCATGTATTTTGAGAAGTTTTTTCCTATATCCACCCTTCTACTGTATGAAAAGTGCGGTGAAGAGTTTTATAAATGATTGCTGTATTGACTCTCATGGTTACCATACCTAATTTTACGATGCACCAAGCATCCGAACACGAGGTATAGGCCTTAATAAAGATACACAGAAAGACAGACAGACAATTCTATTGCCTACAACATATCACCCAGATATCCAAATATGGGTATATCTACCACACAGTATAAAACAAAATCATCCTTACAATGAACACGTATGTCGAAAAAAAAAAAGATTAGTTAATAGTGCTCTCAAACTAAATTCACCTAACGTGTACTTCCTGACGTGAAATAGAATTGAAAGCCTTGTAGAAGAAACGCAATACACGTCACATAAAAACTCACCCTCTACGTTGTGTTAGGTCCTCATACACAGGAAGACCTCTTTCATAAATTATAAAGGCTTGTGGTGCATGAAAATTCAGGTTCTTTAGCCTCAAATGGATTCCTAAAAGCCGCAAAAATGCTGATTCAATTCAGGAATTTTTGAAAATAATTTTGCTGTTTGGAGATATAATAGACCTTCTGTACTATATTTCGCACGTGTAAATCGCGTGAAAAAATTCCAGAGTAATCCTTGACCCCCTTAAGCGCATTATGCGTATTGATGAATTTTACAGCTTAATTTGGTTCCGTGATAACTTTTTAGCCGTTTGCAAACTTTTACACTAATGCAATTAATGGAATTGCTATAGATGGACCTCTGAGAATTTGTTGCCATGGTTACCGGCTTGCATTCGTTCATTAGTTTATTAAATGAAATTAGTTTTCTGGGAATATCTCAAAAAACGGTTGGTTTTAGGGCCTTAAAATGTGGTTTTCGGGGACCCTTTAGGGGCCCCGAGTTTTGTCTCTCACATTGAGGGGCTGAAAATGAGCTTTGTCTCGTCCTTCTACTCCTATTTCAGCATGTATTTTAAGGGGGGTAGGCCCCCTTTTATGAGAGTTACGGAGAAGAGTTACATAAATGATTTGTGTCGTGCCTCTGATGGATATCTGTACCAAATTTTACGTTGATACACCCAGCCGTTCTCGAGTTGTAGGGATCATAGTTGTCCACAGGCAAACAAACAAACAAACAGACAAAAATAATAACATACGAGCCTTACAGTAGTCGCATATGATGTGTAACATGTGCCATGTTATCCTACTATGTGTGTCCCGGGAGCGCAAATCCCTTGTTGACAGTGAACTCTGTTGGTCATTGAAATAACTACTTGTATAACGCCAGTGCCAAATCCTGACCGTAATCTTATATATAAAAGTGAAAGTCTGCATGTATGTATGTGGGTGGGTTGGTTCCGTATACAAATCTACACCGTTCCACCAATCTCAACCAAATTTTGCATACACATAGTTTAGGACCAAGGAACCGCTGGCCACATGAATTTTCGATAGTCTTTCTCATTCTTCTGATTTCGGCCCTTTTGCACTCGAGCAAAGGCTAATAAATTAACAAAATATACTCATGAAGGAATGGCAAGGCAGATAGTTTCCATGGCAACATAGCTCAAGTCGAGACACGGCCGTCTGGATGCCAGTTGCGCTCTGCACTACCGGTATAGAAAATGAGGAGCTTCACGTGAAATCCCGTTAGTTACTCAACTGCTCACACAGCTCTGTCAACCGAGTATAGCATAACAAAAACGTGACACTATCTACTAGATATTTGTCAAGTACCACTCATTCACTCACTCACACATTCATCACGAAATCTCAGAAACCACCCAACGGATTGGAATGACATTTGGTATGCAGCTTCCTCAAGGGCCGCAAACGCCCACTAAGAAAGGATTTTTGGATATTAACGTTCTAAAGAGGTGTTAAGGGGGTAGACCTACATTTCATCGAATAGCAATATCTCCCGATTGGTTTCATTGGGGGATGTGATAATCGGCATATAAACTCATCATTAAAAATAAGAAGACATGTGTCTGAGGGGTTTTCGATGTGGTGTATATTATGAGGTGAAAGGGGTGAAAAGTGGGGTTGAAAGATTCTTAATGGAGCCTGTATCTCTTAAACGACATAGGCGAGGAGTTTGAAACTCAGCGGGAAAAAAATCAGCATAAAAATAAGTAAATATGTGTTTGACTGTTTTTTCATAAATCCAATTTAAGGGGCCCATGGGGAGGGGTGAAATTCTGGGGGAAAAAACAGGAAAGAAAGTGTCCTAACCGATTGACTCACTCGCTCTTCAAACTCAAGGGGAAAAACTGCTTACAAATAAGTAAATATGTGTTCGACAGTTTTTTTGATAAATCATATTTTAGGGGTTCATCGGGAGGGGTGAAATTCTGAAGGAAAAAAAATGAAAGAATATGTCCTGACTCACTCACTCATCATCGCCCAGCCAAAAATAAAGAAGTTGGAAACATGGCATTTTCGGGATATGTTCGTTGTATGTCAAAACCATACAATAAGGGAGGATTTTTGAATATTCTTTTCTAAAGGGGTCTTAAGGGGGTTAAACCTGCATTTCATTGAATAACAATATCTCACGAGTGGTTTCATTTGTGGATGTGATACACGGCATATAAACTAATCATAAAAAATAAGCAGACATGTGTCTAATGGTTTTTCGATGTGGTGTATTATTATGAGGTGAAAGGGGTGAAGAGTGGGGGTTGAAGGATTCCTAACGAAGCGGGTAGGCCTATCTCTTAAACGACATAGGCGAGAAATTTGAAACTCCACGAAAAAATCAGCTTAAAAAATAAGTAAATCGGAGTTCCACCGTTTTTTTTTTCATAAATTAATTTAAGAGGCTAATGGGGTGGGGTGAAATTCTGGGAGAAAAAAAGGAGAGAAAGTGTCCTAACTGACTGACTAACTCACTCACTCATCAAACTCAGGGGTAAAATACAGCTTAAACAAGATGTTCAGTAAAGAACATATAGCCTACTTTCTCCTAAATGTATGAGTATAGTTATAACTCGTTGTTATTATCAAAGAGTATAATAGAACTATTCTTTGTTGAAGACCTTAGAAACGATTTACCTCTACCAAACGCCACAACCTAGATAAAAACTGCTACCATCATTGAAGAAAGATAAGAAGTATCTAAAGAATGTTATGGATCTGGAGACATAATCGACCGGTCTGGCGGCGTGGCTCAGCGGTAACTTTCTCGCTTGCTGGACCGTATGTTTCAGGTTCGTATCCTGGCGCAGTCAGCTGGCATTTGAGGGTGCACAAATGCGAGGGAGCCGTGTTAGTAGATTTACTGGCACGTTAAAGATCCCCTTCGGGACAAAATTCTGGCACCCCGGCGTCTCTAAAAGCAACAGTAGTTAAAAGGGACGTAAAACCAATAACATTATTATTATTATTATTATTATTATTATTATTATTATTATTATTATTATTACATAATCGGCCTGACGCGGGCAACATCCAACTTTGAGTTGAGGCATGTCTTTACACGTCTGGCTGCGTATGACTTTCACAACCCTAATTGAATTAACAAATCTTTCCATGACCCTACAGAGACGTGTGTATACCAACTATGTGGATATTTTCGATTGCTATTTGGCTGAAATAGAAGTATTAATTAATATCCTGAACTAGCACCAACGGTAGAGTTCAGATACTATGTGAAATCGTTTTGTTCTTTACTTCAATTAACATTTTCAAATAACGCACAATAGGCTGTTACAAACCCTTTAAAATAGAAAGTAAAAATGTATCGTAGTATCATCTTGTCATTCTTCAAATTCGATGCGCATAGAATGCAAATGGTATATTAATCAATGGAGCCCCATGTAGACCAGTCGTGATATCTAGTGGTGAAATATCCAACAATATAATCCTAACAGAGCGAGTGCATTCTAGCGGCCAGAAGAAGAAACTTTTCAATAAAATCTGGTCGGCGTGCAGTTACCTTTTTGGCAGCTAGATGTGTCGAGTAAATCTGCTGGCGAATTATGTTTTAATTAAATATATATTTTACACCATAATATGCACAATATAACGCTTAATTTTAAAACATCTGAGTCATTACAAAACAATAAACATATAAAATTTCAAGCAAAAAAACTAGCTCTGATCGGGTTTGAACCATAGGCATTTGAGGGGTAGGCTAACGCTCTACCACTGAGCTAATTGTGTCAACGAATATCGTTCTATATAAAATGACTTACATAGAACTTGTTAGCAAATAGTGATTTATACTAAACGATTTCATCACTGGAGTATATTATTTATATATAAAGCATTTCATACAAAGTTTATTTATTTTATATCAGTACGCTATATTGCATGCAATACTCAAATTAGTGAAATATAAGTCAGGCACAAGATATCCGCTGCCATCTTGTCTTATTACTAAATCAGCTCAGCTTTTTAAAATCACGTCTGCACTATAGTATTACAAAATGAACTTTTAATTTCGAACGTGCCTCTTCCTTTAGAACAGTTAAAACGATTCTCGGCTCGATAATCGGAACTGGTGGGTCCCATGATATGGATTATAAAGTTTGCATAATTCGCACGGCCGCCATCCTGAAATGGTATGGCGGACGACCTTGTAGTTTGGTCACAAGACGCATCCTATACGAAGGTATGTTGTTACCAAATTTGGTAGAGATCGGATAATTTGGTTAGTCGTTATTTGATTTTACGTTTTGAACGTTTGAGTGGCCGCCATTCAGTTTTAGTAAAGATGGCGGCGATATAAAACATGACACTGAGGTGTCCTTTGCTAGTGCTACCTTTGTACCAAATTTCGTTCAATTCGCATTCACCGTGTTCGAATTGATAGGGGGGGACAGACATTCAGAGTACACACACTCACACACACACACACACACACACACACACACACACACACACAGACTCACACACACACATACACACACACAGACAGACACACTTTTTTCGCCCTGTGTTGATCTCATAAGTCTACTTTCATTTTTTGCAAAAATCGGAAGTAGGCTAAAAATAAGTTAATAGGTGTTCAAGCGTTTTTTCATCAATCCAATTTAAGGGGCCCATGGGGGAGGGGTGAAATTATGGTAAAAATAATTTAAAAAAATGTCCTCTCTGACTCACTCACTCATCACGCCCAGCGAAAACTCTTAAAGTTAGAAACAAGAAATGTTGGGAATATGTTCGCTGTATGTCGAAAACGTCAACTAAGGAATGAGTTTTGTTTATTCGGGTTTTAAAGAGGGGTTAAGGGGGTAAACGTGCATTTCATTGAATAACGATATCTCATGAGTTGTTTCTTTGGGGATGTGATATTCGGTTTATAAACTAATCATTAAAATAAGCAGACATATGTCTAAAGGTTTATCGATGTGGTGTATATTATGAGGTGAAAGGGGTGAAAATTGGGGGTTGAGGGATTCTTAACGGAGCGTGTATCTCTTAAACGATATAGGCGAGAAGTTTGAAATTCGGTGGGAAAAAACAGCTTAAAATATAAGTAAATAGGTGTTCGACCGCTTTTTCATGAATCCAAGGGGTTCATGAGAGGGGTGAAATTCTGAAAAATAATTGAAAGAAAATGTCCTGACTTACTCACTCACTCATCATCGCCGAGCCAAAATTATTGAAGTTAGAAACATGACATTTTAGGCTATGTTCGTTGTATGTCGAAAACGTCCACTAAGGAAGGAATTTTGGATATTCAGGTTCTAAAGGGGTGTTAAGGGGGTAGACTTGCATTTAATTGAATAACAATATCTCCCGATTGGTTTACTTTGGGATGGGATACTCGGCATATAAACTCATAATTAAGAATAAGAAGACACATGTCTGAGGGTTTTTCGATGTGGTGTATATTATGAGGTGTATGTGTGAAAAGTGAGCGTTGAAGGATTCTTAACGGAGCAAGTATCTCTTAAAAGACAGAGGCGAAAAGTATGAATCTCAGGGAGAAAAATCAGCTTGAAAAAGTAGTAAATAGGTGTTCGATCGTTTTTTCATAATTCCAATTTAAGGGGCTCATGGGGACGGGTTAAATTCTGGGGAAAGAAGTCCACTCATCATCCACTAGCAAACCTATTGCAGTTAGAAACTTGAAATTTTGGGGATATGTTCGTTGTATGTCTAAAAAGTCCACAAAGGATGGATTTTTGAATATTCATGTTCTGAAGGGGTGTTAAGGGGGTTAAACTTGCGTTTCATTGAATAACAATATCTCACGAGTTGTTTCATTTGGGGATGTGATATTCGGCATGTAAACTAATCATTCAAAATAAGCAGACATATGTCAAAGGGTTTATCGATATGGTGTATATTATGAGGTGAAAGGGGAGAAAATTGGGGGTTGAAGGATTCTTAACGGAGCATGTACTGTATCTCTTATTCAACATAGGCTATAAGTTTGAAATTCAGCGGAAAAAGCAGCTTAAAAAATAAGTAAATAGGTGTTCGACCATTTCTTCATAAATCCAACTTAAGGGACCCATGGGGAGGGGTGAAAATTGGGGAAAAAACAGGAAAGAAAGTGTCCTAACTGATTGACTCACTTACTCACTCACGAAACTCAGGGGGAAAAACAGCTTCAAATAAGTAAATAGGTGTTCGACCGTTTTTATTTCATAAATCCAATTTAAGGGGTTCATGGGGAGGGGTGAAATTCTGTCCTGATTGACTCGCTCATCATCGCCCAGCCAAAATTATTGAAGTTAGAAACATGACATTTTGGGGATATGTTCGTTGTATGTCGAAAACGTCCACTAAGGAAAGAGTTTTGGATATTCAGGTTCTAAAGAGGTGTTAAGGGGTAAACGTGCATTTCATTGAATAACAATATCTCACGAATGGTTTCATTTGGGGATGTGATACTTGGCATATATACTAATCATTAAAAATAAGCTGACACATGTCTAATGGTTTTTCGATGTGGTGTATATTATGAGGTGAAAGGGATGAAAAGTGGGGGTTGAAAGATTCCTAACGGAGCGTGTATCTCTTAAACGACCTAGGCGAGAAGTTTGATTTTTTCCGAGTTTCAATCAATTTAAAAATAAATAAATAAATAAATAATTAAAATAAGTAGGTGTTCGACCGTTTTTTCATAAATCCAATTTAAGGGGCCTGTGGGGAGGGGTGAAATTCTGGAAGAAAAACGTCCACTAAGGAAGGATTTTTGGATATTCACTCTCATCGACCAACCAAAACTATTAAAGTTAGAAGAAGGGGATATGATTGTTGTGTGTCAAAAACGTCTACTAAGGAGGGATTTTTGGATATTCAGGTTCTAAAGGGGTGTCAACGGGGTTGAACCTGCATTTCATTGAATAGCAATATGACACGACTATGACGCGAGCGAAGCGAGGCTAAAATTGAGATGGTGTGTGTCTGTGTATTACTCAATCACGCAAGAACCACTGGTCCGATTTACATGAATTTTACATGGAAGTAGCTGATTTACCTGGTTAACATATAGGCTACTTTTGATTTCAATACTTTGCATTATTTAAAGATGGCGACCATTTTAGTGACGTCACTACACCCTTTGGTTTCAAACTTTCATATTTCCATTTCAAATAAAAAGTGAACGCTAAGAAATAGCACACTTTTGGATGGCATATACGAGGTTTAAAATTACATTTTCTATCCGAAAGGTATCTCCAACGGTTAGCGAGTAAAACCTAAATTTGTGCTATAAAACATGGTCAACGCCGAGCGGTGTAGTTGGACAAAATGTTCCATCCTTAATCTCCCTCTGCGCAGCACCTCGCCTATCCCCTGTTTTAACTGTCACCATCACATTTTAATTTATTTATGACGCGTAGCGAAGCACGGGTACTTCAGCTAGTGAATCATAATTGTTATTTGCCGTGGCGGAAGCAATCCACTGCAAGTTGATGCGAGCTGCGCTCTATACCGGCCAGTTAGTGAACCCATGCCAGCGATGTTATTCAAAATGGCCTCGTTTTGCCAATCAGCGCACTGCCAAGTATAGGCGCGATTAAAAATTAGGTGTGCGGAAGGTATATTAAATGTGTTTCTCCCAGTGATATGTTTAGACCAACGAAGTTTCAATTATTGTTAGTAGTCGGTGTTAACGTACTGAATTCCTACGTTGTTTGGAGTGTTTGTTGATGCGATATAGATTCCACATAGCCACATGGCCGACAGTACATCGAGTGCTTACATTAAATAAGAATACAGCAAAAGTATGAAGATTTAATAAATCGTAATTGTTTTCAGCAAATATGATAAAATGAATAATTACACACCAAAGAACGGCAACTTGAAGATGATGTATTGTGGGGATATCGTAAATGGGGTCTCCAAACCTTGAACTAAACTGTATGTGATATACATTCCCCATGGTCACACGACCTACAGTACGTCGTTGTACCGATCTCCGCCACCACGCGCGCTTATTGTTTCCGTCCCATCCATTTCCGTCCCTTTTCCAAAATCACTCCCACAAACATGTTCAGCTACCGAGCGCCACAAAAATATCCAGATACCGAGTGGAAAGATGTTACACATCAAAAATTATTTTCGCGCGCATCCATTATAAAACAGTCTGAAATGCGTAAATATCTCAAATTTCCGTAAAAATTCAGAAAAAAACAGGCAAACTTTCATTTTTATACGTATATATAGAGATAGACTGCACAGCTCGGATTTGACCGTGTTTTATTGCACAAATTTAGGTTTTACTCGCCAACCGTTGGAGATACACGAAAAGTGATAAGGACCTTTCGGATAGGAAATTACATTTTAAAGCTCGCATGTTTCATCAAAAGTGTGCTATTTCTTAGCGTTTTTTAAAATTTCAAATGGAAATATGGACTTTTGAAACCAAAGGGTGAAGTGGCGTCACTAAAATGGTCGCAATTTTTAAATAGTGCAAAATATCTAAATAAAAGTAGCTTATGCTTAAACCTGGTAAATCAACTACATCCATGCAAAATTTCATTTCAATAGGGATGTAGCGGGAGAAAGTTCGCGCCAGATAGCGCTCGTGTAGTACTGGGTAAGCGCAAGGCGATCGTCTTATGTTTCTCCCAGTCAGCTGTAAGGAATGTATAAATTGTGACCGAGTTTTCTAAGCTAAAGTAAATTACATCTTCTCTAATTTTACTCCAAGACTATATTAATTAATTCTATAGGTATATCTCCTAATATATTATGGACGATTTTCTGCTTTTAAGCGTTAAACAGCTGCAAAATGAGCTACGGACTAGATACACTAAAACTAGCGGGAGGAAGGAAGAATTAATGGCCTACAGCGGTAATAACAAAATTCTAACACGCTTTATTATTCAAATAATGAATATGAGTCAGCATGCTTTCTCCTGAAGATTCCAATTACTAGAGTATTGTAGGCCTATATTGATAAATATATCTCCATATGACTTAAATCATAAACAGAGATTTAAATATTCACTTGTTCCCCCTTCTTACAGACTTCGATTCGTGTATTTTTTTTAGGCTGATAGCTTACATGAAACTGTCGTGTTTTAAGGTAAACATAATCAAAGAAAGTTGATACCGGTAATGTGTACCTCGAAAATGCATCGCAACGTTTGGTTCTTATGTAATTTTGTCAATTTCTCAATAAGAATCGTTCCCTTACCCATAGAAAAGGACTTGGGGGTACAATTTTTTTAAAGTTTGAGAATACCTGCTTTAGAGCCACGAACTGTTTCCATTCATCTGACTATGTCTCAAGAATGTAGGCCTACTGTAGAAGTCAGTCGCTACCACATTCTCCGTCGGGCAGATGGAAGTTGACGATTAATTTTGATTTCAAGAAACCAACCATAATACGTTTGTGACTGTTAATGTTGCGACATTTATTCTTGAAGTATTTGACCAAGTAGCCTATTGGTGTCTTTGAAAATGGGAGTCAGAAATGTTACTTTCATTTCTTCGTGTATATTGTCGATTTCTTCCCGTACTTCAATGGAGATGATTTCTGCAGATTCCGATATTGTAGGTTTATCGTGATAATCCGGCAATTTTCTTGTGTATGGCCTCTTCCTATATAATTCTTTTTGTTGTGTTCTTGGTCCGCGGAAAAAGCGATGGAACAGCGCCCGGTTTTTATCTTGCTCTCTCACCTTCAGATACAAACGCATAAATTCAGTGGTTGTTATCGAAATGTCTAATCAGTTTATAGGTACGAAACAGGAATTATTTCCCTTTGTAAGTCACACTAATCCAACACAGTTTTCGTGAAGTCATCGGGTTGTAAATGATAGAAACACACTTTAATATATTCGGTCAGATTTTTCTCACCGAAAATTTTCCTTCTGATAACATGTGACCATTTCTTCCTCATTTATTTATTTATTTATTTATTTTGTGGAAATTGATGAAACGAAAATGGGCTTCCCTGATTTTTGCAAAGAGGAACACTGCTATAGCTCGGCATAGTCACGAAAATAACAATTTAAACAACTTAAATTCGTACATATTAGCGGCATGAGAACACAGGAGACAAATGAAGAGCGCCTTGCGCTTACCCAGTACAACAGCAGTGCGCTCTGTCGGTGCTAGTTCTATACATCCCTATTGGATCAGTGGTTTTTGCGTTATTGAGTATCACACAGTCAGACAGACACACACCATCTCATTTTTAGCCTACTTTCGATTTTTTCAAAAAATGAAAGTAGACTTATGAGATCAACACAGGGCGAAAAAAAGTGTGTCTGTGTGTGTATGTGTGTGTGTGTGTGTGTGTGTGTGTGTACTCTGCATGACTGTCCCCCCCTATCAATTCGAACACGGCGAACGCGAATTGAACGAAATTTTGTACAAAGGTAGCACTAGCAATGGACACCTCAGTGTCATGTTTTATATCGCCGCCATCTTGACGGAAACGTAATGGCGGCCACACAAATGTTCAAAGCTTAAATCAAATTACGACTAACCTAATTATCCGATCTCTACCAAATTTTGCAACAACATACCTTTATAAGGGGAGCATCATTTGACCTAAATAATAGGACATCAACTTAATAGTTTGCGGATGGCGGTCATCTTTGTGTGAAAATCGATTCCCCCTATTAATTCGAACACGGTGAAACCGAATGGAACGAAATTTGGTACAGAGGTAGTACTAGTAAAGGGCACCTCAGTGCCATGTTTTATATTGCCGCCATCTTGACGGAAACGTAATGGCGGCCACACAAATGTGCATAGCTTAAATCAAATTACGAATAACCTAATCATCCGATCTCTACCAAATTTTGCAACAACACACCTTTATGGAGGAAGCATCCTTTGACCAAATGAATAGGTCATTAGCCTAATCGTTTGCGGATGGCGGCCATCTTTATGTGAAAATCGATTCCCCTATTAATTTGAACACGATGAAACCGAATGGAACGAAATTTGGTACAGAGGTAGCACTAGCAAAGAGCACCTCAGAGTCTTGCTTTATATCGCCGCCATCTTTACGGAAACGTAATGGCGGCCGCACAAATTTTCAAAGCTTAAATCAAATTACGATTAACCTAATCATCCGATCTCTACCAAATTTTGCAACAACATACCTTTATGGAGGGAACATCCTTTGACCAAACTAATAGGTCATTAGCCTAATATTTTGTGGATGGCGGCCATCTTTGTGTGAAAATCGATTCCCCCTATCAATTCAAACACGGTGAAACTGAATGGAACGAAATTTGGTACAGAGGTAGCAATAGCAAAGGGCACCTCAGTGTCATGTTTTATATCACCGCCATCTTGACGGAAACGTAATCGCGGCCACCCTGTTAAAAGCTAAAATGTAATTACGACCAACCTAATAATCTAGTCTCTACCAAATTTTGCAACAACATATCTTTGTGTGGGAAGCATATTCTGACCAAACTGCAAGATCATCAGCCCAATAGTTTGCAGATGGTGGCCAAGTATGTGTGCAAATCGATTCCCCCTATCAATTCAAACACGGTGAAACCGAATTGAACTAAATTTGGTACAGAGGTAGCACTAGCAAAGGGCACCTCATTGTCATGTTTTATATCGCCGCCATCTTGACGGAAACGGAATGACGGCCACCCAAATGTTAAAAGCTTATATCAAATTACGACCATCCTAACAATTTGATCTCTTTCAGGTTTTGCAACAACATGCCTTTTTGTGGAAAGCATCTTATGACTACAAGGTCATCAGCCCAATTGTTTGCAAATAGCGGCCATGTATGTGTTCAAATCGATTCACCATATCAATTCAAACACGGTGAAACCGAATTGAATGAAATTTTTTACAGAGGTAGCACTAGCAAAGGGCACCTCATATTCATGTTTAATATCCCTATAGCACGTTGTATTTCAACAAGCTACTACAACCAACATTCAATTATACTCCTTGAAAAGGACAAATTGTTATAACAATACCCATGCATTTCGGAGAAAGTAGGCTATATGTTCTTTACTGAACATCGTGTTATATATTAGTATGATGATCACTGTGTGGTCATTGGTGGGACATGTTTCGAGGCCTAATTATTGGTTTTGGCACCTTCATCAGCCGATATGAATGAATACGACACAAGATAATTGTTTAGCATAACACTAAAAAGACCCTTGTCACTAAACTTCATATGGTGCACAATAAAGATACATTGAAAAATTGAACGCCTAAAGTAATACAAAAAGATGTAAACGTTTTATGAACTTTAGGCGTTCAATTTTTCAATCTATCTTTATTGTGCACCATATAAGATTTAGTTTTAAGGGACTTTTTATTGTTACGCTAAACAGTTATCTTGTGCCGTATTCATTCATATCGGCTGATGAAGGGGCCAAAACTAATAATTAGGCCTCGAAACATGTCACACCAATGACCACACAGTGAGCATAATTAATAAATGTATTGATCAAGCGGAACCTTTGACCTGTTTATACTAATTCGTTTATCAATACGGAACCAGAATGAACCTGTTAAGTTGTAAAATTGAGTTGTTTTTAAGTGCAGCAACACGTTGGATTGGGCGAGTAATAACAGTTATCACCTCTTACGCAAAGTTGACATTGAATTCAACCTTAGAATGAGTCACTATTGATTCAGGACGCTGATGCTATAGCCTGTGGAGGGCAGAGAGCATTTTATCACGTGTTATCCCCGAGAAGTGCACTTTAATGCAGCAATACATCATCTGGAGCCCGCACAATTTGCGAGGACTAACACAAATTCTTCAGCTTACTATCATTGCGTGGCGCCGCGAGGAGACTGGCTATGGAGATAAATGAAGTCTCTCTAGCAGTTAAGTGTGCCATAGCCTCTTATAATATGAGCATCATGTGAAGCTTCAAAATATAAGGTAAAGGAGCTATTACTGGCTGTTACACACACTGAAAATTCCTATAAACATAGGAGATATGAGGGAAACGGTGAAGGTCAGCACAAATTTTGAAAAATTGATATTTATTTAGCGCATGGCTTTAGAGACACAATATGTACAGAGATAATAATTAGTTTAGGAAAGGAAGACAAACTATATATTTATATCTAAATTGTTTATGTAAGTAATTGTTTCTGGTGATCCATGAGCGAAATGCCACTGTACTTTCTTTTAGAACACTGGGTGATGATATGCTGGGTGGTCTGCTTAGGGGCACCACAATCACAGTTAGGTAAAGAAATTATTTTCTATTTATAATGGAAGTCTCACAGTTGCCATGACCCGTACGAATCCTGTTGAGAGTTGACCATGTTTTCCGAGGAAACTCAAATCAAGGTGGCAGCGATGATCCAATGCGTAGTAAGGTTGATCCAGACCTAGTATCTTGTCTTCCCTGCCATTATTTAGTTATGTTGAAGTTGGTATTCTCCAAGTCTATTGCAGTCCTTGTTGATGTTAAAGTATTGTCGTCCGTTAAGGTCATCTCTGTTTCCTCAAATGTTGTGTCTCTAGTAGCAAATATCCAGTCATCTGCATAACCAAATTTCCTTGACATTATGACAGGTATATCTGCGTATATAAGCTAAATAAGATTGGAGAAAGAACAGAACCCCGAGGAAGTCCATTATTTAGTGATCTTTTGGTGCTCACATTATTCCCCATATGTACTTGGAAAAGTCTCTGACTAGCATGTTATTCAGGAGTCGGGCAGTCGTCTTACATGGTATCACTTTCAGGAACTTGATGAGATTTTTGAAAATTTTAAACTTTGCTTCTGATGCGTGCGATTCCTTGGAGATATGTATCATTGAGGTACAATATTTATGACAGGCATAGTTATAATATTAATGTTGTTATTGTTTTGGATCCTTAAGCTGAATGTGCCCCCTGAAGTGAACAGAATTTGATGATGTTCGCCAGACGAACGAAACAAAGAACACTCCCCCCCCCCTTTCATGAAATGGTTCAAAGTATATAATTAATTACTTTATTAACAGAGACTAGCATTACCCGTCACGGCTTTGCCCGCGAATATTCTAGTTGTAAAGAGTACACTTAGCTAAATCTCAATCATGAATGCTATGACTGATTTATCGTTGGTATTGAACCCGCTAAGCATAGGTTCATGTGATATTTTTCATTGCAATGCATTTTTGATGCATCATCTTAGAACGCACTCACCGACCAGCCATGCTGTTGCCACATGCTGACATTCCTTGGAGTTATTAATGGTTGAACTTTTGACTTTGGAAAAAAACATTATATTATTATCTGAGTCTTTATCATTACATTTCTACTTTCTACGAGGCTCAGTTCTTCACATTTTGTAATTCAGTATCATTGAAACATTCTGGAGAATGTTATTACTAATTTTGGTAAGGTATTATCATCGCAGACACGCGAACCGGAACCAATCAGTCGCTTCACGACTAGAGTATTTGTAAGTTCCAACAGCGAAGGACCGAGCTCTTCGCACATGTGTAGGATTTTCCATCCTTGTTGGATGCGTTTTGTATGTCCGTCTTCAAAGACGAGGAAATTGTCCGCCCGAGGGCGAGGAAAGTGATCGTTGTACATCGTGTTTTATTTAACACTGAACAGTGTAACAACCAAGTGAATATTAAAGCCCATGTAGGCTCGTGCTACAAAATTCTTCGAATTATCAAAAAGTGATAAAATTTGTACATCGTGGAACACCACATTTTCAGCCACGTGCTGTGTGAAAATCAATGTCTTCAAGTGAGGCGAAAATATATTAATAACTGTGATGTTATGATTAACAAAGTGCATTATTTCAACGCTAACAGTTACAAATGTTGCTATGATCGCAAGAGCGATTAATTTTTCCAGTTTATAACTTCGATGCCACGTGATTTGTGGAACATAGAATCTGTGAATGTGAAAGCAGGTATGTGCATGGCCAATTTTTCTATCATCTGCGCCGTGTAGATTCAGTGAGATTGCTACCACAATAGAGCTAGCTTCAGTGAAACTGTGCTACATCAATTTTCTACATTTTTCCAGTGGTTATTTTCACATAAAATGTCATATTTTCATAACCACGTGTTCGACGCTTTTTTATCATACATCATCCGTGGGAATGAGTAGATAAATCCCCATGATGTGAAGGAGCGTTTCTGGAGAACTTCAGCATGACAGAAGACCCAAGAACATAGCACTAGAGCGGGAGATGGATGTGCTAAGCCAAGGAACATGACGACTGCTATAATGGGAGGGAGTCTGGTTATATCACGACGTCAACGCAGAGGACGAATTAAGGCCATGGTAATGGATAGAGCCTATGTGGAGGCCCAGTTTAGACAACCCTTGTCCGGAGACCAGCAGCCTAATATATCCCTCAAGTCGTTGGAACGATTGAGATGTAGACATCCTTTCTTGTGAGTCTGTTAATCTATTCCATGTGAGGTTCTTTTGTGGTGTAGTAGTAGTAGTTTTTTTTAGACTAGAGTAGATTGTAGAATCAACCGAACTTCTTGTCGGGCCATAGGTAGGGTTTGTAATGTTAGAACTAATCTTTGTCATTCACTTTCAGTGATTTGTTAGCCACCTTGTGATTGAACCCCGTTCAATCTTGGTGCATTCTGATGGACATCGCTTAGATGTTAATTCTACCCCTACTAAACGTGACTGTAGTCTTTGTTACTACTCTGTTCAACCCCTAGGCGGGTGATTTTGTGTATAGCTTACTTTGGCATTACGACTAGACGTCATGGCCAGTGTTATTTTATAACACCCCCTTTTTGTTAAATGTTTGTCACGCCACTGATTTCATTAGAACAGTTCGTATCGGTTGATAGTCGACAGAAACTATCAGTTTTGTAAAGGTAATATTGTATTTCATTTAGATGAGCTATGAAGCCATCCTGTTTGAGTACAGAACATATTCAGGGAATTGTATTTGTATGCAACTTAGCATCGAACCCTGTAAGTATTACCGTATCATTGGCAAACTCAGCAATCGTGAGATTTGCGCCTTTGGTTATTTAAATACAGAGCAGTTATTAAGTGACATATCTGCGGATTGCAAAGACTTTCAGTACAAGTGATATTTCTATATTTTACTTTACTTTGGTTTGAAGAACATGCCACGTCTTTGTGTACAGTTTTGAGGCGTGATTTTAAGCCTAATGTTTATTCTATTTGAGTATTATACTGGAATCAGATAACAAGGCCAGTTTTCTAATGGACTTCTTACGAGAAATCTGCCTGCATTTAGTCTATTATGTCATTCCAACCGTCCAAGTAGGTGACTGTAAATTGGGAGTGTAACTCCAAGTCACGGACCGGTTATACGAGTTCCCAGCATGCAACTAAAGTAACACTCACACAGTGAGACAAATGTATCAGACTTTTTGACAATGTTTGTAGCATTATTTACCGTAAGATGTTGTGATTCATAAGTAGGTCAATGTCCAGGCCACCATTTTGTGGAAATCATATGTTTTGTTATGATGAATTGTTTGGCAAATGCCATACGCTTGCATCGCTATTGAAGCGACTACCTTTTAACTCTATTTGAGAGTGATTACATTTCATGTCGAGGTTTATTTGTTGTGTTAGAGGCTAGAGATAGACGCCTGTGTTAGAGGCTATTCATGTATTGGTGCGTGTATTGCACTGTGTCCAGAATTCGTTCTGTAGACTAGGTATTTATGGGAGGTAACTGAAGTGCTTACCAGGCCTACCCGAGGTAATTTAGATGAGCCGCGAGCCACTAATAACCTGTGTTATTGTTATGTCCGAGCATGGAGAGCTCGATGATGGTATTTTATAGCAGAGATTGATCTCGCACGAGACTGCTACTGCCCAAAGTATTCAGGATCGTCAGCACTATTCGCCATAAACCAACGATAAATTTAAACCGACACCTTAATAATCAAGCGCATAATTATTATAAACACATAACAAGTAATTGTTTATTGCAATTAAACTTGATCCACTTGCATTTTGGACCTGCTGACCGACACCTGCTTTTGTTTACGCTTCTTTATGGAAGTAATCTAGGACAGATGACACTAATTTTGATCGACGGTGTGCTTGCTTAACCTATAGTTCGTAGCTGGTGGAGCTTGAGCCTCATGCGACGTTAGTCGTAGTTTTCACTACGCGATCGCCAACGTAAATTAGCCTACATGCACTTAGATGACACTGGTTTACAAAGAGTAACCCAGGGCGAAGGCAGGACTATAATTGATTGTGGTCTTGTTGTTTTATTTATTGTACTGTATAAAATCCCATGTTTACCTTACTTAGTTTGTAAGTGTTTTTTTTGACGGCTTGTCATGTAGATTTGTTGTAATTGTTTTGTCTTACGGACGTCACCGCCGTAAATTTTGTATTAAATGTCAGGAATTAGCTAAATTATTTAACACTAAATGTAAATGAGGAAATGGTATCATCCTAACTTAGATTTGTTATTGCTACCCTGGTAAATGTAAATTCCGTTATTAGTTTATCTTGTAACTTGACTTAGTGTTTATTGCCGTACCATTTTCCTAACGTTGCTGTTGTTGCTTAACTTTGTAAGTTAGATCTTTCGCGAGGGTTTTCCGTAGTTTACAGGTGAAGCCCTGATCTTTATTTTTGTTTATTTATTAGTTTGCGGATTAGCCGATAAAAACCCTCCGAACTACGATAGGTGCTTGAATATTTTAAATAAATATTTTTACAAGTTTTACATAAGCCTGGAAGTTTATTTTCTCAGTCTAGGTTTAGGAGGTGTATTTTCCTAGGCTGTCTATGTCCTTTTTGCAACCATGTTACCACGGATCCCTTGGATCATGGATTCTCGTGCCGCCATGGCCTATAAGAAATTCACCTGATCCTCTTGGCACATGGGTCCGGCAGGTGAGGTGATTGGAATGTCATTTCGGTTGATGGCAACCCTGACAGCTCCTCTGACGGGCACAGTATGAATAATCAGACTTTATCAATTCAGCTACTGGTGCAGTGGTTAGGGGTTTATCATTCCTTCATAGGTATATCAGAGCGAAGTTAGTTTCCTGGGAATATCACAGACACTGTTAATTTAAAGGCCTTTAAATGTGGTTTTCGGAGTCCCTTTATAGTCGGGTGAAAAAGACCTTTCGTACCACGCTCACACGTGAGAATTGCGTGAAAAAATTCTAGAGTGCCCCTTGACCCCCTTAAGCGCATTATACTGTATGTATTGATGAATTTTATAGCTTAATTAGGTTCAGTGATAACCTTATAACCGTCTGGAAACTTCCACAGTAATGTAATAATCGGAATTGCATTGCGTCTTACAGAAATAGATGGACCTGTGAGATTCTGTTACCATGGTTACCGTGTTGCATTATTTCATTGTAAATATACATGTTTTAAGGTATTTATTTAATGGTGAGGCATTTAAAGAGTAAGTGAGTGCGTTTCACTTACGCATTGGGTTATTCTGAACCTGTAGGTACCACATATGTGAGGGTTGGTATTAATGGGACCTTATTTTCGGTACAAAACTGGAATGGGACCTTAGCACAATAATATAGGGAGGGATTTGGTCAAAAGTGGTTCAGTCGTCGGCGAGTTCTTTGAGGGTATTTGTAAGAGTGGTACCACCTGTTACTAACCGTTAGTAACACTGGATGATTTATATACCAGGTGTATCAGCTGTGCCAATTCATATTGTTTTATGCAACTCAACTAGCGTTGATGTCAGGAAGGACGCTATTTCTCTGCCTACATCCAGTATGGTACTAATGCCCTACAAACGATACTGAACACAATTAGTACTACCTCGATGTGACTACAGAGTGTTACTCAGGAAGCGGATGCAGCAGAGAAATATTGACCTTCCTGATAACAACGCTAGTTGTTCTGTCAGTTTCAAATTTATCATCAACATAACCATTCAAATTCTCGTTCGAGTTCATTAATTGGCAAAATTGGACCAAAGGGGTGGAAATAGGGAGGGAGGGGGGATTTTTCGAAGAAGTAAAATATCCCTTTAACTTTCTTAGTATGAGGCAAATCGAATCTATTCAAAGTTGGTACTGTTCTTTGGATAAGGGCCAAAACACTTATCTCATTACAGTGTTGCCTTAGGAAACAAAAGTTTGATGCTTTTCAGTCGTTCCCCACGATTGTTTTTATTTTTGCTCTTCTTTCTTTCTTTCTTTCTTTCTTTCTTTCTTTCTTTCTTTCTTTCTTTCTTTCTTTCTTTCTTCTTCTTCTTCTTCTTCTTCTCCTCTGCCTTCTTCTTATTATTCTCCTCCTCCGCCTTCTTCTTCTTCTTCTCCTATGCCTTCTTCTTCTTGTTCTCCTTCTTCTTCTTCGCGAATGGGTCGCTTAGGACCACGCGAAATCAACTCTTCCTAGCCTTCCTGTTGGCCCAGTATTCCTTCATTCGCAACGAGTGGCTCTGTTTCCGTTGGTGTTGTGTAGTCTTCTTCTCTTCTTCCTCGAAACCCCGCGTCTGAGTGATTTTCCTGATTTCCTTCCGGTCATGTAAGTTGGGTGATCCTAATTCCTTTAAGTCTTTTTCTGTAAATTTATAGCAATTCGGTCTAGTAGCCTTGTTCTTTAAGTAAGTATGTATTTTGTGTGTCAGTCTGTTCGGGTCCATTCTTTCTATGTGTTCCATATTGGATTCTGTGTTAGTTTTTATATATTTCTGTATTAGGATTTGGATAATGTACACCATCTTTTGTTCTTGGTCCAAGGATTTTTCTCATTATTTTACCTTCTTTCACTTCTATTTGGCGTTTTAGTGTTTTGTGTTGGAGATTGAGTGTCTCTGAAGCATAGAGAGCTTCAGATTTGATTACAGTTGTATAGTGGCGAATTTTGCAGTTCCAGGACAATCTTTTTTTTTTTGTTATAAATATTTTTTTGGATTGAAAATCTCATGTAATTTTGTTTTAGGATTAGGGAATAACCCATCGTGTTGACCGACTGAAAAGCACCAAACGTTTGTACAATTACCCCTTAAAGTTTCTTGATGGCACCAACCAAAGGGGTGGAAAAAATGGAGTTCTGAGAGAGAACAAATCATAATCATTAATAAGCACAAATTCAAAACCGTTTAAAGTGGTTATAGTCCTCTACAAATGACTCAAAACGTTTGTTTGAAAGGGCTTCTTCGGTGGTGTAGTCGGTAGCATGCTGAGCTTCTATGCCCATGATCGCGGGTTCAAACCCGACCGAAGTCATCGGATTTTTTTTAAGAACGTTAAAAATCCCTCAGTATGCCTTCCTTCGGTCCCATGTCATAGATTTATGGCATGTTAAAGAACCTTCCACTAATTACATCTGTGTGAAGCTAAATGAATACAGGTTGACTAACGTTCTTAGGTTCCTACGTTCGTCGTCAGGAGCCGACTGCGGTGGCATATGGTAACTAATATCTGAACTAGTTGGTCGTTGACGGTGGAGTTTGGCGGCAAACGTAGGAACTAGTTGAAAAAATTCAATGTCTGCAGTCCTTACTTGAATTAAAACAGATAACACACACTAATACAGTCATCACAATTAACACCGGTTATCAGACAGATTCTACACACACCCAAAGTACACACATCAAAAAAAGTTTTGCATCACCTCGGTTCCCAGATCTCCGGCATATAGACGTTGACTATGTATATTGTATCCAAGATACAGTCCCTTTGACTGTTCATAGATGTCACTAAAACTGCTCAAAGATGTAAACAACCATGCATGAGCAGGGCCTATTAGACGGAGGGGGTACGACAGCCGATCAGTTCCAGTCATTCCACCAGGACGAAGGTACGCTGCTCATGTTGTCTGTAGTTCTACCATGCCCAGAAGGTCAATACCGCAGTTCGATCGCGTCCGCATTGTTACTTTGTGTCAAGAAGGGCTCTCAACAAGGGAAGTTTCCAGGCGTCTCAGAGTGAACCAAAGCGATGTTGTTCGGACATGGAGGAGGTACAGAGATACAGGAACTGTCGATGACAGGCCTCGCTCAGGCCGCCCAAGGGCTACTACTGTAGTGGATGACCGCTACTTACGGATTGCCGCTCGGAGGAACCCTGACAGCAATGCCACCATGTTGAATAATGCGTTTCGTTCAGCCACAGGACGTCGTGTTTCAACTCAAACTGTGCGCAATAGGCTGCATGATGCGCAACTTCACTCCCGACGTCCATGGCGAGGTCCAGCTTTGCAACCCCGACACCATGCAGCGCGGTACAGATGGGCCCAACAACATGCTGAATGGACCCCACGGAATTGGCATCACGATCTCTTCACCGATGAGTGTCGCATATGCCTTCAACCAGACAATCGTCGGAGACGTGTTTGGAGGCACCCTGGTCAGGCTGAACGTCTTAGACACACTGTCCAGCGAGTGCAGCAAGGTGGTGGTTCCCTGATGTTTTGGGGTGGCATTATGTGGGGCCGACGTACGCCACTGGTGGTCATGGAAGGCTCCGAAACGGCTTTACGATACCTGAATGACATCCTCCGACCCATAGTGCAACCATATCGGCAGAATATTGGAGAGGCATTTGTCTTCATGGACGACAATTCTCGACCTCATCGTGCACATCTTGTGAATGCGTTCCTTCAAGATAACGACATCGCTCGACTACAGTGGCCAGCATGTTCGCCAGACATGAACCCTATCGAACATGCCTGGGATATGTTGAAAAGGGCTGTTTATGGACGTCTTGACCCACCAACCACTCTGAGAGATTTACGCCGAATTGTCGTTGAGGAGTGGGACAATTTGGACCAACAGTGTCTTGATGAACTTGTGGATAGTATGCCACGGCGAATACAGGCATGCATCAATGCAAGAGGACGTGCTACTGGGTATTAGAGGTAGTGGTGTGTACTGCAATCTGGACCACAAATGCTGAAAGTCTAGCTGTATGATGGTACAACATGCAATGTGTGGGTCTCATGAGCAATAAAACGAGCTGAAATGTTGTTTGTGTTGATCTCTATTCCCTTTGTATTTAACGGTTCCGGAACTCTTGGAACCGAGGTGATGCAAAACTTTTTTTGATGTGTGTACACGGGGCTACATGACCGCGTTGTCACAGCTCCTAAAATGAGGAACCAACCAACGTTTGTTGGAAAGATTTCTTAATGTGGTCCACCTTTACGTCAAGGGACGAGCAAAATGTTTTCGGAATTATAAGAAGATAGGACTTGTCGTTTGATGAACAAGTGGACTTTTTGTAGGATCCTTAAAAAGTACGCCATAGGTAGAGCCCTGTGCGGATTAACAAAACGTTATCCGCATCCGCCCCGCATCGGCACGACTGCTATCCGCATCCGCCCCACATTAGCCCCGCATCGGCACGACTGCTATCCGCATCCGCCCCGCATCCGCTCGACTGCTATCCGCATCCGCCCCACATTAGCCCCGCATCCGCACGACTGCTATCCGCATCCGCCCCGCATCAGCCCCGCATCCGCACGACTGCTATCCGCATCCGCCCCGCATCCGCACGACTGCAATCTACAT
This sequence comes from Meconema thalassinum, assembly GCA_946902985.2. Classification (NCBI taxonomy): domain Eukaryota; kingdom Metazoa; phylum Arthropoda; class Insecta; order Orthoptera; family Tettigoniidae; genus Meconema; species Meconema thalassinum. The sequence goes on from OX336392.1 coordinate 22,376,301, forward strand.
CCGCCCCGCATCCGCCCCGCATCCGCACGACTGCTATCCACATCCGCCCCGCATCAGCCCCGCATCCGCACGACTGCTATCCGCATCCGCCCCGCATCAGCCCTGCATCCGCACGACTGCTATCCGCATCCGCCCCGCATCCGCCCCGCATCCGCACGACTGTTATCCGCATCCGCCCCGCATCCGCCCCGCATCCGCACGACTGTTATCCACATCCGCCCCGCATCCGCACGACTGTTATCCGCATCCGCCCCGCATCCGCCCCGCATCCGCACGACTGTTATCCGCATCCGCCCCGCATCCGCCCCGCATCCGCACGACTGCTATCCGCATCCGCCCCGCATCCGCCCCGCATCCGCACGACTGCTATCCACATCCGCCCCGCATCCGCACGACTGCTATCCACATCCGCCCCGCATCAGCCCCGCATCCGCACGACTGCTATCCACATCCGCCCCGCATCCGCCCCGCATCCGCACGACTGCAATCTACATCCGCCCCGCATCCGCACGACTGTTATCCGCATCCGCCCCGCATCCGCACGACTGCAATCTACATCCGCCCCGCATCCGCACGACTGCAATCTACATCCGCCCTGCATCCGCACGACTGTTATCCGCATCCGCCCCGCATCCGCACGACTGCTATCCACATCCGCCCCGCATCCGCACGACTGCTATCCGCATCCGCTCCGCATCCGCCCCGCATCCGCACGACTGTTATCCACATCCGCTCCGCATCAGCCCTGCATCCGCACGACTGCTATCCGCATCCGCCCCACATTAGCCCCGCATCCGCACGACTGCTATCCGCATCCGCCCCGCATCAGCCCCGCATCCGCACGACTGCTCTCCGCATCCGCCCCGCATCCGCACGACTGCAATCTACATCCGCCCCGCATCAGCCCCGCATCCGCACGACTGCTCTCCGCATCCGCCCCGCATCCGCACGACTGCAATCTACATCCGCCCCGCATCAGCCCCGCATCCGCACGACTGCTCTCCGCATCCGCCCCGCATCCGCACGACTGCAATCTACATCCGCCCCGCATCAGCCCCGCATCCGCACGACTGCTATCCACATCCGCCCCGCATCCGCTCGACTGCTATCCACATCAGCCCCGCATCCGCACGACTGCTATCCGCATCCGCCCCGCATCCGCCCCGCATCCGCACGACTGCAATCTACATCCGCCCCGCATCCGCACGACTGCAATCTACATCAGCCCCGCATCCGCACGACTGCTATCCGCATCCACACGTTTGTTTTCAAAATTCGCTGACATTAGAATAATATTTTTAATTTATTAGATAAAGCATTTAGACATTTGAGGAGACTATATATGTGAATTGCAAGACAATGTTGACTGAGTTTTGTCCCTCTGTGTAACGGCAAGTGAAACACCGACTGGCTACTTAATCGTCGGATATACCCACGCAGGTATAATGGACTATTTGTTTTGGCAAAAGTCAACACTATTGAGGGAATTTCCACGACTGGCTTCTCTCACTCCTCTATTATGCTCACACAATCCAAGCGAAAACAAATAGGGAAATAACAAGAAACGTGAAAGACGCACATCTTAGCAAAAACTAAAATTATCAAGGGAAAAAAATCCATTTCAACATTGTATTCTAAACACTATCCGCAAATTTACTCCAAACATTATCCGCAGCTTATCCGCACAGGGCTTTAGTCATAGACGAACTATAATGAGGCATACTAGGCAAGAGGAGGAGTGAGGTAGTTCTCCATTGCTTTCCTTTGTAGGTATAAATAGCAAATTCAGTGAATTCGAAATATCTTTCTCTGCCCGGTGTAATCTACCTCTCACTTCCGCCGTGCCGAGAGGGATTTTTAGCCTACTTTTCACATTTTGTAAACATGAGGAAAAAGTAGACTTATGAGATCAATTTGGGCAAATGTGTGTCTGTCTGAGTGTGTGTGTGTGTGTCCCTATTAACTTCTAAACGGCTACATCTATCGAAACCAGATTTTGTATCAGTAAAGTCCTATGCCTGAATATCTCACGGCCATATTTGAAAATGACGACAGTACTACCAGCTGCTGAAAAATCACAATTGAAAATCTTTGTTAGATATCTCGGAAAATATGCATGGGAATTGTTCCAAAATTGACACATAGATAATATTACATCAGACTAATTTACAGGAGCCCATATATGAGAGTGTTGCCAACATGATTGTATGCCGGCTGATAAGCAAAGCTTGCAGTTTAACGTGACCGTTAATCGCGAGATCATGAGCCACGGAACCTCCTTTTTACGTGGAATACGAACCACAGGACATGGCATTTCACTTCGAAAATCTCACATGCATTGACCAGGAATCGAACCCGGTTCACCTTGGTGAGAGGCATACAGCTTAACCGCTGCGCCACCAAGTCCCATGCCTGCTGATAGGTCCAATCTTTAAATGCATGTAACTTCCATACTATCTATTGGATTTCAACCAAATGTTTTGGTATGTGACTAGCGCACTGGAGCAGATATGAATATGTATTTTTAGTGTCAACAGGGCTGTCAACTGTTGAAAAATTCATTCTATATATTTTTATCCTAATGTCAATATATCAGAAAGTCTGCAGGCCAACAGTTGTACACTTTGCATACTTAATTATAATACCTGCAATAGTAGGTTAATTTTCAATAACCGATATACGACAGTGCTGCCAACATGATTCTACGCGTGCTGATAGGTTTAATGTTGAATCACATGTAACTTCCATACTAATAAATTAAGTTCCTTCAAAATTGGCACATATAAGTAGTGGAGTGATGACAGTTCTAAGCCACTCCAGAACCCTCCTCTTACCACTACTAAGCCTCAGCCATGTTAAATATATCTCGAACGCATGGTCCGATTTTGACAAATGAGGTGTCGTTAGACTCGGGCTGACGTCCTCTTTCCTATGGACCACTCGTTATATTTTTGAAAATTCTTTTGATTTTTTTTGTTTTCGAAAATAGACGATAGCTTGAAAACCAAACAGGATAGAACGTTGTGCCATGGCTCAAACGAATGGTCTTCATGACCTTTATGTTTTGTAATAAAACTTTTTTACTTTTTATGTTTTTTTGAAAACACTCGAATTTTGAAAATTCTATCTTTCGGAAACTAGGAACTCTACAAAAAAAAAATTGTTTGTCGTACATCAATGGTCCCTACCCCCTCTACCCCCAAAATAAATTTCAAGTCTCTAGGATGAAAACCTGTTTAGTAGTGGGGTGGGGACAGTGCTGCTTCCAAAAGCAAGTGGTGAGCCCCTGCGACCTTGGAATGGAAGGAGTCATGCTAGGAAGGCGTGCATAGATTCGTTTTTTTTCGTCTCGTTGCGCTCTTTACGGAAATGTAGATGTCGAAAAGGTGAAATGCTGGAAACACGGTATTTTTGGGGGGGGGGGGGGGGAACCATGATTTTGAACTTTTTGCTATATCTCGCGAACCAATCATGCTAGAGGTGTGTTCGACAGGTCCAAGTACTCAGGGTGATGTCCTCTTTGCTATGGACCACTCATTGTAATTTAAAAAAAATTGGGAAACTCGATTTTGGGGAAAACGCGTGTTTTTTGTGATTTTTGCCGATATCTCACGAACCAATAACGCTATAGACGTGTACGAGGTATCCTAGGACTCGGGCTAACGCCCCCTTTCAAATGTGGTAGATATTTTTTCCAAAAAGATAATTCACAAAGGGCCTAACGCCATACATGTTGAAAAAACTTTTTCTTTTCCTTTACCTGTTTATAATGTTTATGAAGCGTGGTGGTTGAGAGAGACGATACGGCTGGGTGTGTGTGTGTGTGTGTGTCAACGAACCTGTCGCTAACTATAAGGACCATGCTTAATAGAACAGTCGCTATTTCGGCGGGTCGGTGTATAACAGAGCGAGCATGCGTTTTCTGATATTTTACCTTTAACTTGTAAACGGTGATGAGAACTTGGTTCTATGTTGATCGAAGCGAGTACAGAAAACAAACTTTCCGACGAGCAGGAGGTGAAGGTCATTTAAGATTATTGGAAGGCTCCGATCTGACTTGACAACAGGTGCAATGGAAAAAATGACCAAGACGCTTGAAGGTGAAATAATCTGACCATTGTAGTGGCAGGGAAGAGCGAAAGGCATGTGAACATGTGTGAAACCACATGTACGCTAAACCAGTGACATCCTGTCTTGCTTCGTACGTGACAAAATGCAAGTCCATGTGAAATTTGATCTGCCACAGGTGTTCGCTTGGGACGTTAGCTGTCCACGTGCGTGATAACTGTTAACATGTTACATCCTGTTTTGCTTCGTACGTGACAAAATGCAAGTTCATGTGAAATTTGATTCGCCACAGGTGTTCACTTTGGGCGTTAGCTGTCCACGTGACCGATAACAGAATGTTCAAAGCGTGGGAAAAAATGATTATACATGCAACGTAGCATATATAAAGACATGTCGTTATCATTTCCACTCTCACTTGGGTGGACTACCTTTGAACACACTGCGTTGCATGAAACCCCTGGTCTTGTTTAACAGTTTTGGTGTTGGTGGAAAATACTTAACCTTGTTGTGGGGTAGGTATATATTTATTCATTTATACATTTATTGATTAATATATATATTTACAAGCAATTATTTATTGATTAGGTAATTAATGATTTTATTTATTTGTTTGCAGATAACCGGCATACCTTACATGTCTGAGGGAGAAGAAACCATTGCACTTTTGAGCCCACTAGAAGGGAAGAGCAACAAGTCACTGCAAGTAAAGGTGAGATGATTTTTAGCCTATTTTCAATTTTGAAAAAATAGGCTTATGAGATCACCTTTTGTCCGTGTGTGTGTGCGTGTGTGTGTGTGTGTGTGTGTGTGTGAGGTGTGTGTGTGTGTGTCCCCCTAATAAAATCTAAACGGCTGGAGCGATTTCAATGAAACTCGGTAAGTTCATAGCACTATTCCCGGCGACCTCGACCGTGCTTTTCAAATTTTGTTACGTCTCACCAATTCAATATGGCGGCTGTGCGAAATATTTCGCTAGCATTCAATATCTCCGAAACTATTACCGATATCGCCCTGAAATTGTGTACGGTGATAAAAGGCACTACTAGAAGTTCACCTATGAGACTTTGAAAAACCTGATGACTACAAAACCAACATGGCGGCCAAGCGAAATTGAGACTTTTAAATAGACTTTTCTCGCGATTTAACTATCCAAACGTAATGAAACTTGGTACAGCAAATGTTTATACAAATTGTAATGCACTGAAGTCTAATTTAGTTCAATTGTTTACATAACCTCAAAATGGCGGCTGTGCGAAATATTTCACTGACATTCTATATCTCCGAAACTATTACAGATAACACCCTGCAATTTTGTACGGTGATAAAGGGTACTGATACAAGTTTACCTATGTATATTTCATAAACCTGTAAAGTACAAAACGAACATGGCGACCAAGCGAATTTGAAATATTTTAATAGACTTTTCTCGTGATTTAACTCTCTGAGCGCTGTGAAATGTGGTACAGTAAATGATTTTGCAGATTGTAATGCACTGCCATCTAATTTAATTCAACTGTTTACATAATCTCAAGAGGGCGGCTGTGCGAAATTTTAAAATTAAGTTTTTATTTCTTGTGTCGTAATCATGCGATCGAAGTGAAAGTTTGAATAATGAACCTAGGCAATAATTGTCCTTGAATGGTACATAATTCTATGGCCTATACATATAATAATCCTAAATGGCGAGCTTCCGAAATATTTAGATTGTTCTCAATATCTATGAATCTTTTACAGCAACCAAACTGAATTTTTTATGTTCATGGAGACTATGAACATATGTTCACCTATAGGACTTTCAGTAACCTGGTGAGCACAAATCCAACATGGCGGCGACGCGAAGTATAAATATTTAAATGAACGTTTCTCACGAATTAACTATCCGAGTGCCATGAAACGTTGCACGTTAAATGCTTATACAAATGTTGATCCACTGGCATCTAATTTATTTCAATTGTTTGCATAATCACAAGATGGCTGCTGTGCGTAATTTTAAAATCTCGTTTTTACTTCTTGTGTCCTAATCATGCGATTGCAGTTTTAATACCACACGTACACAATAATCTTAATGTAATAGTACAAAAATAAATATCCAACCTGGCGACCATCTGAGATATTTAGACGGTTCTCAATATCTACGAATCTGTTACAGCAATTAAACTGAAATTTTGTATGTTGATAGTGGCAATTAACATGAGCAGGATATATGAAAATAGGCTGTATAGTTCTTCACGGAACTACTTGTTTTAAACTAACTTGTTTCATTTTTTGTTTTATGTTTTATTTTATGAAATGTATGTATTAACCTGAATTTAGGTATTTATAGCGGTTTATTTTATTTATTTTTAGAAACTTTGAAAGAATAGCCTTACCGCCGTAGCAGTCGCTGAAAAAACCAGAAACGCACTAAAGCGAAACCACTGCCAAAGAGTAAACTGTTTAAAACTCAGGTAAGTCCAACTTAAAAATGCTATTCCATTTTACCACTACTGAAAACTCGTAGACAAAAAAAAATTCATTACCTGTACATGACTGGGACAATGATTGCTTTCTTGATTAATGGCTATGTTGTTGTTGTTGACTGGGAAAAGTACAAGGCCATATTGGATTTTCTAAAAATAAAAATAATAAATTTAATTTATGGGTGGTTCCCTATATTGGTTAAAGGGGGGGGGGGGGTGGGGGAATGTAAATGACTGTAGCTTTATAAAAAGAAAATAAGTACATGGGTTACTGTTAGTGCCAACATACAGTTTATTTTTAATGGTGTTTTGATATATTAATGTCAATTAACGTTAACGTTTTATTTACAAGTATTGATTGATTGATTGATTGAGTGATGGGTTATTTTGTTTGCTTTTAGGTGTCGTCATGTGCCATTAACGTAATGAACAGACAGTGAACAAGCATGCATTATGCTTTAAAGTACTCTGTGCTCTTGTGCAATGTTAATAACTTACAATAAGAAAAAGTTTTATTATAACACATGGCGTTAGTACCAAATACAACAAGTGAGCAAGTTGGTTTACCACGTGGGTTAAATTTAAAATCAGAACATGATCGATGGTTAACATTTGAATCCTGGCCTGTAGGCTTTTTGTCGACGCATGAACTTGCAAAAGCCGTTTTTTTACTTGAACCGAGAAGATGTGGTGCGCTGTGTGTTTTGTCGTATTGAACTTTCACACTGGGAAGAAGAGGATGATCCCTTTAGAGACCATTTGCGATGGTCTCCTCACTGTCCTTACATGCTTGGAAAGCAAGTGGGTAACCTACCCGTGCAATCATTTTACCGAACCACAAGGCCTTTGGCTGCTACTTACGTTGCTGAATCACAAATAAATAATAATAATGATGTATTACCAGCCAACGGTAGTGTCGATATATGTGGTCCATATGCCATAGAAAGTGTTGAATTGGCGTGTGCTTTTTGAAAAATTGGGAGTTTGCAAGACTAAAGCACTAGCACACTCAGAATACAGCTCTGTTGAAAAACGTTTCGAATCTTATAAAAATGTTTGGCCATTAATATTAAAACACCTTACCAAACAGCTAAGTGAAGCTGGATTTTTTTATACTGGTGAAGGGGATAAAACAATATGTTTTTATTGTGGATTTGCTTTAAAGGATTGGCAAATGACTGATGACCCTTTTGTGCAACACGCTCGTTGGTTACCAAACTGTAAATACATGGTGTTGCTTAAAGGTCAGGAATTTGTGAACACTATTCGTAAAGAAAAAGTGATTGCAGCACAAGACATAAAAGTGCCTTTAGAGTTAGAGCACGCAGAGCAAATACATAAGGCTGAAAGAAAAGACTTGTCTCACGAACAGATACAAAAGTGTGACCAACAATTATGTAAAATTTGTTATCAAGATGAACTAGGTGTTGTATTTTTACCCTGTGGACACATGATAGCCTGTGTCAAGTGTGCATTAGAACTTAACACTTGTGCTATATGCAGAAAAGTAGTATCCGCTACAGTTAGGGCATTTCTTGCATAACTAGTATAATTTATTCGCCATGCATAGTGCAAAATCCCTAATTGCACAATATTATTAAAGCTGTTTTAGAGTGTAATAGATATGCTTTTGTTTTGTTTATAGACTACTACAATGAATGTTTTGAATGCTGTGGGACAATCATGTGGCTTAGAGACAAAGAAGCTCAGCGAATTGCCAACGAATATTCCATTCCGCATTATCAAGATTCGGAAATTGAAAACAGCATATGGTGATCGTGTACTTTGTGTATGTGAAAACTTTGAGACATTTCTGCCTATACGGTTTAATGATATGTCGGAGAGTGATTTTTAATGAAGTCAATAATGCTGTGCAACCTGTACACTTAATTTATGAAGGTTTTAAAAACAATAGGTGCATGGTTCGTTTTAATTAAATAAATAAATAATGTGAAATAATAATGGAAACTACAAGTAATAACAATATACTGAAAAAGAAAGAAAATATGTGTATAGAATGGTAATGGTTTAGTGTTTAGTGTTGTCTTTAAAAATATTATGATGAAACCAAAATAAAATGTATATAAAGTTTGTAATTAAATGCAAAATGATGTTACAATGCTGTTTTATTTTATACAAAGTTAGTATATTTAGCATTGGAGAGTATACATGATTATGACAATAAATGCACACTGAATACAAGCCTTTCTCACTTTACAATAGTCTGTTATAGTTTTAAACACAAGGCTTGTTGTAGATCATTTTATAGCAATGTCAATTCAATGTTGTTTTCGAAAAGTGGGGAAGCCGCAATGGTTGAATTGACATAAAAACCTTATGGTTATTACTATTTAGTCACTTTGATCCCCTTGCATATCAAGAGCAGATGACCTAGTTGTTCCACTCTTTAAAATGACAACAACAACACTACCTCTTGCATAGTTTGTGATGTTGATGGCTCTTGCGACGTGGAAGATGGATTAAAAATAACTTTGAGAACAGGGGTTAAACGTTGATCATTAAACAATGCACTATTTTGAGTAGCAATATGGTTTTCTTGATTTTTTGTCGACGGCAACTGTGTTTCATGCGGTACACTACATTGATGATCACTGACACTTAAAACCTCACTATTTTTGCTTTTTAGGTCACCACGACAATGTTTGGAACGTTGCTTTGAACAACGCCAAATAACAGTTCCATTTTTAATGGTTCGTTTCACAATATATGAATATCCTTTATAGTATGCGTAAGGCTTACCATACCTAGTCACTGATACTTCCATATCAACTGTCAAGCATAGACTAAGCTCTAGTAAAGTCAACTTGGTAATAAGAATACTAGTTTAATGTGAGAGCAAATATGGATCCAAAGAGTTCAGGTAAAAGTGAAAGCAAATAAGCAAATATTAGAAACAAGAGTTGGGGTAAAAGTTGTCGCAAAGTGGTAGACCCATTACACAATAATTTCAGCACGACGAAGCTCTTGTTCAATTTCTTTGATTTCCCAATCGTGACCGATATGCCCAGCTTGTCGTAAAGCATGCAATTGTCGAAGCCGTTGAATTAGCTTACTGGGTTTGTTCCAGTATACAAATTTAACAAATGGATTTTTAGGTGTAAACAAAGCATTACCATTATCATGATCATTATCATCATCATCATCATCATTATCATCATCATCATGATCACCATTATCATCATGACCATCATCATTGTTACTATATAGTCCTTTTTGATCCTCTTGCAATACCACTTTATTTATAGTCTGAGTTGATTTTGATAGTGTTGAAGGTTTCTTGGACGTTGACAACTGTCCTAACATGACGTTTTGAGGACATGATAAGTCCTTTTGAACAAACACTGCACTATCATTAGCCGCAATATCGTTTTCTTGAACTTTCTTTTTAGCATTGTGATAATTGTTTGTAAACAGCAAGCGTGGTTCGTTTAGAGCACTACATTGATGAACACTCACACTTAAAACCATTCCATTTTTACTTTTCAGATTGCCTCGACATTTTGTTGACCTCTCTTTTGAGCATCGCCAGAATATTATTCCATTCACATTCTGGCGATTATAGTTATAGGAGTAGCCTTGATAGAGTGCACGTAGCCTACCTTTGTTGGTTGTAATAAGTTCCATAGTAGTAACTGACCTGTCAGTACGATGTTCACACTACAAAGGTTACAACTGTTTTGCTGATGGAGTGACCTACCATAAGCTTATATATTGGCTTATGTGTTGGCTTTTTGTGTTGGCTTTTTGTGTTGGCTTTTCGTGTTGGCTTTTGTGTTGGCTTATGTGTTGGCTTTTTGTGTTGGCTTTTTGTGTTGGCTTTTGTGTTGGCTTTTCGTGTCGGCTTTTTGTGTTGGCTTTTCGTGTTGGCATTTCGTGTTGGCTTTTGTGTTGGCTTTTCGTGTTGGCTTTTTGTGTTGGCATTTCGTGTTGGCTTTTGTGTTGGCTTTTCGTGTTGGCTTTTTGTGTTGGCTTTTCTTGTTGGCATTTCGTGTTGGCTTTTCGTGTTGGCTTTTTTGTATTGGCCTTTCGTGTTGGCTTTTTGTATTGGCTCTTCGTGTTGGCTTTTTGTGTTGGCTTTAGTATTGGCTTTTGTATTGGCTTATTTGACAAGCTATTTGTGCCAATGTATTAAGTGGATTTTTTTCTTGATGCTGGAAAGTAGTTGAAAGAGAGGGAATATTTAAATACTTAACCTCAGCTCACTAACCTAACCTAACCTAACTTTACCTAACCTAACCTAACCTTTCAACTCTCAGATGTTAATTAAATTCTGTGCATAGTCGAGTTGGAACCCAAGACCTCAGGGGTAAAAAAACAATTATTTTTACGGCTTATTTTGGTAACTTATTTTAATGGCTAACCTAACTTTACCTAACCTAACCTAACCTCAGCTCACTTTGGATATTACTAGTAAGTGTTCATATCCTCTGCTAGGTAGCATGCTAGTAGTACAGGTAGTGCTCATATTTACCGCTAGGTAGCGGAAACATACTTTGCATGTTGCATGTGACACTTGTGAAGTTTAACCACATGCAAGACGTGCTTGTATAAGTTCTCTATTTAAACTCAATATACAATTAACCACTAAATATTCAGAACTAACATGTATAGCCATATTTAGGGTATATAGGAGACCCTTAGCAAGAAAGGCTGTCTACCCCACGAGTGTACAGCCTTGTCATACGCAGTAAGCACCTGTTGGCAGAGAACAACAACAACAACAATTTGAGAAAGCCAACAAAAACTGTTTCCTTTAAATACATTAATGGATATGTTGTTGACTTTCTCAAATTGTTGTTGTTGTTGTTTTCTGCCAACAGGTGCTTACTGCGTATGACAAGGCTGTACACTCGTGGGTTAGACAGCCTTTCTTGCTAAGGGTCTCCTATATACCCTAAATATGGCTATACATGTTAGTTCTGAACATTTAGTGGTTAATTGTATATTGAGTTTAAATAGAGAACTTATACAAGCACGTCTTGCATGTGGTTAAACTTCACAAGTTTCACATGCAACATGCAAAGTATGTTTCCGCTACCTAGCGGTAAATATGAGCACTACCTGTACTACTAGCATGCTACCTAGCAGAGGATATGAACACTTACTAGTAATATCCAAAGTGAGCTGAGGTTAGGTTAGGTTAGGTAAAGTTAGGTTAGCCATTAAAATAAGTTACCAAAATAAGCCGTAAAAATAATTGTTTTTTTTTACCCCTGAGGTCTTGGGTTCCAACTCGACTATGCACAGAATTTAATTAACATCTGAGAGTTGAAAGGTTAGGTTAGGTTAGGTAAAGTTAGGTTAGGTTAGGTTAGGTTAGTGAGCTGAGGTTAAGTCTTTAAATATTCCCTCTCTTTCAACTACTTTCCAACATCAAGAAAAAAATCCACTAAATACATTGGCACAAATAGCTTGTCAAATAAGCCAATACAAAAGCCAATACTAAAACCAACACAAAAAGCCAACACGAAAAGCCAATACAAAAAGCCAACACGTAAGGCCAATACAAAAAAGCCAACACGAAAAGCCAACACGAAATGCCAACACGAAAAGCCAACACAAAAAGCCAACACGAAAAGCCAACACAAAAGCCAACACGAAATGCCAACACGAAAAGCCAACACAAAAAGCCAACACGAAAAGCCAACACAAAAAGCCAACACATAAGCCAACACAAAAGCCAACACGAAAAGCCAACACAAAAAGCCAACACAAAAAGCCAACACATAAGCCAATATATAAGCTTATGGTAGGTCACTCCATCAGCAAAACAGTTGTAACCTTTTTAGTGTGAACATCGTACTGACAGGTCAGTTACTACTATGGAACTTATTACAACCAACAAAGGTAGGCTACGTGCACTCTATCAAGGCTACTCCTATAACTATAATCGCCAGAATGTGAAAGGAATAATATTCTGGCGATGCTCAAAAGAGAGGTCAACAAAATGTCGAGGCAATCTGAAAAGAAAAAATGGAAAGGTTTTAAGTGTGAGTGTTCATCAATGTAGTGCTCGAAACGAACCACGCTTACTGTTTACAAACAATTATCACAATGCTAAAAAGCAAGTTCAAGAAAACGATATTGCGGCTAAAGATAGTGCAGTGTTTGTTCAAAAGGACTTATCATGTCCTCAAAACGTCATGTTAGGACAGTTGTCAACGTCCAAGAAACCTTCAACACTATCAAAATCAACTCAGACTATAAATAAAGTGATATTGCAAGAGGATCAAAAAGGACTATATAGTAACAGTGATGATGGTCATGATGATAATGGTGATCATGATGATGATAATGATGATGATGATGATGATAATGATCATGATAATGGTAATGCTTTGTTTACACCTAAAAATCCATTTGTTAAATTTGTATACTGGAACAAACCCAGTAAGCTAATTCAACGGCTTCGACAATTGCATGCTTTACGACAAGCTGGGCATATCGGTCACGATTGGGAAATCAAAGAAATTGAACAAGAGCTTCGTCGTGCTGAAATTATTGTGTAATGGGTCTACCACTTTGCGACCACTTTTACCCCAACTCTTGTTTCTAATATTTGCTTATTTGCTTTCACTTTTACCTGAACTCTTTGGATCCATATTTGCTCTCACATTAAACTAGTATTCTTATTACCAAGTTGACTTTACTAGAGCTTAGTCTATGCTTGACAGTTGATATGGAAGTATCAGTGACTAGGTATGGTAAGCCTTACGCATACTATAAAGGATATTCATATATTGTGAAACGAACCAATAAAAATGGAACTGTTATTTGGCGTTGTTCAAAGCAACGTTCCAAACATTGTCGTGGTGACCTAAAAAGCAAAAATAGTGAGGTTTTAAGTGTCAGTGATCATCAATGTAGTGTACCGCATGAAACACAGTTGCCGTCGACAAAAAATCAAGAAAACCATATTGCTACTCAAAATAGTGCATTGTTTAATGATCAACGTTTAACCCCTGTTCTCAAAGTTATTTTTAATCCATCTTCCACGTCGCAAGAGCCATCAACATCACAAACTATGCAAGAGGTAGTGTTGTTGTTGTCGTTTTAAAGAGTGGAACAACTAGGTCATCTGCTCTTGATATGCAAGGGGATCAAAGTGACTAAATAGTAATAACCATAAGGTTTTTATGTCAATACAACCATTGCGGCTTCCCCACTTTTCGAAAACAACATTGAATGGACATTGCTATAAAATTATCTACAACAAGCCTTGTGTTTAAAACTATAACAGACTATTGTAAAGTGAGAAAGGCTTGTATTCAGTGTGCATTTATTGTCATAATCATGTATACTCTGCAATGCTAAATATACTAACTTTGTATAAAATAAAACAGCATTGTAACATCATTTTGCATTTATTTACAAACTTTATATACATTTTATTTTGGTTTCATCATAATATTTTTAAAGACAACACTAAACACTTAACCATTACTATTCTATACACATATTTTCTTTCTTTTTCAGTATATTGTCATTACTTGTATTTTCCATTATTATTTCACATTATTTATTTATTTAATTAAAACGAACCATGCACCTATTGTTTTTAAAACCTTCATAAATTAAGTGTACAGGTTGCACAGCATTATTGACTTCATCAGAAACACTCTCCGACATATCATTAAACCGTATAGGCAGAAATGTCTCAAAGTTTTCACATACACAAATTACACGATCACCATATGCTGTTTTCAATTTCCGAATCTTGATAATGCGGAATGGAATATGCGTTGGCAATTCGCTGAGCTTCTTTGTCTCTAAGCCACATGATTGTCCCACAGCATTCAAAACATTCATTGTAGTAGTCTATAAACAAAACAAAAGCATATCTATTACACTCTAAAACAGCTTTAATAATATTGTGCAATTAGGGATTTTGCACTATGCATGGCGAATAAATTATACTAGTTATGCAAGAAATGCCCTAACTGTAGCGGATACTACTTTTCTGCATATAGCACAAGTGTTAAGTTCTAATGCACACTTGACACAGGCTATCATGTGTCCACAGGGTAAAAATACAACACCTAGTTCATCTTGATAACAAATTTTACATAATTGTTGGTCACACTTTTGTATCTGTTCGTGAGACAAGTCTTTTCTTTCAGTCTTATGTATTTGCTCTGCGTGCTCTAACTCTAAAGGCACTTTTATGTCTTGTGCTGCAATCACTTTTTCTTTACGAATAGTGTTCACAAATTCCTGACCTTTAAGCAACACCATGTATTTACAGTTTGGTAACCAACGAGCGTGTTGCACAAAAGGGTCATCAGTCATTTGCCAATCCTTTAAAGCAAATCCACAATAAAAACATATTGTTTTATCCGCTTCACCAGTATAAAAAAATCCAGCTTCACTTAGCTGTTTGGTAAGGTGTTTTAATATTAATGGCCAAACATTTTTATAAGATTCGAAACGTTTTTCAACAGAGCTGTACTCTGAGTGTGCTAGTGCTTTAGTCTTGCAAACTCCCAATTTTTCAAAAGCACACGCCAATTCAACACTGTCTATGGCATATCGACACTACCGTTGGCTGGTAATACATCATTATTATTATTTATTTGTGATTCAGCAACGTAAGTAGCGGCCAAAGGCCTTGTGGTTCGGTAAAATGAATGCACGGGTAGGTTACCCACTTGCTTTCCAAGCATGTAAGGACAGTGAGGAGACCATCGCAAATGGTCTCTAAAGGGATCATCCCCTTCTTCCCAGTGTGAAAGTTCAATACGACAAAACACACAGCGCACCACATCTTCTCGGTTCAAGTAAAAAAAACGGCTTTTGCAAGTTCATGCGTCGACAAAAAGCCTACAGGCCAGGATTCAAATGTTAACCATCGATCATGTTCTGATTTTAAATTTAACCCACGTGGTAAACCAACTTGCTCACTTGTTGTATTTGGTACTAACGCCATGTGTTATAATAAAACTTTTTCTTATTGTAAGTTATTAACATTGCACAAGAGCACAGAGTACTTTAAAGCATAATGCATGCTTGTTCACTGTCTGTTCATTACGTTAATGGCACATGACGACACCTAAAAGCAAACAAAATAACCCATCACTCAATCAATCAATCAATACTTGTAAATAAAACGTTAACGTTAATTGACATTAATATATCAAAACACCATCAATCAATACTTGTAAATAAAACGTTAACGTTAGTTGACATTAATATATCAAAACACCATTAAAAATAAACTGTATGTTGGCACTAACAGTAACCCATGTACTTATTTTCTTTTTTATAAAGCTACAGTCATTTACATTCCCCCACTCTCCCTTTAACCAATATATAAACAAAAATGAATGTCATGTAATTTTGTTCACATTATCATGTTAAAACCTGTGGATATTCGTTGAGTCCATAGGGAACCACCCATAAATTAAATTTATTATTTTTATTTTTAGAAAATCCAATATGGCCTTGTACTTTTCCCAGTCAACAACAACAACATAGCCATTAATCAAGAAAGCAATCATTGTCCCAGTCATGTACAGGTAATGAATTTTTTTTTGTCTACGAGTTTTCAGTAGTGGTAAAATGGAATAGCATTTTTAAGTTGGACTTACCTGAGTTTTAAACAGTTCACTCTTTGGCAGTGGTTTCGCTTTAGTGCGTTTCTGGTTTTTTTCAGCGACTGCTACGGTGGTAAGGCTATTCTTTCAAAGTTTCTAAAAATAAATAAAATAAACCGCTATAAATACCTAAATTCAGGTTAATACATACATTTCATAAAATAAAACATAAAACAAAAAAATGAAACAAGTTAGTTTAAAAAAATCATCTCACCTTTACTTGCAGTGACTTGTTGCTCTTCCCTTCTAGTGGGCTCAAAAGTGCAATGGTTTCTTCTCCCTCAGACATGTAAGGTATGCCGGTTATCTGCAAACAAATAAATAAAATCATTAATTACCTAATCAATAAATAATTGCTTGTAAATATATATATTAATCAATAAATGTATAAATGAATAAATATATACCTACCCCACAACAAGGTTAAGTATTTTCCACCAACACCAAAACTGTTAAACAAGACCAGGGGTTTCATGCAACGCAGTGTGTTCAAAGGTAGTCCACCCAAGTGAGAGTGGAAATGATAACGACATGTCTTTATATATGCTACGTTGCATGTATAATCATTTTTTCCCACGCTTTGAACATTCTGTTATCGGTCACGTGGACAGCTAACGCCCAAAGTGAACACCTGTGGCGAATCAAATTTCACATGAACTTGCATTTTGTCACGTACGAAGCAAAACAGAATGTAACTTGTTAACAGTTATCGCGCACGTGGACAGCTAACGTCCCAAGCGAACACCTGTGGCAGATCAAATTTCACATGGACTTGCATTTTGTCACGTACGAAGCAAGCCAGGATGTCACTGGTTTAGCGTACATGTGGTTTCACACATGTTCACATGCCTTTCGCTCTTCCCTGCCACTACAATGGTCAGATTATTTCACCTTCAAGCGTCTTGGTCATTTTTTCCATTGCACCTGTTGTCAAGTCAGATCGGAGCCTTCCAATAATCTCAAATGACCTTCACCTCCTGCTCGTCGGCAAGTTTGTTTTCTGTACTCGCTTCGATCAACATAGAACCAAGTTCTCATCACCGTTTACAAGTTATAGGTAAAATATCAGAAAACGCATGCTCGCTCTGTCATACACCGACCCGCCGAAATAGCGATTGTTCTATTAAGCATGGTCCTTATAGTTAGCGACAGGTTCGTTGACACACACACACACACATACACACACACACACACCCAGCCGTATCGTCTCTCTCAACCACCACGCTTCATAAACATTATAAACAGGTAAAGAAAAAGAAAAAGTTTTTTCAACATGTATGGCGCTAGGCCCTTTGTGAATTATCTTTTTGGAAAAAATATCTACCACATTTGAAAGGGGGCGTTAGCCCGAGTCCTAGGACACCTCGTACACGTCTATAGCGTTATTGGTTCGTGAGATATCGGCAAAAATCACAAAAAACACGTGTTTACCCCAAAATCGAGTTTCCCAATTTTTTTAAAATTACAATGAGTGGTCCATAGCAAAGAGGACATCACCCCGAGTACTTGGACCTGTCGAACACACCTCTAGCATGATTGGTTTGCGAGATATAGCAAAAGGTTCAAAATCATGGTTTTCCCCCCCAAAAAATACCGTGTTTCCAGCATTTCACCTTTTCGACATCTACATTTCCGTAAAGAGCGCAACGAGACGAAAAACACGAATCTAAGCACGCCTTCCTAGCATGACTCCTTCCATTCCAAGGTCGCAGGGGCTCACCACTTGCTTTTGGAAGCAGCACTGTCCCCACCCCACTACTAAACAGGTTTTCATCCTAGAGACTTGAAATTTATTTTGGGGGTAGAGGGGGTAGGGATCATTGATTTATGTCAAACAAACTTGTTTGTAAACTTCCTAGTTTCCAAAATATAGGAATTTCAAAATTGGACTGTTTTCAAAAAACATAAAAAATAAAAAAGTTTTATTACAGAAAATAAAGGACATCGAGACCTTTCGTTTGAACCATGGCACAACGCACTATCCTGTTTGGTTTTCAAGCTATCGCCTATTTTCCAAAACAACAATTTTTTCAATTTTTTTTCTAAAATATAACGAGTGGTCCATAGCAAAGCCCCCGTCATCCCGAGTCCAACGACACCTCATTTGTGAATCTCCGACCACGGGTTCGGGAGTTATCGGCTCGCATTGAGAGTAGTGGGGGGGGGGGGGCAGAATCGGCCTCACCCCCCTACTCATATATAGATCATAATATTTCAATTTGTGTTTGAGCATCCAATTTATGGCAGTGTCGCCAACCTGATTTTACGCATGGTGATAATTTCAATTTGTAAATAAATATAACGTGCAAACTATCTTTTGGACCTCAACCAAATTTTGCATGTCGCCAATTCTGCTACCTGTTGATATATAGTCCCTATAATTTTAAGAAAAATATTTATTTATTTATTGGTGCCTTTATAGTGGCGAAGTTAGGGCTCTAGGCCCTCTCTTACACTTAACCACACACAGTGCAACTTACATGAATACTCACTTATGTTATTCTTAACCTACCAAACTTAAATACTAGGAAAACCTTAAATACTAGAATAAAATAAAATACAATAAAATAAAAATTAAATTAAATTAAATTGGCGACTGCGTTATATTAGCTAAGCTATACAATTTAAATGACATACATTTTTAACAAAATTATACTATGGTCATTCACTCACACATTCATACACAAATTGTTCTAGTTGGCCTACGAATTCAAGAGGAAATCTTTACATGCACGTTTGAAAGTTGTTAGGGATGTACAATTTCTGACGTCACGAGGACAATTATTCCAAATTCTAGTTCCCGACACGAGGAAAGAGTTGCTGAAGGCAGAAGAATGACGTAGAGGAATTGCAATTATAGATCCAGATCGCGTGTGACGATCATGAAAGGAAGAAAGAAAACGAAAATTACAAGAGAGATAATGAGGAGTACTTTCATTGAGAAGTCGATAGATGAGGGTACATATGTGCAGGTTCCTTTGTTGTTCTACTTTTAGCCAGGAAAGTAGATCATAAAAAGGAGACACATGTGAGGAAAATTTCAAGGAGAAAATAAACCTAATGCAGGAATTTAAAGCTCTCTGAAGTTTCTTGTTTTGTTCACCGGTAGCATCTACTAATACAACATCACAGTAGTTAAATATAGGGAGTATAAAGGTTTGCACGAGTTTTATTTTCAAGTTACGGGGTAGAACGGACTGGTGAATCTTAAGTGGATGAAGTGACGAGTAAACTTTCCTGCATGTATTAGTAACGTGCCCATCCCAATTCAAAGTTTCATTTACTGTGACTCCAAGACTTTTTACCGATTTAGAGAACGGGATAGCAACACCGTTTAGTTGAATTAAAGAAAGCGGTCTACTGTGTAAATGGAAAAGCAATTTAGTCTGCCCTATTACGATAGCTTGTGTTTTAATTGGGTTGATGGCAAGAGAATTTTCAGTTGCATAGCGGCTGATCCTCTTTAGATTTAGATTCATATTTTCAATTGCCGCATCTATGTCGTTTACTTTTGTGTGGCAATATATCTGGAGGTCATCAGCATATAGATGGTAATTGCAGTTTTCCAGTTTCGAAGAGATGTCGTTCAGATATAGAATGAATATAAGGGGGCCGAGAATTGAACCCTGAGGTACTCCATTTATTTTGAACTTCCAATCAGTTCTGTTTTCATTAAGGAGTACACGTTGTCTTCGGTTATGAAGATAGGAGGCGAATAATTTGAGAGCAACGGGGCTAAGATGGAAGGATTGCAATTTAGCCATAAGTATGTCCGTGTTAATGGTGTCGAATGCACTGCTGAAGTCTAGAAGAATGAGTATAGTCACTTTACGCTCATCCATTGCTCGTCTTACGTCATCAGTGATCTTAATGAGTGCAGTAGATGTGCTGTGTCCTTTCTTAAATCCAGATTGTAACGGATCAAGTAGTGAGTATTGCGTCAAGTACTGAAGAAGTTGTTCATGCATAAGTTTTTCTAGTATTTTGGAAATTGAGGAAAGTATGCTTACAGGTCGATAGTCGGATGGAGAATTTGCAAGAGAATTTTTCGGAACTGGAATAACTAAAGCATCTTTCCATATTGTTGGGAAGAAACCTTCTAAAAACATGTGTTACAAATGTGCGTAATAATTGGCAGTAATACTTCTATCAGGTTAACGATAAAGGAAATTGGGATGTCATCTATTCCGACTGCTTGTGATTTGATAGATATTTTTTTTCTTACGACAGTATCATCTATTTTACGAAACTTGAATAACGGTCGGTGAGGTAGTGGGACACATTGCAGTGTATTTATTGTTGTTTGTATTATTTGGGGATCAGTACTAATTATTTCTCGAGCAAAGTGAGCATTTAATTCATTAGGATTAATATCCTGCTTATTGGTGTTTTTAGTGCGCCTCCCAATACCTACCGACCTGAGTTGCTGCCAGGTGCTCCTAGCATTCAAGTTGCCGGCTAGCTGTTGGAAGTAGGCATACTTTTTATTTCGAATCATTTGTTTAACTCGATTTCTAAGCACACGATATTTTTCAAAATCGTCACTTGATAAGGTCTGCTTATAACGTCTGTGAAATGCGTCACGTTCGGCCATTGCGGATTTAATGTCACTTGATAGCCAGGGGGCAGCTTTTCGAGTGACTTTTGCTGTTCGTTTAGGTGCATGTTTGTCATATAGTTCCAGCAGTATTTTGTTAAATCTGCTCACCTTTTCATCAACGTCAGTCAAGTGTAGTATATCGTTCCATGGACAGAGAATTGCGTCTTGTGTTAGTTCTTGAAGGTTCAATCTTTTCATGTCTCTATATGTTATGTATTTAGGTGCAAATTTTGGAGTTTTTAGAGAATAAGCTAAATAAATCAGGTCGTGTAAAGATATGCCAGGTACTGAAATCTGTCCGTGTTTTAGTATTTTCTGTGGGTTATTTGTGATAATTAAATCAATTAGAGTGCGTGAAGATCCTTGGGGGGTGTGTACGTGGTGAGTAGGACCGAGTGGTAATATTGTCATGTTACAAGAGGTAAACATATTCCGTAAACGATTTGCGTCAGTGGAGTCTATTAATATGTTTGTGTTAAAGTCACCAAATATAAGTACGTGTTCGTAGGTAGGTAACAGTCTTAGTAGAGTTTCTTCAAAATCCATGAAGTTCCCTTCTTTAGGTGGTTTATATACTACACCAATAAGCACTTTATTCACGTCAACAGTGAGCTCAACAAACATATATTCGGTCAAGGGGTCAGTAGATAGGTTCGATGTTTTTATAATCTTTGCCGCCAAATTGTTTTTATAGAATAAAGCTACTCCTCCTCCTCGACGCTTCAGTCGGTTGTGAAAGAGCGAATTGTACCCTACTAGACTTATCATGTTTAAAGGGACAGAGTCTCCCATCCAGCTTTCACTAATTGCTACAACGTTTACCATGCTTCCTTCAAAAATAGCTTGGAGCTCAGCGTGATGTGCTATTATGGACTGGGCATTGACATGTGCACACAGCAGTGAACGGGGAAATGCGGAAAATTCCCTTTCCAGATGATTGCGGGTGGGGGGAGACAAAGACAGTGGTTGGGGAGGGCTGGGAGGCTCATTGTCAAGGTGAAGGTCATTATCTCTGTCGGGACTGAATGTAACGGTACCAACTACACTGGCCATAAAACAGAAGAGAGCATGCAACTTACCATTGTTTCCTCATGTATGCACAAGCCATTAGAAGCAGTTAAACAACCACTCTCACTGAATTTAAAATTAAACCACCTATCACTTATGCAATCACTCACACTAAAATTAAAATAACATATTAAACACACACTCACAATTACACACATTAACCTGTTCACTTAACTTCCGATACCTGCCCTTTCATTAAGCAGGCAAGTTCTGCTGGAGTGTTAACGTAATGTTTTTAACCGTCAGAATCCACTATCACTATTCGCCCATCCAGAGTGAAGGTGTTCCTTGCTCCAAAGTGATCCCTGGCCTTGTTGAGCATGTCCTTGCGCGATGCTGTGAGGGACTCAGTTATGAGGATAGGAGTTTCTTTTAGAAGTCTCTTGGCGCGCCAGACACGTTCCCTCTCGTGGTAGCGGGTGAACTTGACAATAATTGGTCTTCTACCGGTAACCACCACATCCGCAGACGATCTCTTTGGTTTCCCCAATCGATGACACCGATCGATGCTCATCATAGTCAGTTCTATATTAAACTTGTCCTTAAGTACCTCCGTTACTCTAGCGTACACGTCTTCGTTTGGAGTTTCACTTACCCCATGTAGCAGTAGGCAGTTCCGGCGGCTGTA
The DNA here is from genome assembly GCA_946902985.2 of Meconema thalassinum. Taxonomy (NCBI): domain Eukaryota; kingdom Metazoa; phylum Arthropoda; class Insecta; order Orthoptera; family Tettigoniidae; genus Meconema; species Meconema thalassinum. The sequence continues at coordinate 22,398,738 of OX336392.1, forward strand.
CTGTTCTGCCTCATCAATTCGAAGTTCTTGCTTCACAATCTGGTCATTCAAATCCTTTTTTAAGTCACTTAGCTCCGTTATGACTTCAAGGCGAAAAGTCTCGAACTCCGAAGCTAGGGTTTCCACTTTCACGGAGTTGAGGTTGGTAGAAGTGCTCGTTCCAGCTGTGGTGGCTCCCTCTAGGCGAGTTTGAAATACTTTGAGCTTTTCTTCAAACGCTGAAATTCTTTGATTGACGGCTTTTAGGGTCATGACTGTTGACTAAATATTCACTAAGTTGTATATAGTTAATAATACACACCCAAGCAGACTCTATTTGTGAGTTATGTTGCGGTTTCGACAGGTATTCTACGGAGCACTTTTACGCACGATGCATCTCGGTCGCCATGACAGTTAGGCTCTTTAATTCGTCACGGAACAACTTGTTTTTATTTTCATAGTGTCATATGGCTGTAAACGGCTGTTAGTTGAAGCTAGTCGTTGGAATAAATGATGCCGACAGAGAATTAGCAGCAGGTAACGGTGTAGAGTGCAGTGAAACACCAATATTCAATGCTCCTAATGAACTCCTCTGGCGAGAGATAAGCCTGGCAATGTGATTTGCTCCCCCCACTGGTCACTGTTTAATCCGACACATTACATCAACATGGCACGTCCATACCCTGACGGCCAGACATTAATCAAAGACTGACCTAAAAGCAAATATCAATTACAGGGCGGAGTTTTATAATCAGTCTTTCCGATTGCTTGTTTATTGCCTGGATTGCTCTACAATCCAGATCTTCTTCTGACCGTCTCATGGTGTAGTGGTTATCGGAAGCCCTGGTTTGATTCCCGGCTCTGACAAGAAACTCCCCCCCCCCCAGGGGCTCACGTCTAGTGGGACGTGGGTTGGCGACCACGGGACGCTAGCTGAGTCCGGCATTGCTTCCACTTACTTGTGCTGGGCTCCTCTCTGCTGTCTTTCCTGTCAACCTCCCTTGGTCAACTCTTGTTCGATTCCGACCCCGACGGTATTAGGGTATCCGAGGCCTAGGGAGTCTTTCACTTTCCTGCCTTAATTGGCCCTTGTCTCATCTTTCCTGATCCCTCATTCTTCGAGGGGTCAGACCTCCTGTCTTCTGCACAAGGCCCGCAAGGAGGCAGTGTGTGTGTAGCCCCACCATTTACGGTGCACGCTGGATTGTGCTACACCCTCAAGGGCTCACGTCTGGTGAGTTCGAGAGCTGGCGACCGCGAGAGCTTCCTGAGCTGGGTTCTTTTTAGCCTATTTTCATTTATGAAAAAAAAAGGCTTATGAGATCACCTTTTGTCCGTGTGTCTGTGTGTGCGAGGATTTTTGTATGCCCCCCTAATAACTTCTAAACGGCATGAGCAATTTCAGTACAACTCGGTAAGTGCATAGCACTATTCCGGACGACCCCGATCGCGCCCTTCAAATTTTGTTAGGTCCCACCAATCCAACATTGCGGCTGTGCGAAATATTCCACCAGCATTCAATAACTACGAAACTATTACTGATATCACCCTGGAATTTTGTACAGTGGTAAAGGGAACTACTAGACGTTCACCTATGTGACTTTTGAAAACCTGGTAACTACAAAACCAACATGGCGGCCAAGCGAAACTGGGACATTTAAATAGACGTTTCTCGCGATTTAGCCAATCAAACGCAATGAAACTTGGTACAGTATATGTTTATAAAGATTGTAATGCACCGACATCTAACTTCGTTCAATTGTCTACATGACCACAAGATGTCGGCTGTGCGAAATATTTCACCGGCATTCTATATCTCTGAAACTATTACCGGTATCACCATGAAATTTTGTACGGAGATAAAGGGCACTACTGGAAGTTCACCTACGAGACTTTCATAAACCGGTTAACTACAAAACGAACATGGCGGCCAAGCGAATTTGAAAGTTTTAAATATACTTTTCTCGCGATTTAATGATCCAAACGCAATGAAAGTTGGTACAGCAAATTTTTCTACACATTGTAATGCACTGGTATCTAATTTAGTTCAATTGTTTGTATAACTTCATGATGGCGACTGTGCGAATTTCGAAAATATTTTTTTTATTTCTTGTGTTCTAATCATGTGATCGAAATCCACATTTGCACAATGAACGTACACAATAATCATCATGTAATAATACATAAATCTAAGGCCTATAATATAAAAATCCAACATGGTGACCGTCCAAAATATTTAGACGGTTGTCAATATCTACAAATCAATTATAGCAATCAAACTGGCAATATGTATGTTGATAGAGGCAATTAATATTAGTAGGATATATGAAAATAGGCTATTTAGTTCTTCACGGAACTACTTGTTGTTTACCATTTCCTCGTCTAGTTTGTAAGTTTGTAAGTATGTAGTGTGCCCGCTGGCCGAAGGCTTCGGGGAACCACCGGTTTCAAATGACCCTTCCGAGACCCTCTTCCAGTTAACATACAAGTATGGGGGCGATACATTCATAGGCTGGTGTAGCACAAAAGTCTGCACTCGGGGGTGTCGGGAATTAGTGAGGTTCGATCTTTAACCAGCTCAGAGGAATGCATCGATAACAAAACTAAACAAGTAAAGAGAGGTCAGTCTTAGGTTAAAATCACAAATAAATTTTATTCAGAATAGATCCCTAGCCTAGCATGAGAGTTGCAAACGGCTAGTCCGATATTATTCTGCCCTGAAAGAAATATAAAAAAGTCCTAAACAAGATCTAAATTGCTCTCATGGTTCTAATACAAAATTCGACAAAATGAACAAGCTAAGAGAATGGCACGTAAGATCGGCCCTAAGCAATTACATCGAAATAACTTACGGGTGGATCAAACATCAAAAGAATCTACAGCAAAGCAAGACATTTACTTGTTTACAAATACTAGAACATTTACATTTAGCAGCAAGGGGAAAATTTGTCCTATGCTATGATGATGCCATCTCACACATTTATCTTTAGAGTTAAGTTTTAGCTAGTCCTAAATATCATTAATTAATAAACGAGATGCGTTTATTACTAAGAAAATCAAGCTATGTGCACAATGTTGCTGAATAAAAAAAGCTATGCTAATACAACACAAATGCATACAATAATTCAGCACTCCTATGGTTGTGCAATTGGCACTGCCTACGTACTCGATTTGTTACAGTTTGTAACAAACGGTCATAGTGTCAAAGTGTTAAGAAAATAGAAAATATAGGAAAGCCTGCAAATGCGATAGTAATTAAACAATTACATCGACTCATATTGCTACTAATCTGATGTGTGTGCTTCAGTTATCACATCACCAATTAGTGGTCGACTAATCATGTGAAAATGTATCAAAATGTATCTACAATAGCTTAACAATATCTAAGTGTTAACATTTGGTCCAGAAAAATAGTTTATTTTTAATGTTTATAAATTTTATGAAGGTTCAGGGGGAATTATAAGATTTGTTAGTTTTCAAAACCCTATTTTTGGTTATTATTAGAGTTTCACACAATTATTTATTCCTGACAGTATTGTTGTTCAGTTTATGGACCTTTAAAAGCGTTCAGTGTATTCGGGTAACGTTTGTATCCTACTTAAGCAAATAACTCAATAGTTCAATAGTTTACGAGACACCCTGTGTCTTCACCAATATTTCATCACACTTATTAGACATCCTATGTCTTCACCAATTACTTTACTCTTATTTCGGATCCATTGATCCAGGCGCCTTCGGTTTTGGTACGACTTTAGTTAGTTCATTATCACCGATATAACCACAATAGCAATGTCGGAGGTATTCATCCACCGTCACGACTCATATAATATTCTTAATTTACAAAAGTGTGGAATCCTAATTGATACACGTTTGAATTGCTGGTAATAAAGATTATGTGTACAAAACACATCCTGACAACGCTTCAAATAAACACAAAGGCTTCTGATACAAGCTAACTGTGTGTGAGCGTTTATAAAATTGCCTCTTCCCTGAATAAATCGAACCTGCGTTCATTTGGTTACAAAATACAATTTCATTCATTGCCTGCGTGGCTTCTTTTAAAGAAATAAACCTGTTTTCAAGTATTGTTCTGGCCAATAAATGTGAATAACGGAACTCTGCATTCCACTTGTAATAATGTCAAGAATCTCACAGCCTTCTAAAACAAAATATTAATCCACTGCATAGAATCGAGTGTGCTGTGTAGTGAACTTGGCTCGTAACCATGGCCTTGATTTAACATTGTCAAACTAGTTTATTTGTCATCAGCCTGACAAAAATAAAAGTTGATAATAACTGTTTTAAATGATACGAATGAGCATTGAAATTCCAGCCTTCCTGGCTTCTTTAAATGTTTAATAAAACTTATATTTTCCACACGCGTCTTATAATTAGCTACCTTCATTGTGCACTAAATAAATGAAACCAAAATAAACTAAGTCTACTGTTTTCCACTCTTACAATACGCTTTAAATATTTGATCTGACTTACAGATTCAGCGTCACTTGGTTCGAATCCCGCCATGGGATGTTGTATGCGGTCTCGTGTATGGCTTTAGGTTACCATTTCATTGTGTCAGGACATCCTCCGTCGCCAATTCCCCACGCATGATTTAGCAATCACATGCCATCGCGTGGTTGGAATTGTATCTGAAAATCTGCTGGTTTATCATTATTGCGATGTTAGCGTTGGTAAAAATGTAGCACATAATTAAATAAAACTGTCGCGCACTGCAGCTAATATGCGGTAAAAAATTGCCCATTTTCACTCCGCCACTGGCTCTAGCCTCTGTCGCTTGTGCGACACTCACTCGTGACTTGCACTGATATTTACACAAGAAAATATTAAAAAAACAAAACAAAATACTGCCCATCCGGCAAATAAAGATTATACTTGTAGATTTTGTACAGTTATAAAGTTAGTTAAGTACACAGTTTCTATAACACTGAAATATGTGTGTGTGCGTGAGAATGAGACCATGCGGTCGCAAAGTTTTCTTCACATAAGTCCATCATTTCATCTCGGATAATAATAAAAATATTTCACAGTTTTCGTAGGGGAGAATGTCTTCAAACTTTTAACTATTACACAATGCCATGATGGCTATCCGTAAGAAACTTATTGGCAGATTTTTTCTGCCACATGGTTTCCTTTCACTTGTGCTCCATCATGCACATGTTGTCTCTTCCACAGGCGAATAGGAACTGGTGTTACCAAATATGGCGTGCTCTCAGTACATGAGCTGGCCGCGTAAATTGGTAGTTTCTTCGATTTACGAAGTATGCTGTACTTAAAATATACCGAATTACTTGGTTATAATTATAGTTGATTTTTGGAATATGAAAAATAAGTAAAAATATAATTATAAGCGATATTGCTTCAGCTTCTTCCCGCCGCTCGCAGGGTATGTTCAGTTACATTTCAGCATAAGTTTTAGTCTCTGTTGTCTGAGCAAACATGCGTCAACGGGCGCAGTATTTAGTTTTAGGTTTAGTTTTAATTCGTATACATTTTCACTATCACCCAAACCATTAGGGGATGATGACCCAGATGTTAGGCCCCTTAAAACGACAATTATCTCCATCATCATCATGACAAGAAATTCAATTCTGGTCTGAGGGTTGGAACGGGGTACACTCAGCCTCGTGAGGCAAAACTGAGAAGAGCTGGGTTTGATTGCTTCCTGAGCCATCCTGAAAGTGTTTTTCCGTGGTTTCCCCACTTCTACTCGAGGCAAATGCTGGGATGGTACCTAACTTAACGCTACGGCCCTTTCCTACCCAAATCCTAACTCAATTACAAATACATTAGTACAGACATCACAGTGACACAAGTTATGAGACAAATTCTACACTCGCCCAAGTACACGGGGGTACGCGTGGTACCTTTTCTATTCTCATTTGTTTATTTTCGGTCTGGCTACTAATGGATATAACAATGTGTTTCTTTGAAGTTTGGCGAACGCCGCCTCTGGTTTGTATCTTCCAAATTATTTTTCTGAGTCTTCAGTCTTTTAACTGGTTTCATGCAACTCTTCATGCCTTCCTGTCCTCAGCTAATCGTTTCATCTCTACATAGCTACCACACCCTACATCCGAAGCAATCTGTTTAACATATTCTAACCTTGGTCTACCCGTACAGTTCTTGTCCTCGACCCTTCCTCCCATAACTAAGTCTGTTATTCGTGGGTGTCTTAGTATGTGTCCTACCAACCTATCTCTTCTCTTCATTAGCAGTCGACAGAAACATCTCTATTCTCCCACTCGTCATAATACCTCTTCGTTAGTAACCCTATCTTCCCATCTGATCTTCATCATTCTCCTGTAACACCACATTTCAAACGCTTCAATTTTCCACTTTTCTGCTGCACCAACAGTCCCAGTTTCACTTCCATAGCGCGCCACGCTCCAGACAAAGGCTTTCAAAATTGACTTCCTAATACCTAAATCTATGTTCGATGTCAACAGATTCCTTTTCTGTAGAAATGCTTTCCTTGCCTTATCCAAACTCCTTTTTATATCCTCTTTGCTTCGTCCATCACAGGTTATTTTTCTTCCTAGGTAACAGAAGTCTCCTAGTTCCTTTAGCTTTTCACCTGCCAATTTGATGTCCATAGAGGTTTCTGATTTATTTCGGCTGCATTCCAATATTCTTGTTTTACATTTATTAATCTTCGTCATGAATTCTTTCGTCCCGCTGCACGTGTAAAGCAGAGACATTTCCGACACATAGGGGTTTAGACTGAACAACCGATCTTCTGAAATACCATCATCATCATGAGTATTTCAGTCTTTAGATTGGCTTGCCCCTTCGCTGAGTGTTCTGCTGTTACTGTACTGTACTGTGGGAAGCCTAACTTGCTGAGCTGTATGCATACTGTAACCGTGTGAAAGAGCGTCAGTTGCTGGTTATGGAGATGTTTTTTGTCGCGGCTATATTTTGAATTTGAAGCGAGCGCCTGACTGAGTTGAGTTTCACTGCCGTAGGTAGCAGTCTGGTAGAGATGCGCGGACGGCGATGCGCGTAAGTATGCTAACACCTGATGGTCTGCAGGGTCAAGCAGGCAGCTGTTATGACAGACACAGTCGAGTTTGTGCAGTTAATCCGTGCATAAGCGGGCGGCTTAATCAATCTTAAGTTACTACTACCTGACCTGGAAGCCAAAATTAGCCTACAAACGAGGTATTGTTCAAATGTGCTCAGGATAGTTTTACTAGATGGGACTATCTTTTGTAAATGCAAGGTTGTGTTGGGTTTGGCCTGAGCTCACAGCATATTAAGGCATATGGGCTGGAAGTAACTCCTTACTTGAGTTATGTGAATATAATACCTCATACCAGGGTAGATTTCTGGCTAGCAATTGACATGGAATTAAGGCTAAACATGTGTGTAAGCGTACTGCGATAACTACAGAAGGATTACAATCAAGTAACCGGGAACGTTACTGTGACTATTCGGAGTATTTCGGGACGTTAAAACACCGGATGATTGTCGTAAAATCAGTGACAGTATTAGACACGTGCTTTTTCATTGCAGAAGCTATGGTGTTAAGACAAGCCGATCAGGACGTCATGGTAGCAATACGCCGGTATGAACTTTTGAAATCTACCATGAGTCGAGCCAGTATTATGGTGCGTTAAATATGAATTGGGCGTACGATGGATGCTGATGTCTGGATACTTGGGACTTGGACCAGTGGAGCAATGAAGTCGAGCCGTACACATTTCCGTGTGCGGAGGATCTCGTGGGATTTTATGCTCAGACTAAGGGCATTCCGCAGGAACTTGGACCTTCTTCAAGAACATCTGAAATGGACGTGAGCCCCTTATTCTATTCTTAATATCTAGTACCGGTGAATATCAGACCGTAGACTATACCATTCAACCATGTAGGAATCGTTTTACACGCCATAGATCTTTATTTTCTGCATTATATTGGGACATAAGCATGGATCTTTGTGATGTTGTCCACTCTTCGAATTTTATTTTATTTCTTTTGAGATAGCATATCCACGGTGGGCATTTCGTAGAATGAGTATATTTTCGGAAGGCATCCGGCTGTTCTAATTAGACAGGAGTTTCATCCTGATTTTTGTTGTACAGTTCCGTGCATATTTTTATTGCACATTGTTATTTTAGCGATCGTTTTGAGATAGTTTATTGGTAATTTGTTTATTTAAATGTAGTTCTTGGTCATTTTGATGCAATTCGTCTTGGATGAGTTCTGATTGACATTTAACGTAAAATGATTCGATTTTTCTGGTGGTCAATGATTTTCTTTAAAATGATAATGCGGAATGATCATGTATGAGAATTTACATGGGAAATTAAGGAGGCATATTCATAACAATTTAATGGATCTTATGAAAAATAGAACATGGTAATTATCCATGAGAATTTCATATAAATAATAATAATAAATGAATGAGTTAGGATTCTCTAGGTGATGTTTCTTTAAAACAGATATGAGAAATTAACATGAATTAATGCACATTGGATTGATAAAGCAATCGTAACGTAGTTTTGTTATTAGAGCAAGGTGTATCAATTAGGAGGATTTTTGTTATGGTGACAAGCGGATACTTGAACAGGTTAATTAGAGACAGTTACTTATAACATTCATATGATAAATCTGATAGGGTGATGAGTTGAATTGGGAATGCGCGTAGGCATTTGTCCCATTAATAATTATGATAATCCATTAAATACAGTAAATATGACTGGATGGAAGTTAAATATGTGAAAATAATATGTAAAAGAATTATAGTTGTTGAATATAATGAAATGTTGGAATTTGGAGGATGTTGACCCATATTACTCAAAAGAAGGGCGGTGCCGCTGTTGCAGCCCCACGCCGCTATCTAGATCTTGTCACCAGTGGAATTCTAGATTCTACTTTAATTTGCTCTAACCATAATTACATATTTTCTGGTTGAAGGATATAAACCTGCAGATAGATTAACATGCCTAATAATTTTGCCATATTGTGATATCAAGGAATAAACCAAATTGATAAAGTGCATAAAGAAATGGGGCATTTAAAATGCGGCCTCATGTTCCGATGAAAATCTTGAAATAGCTACGAATCATTCATAAGTGTTTGAAATTGGTTGAAATAATAAGGTTGAGTTGCAATTAATATCACTGAATAATTAATCCCATAATTTATTTTATTATCGAGGATAAATCACAGATCCATAATTTATAATTTATAATTTCTAATATGAATGAAATATAAATGGTATTATGTTTCTAATGGGTCCATCTTTGTTCGACTTGGTCTGACTTGCATCAAGTTGTATAATTAACAATTCTAGTATGTTTTGGAATTTCTTCTCGTTTCATGGAAGAGAATATCCCATAGGACTATCCATGATTTTTGGAAATATGGAAAAGTGTAGAACTTCAGAAATAAAATTTTATTCAAGTGTGATAGGACGATCAGTGATCTACACAACTTGAATACTGTAAATATCGTTTATAATATAATAGAATACCATGATGGACTATTAATTTCATGGGTATTCTAACACAATGTAATGTTTAAAAGTTGACGTTTTCGTTGCATATATTTTTTAGCCTATTTTCAATTTTGAAAAAATAGGCTTATGAGATCACCTTTTGTCCGTGTGTGTGTGTGTGTGTGTGAGGTGTGTGTGTGTGTCCCCCTAATAAAATCTAAACGGCTCGAGCTATTTCAATGAAACTCGGCAAGTTCATAGCGCTATTCCTGGCGACCTCGACCGTGCCCTTCAAATTTTGTTACGTCTTACCAATCCAACATGGCGGCTGTGCGAAATATTTCACTAGCATTCAATATCTCCGAAACTATTACCGATATCGCCCTGAAATTGTGTACGTTGTTAAAGGGCACTACTACAAGTGCACCTATGAGACTTTCAAAAACCTGGTGACTACAAAACCAACATGGCGGCCAAGCGAAGTTGAGACATTTAAATAGAATTTTCTCGCGATTTAACTATCCAAACGTAATGAAACTTGGTACAGCAATTGTTTATACACATTGTAATACACTGGAGTCTAATTTAGTTCAATTGTTTATATAACCTCAAAATGGCGGCTGTGCGAAATATTTCACGGACATTCTATATCTCCGAAACTATTACAGATATCACCCTGCAATTTTGTACGGTGATAAAGGGTACTGATACAAGTTTACCTATGTATATTTCATAAACCTGTAAAGTACAAAACGAACATGGCGACCAAGCGAATTTGAAATATTTTAATAGACTTTTCTCGTGATTTAACTCTCTGAGCGCAGTAAAATGTGGTACAGTAAATGATTTTGCAGATTGTAATGCACTGCCATCTAATTTAATTCAATTGTTTACATAACCTCAAGATGGCGGCTGTGCGAAATTTTAAAATTAAGTTTTCATTTCTTGTGTCGCAATCATGCGATCGAAGTGAAAGTTTGAATAATGAACCTAGGCAATAATTGTCCTTGAATGGTACATAACTCTATAGCCTATACATATAACAATCCTAAATGGCGAGCTTCCGAAATATTTAGATGGTTCTCAATATCTATGAATCTTTTACAGCAACCAAACTGATTTTTTTTATGTTCATAAAGACTATGAACATATGTTCACCTATAGGACTTTCAGTAACCTGGTGAGCACAAATCCAACATGGCGGCGACGCGAAGTATAAATATTTAAATGGACGTTTCTCGCAAATTAACTATCCGAGTGCCGTGAAACGTTGCATTTTAAATGCTTATACAAATATTGATCCACTGGCATCTAATTTATTTCAATTGTTTGCATAATCACAAGATGGCTGCGGTGCATAATTTTAACATCTCGTTTTTACTTCTTGTGTTCTAATCATACGATTGAAGTTTGAATACCACACGTACACAATAATCTTAATGTAATAGTACAAAAATAAAAATCCAACCTGGCGACCATCTGAAATATTTAGACGGTTCTCAATATCTACGAATCTGTTACAGCAATTAAACTGAAATTTTGTGTGTTGATAGAGGCAATTAACATGAGCAGGATATATGAAAATAGGCTGTATAGTTCTTCACGGAACTACTTGTTTTGGAACGTTATTCAACACCTGCGATTAAATAGTATAGGATCCCAGGGGGAGCGCAGGATGTTATTTTTTCCAGGTGGTGTTTTAGTTTTCTCCCTGAGGATGCCCTTGTAAAGATTAGGATGGTTGAATGGATCAATTAAATTGATGCAAATTTTATCTTAACTGATACTGTGGTCATTCATGATTCTTGAAATATGCCTTCTATCCTTGCTGTAGTGTGCGTCTGGGGAACAGCAGAGCTTTTCTTTTTCTTTATTCTACACCTTTGTAGAATGCTCACTGTTAACCCTGAGATGTTTTTGAGTCTTTGTTCTCGACTGTTGTTTGGATGAGCACTTGTGTGGTCGTAGGACGTTTGTCAAACGGTCACAATGCCTGTACATTCCTTCCAGCAATATGCTCGTAGGCTAGCGTGACCCTGGCACATTTCACATTGGGTCATAATGAAGGAAGTTAAGGATGACATATTTTTAGAGTGTATCACTTTAATGGAATTAACGTGCAGGTGATAACATCTCATAACGTACATTTTGCGATATTTTAAATGGGACGACCGTAAGTACAGGAGAAAATAGACTGACTGTCAAATAGCGATCCAAACCAGTCACCTTCTACCTACAATGCGAATACTAAACGTGTCAGTCTTCCAGAGAATACCTGAAGTGTTATTAATAAATATCCAACCCTGCTAGACTATTTGTGTCGAATTGTGCTGATGGCGATGCAGACAAGTGATAGGACACAGTTTTATGATACCCAGAATTAGTAAACTAGAATGATGCAAGATAAGGAATTCAGAGATATCACACTTTTAGGAATACGTTTGTTTTTCTTAGGGACATTAAAATGCTAGATATTACACTGGATATGTTCGCCTAAGACCGGTCTCATGGTGTACGGGTAGTACAATTGTCTCTTAACATGGACGCCCGAGCTCGATTCCTATTTCTGTCAGGGATTTTAGAAATTGCCTAAGGTCTGAAGCAGGGTACACTCAGCCTCCAGAGGACAATTGAGTAGGTGAAAGATCCCTGGTTAATGAAAACCAATATTAACGGCTGAGAGGACAGATGGTGCTGAACAACCTGCAAACTATGTGACTGAGCAGCGGTTGCTTGGTAGGCCAAAGCCTTCAATGGGGTGTAAGCCTCAAACCACCGGATTTATTGTTTTTGCAGGAGCTTGATGAGTTTGACCAAGCTAATGGGACGCTGTATGTTAGGAGATTTAAGGTTCAAATCACGGCACTGATAGCGGCCATTCTAATAGTAGTTTCTCCACAATTCTTCCAGGCTTATTCAACCTTAAGAGTCTTATTTATCCCAAGAAGTGCCAAGGATCGTTAAAAGTGGCTCACTGCGCCTTCCTGTGGTGCCAGGATCGCTTTTTGAAATCCTTAGTAAAAGTGTGTTTTCTTGACTGTTATGCCATCTGTTGGTGAAACATTGGTACTACATCAACATGAATGTCTATAGTTTACGCATATCACCACTGTTGTCGCTTTTGGTAGTATTTGTTGGAGTTTTATGTCTACAAAAATCTAGTATCTAGTACTGGTCATGTGACTGTAATAAACAAACATGGCAGCGTGGAAGTCTAAAACATTGCTAACTGAACTGGATATCTTACAAGATTTTGATGAGGATAGTGACTTTAGTAACTATGAAAATGGTGAAATTGACAGTGAAAATGCAGATGAGGCAGGAGGAAGTTCGGAAAATTCGCCAGGATATGATACACCATTGCAGACCAGACTTGATCATGCTCATTTAAGTTGGCCCCTATTGTGACAAAAAGTATTCTAATAGTGCTAATTTATGTACTTTTTTTTTCTTGAAACCTTCAGTGTTATTACAGTATTGTATGAGGAACATTTTGTATATTTCAGTTTTGTTTGTTATGATGACTTTTTTTTTTTTTTTTTTGCAATTTCACTTTGAGTTTTCAGGATAACAAAAATTAAAACCATCAAAAAGTTTTCTTTCTATAAAGGACCTTTAGTTCTTATATTTCCATTATTTATATGTCTTTTTATCATGAAACAGTTCTTTCTGATCAAAATGATGCTTATATAGTTGATTTCTGATAATATTGACCGATTTTATAAAATATTTTCTGAACCACTACAATTTGTGGCATTACGGAATATAGCATTGTCACTTGTAGGGATGGTCATTTGAACTAAGTTTACTCCTTCCATAACAAACACGAGCAATTGCATTTTCCGGTTATTGTTCGCATAATCCATTGATGGGAATTGCATTTTGTTGGCCGATTGAAAGTTACAATGTTAATTGAAAACAAGGGCCGGTTCAAGGTTCTTTTTGGCACATGCGAGATCAGAGTTTGGTGCCCCTCTCTTAACTTATTCGTCTTATAATTAATGGGATGTAATAATTTTATTGTTGTTGTTGTTGTTTGAGTCTTCAGTCTTTTGACTGGTTTGATGCAGCTATCCGTTCCTCCCTGTCCATAGCTAATCGTTTCATCACTACATACTGTGCGAGTCCAAGCTCTATGAACTTGCGGGGTGAGGAGAAAGAGCAGGGAAGGGTCAGGCGAGAAGAGAAGGGCCTGTCAACAGCCCGCAGTTTTACATGACATGCTCGTCTATTCCAATACTGCTAACATAGGGTCTTTTATGAAACCAGTGTGGTGTTAGGAATGAGTCAGTAGGTCACCGACCAATGTATTTGCTTCTGTACTATGCACGGACCGAGAAACCTCATCACTCGTCAACACAGTTTCTCATAGTCCGCAATGCACATTCCTCTCAGGTTCAAGCAGCTTAGACTCGAGCAGTAGCTACCACACCCTACATCCGAGGCAATCTGTTAAACATAATCTAACCTCGGCCTACCCCTAAAGTTCTTGTCCTCAACCCTTCCTTCCATAACTAAGCTTGCTATTCCTGGGTGTCTTAGTATGTGTCCTACCAACCTATCTCTTCTCTTCATTAGCAGTCGCCAGAAACATCTCTCCTCTCCCACTAGTCTGAATACCTCTTCGTTTGTAACTATATCTACCCATCTGATCTTCATCATTCTCCTGTAACACCACATTTCAAACGCTTCAATTCTCCTCTTTTCTGCTGCACCAATAGCCCAAATTTCACTTCCATAGAGCGCCACGCTCCATACAAAGGCCTTCAAAAATGACTTCCTATCACCTAAATCTATATTCGATGTCAACAGATTCCTTTTCTGTAGAAATGCTTTCCTTGCCTGAGCTAACCTACTTTTTATATCCTCTTTGCTTCGTCCATCACAGGTTATTTTGCTTCCTAAGTTACAGAAGTCTCCTACTTCCTTTAGTTTTTCACCTGCCAATTTGATGTCCTTAGAGGATTCTGATTGATTTCGGCTGCATTGCAATATTTTTGTTTTACATTTATTAATTTTCATCATGAGTTCTTTCCTAAATAATGTGTTTTGTATTTAGTTTGAATGAAAAATTGACTAATAGAATAACAAAAACTGTGTCATAAAAGACTTCCAATGAACAAACATCTAAACACATAGGCTACAAAACAGGATCTGGACCACTAAGAGGTGTGAAGGGAAAGTATATGGCCTGATTGTGATCATTTAAGAAACTGTTCCACAGGAAGATGTATTGCATAATTCTCGACATCGTCACTGACCAATAACGGGGCTTGATGTAGAAATGCGTGATAGAGAAACTCCCTCAATCCACCTGCTGACAGCCGTGATGAATGGGCTGTGCTACCTACACAAGTAAAACAGAGCGGATACCATCAAACTGTGGTTAGCAAAGCATCTAATTGGTATTTGATGACCACCAATAACTCCCAAGTACGCTGTTTAAACACGCCTTTTTGTCTCTGGTTTACATTGCATTAATGTGTGTGTGTGATCTGATACAATGATGCTGACTCGGGGGGAGGACAGCGCCAAACCACTGCTAGTGTCCTCAAATACTTGTATTTACTCCATGAAATGTAGTATCTTCATGTAAGCCTATGCAATTCTCTCTTTATTTCCTACATTTTTACGGAGCTTGAGAGGATATGAGTTTTATATGTTAATATGTTTTTAGGAACCATAGTTAATGATACCAATGATTGCTCTCAAGAAATTAAGGCAAGGACAGGACAAGCCAGAAGGGCATTCAATCAAATGAGAAATTTATTATGCAATAGAGACCTTATTTTAAACAAAAAAACGAGAAAGAGAGAAATTTGAAAAGAAAGAACGAATAATCTTAAGGGAAATATTGGGGCCAGCACAGAGAGCAGATGGCTTATGGAGGAGACGGCGGAATAGTGACTTGTACAACCAACTTACGGACACGATGCGTAAGAGAAGGATTGCATTTTATGGACACCTCACACGAATGAGCAACAATAGGTTAACCAAAAGGATATTCACTTACATTACCAAATTGAAGTCCATCACAAAATGGGTTGAGGAAACATGGGCAGATCTCAAAGAAGTTGGCATCACTCAAGAAGATATCCTCAACAAATCACTGTTTCGAAGGGTGATTGAAAACTTTAACGAGTTTCAGGAAAATCCAAGGTCATCTGGTCTGACGAAAGAAGCAGGAGACTCATCGAACACATGAAGAGATTCTGGGAGGAGAAGAAGAGATTGACAAATCGGCCGATTGTTCAACGCATCCACAGTAGGCCAAAATCCACAGAAAAAGAAGAAGGGACCTTAGTTTAAATTTAAAAGTAAGGTTGCTAAATTGTTATGAGTTCTCGGTACTCTTCTACGGTATGGAAGCTTGGGCACTCAAACAAGATATGATTAACAGACTAGAGGTGTTTGAGGTCTGGACATATCTTACGAGTAAGCTGGATGGATTAAATCACGAATCTTGAGATATTGCGTAGGACCTGTGTCAAAATTAGGAAGTTACAATACTTGGGTCATATAATGAGAGGAGACAGGTATCGAAAGAAATTATTCAAGGGAAGGTTGAGAGCAGGAGGAGTCAAGGAAGAAGAAGAATCTCTTGGTTGGACAATTAAAAAAAGAATGGTTCAAGTGTAGTTCCAGTGCACTTTTCAGTGCTGCTAGGTCCAAAAACCGGATTGCTGTGATCATCGCCAACCTTCTTATAGGAGACGGCACATGAAGAGGAAGAAAGCCTGGTGCCAACATCATTAAGGAAGGACATACAGATCTTCAAGGGTCAAAAGAAGTTCCTTTTAAATCGCTTATCCTCCAAGCTCGATTTCACCTATGGACTCTGCGAGGGTCATTCCTCTACCGTCGCAAGTCTAGGAACTGAACCCAGCAGATATAACTGGGGACGGTGACAGGCCAGTGATCAAGGCGACCGCTAACTTTGGTCTGGTTGGTTGGTTTCTTGGTTTAGGGGCTGCGACAACGTGGTCATGTAGCCTCGTGTACTTAGTGTGTGTGTAGAATCTGTCTGATAACCGGTGTTAATTGTGATGACTGTATTAGTGGGTGTTATCTGTTTTAATTCAAGTAAGGACTGCAGACAGAAATTTCAAGTTGTTCCTACTTTTGCTACCAAATGCTACCGTCCACAACAACTAACTTGCGGCCGTGGCTACTAGATGGCATCGCAGTCAGAATCTGGTGGCGAACGTTGGAACTAATAGAGCGCTATCAATTCTAACCAAAAAATTTTGGCTTCACACAAGCTTAGTTAGTGGAAGTTTCTTTTACATGCCATAAATCTATAACATGGGATCGCCGGCTTTACTTCCCCTCCGAAGGAAGACATACTGAGGGATTTTTAACGCTCTTAAAATCCGATGACATCGGCCGGATTTGAACCCGCGACCTTGGGTATAGAAGCTCAGGATGCCACCAACTACGCCACCGGAGCCTCCTAACTTGGGTCTAATTAAATATTCTCAAATATTAATATCGCCAGTGTTTTGACTCTTAAAGCTGTCTGGCCTCCCCGGATGTACATGTTTGAAACTGGGCAACGATTTGTGGCCTGTATTAGGAGGTATCATCCCGACATTAGCCTGAAGTTGAATATGAGATAACGTAAAAATACTCATTCAAGGCGTGGTTTTTGAAAAAGCTCGTCTTCCAAGGCCTGAGAAATGTCCGACTTCGTGGCTAATTGGCTAAGGGGCCTAACAAAGGGTCTCGGGTCCCATTCCCTGCCGGGTATCAGAAATATTAATCTCCTGTGGTTGATTCTCCGGGCTCGGAGACTCAGTGCTTGTGACGTTTTCACGAAAAACAAATTGAAAATGGAATAGAAAGAATACGTTAAAAAGTTAAACGTACAATAAAATAAATTCATATTCTAAAGGCTAATGCCATGTCGATGCAACCACACTCTTCTGTCGTTGGCGGTTCGTCTCAGTTCCATGTAATTGTCACATCCCATTCTATTCTTGATGTCCTCCAAATACTTCGTCCTAGGCCATCCTCTTACTTTCTTTACCAGCATTTTCCCTTCAAGAATGTTAACGATGAAAGTGTTGTGTCTGGTGACATGTCCAATAAATTGTATTTTTCTCTTTCCCATTTGCTCCATAAATCTCCTCTCTTCTTTGACTTCCCTTAAGACTTCCAGGTTGGTGTTTCTTTCCATCCAGCTCGTTCTTGTCATTTTCCGCCATATCCACATTTCAGCAGCTTCAAGTCGATTCTTATGTGATTACACTACCGAGATAACAAATTTTATTACGCACAACTTCACAATGTGCAAAATATATAAATTACATCAGTCTCAAGAATCCGAGCAAAATTCTGTCAGAGAAAGCTCTCCCTTCCTGTACTCCATTGCGTGCTATGTATCACACTGTCCTCCACACAAAACACATGTACACTCCTGACTAGCCTGGTGAAAGGATTTCCTGGTACAAATACGGTGATGGAAACCGTGCATCGCAAAGCGCGTCATCAGGTATCTCAGCTCGTATTCTTCTTTCATCCAATCTCGCATACGCTCGTTTTATAAAAATACTCGTGTCTTAATTATAGCCATTATAGGCTCGTTGCATAATGTACTATTATTTTTGTGGTTTGATTCCGTTATAGTTGATTAATTAACAATAAACAATCTAAACAATCTGTCGAAGCGATCGCGGAAATGTGAATGTTGAAACAGTTATGTACATAGTTCAGTGCTAAAGGATATGAACGGTAGCATTGTAATAAAACTTACATATCACCCTTTATTACAAGTGCCTCTTGCTTGCACTCTTGCAGTTAATTAGCTCTCCGGCTGCCAGGGGGCGGGAAGATCGGTTTACTTCTCTCCTTCCCAGTCACTTATCGACTGTTATCTCTCGGGGTAGCCTGCTAACGGGTAATCTTTGTGAGCCCCTCAAGTTGGGTGTAGTGGCAGGCATACGCAGGTATACACCATGCATCCTGGTTTACGTTACGTTAGTATTGGCGTATAATTGTGAAATTTAGAGCATACTAGTTGATACCCGTCAAAACATGTCGGTCATTGGGAAAATATTCTCTTATACAGAATGCATTTTTTGAACGATTACTTTTTGACACTGTCGCAACATAAAGGCCGTCGAAAGATCGACTTCACAACATATAACTGGCCATGACTGAAGCCTTGATGAGACAAATAGAGACCTACACGTTCCTGAGTTTCCCCTTGAGCTTTATTGATTGTGATAAAAGTACGCCAAGCGAATTGGAAATTTGAAAATTGAGTGTTTTATCGGAAGTTGTTAAGTCAAGTCGAAGGAATATAGCTCTCTGCCCATTAAGTGATTTGCCTCCACATATACTTACTCTAAAAGTTTGAGCCATAGAGCCACAACAATATTTCCCCCCTTTTTAATTCTCATAATCAATGATCTCAGTAAGACGCGGCGGGATCCGCCATTTCTCTGGTGGAATAGAGCCATTGTGCGCAAGTGCGGGAGAGACAAATATTACATTTTTCTTTAATCATTTAAAAATATACCCTAACATATATTTTCCTTTTAAATGCACTCTGCAAATCTACATGCCATGAGCTCTCGGTAGAATGCATTACGAAGTCAATCGGTCAAGACGTTATCTCAATCTCGCGGTAACAAAAATCACCTTAGCCTTTTAAATATGTCGATAGATGGCAGGTTTAAAGAGGGATGGAGCGAATATTTGAGTTGTCCAGATCCTAAAATTCGATGTCTGCATCTGTCAATATGGTTCAATTTGAGTATTTTGAAAGTAATGAATAGATTCGAGGTTTGGTTGACGGTATTTCAAAAATGCTTCTGTGGACCAGGAACAAGCATTTTCTGAAGCAAAACTAATAACAGAGACTGAAAAAATTGCTTAAAATACGGTACACAGATGCAGATGTCGGGGTTTTGGAACAATACGACTCATTTTATTATATTGCGTTTTTAACCTACTTTCGATTTTCGCAAAAAATGAAAGTCGACTTATGAGATCAACACAGAGCCAAAATATTGTGTGTTGGTCTGTGTGTGTGTGTGTGAGTGTGTGTATGTGTGTGTACTCTGCATGTCTGCCCACCCCCTTTCAATTCAAACAAGGTGAAACCGAATTGAACGAAATTTGGTACAGAGGAAGCACTAGCAAGGGGCACCTTAGTGCCATGTTTTATATAACCGCCATCTTGACGGAAACGTAATGGAGGCCACACAAATGTTCAAATTTTGCAACAACATACCTTCATCTGGGAAGCGTCTTTTGGCCTAACTAAGCCCAATAGTTTGCAGATAGTGGCCGTGTATGTGTGCAAATCGATTCCCCCTATCAATTCAAACACAATGAAACCAAATCGAACCAAATTTGGTTGTTCCTTACCAAAGACTCGATGGTTCCACAGTCAGCCGGGACTTCGTGTTGCAGAGACAGTTGCGACGTGGTACTTGCCGAGTAAAGTTAATTGTTATTTGGAGTATAGCCTATTTTAAATAAGTGTTATAAGTTTATAACGTGTGTAGACCATACGTGTTAGTGGTTATTGTTTAATTGTTAAAGTGTTTCAATATTGTATAACGTATTATTGCTAAATATTAAATGCCAATGTTTCAATAATGCCTCAACCTGCGTACACATTAGCACAAAATATCACGAGAGCAATTGAAGCTATCTCGGTAGATGAAATAAATCGTGCGAATGAAGAATTCCTTAAACGATACCAGAAATGTGGAGATACAGGTGGATGAAATTTTCAACATTTTCTGTGACAAGGAGAGTAATGATTTTACTTTGGTTATGTGTTATTTTGTGTGCTTGTTATTTATATGCGATTCGTACGGGCGCTCTATCGACCCCAAGATCAGCGACTGACAGGGGCATCTCAAATTTAGTGCTGCGATGTGACCAATGTCTGAACAAACCCTACAACACTTCTTTCCGTAAGACATTTGCTGTCTCAGCTCCGCGTTGCTATCTGCTCGTACTTACCAACATGTAAACAGTATTTTCTGACACCCATATTTTCTTCCTGAAAGTTTTCGACACATGATATTCTCCTCCAAAAAATGGAAAAATATGGTATTCGAGGCACAGCTCTTAATCTCATTGGAAGTTACCTTACTGACAGAATCCAATATGTAAAAATAATCAAGAAGTTCCGTGAAGAACTATACAGCCTACTTTTCATGCCAATGATTATTCTACAGTATATGAACCTATCTAGAATAATGACGAAATTAAGTTGGTAATATCGAAATATCTAATTAGTTCAAAATATACCTGGTATAATATAGCCTAATAGAGCACTACAGTTGGCAGCCTGGTGACTGAATATATTCTTAGTTCCATCTCTTAAGGTACAGAATACAAAATTTGGTTGAAGTCCAATGGACGTTACATGCAGTTAGACACTGGATCTATCAGCACGCGTAAAAGCATGTTACCAACAATACCATGCGTGTGCTGGTCAGAAATAATCTGAAATATTATGATATCTTGTTGTGCCAATTTTGGATGAAATCCGTTTGTTAGTATAGACGTTACATGCATTTTAAAATTGGACATATCAGCAGGCATAGAATCGTGTTGGCAGCACTGACATATTAATTACTCCAAATTAATCTGGAATGTCAGGTGCTATACGTGTGCAAAGTATAGAGCTGTTGGCTTGCATACTTTCTGATATATTGATATTAGGGTAAAAAAATATAGACAGCATTTATTAACAGTTGGCAGCCCTGATTGCTCTTAACAATACTTATAGTCATATCTGTTATGCTAGACATAGAACATACGAAATTTGGTTGAAATCCAACTGATAGTATAGAAGTTACATGTATTTAAAATTTGGTACTATCAGCAGGCTTATAATCATGTTGGTAGAACTGGCGTATATATCTTACTCCAAATTAATCTATAATGTCAGAAAATACGTGTGCATAGTTTAAAGCTGTTGGCTTGCATACTTTCTGATATATTGGTATTTTGATAAAGAAAAATAGAGAGAGCAATTATTAACAGTTGGCAGCCCTGGTGGCTCTCAAGAATACGCTCAGTCATATATGTTTATGTACAGATATTACATACAAAATTTGGTTGAAATCCAATTGATAGTGTAGAAGTTATATGCATTTAAACATTGGACCTATCAGAAGGCTTAAAATTATTTTGGAAACACTGTCATGGTTGGCCTTCTGGAAATTAAAAATTCCTCTCGGCACGCCGAAAGGCGGAGGTAGATTTCACCGGGCAAACTAGGGGATAGGCTATAATAGGCAAAATATGCAGGTTTTCGTAGGAGGATGAGACCTCATTTATTGCGAGAAAGTATTTTACAATTGGAGGTTAGTTAACATTTTGTCGTCTTTCTATGCATATTTTTAACATTTTACTGTCTTATGGGGATGGTAACCTTCTTGTCATTTGGGGTTCATTTTTATACTTGTGATCACACTGTCCTTATCAAGGTTTGGAACTAATGTGTAACTATCTAACAGTCTGTTACTTCTTCACGCAAAATTTTATCTCCCGCAGAGATGTTGGTTAGTTCCTCAGTTTAGGGGCTGCGACAAGGTGGTCATGTAACCCCGTGTACATTGGGTGTGTGTAGAATCTGTCTGATAAACGGTGTTATTTGTGATGACTGTATTAGTCTGTAATTCAGGTAAGGTCTGCAGACGGTCAATTTTAAGTAGTAGTAACTAATTTTGTACCAAATACTAACGTCAACGACACCTAGCTGTGAACTTGGCTGCTAGATGCCACCGCAACCAGCAACTTGCAACGAACGTTGTAACTTCCCCTCCGAAGGAAAGCATGCTGACGGATTTTTAGCGCTCTTAGAAAATCCGGCGACTTTGGCCGGCTTTGAACCAGCGACCTTAGGCATAGAAGTTCAGCATGCTACCAGTTAGCCGCTTCCCTCATAGTCAGATGGAACAAGAAGTTCCGTGACGAACTAAAGAGCCTACTTTTCTTAAAATTAAGATTCATGCCATAGATTAATCTACAGTATATGAAACTATCTAGAATAATGACGAAATTAAGTGGGTAATATCGAAATGTCTTAATTAGTTCGAAATAAGGTATACTAGGCATAATGTACCCTAATAGAGCAATACAGTTGGCAGCTCTGGTGACTGAATATATACTCACTTCCATCTCCTAAGGTACAGAATACAAAATGTGGTTGAAGTTCAAAGGACGTTACATGGATTTAGACATTGGAACTATTAGTACACGTAAAAGCATGTTGGAAACAATGTCATGCGAGTGCTGGTCAGAAATAATCTGAAATATTATATCTTTTAGTACCAATTTTGGATGAAATCCATTTGTTGGTATAGAAGTTACATGTATTTAAAAATTGGTCCTATAAGCAGGCTTAGAATCATGTTGGTAGAACTGACGTATATAAGTTACTCCAAATTAATGTAAAATGTCAGGTAATTTACGTGTGCATAGTTTGAACCTGTCGGCTTGCATACTTTCAGATATATTGGTATTTAGATAAAATAATAGAGATAACATTTATTGACAGTTGGCAGCCCTGGTGGCTCTTAAGAATACACTCAGTCATACCTGTTTATGTACACATATTACATACAAAATTTGGTTGAAATCCAATTGATAGTGTAGAAGTTATATGCATTTAAATATTGGACTTATCAGAAGGCTTAAAAATATTTCGGCAACGCTGTCATGTATGGCCACCTGGAAATTAAACTGAAATAGTATTATCTACATGTGTGCCAATTTTATAATAGCTCCCATGTATACCTTCCAAGATATCCAACATGGAGCTCAAATTTCTAGTGTGTTTTTTAGCAGTTGGTAGCACTGGCAACTTTTTCAAATATGGGCCTGAGATATTCCGGTATACAACTTTACTCATACTAAATTTGGTTTCGATTGCTGCAGCCGTTTAGGAGTTGATAGGGGGGGGGGGGAGGGGACACACACACACAGCCAGACAGACAGAAGGACTGACAGACAGACAGAAGGACAGACACATTTTCCCGGATCGATCTCATAAGTCTACTTTTTCCTCATTTTTGAAAAGTGTGAAAAGTAGGCTAAAAATGAATGTGATCTCGTCAATGGCGTTGTCTTGGCAACCTCTGATAGATCATCCCTTATCAATTTAAAAGCGTTGTTAGGGGCAGATGACCTCGTAGTTCCGCCCCTTAAAACAACAATAACTAACTAACTAACTAAAAGCGTTGTTATGGTAACCTCTGATTGCACTTGGCATTTTTTTAAATTCCGAAATCATTTTTCTCATCCCTTGGCGTAATGGTGGGTCATATCAAAAATTCTTTCAGACAAAAGTTTTAGGTAATTATTAGGGGAATATTTTCCATTTTGTACGGTTTTGATATTGTGTCTATTGAGAGAGATATGATTAATGTTTCCCGAAAAACCCACTTTTTTCCACCCCTTTGGTCAATTGTTTGTGCTATCAAAAAACTTATTTGACATACATTTTTGGCACTTATCCGACACATATTATGAACTTTGAATGGATTCGATATTTCACGTATTAAGGGAGTTATAGCGAAATTTCACTTTTTCGAAAAAAGCCCCCCATTTTCACCCCCTTCGACCGATTTTGCCCATTAACGAAATCGACCGAGATTTTATAGGGATACATATTATGTAAAAAATTCAAAGTGATTGGTACAATATTACGGCAGTTATCGTGTCCACAAGAAACTGATATATATTGAACCCTTATTGATCTTCGATAAATAAGTATTCATATTTATTATTATTATTACTACGGCCTAGGCAGCACATAAGGAAGTCGACTTGGATATTAGGGAGGCCAGCATTTCGTAATGATTGCAACAGAAGCTGAGTTGGTAGCTATTCCTGGGGGACGGCCAAAATTAGTCGAGTTCAAGGCCAAATTGTGCAACTACTGTACCAAAATTGGAGACATAAAGGGAGAATCACGAGGTCCTCTCAACGAACATACGATTGAATCAGCCAATCGCAAGAGACCAAGCCGTGACCACGAGGTGGACGGCGTCAGTAGTAAAAAGCGCGCGGAAGTGTGTATCTAAGGAACCGCCGAACGGATTAATCTCCGCTCGAGTAATTTGAGACGTTGGATTTATTTGGAGAAGAATGACGCTAGCCCCATCTTTGTGAGACAAAAACTCTGGAAGTTTTTATCCGACTCCGCCCCACTCCACCGCCCTTGTCAGTTTCTCATAAATAGTCTGGCCTGACGCCAATCTAAGTCTATTCTTGTGGAGCCTTCAGAGGTATACTCCACGCCAGTTTGAAGTGTAATTTTGACGCTCGAATTTATCTAAGTCTTATTGTGTGGAGCCTTCAGAGGCATACTCCACGCCAGTTTGAAGTGTGATTTTTACGCTCTAAAAATCAGTGAAGCTAATTTATTTTATGAGCTCTGGGAAGCTAAAGTCGCAGCGTTTGCAATATCGAATTTTAAAAGCTATAATACATTTTGTTCTAAAATCAACTAAATTGTGTGATCTAAATATTTCACGCCAGCGCGTGATAAACTGTAACATTCTTTTAAAGACGACGAGTTCAACTTTAAGGGGGAAGTATCGTATCACCCTAATTAGCGCTTACCAGAACCGAAGTCCATAAGACGGGACGGAAATACCGGACGAGATAGCGACTGCGAGTGCAGCCAGGATTTTGAACTTGTTAACGAGCCAGTGGCGCGGACTCGAGATGTATATTTTATGTATAAATTGTGTGTATTGTATGTGTGTTTTTATAGTGCGTATGTGCGATATAATTAGGGCCAGTCTTCGCTATTAATCGCAGTAGGACAATTGTGGGTGAACTGAGTAGCCTGCAAGCGATTATAGATAGGCAAATATTTAACATTGAACTTTTCTGCCAAGGAGTCGAGACCAAGATGATCAGCACGTGGTTTGAAGTCGGGATGAGCTTCAAGAAATCAACGCAGACGACTACTATGGAGTGCTAAATTGTCCATAGGGCAATGGGTTGAGGAGGATGTCCTTAGTCCTACATGCAGAAGCGGTGATGTACTAAAATTGGATTATTTCAATTATGTAGTTAGATTTGGCCGGGGAACTTTGTAAATAGTCATGTTTTTCTTTCTTGTTTTTAGCTGTTTTTCTTGTACCGACACTATATGTTTAAATGTCCGTTGGCGCGTGGCCAAAGTGTTTGTTGATATTTTGATTTTTTTTCTTGAGTCATATGTAATGTACGCGGCGTGCGTGCGTGATTTTTATCCTTGCAATTGCGGAACCCGTTACATTCGATAAATGGTGCTTTATTAACGTTAATATTTTGAAATAGGAATGGGAGGAAATGATTGTAAAGCATTTTGCTGAACAGGTTATTATTCATGTTAGGGTAGCCGAGTGCACCAACTTAAAGTAATTGTAGAACACCTTCGTTCTAATTTTGATAGATTTTTCTTGAGTCCTTTTCAGGTGACTAGTCACGGCATAGAACGATGGCGCCAGCAATGTGGATATTATTTGTGTCTTTTATTTCAGGGTCTGTCACAACCCATACGTGTGATTAAGTGTGTGTTGATGTGTCTAGTGTGTGTTGATTCTACGTGAGGAGGGGGTAGTTGTCCTACCGCCCTTATATATTTGTGCTGCTGTTGTATTTTTAGATGGAAAGACAGAGTGCTCTTGGGAGACTGCTGATTCTTGTCCATATTGTTTTTCTGACACACACGTATTATTGTGCTTTGGGGCACATTTCTTCGAGGTTCGACCCCATGTTCTGGGAGGTCGAGGTTATTGACACGTGGGTTGACAGACATGCAGAGTTCCACAAACCGCCCGTTTTGCCTGTGACTTATTTTGATAGGCAGTCCTTTTTGTCCGACTGAACCCTGTAAGCTTTCATGTAGCAAACCTGTTCATTGTGATGGCTAATTTTTAAGCCATAATTAATTGGGGAGTTCGCCATGTGTGTAACGGATTGTTGTACCTTGTATGGATAAGAATATTGTGATTAACGTAAATGTTGGCTGTTTGCCTATTGCTTTGTTGATGACTCGATTTCATGTAATTTTGTTTGTCACACCCGTTTGGTGTAGTGGTAGAGTATTTGTAAATTTTGACAGCGGTCATTTGAGTATTTTTCTATTGGTCACGTGTTAATGTACTTGTGTTGATTTGTGTGAGAAGTCCTAAGATTTTAGGCAGTAAATGTTGCTACGGCAATTCAAGTCCAATTTCACACGGAAATTTTGTGTTTGTTTATAGTAGATTTAGGAAGTGTCGGTTTAATTTAATGTATTGTAGTTGTGTTCCCTTGTGTCGGTCTAGCTCTAGGAAATGCGGATTCGTTGTTTGAAGGGTCATTCTGAATGATAACGAATCACGCATTCAAAGTACACATCGTGGTGCATGTAGAACGGCATACGCACTTATATGGTCACTTTTGTATCTTTTATTTAAGGACACTTGGTCCAGGTAATTAATCTCTCCAGAGATATCGCCTAAGTTTTTGGCATTTTTATTAAGCGGGAGTCAGTTGGGAGTTTTGTTGTTAATTGTTTATGTGTAAATATGGTGATTTGTTATTAAATTCAGTTGTTTTAACCCTGGCTTCACTCTTTCCTGCATGTTATTTTGTTATATGTTACCCTGCAAGTTAATGAAGCGCCCTGACAGCAACTTACGAATATGACCTGTTACGCCCCGAATCTGAGTCTCATATGCTTCTTTGCAAGGGTTCATAAAACAAAAATGGCTGCCCAAGTGGGGATTGTTGTTGTTGTTGCTTCGCTGATCTCATATTTATTTCGTTGAGAAATGATGCCAGGTCAAGCGGACATGTAAATTCAGTAAATGGAGGCGAGGTTGTACCGCCATGTGCATTAGTAAAATCACTGAGTTCCTAAAGTTAGAAATATTGAACAAGGTTAGAATTTGATTTGGTATTTGTTATAAACTTGTTCTGGCGCCCACATTAAAATTAGAAATTTGCATTATTAATGAACTCAGTCAAAGCAGGAAGATGTTGCCTTATATCTGACATTTAATTGACTTCGGTTAATTGGTGTTTCGTAAATTCTGTTGGTTAGGAATTTAAAAGCAGATCACTAGGGGTTATTTGTTGTTTGGGAATAAGTGTCATTGTATTCAGTAAATTTTGTTACTGAAATTTTCATTAAATTAGAGCCAGTAATATTTAAATGTGTGACATGTATGTGCGTATAGGGCTGAAACCTTAGCCCATAACCCTGTTTTTCTCTGAATATATTTTGTGTGTGATATGGCGAGTGTTGATGAGATAAAGGCATTGTTAGAACAGATGTCGATCCAGATGTCCGTAAAGACGGAAGAACAATTAAAAGAACAATTAGAAGCTCAGCGTGAGCATAGTGAAAAACAATTAGAACAAATGTCCGCGAAAACGGAAGAACAATTAGATAAACAATTAAAGAACTGCGAAAAACAATTACTTGATATGAGCGGTAACATTTCGGTCCAGTTAGAAGTCCAGAAATTAGACACTGACAAACAATTCAATGAACTAAACCACAAATTGTCACAACAGGCGGTAACACAAACCGAACAGTTAGGAAAAATCACGAATGATATTAATCAGAGCGTTCAAAAAGTAGAGAAACTGGCAGGCGAGGTTGCGGAAAATAACATCAAACAGTTAGGCGAAATGAAGAAATTGGAGGCGAAATTTGATAACAAATTAGTACAATTTGACGAGATGGTGGCAGATAAACTCAAGCAGATAGAGGCAGCATGTGTCAGTAACACCGCGGGAGTGAAGAAAACCCAAGAGAAACTACAGCAGCAAATTAATTCGGTAGATAACAACGTGCTGGAATTGATAAAGGAAATAGATAAAGTCGAAGTTAAGGCTGAAACCGAGCGGATACACTTGCGGGAAAATTTAGAGGAGCAATTAGGCAGAACACAAGAGATCATAAGAAAAGAGATGGAAGGCCAGCTAATAAACACACAGGAGGTCATAAGACAAGAAGTAGGGGAGCAGCTCGTCAAAACTCAGGATAATTTGGAAGAACAACTAGTGAAAACGCAGGAACGGATACGTGAAGAGCTAGAGAAAAATCAGGAGAGGAACGAGGAGAAAATAAATAGCTTAAAAAGTAGGATCCGGCGAGATTGGGACCAGCAGGCTCATGCGAATAAGGAAGACAGGCTGGCAGTTTTAAAGCGAATGCAGGCACTGGAGGAAAATATGAAGTCGAAATTACAGGAACATTCAGAATTAATCATAAAAAACGAGATTAGATCGTTAGAGAATGCGACATTATTTTCAAACGAAAATATTCCGGAAAAGCAAACAAGTATTGGAAGTCCGGCAGGTTCGAAGTTGGCTGAGGACACGAGTCGGGGTCAAAGTCCCAGACTAACGACTAATGCATTCCAGCAGTACAGGGGGGAGACTTCAACTCCGCAACCGAACTTGGCACCAGCCCAAGTCATCCAAGTCATTCGGGGTAATGATTTTAAGCCCGATAAGTTTAAAGAATATTCAGGAACCACTCCCAAAGCATTTCTACGGCAATTAACTGACTACTTTAATGACCAACACATCGGCCCGGAGAAACAATTAAGACTGGTGGAGAAATTTTTAGAAGGACCTAGCCTGACCTGGTTTTTAAGTTTCAAGTACACGTTTACAGACATGGCTCAATTCCGCGAGGCGTTTTTGAAGAAGTTTTGGAGTCCTTCGTTACAGCAAGGGTTAAGAATGGACCTGTACACGCGCAAATACCACAGTACACATCCAACCCGTTTTTCAGAATTCTTCAGTCAGCAATTGGTAAAATTCAGGGATTTTGATGACCCGCCTAGCGAGCCGAATATGGTTCTAACCATCGGAAAACAACTCCCAATGCATATCCAACAATTATTAGTCGCAGGAAATATTCAGACCGCAGTCCAAGCCGAAGAATTACTCAGACACTTAGATGAGACGAGTATGGTAAGCCCACAGACAGGAAGAAGGAATTTGGAATGTGTCAACACGGCAGAGGTAGTTCAGGGACTCCAAAATAACCACGGCCAGGGGAAC
This sequence comes from Meconema thalassinum, assembly GCA_946902985.2. Lineage (NCBI taxonomy): Eukaryota > Metazoa > Arthropoda > Insecta > Orthoptera > Tettigoniidae > Meconema > Meconema thalassinum. Next base: position 22,428,220 of record OX336392.1, read on the forward strand.
CAAAGTAAGACACAGTCCACAGGGACACAGTTCACGCCAAGAAGACAAGATTTTGACGGCCGAAACCAGTTCCATAACAACAATCAGAATTATCAGAATAACCGCGGGAGATATTATCAGAATAACCAAAATCAAAATAATCAGTGGACGTACCAGCGGGAATACACGAATTGGAGGGGAAACCAGAGACAAGGTAGACCTTACCAAAGAAATGGAGATGGTAGATGGAGTAACGGCAGGGACTATCGCCAAGAAAACAGAGGGGATTATAGGAATAACTGGGACGAACGATATATTGAATCCCGTAAATACTTGGATCAATTAAGTAATGAAGAAGCGGAGAAGGAGAAGTGGGGGCGTGCCATGGCGAACAGACAGAGCCCAGACAACCATCAAGGAGAGGGGGCAGAGAGTTTACTGAGGCAACAGGAGCGACAGAATGATAACCGGCGAAACACATCTAATGGGGCCCGGGATAAAAAAAAACCCAAATGAACTGAAAGGAGACAGGCTAAAAACGGAGATCGCCAGGGAGCAAGAAGAGATGATAGTGGCCAATATAGAAGAGTGGGTAGCATTCCCAGACGACTGCCTGGAGGAAGTGGTGAAGAACCGTGAAAATGTTATCAGACAGCTACCAATTATTTACGCGCATATTGGAGGTATGAGGGTGAGATGTTTGATTGATACAGGTAGCCAGGTGAGCTTAGTCACTGAAATTTTGATAAAAGAAATAGCAAGAAAACAGACTGTTCCTATTATGCCGGTACCGCTAATGAAAGTCAGAGGTGTCATTCCTGACAAAACTATGAATTGTAAACAGCAAGCATTTCTAGATCTGGAAATATTGAACCATACTTTTTCACAAACATTCATTGTTATTCCAAAGATGAACTACAATATAATTTTAGGAGCCAACTTCATCTGCGATTTTCATGCTGTAATTGATTTACATAACAACACTGTAAGCTTCAAACAAGTAGAAGGATTGGATCATGTGGGTTTAAATATGGAAGAGAATCCGCTGGAGAGAGAGGCAAATACTTGGGTTGTTGAGGAATGCACTAATGAGGCCGGAGATAAGATCTTGAGGGGAGAGCAAGTTAACCAGACAGCAGTGCTAGAAATGGACAGCCGAGATATTTCGCAGGAACTTTGGGTGCATTTGGCGGAAGAAGAAATGGGCGGAACCAAATTCGAAATTCTACTTCAGGAGCGACTTAAGGAAGCCATCGTAGGGGAATCTGATAGAAGAAGATTGGAAGAAATTTTAAGAGTACATAAAGGAGCGTTTGACACCGTACCTGGGAAAGTTTTAAATTTTCAATATGCGATGCAGGTCACAGATTGGACCCCATTTAAAAGTAAATTGTACCCGATCCCAGAGAAGCATTTTTCTCAGGTGAGGGATATCATTACTAACTTATTAGATTCTGGCATGATAAGGAAAGCTGCAACTCCTTATCTGAACGCAATATTGGCTGTGACCAAGCCAAACGGATCAATTAGGCTGTGCCTAGACGCGCGAGTTTTAAATAGCAAACTGCTAGTTGAGCACGACCAAGCACCGAGGATCAAAGATGTTTTGAAAGGCTTCCGCGGGAAGAAGATATACTCAAGTGTTGATTTGACGAATAGTTTCCACCATCTTGAACTTGAAGAAAAATCCCAACTGTTGACGGGATTTTTATTCGATAATCAAAGTTATATCTGGTGTCGAATGCCCTTTGGCGTGAAAACTGCGGGATGTGCACTCATTAGAGCACTCGATAGAAATCTGACTGAGGAGGTCAAGAACTTCACCACGAGATATGTTGATGACATATTAATCGCTTCTGAGACAATGGAAGAACACTTGATAAATTTAAATAAACTGCTGGACAACCTGAGAACCATGAACTTCAAGATCAACTTAAAAAAGTCACATTTTTGCCAGAGCGAAATTTTATATTTGGGACATATAATTGATGTCGAGGGCGTGCGGCCTAATCCAGCCAAGATTGATGCTATTAAGAAATTTCCCACACCTACCAAAGTCAAACATGTTAGAGCATTTTTGGGAGTGACAGGTTTCTTCAAAGAAAATTGCCCTGGTTACACAGAAACAGTAGCGCCTATGCAGGAGATGTTGAAGAAAGCGAATCGATGGTCGTGGAACGAGGAGTGCGACAGGTCTTTTAAAGCAACGAAGGATTTATTGGAAAACTGTGTGAAACTTGGATATCCGGATTTTGAGAAACAATTTATCATTCAAGCAGATGCTTCGTTAATTGGGATTGGTGCTATGCTGTACCAAGAGGACGCTGAAGAACCCAAGAAGAAATCCTATTTGGCATTTACGAGTCGTAAATTACGGAAACATGAGAGGAACTACACAGTTACGGAACTTGAGCTACTAGCAATTCTATATTCTCTCCAACAGTGGCGCAAGATGATCTATGGTTATTCCATCATTGTTAGGACCGACCACCATGCACTGACATTTTTATTTAAGACAACAATAGCAAGTGAGAGAGTTACGCGCTGGTCCATCTACATACAGCAGTTTGACATTACAATAGAGCATTGTCCTGGGAAATTGAACGTCATACCAGATGCCTTGAGTAGAAACCCTGAGGACGGAAACGAAGTAACAGCGGAAGTTCACAATATTACCTTGACACCTAAGGCTCGTGAGTTTTTGGCAAGATTGAAGGATATTCGGAAGGAGCAAGAAGCTGACCCATGGATGATGATGATGATAAAATTCTATAGGAAGGAGTTACAACCAAATTCACCGGAGTACCGGGAAGCCAGTGCTAAACAAGCGAGATTTCACTACTTGAATAACTTGTTACATAAGTACGTGGATGAGCATCATACTAAATTACGGATCTTAGTTCCAGCATCACTACAGAGGGGATTAACTTGGCATGTTCACGAGAGCCTAGCACATATCGGCACGGATAAGACTGAAGCTACGATAGGGGAGACCTTTACTTGGCCCAAGATGAGATTCACCATTGTTGAAGTAATTAGAACGTGTGACGCTTGTCAGCGCACAAAGCCGAACAACTTTATTCTGAAACAACCTCCAAGACCACTATTACCGCAGAAACCATGCGAGATGCTCGCGATTGATTGCTTTGGTCCTTTAGTAAAAGGAAAGCGTGGATGCCGACACCTCTTGGTATGTGTCGATGTATTTTCGAAGATGGTCGTGCTATGTCCTATTCAGAAGACGACATCAAGACAAGTCCTTAGTCGAATTAAGAACAAAGTCATTCCGATGCTTGGGAAGCCGGAATCCATTCTATCAGATCACGGTACCTATTTCACAAGCAATGTTTTTAGGCAAGGTTTGGAGAGCCTAGGAATAAAACACATATTTTCAAGTATTCGTCATCCTTGTGGAAATCCGAGCGAAAGAACAATTCGCTGTGTCGCTAAATACTACAGAGTAATGATTCCTAACGAACACAATAAATGGGTAGACAAAGTAGGGGAAATTGAGATGTGCATGAACACTACTAAGCACGAGTCGACGGGTCAAGTCCCACTGATTGTACACCACAACATATTGCCGGAAAGAACTTGGGACAAGATCATTCCTTGCCCAAGGGATCCATTATTAGCGCATGATTTGCGAATCCAGCGAACGAGGGAGCACATGAGGAACCAAGCGGACCGAAGGCTGAGACGGTACCGAGGAAAGAAGTTTCACCGAGAGTTACAAGAACAAGAATTAGTGCTGGTTCGTAGACCACCGATCTCCGACCCTAAGAACAAAGTCTTCGCCAAATTCTGTCCGAAATTCATTGGCCCGTTCCGGGTAATTAAGAATCTGGGTAACAATGCCTACAGATTAGAAGAAGTGAGCACTGGTGCAAAATCTGTTTTTAATAGCGCCAATTTGAAACCGTACTACAGAAGGGAACCATTTGATGATTAGGAAAGATAATTATGCAGAATCTGTATTGCCAGAAATTTTTTTTTTTTCGAAAGCAAACACTCAAATCCACGGGGAGCGCGTGAGTACGCACTTTGTTTGTAAACAACGAGCAGCTGAGACGACGGGAGTGGCAACTACTTGAGGAGAAGGGGGAGACCTAATGAAAATATGAATGACATTCCAGCGAGAAGGGAGCACACTAAGTGAGTCAGAGGGGCATACACTCGAGCAGCTGAGTGAGATTTAAAGAGATGTGTTGTTACTACAGTGGATTTTGTCTTTGAAATCCAAACCAATAAATTGTTTCGAATTTCAAAACCTTGCTGAGGATAAATGAACCCTTATTGATCTTCGATAAATAAGTATTCATATTTATTATTATTATTACTACGGCCTAGGCAGCACATAAGGAAGTCGACTTGGATATTAGGGAGGCCAGCATTTCGTAATGATTGCAACAGAAGCTGAGTTGGTAGCTATTCCTGGGGGACGGCCAGAATTAGTCGAGTTCAAGGCCAAATTGTGCAACTACTGTACCAAAATTGGAGACATAAAGGGAGAATCACGAGGTCCTCTCAACGAACATACGATTGAATCAGCCAATCGCAAGAGACCAAGCCGTGACCACGAGGTGGACGGCGTCAGTAGTAAAAAGCGCGCGGAAGTGTGTATCTAAGGAACCGCCGAACGGATTAATCTCCGCTCGAGTAATTTGAGACGTTGGATTTATTTGGAGAAGAATGACGCTAGCCCCATCTTTGTGAGACAAAAACTCTGGAAGTTTTTATCCGACTCCGCCCCACTCCACCGCCCTTGTCAGTTTCTCATAAATAGTCTGGCCTGACGCCAATCTAAGTCTATTCTTGTGGAGCCTTCAGAGGTATACTCCACGCCAGTTTGAAGTGTGATTTTGACGCTCGAATTTATCTAAGTCTTATTGTGTGGAGCCTTCAGAGGCATACTCCACGCCAGTTTGAAGTGTGATTTTTACGCTCTAAAAATCAGTGAAGCTAATTTATTTTATGAGCTCTGGGAAGCTAAAGTCGCAGCGTTTGCAATATCGAATTTTAAAAGCTATAATACATTTTGTTCTAAAATCAACTAAATTGTGTGATCTAAATATTTCACGCCAGCGCGTGATAAACTGTAACATTCTTTTAAAGACGACGAGTTCAACTTTAAGGGGGAAGTATCGTATCACCCTAATTAGCGCTTACCAGAACCGAAGTCCATAAGACGGGACGGAAATACCGGACGAGATAGCGACTGCGAGTGCAGCCAGGATTTTGAACTTGTTAACGAGCCAGTGGCGCGGACTCGAGATGTATATTTTATGTATAAATTGTGTGTATTGTATGTGTGTTTTTATAGTGCGTATGTGCGATATAATTAGGGCCAGTCTTCGCTATTAATCGCAGTAGGACAATTGTGGGTGAACTGAGTAGCCTGCAAGCGATTATAGATAGGCAAATATTTAACATTGAACTTTTCTGCCAAGGAGTCGAGACCAAGATGATCAGCACGTGGTTTGAAGTCGGGATGAGCTTCAAGAAATCAACGCAGACGACTACTATGGAGTGCTAAATTGTCCATAGGGCAATGGGTTGAGGAGGATGTCCTTAGTCCTACATGCAGAAGCGGTGATGTACTAAAATTGGATTATTTCAATTATGTAGTTAGATTTGGCCGGGGAACTTTGTAAATAGTCATGTTTTTCTTTCTTGTTTTTAGCTGTTTTTCTTGTACCGACACTATATGTTTAAATGTCCGTTGGCGCGTGGCCAAAGTGTTTGTTGATATTTTGATTTTTTTTCTTGAGTCATATGTAATGTACGCGGCGTGCGTGCGTGATTTTTATCCTTGCAATTGCGGAACCCGTTACATTCGATAAATGGTGCTTTATTAACGTTAATATTTTGAAATAGGAATGGGAGGAAATGATTGTAAAGCATTTTGCTGAACAGGTTATTATTCATGTTAGGGTAGCCGAGTGCACCAACTTAAAGTAATTGTAGAACACCTTCGTTCTAATTTTGATAGATTTTTCTTGAGTCCTTTTCAGGTGACTAGTCACGGCATAGAACGATGGCGCCAGCAATGTGGATATTATTTGTGTCTTTTATTTCAGGGTCTGTCACAACCCATACGTGTGATTAAGTGTGTGTTGATGTGTCTAGTGTGTGTTGATTCTACGTGAGGAGGGGGTAGTTGTCCTACCGCCCTTATATATTTGTGCTGCTGTTGTATTTTTAGATGGAAAGACAGAGTGCTCTTGGGAGACTGCTGATTCTTGTCCATATTGTTTTTCTGACACACACGTATTATTGTGCTTTGGGGCACATTTCTTCGAGGTTCGACCCCATGTTCTGGGAGGTCGAGGTTATTGACACGTGGGTTGACAGACATGCAGAGTTCCACAAACCGCCCGTTTTGCCTGTGACTTATTTTGATAGGCAGTCCTTTTTGTCCGACTGAACCCTGTAAGCTTTCATGTAGCAAACCTGTTCATTGTGATGGCTAATTTTTAAGCCATAATTAATTGGGGAGTTCGCCATGTGTGTAACGGATTGTTGTACCTTGTATGGATAAGAATATTGTGATTAACGTAAATGTTGGCTGTTTGCCTATTGCTTTGTTGATGACTCGATTTCATGTAATTTTGTTTGTCACACCCGTTTGGTGTAGTGGTAGAGTATTTGTAAATTTTGACAGCGGTCATTTGAGTATTTTTCTATTGGTCACGTGTTAATGTACTTGTGTTGATTTGTGTGAGAAGTCCTAAGATTTTAGGCAGTAAATGTTGCTACGGCAATTCAAGTCCAATTTCACACGGAAATTTTGTGTTTGTTTATAGTAGATTTAGGAAGTGTCGGTTTAATTTAATGTATTGTAGTTGTGTTCCCTTGTGTCGGTCTAGCTCTAGGAAATGCGGATTCGTTGTTTGAAGGGTCATTCTGAATGATAACGAATCACGCATTCAAAGTACACATCGTGGTGCATGTAGAACGGCATACGCACTTATATGGTCACTTTTGTATCTTTTATTTAAGGACACTTGGTCCAGGTAATTAATCTCTCCAGAGATATCGCCTAAGTTTTTGGCATTTTTATTAAGCGGGAGTCAGTTGGGAGTTTTGTTGTTAATTGTTTATGTGTAAATATGGTGATTTGTTATTAAATTCAGTTGTTTTAACCCTGGCTTCACTCTTTCCTGCATGTTATTTTGTTATATGTTACCCTGCAAGTTAATGAAGCGCCCTGACAGCAACTTACGAATATGACCTGTTACGCCCCGAATCTGAGTCTCATATGCTTCTTTGCAAGGGTTCAATATATATATATATATATATATATATATAGATTGATAGATACATATATACATAAATTATATATAAACTTTTGAACTGACGGTGGTTTTGGGGTCTGGGGGATGTGAAACGCGAAGATATGTCGAAATTTTCCGGAAGTTGCAATAGTTAGCTTTCTAATGAAATCTACCTAACTGAAATAGTATTATCCTCATGTGTGCCAATTTTGGAATAGCTCTCATGCATACCTTGCAAGATATCCAACATGGAGCTCAAATTTCTAGTGCGTTTTTTCAGCAGTTGGTAGCACTGACATCATTTTCAAATATGGTCTTGAGATATTCCGGTGCACATCTTTACTCATACTAAATTTGGTTTTGATTGCTGCAGCCGTTTGGGAGTTGATAGGGGGACACACACACACAGCCAGCCAGCCAGCCAGCCAGCCAGACAGACGGACAGACAGACAGACCGACATTTTCCCGGATCGATCTCATAAGTCTACTTTTTCCTCATTTTTAGCCTATTTTCAATTTTGAAAAAATAGGCTTATGAGATCACCTTTTGTCCGGCTGTAGCGATTTCAATGAAACTCGGTAAGTTCATAGCACTATTCCCGGCGACCTCGACCGTGCCCTTCAAATTTTGTTATGTCTCACCAATCCAACATGGCGGCTGTGCGAAATATTTCACTAGCATTCAATATCTCCGAAACTATTACCGATATCGCCCTAAAATTGTGTACGGTGATAAAGGGCACTACTAAAAGTTCACCTATGAGACTTTCAAAAACCTGGTGACTACAAAACCAACATGGCAGTCAAGCGAAATTGAGACTTTTAAATAGACATTTCTCGCGATTTAACTATCCAAACATAATGAAACTTGGTACAGCAAATGTTTATACACATTGTAATGCACTGGAGTCTAATTTAGTTCAATTGTTTACATAACCTCAAAATGGCGGCTGTGCGAAATATTTCACTGACATTCTATATCTCCGAAACTATTACAGATATCATCATGCAATTTTGTACGATGATAAAGGGCACTGATACAAGTTTACCTATGTATATTTCATAAACCTGTAAATTATAAAACGAGCATGGCGACCAAGCGAATTTGAAATATTTTAATAGACTTTTCTCGTGATTTATCTCTCTGAGCGCAGTGAAATGTGGTACAGTAAATGATTTTGCAGATTGTAATGCACTGCCATCTAATTTAATTCATTTGTTTACATAACCTCAAGATGGCGGCTGTGCGAAATCTTAAAATTAAGTTTTTATTCTTGTGTCGTAATCATGCGATCGAAGTGAAAGTTCGAATAATGAAGCTAGGCAATAATTATCCTTGAATGGTACATAACTCTATGGCCTATACATATAACAATCCTAAATGGCGAGCTTCCGAAATATTTAGACGGTTCTCAATATCTATGAATCTTTTACAGCAACCAAACTGATTTTTTTAAATGTTCATAGAGACTATGAACATATGTTCACCTATAGGACTTTCAGTAACCTGGTGAGCACAAATCCAACATGGCGGCGACGCGAAGTATAAATATTTAAATGGACGTTTCTCGCGAATTAACTATCCGAGTGCCGTGAAACGTTGCACGTTAAATGCTTATACAAATGTTGATCCACTGGCATGTAATGTATTTCAATTGTTTGCATAATCACAAGATGGCTGGTGTGCGTAATTTTAAAATCTCGTTTTTACTTCTTGTGTTCTAATCATGCGATTGAAGTTTGAATACCACACGTACACAATAATCTTAATGTAATAGTACAAAAATAAAAATCCATCCTGGCGACCTTATGAAATATTTAGACGGTTCTCAATATCTACGAATCTGTTACAGCAATTAAACTGATTTTTTTATGTTGATAGAGACAATTAACATGAGCAGGATATATGAAAATAGGCTGTATAGTTCTTCACGGAACTACTTGTTGCAAAATGTGAAAAGTAGGCTAATGATACATTGAGTGCACCGATACAAGTAAAAAGGGGAATACCACAAGGAACAGTCTTAGGGACATTTAGCAAACATGAGGAAAAAGTAGACTTATGAGATCGGGCAAATGTCTGTTTGTCTGTCTGTCCTTCTGTCTGTCTGGCTGGCTGTGAGTGTGTCCCCCCTATCAACTCCTAAACGGCTGCAGTAATAGAAACAAAATTTGGTAGGAGTAAAGATCTATACCGGAATATCTCACGGCCATATTTGAAAATGATGTCATTGCTACCAACTGCTGAAAAATCGCAATTAAAATTTGAGCTACATGATGGATATCTTGGAAGGTATAAATATTGGTACACATATAGATAATAATATTGAAGTTTAATTTTCAGGAGGCCATACATGTCAGTGTTGCCAAAATGACTATACGCCTGCTAATATATCCAAATTTTAAATGCATATAATTTCTACACTAACAATTGGATTTCAACCAAATTTCGTGTGCACCATATGTACATAAACAGATATGACTGAGCGTATTCTTAAGGGCCAAAAGGGCTGCCAACTGTTAATAAATGCTCCCAATTTATTTTATCAAAATGCCCATATATCAGAAAGTTTGCAAGCCGACAGCTTTTAAATATGCACACGTATAGTACCTGACATTCTATATTAATTTTGAGTAACTTATAAACGTCAGTGCTACCAACATGATTCTAAGCCTGCTGAGAGGTCCAACTTTAAATACATGTAACTTCTATACTATCATTTGGATTTCAACCAAATCTCGTGTGTGCTATGTGTACCATAACAGATATGACTATGCCGATTCTTAAGAGTAACCAGGGCTGCCAACTGTTAATAAAATCTGTCTCTATTTTTGTTATCCTAATGTCAATATATCAGAAAGTATGCAAGGCAATAGCTCTAAACTTTGCACATGTATAGTACCTGGCATTCTACATTAATTTGGAGTAATTAATATAGGCCTACGCCAGTGCTACCAACATGATTCTAAGTCTGCTGATAGGTCCAATTTTAAAATGCATGTAACTTCTATACTAACTAATGGATTTCATTCAAAATTGACACAACAATAGATCAGATTATTTCAGGTTATTTCTGACCAATACAGGTATGTCATTGTTGCCAACATGATTTTACGCGCGCTGTTTGATCCAATGTTTAACTGCATGTAACGTCCATACTATCCATTGGACTTCAACCAAATTTTGTATTCTGTACCTTAAGAGATGGAACTAATAATATATTCAGTCACCAGGGCTGCCAACTGTAGTTCTCAATTAGGCTACATTATGCCAGGTATACAGTATTTCGAACTAATTAAAAAAATCGATATTACCAACTTAATTTCGTCATTATTCTAGATAGATCTATATAGATTAATCATTGGCATGAATCTTAAATTTTAAGAAAAGTAGGCTCTTTAGTTCGTCACGGAACTTCTTGTTTATTATATACATTAATGATATAGAAAAAACAATAAATATTCTAAAAAATAGTTCAATTATCGCTTATGCAGATGACAACGCTATATATGTTGAAGGGAATACATGGGAAATAGTCAGGCAAGAAGCAACCGAAGCTTTAAAAGGGATTAAATTATGGCTGGATAGTGATTAATAGTTTCTGAATGTAAATAAATCAAAATTTATTATTTTCACATTAAAAAGCAATCAAAATTGCTTCAACGAGCTTACAGTACATCGGGAAAACTGTAATACAAGCTGCAACTGCATAAAAATCAACCGCACACAAAATATAAAATACCTAGGAATTTATTTTGATGAAGACATGAAGTGGAGATCGCACATTAATTTCATTACAAAGTAAATAAGGAGGACAGTTTAAGTATTTCATTGTCGGAAACACATTTTCAATATTAAACTACTGAGAGATATCTACTATGCACTTATTCAGTCTACTCTCACGTATGGAATAATTGCATGGGGAGGAGCTTATCAAACTATTGTAAAAAAAGCTCAAGTAATGCAAAACTTGGTGTTGCGTACCATGTATAAAAAGGAAAGGTTATATCCTACGAATGAATTGTATGCGGAAGCAAACGTCATGAACATAGGACAACTTTACGTGATAGATAAATATATCTATAAAAATAAAAATTCAGTTATAAATATGAGCCACACCTACCAAACAAGAGGTAGAACAGAACATTTGGCTGTCCTCTTCAAACCAAATCTAACTATTGCAAAGCGTAATTTTTAATACTTTATTCCTAAATTTTACAATATCCTTCCTAAAGCCATAAAAGAGCAGTTACATAAATCTACAAAGTTTATACGTAACGCAAAAATATTTGTTCGAGAGAATAAAAATGTCATTAAAGATACATTAAACTAGATTAATCTATAACTTAGCATTACCATTGTTACATAGCTACTTCACAACGCTTATTTTAATACATAGGCCTACAGTATATGTAATATATTTTTAAACATGAGCACTTAACGTTAGAGTTTGGTAAGTAGACCTAATATGCCACATACAAGGCCTTGCCTTACGTCGTATAGCTTACAGGTATTCTTCCCTTACTCGGCTGAATTTGATATTCATCACGTAGATCTAAGAATGTACATTTTTAGACTAATAATTATACTTAGATAATAATCAGAAATAGACTAAAGTTACGATATGAAGAAAATTGTATATATTGAATATAACGGGACTCCAGTGATCAAGAGAACAAGTGAATTATACAGTGTTGTAGTGACAAGGACAATGCCTATATAGCACACGTGATTGCTTGAACAATGTACGGGGATGGCCTAAGACTTTAAAAGCTATATATGCATATATTTTCTTGTATTGCTGGATGTAATATTGATTATTCTCAATACATTCAAAATTCAAATTCAAACCTCATGAGAGGAGTTAATGAGACATGAAATGAATGAATACGAATGGAACTGGGCAATGATATCGGAGGAAGTGGCCGTGGCTTGTCAGAAGGTTACTGGCCCCGCTTTGAGTGAAAGACCATGTATAAGAAAGCCTGCTTAGCTCAAAGATGAGCGTCAATTACCGCTAGAGCGAAAAGCTTCATCAAGCAATGGAATTCGGCGTGCTTATGATGCAGCAGTTGTGAAAAAATAGTGTAAGGAACGTAGAACAGTACGTGTATTTATAATTACCTGTATGTGTAAGGTGCGTTCTAAAAGTAACGAGCCGGAGACTGAAAGGCGCAAACCGGTGACGACACCGGCTAATCGTGGCGTGTGTAACGAGGTGTGGTTCCGACCAGAGCGTGGAAGGCCACAGCCCGTCGCTAGAGGGCACGCGTGCACGTCACGTGACCATACAAAGCGATCAGCAGCATGCATCAATCGACCAACGCTGCCAGTCGCATTGCAAACAGTGACATGGAGGCGTCAACCGAAGAGCAAATAGGTGTTGTTCGGTTTCTGACAGCGGAAGGATTAGGGGGAACGGACATTCATTGCCGAATGTCACAAGTGTACGGCGAACACTGCATGTCCCTTGCAAGGGTCAAGGCGTGGCACAAGCGCTTCGGGGAAGGACGAGTGTCGTTAGCCGATGATGCCCGGTCTGGGGCACCCCCCTCTGTATTACCGATGGCAACGTCCAGCTGGTTGATGCACTCATTACCCAGGTCCGCCGAGTGACAGTGAACGCCACAGCCGACGTGGTCGGATTGAGCGTCGGAAGTGTGTATACCATCATAAAGGAACGACTGCACTTGCGCAAAGTGTGTGCCCAATGGGTGTCCCACAGTCTTCAACCACACCAGGAAGCATGTCGAATGGCCCACTGTCTTGGTCATCTGCAGCGCTATGCGAGGGAAGGGAGTGGGTTCCTGGTACGAGTGGTGGCTGGAGATGAGTCATGGTGTCATCACTTCGAACCAGAATCCAAACGACAAAGCCTCCATTGGAAGCATCCAGGGTCACCACCACCCAAAATAGGCGAGGCCATCCACACGAGTGCAGGAAAGATAATGCTGACGTTCTTCTTTGACCAAGATGGCCCCCTTCTGATACACCTCATGCCGCACGGTACAACAGTGAATGCCCAGCGTTACTCGCAAACCTTGACCACCCTTCGCCAAGCGATCAAAACAAAACGACCAGGCAATCTCACGCGTGGGGTCAATCTAATCCACGACAATGCACGACCTCATACGGCCTACACAGTCGCGGCGCTCCTGCAGAAATTCAGATGGGAGGTTTTCGGCCACCCTCCATACAGTCCAAACCTCTCTCCCTGTGATTACACCATGTTTGGTTCCCCTGAAAAGCGCTCTGTGGGGCCAACGATTCACCTCGGACGTCGACGTCCAGCTGTACGTGTGGAACTGGTTCACATCGCAGCCCAGGGAATTTTATGAGACAGCCATTCACCGCCTCGTGTCACAGTGGGACAAGTGCCTCAACAGCCAGGGCCAATACTTCTAACATACAGGTACTGGTTTCTGTAATTATGAGTAGTGGGATGGTGGGGGAGCTGCTTATAAAAGCAAGTGGTGAGCCCCTGCGACCTTGGAATGGAAAGAGCCATGCTAGGAGGGCGTGCTTGGATTCGTTTTTTTCGTCTCGTCATGCTCTTTACGGGAATGTAGGTATCGAAAAGGTGAAGTTAGGGTTTTGGGTCAAAAAATGCGTTTTTCACATTTTTGTCGATTTTTGGAAAACGGGCCATGCTAGGAGGGCGTGCTTGGATTCGTTTATTTCGTTTCGTTGTGCACTTTACGGGAATGTCGGTGTCGAAAAGGTGAACTTAGGGTTTTGGGTCAAAACATGCGTTTTTCACATTTTTGCCGATTTTTGGAAAACGGGTCATGCTAGGAGGGCGTGCTTGGATTCGTTTTTTTCGTCTCGTTGTGCTCTTTACGGGAATGTAGGTGTCGAAAAGGTAAACTTAGGGTTTTGGGTCAAAACATGCGTTTTTCACATTTTTGCCGATTTTTGGAAAACGGGTCATGCTAGGAGGGCGTGCTTGGATTCGTTTTTTTCGTCTCGTTGTGCTCTTTACGGGAATGTAGGTGTCGAAAAGGTAAACTTAGGGTTTTGGGTCTAAATATGCGTTTTTCACATTTTTGCCGATTTTTGGAAAACGGGTCATGCTGGGAGAGCGTGCTTGGATTCGTTTTTTTCGTCTCGTTGTGCTCTTTACGGGAATGTAGGTGTCGAAAAGGTGAACTTAGGGTTTTGGGTCGAAAAATGCGTTTTTCACATTTTTGCCGATTTTTGGAAAACGGGTCATGCTGGGAGAGCGTGCTTGGATTCGTTTTTTTCGTCTCGTTGTGCTCTTTACGGGAATGTAGGTGTCGAAAAGGTGAACTTAGGGTTTTGGGTCGAAAAATGCGTTTTTCACATTTTTGCCGATTTTTGGAAAACGGATAACGTGATGATGACGTGCGTGATAGTATGTTTTCGTCTCGTTGTGCTCTTTACGGGGATATAGATATGGAATAGGTTAAAAGCTGGAAACATGTTTTTTTTAGTCACAAATGGGTTTTGTGATTTTCCCTTATATTGTGAAAACCGAAAACGTGAGAATGACGTGTGTGATAGTATTTATTTCGTTTCATTGTCCTCTTTACGGGGATATAGATATGAAAAAGGCAAAAAGCTGGAAACATGGTTTTCTTATGGAAAAGGTGTTTTTTGTTCATTTTCGCGTTATTTGGAAAACGAATGAGGCGATTTTTATGATGGTCATGTCGATGTATTTATGTCGTTCTGTTTACGGGAATGTAGGTATGGAAAACCTAAAATGATGGTTTCCGTTATTTTTTTCGAGATCGTTGAGGAAAACGGGGAAAAAATGTAAGAAACCAGATTTGAAGTCACGTTAGGTTATGCGCTATGATGTTAGTAAAACATTTATGCATTATTATTATTATTATTTGTCTTGACTGGTCAGGGCTCACACGCAGAGAGAGAACATGTTTAATGCAATGAGAATTGAAAGCATTGAAGCTAGCCCACGGCGATCCAGACAGACACAGGTCTTATCATCGTACGTGCCTCGCAGCAGAGAGAGATAAGAGGCTGGTGTCATTATACAGTGTGCGGATTTATAATGTGTATGTCATAGCCTAGGTTCATTATGGACTCATCATGCAACGCAAAGTTTGAAACAATGAGTGAGTGTATAACATTATGATAACAGATTGGCATGGGCTCGAACAAAGCGGTTATTGGACATGTAATAAACAAAAGGGTGGGAATAATGAAAGGTCATATGATACATTTTTTTTATTTTTTATTTTTTTCAAAATAATTAAATAGGGTTTTATTACAAAAAATTATGTTTATTGACCCATGAATTATACGTGGAAGGAAAACCTAACCACATATCTCGGAAACGAAGAATCCTAAAATTAGGTGTGATAGCTTAAAAAATAGGGGATGATATAGGCTTTTACCTCGATGGATCATTTCACCCCTAAAACAGTAAATAGTCATGTTATGGGGAAAAAACGTGTTAAACACCTAAAAATGATAAATGAACCTAAAATATTTTGTTTTTGATGAAAAATAGCAGGGGGGTGAAACTACCCTCCAAAATTGAAAAATCCCTATCTCGGAAACGAAGAAGCCTAAAATTAGGTGTGATAGCTTAAAAAATAGGGGATGATATGGGCTTTTACCTCGATGGATCATTTCACCCCAAAACAGTAAATAGTCATGTTATGGGGGAAAAACGTGTTAAACACCTAAAAAATGATAAATGAACCTAAGATCTTTTGTTTTTGATGAAAAATAGCAGGGGGGTGAAACTACCCCCCAAAATTGAAAAATCCCTATTTCGGAAACGAAGAATCCTAAAATTAGGTGTGATAGCTTAAAAAATAGGGGATGATATGGGCTTTTACCTCGATGGATCATTTCACCCCTAAAACAGTAAATAGTCATGTTATGGGGAAAAAATGTGTTATACACCTAAAAAATGATAAATGAACCTAAGATCTTTTGTTTTTGATGAAAAAATAGCAGGGGGGTGAAACCACCCCCCCAAATTGAAAAATCCCTATCTCGGAAACGAAGAAGCCTAAAATTAGGTGTGATAGCTTAAAAAATAGGGGATGATTAGGGCTTTTACCTGGATAGGTCATTTCACCCCTAAAACAGTAAATAGTTATGTTATGGGGGAAAAATGTGTTATACACCTAAAAGCATAAGCATCTTTGTGAAACCATGCTTTAATGGACATGTGTATGGAGGATGATTGTTGTTATTATTATTATTAGGTAATTATGGATTAATGTGCGGATAGATAACTAACCTGTGGGGAGCGTGATGGCGCAGGTGCTTAGCTGCTCGTTTTTACTCGGGCAGGTGGGGTTCAAATCCCGGTGACAGCGGGGGTTGGAATTTTCACATGAAAAAATCACGTGGCGTCAGGAAGGGCATTCGGCCTTAAATCCCCGGCCAAAACCAAAATGAGCCTGGTTGGCTCCGGCGACTCAAACTAATAGGGAAAAGCCGAAGAAAGAAAGGTAACTCACCAGTAATAGTAAACATTGGTTGGAGGTGTTGAAGAAGTCAGGATGGGCAACCCTTTGCCATGGTTCACGAATGCACCCCAAAAAGTTTTACCTGGCAAGACACAGTCTACCCTGTTGCAGCCTTGTGAAAAAAATCGAACCGGGGCCTCTGTGGTGACAGTGGAGCTATATTCATGATGATTTTTAAACAAACATAGGCTTGCCTACTATCGCTGTGTTGAATCTGCACAGAGACTCTGGCTTTGGTTTGCGTAGTGTGCCTTGCTGATAACAGCACAGCGACCTTGTCAGTAAGTTTCATATTACTCATTTGCTTGATAGCGGACATGCTATGCACATGACTAGATCGTTGTTAGGTTTGACAAAGGCTTAGTGAAGCTTATGGCAACCTTGAAATGAATGTCATGGTATAGTCGGGGTTGGAAGCCAAGACCTTAGGGTTGACAACCAAGTAGGTTAACCACTACACGGTGATATGGTGAAATAATAATGTAACAGAACATATAGAAACGTTTTCTATAGTTTAACGAATTGGCATACCATGAGAGGTGTAGGTAATGGAAATTGAATCCTTAGCTGATGATTATACTACTTTCCATGCCCACGTATAAGCTAACATGTTAGAAAAAGAATGGTATGGCTTGTTTTAAACGGAGAATAATCATTGTGTTTACTGTGAAACACAAATCTGAATTTAAAATTAATTTAAAATAATTAATTTAAAATTAACTAATTTAAAATTAGTTTAGTACGCTGAAGTTAAAATGAATAATGATCACGCTACAGACAGCCAGTTTCAAAGCCATGAGAACTAAGTGAACAAAGTATAAAATTCATGAGCCAGTGAGGAATTCAACATGCTGTCCTTTGGACAAGAGAGAAGCGTTCTACAGCGACCCTCAATGGTTTGGGACATCGTAAAGATGAAAATTAAATCTAAGCTACTACACGCTTATATACTAGAATAAGAAATGGAAAACAATTGGTCAAATAAAGGACAGAAGGAATAAAAAATGGCCCTCAACCCTCAAGCATAAGGATTGAGGGAGTTGGAAGGAAGGAGAGCCATGAAAGGCAGATAAAAAGTATACTAGGAGTGGCTTTGCCCCAGAGGTAATGGATAAAGAGGAGGAAAACTGGACTCAGCTCAGAAATCCCTTGGGGTTGCCAACTTCCAAACTGATCAGCCCTTGAGGGTGTAGCCATAGGCAGAGTGCATCGCAAGTCGTGGGGCTAAATACACCCTACCTTCTTGAGGGGGCTTGGGCAAAAGACAGGAAATAACATGAAAATAAAAAAGCAAGGCTGCCTCCTCAGGATATCAGAAAAAATAAATAAACCAGGGCCAATGAAGTTTCAAAAGGAATAGACTCCCTAGGGCTCGGATACTCTAATCATGTTGGGGTCGGTAGAGAACAAGAGTTGAGCAAGTGTGGTCGACAGGAAATAAGACAGAGAGGAGCTTAGCACAAGTTAGTGGAAGCAATGACGGTCTCAGCTGGGACTCCGTGATCGTCAACCTACATGACACTAGATATGACGCCCAGGGGTGGAATTAAAGACCTCTTTTTGTTTTTTATCACTGGCTTTTAAGAACGCTAACACATGGCATGCCTTATAATGCAATACTGGTCCTAGGGTATGCAAAATTGTATTAGAAACTCAGCTAATAATAGTGTGCTTGCCCATGATTTACCTTAAATTTTCCTAAAATCCACTTCATTTTCCGCAAATTGACCAAATGACACAACATTCCAGCAAAATTCAACAAATGACTACCAGATTTATTGAAATTCCATTGATTTACCTAAGCATGGTTTAAACTACCTCAAATTCATATAAAATTAGACGAATATAGATGAAAATTCACTAAAATTTACCGAATTTAGCCAAGTGGTGTACAAACCATGAAATTTATCCAATTTTTATTAAAATTGACTACATGTACTCGAAAATTCCATAATATTCCCTTTACATGTATGCTTTTTGTTGTTGTTGTTGTTGTTGTTTCGTTTACCACACTCCCTGTAGACAATCACCTCAACATGACTTTCTCCTAGACTAGGAGCTCTACATTCGATATGATAGCTGAGTTTCATTTCCCATAAACTTGTCTCTGAGGTGGGTGTCAGGAAAAGGCATACAGCTGTAAAAACCACACTCTCACGTAGACTTTCATAACCTCTTACGTTGAGGTTCCTTACACTAACGACATTAAATGATTGAACGGTTTCCTTTTCACAATTCCTGTCTATACATTCCTCTTTAAGGTTGCAAGATGTTTGCAAGATTCCTAAAATGCAATTAAATGTAATAAATACCTTAAGATGGTTTCATTTGTTTAATGATATGGTGTTGATGATGGATATATACGTTAAGACTAATTTTTGTTAGGTCTTGACTGGCCTTGCAATTAGAAATTGACAAACCAAACATGGGTTATCTACCAGGGGAACACTTTGACCTCTATGTTGGTTATTGACCAGTAAGTACAGTTCTAGTAATGAGACAGAAATCCAACACAAACAATGAGCGCGCAATGCGGCGGAGATTGGTAGCACGATGTACTGTCGGTTATGTAGCTATGTGGAATGCACATCACATATGGTTTACTTGAAGGTTTGGAGATTTCATTAAAGATATTTCTACAATAAACCATTTTCAAATGGTCATTCGTTGGTGTGAAAATATTTATTATATGGTATTTTATGAAAACAATTATGATTTATAAAAAAAATATATGTTTACTGTATTCTTATTTAATGTAAGCACTGGAGGCACTATCGACCAACATACAGCACTATCTGGAATGTATATTGCATACTTGAAGGTCTGGTGATCCCATTAAAGGTATTCATACAATAAATGATTTTTAAGTTGTCGTTCTATGGCGTGAAAATATTTAATATACGATATTTGCTAAAAGGATTTACCAGTGGAATTATTTTACAAGTAGTTATTTTAATGACCAACAGAGTTCACTGTTAAGAAGGTAGAGCCCTATGTGGAATGTAGGATAACATGTTATACATGATACGTGACAACTGTAAGGCTTGTGATTTTTAAGATGCCTTTAACCCTATATTAAACACTCAGTTTGCAATACTGATAACTGCAATGTTACTGAAAAAAAATTGAAACAAAACAAAAATCAGCATTGAAAAACCAAAAAGTGGTTGAGCATATATACAGTGGGGAAAAGAAAAGTTTTGTAAACACTAATGTCCAACAAGACTAATTAAATCAGTAACTGTCAGGGTGGCCGAGTGGTTAAGGCGTTTGACTTAAGATAAAATTTCCAAATATATAAGGAAGCAAGGGTTCGAATCCCTTCCCTGACATAACTATTGCTTGAACATGCAAGAAAACAAGAAATATACACAAACTATGTTTATCAATTTAATCAATTTTTTATTATTTTTTTTACAAGAGATAGACACACAGAATACAGCTCTTTTGGTTTATCAGTTCTTTTAAACATAACACTTGTTGAAAAATTTTTTTTTAGGGGATGGGGGTGTTGCTACGTTGACCCATTACACAATAATAGCAGCTTCACGAAGTTCATTTTCTATATTTAATAGCTCTTTCTCATAACCAATATGACCAAGCTGTTTACAGGCATGCAAGAGCTGTAGACGTTCGACTAATATATTAGGATCGTTCCATTTGCTATTTTTTATGAATGGTTTCAGAATCTCGGGAAGCAGTTCATCATTATCACCATTAATATGATTATCATCCTCATTATTATAATCATTTTCATAATGATGATCATTATCATCGTTATCATTTCCATGATAATTTCCACCTGTGTCCACAGTCTGTTCAATGGTTTGAGTTGTCTTTGATAGTGTTGAAAGCTTCTTTTTAGATGTGCGAGAATGCTTTAACATTGTTATGTTATTATTACCACTATTACCTTTCCTCACTAACGTTTTAATGGGATATATTGTCTCTGATAGGGTTGAGGGCTTTTGAGATGTGGGTGCATGTCTGAACATGGGTTTCACAGGAGGTGTTAAAGGTTTCTCATTAAACAACTCGCTAACAGCATGAGTGCGTTGTAGTGTATTAAACTTGAGGTTAATATTATCTTGAGCAGTACTATCTTTCTCTTGGACTTGGTTTCTTGCTTTGGTTTGGGTTTTCCCTACATTTAGACTAGCGTGATTATTAAGTTTACATTCATGATTGTTTGAAGAAAGTACGTCCAATTCTTTTGTTTTAAGCATTCCTCGACACTGTTTCGATCGTTGCTTTGAACAGCGCCAAATAACAGTTCCATTTTTATTGCTTCGTTTCACAATATATGAATATCCTTTATAGTATGCATAAGGCTTACCATACCTAGTCACTGATACTTCCATATCAACTGTCAAGCACAAACTAATCTCTAGTAAAGACAACTTGGTAATAACAACAATAGTTTAATGTGGGAGCATATATACATGCAAAAAGTGGGAGCAAAGGTGGGAGGTAAAAAGTGGGAGCAAAAGTGGTAGCAAATGTGGGAGAAAAAAATAACTGTGAGCAAAAAGTGGGAGCAAATATGGGATCAAATGTGGGAGCAAAGCAAATATATAAAAAAGTGGGAGCAAATATGCTAACAAATATGTCAACAAATATACCAGCAAAAGTAAATACACAAGTCAAGATAGATTAAAGTGCAAATAAAATATGGAAGCAAATATGAGAGCAAAAATTGTGTTTTTCCTAAAACAACTAGACATAACAAACTTAGTCATAACCTAACCTAACCTAACCTAACCTAACCTAACCTAACCTAACCTAACCTCACCTAACCTAACCTAACCTCACCTAACCTAACCTAACCTAACCTAACCTAACTTTACCTAACCTAACTTGACTGAACTTTACCTAACCTAACCCATCATAACTTCACCTAACCTAACTTTACCTAATCTAACTTCACCTAACCTAACTTTCAACTCACAGATCAAAATTAAATTCTAGGCATAGTTGAGTTGGAACCCAAGACTTCAGGGATAACACACAAGTTTACTAGCCACTACACCGCAAAAATGAGCAAATTACCATGCAACACAACATAAAGTAAAAGTTTCCTGTAGTGTAACTCATTGGCTGTCAACCATAGTTTGGGAATTCAAACCCAAGACCTCAGGACTTTTGTTTTGAACATTATCAGAAATATTATTCCATTTGCATTTTGCTGCTGCTGCTTATAGTTATAAGAGTTGACATTAATATGGAAAGCAAAAAAAATGTGGGAGCAAAAAAGTGGGAGCAAAACGTGTAAGCAGAAGTGGGAGCAAACAAGTGTGAGCAAATATGGGAGCAGAAGTGGGAGCAAATGTGAAAGCAAAAGTGGGAGCAAAAAAGAGCGAGCAAAAGTGAGTGCACAAAGTGGGAGCAAAATGTGTGACTAAAAAGTGGGGGCAAATGTGGTGTTTTACTAAAACAATCTCCCCTAACCTAACCTAACCTAACTTCACCCAACCTAATTTCACCTAACCTAACCTTCCATCTCTCAGATCAAAAATTAAATTTCTGGCCATAGTCGAGTTGGAACCCAAAACCTCTGGGATAACACCCAAGTATACTAGCCACTACATCGCGAAATGGGCAAATTATCATGCAACACAACACAAAAATAAAAAGTTTTCTCTAGTGTAACTCATTGGCTGACAATCGTAGTTGAGAATTCAAACCCAAGACCTCAGGACTTTTGTTTTGAACATTATCAGAAATATTATTCCATTTACATTTTGCTGTTGCTTATAGTTATAAGAGTTGGCATTAATATGGGAGCAAAAGTAAAAGCAAAAAGTGGGTGCAAGCATGGCTGGTTGTAGAGACTTTCATATCAACAAATACACATAAATTAAATTTTAGTAAAGTGACTTGGCTAATAATAAATAATAATAATATTAACAGTTTAAAAAAATTCAAGGGGATTGATGTTTTTCAGGGTGTAATTTCCAAAGTACTGTCAAGAATAATAATTACATGAACAGATTCCAAGACTCTAGAGTGCTTTTAAGGTTAAAGATATGCTAGGAGTGAGATAGAGCTAGCTAACCTAAGTTAACCTCAGCTCAGTAAACCTAACCTTGTCACATGGCATGTTCTACAAGTATAGACTTGCTTTGAGACTGGCTATGACGTCACAGATGAATGGCGGTGGGAGGTTGGCAAAAAGGAAAATGTTTTTAGGTAATAAAAACGTCATGTCCAGCCTCCCACCGCCATTCATCTGTGACGTCATAGCCAGTCTCAAAGCAAGTCTATACTTGTAGAACATGCCATGTGACAAGGTTAGGTTTACTGAGCTGAGGTTAACTTAGGTTAGCTAGCTCTATCTCACTCCTAGCATATCATTAACCTTAAAAGCACTCTAGAGTTCTTGGAATCTGTTCATGTAATTATTATTCTTGACAGTACTTTGGAAATTACACCCTGAAAAACATCAATCCCCTTGAATTTTTTTTAAACTGTTAATATTATTATTATTATTATTAGCCAAGTCACTTTACTAAAATTTAATTTATGTGTATTTGTTGATATGAAAGTCTCTACAACCAGCCATGCTTGCACCCACTTTTTGCTTTTACTTTTGCTCCCATATTAATGCCAACTCTTATAACTATAAGCAACAGCAAAATGTAAATGGAATAATATTTCTGATAATGTTCAAAACAAAAGTCCTGAGGTCTTGGGTTTGAATTCTCAACTACGATTGTCAGCCAATGAGTTACACTAGAGAAAACTTTTTATTTTTGTGTTGTGTTGCATGATAATTTGCCCATTTCGCGATGTAGTGGCTAGTATACTTGGGTGTTATCCCAGAGGTTTTGGGTTTCCAACTCGACTATGGCCAGAATTTAATTTTTGATCTGAGAGATGGAAGGTTAGGTTAGGTGAAATTAGGTTGGGTGAAGTTAGGTTAGGTTAGGTTAGGGGAGATTGTTTTAGTAAAACACCACATTTGCCCCCACTTTTTAGTCACACATTTTGCTCCCACTTTGTGCACTCACTTTTGCTCGCTCTTTTTTGCTCCCACTTTTGCTTTCACATTTGCTCCCACTTTCTGCTCCCATATTTGCTCACACTTGTTTGCTCCCACTTCTGCTTACACGTTTTGCTCCCACTTTTTGCTCCCACATTTTTTTTGCTTTCCATATTAATGTCAACTCTATAACTATAAGGCAGCAGCAGCAAAATGCAAATGGAATATTATTTCTGATAATGTTCAAAACAAAAGTCCTGAGGTCTTGGGTTTGAATTCCCAAACTATGGTTGACAGCCAATGAGTTACACTACAGGAAACTTTACTTTATGTTGTGTTGCATGGTAATTGCTCATTTTTGCGGTGTAGTGGCTAGTAAACTTGTGTGTTATCCCTGAAGTCTTGGGTTCCAACTCAACTATGCCTAGAATTTAATTTTGATCTGTGAGTTGAAAGTTAGGTTTAGGTGAAGTTAGATTAGGTAAAGTTAGGTTAGGTGAAGTTATGATGGGTTAGGTTAGGTAAAGTTCAGTCAAGTTAGGTTAGGTAAAGTTAGGTTAGGTTAGGTTAGGTTAGGTTAGGTGAGGTTAGGTTAGGTTAGGTGAGGTTAGGTTAGGTTAGGTTAGGTTAGGTTAGGTTAGGTTAGGTTAGGTTATGACTAAGTTTGTTATGTCTAGTTGTTTTAGAAAAACACAATTTTTGCTCTCATATTTGCTTCCATATTTTATTTGCACTTTAATCTATCTTGACTTGTGTATTTACTTTTGCTGGTATATTTGTTGACATATTTGTTAGCATATTTGCTCCCACTTTTTTATATATTGCTTTGCTCCCACATTTGATCCCATATTTGCTCCCACTTTTTGCTCACAGTTATTTTTTTCTCCCACATTTGCTACCACTTTTGCTCCCACTTTTTACCTCCCACCTTTGCTCCCACTTTTTGCATGTATATATGCTCCCACATTAAACTATTGTTGTTATTACCAAGTTGTCTTTACTAGAGATTAGTTTGTGCTTGACAGTTGATATGGAAGTATCAGTGACTAGGTATGGTAAGCCTTATGCATACTATAAAGGGATATTCATATATTGTGAAACGAAGCAATAAAAATGGAACTGTTATTTGGCGCTGTTCAAAGCAACGATCGAAACAGTGTCGAGGAATGCTTAAAACAAAAGAATTGGACGTACTTTCTTCAAACAATCATGAATGTAAACTTAATAATCACGCTAGTCTAAATGTAGGGAAAACCAAACCAAAGCAAGAAACCAAGTCCAAGAGAAAGATAGTACTGCTCAAGATAATATTAACCTCAAGTTTAATACACTACAACGCACTCATGCTGTTAGCGAGTTGTTTAATGAGAAACCTTAACACCTCCTGTGAAACCCATGTTCAGACATGCACCCACATCTCAAAAGCCCTCAACCCTATCAGAGACAATATATCCCATTAAAACGTTAGTGAGGAAAGGTAATATTGGTAATAATAACATAACAATGTTAAAGCATTCTCGGCACATCTAAAAAAGCTTTCAACACTATCAAAGACAACTCAAACCATTGAACAGACTGTGGACACAGGTGGAAATTATCATGGAAATGATAACGATGATAATGATCATCATTATGAAAATGATTATAATAATGAGGATGATAATCATATTAATGGTGATAATGATGAACTGCTTCCCGAGATTCTGAAACCATTCATAAAAAATAGCAAATGGAACGATCCTAATATATTAGTCGAACGTCTACAGCTCTTGCATGCCTGTAAACAGCTTGGTCATATTAGGTTATGAGAAAGAGCTATTAAATATAGAAAATGAACTTCGTGAAGCTGCTATTATTGTGTAATGGGTCAACGTAGCAACACCCCATTCCCTAAAAAAAAAATTTTCAACAAGTGTTATGTTTAAAAGAACTGATTAAACCAAAAGAGCTGTATTCTGTGTGTCTATCTCTTGTAAAAAAAATAATAAAAAATTGATTAAATTGATAAACATAGTTTGTGTATATTTCTTGTTTTCTTGCATGTTCAAGCAATAGTTATGTCAGGGAAGGGATTCGAACCCTTGCTTCCTTATATATTTGGAAATTTTATCTTAAGTCAAACGCCCTTAACCACTCGGCCACCCTGACAGTTACTGATTTAATTAGTCCTTGTTGGACATTAGTGTTTACAAAACTTTTCTTTTCCCCACTGTATATATGCTCAACCACTTTTTGGTTTTTCAATGCTGATTTTTGTTTTGTTTCAATTTTTTTTCAGTAACATTGCAGTTATCAGTATTGCAAACTGAGTGTTTAATATAGGGTTAAAGGCATCTTAAAAATCACAAGCCTTACAGTTGTCACGTATCATGTATAACATGTTATCCTACATTCCACATAGGGCTCTACCTCTTAACAGTGAACTCTGTTGGTCATTAAAATAACTACTTGTAAATAATTCCACTGGTAAATCCTTTTAGCAAATATCGTATATTAAATATTTTCACGCCATAGAACGACAACTTAAAAATCATTATTGTAGGAATACCTTTAATGGGATCACCAAACCTTCAAGTATGCAATATACATTCCAGATAGTGCTGTATGTTGGTCGATAGTGCCTCCAGTGCTTACATTAAATAAGAATACAGTAAACATATATTTTTTTTATAAATCATAATTGTTTTCATAAAATACCATATAATAAATATTTCACACCCAACGTAATGACCATTTGAAAGTGGTTTATTGTAGAAATATCTTTAATGGAATCTCCAAACCTTTAAGTAAACCATATGTGATGTGCATTCCACATAGCTACATAACCGACTGTACATCGTGGTACCAATCTCCGCCGCATTGCGCGCTCATTGTTTGTGTTGGATTTCTGTCTCATTACTAGAACTGTACTTACTGGTCAATAACCAACATAGAGGTCAAAGTGTTCCCCTGGTAGATAACCCATGTTTGGTTTGTCAATTTCTAATTGCAAGGCCAGTCAAGACCTAACAAAAATTAGTCTTAACGTATATATCCATCATCAACACCATATCATTAAACAAATGAAACCATCTTAAGGTATTTATTACATTTTAATTGCATTTTAGGAATCTTGCAAACATCTTGCAACCTTAAGAGGAATGTATAGACAGGAATTGTGAAAAGGAAACCGTTCAATCATTTTAATGTCGTTAGTGTAAGGAACCTCAACGTAAGAGGTTATGAAAGTCTACGTGAGAGTGTGGTTTTACAGCTGTATGCCTTTTCCTGACACCCACCTCAGAGACAAGTTTATGGGAAATGAAACTCAGCTATCATATCGAATGTAGAGCTCCTAGTCTAGGAGAAAGTCATGTTGAGGTGATTGTCTACAGGGAGTGTGGTAAACGAAACAACAACAACAACAACAACAAAAAGCATACATGTAAAGGGAATATTATGGAATTTTCGAGTACATGTAGTCAATTTTAATAAAAATTGGATAAATTTCATGGTTTGTACACCACTTGGCTAAATTCGGTAAATTTTAGTGAATTTTCATCTATATTCGTCTAATTTTATATGAATTTGAGGTAGTTTAAACCATGCTTAGGTAAATCAATGGAATTTCAATAAATCTGGTAGTCATTTGTTGAATTTTGCTGGAATGTTGTGTCATTTGGTCAATTTGCGGAAAATGAAGTGGATTTTAGGAAAATTTAAGGTAAATCATGGGCAAGCACACTATTATTAGCTGAGTTTCTAATACAATTTTGCATACCCTAGGACCAGTATTGCATTATAAGGCATGCCATGTGTTAGCGTTCTTAAAAGCCAGTGATAAAAAACAAAAAGAGGTCTTTAATTCCACCCCTGGGCGTCATATCTAGTGTCATGTAGGTTGACGATCACGGAGTCCCAGCTGAGACCGTCATTGCTTCCACTAACTTGTGCTAAGCTCCTCTCTGTCTTATTTCCTGTCGACCACACTTGCTCAACTCTTGTTCTCTACCGACCCCAACATGATTAGAGTATCCGAGCCCTAGGGAGTCTATTCCTTTTGAAACTTCATTGGCCCTGGTTTATTTATTTTTTCTGATATCCTGAGGAGGCAGCCTTGCTTTTTTATTTTCATGTTATTTCCTGTCTTTTGCCCAAGCCCCCTCAAGAAGGTAGGGTGTATTTAGCCCCACGACTTGCGATGCACTCTGCCTATGGCTACACCCTCAAGGGCTGATCAGTTTGGAAGTTGGCAACCCCAAGGGATTTCTGAGCTGAGTCCAGTTTTCCTCCTCTTTATCCATTACCTCTGGGGCAAAGCCACTCCTAGTATACTTTTTATCTGCCTTTCATGGCTCTCCTTCCTTCCAACTCCCTCAATCCTTATGCTTGAGGGTTGAGGGCCATTTTTTATTCCGTCTGTCCTTTATTTGACCAATTGTTTTCCATTTCTTCTTCTAGTATATAAGCGTGTAGTAGCTTAGATTTAATTTTCATCTTTACGATGACCCAAACCATTGAGGGTCGCTGTAGAACGCTTCTCTCTTGTCCAAAGGACAGCATGTTGAATTCCTCACTGGCTCATGAATTTTATACTTTGTTCACTTAGTTCTCATGGCTTTGAAACTGGCTGTCTGTAACGCGATCATTATTCATTTTAACTTCAGCGTACTAAACTAATTTTAAATTAGTTAATTTTAAATTAATTATTTTAAATTAATTATTTTAAATTCAGATTTGTGTTTCACAGTAAACACAATGATTATTCTCCGTTTAAAACAAGCCATACCATTCTTTTTCTAACATGATAGCTTATACGTGGGCATGGAAAGTAGTATAATCATCAGCTAAGGATTCAATTTCCATTACCTACACCTCTCATGGTATGCCAATTCGTTAAACTATAGAAAACGTTTCTATATGTTCTGTTCATTATTATTTGACCATCTCACCGTGTAGTGGTTAACCTACTTGGTTGTCAACCCTAAGGTCTTGGCTTCCAACCCCGACTATACCATAACATTCATTTCAAGGTTGTCATAAGCTTCACTAAGCCTTTGTCAAACCTAACAACGATCTAGTCATGTGCAGAGCACGTCCGCTATCAAGCAAATGAGTAATATGAAACTTCCTGACAAGGTCGCTGTGCTGTTATCATCAAAGCCAGTGTCTCTGTGCAGATTCAACACAGCGGTAGTAGGCAAGCCTATGTTTGTTTAAAAATCATCATGAATATAGCTCCACTGTCACTACAGAGGCCCCGGTTCGATTTTTTTTCACAAGGCTGCAACAGGGTAGACTGAGTCTTGACAGGTAAAACTTTTTGGGGTGCATTCGTGAACCATGGCAAAGGGTTGCCCATCCTGACTTCTTCAACACCTCCAACCAATGTTTACTATTACTGGTGAGTTACCATTTTTTCTTTCTTCGGCTTTTCCCTATTAGTTTGAGTCGCCGGAGCCAACCAGGCTCATTTTGGTTTTGGCCGGGGATTTAAGGCCGAATGCCCTTTCTGACGCCACGTGATTTTTTCATGTGAAAATTCCAACCCCCTCTGTCACCGGGATTTGAACCCCAGCCGTCCGGGTAAAGACGAGCAGCTAAGCACCTGCGCCATCACGCTCCCCACTGGTTAGTTATCTATACACACATTAATCCATAATTACCTAATAATAATAATAACAACAATCATCCTCCATACACATGTCCATTAAAGCATGGTTTCACAAAGATGCTTATGCTTTTAGGTGTATAACACATTTTTTCCTCATAACATGACTATTTACTGTTTTAGGGGTGAAATGACCTATCCAGGTAAAAGCCCATATCATGACCTATTTTTTAAGCTATCACACCTAATTTTAGGCTTCTTCGTTTCCGAGATAGGGATTTTTCAATTTGGGGGGGTGGTTTCACCCCCCCCCCCCCCTGCTATTTTTTCATCAAAAACAAAAGATCTTAGGTTCATTTATCATTTTTAGGTGTTTAACACGTTTTTTCCCCCATAACATGACTATTTACTGTTTTAGGGGTGAAATGATCCATCGAGGTAAAAGCCCATATCATCCCCTATTTTTTAAGCTATCACACCTAATTTTAGGATTCTTCGTTTCCGAGATATGGATTTTTCAATTTTGGGGGGTAGTTTCACCCCCCTGCTATTTTTCATCAAAAACAAAAGATCTTAGGTTCATTTATCATTTTTAGGTGTTTAACACGTTTTTTTTCATAACATGACTATTTACTGTTTTGGGGTGAAATGATCCATCGAGGTAAGAGCCTTAATCATCCCCTATTTTTTAAGCTATCACACCTAATTTTAGGCTTCTTCGTTTCCGAGATAGGGATTTTTCAATTTTGGAGGGTAGTTTCACCCCCCCTGCTATTTTTCATCAAAAACAAAAGATCTTAGGTTCATTTATCATTTTTAGGTGTTTAACACGTTTTTTTTCCATAACATGACTATTTACTGTTTTAGGGGTGAAATGATCCATCGAGGTAAAAGCCTATATCATCCCCTATTTTTTAAGCTATCACACCTAATTTTAGGATTCTTCGTTTCCGAGATATGTGGTTAGGTTTTCCTTCCACGTATAATTCATGGGTCAATAAACATAATTTTTTGTAATAAAACCCTATTTAATTATTTTGAAAAAAAAAATTTAAAAAAATGTATCATATGACCTTTCATTATTCCCACCCTTTTGTTTATTACATGTCCAATAACCGCTTTGTTCGAGCCCATGCCAATCTGTTATCATGATGTTATACACTCACTCATTGTTTCAAACTTTGCGTTGCATGATGAGTCCATAATGAACCTAGGCTATGACATACACAGTATAAATCCGCACACTGTATAATGACACCAGCCTCTTATCTCTCTCTGCTGCGAGGCACGTACAATGATAAGACCTGTGTCTGTCTGGATCGCCGTGGGCTAGCTTCAATGCTTTCAATTCTCATTGCATTAAACATGTTCTCTCTCTGCGTGTGAGCCCTGACCAGTCAAGACAAATAATAATAATAATAATGCATAAATGTTTTACTAACATCATAGCGCATAACATAACGTGACTTCAAATCTGGTTTCTTACATTTTTTCCCCGTTTTCCTCAACGATCTCGAAAAAAATAACGGAAACCATCATTTTAGGTTTTCCATACCTACATTCCCGTAAACAGAACGACATAAATACATCGACATAACCATCATAAAAATCGCCTCATTCGTTTTCCAAATAACGCGAAAATGAACAAAAAACACCTTTTCCATAAGAAAACCATGTTTCCAGCTTTTTGCCTTTTTCATATCTATATCCCCGTAAAGAGGACAATGAAACGAAATAAATACTATCACACACGTCATTCTCACGTTTTCGGTTTTCACAATATAAGGGAAAATCACAAAACCCATTTGTGACTAAAAAAAACATGTTTCCAGCTTTTAACCTATTCCATATCTATATCCCCGTAAAGAGCACAACGAGACGAAAACATACTATCACGCACGTCATCATCACGTTATCCGTTTTCCAAAAATCGGCAAAAATGTGAAAAACGCATTTTTCGACCCAAAACCCTAAGTTCACCTTTTCGACACCTACATTCCCGTAAAGAGCACAACGAGACGAAAAAAACGAATCCAAGCACGCTCTCCCAGCATGACCCGTTTTCCAAAAATCGGCAAAAATGTGAAAAACGCATATTTAGACCCAAAACCCTAAGTTTACCTTTTCGACACCTACATTCCCGTAAAGAGCACAACGAGACGAAAAAAACGAATCCAAGCACGCCCTCCTAGCATGACCCGTTTTCCAAAAATCGGCAAAAATGTGAAAAACGCATGTTTTGACCCAAAACCCTAAGTTCACCTTTTCGACACCGACATTCCCGTAAAGTGCACAACGAAACGAAATAAACGAATCCAAGCACGCCCTCCTAGCATGACCCGTTTTCCAAAAATCGACAAAAATGTGAAAAACGCATTTTTTGACCCAAAACCCTAACTTCACCTTTTCGACACCGACATTCCCGTAAAGAGCACAACGAGACGAAATAAACGAATCCAAGCACGCCCTCCTAGCATGGCCCGTTTTCCGAAAATCGACAAAAATGTGAAAAACGCATTTTTTGACCCAAAACCCTAACTTCACCTTTTCGATACCTACATTCCCGTAAAGAGCATGACGAGACGAAAAAAACGAATCCAAGCACGCCCTCCTAGCATGGCTCTTTCCATTCCAAGGTCGCAGGGGCTCACCACTTGCTTTTATAAGCAGCTCCCCCACCATCCCACTACTATTATGCCTCCAGCTCGTTAATTTTTGAACGCACCATGTAGTTTATTTTGTCAAAAATTAGGGGCAAACACTTTGCCCTCGTATATATTTTATTTGATTCTTTGTAAGGATGTCCAATTGTTTGAGCAATGC
The DNA here is from genome assembly GCA_946902985.2 of Meconema thalassinum. Taxonomy (NCBI): domain Eukaryota; kingdom Metazoa; phylum Arthropoda; class Insecta; order Orthoptera; family Tettigoniidae; genus Meconema; species Meconema thalassinum. Next base: position 22,460,345 of record OX336392.1, read on the forward strand.
AATAGGCCTAATTTGTATTGATTGGTGTAGTATTATTAAGAATCATATTACGTTCTTATTACATTTTAAAGTAATGTAATTACGCAGTGAATGTGAAAATTGGCTGAAGGTGGGAGAAATGTCTGACACCCCTTGTGGGTAGTGGGTGGGGAGGGATTTACATCTCCGAGCAGAGCCGACACTTTTATCAATTACTCGAGGGATTGAGATGATTACCTTAAGCCGAAGATGCCTTTGATCTGCGCTAAAACCAAGTGGGGGAGAACTCTGCGCTTTGTGTGGTGTGGAGTGAGATGGAGTGGGATGGAGAAGCGACTGCCTCTCATACTACGTGGCATCAGACGAGTATTCTAGTTCTCTTTATCGTCACTTTATATATTCTCATTCATGGAAAATAAATTCACCACAAATTAAGAACTTGGTTTCATTTTTATACAGTGGCAATATGCGTAGCTTTCGAACTGAAATAATCATGTGTATTGTATTTGGTCTTTTACGGCCAGTGAATTAAAACTCAGCAATTTTTCTAGGTTTCTGCCGTGTCTTGTGTGGGGTTTCACTCAGGACACCAAGCTGGCTCATCATCGGGCTCTTGGTGTCCCCGCCCGGACCCCCACAGGAGCAGCGAACTGCGCGCTACCTCTCTTTTTTCTGAAGCGCACCTGCGCCTCTTTACTGCAAGAACTAAAAGCTTAAGCAGCCATAACCTCCCTATGAAAGCTTCCAAAGTGATGTTATATTGGCTTTTACGGCCAGTGAATTAACACCAAGAAACCGCTGATGAGTCAGCGTGGTGTCCTAGGCGAAACCCCACACAAGACACGGAACAAACCTAGAAAAATGTAAATCTCCGGCCAATTGCCCGAGTCGAAAACGGACCTCCAGGGTTCAAGAATATGGATTTTACCCAATGTACCTAGGTATTTTAATTGCTCTGGGGTTTGTATGTAATCTCACTACCTCTAGTAAAAATACAAATGATTAAAACTCATAATTTAATAGATACAGAGGCCATAGCGGTCAGAGCAAAAACACAGGTGGTAGCTTTTCAAACCACCCGCAACATATATAACAAAAGGTGTTATACTATAGTGGGTTGCGTGGCGCAGTCGGTAGAGGCGCTGAGCTTCTAACTGAAAGGGAGTAGGTTCGATCCCCACCCAGGTAGTGGATTTTAGAAACAATACTACCACTTTCGGAAACGCAAATAGCCCTGGGGTTCACCCAGCCTACACCAGAAATGAGTACCAGGGTAATCCCTGGGAGCAAAGACAGCCGGGCGTGGAGCTGATAACTCCTTCCCATCTAGTGCCGATGTCACAAAGAGTGGAAGCCTCTACCTTCCACTACTCCCAGGGACTCCATGGCCTGTACGGATTTGGCTTTGCTTTTCTATAAATTCCAACAGCACTAGGTCACTGTCGTCAAGCCGGTATCCCTCTATGCGTCAGAATGCCCTATCCTCGCTCAGAAGTGTGCGCTTGCTAAGTTAGAGCAAAAAGGACAAAGATTCTCCACAACATACTTGGTCCAAACTACAAAAACAGGTTCTACGTAAGAAAATCCAGGCAAGAAATCTATTCTAAGATACAGAATATCACGGACACAATGCACAAACGCAGGGCTCGCTTCTACGGCCACTTGCGATGGACAAAACGTATATTTAACAATTTCGACTCAAAACTAAAACAACAGTTCCCTGGTACGTTATCGTCAAGAAAGACCTCCAAGAAATGGGCCTACGATGACGCACACAAACGAGACCTTTTCCGAAGAAGCATCGTGACTTTTGAGGCTTTCCGAGATGAGGAATGGTCAACCGGTGCAAAGTGGTCGGATGGACGCCGTGCTCGACACAGCAAGCTAATGAAAACCAAATGGATCAATCGTAAATTGAATAAACGCCAGAATGTATAGTGGCACTTATCGTGGTCCCTAGTTGGCCGATTATCGAATAATAAACAAGATGTTCAGTAAAGAACATACAGCCTACTTTCTCTTAAATGTATGAGTATAGTTATAACTCGTTGTTATTATCAAAGAGTATAATAGAACTATTCTTTGTTGAAGGCCATAGAAACGATTTACCTCTACCAAACGCCACAATCTAGATAAAAGCTGCTACCATCATTGAAGAAAGAAAGATAAGAAGTATCTCAAGAATGTTATGGATCTGGAGACATAATCGACCGGACTGGCTGCGTGGCTCGGCGGTAACGTTCTCGCTTGCTGGGCCCTAGGTTGCAGGTTCGTATCCTGGCGCAGTCAGCTGGCATTTGAGGGTGCACAAATGCGAGGGAGCCGTGTCAGTACATTTACTGGCACGTTAAAGATCCCCTTCGGGCCAAAATTCCGGCACCCCGGTGTCTCTAAAAGCAGCAGTAGTTAAAAGGGATGTAAAACCAATAACATTATTATAATAATTATTATTATTATTGTTTTAATGTGCTAAACGGTTCCAGGCTAGTGTTCAGAAGTAAAGGGGGAGTTTTAGTCGGTAGTCTGCTACTCAGCAGCAGGAGCCCGACACTCTGTGCGTAAATGCATTTCTTCCCCCCTCCCCCCCAAAAAAATAAAAAAAATTATATATTATTATTATTATTATTATTATTACATATACGACCTGCCGTGGGCAACATCCAACTTTGAGTTGAGGCATGTCTTTACACGTCTGGTTGTGCAGGGCTTTCACAACCCTAATTGAAAAAAAAAAAGGAAGGAAGATTGTAGTTTTACGTGGCCGTGAATCTTGTGATTATGAGCCACGGGACCTCCTTTTTACGTGGAATCCGAACCACAGGACATGGCATTCACTTCAAAAATCTCACATGCATTGACCGGGAATCGAAAACCCTAATTGAATTAACAAATCTTTCCATGACCCTACAGAGACGTGTGTATACAAACTATGTGGATATTTTCGATTGCTATTTGCCTGAAATAAAAGTAGTAATTAATACCTGAACTAACACCAACGGCTTGAACTCAGTTACTATGTGAAATCGTTTTGTTCTTTACTTCAAATAACATTTTCAAGTAACGCAAAATAGGCTGTTACAAACCCTTTAAAATAAAAAGTAAAAATGTATCGTAGTATCATCTTGTGATTCTTCAAATTCGATGCGCATAGAATTCCAATGGACTGGTATATTAATCAATGGAGCCCCACGTAGACTAGTCGTGACTTCTAGTGGTGAAATATCGAACAATATAATCCTAACAGAGCGAGTGCATTCTAGCGGCCAGAAGAAGAAACTTTTCAATAAAATCTGGAAGTTAATAAGTATGTCGGCGTGCAGTTACCTTTTTGGCAGCTAGATGTCTCGAGTAAATCTGCTGGCGAATTATGTTTTAATTAAATATATATATTACACCATAATATGCACAATATAACGCTTAATTTTAAAACATCTGAGTCATTACAAAACAATAAACATATAACATTTCAAGCAAAAAATCTAGTTCTGATCGGGTTTGAACCATAGGCATTTGAGCGATAGGCTAACGCTCTACCACTTTTTTTATTAGCTCTTTACAGAATTACAGAATTTTCAGATATGATAAATATCATACTAATACATCACAAGAAATCCAGATAGTGTCCATATTTATCGTACAATTGTCCACTTTCACTAAGCTTCCAACGCTCTTTTTGCAGGTGATACCTGAGATCCAGGAAAGAGAAATGTTGATCATTGTCCATCACGAAGTGTACATATTGGCCCATTATCCACACAATGGCAGTCTGTTTAATTTGGGGGAAGGCGGTCACCGACAAACGAACCAACTTCCTGTCATCAAGGTCATCCGAGGGCACATTTAATAGTTGACATACTTTTCCCTTACACCACAGCCACGTGGAGGCAACTCGCGTGCATGACGTGAAGCGGTGTATCGCCGTATCAGTTTGACCACATATAGTACACCATGGGTAAGCTTCAAGATGGATGGTATATCGCCGTAGAGCGGTTGGGATGAGATCGTTGAGGAAGATAAAAACTTGGGAGTGTACAGCAGAAGAAATGGTCATAGCCCCAAAATTTTTCCAAACAGTGGGCCAATGGACGTAGAGGGTGGTGGCCTCTATTCGCGGTTTGGAGTGTACCACTTGCCGCAACATGTTATAGATACTTTTCGTCGTTGGAACAATCCCTGAAGGCATTTGGCGAACAGTTTCCAGAAGGTGCTGTTGATGGTCCCTAAATATCTTCGGCAAAGCTCTATCACAACCACGGGCTGTGTTTCGAATATCTTTGTATAGCGCTTTCGTAAAAGTGTCATGTTGGGAAAGAATGGTGATATCGTTCTTGCAGAGGAGTGCACGGCATTTCATGCCATGAGCTGTTAGCCCTAGCCCGCCTTGCCGGGATGGGAGATACAACTGTTCCCGTTGTACTCGGAACAAAAATCCTTGCCATATAAACCAACCTGTATATTTTGCCAATTGGCTCTCAAACATTTTGGGAAGTGGGAAAAGTTGTGCGACATACCATATTTTAGAGAGCGCAAACACGTTGAGGACCATGACCCGTTGCACTATATTGAGGTTTCTTTGACCAAATTGGATCAGGACTCCCCTAACTTTGGCAATGACCTTAGTCCAGTTTACTTGCACTGTGTCCAGAAGCGATTGCTTCCAGGTAATGCCAAGAATTTTTACCACATTTACTATCCGGAACCAGGGCTGTGGGGTAATCACTGAGTTAGTATTGAGCGGAAGCAAAGCAGTTTTCTGGGGGTTCGATTGTGCTCCAGAGGCGATATGGTAGAGCTGAAGGACGCTATCGATGTGGGAGATGTCTTCTTTATTGCGGATCAATATTGATACGTCATCAGCATAGGCGCACATTCCAAAAACATGTGTGGACAGTTTGTAGCCCTGTAGCTTCACCTGGGTAGTCCGAATGAATGGTTCAAGGCCAATGACAAAAAGTAGCATAGAAAGGGGACATCCTTGCCTAACTGATCGTTGTATTGGAATCAGAGGGGAAAGAAAACCGTTGACGAGCACTCTAGACGTAGCATTACAATTTATCATACGAATGTAGTCAATAAGGATTTCAGGAAATTCGAAGTGTTGCAAGACCATGTACAAGTATTCATGACTGATGCGGTCGAAAGCTTTATCAAGATCTAAGGTGAGAAAACTCATTGGCTCAGTGGGGAGCATTTCGGCTTTTAGGTTTAGGTCCCGTAGTATCGCTAAGTTTGTTAACAGAGTTCTTCCAGGAATACTGCAACATTGTTCATCACCAATGATATCAAGTAGAACAGTCTTCAATCGGCATGCAAGTACTTTGGTAAGGACTTTATAGTCACTGCAGAGCAGAGTAACTGGTCGGAAGTCACCAACTGCCATGGGAGAGGATGTTTTTGGTATGAGGACTATGGTACCCTCGTGATGTGATTGACAAAGAGCACGACGTTGGAGAATGGTACGCAGGACATGGCAAAATTCTTTGCCAATGAGAGGCCAGAAGTGTTTATACATTTCATATGGCAGTCCATCAATGCCAGGTGAGCGGTTGTTTGGGAGTTGTTTAACCACAGAGTGAATCTCTTCATCCGTAATATCCGCGCTGAGCAGAGTTTTGTTGTCCGGAGATAGTTTGGTACTGCAAGATGACAGCAATAGGGTCACCTGCTGTGGATCAATGGGAGCCTTAGCGTAGAACCGTTGATAAAATAATGATATTTCACTACGTATAGCGTCAGGGGAGGTGACGACACTTCCAGTACTGGTGCGGAGGCGGTGGATATATTTACGTTGCCGCTCACGTTGTCCTTTGGCGATATGGTATACACTTGCACTTTCGTCCGGGAGCACTGTACGATCTTTTAAAGCCACGTTGATATGAGCTAGCGTTCGTTGCTGTAGAGACAGGAGCTTGGTTTTAACTTCCCGGATCTGGTCATATATACGCTCCCCAGCATCAGATCTTTGCTGGAGCTGGCGAAGAACTCAATAGTAAAATTCAACTGTATCCCGTCTTTCCCGACCTCGTTGGTAAGATATGTTCTTAAAGACGCGGCGGATCCCTGGTTTAACTAAAATATCCCACCAGTCTGTGCAGTCGCGAAATTTGCATTTTTGTTGGACCCATCGAGTCCAGTGTTGTCTGAAAATATCTTGGCATTCCTCCTCCAGTAACAGCGAGCAATTCAGCTTCCAATAACCTCTTCCTATGTGAAATATGGGATGGGGGTAAGAGATTGTACATACGACAGCATGATGGTTAGTGAAACTGGCAGGTATCACTTCATATCGTCTAGGCTGGATAAGTTCCTGTGAAAAGTAGATGCGGTCAAGTCGTGATGCGGAGTTGTGACTTATACAGGTGTAATGGGGCAGGGGCACCCTTAAACTATCCACAGCATCAATGAGGTGTAGGGAGGTAAGAAGGGTCCTGAGAGCCGGGTTGACACCTTGGTATGAGCTAGTGGAATCTTCTGGGCGTTGAATACAATTGAAATCCCCTGCAAGAATAAGTTTTTCCTTAACTTCGTGCAGATGAGGCAGTATACTCTGTTGAAAGAACATTTTCCGTTCCACACGTTTATTGGACCCGGATGGGGCATATACATTTATCAGGGTGGTATTGTTTATGTGTCCAGATATTATGCGTCCTGATGGATGACATAGCACACCTTCGAGTGGGATATCATGTCTTATGAGGAATCCGGTTCCTCTATTCGTATTACCGGTATTGATGTATTGTTTGTAGAAGGCAGATATGGGCAAACACGGTATAGCAACTTCTTGAATGAAAGCAATGTCAATGTCAGCATCTCGAAGGAATCTCTCCAACAGTTGAAATTTCAGAGGGCATTCTATTACATTGATATTCACAGTGGCCACAGTGAGAAATTGCGCCATTAAGAGAAGTATAAAAGTTGTGCTAGACATACTGGAAGTTGGACTCGAGAAAAAAGAAAAAAGAAACAAGATGTTCAGTAAAGAACATATAGCCTACTTTCTCCTAAATGCATGGGTATTGTTATAACTCTTTGTCCTTTTCAAGGAGTATAATTGAATGTTGGTTGTAGTAGCTTGTTGAAATACAACGTGCTATAGGGATATTAAACATGAATATGAGGTGCCCTTTGCTAGTGCTAACTCTGTACCAAATTTCGTTCAATTCGGTTTCACCGTGTTTGAATTGATAGGGGGAATCGATTTGCACACATACTTGGCCACCATCTGCAAACTATTGGGCTGATGTTCTTGCAGTTTGGTCTGAATATGTTTCCCACATTAAGATATGGTGTTGCAAAATTTGGTAGAGACTAGATTATTAGGTTGGTCGTAATTACATTTTAGCTTTTAACATTTGGGTGGCCGCTATTACGTTTCCGTCAATATAGCGGTGATATAAAACATGACACTGAGGTGCCCTTTGCTAGTGCTACCTCTGTACCAAATTTCGTTCATTCGGTTCCACCGTGTTCGAATTAATAGGGGGAATCAATTTTGACATAAAGATGGCCACCATCCGCAAACAATTAGGCTAATGGCCTATTAGATTGGTCAAAGGATGCTCCCTCCATAAAGGTATGTTGTTGAAAAGTTTGGTAGAGATCGGATGGTTATGTTAGTCGTTATTTGATTTAAGCTTTAAACATTTGTGTGGCCACCATTACGTTTCTGTCAACATGGCGGCGATATAAATCATGACCCTGAGATGCCCTTTGCTAGTGCTACCTCTGTACCAAATTTCGTTCCATTCGGTTCCACCGTGTTCGAATTAATAGGGGGATCAATGTTGACATAAAGATGGCCGCCACCCGCAAACTATTTAGCTAATAACCTATTAGATTGGTCAAAGGATGCTCCCTCCATAAAGGAATGTTGTTGCAAAGTTTGATCGAGATCGGATGGTTATGTTAGTCGTAATTTAACTTAAGCTTTGAACATTTGTGTGGCCGCCATTACGTTTGTGTCAAGATGGCGGCGATATAAAACATGACACTGAGGTGCCCTTTGCTAGTGCTACCTCTGTACCAAATTTCGTTCATTCGGTTTCCCGGTGTTTGAATTAATAGGGGGAATTGATTTTCACACAAAGATGGCCGCCATCCGCAAGCTATTACGCTGATGACCTATTAGTTTGGTCAAAGGATGCTCCCCCCATAAAGGTATGCTGTTGCAAAATTTGGTAGAGATCGGATGATTAGGTTAGTCGTAATTTGATTTAAGCTTTGAACATTTGTGTGGTAGCCATTACGTTTCCGTCAAGATGGCGGCGTTATAAAACATGACACTAAGGTGCCTTTTGTTAGTACTACCTCTGTACCAAATTTCGTTCCATTCGGTTGCACCGTGTTCGAATTAATAGGGGGAATCGATTTTCACACAAAGATGGCCGCCATCCGCAAACTATTACGCTGCTGGCCTATTGGTTTGGTCAAAGGATGCTCCCCCCATAAAGGTATGTTGTTGCAAAATTTGGTAGAGATCGGATGTTTAGGTTAGTCGTAATTTGATTTAAGCTTTGAACATTTGTGTGGCCGCCATTACGTTTCCGTCAAGATGGCGGCGATATAAAACATGACACTGAGGTGTCCTTTGCTAGTGCTACCTTTGTACCAAATTTCGTTCAATTCGCATTCACCGTGTTCGAATTGATAGGGGGGGACAGACATTCAGAGTACACACACTCACACACACACACACAGACACACACACACACATACACACACACAGACTCACACACACACATACACACACACAGACAGACACACTTTTTTCGCCCTGTGTTGATCTCATAAGTACACTTTCATTTTTTGCAAAAATCGAAAGTAGGCTAAAAAAGACACAGGTGAGAAATATACTGGTGCACTATGTCAAATTAGGTTGAGATAGTTCCTTTTGACTGCCATTCATAGGCCGGCTGTCAGCGGTTGAGAGCGTTCGTGGGTCCCTAGATGACGTAGAATGAAGATTTTGTTTGTTTTTCACAGCTGCGGGAACATTTGTAGAGCCAGTTTGATTCTTCGGGGCTGGTACGGCAATCGAGGCATTTGTTTTAATCTTCTTAGAGACGTTCTCGGATCCCCGATCAACATTCTTAAGTGAGTCGGTAGGGACCAGCGAAGGCGGGGGCAGTGAAGACAAAATTTCTGTGGCAGCCTGTAGTGACGGCAGAGTTGGTTCTAAGGCTGCGATACAGGTTGCCGATAGCACAGGGGCACTCTGTGTCTCGCAGCTCTGGTCAGGGCAAGGTACCTGTTCTGCGTCAGATGTATCCGAGGTCACTCCTGGTGTTGTCCCAGCTGACTGATCAATAAGCATGTTTTCATATGACGTTTGCTGCGTCACAACTTCCGAGTATTGTACACGTCGTTGTTGTGTAGGAGTTATACCGAGGGGAATCATTTTCTTTGGGCAGTTAATACGTAGATGTGTGGTAGCATTGCAAATTAAACAGGTCTGTTTCTGTCCATTATACGTTATATAGCCAGAATGGCCACCAAAAGACTCAGTGGTGGGGATATCTTGCTTGATTTCCATAGTGACGGCACGTATTCCATTATACACCGGGAACTGATAAGCATAAGACCATTGTTCTTTCCTGACGTCACTCACAGTGCCATATTTCGACAGGACGGATTTGAAAATTTCAGGGGGTACTTCGAGTGGGACATTAAATATACGCACTGTGGTAAAATTGGAATCCGCTGTGGAGAGCTTAACATTTGTCATTTCGCCTGAGTCATACTGAAATTTAATAGGATCTGCAAAAGTATTTAACAATTTCTGATAAATAGATATGCTGATTACCTTGATGTACATGGTTTTTTCGTGCGCATTTAACTGGATGGCTTCTACTTGGTCGACAGTCAACCGGAGGGTATCGCCAATCCAGCGGTGAATTTCTCCTGGTGAGGGGCGAGAACTCTGCCTGTCCGATTGGCAGCGTACGGTGTTTTTTCTCTGGTATCCGGACATGATTTTCAGCGGGGTTTTCTGGGTTCCTGGTTTTGTTGTCCTATCTGGAACACTACTTAAAAAAGTATTGTCCGAATGACACACGGAAGGTCAGTACACACGTGGAACTAAGGAAGCACCGGTATTAGGAACCGTAAACTCTTCCAATGCGGTCACACAGCGCGCACACACGTACCGCACTCGGCCACGACTAGTGACCAACTCTCCACCACTGAGCTAATTGTGTCAACGAATATCGTTCTATATAAAATGACTTACATAGAATTTGTTAGCAAATAATGATTTATACTAAACGATTTCATCACTGGAGTATATTATTTATATATAAAGCATTTCATACAAAGTTTATTTATTTTGTATCAGTACGCTATATTGCATTCAATACTCAAATTAGTGAAATATAAGTCAGGGCACAAGATATCCGCTGCCATCTTGTCTTATTACTGAATCAGCTCAGCTTTTTAAAATCACGTCTGCACTATAGTATTACAAAATAAACTTTTAATTTCGAACGTGCCTCTTCCTTTAGAACAGTTAAAACGATTCTCGGCTCGATAATCGGAACTGGTGGGTCCCATGATATGGATTATAAAGTTTGCATAATTCGCACGGCCGCCATCCTGAAATGGTATGGCGGACGACCTTGTAGTTTGGTCACAAGACGCATCCTATACGAAGGTATGTTGTTACCAAATTTGGTAGAGATCGGATGATTTGGTTAGTCGTTATTTGATTTTACGTTTTGAACGTTTGAGTGGCCGCCATTCAGTTTTAGTAAAGATGGCGGCGATATAAAACATGACACTGAGGTGTCCTTTGCTAGTGCTACCTTTGTACCAAATTTTGTTCAATTCGCATTCACCGTGTTCGAATTGATAGGGGGGGACAGACATTCAGAGTACACACACTCACACACACACACACAGACACACACACACACACAGACTCACACACACACATACACACACACACACACACACAGACTCACACACACACATACACACACACAGACAGACACACTTTTTTCGCCCTGTGTTGATCTCATAAGTCTACTTTCATTTTTTGCAAAAATCGAAAGTAGGCTAATAAATATATCTCTACTCAGTATAAAACAAAGTCCCCGATTCTTGGATGTCACGGGTAATCTCGAGAACCACTGGATGGATTTTGATGTGGTTTTCACCACTGTGTAAAGGATATCTCGAGGATGATTTCTGTAGAAAACAATTTATTTACGATCAAAGGACGCCGAGCAATAACGAATCCAGTGGAAAGTCGGAAAAAAAACTGGCGTCTGAGCGCTTTGTAAGCTTACGCTGGGCAAACCGTTAAAAATATCTCAATACTACGAGTGTAAGAATTGTTCAGCATGAAAAGTTCTACAAAATGTTCGCGAGAGCATATGTCTATCTTCAATACATTTGCCACTATAAGTGTTTTTACGTTTTAATTTCTTCCAACCATGTCGGTTAAACTACTGAGGCGACAGTTTACGAGCTAGCTAAGGGCGAGTCTATCATCCCTGTTACAGCCTAGCTAGCAGGCGAACCTATTGCCCCAGATACAGCCAGCAGCAAACCATTGAGTCGTGTTGAGTTGAGACTTCTGTGAAGGGTGGTTGTGTTTGGAGTTTCCCTGGAAGTGCAACTCGGGTTTTCTTCATTTCACCAGTGAAACACAGTCAAGTTAAGATTGGACGGAAGGGGGATTTGTGTTTCATTCACCTCGCCATTCCCTGGAAGTGCAACTCTCATTTCGCCTGTGAACTTTTCGTTCCGCAAAATTCACAGTCAATTTAAGATTGGACGGAAGGGGGATTATATTATATTACATTATACTGAGTGGAGTATTATCTCTACTTAGTATAAAACAAAGTCCCCGATTCTTGGATGTCACGGGTAATCTCGCGAACCACTGAATGGATTTTGATGCGGTTTTCACCAATTTGTAAAGGATATCTCGAGGATGATTTCTGTAGAAAGTAATTTATTTATGACGAAAGGAGGTCAAGCACTAACAATTTCAGTCAAAAGGTCGAAAAATACTGGCGTCCGTGCGCTTTTTAAGTTTACGCTGGGTAAACCGTTAAAAATATCTACATACTGAGCCCGCTCAGGCTCATGCACCAAATATTTCTTTAAGAGCATATTGACTTGACATGCTCAGATCTACAGAACACACCCTGAAGCTTCCCCATGAACAATTCATTATTTTGACTACGGAGAGGACAGCTTATTTTCCTCCTGGAGATATATTACTCACTATTTTTATGCCACATATCTCAGGAGCTTGAAATATTTAATTCTGCTTAATTTGCCAATTTCTACGCCTTTTGGGAATGGCAAATATATTTTGGTAAAGGTATTTTTTAACCGCAGACATGCGGAGGCTTACGAAAGTAGTCACTGCTTTGACTAGACTACTTCCTTGGAATCAGGAAGCCGCGCCGTGCACGCAACACACCGTTTTGATTGTCCGCTGAAGCTGGACGCTTGTGTCGATTGCCCGTCTGATAGACGAAGGCCATTATAGGCATCCGAAGACCCCACATTTGGGAAGACATTTATCTACAGCCATCGAGCTGAACCGAACAGTTTCAATAACGCACAGTAATACTTTAGGCTCAGTAAAGCCAGTGCTACGTTTATCATACTAATATATAAAAAAGTCCTCTCGGCACGCCGGAAGGCGGAGGTAGATTTCACCGGACAAACTTGGGGATAGGCGAAAATAGGCAGAATATGCAGATTTTCGTAGAAGGATCAGACCTCATTTAATGCGAGAAGGTATTTTATAATTGGAGCTTAATTAACTTTGTTTTTCGTCATTTTATGCTTATTTTAAACATTTTATTGTCTTATGGGAACGGTAACCTTCTTGTCATTTGGGGTCCATTTTTATACTTGTGGTCACACTGTCCTTATGCTAGGTTTCGACACTGATGTGCAACTATGTAACGGTCTGTTACTTCTTCACGCAAAATTATATCTACCGCAGAGATTTTGGTTGGTTCCTCAGTTTAGGGGCTGCGACAACGCGGTCATGTAACCCCGTGTACTTTGGGATGGCTGTATTAGTCTGTAATTCAGGTAAGGACTGCAGACGGTCAATTTCAAGCAGTAGTTACTAATGTTGCTACCAGGTACTACCGTCAACGACACCTAGCTGTGAACTTGGCTACTAGATGCCACCGCAACCAGCAACTCGCAACGAACGTTGGAACTTCCCCTCCAAAGGAAGGCATACTGAGGGTTTTTTGGCGCTCTTAGAAAATCCGACGACTTCGGCCGGCTTTGAACTCGCGACCTTGGGCATAAACATTCAGCATGCTATCAGTTACGTCACCGAAGCCGCTTCACACTTAGATGGAAATCTGAATCTGATCTCGTGCAAGTGCGTTATCTTGGCAACGTCTGATGGCTCATCCCTCATCAATTTAGTAGTGTTGCCATGGCAACCACTGATAGGTCTTGGCATTTTCTTATAATTCCGAAATTATTTTTCTCATCCCTTGGCATAATGGTGGGTTATATCAAAAATTCTTTCAGACAAAAGTTTTAGGTAATTATTATGGGAATATTGTCCATTTTGTACGGTTTTGATATTGTGCCTATTAAGAGAGATATGATTAATGTTTCCCGAAAAACCCACTTTTTCCCACCCCTTTGGTCAATGGTTGGTGCTATAAAAAAACTCTTCAAACATACATTTTTGGGCTTTATCCGACACATAGTATGAATGTTGAACGGATTCGATATTTCACATATTAAGAGAGTTATAGCAATATTTCACTTTTTCGAAAAAAAAAAAGCCCCCCATTTTCACCCCCCAACGACCGATTTAGCCCAGTAACGAACTCGACCGAGATTTTATAGGTATACGTATTCGGTAAAAAATTCAAAGTGATTGGTACAAAATTACGGCAGTTATCGTGTCCACAATAAACTGATATACATATACATACATAAATTATATATAACTTTTGAACTGACGGTGGTTTTGGGGCCTGGGGATGTGAAACGCGAAGATATGTCGAAATTTTCCGGAAGTCGAAACATGGTACCCATTGCAATAGTTAGCTTTCTAACGAAATCTACCTCTGGTTGGTTCCTCAGTTTAGGGGCTGCGACAACGCGGTCATCTAACCCCGTGTACTTTGGGTGAGTGTAGAATCTGTCTGATACACGGTGTGAATTGTAATGGCTGTATTAGTCTTAATTCATGTAAGTACTGCAGACGGTCAATTTCAAGCAGTAGTTCCTAATGTTGCTAACAGGTACAACCGTCAACGACACCTAGCTGTGAACTTGGCTACTAGATGCCACCCCAACCATCAACTCGCAACGAACGTTGGAACTTCCCCTCCAAAGGAAAGCATACTGAGGGATTCTAGTGCTCTTAGAAAATCCGACGACTTCGGCCGGCTTTGAAACCGCGACATTGGGCATAGACATTCAGCATGCTACCAGTTACGTCACCGAAGCCGCTTCCCACTTTATCAGGCGGCTTTGGTGGCGTAGTCGGTAACATGCTGAGCTTCTATGCCCAAGATACCGGGTTCAAACCCGGCCGAAGCCGTCGGATTTTTTAAGAGCGTTAAATATCCCTCAGTATGCCTTCCTTCGGAGGGGAAGTAAAGCCGGCGGTCCCATGTCATAGATTTATGGCATGTTAAAGATCCTTCCACTAATTGCACCTGTGTGAAGCTAAATTGGATAGGTTAAGAATGTATACAACGCTCTTAGGTTTCTATGTTCGTTGCCTAGAGCCGACTGCGGCGGCGTCTAGTAGCTCAGTTCTGAACTTGGCCTCGTAGTCGTTGACAGTGGCGCTTGGCGGCAAAAGTAGGAACTATCTGAAAAATTGTTAGTTGCAGTACTTAAATTAACAAACAGATAACACACACTAATACAGTCATCACAATTAACACCGGTTATCAGACAGATTCTACACACACCCAAAGTACACGGGGCTACATGACCGCGTTGTCGCAGCCCCTAAACTTAAGAACCAACCAACCAACCACTTAATCAGATGGAAATACTGAATCTGATCTCGTGCAAGTGCGTTGTCATGGCAACGTCTGATGGTCCATGCCTCATCAATTTAGTAGTGTTGCCATGGCAACGACTGATAGCTCTTGGCATTTTCTTATAATTCCGAAATCATTTTTCTCGTCCCTTGGCGTAATGGTGGGTCATATCAAAAATTCTTTCAGACAAAAGTTTTAGGTAATTATTAGGGGAATATTGTCCATTTTGTACGGTTTTGATATTGTGCCTATTAAGAGAGATATGATTAATGTTTCCCGAAAAACCCACTTTTTTCCACCCCTTTGGTCAATGGTTGGTGCTATCAAAAATCTTATTTGACATAAATTTTTGGCACTTATCCGACACATATTATGAACTTTGAATGGATTCGATATTGCACGTATAAGGAGAGTTATAGCGAAATTTCACTTTTTCGAAAAAAGCCCCCCATTTTCACCCCCTTCGACCGATTTAGCCCAGTAACGAACTCGACCGAGATTTTATAGGTATACATCTTCGGTAAAAAATTCGAAGTAATTGGTGCAAAATTACGGCAGTTATCGTGTCCACAAGAAACTGATATACATATATATATATACATATATATATACATAAATTATATATAAACTTTTGAACTGACGGTGGTTTTGGGGTCTGGGGGATGTGAAACGCGAAGATATGTCGAAATTTTCCGGAAGTCGAAACATGGGACCCATTGCAATAGTTAGCTTTCTAATGAAATCTACCTAAAATGAGATGGTGTGTGTCTGTCTTTCTGTCTGTCTGTGTGTTACCTAATAACGCAAGAACTACTGGTCCGATTTAAGTGAAATTTTGCATGGATGTAGCTGAAATACCAGGTTTACATATAGGATACCTTTAATTTTGATATTTTGCACTATTAAGAAGTTGCGACCTTTTTAGTGACGTCACTACACCCTTTGATTTAAACATTTCATATTTCCATATCAAATAAAAAGAGAACGCTAAGAAATAGCGAACTTTTGATGGCACATACGAGCTAGGAAATTTAATTTTCCGATCCGAAGGGTCCTTATCACTTTTCATGTATCTCCAACGGTTAGAGAGTAAAACTTACTTTTGTGACGTCACTACACCCTTTGGTTTCAAAATTTCATATTTACATTTCAAATAAAAAGAGAACGCTAAGAAATAGCAAACTTTTGTTGGTATACACGAGCTTTAGCATTTAATTTTCTATCCAAAAGGTTCTTATCACTTTTCGTGTATCTCCAACGGTTAGCGAGTAAAACCTAAATTTGTGCAATAAAACACGGTCAACACCGAGCGGTGCAGTATATCTCTACATAATATAAAAAAGAAAATTTGTCTGGTTTTTTTTTCTGAATTTCTACGGAATTTGAGTTATTTACACGTTTCAGACTGTTTTATGATAGATGCGCGCGAAAATAATGTTTTGGTCTGTCAGTCTGTTTGTTTGATTGTCTGTGGACTACTTTGTTCCCTTATAACTCGAGAACGGCTGGGTGTATCAACGTAAAATTTGGTACAGATATCCATCAGAGGCACAACACTAATCATTGATGTAACTCTTCTCTGTACCTCTCATAAAAGGAGGCATACCCCCTTAAAATACATGCTGAAATAGGAGTAGAAGGACAAGACAAAGCTCATTTTCAGCCCCTCAATGTGAGAGACAAAACTCGGGGGCCCTAAAACCAAATTTTAAGGTCCTAAGTCCAACCGTTTTTGAGATATTCCCAAAAACTAATTTCATTTAATAAACTAATGAACGAATACAAGCCGGTAACCATGGCAACAGATTCTCAGAGGTCCAACTATTGCTGTAAGACGCAATGCAATTCCATTAATTACATTGGTGTGAAAGTTTGCAAACGGCTAGAAGGTTATCACGGAACCAAATCAAGCTGTAAAACTCATCAATACGTATAATGCGCTTAAGAGGGTCAAGGGGTACACTAGAATTTTTTCACGCGATTTACACCTGCGGGTGTGGTACGGCAGTTCTATTATATTCCTATCCCTATATTATATTATTATTATTAGTATTATATTATGGCGTACAACGAGGAGACAAAGCCCCTCGGTGCCAGAAACAAAACTTGGGGGCCTCGAAAACTACATTATAAGGCTCTAAAACCAACAGTATCTGAAATATTCCCAGAAAAACTAATTTAATTTAATTTAACAAACTAATGAAGGAATGGAAATCGGTAACCATGACAACATTATCTCAAGGGGTGGCATCCAACTTTCCATCTATTTATGTAAGAAGCAATGTCACTCCATTTATACCTTGCCACGGTGGGTGAGTGGATAGCGTGTCGGTCTACTAACCCCAAGATTGCAGGTTCACTCCTGGCCGTGGTAAGTGATTTTTGAAAGGCGGCAAAAATACGACTCGCATGTCATACGATGTTGGCATGTCAAAGAACCCATTTGAATTCAGTAGGCCGTGTTCATAATGGCAAAAATTAATCTCAGGAGTTTCCGCCAACACAAAGTTCCTCATTTCTCTACTAGAAAGCGCTATAGTGTTCAAGGAGCTTAGATATCTACCCTCCTTGATTTTCATAGTGATTCAAGGAACAACGAAATTTCGACATGCAAGCTACCCTCTGGGTGTCAAATTAGGAAGCTTTCACCCGGCACCCGAGGCCATACAATATTATTATTAGGCTAATCCATTTATTACATTTCTGTGAAAGTTTGCAAATGGCTATAAGGTTATCACGGAACCAACATAGACTGTTTAATTCGTCAATGCAATTAAGGGGGTCAAGGGGTAACCTAGAATTTTTTCATGCAATTTCACGCGCGATATATAGTACAGAAAGTCTATTATATCTCCAAACAGCAACATTATTTTCAAAAATTCCTGAATTTAATCAGCATTTTTAGCGGCTTTTAGGAACTTGGGCTATTTGAGGCTAAATAACCTGAATTTTCATGCACCACAAGCGTTTATAATTTATGAAAGAGGTCTTCCTGTGTATGGGGACCTAACACAACGTAGAGGGTCATTTTTTATGTGAGGTGTATTGCGTTTCGTCTACAAGGCTTTCAATTCTATTTCACGTCAGGAAGTACACGTTATGTGAATTTAGTTTGAGAGCACATTTTAACTAATCTTTTTTCTTTTCTTTTATTTTTTGTCGACATACGGGTTCATCGTAAGGATGATTTTGTTTGATACTGTATGGTAGATATTCCCATATTTGGATATCTGGGTGATATGTTGTAGAAAATAGAATTGTCTGTCTTTCTGTGTATCTTTATGTACGCCTATAAATCGTGTTCGGATGCTTGGTGCATCGTAAAATTAGGTATGGTAAACATGAGTCAATACACCAATCATTTATAAAACTCCTCACCGTACTTTTCAAACAGTAGAAGGGTGGATATAGGGAAAAACGTCTCAAAATACATGCTAAAATAGGCGAAATATAAAAATTATCCTGGAAAGACGATCAAGGCATATGTTGCGCTTCTCAATGTGAGACACAAAATTCTCGAGTCTATAAGGGGTCTCCGAAAACCACATTTTAAGGCCCTTAAATTAACAGTGTGTGTGATATTCCCAGAAAACTAACTTCGTTCTGATAAACTTATGAAGGAATGACAAACCGCTAACCATTGCAACAGTAGCTCAATTGATAATGTCTGGTGTTAATATATAACACCGTTCGTCGAACGGGTACATCTGCTATACTAATATATAAAAAAATTAGATGGTGTGTGTCTGTCTTTCTGTCTGTCTGTGTGCTACTCAATAACGCAAGAACCACTGGTCCGATTTAAATGAAATTTTGCATGGATGTAGCTGATTTACCAAGTTTGCATTTAGGATACATTTTATTTCGATATTTTGCACTATTAAAAAATGGCGACCATTTTAGTGACGTCACTACACCCTTTAATCAAAACTTCATATTTCCTTATCAAATAAAAAGAGAACGCTAAGAAATAGCAAACTTTTGACGGTATATACGAGCTTCACGTTTCGTGTATCTCCAACGGTTAGCGAGTAAAACCCACATACTGTTTTATGACGGATGCGCGCGAAAATATTTTTTGTCTGTTTGTTTGTTTGTTTGTTTGTTTGTTTGTTTGTTTATTTGTTTGTTTGTCTGTCTGTGAACAATTTTGTTCCCTTATAACTCGAGAACGGCTGGGTGTATCAACGTAAAATTTGGTACAGATATCCATCAGAGGCACGACACTAATCATTGATGTAACTCTTCTCTGTACCTCTCATAAAAGGGGGCATACCCCCTTATAATACAAGCTGAAATAGGAGTAGAAGGACGAGACAAAGCTCATTTTCAGCCCCTCAATGTGAGAGACAAAACTCGGGTCCCCGAAAACCACATTTTAAGGACCGAAGACCAACCATTTTTGAGATATTCCCAGAAAACTAATTTCATTTAATAAACTAATGAACGAATACAAGCCGGTAACCATGGCAACAGATTCTCAGAGGTCCATCTATTGCTGTAAGACGCAATGCAATTCCATTAATTACATTGGTGTGAAAGTTTGCAAACGGCTAAAAGGTTATCACGGAACCAAATTAAGCTGTAAAATTCATCAAATTGTATAATGCGCTTAAGGGGGTCAAGGGGTATACTAGAATATTTTCCTGCGGGTGTGGTACGGCAGGCCTATTATATTCCTATTATATTATATTCCTATTATTATTAGTATTATATTATGGCGTAAAACGAGGAGACAAAGCCTCTCGGTGCCAGAAACAAAACTTGGGGGCCTCGAAAACTACATTATAAGGCTCTAAATCCAACTGTATCTGAAATATTCCCAGAAAACTAATTTAATTTAATTTAACAAACTAATGAAGGAATGGAAATCGGTAACCATGACAACATTATCTCAAGGGGTGGCATCCAACTTTCCATCTATTTCAGTATGAAGCAATTTATTACATTTATTACATTTCTGTGAAAGTTTGCAAATATAAGGTTATCACGCAACCAACGTAGACTGTATAATTCATCAATGCAATTAAGGGGGTCAACGGGTAACGTAAAATATTTGCATGAAATTTTCACGTGCGACATATAGTACAGAAGGTCTATTATATCTCCAAACAGCAACATTATTTTCAAAAATTCCTGAATTGAATCAGCATTTTTTGCGGCTTTTAGGAATTTGGGCCATTTGAGACTAAAGAACCTGAATTTTAATACACCACAAGCTTTTATAATTTATGATAGAGGTCTTCCTGTGTATGGGGGCCTTACACAATGTAGAGGGTCAGATTTTATGTGACATGTATTGCGTTTCATCTACAAGGCTTTCAATTCTATTTCATGTCAGGAAGTACACGTTAGGCCAATTTAGTTTGAGAGCACATTTCAACTAATCTTTTTTTTTTGTCGACATACGGGTTCATCGTAAGGATGATTTTGTTTGATACTGTGTGGTAGAAATACCCATATTTGGATTTCTGGGTGATATGTTGTAGACAATAGAATTGTCTGTCTGTATCTTTATGTACGCCTATAACTCATGTTCGGATGCTTGGTGCATCGTAAAATTAGGTATGGTAACCATGAGAG
Organism: Meconema thalassinum; assembly: GCA_946902985.2. NCBI lineage: Eukaryota > Metazoa > Arthropoda > Insecta > Orthoptera > Tettigoniidae > Meconema > Meconema thalassinum. The sequence continues at coordinate 22,480,909 of OX336392.1, forward strand.
TCAATACACCAATCATTTATAAAACTCTTCACCTTACTTTTCATACATTAGAAGGGTGGATATAGGGAAAAACTTCTCAAAATACATGCTAAAATAGGTGAAATATTAAAGTTATCCTAGAAGGACGACCAAAGCGAGGCTATAAAGGGTCTCCGAAAACCACATTTTAAGGCCCTTAAATTAACAGTGTGTGTGATATTCCCAGAAAACTAACTTCGTTCTGATAAACTTATGAAGGAATGACAAACCGCTAACCATTGCAACAGTAGCTCAATTGATAATGTCTGGTGTTAACACCGAACACCGTTCGAAGAACGGGTACTTCTGTTAGTATGAATATAAAAATGTTAATTGTGTGAAAAATGCGATTTTTTCACCAACCACGAGGACCGTCTGAGGTCAGACTAGGGTAACATTCTTTTTATTAAAAGTGAATTATTAAGTTGACGACAACGTCGTGTAGCCCAATGTGTGCTACTGTACAATTGCAGTACGATAAACCTATTTATCGCTTATACGCAACAGTGATTATCCAGATTCTGTGTGATTTAAACCTTGTAAAATCAGTGTTTGATTTACCAAGTGCTGGTAAAATAGAATCTGTGGCAGGAAAAGCAGAGTATTTGAACAACCTGCAAATAATAGAGCCAGTGAGCATTTCATTATATTTTACACTAGAATCAGTGAATATTTTTTCCAATCACGATGATTAACGTTATGCACCACGTGCTGATATTTCTACAACCATACTGTGAGAAGATGATGGAGGAGTAATTTACCATGTGAGGGTAACTCCAACGGAATATGCCAACACCATGGAATTGTCCAGCCGACACTACTACATACAAACCTTGAACAGTTTACCAACTGATGACCACGAGGACAGGCTAAAATCCATTGCCTTACCCAGTATTTTAATGCTTGGAACCTTGAAGGCATTAAACCTCTCCAATGGGAGTTCTGGAAGGTGAACTACCACATCATGTAACCGTGAGTCATGTAAACATTGTAAGAAGTTTGTCCAGGTCGTAGTAGTAGTGATTGCATTGTAATTTTGAGCCGAAGCGCAACGATATTTGACCGCTTAGGTAGGAAATGAGTGTACTTTATTTCTTTAGTACTGGGACAATATTTCAGTGAGACACCCCAAGTCCGTGTATTTTACGGCAGGTGCAATCTTCATGTATTTCAGAGAATTTTTATGTCAGAGTAAAGGACATCTTCAACTACAAGAGATGTAGATCTTGTGAAAGTAGGGGGACAGCCCATAGTTAGTTCCCTTCTTTAATTTGAGAGCCCATTCACGTGTCATTTTTCGGCCGACCGTTGCCGTAACATTTTTGTACCATTTATTTGCCATTTTCGTGAGTACATTTTACCAGTGTAGTTCGAGAGGAACGAACTCATATACGGTTAGATGGATGAACTAACCAAACTCGTATCATTTAAAACGTCACAGCAGAAGTGAGATGTTTAATTTTTGTGTTGTGGAGAATGCCAAACCACACTTATCAAATCTGCATGTACATAGAACGAGTGACATATCTTCAGATCAGTGCAGTCAGAATGCACGAGTGTTATCTCTTAACATTACTACTCTTTGAACATTATGCAACGTTATATCTTTTTAAAGGGAATGTAATCCCAGGAAACACCATTAGGGAGTGATTATACATTGTTAGGATGATCTGTAGAGCACTACAGGACTTTATTTCGTGCTCCTACAGGTTATGAAATGATCATTTCAAAAGCACTACTCTTTGCTATGCTAAAATGAGCTGCACGCGACGCAGATAGGCTTGCTTGTGCCCAGCTGAGAACCGGTTTGCCCGAGAAACAAAAGTGAGACGACATTGAGCGACTACTTTTGTGTGTGCTATATTATGTCACGAGCCTAGGAAATTTGAAGGTCACAGGTATTAATAACCATGCTATGAGAGCAGCTTAGGGAGCTGTCAACACCTGTTATTGTTATGAAGTAGCGGAACGCACGCCGATGCGAATTCCTTAAATGTTTTAGCCGACGACTTTGATCGCCTGGCGCGTTGTAGTAAGGTTTAAAATATCATGTTAATTGACCCAGCTTTGTATAAATTAGGCTAGACAGTGTAATTGTTGTGTCCGTGAACACATTATTTGGTATTTGGTAGAACGGAATGAATGTTCGCCTTACCCTTGGTTTATTCCGGCGTTCTGGAGCTATGCTCAGACGACTGACGTACCGCGCGCAGTTGGTGTAAGACGCGCTAACCTGTGTTATTGTCTGACTTGTTGAAGTCAAGGTATTTGAGTGAATCTCCAGTGAGATCACCTATTGCAGCCTACGAATGGTGTCATTAATACAACCAACTAAACCATATTTAAACCTACAACTTAAATCAAAGCATAATTATCCTAAACCAACGGATTAATTAATTATTATAAATAATTTACAGCTATAATTTTGCAACCATTTGCTTGTTGTTAGCGACTGTGACTTCAATCCCTTTACATGTGGGATATGACTTTTAAATGTGCTGACACTACTTGTAACGACGACATTGGATCTACGGGACCGATAGTCAGTAACTTGCGGCCCGCGTGATCTGAAGCTTGTAAGACGCAATTGTAATTGCGCTTTGTCAACCTAACTTACATGCCTGAGATGACGATTGACTACAAACAGTACGTCAATTCGCGAAGGTAGGCTAGCATAAGAGTGTTTACTTTATTCCCTAGTGCATTTATTCCCATTGTTTCCCAATTAGACGTAAGAGTGTTTTTGCAATGTTTTTTTTTGATAGTCAGTGGTGAAACTATCATTAGATTTGGTAATAAGCATTTATTTACGACGCGTCTCGTCGTAATACATTCGTTCACATAGGCATTAGTTAAAATAAAATAGTACTTGCTTGATTTTAAATGTAAATTTGCTACGCGTTAATTATTCATGTACCACGCGCCTAGTTTGCTTTGCTATTCTATTCATGTAACTAGGATTTCGCGGGGGTCATTAACGTCAAAATAGGGATGACTCATAATTGTATTTAGATTAGCGGATTAGCCGATTTCGACCCTCGGAAATGATTAGGGGTCTTACCTGAATAAATTATTCACGAATCTAACTTAAGACTGGATCTCTTTTTATTGCTAGCTTTGTTGTTTTGGATGTATTTCTTTGGGGCGTCTATGACTGTTTCCGTGCCCAATGACCCAGATCCCCTGGATCAAGCCTCTCGTGCTGAGGTAGCCCACAAAGAAATGCACCCGATCCTCAGGAGTTTGGGTTCGAAGGACGGGGTCTTTCGAAGTGCCATCTTTTCGGCGGATGGTACCCGAAATACCTCCTCTAACGGGCTCAATACTATGAGTATAAGAATTGTTCAGCATGAAAAGTTGTACAAAAAAACTACTATAAGTGTTTTTACGTTTTCATATCTTCCAACAATCTCCAATCAGTTACTGAGGCGACAGTTCACGAGCTAACTAGTGGCGAGTCTATCACCCCAGTTACAGATTAGCTAGCGAACGAGCTTATTGCACCAGAAAAAGTCAGCAGCAAACTGTCGAGTCATGTTGAGTTAAAAACTGAGTGGTTGTGTTTGGAGTTTCCCTGGAAGTGCAACTCGGCTTTTCTTCATTTCACCTGTGAACTTTTCGTTCCGCAAAACTCACAGTCAAGGTAAGATTGGATGGAAGGAGGATTTGTGTTTCATGCACCTCGCCATTCTTAAATTAAGTCTGACAAGAATTTGTTGCACATGCATCTCCATGATAATCTATCTATATATATATATATATATATATATAACAAGTAGTTCCGTGAAGAACTATACAGCCTGTTTTATATAACCTACTTATGTTAACTGCCATTATCAACATACAAAATTTTAGTTTGATTGCTGTAATAGATTCGTAGATATTGAGAACCGACTAAATATTTCGGATGGTCGCCATGTTGGATTTTATATATGTAGGTCCTAGAGTTATGTACTGTTACATGAAGATTATTGTGTACGTGTAGCATTCAAACTTCAATCGCATGATTAGGACACAAGAAGTAACAAGGAGTTTTTAAAATTTCGCACAGCTGCCATCTTGTGGTTATGAAAACAATTGAAATAAATTAGATGCCAGAGGATTAACATTCATATAAGGATTTACTGTACCAAGTTTCACTGCACTCGGATGGTTAAATTGCGAAAAACGTTCATATGAATATTTATACTTCGCGTCGCCGCCATGTTCGATTTGTGATCACCACGTTATTTTAAGTACTATAGGTGAACTTAAGTTCATAGTCCCTATGAACATTAAAAAAATTCAGTTTGATTGCTATAATAGATTCGTAGATATTCAGAGCCGTCTAAATATTTCGGATGGTCGCCATGTTGGATTGTTAAATGTATAGGCCCTAGATTCGTGTACCATTAAAGGAAAATTATTGCGTAGGTTCATTATTCAAACTTTCATTTCGATCACATGATTACGACACAATAAATAAAAACTTAATTTTAAAATTCGCACAGCCGCCATCTTGAGGTTATGTTAACGATTGAACTAAATTAGATACTAGAGCATACAATGTGTATAAACATTTCCTGTACCAGATTTCATTGCGTTTGGAACATTAAATCGCGAAAAAGGTCTATTTAAAATTTTCAAATTCTCTTGGCCGCCTTGTTCGTTTTGTAGTTAACCGGTTTTTGAAAGTCTTGTAGATGAACTTCCAGTAGTGCCCTTTATCTCCGTACAAAATTTCAGGGTGATACCGCTATTAGTTTCAGACATATAGAAAGCCGGTGAAATATTTCGCACTTCCGCCATCTTGTGGTTATGTAAACAATTGAACGAAGTTAGAAGTCGGTGCATTACAATAAGTATAAACATATACTGTACCAAGTTTTATTGCGTTTGGTTGGATAAATCGCGAGAAACGTCTATTTAAATGTAGCAAATTCGCGTGGCCACCAAGTTGGTTTTGTAATTACCAGTTTTTTCAAAAGTCACATAGGTGAACTTCTATTAGTTCCCTTTAACACCGTAAAATATTCCAGGGTGATATCGGTAATAGTTTCGGAGATATTGAATGCCGGTGAAATATTTCGCACGGCCGCCGTGTTGGATTGGAGAGACGTAACAAAATTTGAAGGGCACGGTCGGAGTCGTCCGGAATAGTGCTATAAACTTACCGAGTTTCATTGAAATCGCTCCAGCCGTTTAGAAGTTATTAGGGGGACACACACACCTCACAAACACACACTCACACGCAAACACACACACGGACAAAAGGTGATCTCATAAGCCTATTTTTTTTTTCAAAATTGAAAATATCCAAAAAATCAATGTTACGTGATAGTTTGTGGGTGCGTGTGTGTGTGTGTGTGTGTGTGTGTGTGCGTGTGCGTGTGCGTGTGTGTCTCCTATGCGTTCATATACTAGTCATCCGATTGTGCTGAAACTTGGGTGAGATATTGAGTACACTCCAAGGAAGGTTTCTGCCTTTGTAAATCCATTTTTCAATAGGCAGCGCAGTAGTAGATTCAACAAATGAGCGACGACGCTCGAAGCGTTTCAACAAAGTCCGTTATGCATTCATATACCATTCATCCGATTGCGATGAAACTTGGGTGAGATGTTGAGTACACTCCTGGGAAAGTTTCTGGCTTAGTAAATCCATTTTACAGTAGGTAGCGAACGTGTAGATGCAACAAGTAAGCGACGATGCGCGAATCGCTTCAACAAAGCCCCGTATGCGTTTATACACCATTCATCCGATTGCGATGAATCTTGGGCGAGATTTTGAATACACTCCAGGGATGTTTTCAGGCCCAGTAAATCCATTTTACAATAGGTTGCGCACGAGTAGATTCAACAAATGAGCGACAAATGCGCGAAGCGTTTCAAAAAGTCCCGTTTGCATTCATATAGGCTACTATTCTTCCGATATCGATGAAACTTAGAAGAGATATTGTGTACATTCCTGGGAAGGTTTCTGGCTTAGTAAATCCATTTTACAATTGGTAACGCACGACTAGAGTCAACAAATGAGCGGAGACGCGCGAATCGTTTCAACAAAGTCCCGTATGCGTTTATATACCATTCATTCGATAGCGATAAAATTTGGAAGAGATGTTGTGTACACTCCAAGGAAGGTTTCTGCCTTAGTAAATCCATTTTACAATAGGTAGTGCGCGAGTAAATTCATCAAAGCAGGAACGACGCGCGAAGCCTTTCAACAAAGTACCGTATGCGTTCATACACCATTCCTCCGATTGGGATGAAACTTTGCTGAATCATTGAGTACACTCCAGGGAAGGTTTCAGGCTTATTAAATCTGTTTTGCAATAAGTAGCGCACGAGTAGATTCAACAAATGGGCAAAGGCGTGCGAATCGTTTAAAGAAAATCCCTTATGCGTTCATATGACACTCGCCCAATTCCGATGAAACTTTGATGTGTTGTTATGTTGTTGTGTACACGCCAGGGATGGTTTTTGACGTAGTAAATCCATTTTACAATAGGTTGCGCATGAGTAATTGCAACAAATGAGTGACGACGCGCGAAGCGTTTCAACATAATCCCTTATGCGTTCATCCAATTGGGATGAAACTTTGGTGACTTGTTGAGCACGCCCCCACGAATGTTTCTAAATTAGTAAATCCATTTTACGATAGTTTTAGGGGCAGTTAACGGAAATTGAAAAACATATTGTGTATCCAAAAGCAATTCCGTAAACAAAATTGCAACGCTTACACTTTCTTTGATTGGCATTGCAACGCTTGCCGGGTTCAACTTGTACAGTATAATTAATAGTCCAGTCAGTGATTTTAACCAATCATGCCGAGACGTAAAATGGATATTGGTCGTCGTTCAATGACATTGGAAAAAAAAGCGCTTATCAGGTAGTGCATTCATAACTGTTCCCGGGTGAAGCCGGGTCGGGTTGCTAGTGATAATATAATGTCGATTCAATTATTCGATAACTGAAATTAATCGATTTAAAGTTCCTGCCCTCTAATTATGAAGGTGGTTTGTGAAAGTTATTCGGGTCTAGGTTAAGGGAATCCCCACTGTGCGTGACTGCTGTCAGCGCCGAGATTCGAACGTTAGATCTCCGAGCTGGCTGCAGCTCCCATTGCAGTCGTGTTGTGGGCATTAATGCGTACGACTGCGCTGGCGTGGGGTAATACAGGTTCTACTTGCTATTCCTCAAACAGGGGAACAACGTGTTATTAGAGATGTGTCAGTTAAAATGGTTAAATTAAGCGTGTAATGTTGTAAAACCCCGCTAATGGGAATTTAAGCACTTCATTAAAATAATAGCGACAACCATATTTTAATTAGTGGAATTTATGAGCGCCGTGAATCATTTTAATTTTTTGTTTCAACAAATGCAATTATGTATTTATCAGTCCATTTGGCTGACAGAGTGAATGAACAGCTGATGTAAAATCCACCTCTTTTGGTGCAGTGACTAACATTGTTGACTGTCGCCTCTGAGGTTCAGATTCGAAACCCGGATTTGCCAAAAAATTGTGTTCATGTCCGAGGGTTGGAATGGGGTACAAAGGCAAATGAGGCAAAGCTGTGAAGATGTGGGTTCGATTCCTAGAAGTGACTCTCCGTGGTTTCCCCACTTCTATTCCAGGCAAACGCTTGGATGGTTCCATACTTAAGGCCACGGCCACCTCCTTCTAAGGTCTGATCGGCTGCGTGGCTAAGCGGTAACGCTCTCGCTTGCTGTTCCCAAGGTTGCAGGATCGATCCTGGCGTGGTCAGCGGGCATTTGAGGATGGCTGGTTGGTTGCTTAATTTAGGGGCTGTGACAACACTTTGGGTGTGTGTAGAATCTGTCTGATAACCGGTGTTAATTGTGATGGCTGCGTTAGTGTGTGTTATCTGTTTTGATTCAAGTCAGGACTGCAGACAATAATTTCAAGTAGTTCTTACTTTTGCTACCAAATGCTACCGTCCACGACACCTAGCTTGCGGACTTGGCTACTAGATGGCATCGCAATCAGCACCTGGCGGCGAACGTTGGAACTAATAGAGCGTTATCAATTCTAACCAACAAAATTTGGCTTCACACAAGTGTAGTTAGTGGAAGGTTCTTTTCATGCCATAAATATATGGCATGGGATCGCAGGCTTTACTTCCCCTCCGAAGGAAGGCATACTGAGTGATTTTTAACGCTCCTAAAATATCTGACGACTTCGGCCGGCTTTCAACCCATAGAAGCTCCACTTCGAGGCGAAATTCCGGCAGCCCCGCGTCTTTAAAAGCAGCAGTAGTTAAAAGGGACATTCTTCTTCGTCTTCTCCTCAGGTCACTGAGTGTGGTGATTCCTTGGGATTTTCCACCCTCCGTCCGAGCAAATGCTAGAACAGTACCTTACTTCATGTCCCCGGAAATCTACCTCATCCCAGTTCATAATACAGTCATCACAGGTATACAAGCTCCGATTCGCAGATGACATTGCTTAAACAACAGATAATGCAGATGATCTTCAACAGATACTTCCTGTAATGAATAACATCCTTAAAAACGAATGTAACATGAAGATGAATAAAAATAAAACAAAAATACTCGTATGCAGTCGGAACCAGGAAGTTCATAGAAGAGCACCAGCAATTTTTATATCGAGAATGATAGAATACAACATGTGAAGGAATATGAGTATCTGGGAAGCTTGATAACGTATGATGGAACGAGCAAACGAGAAATTCGGAATAGAATTATTCGGGCAATAACACCTTCTATAGAAAGAAGAATCTCTTCACATCCAGAAGTATAGACCTAAAAATAAGGAAAAGACTGTTGAAGACGTACGTGTGGAGTGTGGCTTTGTATGGTAGTGAGACCTGGACAATAGGGAAGTCAGAAGAGAAGAAGTTGATGGCTTTTGAGGCTTGGTGCTGGAGAAGAATGCTTAAGATCAGTTGGATACATTGAACTCTTGGTAATACTGGAATGCCGACTGTATGGGAGCAAAGTGCGGGTTTTGGTGCGACTAGTTACGCCTGGTAGTGCACGTCAAGGAGGAGAGTTGGACGTATACGAACGAAAGGATGATGTACAAGAGATACAAGTAAAAGAGGTACTTCTGAACATTTAGGCGAACGGTAAACTAGACGGAACTTACGCCGAAATACATATTTCAAAATATCATAGTAATTTGATACTTAAAATGGCTAGGAATACACGCCAACATAAAATATTATATTGAAGCCTCATTGTTCATCATTTTTATCCTTAGATCAAAGGCAGCATACACAATGACTATAGGCCTACTGGCAAAAAAATACAAGCCGTACGTACATTAAAATAGAATAAAAATTAGGTTAGACAGGGAATGATTAAGAATAAAGATAAAAATATGGTAATTGATATTCAACATTTTTATTAACTCAAACGCAGCATTCATATGTGTGTGAATATGAATAAGCCTAAAACTAAACGATTTAATAGATGCTTAGTGAACAAAAATACACAATTTATTTATACAAAACAACAACATGTACAATATTCCTCAAAGCAATGAGGCGTGGTGGCGCAGTGGTAAAGCTATTCGCCTCTCACCAAGGTGGACGGGGTTCGATTCCCGGTCATTGCATGTGAGATTTTCGAAGAGAAATGCCATGTCCTGTGGTTCAGATTCCACGTAAAATGGAGGTTCCGTGGCTCATGATCACAGGATTAACTGTCACGTAAAACTACAAGCTTCTTTTTCTTCAAAGCAGGTCGAAACTTAGACCTCACATAAGTCATACAGCAAACGAACAGGCTTCTGCAGGGAAGACCCCTTAAGCCCAATTCTTTTTATCGTCTCCAAGACTGACATAATAAAAGTATACTGGAAAATGTGGAATTTTATATTTATGCTGATGAAAAATATAGGCCTAACAGTAAAATAGGTCTACATACGTCAACTTGCACTTGTCGTTCAATAATTCTCGTCTTTCCTTGGGTGGCTGAAGCAGATGCTGTGGGAAATTGAAATTTGCAATTACTGCATTATCTTCAAGCAATGGTTTGTTTCTATTTGAATGAAACAAGTAGAATGATTTATAAAAGTGTTCACTACAGATATAACTGTATTTTTGGGGGTCCAGTCCTTCCTCCTCACAGCTATACCCATTTATCTACTACATCTGGACGCTTCCATGGAAATCTGTAATATAAGTTAGGCCTAGGTTATAATTATGTGACTAATTATTATAGGACGTATCCATAAACGCAGAATAGGCTACTTCATTACAAATCTCAATTCGAAAATAGAGTAGACCATAAACCTACTGTATTATTGGAAAATACCATACATATAACGTTGCACAGAAGTACGTACTATCAAATATATGAAAAGAATCACAACACATCAGCTGACTTGCATCCTAGAGTTCAATTGTATGACAGTTTTTGGTGCGACTAGTTATGCCTGGCAGTGCACGTCAAGGAGGCGATGACCCGGAAGCAGTTTTCAGTGCGGGTTACCATGGGAGGAGTTGTTCCAGTAGTATCTATAGTTCATTGCTTGGATACAACATATGACAACTGAAGAGGTATTTTGAAGAGCAGGAGAAAGTAGAAGCTTTATGAAGAGTATGAAAACAAGAAGAGAAAATATGTTGCGACATATTCTCAGACATAATAGCCTGCTAGCAAGAGTCATAGCAGGGATGTTAGAAGGGAAAACACAAGAGGGAAGACCACCACTTGCATACATCACACAGATAATGCCAGACACGAACACAAAATCATATAACGTGAATTTAAGAGGATGGCGGAGAATAGAGAAAATTGGCGAGTTGCTGCAAACCAGCCCCAGGGCTGTGAATTTAAGAGAGAGAGACAAGATAAACACACACCCATATAATTGACAGTGATGTCCAAGCCCCTCAAATGACTCAACAACAACAGTGTTGCCCCCAGGGGCTTACCACTTGTGCGACGTGGGTTAGCATCCACGGGACCCCAGCTGAGTCCGACATTGCTTCCTATTACAGTACTTGTGCCTGGCTCCTTTCAGTTATCTTTCCTGTCGAGATCCCTTGGTCAACACTTGTTCTCTTCCGACCCCGATGATATTAGGGTATCCGAGACCTAGGGAGTCTTTCACTTTCCCGCCTTATTTGGCCCTTGTCTCGTCTTTCCTGATACACTCATTCTTCCAGGGGTCAGCCATGTTTTTCTTATCATGTTATCTCCTGCCTACTGCACAAGGCCCTCAAGGAGGTAGGATGTGTGTAGCCCAACCACCTATGGTGCACCCTGGATAGTGCTACACCCTCAGGGGCTCACGGCTGGTGAGTTCGGCAATTGGAGACCCCGAGGGATTCCTGAGCTGGGTCCGGTTCTTTCCCTTTTTCCCATTGCCTTTGGAGTGGACCCTCTCCTCATTCCCTGCCCTATGTGCCTTTCATGGCTCTCCTTCCTTCAAAGTCCCTCAATCATCAATCTTCGAGGGTTGAGGGCATTTATTTTCCTCCTGTCCTTTATCCTCATTCTTTATTTTGTTTACAATTTCTTCTGTAAGTCTGTAGTTAGTATTAGTTATAGTTTTCAATACATTCTCATCTTTCACTATCAACTAAACCATAAGGGGACGATAACCTAGATGTTAGGCCCCTTAAAACAACAATTATCATAATCAACAACAACAGTGTTGTCAACTGGCAGTGACTAATCATGAGGACATGAAATGCACACCTTAAATAGCTGGTTTCTAGATCCTGAAGGAGCTAAAATATGATAACCACTTAAGAATCTGGCCAGTTACTATCAAATCCAAAAGAAAGGCAGTAGCTGAACAAGAGGACCAACTTGGATTTCGCTGAAGATGGCTGGACCCCAAGTCCTGGCGGGGAATGCCCATCAGAGGTGGGCGAAATATCTCTACTGAACGTGAATTGCAGCAGAGATGTAGCCACACCCTTGCTAAGAGCGAGCGGTGTTAGAAGAGGTGCACCATGCGACTGTCGTTAGATGAGAGGTCACACCGAAGATGTAGGTCACTCGAAGGAGGGCCGAGACAATCTCCAGATCAATACCAGGGATTTCTACTTCTCAATAATTCACAAGCCGCCATCAAATGAATTTAATAACAACATATCAAGAGAGAGAACTTTGTGAAACAGTGAGGACATTTCTACACCAGAGCATAAACTAGAAATTTACGCTGAAAGTGGATCCATTTATATACGAGGTGTCCAAATTATTACACTGAATTATATATAAGGTGCATTCAAAAAGTAACGATCTGGAGGCATAATTACAGAAACCAGTACCTGTATGTTAGAAGTATTGGCCCTGGCTGTTGAGGCACTTGTCCCACTGTGACACGAGGCGGTGAATGGCTGTCTCATAAAATTCCCTGGGCTGCGATGTGAACCAGTTCCGCACGTACAGCTGGACGTCAGCGACCGAGGTGAATCGTTGGCCCCGAAGAGCCCTTTCCAGGGGACCATACATGTCGTTATCACAGGGAGAGAGGTCTGGACTGTATGGAGGGTGACCGAGAACCTCCCATTTGAATTTCTGCAGGAGTGCCGCGACTGTGTTGGCCGTATAAGGTCGTGCATTGTCGTGGAACGACCACGGCGGCTATGGCGTTCACTGTCACTCGGCGGTCCTGGGTTATGAGTGCATCAACCAGCTGGACGTTGTCATCGGTAATGCAGGGGGGTACCCCAGACCGGGAATCATCGGCTAACGACACCCCTCCTTCCCTGAAGCGAATGTGCCACGCCTTGACCCTTGCAAGGGACATGCAGTGTTCGCCGTACACTTGTGACATTCGACGATGAATGTCCGTTACCCGTACTCCTTCCGCTGTCAGAAACCGAACAACACCTCTTTGCTCTTCGGTTGACGTCTCCATGTCACTGTATGCAATGCGACTGGCAGCGTTGGACGATTGATGCATGCAGCTGTTCGCTTTGTATCGTCACGTGATGTGCACGCGTGCCCTCTAGGGACGGGCTGTGACCTTCCACGCTCTGGTCGGAACCATACCTCGCCACGATTAGTCGATGTAGTCAGCGGTTTGCACATTCCAGTCTCCGGCTTGTTACTTTTTGAACGCACCTTATATTTAACGTGTTCTGCTCTCCATGGAGTCCTGTCTTCAGCCGTTCTCTTTGTTTGGTGGTAATTTCCTGCTACCTTGACACTGTCCACCAGCTGGTACCTTCTCCATCCTCTTCCTCCTTCGACAGCATCCCTCAGCAAACACTCTCTTCGCAGCCAGTTCCTCTCCCTTGTATGGATGGTTTGTAACAGCCTCCTATTCTCTCCAACTCGCTCCAATACCTCCTCATTGCGGGCCATCCTCGTCCACAACCACATTTCAAACGCTTCTATAGTGCCACCATCGTTACTTCCGACTTGACAGTTCACCGGCTGGCGATACAGTGTTGCCAGTCCACTAACGCGAATCAGCTGACGTACATGATTATAGCCGTAAAGTTAACAAACACTCGTAATGTGAACAGACTTGTTTACACACATCATACTCGTGAATAAGTACATAGTAGCAGAAACTACACATATACTGCGGTTAATAGAATGAGCACATTCTTTCTTGCTGCCATTGTTGGAGCTTTGTCGTGAATGACACTATGATACGGGCCATTGTGCATAACAATTGTGCTTTTCTGAGGCAAGTTGTTCAGCAATATTTCTTCAAACCATTTCCTCTCTTGGAACTTGTCTTCCTCGTGCTAGACCCCGGCATGACACTATCACACACATGCACGGCAGAAATGACACAAACACACACTGACCTAAAGCTAACATACAACTACACGTGTAGCTGTGACGTAGCACTGAAACTTCAAGTCGGAAGTAAGGATGGCTCTAGTATAGTCTTCTTTCATCATCCTTCCTTAGCGTCCAGGTCTTGGCTCCGTATAATGCCACACTCCAAACAAAGCATTTTTCCAGCCCTCAAGTCCAAGCGTCAACACAATAGTCTCTTCTTTCTGTTGAAGGCTTCTTACCTCTTTACTGCTTCTCATATCATGCGTTAGTATGCTTCCTAGATATTTAAAAACTAACACTTGTTCAATATCGTCCTGGCCTATCCTCATGTTTATTAGCCTATTTTCAATTTTGAAAAAAATAGGCTTATGAGATCACCTTTTGTCCGTGTGTGTGTGCGTGTGTGTGTGTGTGTCCCCTAATAAAATCTAAACGGCTGGAGCGATTTCAATGAAACTCGGTAAGTTCATAGCACTATTCCCGGCGACCTCGAACGTGCCCTTCAAATTTTTTACGTCTCACCAATCCAACATGGTGGCTATGCGAAATATTTCACTAGCATTCAATATCTCCGAAACTATTACCGATATCGCCCTGAAATTGTGTACGGTGATAAAGGGCACTACTAGAATTTCACCTATGAGACTTTCAAAAACCTGGTGACTAGAAAACCAACATGGCGGTCAAGCGAAATTGAGACTTTTCTCGCGATTTAACTGTCCAAACGTAATGAAACTTGGTACAGCACTGGAGTCTAATTTAGTTCAATTGTTTACATAACCTCAAAATGGCGGCTGCGCGAAATATTTCACTGACATTCTATATCTCCGAAACTATTACAGATATCATCATGCAATTTTGTACAGTGATAAAGGGCACTGATACAAGTTTACCTATGTATATTTCATAAACCTGTAGAGTACAAAACGAACATGGCAACCAAGCGAATTTGAAATATTTTCATAGACTTTTCTCGTGATTTAACTCTCTGAGCGCAGTGAAATGTGGTACAGTAAATGATATTGCAGATTGTAATGCACTGCCATCTAATTTAATTCAATTGTTTACATAACCTCAAGATGGCGGCTGTGCGAAATTTTAAAATTAAGTTTTTATTCTTGTGTCTTAATCATGCGATCGAAGTGAAAGTTTGAATAATGAAGCTAGGCAATAATTATCCTTGAATGGTACATAACTCTATGGCCTATACATATAACAATCCTAAATGGCGAGCTTCCGAAATATTTAGACGGTTCTCAATATCTATGAATCTTTTACAGCAACCAAACCGGTTTTTTTAATGTTCATAGAGACTATGAACATATGTTCACCTATAGGACTTTCAGTAACCTGGTGAGCACAAATCCAACATGGTGGCGACGCGAAGTATAAATATTTAAATGGACGTTTCTCGCGAATTAACTATCCGAGTGCCGTTAAACGTTGCACGTTAAATGCTTACACAAATGTTGATCCACTGGCATGTAATTTATTTCAATTGTTTGCATAATCAAAAGATGGCTGGTGTGCGTACTTTTAAAATCTCGTTTTTACTTCTTGTGTTCTAATCATGCGATTGAAGTTTGAATACCACACGTACACAATAATCTTAATATAATAGTACAAAAATAAAAATCCAACCTGGCGACCATATGAAATATTTAGACGGTTCTCAATATCTACGAATCTGTTAGAGCAATTAAACTGAAATTTTGTATGTTGATAGAAACAATTAACATAAGTAGGATATATGAAAATAGGCTGTATAGTTCTTCACGGAACTACTTGTTACTTTGTTTCCTCTTGCGCTTATCACCATACTCTTTGTCTTGCTCTTATTAATGCGCATTCCGTAATGCTCACAGGTTGCATTCAGATCTACCATCATTCCATTGATGGATTTAAATCAGTCAAAATTCTTCATTCAAAATTGTTTTATTTTATTATCCTACTTAGTGTTATTTTCTCTCGTAAGAATTTAGAACGTTTCCCATAAGGAATTGCGTGGAGAAATTTTGGAAATTCTGAGGGATGCCAGAGCTGGGTCTGTTTTCTATTTCTTCATTGTCTTCGGAATGTACGCTCTAAATCAGGCGATTTAAATCCATGGCCCACGAATCTTTGAATAGTTCAAGAGCTGACCATCAGTAATAAAAGACTTCAAATCCTTGTGCACTAAATTCACAAGGAAACTAGAACAAACAACGTGCAACATTCTGTCAGATTCCTAAGAGAAAATGTAAGTAAGATTTATCATTTTAAGCAAGTAGTTCCGTGAAGAACTATACAGCCTATTTTCATATATCCTACTTATGTTAATTGCCTCTATCAACAACATTTCAGTTTGATTGCTGTAATAGATTCGTAGATATTGAGAACCGTCTAAATATTTCGGTTGGTTACCATGTTAGATTTTTATATATGGAGCCCATAGAGGTATGTACTATTAGATGACGATTATTGCGGAGGTTCGTTATTCGATCACATGATTAATACACAAGAAATAACAACTTAATTTTCAAATTGCGCACAGCCGCCATCTTGAGGCTATGTGAACAATTGAACTAAATTAGATGCCAGTGCGTTACAATGTGTTTAAACATTTACTCTACCATATTTAACTGCACTCAGATAGGTAAATCGCGAGAAAGCTCTATTAAAATGTTTCACCGTCGCCTAGCCGCCATGTTCGTTTGTATTTTACAGGTTTTTGCAAGTCTCATAGGTGAACTTCTAGCAGTACCTTTTATCACCGTACAAAATTTCAGGGTCATATCAGTAATAGTTTCGGAGATATAGAATGCCGGTGAAATATTTTGCACAGCCGCCATGTGGAATAGGTGAGACGTAATAAAATTTGAAGGGCACGGTTGGGGTTGGCCGGAATGGTGCTCTGACCTTACCGAGTTTCATTGAAATCGATCCAGCCGTTTAGAAGTCATTACAGGGAGACACACACACATACGCGCACACACACACACACGGACATAAGGTGATCTCATAAGCCTATTTTTTTTAGCCTACATTCGATTTTTGTAAAAAATGAAAGTAGACTTATGAGATCAACACAGAGAGAAAAATTGTGCGTCTGTGTGTGTGTGAATGTGTGTACTCTGAATGTCTGTCCCCCCTATCAATTCAAACACGGTGAAACCAAATTGAACGAAATTTGGTACAGAGGTAGAACTAGCAAAGGCCACCTCAGTGTCATGTTTAATATCGCCGCCATCTTGACGAAAACGTAATGTCGGCCACCTAAATGTTCAAAGCTTAAATCCAATTCCGACTAACCTAATCATCCCATCTTTACCAAATTTTGCAATTACATATATTCATATGGCAAGCGTCTTTTGATTAAACTACAAGGTCATCAGCCCAATAGTTTGCAGATGGCGGCCATGTATGTGTGCAAATCGATTCCCCATATAAATTGAAACACGGCAAAATCGAATTGAATGCACTAGCAAAGGGCACCTCATATTCATGTTTAATATACCTATAGCACGTTGTATTTCAACAAGCTACTACAACCAACATTCAATTATACTCCTTGAAAAGGACAAAGAGTTATAACAATACCCATGCATATTAAGGCTTTCACGGCCCGGATTATTATATAAACAATTCATGCTTTTGGGCTAATGCCGTGTGTATTTTTAATTTAAACCATACGTTTCGGAGAAACCTTGCCTCCTTTTTCAATGGAAATAAACAATGTGGCCAAAGAAAGTATATCAATGAGATTACAAAAAATATAGATAAATTCCCCTGTTCGTCACCAGAGAGCAGCTGCCAGAAATTACTGTATGGACCATGGTGGAACGGCGGACAAAGTAGTAAGTAACCAGAAGGTAAAGGGGTCGGTGTGAAAATATAGAAACTCCTCGAAGAATGAGGAGGGGGGGGGGGGAGGTGGGGGGGTTAGATGGATATAAGGAAACATAAACAAAAGGGAAGTGTATCTGAACAATACCTAACGTCATACAGTCAACGGCGAAAAAACAGATGGAAACTCCTCCAGTGACGAACAAAGGAGATCAAATCCAGGCTCTGAGCCCTAGAGGGAAAATGTACAATTTTAAATATGTGAAGAACAGAGAGACTGAGAGGAACTATCTCCCTAGATCCTTAATAACTGGTAGCCAAGTGTCACTTAGCTGATATCCAGTGTCTCGGTTAAAATTATTGAGATTTTTACGAATTTCAACTGCCTCCCTTATAATTCTAGACCAGTTGTGCTTAACAAGGGCAAGCGCATGAGCATCCTTGAAACATACATCGTGCCCTGAAGACAGGGCATGTTCAGCTATAGCTGATTTGTCAGGTTGGTTTAGACGGATGTTCCTTTGATGCTCTTTGATGCGAGTTGCAATGGTACGTTTTGTTTGTCCAATGTAGACTTTTCCGCAAGTACAAGGGACTTCATACACCCCAGGTTGTAGTAATGGAGACAATTTATCTTTGTTTAATGCTAAACGTTGACCAATTTTCGTCATAGTGCCGAAAACTGTTTTTATCTTGCGCTTGCGGAGAATCTTAGCAACGCGGTCAGTGGTGTTGTGAATATAAGGGAGGTAAGCAGTTCCTCTCACGTCGGAGCTCTGAGAAGGTTGTCTATCCCTCCTTCTGGGATGTAGGGACCTATATATAGTGGATTCATTATAGCCATTACCCTTAAACATGGTTTGTAAGGCATGTAACTCTTCCTGAAGAGTTGATGCCTCACAAATACGTTCCGCTCTTTTGGCTAGAGTTGTTATAATTCCTTGTTTTTGTGCTGGGTGGTGGTGGGAGTCCGCATGTAAATAACGGTTAGTGTGAGTTGGCTTACGGTAGACGCTGTGCCCCATGGAGCCATCCGCTTTCCTCCTCACAAGAACATCCAAAAAAGGTAAGCATCCACCTGACTCTAGCTCCATTGTGAAGTGGATTGAAGGATGCAGCTGATTTAGGTGGCTCAGAAAGTGGCTCAGTTTCTCAGAACCCTCCTCCCACACCACGAACGTATCATCCACATACCTCCACCAAATCACAGGTTTGAAAGACGCCGAAGATATAGCCTCCCCCTCAAAATGTTCCATGAATAAATTTGCCACGACAGGCGAGAGTGGACTTCCCATGGCCACACCATCAGTCTGCTCGTAATATTTACCATCCCACAAGAAATAACTGGAACACAAGCAGTGGTGGAATAATCGGGCAATGTCCTCAGGAAACAAATCCTTGATGAGTGACATGACCGAGTCCACCGGCACTCTGGTAAACAAGGACTCTACATCAAAACTCACCAAAATAGCATTTGGTTGAACGGCGATGGTTGACAATTTTTCGACGAAATGGGTTGAATCCCTAATGTAGGACTGTGTGCGCCCCAAATGCGGCTGAAGCAACTTGCTGAGATATTGCGCAAGAGCATAAGTTGGAGAACCTATTGTGCTAACAATTGGTCGAAGAGGGACGTCTTGCTTATGGATTTTTGGAAGACCATACAATCTCGGAGGAACAGCATCTCTCGGAATAAGACATCTTCCCTCTTCTTTTGGAATAGATGACAGTTTAACAAGCTTAGCAGTGGCATTGGATACACGAGTGGTTGGATCACGAGTGCACAGTGTGTAGACAGGATCAGATAACAGAATCGAGATTTTACTTTTATATTCAACGGTATCCATCACCACTGTCGCATTTCCCTTGTCAGCATGAAGAATAGAAATGGTGTCATTATTTCTTAGTTCCTTCAATGCCTTTCTTTCACCCCGAGTTAAATTGGGTGCGGGTACTTTCGAGGATCTTAATATCCTCACACTTTCTTGTCTAACTTCTTCAGCTTCATCTGGAGGTAAATTGTAGATGGCAGCCTCAACGGATGTGATCAACTCCTCTGTAGGAATTTTGAAGGGTGCGAGAGCAAAGTTGAGACCTCTGCTTAGTAAAGTTGTTTGATAGTCATCTAAAGGGGTATTAGAAAGATTGACTACAACTTTACTAGTATCAAGAACCGTACGAGGAGCTGTTTGTCTCGAGGACAATCGAAGGAACTTAGCTCTTTGTCTATCTACAGCCCGACAAAAATTATTCTCGGCCTGAATAGCGGAGATACGTTCAAAGAACAGCCACAATTCCTCTGAGAGAATGCTACTAAGAAGCAGATGTAAGTGTAATAACTCACGGGAAACTGCGTCCAATTCAGTACGAGAGTTCTGGATCCTCTCGATAACGAGTGCCTTGCTAGCGCGCTGATAAATTCTCATAGCTTTATGAGTGTGTATAGTTTGCTTCAATTTTACACAGTTGGGAATGATGTTATGATCCCTGCATCTAAGAAAGAAGGACAACGATGAAAGGAGAGAGCTCCTTCTTCGCCTCAACTTACTAAATTTAGATGATTGTCGAACAACTTCCTCCCCATAGAGGTTTCTAATTTGCATATTAAGGCTTTCACGGCCCGGATTATTATATAAACAATTCATGCTTTTGGGCTAATGCCGTGTGTATTTTTAATTTAAACCATACGTTTCGGAGAAACCTTGCCTCCTTTTTCAATGGAAATAAACAATGTGGCCATAGAAAGTATATCAATGAGATTACAAAAAATATAGATAAATTCCCCTGTTCGTCACCAGAGAGCAGCTGCCAGAAATTACTGTATGGACCATGGTGGAACGGCGGACAAAGTAGTAAGTAACCAGAAGGTAAAGGGGTCGGTGTGAAAATATAGAAACTCCTCGAAGAATGAGGAGGGGGGGGAGGAGGGGGGGTTAGAAGAATATAAGGAAACATAAACAAAAGGGAAGTGTATCTGAACAATACCTAACGTCATACAGTCAACGGCGAAAAAACAGATGGAAACTCCTCCAGTGACGAACAAAGGAGATCAAATCCAGGCTCTGAGCCCTAGAGGGAAAATGTACAATTTTAAATATGTGAAGAACAGAGAGACTGAGAGGAACTATCTCCCTAGATCCTTAATAACTGGTAGCCAAGTGTCACTTAGCTGATATCCAGTGTCTCGGTTAAAATTATTGGGATTTTTACGAATTTCAACTGCCTCCCTTATAATTCTAGACCAGTTGTGCTTAACAAGGGCAAGCGCATGAGCATCCTTGAAACATACATCGTGCCCTGAAGACAGGGCATGTTCAGCTATAGCTGATTTGTCAGGTTGGTTTAGACGGATGTTCCTTTATTGCTCTTTGATGCGAGTTGCAATGGAACGTTTTGTTTGTCCAATGTAGACTTTTCCGCAAGTACAAGGGACTTCATACACCCCAGGTTGTAGTAATGGAGACAATTTATCTTTGTTTAATGCTAAACGTTGACCAATTTTCGTCATAGTGCCGAAAACTGTTTTTATCTTGTGCTTGCGGAGAATCTTAGCAACGCGGTCAGAGGTGTTGTGAATATAAGGGAGGTAAGCAGTTCCTCTCACGTCGGAGCTCTGAGGAGGTTGTCTATCCCTCCTTCTGGGATGTAGGGACCTATATATAGTGGATTCATTATAGCCATTACCCTTAAACATGGTTTGTAAGGCATGTAACTCTTCCTGAAGAGTTGATGCCTCACAAATACGTTCCGCTCTTTTGGCTAGAGTTGTTATAATTCCTTGTTTTTGTGCTGGGTGGTGGTGGGAGTCCGCATGTAAATAACGGTTAGTGTGAGTTGGCTTACGGTAGACGCTGTGCCCCATGGAGCCATCCGCTTTCTTCCTCACAAGAACATCCAAAAAAGGTAAGCATCCACCTGACTCTAGCTCCATTGTGAAGTGGATTGAAGGATGCAGCTGATTTAGGTGGCTCAGAAAGTGGCTCAGTTTCTCAGAACCCTCCTCCCACACCACGAACGTATCATCCACATACCTCCACCAAATCACAGGTTTGAAAGACGCCGAAGATATAGCCTCCCCCTCAAAATGTTCCATGAAAAAATTTGCCACGACAGGCGAGAGTGGACTTCCCATGGCCACACCATCAGTCTGCTCGTAATATTTACCATCCCACAAGAAATAACTGGAACACAAGCAGTGGTGGAATAATCGGGCAATGTCCTCAGGAAACAAATCCTTGATGAGTGACATGACCGAGTCCACCGGCACTCTGGTAAACAAGGACTCTACATCAAAACTCACCAAAATAGCATTTGGTTGAACGGCGATGGTTGACAATTTTTCGACGAAATGGGTTGAATCCCTAATGTAGGACTGTGTGCGCCCCAAATGCGGCTGAAGCAACTTGCTGAGATATTGCGCAAGAGCATAAGTTGGAGAACCTATTGTGCTAACAATTGGTCGAAGAGGGACGTCTTGCTTATGGATTTTTGGAAGACCATACAATCTCGGAGGAACAGCATCTCTCGGAATAAGACATCTTCCCTCTTCTTTTGGAATAGATGACAGTTTAACAAGCTTAGCAGTGGCATTGGATACACGAGTGGTTGGATCACGAGTGCACAGTGTGTAGACAGGATCAGATAACAGAATCGAGATTTTACTTTTATATTCAACGGTATCCATCACCACTGTCGCATTTCCCTTGTCAGCATGAAGAATAGAAATGGTGTCATTATTTCTTAGTTCCTTCAATGCCTTTCTTTCACCCCGAGTTAAATTGGGTGCGGGTACTTTCGAGGATCTTAATATCCTCACACTTTCTTGTCTAACTTCTTCAGCTTCATCTGGAGGTAAATTGTAGATGGCAGCCTCAACGGATGTGATCAACTCCTCTGTAGGAATTTTGATGGGTGCGAGAGCAAAGTTGAGACCTCTGCTTAGTAAAGTTGTTTGATAGTCATCTAAAGGGGTATTAGAAAGATTGACTACAACTTTACTAGTATCAAGAACCGTACGAGGAGCTGTTTGTCTCGAGGACAATCGAAGGAACTTAGCTCTTTGTCTATCTACAGCCCGACAAAAATTATTCTCGGCCTGAATAGCGGAGATACGTTCAAAGAACAGCCACAATTCCTCTGAGAGAATGCAACTAAGAAGCAGATGTAAGTGTAATAACTCACGGGAAACTGCGTCCAATTCAGTACGAGAGTTCTGGATCCTCTCGATAACGAGTGCCTTGCTAGCGCGCTGATAAATTCTCATAGCTTTATGAGTGTGTATAGTTTGCTTCAATTTTACACAGTTGGGAATGATGTTATGATCCCTGCATCTAAGAAAGAAGGACAACGATGAAAGGAGAGAGCTCCTTCTTCGCCTCAACTTACTAAATTTAGATGATTGTCGAACAACTTCCTCCCCATAGAGGTTTCTAATTTGCATATTAAGGCTTTCACGGCCCGGATTATTATATAAACAATTCATGCTTTTGGGCTAATGCCGTGTGTATTTTTAATTTAAACCATACGTTTCGGAGAAACCTTGCCTCCTTTTTCAATGGAAATAAACAATGTGGCCAAAGAAAGTATATCAATGAGATTACAAAAAATATAGATAAATTCCCCTGTTCGTCACCAGAGAGCAGCTGCCAGAAATTACTGTATGGACCATGGTGGAACGGCGGACAAAGTAGTAAGTAACCAGAAGGTAAAGGGGTCGGTGTGAAAATATAGAAACTCCTCGAAGAATGAGGAGGGGGGGGGGGAGGTGGGGGGGTTAAATGGATATAAGGAAACATAAACAAAAGGGAAGTGTATCTGAACAATACCTAACGTCATACAGTCAACGGCGAAAAAACAGATGGAAACTCCTCCAGTGACGAACAAAGGAGATCAAATCCAGGCTCTGAGCCCTAGAGGGAAAATGTACAATTTTAAATATGTGAAGAACAGAGAGACTGAGAGGAACTATCTCCCTAGATCCTTAATAACTGGTAGCCAAGTGTCACTTAGCTGATAACCAGTGTCTCGGTTAAAATTATTGGGATTTTTACGAATTTCAACTGCCTCCCTTATAATTCTAGACCAGTTGTGCTTAACAAGGGCAAGCGCATGAGCATCCTTGAAACATACATCGTGCCCTGAAGACAGGGCATGTTCAGCTATAGCTGATTTGTCAGGTTGGTTTAGACGGATGTTCCTTTGATGCTCTTTGATGCGAGTTGCAATGGAACGTTTTGTTTGTCCAATGTAGACTTTTCCGCAAGTACAAGGGACTTCATACACCCCAGGTTGTAGTAATGGAGACAATTTATCTTTGTTTAATGCTAAACGTTGACCAATTTTCGTCATAGTGCCGAAAACTGTTTTTATCTTGTGCTTGCGGAGAATCTTAGCAACGCGGTCAGTGGTGTTGTGAATATAAGGGAGGTAAGCAGTTCCTCTCACGTCGGAGCTCTGAGAAGGTTGTCTATCCCTCCTTCTGGGATGTAGGGACCTATATATAGTGGATTCATTATAGCCATTATCCTTAAACATGGTTTGTAAGGCATGTAACTCTTCCTGAAGAGTTGATGCCTCACAAATACGTTCCGCTCTTTTGGCTAGAGTTGTTATAATTCCTTGTTTTTGTGCTGGGTGGTGGTGGGAGTCCGCATGTAAATAACGGTTAGTGTGAGTTGGCTTACGGTAGACGCTGTGCCCCATGGAGCCATCCGCATTCCTCCTCACAAGAACATCCAAAAAAGGTAAGCATCCACCTGACTCTAGCTCCATTGTGAAGTGGATTGAAGGATGCAGCTGATTTAGGTGGCTCAGAAAGTGGCTCAGTTTCTCAGAACCCTCCTCCCACACCACGAACGTATCATCCACATACCTCCACCAAATCACAGGTTTGAAAGACGCCGAAGATATAGCCTCCCCCTCAAAATGTTCCATGAATAAATTTGCCACGACAGGCGAGAGTGGACTTCCCATGGCCACACCATCAGTCTGCTCGTAATATTTACCATCCCACAAGAAATAACTGGAACACAAGCAGTGGTGGAATAATCGGGCAATGTCCTCAGGAAACAAATCCTTGATGAGTGACATGACCGAGTCCACCGGCACTCTGGTAAACAAGGACTCTACATCAAAACTCACCAAAATAGCATTTGGTTGAACGGCGATGGTTGACAATTTTTCGACGAAATGGGTTGAATCCCTAATGTAGGACTGTGTGCGCCCCAAATGCGGCTGAAGCAACTTGCTGAGATATTGCGCAAGAGCATAAGTTGGAGAACCTATTGTGCTAACAATTGGTCGAAGAGGGACGTCTTGCTTATGGATTTTTGGAAGACCATACAATCTCGGAGGAACAGCATCTCTCGGAATAAGACATCTTCCCTCTTTTTTTGGAATAGATGACAGTTTAACTAGCTTAGCAGTGGCATTGGATACACGAGTGGTTGGATCACGAGTGCACAGTGTGTAGACAGGATCAGATAACAGAATCGAGATTTTACTTTTATATTCAACGGTATCCATCACCACTGTCGCATTTCCCTTGTCAGCATGAAGAATAGAAATGGTGTCATTATTTCTTAGTTCCTTCAATGCCTTTCTTTCACCCCGAGTTAAATTGGGTGCGGGTACTTTCGAGGATCTTAATATCCTCACACTTTCTTGTCTAACTTCTTCAGCTTCATCTGGAGGTAAATTGTAGATGGCAGCCTCAACGGATGTGATCAACTCCTCTGTAGGAATTTTGAAGGGTGCGAGAGCAAAGTTGAGACCTCTGCTTAGTAAAGTTGTTTGATAGTCATCTAAAGGGGTATTAGAAAGATTGACTACAACTTTACTAGTATCAAGAACCGTACGAGGAGCTGTTTGTCTCGAGGACAATCGAAGGAACTTAGCTCTTTGTCTATCTACAGCCCGACAAAAATTATTCTCGGCCTGAATAGCGGAGATACGTTCAAAGAACAGCCACAATTCCTCTGAGAGAATGCTACTAAGAAGCAGATGTAAGTGTAATAACTCACGGGAAACTGCGTCCAATTCAGTACGAGAGTTCTGGATCCTCTCGATAACGAGTGCCTTGCTAGCGCGCTGATAAATTCTCATAGCTTTATGAGTGTGTATAGTTTGCTTCAATTTTACACAGTTGGGAATGATGTTATGATCCCTGCATCTAAGAAAGAAGGACAACGATGAAAGGAGAGAGCTCCTTCTTCGCCTCAACTTACTAAATTTAGATGATTGTCGAACAACTTCCTCCCCATAGAGGTTTCTAATTTGCATATTAAGGCTTTCACGGCCCGGATTATTATATAAACAATTCATGCTTTTGGGCTAATGCCGTGTGTATTTTTAATTTAAACCATACGTTTCGGAGAAACCTTGCCTCCTTTTTCAATGGAAATAAACAATGTGGCCATAGAAAGTATATCAATGAGATTACAAAAAATATAGATAAATTCCCCTGTTCGTCACCAGAGAGCAGCTGCCAGAAATTACTGTATGGACCATGGTGGAACGGCGGACAAAGTAGTAAGTAACCAGAAGGTAAAGGGGTCGGTGTGAAAATATAGAAACTCCTCGAAGAATGAGGAGGGGGGGGGGGAGGTGGGGGGGTTAGAAGAATATAAGGAAACATAAACAAAAGGGAAGTGTATCTGAACAATACCTAACGTCATACAGTCAACGGCGAAAAAACAGATGGAAACTCCTCCAGTGACGAACAAAGGAGATCAAATCCAGGCTCTGAGCCCTAGAGGGAAAATGTACAATTTTAAATATGTGAAGAACAGAGAGACTGAGAGGAACTATCTCCCTAGATCCTTAATAACTGGTAGCCAAGTGTCACTTAGCTGATATCCAGTGTCTCGGTTAAAATTATTGGGATTTTTACGAATTTCAACTGCCTCCCTTATAATTCTAGACCAGTTGTGCTTAACAAGGGCAAGCGCATGAGCATCCTTGAAACATACATCGTGCCCTGAAGACAGGGCATGTTCAGCTATAGCTGATTTGTCAGGTTGGTTTAGACGGATGTTCCTTTGATGCTCTTTGATGCGAGTTGCAATGGAACGTTTTGTTTGTCCAATGTAGACTTTTCCGCAAGTACAAGGGACTTCATACACCCCAGGTTGTAGTAATGGAGACAATTTATCTTTGTTTAATGCTAAACGTTGACCAATTTTCGTCATAGTGCCGAAAACTGTTTTTATCTTGTGCTTGCGGAGAATCTTAGCAACGCGGTCAGAGGTGTTGTGAATATAAGGGAGGTAAGCAGTTCCTCTCACGTCGGAGCTCTGAGAAGGTTGTCTATCCCTCCTTCTGGGATGTAGGGACCTATATATAGTGGATTCATTATAGCCATTACCCTTAAACATGGTTTGTAAGGCATGTAACTCTTCCTGAAGAGTTGATGCCTCACAAATACGTTCCGCTCTTTTGGCTAGAGTTGTTATAATTCCTTGTTTTTGTGCTGGGTGGTGGTGGGAGTCCGCATGTAAATAACGGTTAGTGTGAGTTGGCTTACGGTAGACGCTGTGCCCCATGGAGCCATCCGCTTTCTTCCTCACAAGAACATCCAAAAAAGGTAAGCATCCACCTGACTCTAGCTCCATTGTGAAGTGGATTGAAGGATGCAGCTGATTTAGGTGGCTCAGAAAGTGGCTCAGTTTCTCAGAACCCTCCTCCCACACCACGAACGTATCATCCACATACCTCAACCAAATCACAGGTTTGAAAGACGCCGAAGATATAGCCTCCCCCTCAAAATGTTCCATGAAAAAATTTGCCACGACAGGCGAGAGTGGACTTCCCATGGCCACACCATCAGTCTGCTCGTAATATTTACCATCCCACAAGAAATAACTGGAACACAAGCAGTGGTGGAATAATCGGGCAATGTCCTCAGGAAACAAATCCTTGATGAGTGACATGACCGAGTCCACCGGCACTCTGGTAAACAAGGACTCTACATCAAAACTCACCAAAATAGCATTTGGTTGAACGGCGATGGTTGACAATTTTTCGACGAAATGGGTTGAATCCCTAATGTAGGACTGTGTGCGCCCCAAATGCGGCTGAAGCAACTTGCTGAGATATTGCGCAAGAGCAT
This sequence comes from Meconema thalassinum, assembly GCA_946902985.2. Lineage (NCBI taxonomy): Eukaryota > Metazoa > Arthropoda > Insecta > Orthoptera > Tettigoniidae > Meconema > Meconema thalassinum. The sequence goes on from OX336392.1 coordinate 22,508,581, forward strand.
AAGTTGGAGAACCTATTGTGCTAACAATTGGTCGAAGAGGGACGTCTTGCTTATGGATTTTTGGAAGACCATACAATCTCGGAGGAACAGCATCTCTCGGAATAAGACATCTTCCCTCTTCTTTTGGAATAGATGACAGTTTAACAAGCTTAGCAGTGGCATTGGATACACGAGTGGTTGGATCACGAGTGCACAGTGTGTAGACAGGATCAGATAACAGAATCGAGATTTTACTTTTATATTCAACGGTATCCATCACCACTGTCGCATTTCCCTTGTCAGCATGAAGAATAGAAATGGTGTCATTATTTCTTAGTTCCTTCAATGCCTTTCTTTCACCCCGAGTTAAATTGGGTGCGGGTACTTTCGAGGATCTTAATATCCTCACACTTTCTTGTCTAACTTCTTCAGCTTCATCTGGAGGTAAATTGTAGATGGCAGCCTCAACGGATGTGATCAACTCCTCTGTAGGAATTTTGATGGGTGCGAGAGCAAAGTTGAGACCTCTGCTTAGTAAAGTTGTTTGATAGTCATCTAAAGGGGTATTAGAAAGATTGACTACAACTTTACTAGTATCAAGAACCGTACGAGGAGCTGTTTGTCTCGAGGACAATCGAAGGAACTTAGCTCTTTGTCTATCTACAGCCCGACAAAAATTATTCTCGGCCTGAATAGCGGAGATACGTTCAAAGAACAGCCACAATTCCTCTGAGAGAATGCTACTAAGAAGCAGATGTAAGTGTAATAACTCACGGGAAACTGCGTCCAATTCAGTACGAGAGTTCTGGATCCTCTCGATAACGAGTGCCTTGCTAGCGCGCTGATAAATTCTCATAGCTTTATGAGTGTGTATAGTTTGCTTCAATTTTACACAGTTGGGAATGATGTTATGATCCCTGCATCTAAGAAAGAAGGACAACGATGAAAGGAGAGAGCTCCTTCTTCGCCTCAACTTACTAAATTTAGATGATTGTCGAACAACTTCCTCCCCATAGAGGTTTCTAATTTGCATATTAAGGCTTTCACGGCCCGGATTATTATATAAACAATTCATGCTTTTGGGCTAATGCCGTGTGTATTTTTAATTTAAACCATACGTTTCGGAGAAACCTTGCCTCCTTTTTCAATGGAAATAAACAATGTGGCCATAGAAAGTATATCAATGAGATTACAAAAAATATAGATAAATTCCCCTGTTCGTCACCAGAGAGCAGCTGCCAGAAATTACTGTATGGACCATGGTGGAACGGCGGACAAAGTAGTAAGTAACCAGAAGGTAAAGGGGTCGGTGTTAAAATATAGAAACTCCTCGAAGAATGAGGAGGGGGGGGGGGAGGTGGGGGGGGTTAGAAGAATATAAGGAAACATAAACAAAAGGGAAGTGTATCTGAACAATACCTAACGTCATACAGTCAACGGCGAAAAAACAGATGGAAACTCCTCCAGTGACGAACAAAGGAGATCAAATCCAGGCTCTGAGCCCTAGAGGGAAAATGTACAATTTTAAATATGTGAAGAACAGAGAGACTGAGAGGAACTATCTCCCTAGATCCTTAATAACTGGTAGCCAAGTGTCACTTAGCTGATAACCAGTGTCTCGGTTAAAATTATTGGGATTTTTACGAATTTCAACTGCCTCCCTTATAATTCTAGACCAGTTGTGCTTAACAAGGGCAAGCGCATGAGCATCCTTGAAACATACATCGTGCCCTGAAGACAGGGCATGTTCAGCTATAGCTGATTTGTCAGGTTGGTTTAGACGTATGTTCCTTTGATGCTCTTTGATGCGAGTTGCAATGGAACGTTTTGTTTGTCCAATGTAGACTTTTCCGCAAGTACAAGGGACTTCATACACCCCAGGTTGTAGTAATGGAGACAATTTATCTTTGTTTAATGCTAAACGTTGACCAATTTTCGTCATAGTGCCGAAAACTGTTTTTATCTTGTGCTTGCGGAGAATCTTAGCAACGCGGTCAGTGGTGTTGTGAATATAAGGGAGGTAAGCAGTTCCTCTCACGTCGGAGCTCTGAGAAGGTTGTCTATCCCTCCTTCTGGGATGTAGGGACCTATATATAGTGGATTCATTATAGCCATTATCCTTAAACATGGTTTGTAAGGCATGTAACTCTTCCTGAAGAGTTGATGCCTCACAAATACGTTCCGCTCTTTTGGCTAGAGTTGTTATAATTCCTTGTTTTTGTGCTGGGTGGTGGTGGGAGTCCGCATGTAAATAACGGTTAGTGTGAGTTGGCTTACGGTAGACGCTGTGCCCCATGGAGCCATCCGCATTCCTCCTCACAAGAACATCCAAAAAAGGTAAGCATCCACCTGACTCTAGCTCCATTGTGAAGTGGATTGAAGGATGCAGCTGATTTAGGTGGCTCAGAAAGTGGCTCAGTTTCTCAGAACCCTCCTCCCACACCACGAACGTATCATCCACATACCTCCACCAAATCACAGGTTTGAAAGACGCCGAAGATATAGCCTCCCCCTCAAAATGTTCCATGAATAAATTTGCCACGACAGGCGAGAGTGGACTTCCCATGGCCACACCATCAGTCTGCTCGTAATATTTACCATCCCACAAGAAATAACTGGAACACAAGCTGTGGTGGAATAATCGGGCAATGTCCTCAGGAAACAAATCCTTGATGAGTGACATGACCGAGTCCACCGGCACTCTGGTAAACAAGGACTCTACATCAAAACTCACCAAAATAGCATTTGGTTGAACGGCGATGGTTGACAATTTTTCGACGAAATGGGTTGAATCCCTAATGTAGGACTGTGTGCGCCCCAAATGCGGCTGAAGCAACTTGCTGAGATATTGCGCAAGAGCATAAGTTGGAGAACCTATTGTGCTAACAATTGGTCGAAGAGGGACGTCTTGCTTATGGATTTTTGGAAGACCATACAATCTCGGAGGAACAGCATCTCTCGGAATAAGACATCTTCCCTCTTTTTTTGGAATAGATGACAGTTTAACTAGCTTAGCAGTGGCATTGGATACACGAGTGGTTGGATCACGAGTGCACAGTGTGTAGACAGGATCAGATAACAGAATCGAGATTTTACTTTTATATTCAACGGTATCCATCACCACTGTCGCATTTCCCTTGTCAGCATGAAGAATAGAAATGGTGTCATTATTTCTTAGTTCCTTCAATGCCTTTCTTTCACCCCGAGTTAAATTGGGTGCGGGTACTTTCGAGGATCTTAATATCCTCACACTTTCTTGTCTAACTTCTTCAGCTTCATCTGGAGGTAAATTGTAGATGGCAGCCTCAACGGATGTGATCAACTCCTCTGTAGGAATTTTGAAGGGTGCGAGAGCAAAGTTGAGACCTCTGCTTAGTAAAGTTGTTTGATAGTCATCTAAAGGGGTATTAGAAAGATTGACTACAACTTTACTAGTATCAAGAACCGTACGAGGAGCTGTTTGTCTCGAGGACAATCGAAGGAACTTAGCTCTTTGTCTATCTACAGCCCGACAAAAATTATTCTCGGCCTGAATAGCGGAGATACGTTCAAAGAACAGCCACAATTCCTCTGAGAGAATGCTACTAAGAAGCAGATGTAAGTGTAATAACTCACGGGAAACTGCGTCCAATTCAGTACGAGAGTTCTGGATCCTCTCGATAACGAGTGCCTTGCTAGCGCGCTGATAAATTCTCATAGCTTTATGAGTGTGTATAGTTTGCTTCAATTTTACACAGTTGGGAATGATGTTATGATCCCTGCATCTAAGAAAGAAGGACAACGATGAAAGGAGAGAGCTCCTTCTTCGCCTCAACTTACTAAATTTAGATGATTGTCGAACAACTTCCTCCCCATAGAGGTTTCTAATTTGCATATTAAGGCTTTCACGGCCCGGATTATTATATAAACAATTCATGCTTTTGGGCTAATGCCGTGTGTATTTTTAATTTAAACCATACGTTTCGGAGAAACCTTGCCTCCTTTTTCAATGGAAATAAACAATGTGGCCATAGAAAGTATATCAATGAGATTACAAAAAATATAGATAAATTCCCCTGTTCGTCACCAGAGAGCAGCTGCCAGAAATTACTGTATGGACCATGGTGGAACGGCGGACAAAGTAGTAAGTAACCAGAAGGTAAAGGGGTCGGTGTGAAAATATAGAAACTCCTCGAAGAATGAGGAGGGGGGGGGAGGTGGGGGGGTTAGAAGAATATAAGGAAACATAAACAAAAGGGAAGTGTATCTGAACAATACCTAACGTCATACAGTCAACGGCGAAAAAACAGATGGAAACTCCTCCAGTGACGAACAAAGGAGATCAAATCCAGGCTCTGAGCCCTAGAGGGAAAATGTACAATTTTAAATATGTGAAGAACAGAGAGACTGAGAGGAACTATCTCCCTAGATCCTTAATAACTGGTAGCCAAGTGTCACTTAGCTGATATCCAGTGTCTCGGTTAAAATTATTGGGATTTTTACGAATTTCAACTGCCTCCCTTATAATTCTAGACCAGTTGTGCTTAACAAGGGCAAGCGCATGAGCATCCTTGAAACATACATCGTGCCCTGAAGACAGGGCATGTTCAGCTATAGCTGATTTGTCAGGTTGGTTTAGACGGATGTTCCTTTGATGCTCTTTGATGCGAGTTGCAATGGAACGTTTTGTTTGTCCAATGTAGACTTTTCCGCAAGTACAAGGGACTTCATACACCCCAGGTTGTAGTAATGGAGACAATTTATCTTTGTTTAATGCTAAACGTTGACCAATTTTCGTCATAGTGCCGAAAACTGTTTTTATCTTGTGCTTGCGGAGAATCTTAGCAACGCGGTCAGAGGTGTTGTGAATATAAGGGAGGTAAGCAGTTCCTCTCACGTCGGAGCTCTGAGAAGGTTGTCTATCCCTCCTTCTGGGATGTAGGGACCTATATATAGTGGATTCATTATAGCCATTACCCTTAAACATGGTTTGTAAGGCATGTAACTCTTCCTGAAGAGTTGATGCCTCACAAATACGTTCCGCTCTTTTGGCTAGAGTTGTTATAATTCCTTGTTTTTGTGCTGGGTGGTGGTGGGAGTCCGCATGTAAATAACGGTTAGTGTGAGTTGGCTTACGGTAGACGCTGTGCCCCATGGAGCCATCCGCTTTCTTCCTCACAAGAACATCCAAAAAAGGTAAGCATCCACCTGACTCTAGCTCCATTGTGAAGTGGATTGAAGGATGCAGCTGATTTAGGTGGCTCAGAAAGTGGCTCAGTTTCTCAGAACCCTCCTCCCACACCACGAACGTATCATCCACATACCTCCACCAAATCACAGGTTTGAAAGACGCCGAAGATATAGCCTCCCCCTCAAAATGTTCCATGAAAAAATTTGCCACGACAGGCGAGAGTGGACTTCCCATGGCCACACCATCAGTCTGCTCGTAATATTTACCATCCCACAAGAAATAACTGGAACACAAGCAGTGGTGGAATAATCGGGCAATGTCCTCAGGAAACAAATCCTTGATGAGTGACATGACCGAGTCCACCGGCACTCTGGTAAACAAGGACTCGACATCAAAACTCACCAAAATAGCATTTGGTTGAACGGCGATGGTTGACAATTTTTCGACGAAATGGGTTGAATCCCTAATGTAGGACTGTGTGCGCCCCAAATGCGGCTGAAGCAACTTGCTGAGATATTGCGCAAGAGCATAAGTTGGAGAACCTATTGTGCTAACAATTGTTCGAAGAGGGACGTCTTGCTTATGGATTTTTGGAAGACCATACAATCTCGGAGGAACAGCATCTCTCGGAATAAGACATCTTCCCTCTTCTTTTGGAATAGATGACAGTTTAACAAGCTTAGCAGTGGCATTGGATACACGAGTGGTTGGATCACGAGTGCACAGTGTGTAGACAGGATCAGATAACAGAATCGAGATTTTACTTTTATATTCAACGGTATCCATCACCACTGTCGCATTTCCCTTGTCAGCATGAAGAATAGAAATGGTGTCATTATTTCTTAGTTCCTTCAATGCCTTTCTTTCACCCCGAGTTAAATTGGGTGCGGGTACTTTCGAGGATCTTAATATCCTCACACTTTCTTGTCTAACTTCTTCAGCTTCATCTGGAGGTAAATTGTAGATGGCAGCCTCAACGGATGTGATCAACTCCTCTGTAGGAATTTTGATGGGTGCGAGAGCAAAGTTGAGACCTCTGCTTAGTAAAGTTGTTTGATAGTCATCTAAAGGGGTATTAGAAAGATTGACTACAACTTTACTAGTATCAAGAACCGTACGAGGAGCTGTTTGTCTCGAGGACAATCGAAGGAACTTAGCTCTTTGTCTATCTACAGCCCGACAAAAATTATTCTCGGCCTGAATAGCGGAGATACGTTCAAAGAACAGCCACAATTCCTCTGAGAGAATGCTACTAAGAAGCAGATGTAAGTGTAATAACTCACGGGAAACTGCGTCCAATTCAGTACGAGAGTTCTGGATCCTCTCGATAACGAGTGCCTTGCTAGCGCGCTGATAAATTCTCATAGCTTTATGAGTGTGTATAGTTTGCTTCAATTTTACACAGTTGGGAATGATGTTATGATCCCTGCATCTAAGAAAGAAGGACAACGATGAAAGGAGAGAGCTCCTTCTTCGCCTCAACTTACTAAATTTAGATGATTGTCGAACAACTTCCTCCCCATAGAGGTTTCTAATTTGCATATTAAGGCTTTCACGGCCCGGATTATTATATAAACAATTCATGCTTTTGGGCTAATGCCGTGTGTATTTTTAATTTAAACCATACGTTTCGGAGAAACCTTGCCTCCTTTTTCAATGGAAATAAACAATGTGGCCATAGAAAGTATATCAATGAGATTACAAAAAATATAGATAAATTCCCCTGTTCGTCACCAGAGAGCAGCTGCCAGAAATTACTGTATGGACCATGGTGGAACGGCGGACAAAGTAGTAAGTAACCAGAAGGTAAAGGGGTCGGTGTGAAAATATAGAAACTCCTCGAAGAATGAGGAGGGGGGGGGGGAGGTGGGGGGGGGGGTTAGAAGAATATAAGGAAACATAAACAAAAGGGAAGTGTATCTGAACAATACCTAACGTCATACAGTCAACGGCGAAAAAACAGATGGAAACTCCTCCAGTGACGAACAAAGGAGATCAAATCCAGGCTCTGAGCCCTAGAGGGAAAATGTACAATTTTAAATATGTGAAGAACAGAGAGACTGAGAGGAACTATCTCCCTAGATCCTTAATAACTGGTAGCCAAGTGTCACTTAGCTGATATCCAGTGTCTCGGTTAAAATTATTGGGATTTTTACGAATTTCAACTGCCTCCCTTATAATTCTAGACCAGTTGTGCTTAACAAGGGCAAGCGCATGAGCATCCTTGAAACATACATCGTGCCCTGAAGACAGGGCATGTTCAGCTATAGCTGATTTGTCAGGTTGGTTTAGACGGATGTTCCTTTGATGCTCTTTGATGCGAGTTGCAATGGAACGTTTTGTTTGTCCAATGTAGACTTTTCCGCAAGTACAAGGGACTTCATACACCCCAGGTTGTAGTAATGGAGACAATTTATCTTTGTGTAATGCTAAACGTTGACCAATTTTCGTCATAGTGCCGAAAACTGTTTTTATCTTGTGCTTGCGGAGAATCTTAGCAACGCGGTCAGTGGTGTTGTGAATATAAGGGAGGTAAGCAGTTCCTCTCACGTCGGAGCTCTGAGAAGGTTGTCTATCCCTCCTTCTGGGATGTAGGGACCTATATATAGTGGATTCATTATAGCCATTACCCTTAAACATGGTTTGTAAGGCATGTAACTCTTCCTGAAGAGTTGATGCCTCACAAATACGTTCCGCTCTTTTGGCTAGAGTTGTTATAATTCCTTGTTTTTGTGCTGGGTGGTGGTGGGAGTCCGCATGTAAATAACGGTTAGTGTGAGTTGGCTTACGGTAGACGCTGTGCCCCATGGAGCCATCCGCTTTCCTCCTCACAAGAACATCCAAAAAAGTAAGCATCCACCTGACTCTAGCTCCATTGTGAAGTGGATTGAAGGATGCAGCTGATTTAGGTGGCTCAGAAAGTGGCTCAGTTTCTCAGAACCCTCCTCCCACACCACGAACGTATCATCCACATACCTCCACCAAATCACAGGTTTGAAAGACGCCGAAGATATAGCCTCCCCCTCAAAATGTTCCATGAATAAATTTGCCACGACAGGCGAGAGTGGACTTCCCATGGCCACACCATCAGTCTGCTCGTAATATTTACCATCCCACAAGAAATAACTGGAACACAAGCAGTGGTGGAATAATCGGGCAATGTCCTCAGGAAGCAAATCCTTGATGAGTGACATGACCGAGTCCACCGGCACTCTGGTAAACAAGGACTCTACATCAAAACTCACCAAAATAGCATTTGGTTGAACGGCGATGGTTGACAATTTTTCGACGAAATGGGTTGAATCCCTAATGTAGGACTGTGTGCGCCCCAAATGCGGCTGAAGCAACTTGCTGAGATATTGCGCAAGAGCATAAGTTGGAGAACCTATTGTGCTAACAATTGGTCGAAGAGGGACGTCTTGCTTATGGATTTTTGGAAGACCATACAATCTCGGAGGAACAGCATCTCTCGGAATAAGACATCTTCCCTCTTCTTTTGGAATAGATGACAGTTTAACAAGCTTAGCAGTGGCATTGGATACACGAGTGGTTGGATCACGGGTGCACAGTGTGTAGACAGGATCAGATAACAGAATCGAGATTTTACTTTTATATTCAACGGTATCCATCACCACTGTCGCATTTCCCTTGTCAGCATGAAGAATAGAAATGGTGTCATTATTTCTTAGTTCCTTCAATGCCTTTCTTTCACCCCGAGTTAAATTGGGTGCGGGTACTTTCGAGGATCTTAATATCCTCACACTTTCTTGTCTAACTTCTTCAGCTTCATCTGGAGGTAAATTGTAGATGGCAGCCTCAACGGATGTGATCAACTCCTCTGTAGGAATTTTGAAGGGTGCGAGAGCAAAGTTGAGACCTCTGCTTAGTAAAGTTGTTTGATAGTCATCTAAAGGGGTATTAGAAAGATTGACTACAACTTTACTAGTATCAAGAACCGTACGAGGAGCTGTTTGTCTCGAGGACAATCGAAGGAACTTAGCTCTTGGTCTATCTACAGCCCGACAAAAATTATTCTCGGCCTGAATAGCGGAGATACGTTCAAAGAACAGCCACAATTCCTCTGAGAGAATGCTACTAAGAAGCAGATGTAAGTGTAATAACTCACGGGAAACTGCGTCCAATTCAGTACGTGAGTTCTGGATCCTCTCGATAACGAGTGCCTTGCTAGCGCGCTGATAAATTCTCATAGCTTTATGAGTATGTATAGTTTGCTTCAATTTTACACAGTTGGAAATGATGTTATGATCCCTGCATCTAAGAAAGAAGGACAACGATGAAAGGAGAGAGCTCCTTCTTCGCCTCAACTTACTAAATTTAGATGATTGTCGAACAACTTCCTCCCCATAGAGGTTTCTAATTTGCATATTAAGGCTTTCACGGCCCGGATTATTATATAAACAATTCATGCTTTTGGGCTAATGCCGTGTGTATTTTTAATTTAAACCATACGTTTCGGAGAAACCTTGCCTCCTTTTTCAATGGAAATGAACAATGTGGCCAAAGAAAGTATATCAATGAGATTACAAAAAATATAGATAAATTCCCCTGTTCGTCACCAGAGAGCAGCTGCCAGAAATTACTGTATGGACCATGGTGGAACGGCGGACAAAGTAGTAAGTAACCAGAAGGTAAAGGGGTCGGTGTGAAAATATAGAAACTCCTCGAAGAATGAGGAGGGGGGGGGGAGGTGGGGGGGGGGTTGGATGGATATAAGGAAACATAAACAAAAGGGAAGTGTATCTGAACAATACCTAACGTCATACAGTCAACGGCGAAAAAACAGATGGAAACTCCTCCAGTGACGAACAAAGGAGATCAAATCCAGGCTCTGAGCCCTAGAGGGAAAATGTACAATTTTAAATATGTGAAGAACAGAGAGACTGAGAGGAACTATCTCCCTAGATCCTTAATAACTGGTAGCCAAGTGTCACTTAGCTGATATCCAGTGTCTCGGTTAAAATTATTGGGATTTTTACGAATTTCAACTGCCTCCCTTATAATTCTAGACCAGTTGTGCTTAACAAGGGCAAGCGCATGAGCATCCTTGAAACATACATCGTGCCCTGAAGACAGGGCATGTTCAGCTATAGCTGATTTGTCAGGTTGGTTTAGACGGATGTTCCTTTGATGCTCTTTGATGCGAGTTGCAATGGAACGTTTTGTTTGTCCAATGTAGACTTTTCCGCAAGTACAAGGGACTTCATACACCCCAGGTTGTAGTAATGGAGACAATTTATCTTTGTTTAATGCTAAACGTTGACCAATTTTCGTCATAGTGCCGAAAACTGTTTTTATCTTGTGCTTGCGGAGAATCTTAGCAACGCGGTCAGTGGTGTTGTGAATATAAGGGAGGTAAGCAGTTCCTCTCACGTCGGAGCTCTGAGAAGGTTGTCTATCCCTCCTTCTGGGATGTAGGGACCTATATATAGTGGATTCATTATAGCCATTACCCTTAAACATGGTTTGTAAGGCATGTAACTCTTCCTGAAGAGTTGATGCCTCACAAATACGTTCCGCTCTTTTGGCTAGAGTTGTTATAATTCCTTGTTTTTGTGCTGGGTGGTGGTGGGAGTCCGCATGTAAATAACGGTTAGTGTGAGTTGGCTTACGGTAGACGCTGTGCCCCATGGAGCCATCCGCTTTCCTCCTCACAAGAACATCCAAAAAAGGTAAGCATCCACCTGACTCTAGCTCCATTGTGAAGTGGATTGAAGGATGCAGCTGATTTAGGTGGCTCAGAAAGTGGCTCAGTTTCTCAGAACCCTCCTCCCACACCACGAACGTATCATCCACATACCTCCACCAAATCACAGGTTTGAAAGACGCCGAAGATATAGCCTCCCCCTCAAAATGTTCCATGAAAAAATTTGCCACGACAGGCGAGAGTGGACTTCCCATGGCCACACCATCAGTCTGCTCGTAATATTTACCATCCCACAAGAAATAACTGGAACACAAGCAGTGGTGGAATAATCGGGCAATGTCCTCAGGAAACAAATCCTTGATGAGTGACATGACCGAGTCCACCGGCACTCTGGTAAACAAGGACTCTACATCAAAACTCACCAAAATAGCATTTGGTTGAACGGCGATGGTTGACAATTTTTCGACGAAATGGGTTGAATCCCTAATGTAGGACTGTGTGCGCCCCAAATGCGGCTGAAGCAACTTGCTGAGATATTGCGCAAGAGCATAAGTTGGAGAACCTATTGTGCTAACAATTGGTCGAAGAGGGACGTCTTGCTTATGGATTTTTGGAAGACCATACAATCTCGGAGGAACAGCATCTCTCGGAATAAGACATCTTCCCTCTTCTTTTGGAATAGATGACAGTTTAACAAGCTTAGCAGTGGCATTGGATACACGAGTGGTTGGATCACGAGTGCACAGTGTGTAGACAGGATCAGATAACAGAATCGAGATTTTACTTTTATATTCAACGGTATCCATCACCACTGTCGCATTTCCCTTGTCAGCATGAAGAATAGAAATGGTGTCATTATTTCTTAGTTCCTTCAATGCCTTTCTTTCACCCCGAGTTAAATTGGGTGCGGGTACTTTCGAGGATCTTAATATCCTCACACTTTCTTGCCTAACTTCTTCAGCTTCATCTGGAGGTAAATTGTAGATGGCAGCCTCAACGGATGTGATCAACTCCTCTGTAGGAATTTTGAAGGGTGCGAGAGCAAAGTTGAGACCTCTGCTTAGTAAAGTTGTTTGATAGTCATCTAAAGGGGTATTAGAAAGATTGACTACAACTTTACTAGTATCAAGAACCGTACGAGGAGCTGTTTGTCTCGAGGACAATCGAAGGAACTTAGCTCTTTGTCTATCTACAGCCCGACAAAAATTATTCTCGGCCTGAATAGCGGAGATACGTTCAAAGAACAGCCACAATTCCTCTGAGAGAATGCTACTAAGAAGCAGATGTAAGTGTAATAACTCACGGGAAACTGCGTCCAATTCAGTACGAGAGTTCTGGATCCTCTCGATAACGAGTGCCTTGCTAGCGCGCTGATAAATTCTCATAGCTTTATGAGTGTGTATAGTTTGCTTCAATTTTACACAGTTGGGAATGATGTTATGATCCCTGCATCTAAGAAAGAAGGACAACGATGAAAGGAGAGAGCTCCTTCTTCGCCTCAACTTACTAAATTTAGATGATTGTCGAACAACTTCCTCCCCATAGAGGTTTCTAATTTGCATATTAAGGCTTTCACGGCCCGGATTATTATATAAACAATTCATGCTTTTGGGCTAATGCCGTGTGTATTTTTAATTTAAACCATACGTTTCGGAGAAACCTTGCCTCCTTTTTCAATGGAAATAAACAATGTGGCCATAGAAAGTATATCAATGAGATTACAAAAAATATAGATAAATTCCCCTGTTCGTCACCAGAGAGCAGCTGCCAGAAATTACTGTATGGACCATGGTGGAACGGCGGACAAAGTAGTAAGTAACCAGAAGGTAAAGGGGTCGGTGTGAAAATATAGAAACTCCTCGAAGAATGAGGAGGGGGGGGAGGTGGGGGGGTTAGAAGAATATAAGGAAACATAAACAAAAGGGAAGTGTATCTGAACAATACCTAACGTCATACAGTCAACGGCGAAAAAACAGATGGAAACTCCTCCAGTGACGAACAAAGGAGATCAAATCCAGGCTCTGAGCCCTAGAGGGAAAATGTACAATTTTAAATATGTGAAGAACAGAGAGACTGAGAGGAACTATCTCCCTAGATCCTTAATAACTGGTAGCCAAGTGTCACTTAGCTGATATCCAGTGTCTCGGTTAAAATTATTGGGATTTTTACGAATTTCAACTGCCTCCCTTATAATTCTAGACCAGTTGTGCTTAACAAGGGCAAGCGCATGAGCATCCTTGAAACATACATCGTGCCCTGAAGACAGGGCATGTTCAGCTATAGCTGATTTGTCAGGTTGGTTTAGACGGATGTTCCTTTGATGCTCTTTGATGCGAGTTGCAAAGGAACGTTTTGTTTGTCCAATGTAGACTTTTCCGCAAGTACAAGGGACTTCATACACCCCAGGTTGTAGTAATGGAGACAATTTATCTTTGTTTAATGCTAAACGTTGACCAATTTTCGTCATAGTGCCGAAAACTGTTTTTATCTTGTGCTTGCGGAGAATCTTAGCAACGCGGTCAGTGGTGTTGTGAATATAAGGGAGGTAAGCAGTTCCTCTCACGTCGGAGCTCTGAGAAGGTTGTCTATCCCTCCTTCTGGGATGTAGGGACCTATATATAGTGGATTCATTATAGCCATTACCCTTAAACATGGTTTGTAAGGCATGTAACTCTTCCTGAAGAGTTGATGCCTCACAAATACGTTCCGCTCTTTTGGCTAGAGTTGTTATAATTCCTTGTTTTTGTGCTGGGTGGTGGTGGGAGTCCGCATGTAAATAACGGTTAGTGTGAGTTGGCTTACGGTAGACGCTGTGCCCCATGGAGACATCCGCTTTCCTCCTCACAAGAACATCCAAAAAAGGTAAGCATCCACCTGACTCTAGCTCCATTGTGAAGTGGATTGAAGGATGCAGCTGATTTAGGTGGCTCAGAAAGTGGCTCAGTTTCTCAGAACCCTCCTCCCACACCACGAACGTATCATCCACATACCTCCACCAAATCACAGGTTTGAAAGACGCCGAAGATATAGCCTCCCCCTCAAAATGTTCCATGAATAAATTTGCCACGACAGGCGAGAGTGGACTTCCCATGGCCACACCATCAGTCTGCTCGTAATATTTACCATCCCACAAGAAATAACTGGAACACAAGCAGTGGTGGAATATACGGGCAATGTCCTCAGGAAATAAATCCTTGATGAGTGACATGACCGAGTCCACCGGCACTCTGGTAAACAAGGACTCTACATCAAAACTCACCAAAATAGCATTTGGTTGAACGGCGATGGTTGACAATTTTTCGACGAAATGGGTTGAATCCCTAATGTAGGACTGTGTGCGCCCCAAATGCGGCTGAAGCAACTTGCTGAGATATTGCGCAAGAGCATAAGTTGGAGAACCTATTGTGCTAACAATTGTTCGAAGAGGGACGTCTTGCTTATGGATTTTTGGAAGACCATACAATCTCGGAGGAACAGCATCTCTCGGAATAAGACATCTTCCCTCTTCTTTTGGAATAGATGACAGTTTAACAAGCTTAGCAGTGGCATTGGATACACGAGTGGTTGGATCACGAGTGCACAGTGTGTAGACAGGATCAGATAACAGAATCGAGATTTTACTTTTATATTCAACGGTATCCATCACCACTGTCGCATTTCCCTTGTCAGCATGAAGAATAGAAATGGTGTCATTATTTCTTAGTTCCTTCAATGCCTTTCTTTCACCCCGAGTTAAATTGGGTGCGGGTACTTTCGAGGATCTTAATATCCTCACACTTTCTTGTCTAACTTCTTCAGCTTCATCTGGAGGTAAATTGTAGATGGCAGCCTCAACGGATGTGATCAACTCCTCTGTAGGAATTTTGAAGGGTGCGAGAGCAAAGTTGAGACCTCTGCTTAGTAAAGTTGTTTGATAGTCATCTAAAGGGGTATTAGAAAGATTGACTACAACTTTACTAGTATCAAGAACCGTACGAGGAGCTGTTTGTCTCGAGGACAATCGAAGGAACTTAGCTCTTTGTCTATCTACAGCCCGACAAAAATTATTCTCGGCCTGAATAGCGGAGATACGTTCAAAGAACAGCCACAATTCCTCTGAGAGAATGCTACTAAGAAGCAGATGTAAGTGTAATAACTCACGGGAAACTGCGTCCAATTCAGTACGAGAGTTCTGGATCCTCTCGATAACGAGTGCCTTGCTAGCGCGCTGATAAATTCTCATAGCTTTATGAGTGTGTATAGTTTGCTTCAATTTTACACAGTTGGGAATGATGTTATGATCCCTGCATCTAAGAAAGAAGGACAACGATGAAAGGAGAGAGCTCCTTCTTCGCCTCAACTTACTAAATTTAGATGATTGTCGAACAACTTCCTCCCCATAGAGGTTTCTAATTTGCATATTAAGGCTTTCACGGCCCGGATTATTATATAAACAATTCATGCTTTTGGGCTAATGCCGTGTGTATTTTTAATTTAAACCATACGTTTCGGAGAAACCTTGCCTCCTTTTTCAATGGAAATAAACAATGTGGCCATAGAAAGTATATCAATGAGATTACAAAAAATATAGATAAATTCCCCTGTTCGTCACCAGAGAGCAGCTGCCAGAAATTACTGTATGGACCATGGTGGAACGGCGGACAAAGTAGTAAGTAACCAGAAGGTAAAGGGGTCGGTGTGAAAATATAGAAAGTCCTCGAAGAATGAGGAGGGGGGGGAGGTGGGGGGGTTAGAAGAATATAAGGAAACATAAACAAAAGGGAAGTGTATCTGAACAATACCTAACGTCATACAGTCAACGGCGAAAAAACAGATGGAAACTCCTCCAGTGACGAACAAAGGAGATCAAATCCAGGCTCTGAGCCCTAGAGGGAAAATGTACAATTTTAAATATGTGAAGAACAGAGAGACTGAGAGGAACTATCTCCCTAGATCCTTAATAACTGGTAGCCAAGTGTCACTTAGCTGATATCCAGTGTCTCGGTTAAAATTATTGGGATTTTTACGAATTTCAACTGCCTCCCTTATAATTCTAGACCAGTTGTGCTTAACAAGGGCAAGCGCATGAGCATCCTTGAAACATACATCGTGCCCTGAAGACAGGGCATGTTCAGCTATAGCTGATTTGTCAGGTTGGTTTAGACGGATGTTCCTTTGATGCTCTTTGATGCGAGTTGCAAAGGAACGTTTTGTTTGTCCAATGTAGACTTTTCCGCAAGTACAAGGGACTTCATACACCCCAGGTTGTAGTAATGGAGACAATTTATCTTTGTTTAATGCTAAACGTTGACCAATTTTCGTCATAGTGCCGAAAACTGTTTTTATCTTGTGCTTGCGGAGAATCTTAGCAACGCGGTCAGTGGTGTTGTGAATATAAGGGAGGTAAGCAGTTCCTCTCACGTCGGAGCTCTGAGAAGGTTGTCTATCCCTCCTTCTGGGATGTAGGGACCTATATATAGTGGATTCATTATAGCCATTACCCTTAAACATGGTTTGTAAGGCATGTAACTCTTCCTGAAGAGTTGATGCCTCACAAATACGTTCCGCTCTTTTGGCTAGAGTTGTTATAATTCCTTGTTTTTGTGCTGGGTGGTGGTGGGAGTCCGCATGTAAATAACGGTTAGTGTGAGTTGGCTTACGGTAGACGCTGTGCCCCATGGAGACATCCGCTTTCCTCCTCACAAGAACATCCAAAAAAGGTAAGCATCCACCTGACTCTAGCTCCATTGTGAAGTGGATTGAAGGATGCAGCTGATTTAGGTGGCTCAGAAAGTGGCTCAGTTTCTCAGAACCCTCCTCCCACACCACGAACGTATCATCCACATACCTCCACCAAATCACAGGTTTGAAAGACGCCGAAGATATAGCCTCCCCCTCAAAATGTTCCATGAATAAATTTGCCACGACAGGCGAGAGTGGACTTCCCATGGCCACACCATCAGTCTGCTCGTAATATTTACCATCCCACAAGAAATAACTGGAACACAAGCAGTGGTGGAATATACGGGCAATGTCCTCAGGAAATAAATCCTTGATGAGTGACATGACCGAGTCCACCGGCACTCTGGTAAACAAGGACTCTACATCAAAACTCACCAAAATAGCATTTGGTTGAACGGCGATGGTTGACAATTTTTCGACGAAATGGGTTGAATCCCTAATGTAGGACAGTGTGCGCCCCAAATGCGGCTGAAGCAACTTGCTGAGATATTGCGCAAGAGCATAAGTTGGAGAACCTATTGTGCTAACAATTGGTCGAAGAGGGACGTCTTGCTTATGGATTTTTGGAAGACCATACAATCTCGGAGGAACAGCATCTCTCGGAATAATACATCTTCCCTCTTCTTTTGGAATAGATGACAGTTTAACAAGCTTAGCAGTGGCATTGGATACACGAGTGGTTGGATCACGAGTGCACAGTGTGTAGACAGGATCAGATAACAGAATCGAGATTTTACTTTTATATTCAACGGTATCCACCACCACTGTCGCATTTCCCTTGTCAGCATGAAGAATAGAAATGGTGTCATTATTTCTTAGTTCCTTCAATGCCTTTCTTTCACCCCGAGTTAAATTGGGTGCGGGTACTTTCGAGGATCTTAATATCCTCACACTTTCTTGTCTAACTTCTTCAGCTTCATCTGGAGGTAAATTGTAGATGGCAGCCTCAACGGATGTGATCAACTCCTCTGTAGGAATTTTGAAGGGTGCGAGAGCAAAGTTGAGACCTCTGCTTAGTAAAGTTGTTTGATAGTCATCTAAAGGGGTATTAGAAAGATTGACTACAACTTTACTAGTATCAAGAACCGTACGAGGAGCTGTTTGTCTCGAGGACAATCGAAGGAACTTAGCTCTTTGTCTATCTACAGCCCGACAAAAATTATTCTCGGCCTGAATAGCGGAGATACGTTCAAAGAACAGCCACAATTCCTCTGAGAGAATGCTACTAAGAAGCAGATGTAAGTGTAATAACTCACGGGAAACTGCGTCCAAATCAGTACGAGAGTTCTGGATCCTCTCGATAACGAGTGCCTTGCTAGCGCGCTGATAAATTCTCATAGCTTTATGAGTGTGTATAGTTTGCTTCAATTTTACACAGTTGGGAATGATGTTATGATCCCTGCATGTAAGAAAGAAGGACAACGATGAAAGGAGAGAGCTCCTTCTTCGCCTCAACTTACTAAATTTAGATGATTGTCGAACAACTTCCTCCCCATAGAGGTTTCTAATTTGCATATTACGGCTTTCACGGCCCGGATTATTATATAAACAATTCATGCTTTTGGGCTAATGCCGTGTGTATTTTTAATTTAAACCATACGTTTCGGAGAAACCTTGCCTCCTTTTTCAATGGAAATAAACAATGTGGCCATAGAAAGTATATCAATGAGATTACAAAAAATATAGATAAATTCCCCTGTTCGTCACCAGAGAGCAGCTGCCAGAAATTACTGTATGGACCATGGTGGAACGGCGGACAAAGTAGTAAGTAACCAGAAGGTAAAGGGGTCGGTGTGAAAATATAGAAACTCCTCGAAGAATGAGGAGGGGGGGGGGGGAGGTGGGGGGGTTAGAAGAATATAAGGAAACATAAACAAAAGGGAAGTGTATCTGAACAATACCTAACGTCATACAGTCAACGGCGAAAAAACAGATGGAAACTCCTCCAGTGACGAACAAAGGAGATCAAATCCAGGCTCTGAGCCCTAGAGGGAAAATGTACAATTTTAAATATGTGAAGAACAGAGAGACTGAGAGGAACTATCTCCCTAGATCCTTAATAACTGGTAGCCAAGTGTCACTTAGCTGATATCCAGTGTCTCGGTTAAAATTATTGGGATTTTTACGAATTTCAACTGCCTCCCTTATAATTCTAGACCAGTTGTGCTTAACAAGGGCAAGCGCATGAGCATCCTTGAAACATACATCGTGCCCTGAAGACAGGGCATGTTCAGCTATAGCTGATTTGTCAGGTTGGTTCAGACGGATGTTCCTTTGATGCTCTTTGATGCGAGTTGCAATGGAACGTTTTGTTTGTCCAATGTAGACTTTTCCGCAAGTACAAGGGACTTCATACACCCCAGGTTGTAGTAATGGAGACAATTTATCTTTGTGTAATGCTAAACGTTGACCAATTTTCGTCATAGTGCCGAAAACTGTTTTTATCTTGTGCTTGCGGAGAATCTTAGCAACGCGGTCAGTGGTGTTGTGAATATAAGGGAGGTAAGCAGTTCCTCTCACGTCGGAGCTCTGAGAAGGTTGTCTATCCCTCCTTCTGGGATGTAGGGACCTATATATAGTGGATTCATTATAGCCATTACCCTTAAACATGGTTTGTAAGGCATGTAACTCTTCCTGAAGAGTTGATGCCTCACAAATACGTTCCGCTCTTTTGGCTAGAGTTGTTATAATTCCTTGTTTTTGTGCTGGGTGGTGGTGGGAGTCCGCATGTAAATAACGGTTAGTGTGAGTTGGCTTACGGTAGACGCTGTGCCCCAAGGAGCCATCCGCTTTCCTCCTCACAAGAACATCCAAAAAAGGTAAGCATCCACCTGACTCTAGCTCCATTGTGAAGTGGATTGAAGGATGCAGCTGATTTAGGTGGCTCAGAAAGTGGCTCAGTTTCTCAGAACCCTCCTCCCACACCACGAACGTATCATCCACATACCTCCACCAAATCACAGGTTTGAAAGACGCCGAAGATATAGCCTCCCCCTCAAAATGTTCCATGAATAAATTTGCCACGACAGGCGAGAGTGGACTTCCCATGGCCACACCATCAGTCTGCTCGTAATATTTACCATCCCACAAGAAATAACTGGAACACAAGCAGTGGTGGAATAATCGGGCAATGTCCTCAGGAAACAAATCCTTGATGAGTGACATGACCGAGTCCACCGGCACTCTGGTAAACAAGGACTCTACATCAAAACTCTACCAAAATAGCATTTGGTTGAACGGCGATGGTTGACAATTTTTCGACGAAATGGGTTGAATCCCTAATGTAGGACTGTGTGCGCCCCAAATGCGGCTGAAGCAACTTGCTGAGATATTGCGCGAGAGGATAAGTTGGAGAACCTATTGTGCTAACAATTGGTCGAAGAGGGACGTCTTGCTTATGGATTTTTGGAAGACCATACAATCTCGGAGGAACAGCATCTCTCGGAATAAGACATCTTCCCTCTTCTTTTGGAATAGATGACAGTTTAACAAGCTTAGCAGTGGCATTGGATACACGAGTGGTTGGATCACGAGTGCACAGTGTGTAGACAGGATCAGATAACAGAATCGAGATTTTACTTTTATATTCAACGGTATCCATCACCACTGTCGCATTTCCCTTGTCAGCATGAAGAATAGAAATGGTGTCATTATTTCTTAGTTCCTTCAATGCCTTTCTTTCACCCCGAGTTAAATTGGGTGCGGGTACTTTCGAGGATCTTAATATCCTCACACTTTCTTGTCTAACTTCTTCAGCTTCATCTGGAGGTAAATTGTAGATGGCAGCCTCAACGGATGTGATCAACTCCTCTGTAGGAATTTTGAAGGGTGCGAGAGCAAAGTTGAGACCTCTGCTTAGTAAAGTTGTTTGATAGTCATCTAAAGGGGTATTAGAAAGATTGACTACAACTTTACTAGTATCAAGAACCGTACGAGGAGCTGTTTGTCTCGAGGACAATCGAAGGAACTTAGCTCTTGGTCTATCTACAGCCCGACAAAAATTATTCTCGGCCTGAATAGCGGAGATACGTTCAAAGAACAGCCACAATTCCTCTGAGAGAATGCTACTAAGAAGCAGATGTAAGTGTAATAACTCACGGGAAACTGCGTCCAATTCAGTACGAGAGTTCTGGATCCTCTCGATAACGAGTGCCTTGCTAGCGCGCTGATAAATTCTCATAGCTTTATGAGTATGTATAGTTTGCTTCAATTTTACACAGTTGGGAATGATGTTATGATCCCTGCATATAAGAAAGAAGGACAACGATGAAAGGAGAGAGCTCCTTCTTCGCCTCAACTTACTAAATTTAGATGATTGTCGAACAACTTCCTCCCCATAGAGGTTTCTAATTTGCATATTAAGGCTTTCACGGCCCAGATTATTATATAAACAATTCATGCTTTTGGGCTAATGCCGTGTGTATTTTTAATTTAAACCATACGTTTCGGAGAAACCTTGCCTCCTTTTTCAATGGAAATAAACAATGTGGCCAAAGAAAGTATATCAATGAGATTACAAAAAATATAGATAAATTCCCCTGTTCGTCACCAGAGAGCAGCTGCCAGAAATTACTGTATGGACCATGGTGGAACGGCGGACAAAGTAGTAAGTAACCAGAAGGTAAAGGGGTCGGTGTGAAAATATAGAAACTCCTCGAAGAATGAGGAGGGGGGGGGGGGAGGTGGGGGGGGGGGGGGTTAGATGGATATAAGGAAACATAAACAAAAGGGAAGTGTATCTGAACAATACCTAACGTCATACAGTCAACGGCGAAAAAACAGATGGAAACTCCTCCAGTGACGAACAAAGGAGATCAAATCCAGGCTCTGAGCCCTAGAGGGAAAATGTACAATTTTAAATATGTGAAGAACAGAGAGACTGAGAGGAACTATCTCCCTAGATCCTTAATAACTGGTAGCCAAGTGTCACTTAGCTGATATCCAGTGTCTCGGTTAAAATTATTGGGATTTTTACGAATTTCAACTGCCTCCCTTATAATTCTAGACCAGTTGTGCTTAACAAGGGCAAGCGCATGAGCATCCTAGAAACATACATCGTGCCCTGAAGACAGGGCATGTTCAGCTATAGCTGATTTGTCAGGTTGGTTTAGACGGATGTTCCTTTAATGCTCTTTGATGCGAGTTGCAATGGAACGTTTTGTTTGTCCAATGTAGACTTTTCCGCAAGTACAAGGGACTTCATACACCCCAGGTTGTAGTAATGGAGACAATTTATCTTTGTTTAATGCTAAACGTTGACCAATTTTCGTCATAGTGCCGAAAACTGTTTTTATCTTGTGCTTGCGGAGAATCTTAGCAACGCGGTCAGTGGTGTTGTGAATATAAGGGAGGTAAGCAGTTCCTCTCACGTCGGAGCTCTGAGAAGGTTGTCTATCCCTCCTTCTGGGATGTAGGGACCTATATATAGTGGATTCATTATAGCCATTACCCTTAAACATGGTTTGTAAGGCATGTAACTCTTCCTGAAGAGTTGATGCCTCACAAATACGTTCCGCTCTTTTGGCTAGAGTTGTTATAATTCCTTGTTTTTGTGCTGGGTGGTGGTGGGAGTCCGCATGTAAATAACGGTTAGTGTGAGTTGGCTTACGGTAGACGCTGTGCCCCATGGAGACATCCGCTTTCCTCCTCACAAGAACATCCAAAAAAGGTAAGCATCCACCTGACTCTAGCTCCATTGTGAAGTGGATTGAAGGATGCAGCTGATTTAGGTGGCTCAGAAAGTGGCTCAGTTTCTCAGAACCCTCCTCCCACACCACGAACGTATCATCCACATACCTCCACCAAATCACAGGTTTGAAAGACGCCGAAGATATAGCCTCCCCCTCAAAATGTTCCATGAATAAATTTGCCACGACAGGCGAGAGTGGACTTCCCATGGCCACACCATCAGTCTGCTCGTAATATTTACCATCCCACAAGAAATAACTGGAACACAAGCAGTGGTGGAATATACGGGCAATGTCCTCAGGAAATAAATCCTTGATGAGTGACATGACCGAGTCCACCGGCACTCTGGTAAACAAGGACTCTACATCAAAACTCACCAAAATAGCATTTGGTTGAACGGCGATGGTTGACAATTTTTCGACGAAATGGGTTGAATCCCTAATGTAGGACTGTGTGCGCCCCAAATGCGGCTGAAGCAACTTGCTGAGATATTGCGCAAGAGCATAAGTTGGAGAACCTATTGTGCTAACAATTGTTCGAAGAGGGACGTCTTGCTTATGGATTTTTGGAAGACCATACAATCTCGGAGGAACAGCATCTCTCGGAATAAGACATCTTCCCTCTTCTTTTGGAATAGATGACAGTTTAACAAGCTTAGCAGTGGCATTGGATACACGAGTGGTTGGATCACGAGTGCACAGTGTGTAGACAGGATCAGATAACAGAATCGAGATTTTACTTTTATATTCAACGGTATCCATCACCACTGTCGCATTTCCCTTGTCAGCATGAAGAATAGAAATGGTGTCATTATTTCTTAGTTCCTTCAATGCCTTTCTTTCACCCCGAGTTAAATTGGGTGCGGGTACTTTCGAGGATCTTAATATCCTCACACTTTCTTGTCTAACTTCTTCAGCTTCATCTGGAGGTAAATTGTAGATGGCAGCCTCAACGGATGTGATCAACTCCTCTGTAGGAATTTTGAAGGGTGCGAGAGCAAAGTTGAGACCTCTGCTTAGTAAAGTTGTTTGATAGTCATCTAAAGGGGTATTAGAAAGATTGACTACAACTTTACTAGTATCAAGAACCGTACGAGGAGCTGTTTGTCTCGAGGACAATCGAAGGAACTTAGCTCTTTGTCTATCTACAGCCCGACAAAAATTATTCTCGGCCTGAATAGCGGAGATACGTTCAAAGAACAGCCACAATTCCTCTGAGAGAATGCTACTAAGAAGCAGATGTAAGTGTAATAACTCACGGGAAACTGCGTCCAATTCAGTACGAGAGTTCTGGATCCTCTCGATAACGAGTGCCTTGCTAGCGCGCTGATAAATTCTCATAGCTTTATGAGTGTGTATAGTTTGCTTCAATTTTACACAGTTGGGAATGATGTTATGATCCCTGCATCTAAGAAAGAAGGACAACGATGAAAGGAGAGAGCTCCTTCTTCGCCTCAACTTACTAAATTTAGATGATTGTCGAACAACTTCCTCCCCATAGAGGTTTCTAATTTGCATATTAAGGCTTTCACGGCCCGGATTATTATATAAACAATTCATGCTTTTGGGCTAATGCCGTGTGTATTTTTAATTTAAACCATACGTTTCGGAGAAACCTTGCCTCCTTTTTCAATGGAAATAAACAATGTGGCCATAGAAAGTATATCAATGAGATTACAAAAAATATAGATAAATTCCCCTGTTCGTCACCAGAGAGCAGCTGCCAGAAATTACTGTATGGACCATGGTGGAACGGCGGACAAAGTAGTAAGTAACCAGAAGGTAAAGGGGTCGGTGTGAAAATATAGAAAGTCCTCGAAGAATGAGGAGGGGGGGGAGGTGGGGGGGTTAGAAGAATATAAGGAAACATAAACAAAAGGGAAGTGTATCTGAACAATACCTAACGTCATACAGTCAACGGCGAAAAAACAGATGGAAACTCCTCCAGTGACGAACAAAGGAGATCAAATCCAGGCTCTGAGCCCTAGAGGGAAAATGTACAATTTTAAATATGTGAAGAACAGAGAGACTGAGAGGAACTATCTCCCTAGATCCTTAATAACTGGTAGCCAAGTGTCACTTAGCTGATATCCAGTGTCTCGGTTAAAATTATTGGGATTTTTACGAATTTCAACTGCCTCCCTTATAATTCTAGACCAGTTGTGCTTAACAAGGGCAAGCGCATGAGCATCCTTGAAACATACATCGTGCCCTGAAGACAGGGCATGTTCAGCTATAGCTGATTTGTCAGGTTGGTTTAGACGGATGTTCCTTTGATGCTCTTTGATGCGAGTTGCAAAGGAACGTTTTGTTTGTCCAATGTAGACTTTTCCGCAAGTACAAGG
The DNA here is from genome assembly GCA_946902985.2 of Meconema thalassinum. Classification (NCBI taxonomy): domain Eukaryota; kingdom Metazoa; phylum Arthropoda; class Insecta; order Orthoptera; family Tettigoniidae; genus Meconema; species Meconema thalassinum. Next base: position 22,533,148 of record OX336392.1, read on the forward strand.
GACTTCATACACCCCAGGTTGTAGTAATGGAGACAATTTATCTTTGTTTAATGCTAAACGTTGACCAATTTTCGTCATAGTGCCGAAAACTGTTTTTATCTTGTGCTTGCGGAGAATCTTAGCAACGCGGTCAGTGGTGTTGTGAATATAAGGGAGGTAAGCAGTTCCTCTCACGTCGGAGCTCTGAGAAGGTTGTCTATCCCTCCTTCTGGGATGTAGGGACCTATATATAGTGGATTCATTATAGCCATTACCCTTAAACATGGTTTGTAAGGCATGTAACTCTTCCTGAAGAGTTGATGCCTCACAAATACGTTCCGCTCTTTTGGCTAGAGTTGTTATAATTCCTTGTTTTTGTGCTGGGTGGTGGTGGGAGTCCGCATGTAAATAACGGTTAGTGTGAGTTGGCTTACGGTAGACGCTGTGCCCCATGGAGACATCCGCTTTCCTCCTCACAAGAACATCCAAAAAAGGTAAGCATCCACCTGACTCTAGCTCCATTGTGAAGTGGATTGAAGGATGCAGCTGATTTAGGTGGCTCAGAAAGTGGCTCAGTTTCTCAGAACCCTCCTCCCACACCACGAACGTATCATCCACATACCTCCACCAAATCACAGGTTTGAAAGACGCCGAAGATATAGCCTCCCCCTCAAAATGTTCCATGAATAAATTTGCCACGACAGGCGAGAGTGGACTTCCCATGGCCACACCATCAGTCTGCTCGTAATATTTACCATCCCACAAGAAATAACTGGAACACAAGCAGTGGTGGAATATACGGGCAATGTCCTCAGGAAATAAATCCTTGATGAGTGACATGACCGAGTCCACCGGCACTCTGGTAAACAAGGACTCTACATCAAAACTCACCAAAATAGCATTTGGTTGAACGGCGATGGTTGACAATTTTTCGACGAAATGGGTTGAATCCCTAATGTAGGACAGTGTGCGCCCCAAATGCGGCTGAAGCAACTTGCTGAGATATTGCGCAAGAGCATAAGTTGGAGAACCTATTGTGCTAACAATTGGTCGAAGAGGGACGTCTTGCTTATGGATTTTTGGAAGACCATACAATCTCGGAGGAACAGCATCTCTCGGAATAATACATCTTCCCTCTTCTTTTGGAATAGATGACAGTTTAACAAGCTTAGCAGTGGCATTGGATACACGAGTGGTTGGATCACGAGTGCACAGTGTGTAGACAGGATCAGATAACAGAATCGAGATTTTACTTTTATATTCAACGGTATCCACCACCACTGTCGCATTTCCCTTGTCAGCATGAAGAATAGAAATGGTGTCATTATTTCTTAGTTCCTTCAATGCCTTTCTTTCACCCCGAGTTAAATTGGGTGCGGGTACTTTCGAGGATCTTAATATCCTCACACTTTCTTGTCTAACTTCTTCAGCTTCATCTGGAGGTAAATTGTAGATGGCAGCCTCAACGGATGTGATCAACTCCTCTGTAGGAATTTTGAAGGGTGCGAGAGCAAAGTTGAGACCTCTGCTTAGTAAAGTTGTTTGATAGTCATCTAAAGGGGTATTAGAAAGATTGACTACAACTTTACTAGTATCAAGAACCGTACGAGGAGCTGTTTGTCTCGAGGACAATCGAAGGAACTTAGCTCTTTGTCTATCTACAGCCCGACAAAAATTATTCTCGGCCTGAATAGCGGAGATACGTTCAAAGAACAGCCACAATTCCTCTGAGAGAATGCTACTAAGAAGCAGATGTAAGTGTAATAACTCACGGGAAACTGCGTCCAAATCAGTACGAGAGTTCTGGATCCTCTCGATAACGAGTGCCTTGCTAGCGCGCTGATAAATTCTCATAGCTTTATGAGTGTGTATAGTTTGCTTCAATTTTACACAGTTGGGAATGATGTTATGATCCCTGCATGTAAGAAAGAAGGACAACGATGAAAGGAGAGAGCTCCTTCTTCGCCTCAACTTACTAAATTTAGATGATTGTCGAACAACTTCCTCCCCATAGAGGTTTCTAATTTGCATATTACGGCTTTCACGGCCCGGATTATTATATAAACAATTCATGCTTTTGGGCTAATGCCGTGTGTATTTTTAATTTAAACCATACGTTTCGGAGAAACCTTGCCTCCTTTTTCAATGGAAATAAACAATGTGGCCATAGAAAGTATATCAATGAGATTACAAAAAATATAGATAAATTCCCCTGTTCGTCACCAGAGAGCAGCTGCCAGAAATTACTGTATGGACCATGGTGGAACGGCGGACAAAGTAGTAAGTAACCAGAAGGTAAAGGGGTCGGTGTGAAAATATAGAAACTCCTCGAAGAATGAGGAGGGGGGGGGGGGGAGGTGGGGGGGTTAGAAGAATATAAGGAAACATAAACAAAAGGGAAGTGTATCTGAACAATACCTAACGTCATACAGTCAACGGCGAAAAAACAGATGGAAACTCCTCCAGTGACGAACAAAGGAGATCAAATCCAGGCTCTGAGCCCTAGAGGGAAAATGTACAATTTTAAATATGTGAAGAACAGAGAGACTGAGAGGAACTATCTCCCTAGATCCTTAATAACTGGTAGCCAAGTGTCACTTAGCTGATATCCAGTGTCTCGGTTAAAATTATTGGGATTTTTACGAATTTCAACTGCCTCCCTTATAATTCTAGACCAGTTGTGCTTAACAAGGGCAAGCGCATGAGCATCCTTGAAACATACATCGTGCCCTGAAGACAGGGCATGTTCAGCTATAGCTGATTTGTCAGGTTGGTTCAGACGGATGTTCCTTTGATGCTCTTTGATGCGAGTTGCAATGGAACGTTTTGTTTGTCCAATGTAGACTTTTCCGCAAGTACAAGGGACTTCATACACCCCAGGTTGTAGTAATGGAGACAATTTATCTTTGTGTAATGCTAAACGTTGACCAATTTTCGTCATAGTGCCGAAAACTGTTTTTATCTTGTGCTTGCGGAGAATCTTAGCAACGCGGTCAGTGGTGTTGTGAATATAAGGGAGGTAAGCAGTTCCTCTCACGTCGGAGCTCTGAGAAGGTTGTCTATCCCTCCTTCTGGGATGTAGGGACCTATATATAGTGGATTCATTATAGCCATTACCCTTAAACATGGTTTGTAAGGCATGTAACTCTTCCTGAAGAGTTGATGCCTCACAAATACGTTCCGCTCTTTTGGCTAGAGTTGTTATAATTCCTTGTTTTTGTGCTGGGTGGTGGTGGGAGTCCGCATGTAAATAACGGTTAGTGTGAGTTGGCTTACGGTAGACGCTGTGCCCCAAGGAGCCATCCGCTTTCCTCCTCACAAGAACATCCAAAAAAGGTAAGCATCCACCTGACTCTAGCTCCATTGTGAAGTGGATTGAAGGATGCAGCTGATTTAGGTGGCTCAGAAAGTGGCTCAGTTTCTCAGAACCCTCCTCCCACACCACGAACGTATCATCCACATACCTCCACCAAATCACAGGTTTGAAAGACGCCGAAGATATAGCCTCCCCCTCAAAATGTTCCATGAATAAATTTGCCACGACAGGCGAGAGTGGACTTCCCATGGCCACACCATCAGTCTGCTCGTAATATTTACCATCCCACAAGAAATAACTGGAACACAAGCAGTGGTGGAATAATCGGGCAATGTCCTCAGGAAACAAATCCTTGATGAGTGACATGACCGAGTCCACCGGCACTCTGGTAAACAAGGACTCTACATCAAAACTCTACCAAAATAGCATTTGGTTGAACGGCGATGGTTGACAATTTTTCGACGAAATGGGTTGAATCCCTAATGTAGGACTGTGTGCGCCCCAAATGCGGCTGAAGCAACTTGCTGAGATATTGCGCGAGAGGATAAGTTGGAGAACCTATTGTGCTAACAATTGGTCGAAGAGGGACGTCTTGCTTATGGATTTTTGGAAGACCATACAATCTCGGAGGAACAGCATCTCTCGGAATAAGACATCTTCCCTCTTCTTTTGGAATAGATGACAGTTTAACAAGCTTAGCAGTGGCATTGGATACACGAGTGGTTGGATCACGAGTGCACAGTGTGTAGACAGGATCAGATAACAGAATCGAGATTTTACTTTTATATTCAACGGTATCCATCACCACTGTCGCATTTCCCTTGTCAGCATGAAGAATAGAAATGGTGTCATTATTTCTTAGTTCCTTCAATGCCTTTCTTTCACCCCGAGTTAAATTGGGTGCGGGTACTTTCGAGGATCTTAATATCCTCACACTTTCTTGTCTAACTTCTTCAGCTTCATCTGGAGGTAAATTGTAGATGGCAGCCTCAACGGATGTGATCAACTCCTCTGTAGGAATTTTGAAGGGTGCGAGAGCAAAGTTGAGACCTCTGCTTAGTAAAGTTGTTTGATAGTCATCTAAAGGGGTATTAGAAAGATTGACTACAACTTTACTAGTATCAAGAACCGTACGAGGAGCTGTTTGTCTCGAGGACAATCGAAGGAACTTAGCTCTTGGTCTATCTACAGCCCGACAAAAATTATTCTCGGCCTGAATAGCGGAGATACGTTCAAAGAACAGCCACAATTCCTCTGAGAGAATGCTACTAAGAAGCAGATGTAAGTGTAATAACTCACGGGAAACTGCGTCCAATTCAGTACGAGAGTTCTGGATCCTCTCGATAACGAGTGCCTTGCTAGCGCGCTGATAAATTCTCATAGCTTTATGAGTATGTATAGTTTGCTTCAATTTTACACAGTTGGGAATGATGTTATGATCCCTGCATATAAGAAAGAAGGACAACGATGAAAGGAGAGAGCTCCTTCTTCGCCTCAACTTACTAAATTTAGATGATTGTCGAACAACTTCCTCCCCATAGAGGTTTCTAATTTGCATATTAAGGCTTTCACGGCCCAGATTATTATATAAACAATTCATGCTTTTGGGCTAATGCCGTGTGTATTTTTAATTTAAACCATACGTTTCGGAGAAACCTTGCCTCCTTTTTCAATGGAAATAAACAATGTGGCCAAAGAAAGTATATCAATGAGATTACAAAAAATATAGATAAATTCCCCTGTTCGTCACCAGAGAGCAGCTGCCAGAAATTACTGTATGGACCATGGTGGAACGGCGGACAAAGTAGTAAGTAACCAGAAGGTAAAGGGGTCGGTGTGAAAATATAGAAACTCCTCGAAGAATGAGGAGGGGGGGGGGGGGGAGGTGGGGGGGGGGGGGGGGGGTTAGATGGATATAAGGAAACATAAACAAAAGGGAAGTGTATCTGAACAATACCTAACGTCATACAGTCAACGGCGAAAAAACAGATGGAAACTCCTCCAGTGACGAACAAAGGAGATCAAATCCAGGCTCTGAGCCCTAGAGGGAAAATGTACAATTTTAAATATGTGAAGAACAGAGAGACTGAGAGGAACTATCTCCCTAGATCCTTAATAACTGGTAGCCAAGTGTCACTTAGCTGATATCCAGTGTCTCGGTTAAAATTATTGGGATTTTTACGAATTTCAACTGCCTCCCTTATAATTCTAGACCAGTTGTGCTTAACAAGGGCAAGCGCATGAGCATCCTAGAAACATACATCGTGCCCTGAAGACAGGGCATGTTCAGCTATAGCTGATTTGTCAGGTTGGTTTAGACGGATGTTCCTTTAATGCTCTTTGATGCGAGTTGCAATGGAACGTTTTGTTTGTCCAATGTAGACTTTTCCGCAAGTACAAGGGACTTCATACACCCCAGGTTGTAGTAATGGAGACAATTTATCTTTGTTTAATGCTAAACGTTGACCAATTTTCGTCATAGTGCCGAAAACTGTTTTTATCTTGTGCTTGCGGAGAATCTTAGCAACGCGGTCAGTGGTGTTGTGAATATAAGGGAGGTAAGCAGTTCCTCTCACGTCGGAGCTCTGAGAAGGTTGTCTATCCCTCCTTCTGGGATGTAGGGACCTATATATAGTGGATTCATTATAGCCATTACCCTTAAACATGGTTTGTAAGGCATGTAACTCTTCCTGAAGAGTTGATGCCTCACAAATACGTTCCGCTCTTTTGGCTAGAGTTGTTATAATTCCTTGTTTTTGTGCTGGGTGGTGGCGGGAGTCCGCATGTAAATAACGGTTAGTGTGAGTTGGCTTACGGTAGACGCTGTGCCCCATGGAGCCATCCGCTTTCCTCCTCACAAGAACATCCAAAAAAGGTAAGCATCCACCTGACTCTAGCTCCATTGTGAAGTGGATTGAAGGATGCAGCTGATTTAGGTGGCTCAGAAAGTGGCTCAGTTTCTCAGAACCCTCCTCCCACACCACGAACGTATCATCCACATACCTCCACCAAATCACAGGTTTGAAAGACGCCGAAGATATAGCCTCCCTCTCAAAATGTTCCATGAAAAAATTTGCCACGACAGGCGAGAGTGGACTTCCCATGGCCACACCATCAGTCTGCTCGTAATATTTACCATCCCACAAGAAATAACTGGAACACAAGCAGTGGTGGAATAATCGGGCAATGTCCTCAGGAAACAAATCCTTGATGAGTGACATGACCGAGTCCACCGGCACTCTGGTAAACAAGGACTCTACATCAAAACTCACCAAAATAGCATTTGGTTGAACGGCGATGGTTGACAATTTTTCGACGAAATGGGTTGAATCCCTAATGTAGGACTGTGTGCGCCCCAAATGCGGCTGAAGCAACTTGCTGAGATATTGCGCAAGAGCATAAGTTGGAGAACCTATTGTGCTAACAATTGGTCGAAGAGGGACGTCTTGCTTATGGATTTTTGGAAGACCATACAATCTCGGAGGAACAGCATCTCTCGGAATAAGACATCTTCCCTCTTCTTTTGGAATAGATGACAGTTTAACAAGCTTAGCAGTGGCATTGGATACACGAGTGGTTGGATCACGAGTGCACAGTGTGTAGACAGGATCAGATAACAGAATCGAGATTTTACTTTTATATTCAACGGTATCCATCACCACTGTCGCATTTCCCTTGTCAGCATGAAGAATAGAAATGGTGTCATTATTTCTTAGTTCCTTCAATGCCTTTCTTTCACCCCGAGTTAAATTGGGTGCGGGTACTTTCGAGGATCTTAATATCCTCACACTTTCTTGTCTAACTTCTTCAGCTTCATCTGGAGGTAAATTGTAGATGGCAGCCTCAACGGATGTGATCAACTCCTCTGTAGGACTTTTGAAGGGTGCGAGAGTAAAGTTGAGACCTCTGCTTAGTAAAGTTGTTTGATAGTCATCTAAAGGGGTATTAGAAAGATTGACTACAACTTTACTAGTATCAAGAACCGTACGAGGAGCTGTTTGTCTCGAGGACAATCGAAGGAACTTAGCTCTTTGTCTATCTACAGCCCGACAAAAATTATTCTAGGCCTGAATAGCGGAGATACGTTCAAAGAACAGCCACAATTCCTCTGAGAGAATGCTACTAAGAAGCAGATGTAAGTGTAATAACTCACGGGAAACTGCGTCCAATTCAGTACGAGAGTTCTGGATCCTCTCGATAACGAGTGCCTTGCTAGCGCGCTGATAAATTCTCATAGCTTTATGAGTGTGTATAGTTTGCTTCAATTTTACACAGTTGGGAATGATGTTATGATCCCTGCATCTAAGAAAGAAGGACAACGATGAAAGGAGAGAGCTCCTTCTTCGCCTCAACTTACTAAATTTAGATGATTGTCGAACAACTTCCTCCCCATAGAGGTTTCTAATTTGCATATTAAGGCTTTCACGGCCCGGATTATTATATAAACAATTCATGCTTTTGGGCTAATGCCGTGTGTATTTTTAATTTAAACCATACGTTTCGGAGAAACCTTGCCTCCTTTTTCAATGGAAATAAACAATGTGGCCAAAGAAAGTATATCAATGAGATTACAAAAAATATAGATAAATTCCCCTGTTCGTCACCAGAGAGCAGCTGCCAGAAATTACTGTATGGACCATGGTGGAACGGCGGACAAAGTAGTAAGTAACCAGAAGGTAAAGGGGTCGGTGTGAAAATATAGAAACTCCTCGAAGAATGAGGAGGGGGGGGGGGGAGGTGGGGGGGGGGGGGGGGGGTTGGATGGATATAAGGAAACATAAACAAAAGGGAAGTGTATCTGAACAATACCTAACGTCATACAGTCAACGGCGAAAAAACAGATGGAAACTCCTCCAGTGACGAACAAAGGAGATCAAATCCAGGCTCTGAGCCCTAGAGGGAAAATGTACAATTTTAAATATGTGAAGAACAGAGAGACTGAGAGGAACTATCTCCCTAGATCCTTAATAACTGGTAGCCAAGTGTCACTTAGCTGATATCCAGTGTCTCGGTTAAAAATATTGGGATTTTTACGAATTTCAACTGCCTCCCTTATAATTCTAGACCAGTTGTGCTTAACAAGGGCAAGCGCATGAGCATCCTTGAAACATACATCGTGCCCTGAAGACAGGGCATCTTCAGCTATAGCTGATTTGTCAGGTTGGTTTAGACGGATGTTCCTTTGATGCTCTTTGATGCGAGTTGCAATGGAACGTTTTGTTTGTCCAATGTAGACTTTTCCGCAAGTACAAGGGACTTCATACACCCCAGGTTGTAGTAATGGAGACAATTTATCTTTGTTTAATGCTAAACGTTGACCAATTTTCGTCATAGTGCCGAAAACTGTTTTTATCTTGTGCTTGCGGAGAATCTTAGCAACGCGGTCAGTGGTGTTGTGAATATAAGGGAGGTAAGCAGTTCCTCTCACGTCGGAGCTCTGAGAAGGTTGTCTATCCCTCCTTCTGGGATGTAGGGACCTATATATAGTGGATTCATTATAGCCATTACCCTTAAACATGGTTTGTAAGGCATGTAACTCTTCCTGAAGAGTTGATGCCTCACAAATACGTTCCGCTCTTTTGGCTAGAGTTGTTATAATTCCTTGTTTTTGTGCTGGGTGGTGGTGGGAGTCCGCATGTAAATAACGGTTAGTGTGAGTTGGCTTACGGTAGACGCTGTGCCCCATGGAGCCATCCGCTTTCCTCCTCACAAGAACATCCAAAAAAGGTAAGCATCCACCTGACTCTAGCTCCATTGTGAAGTGGATTGAAGGATGCAGCTGATTTAGGTGGCTCAGAAAGTGGCTCAGTTTCTCAGAACCCTCCTCCCACACCACGAACGTATCATCCACATACCTCCACCAAATCACAGGTTTGAAAGGCGCCGAAGATATAGCCTCCCCCTCAAAATGTTCCATGAAAAAATTTGCCACGACAGGCGAGAGTGGACTTCCCATGGCCACACCATCAGTCTGCTCGTAATATTTACCATCCCACAAGAAATAACTGGAACACAAGCAGTGGTGGAATAATCGGGCAATGTCCTCAGGAAACAAATCCTTGATGAGTGACATGACCGAATCCACCGGCATTCTGGTAAACAAGGACTCTACATCAAAACTCACCAAAATAGCATTTGGTTGAACGGCGATGGTTGACAATTTTTCGACGAAATGGGTTGAATCCCTAATGTAGGACTGTGTGCGCCCCAAATGCGGCTGAAGCAACTTGCTGAGATATTGCGCAAGAGCATAAGTTGGAGAACCTATTGTGCTAACAATTGGTCGAAGAGGGACGTCTTGCTTATGGATTTTTGGAAGACCATACAATCTCGGAGGAACAGCATCTCTCGGAATAAGACATCTTCCCTCTTCTTTTGGAATAGATGACAGTTTAACAAGCTTAGCAGTGGCATTGGATACACGAGTGGTTGGATCACGAGTGCACAGTGTGTAGACAGGATCAGATAACAGAATCGAGATTTTACTTTTATATTCAACGGTATCCATCACCACTGTCGCATTTCCCTTGTCAGCATGAAGAATAGAAATGGTGTCATTATTTCTTAGTTCCTTCAATGCCTTTCTTTCACCCCGAGTTAAATTGGGTGCGGGTACTTTCGAGGATCTTAATATCCTCACATTTTCTTGTCTAACTTCTTCAGCTTCATCTGGAGGTAAATTGTAGATGGCAGCCTCAACGGATGTGATCAACTCCTCTGTAGGAATTTTGAAGGGTGCGAGAGCAAAGTTGAGACCTCTGCTTAGTAAAGTTGTTTGATAGTCATCTAAAGGGGTATTAGAAAGATTGACTACAACTTTACTAGTATCAAGAACCGTACGAGGAGCTGTTTGTCTCGAGGACAATCGAAGGAAATTAGCTCTTGGTCTATCTACAGCCCGACAAAAATTATTCTCGGCCTGAATAGCGGAGATACGTTCAAAGAACAGCCACAATTCCTCTGAGAGAATGCTACTAAGAAGCAGATGTAAGTGTAATAACTCACGGGAAACTGCGTCCAATTCAGTACGAGAGTTCTGGATCCTCTCGATAACGAGTGCCTTGCTAGCGCGCTGATAAATTCTCATAGCTTTATGAGCGTGTATAGTTTGCTTCAATTTTACACAGTTGGGAATGATGTTATGATCCCTGCATCTAAGAAAGAAGGACAACGATGAAAGGATGGAGCTCCTTCTTCGCCTCAACTTACTAAATTTAGATGATTGTCGAACAACTTCCTCCCCATAGAGGTTTCTAATTTGCATATTAAGGCTTTCACGGCACGGAACGTATTTGTGAGGCATCAACTCTTCAGGAAGAGTTACATGCCTTACAAACCATGTTTAAGGGTAATGGCTATAATGAATCCACTATATATAGGTCCCTACATCCCAGAAGGAGGGATAGACAACCTTCTCAGAGCTCCGACGTGAGAGGAACTGCTTACCTCCCTTATATTCACAACACCACTGACCGCGTTGCTAAGATTCTTCGCAAGCACAAGATAAAAACAGTTTTCGGCACTATGACGAAAATTGGTCAACGTTTAGCATTAAACAAAGATAAATTGTCTCCATTACTACAACCTGGGGTGTATGAAGTCCCTTGTACTTGCGGAAAAGTCTACATTGGACAAACAAAACGTTCCATTGCAACTCGCATCAAAGAGCATCAAAGGAACATCCGTCTAAACCAACCTGACAAATCAGCTATAGCTGAACATGCCCTGTCTTCAGGGCACGATGTATGTTTCAAGGATGCCCATGCGCTTGCCCTTGTTAAGTACAACTGGTCTAGAATTATAAGGGAGGCAGTTGAAATTCGTAAAAATCCCAATAATTTTAACCGAGACACTGGATATCAGCTAAGTGACACTTGGCTACCAGTTATTAAGGATCTAGGGAGATAGTTCCTCTCAGTCTCTCTGTTCTTCACATATTTAAAATTGTAAATTTTCCCTCTAGGGCTCAGAGCCTGGATTTGATCTCCTTGTTCGTCACTGGAGGAGTTTCCATCTGTTTTTTTCGCCGTTGACTGTATGACGTTAGGTAATGTTCAGATACACTTCCCTTTTGTTTATGTTTCCTTATATCCATCTAACCCCCCCCACCTCCCCCCCCCCCTCCTCATTCTTCGAGGAGTTTCTATATTTTCACACCGACCCCTTTACCTTCTGGTTACTTACTACTTTGTCCGCCGTTCCACCATGGTCCATACAGTAATTTCTGGCAGCTGCTCTCTGGTGACGAACAGGGGAATTTATCTATATTTTTTGTAATCTCATTGATATACTTTCTTTGGCCACATTGTATATTTCCATTGAAAAAGGAGGCAAGGTTTCTCCGAAACGTATGGTTTAAATTAAAAATACACACGGCATTAGCCCAAAAGCATGAATTGTTTATATAATACCCATGCATTTAGGAGAAAGTAGGCTATATGTTCTTTTCTTAACATCTTGTTTTTTCATAAAATAAAAATAGGCTAAAAATGAAATGTTGGAAAACTAGCATCGAGTGTAATAATTGGCACATCTCTACAGTCAAAATTCGATAACTCTAAGTAATTTTAATTTCCCGGCGAAAGATCTTTGTGTGTGACATGGGAATTACTATATGGATCCAGTTGTGTAGGGCTGTGTATTCCTGTCGGTAGCTTATTATGCTATTTAACCCTTTATAAATGTTTTGTTTGCTGCGACTGGGTCCTTTGTGAATGCGGTTTAAAACAGACTATTGGGCATCTGCTGCAGTGCTGAAGGCTACACCAAATGGACGTGACATGGCAAAATATTGGTCATGCATTATTTAGAACCTTAAATGTTCAAGTTTTGTCATGTTTGTACATAATTTTTATTCTTAGGTGTTTTTTTCATTTTAATCGTTTTAATTATTATTATTATTATTATTATTATTATTATTATTATTATTATTATTACTATTATTATTAATGTTATTTTTTGTTTCTCTAATTCAAGTGTTCATTCTGTATATTTATTTTTAACTTTTAATATATGTATATATATATATATATATATATATGTTCTTATAGATTTAATTCTGATATTTTTAGCCTATTTTCAATTTTGAAAAAAATAGGCTTATGAGATCACCTTTTGTCCGTGTGTGTGTGCGTGTGTGTGTGTGTGAGTGTGTGAGGTGTGTGTGTGTGTGTCCCTAATAAAATCTAAACGGCTGGAGGGATCTCAATGAAATTCGGTAAGTTCATAGCACTATTCCGGGCGACCTAGACCGTGCCCTTCAAATTTTGTTACGTCTCACCAATCCAACATGGCGGCTGTGAGAAATATTTCACCAGCATTCAATATCTCCGAAACTATTCCCGATATCACCCTGGAATTTTTTACGGTGATAAAGGGAACTACTAGAAATACACTTATGTAACTTTTGAAAAACTGATAACTACAAAACCAACATGTTAGCCAAGCGAATTTAAATCGCGATTTAGCCAACCAAACGCTATAAAACGTGGTACAGTGTATGTTTAGACACATTGTTATGCACCGACATCTAACATCGTTCCATTGTTTACATAACTACAAGATGGCGGATGTGCGAAATATTTCACCGGCATTCTATATCTCTGAAACTATTAGCATTATCACCCTGAAATTTTGTACGAAGATATAGGGCACCACTGGAAGTATATATATAAGACTTTCAAAAACCGGTTAATTACAAATCGAACATGGCGGCCAAGCGAATTTGAAAATTTTAAATAGACCTTTCTCGCGAATTAATGTTCCAAACGCAATTAAATCTGGTACAGGAAATGTATATACACATTGTAATGCACTGGTATCTAATTTAGTTCAATTGTTTACATAACCTCAAGATGGCGTCTGTGCGAATTTTAAAATTAAGTTTTTATTTCTTGTGTCGTAACCATGCGATCGAATTGAAAGTTTGAATAATGAACCTACGCAATAATTTTTCTTTAATGGTACATGACTCTATGGCCTATACATTTAACAATCCAACATGGTGACCATCCGAAATATTTAGACGGCTCTGAATATCTACGGATCTATTATAGCAATCAAACTGATTTTTTAATGGTCATAGAGGCTATGAACTTAAGCTCACCTATAGGACTTTAAATAACCTGGTGATCACAAATCCAACATGGCGGCGACGCGAAGTATAAATATTCACATGGACGTTTCTCGCAATTTAACCATCCGAATGCAGTGAAACTTGGTACAGTAAATTCTTATACGAATGTTAATCCACTGGCATCTAATTTATTTCAATTGTTTCCATAACCACAAGATGGCAGCTGTGCGAAAAGTTAAAATCTCTTTGTTACTTCTTGTGTCCTAATCATGCGATTGAAGTTTGAATACTACACGTACACAATTATCTTCATGTAACATTACATAACTCTAGGACCTACATATATAAAATCCAACATGGCGACCATCCGAAATATTTAGTCGGTTCTCAATATCTACGAATCTATTACAGCAATCAAACTGAAATTTTTTATATTGATAATGGCAGTTAACATAAGTAGGATATATGAAAATAGGCTGTATAGTTCTTCACGGAACTACTTGTTTATATTTAGTAATTTTATTTTTATGATTTTTATTTCTATATTAATATTTTTTACACTTTAATTATTAATGTTCTTAGTTTTAATATTCTTAAATTTTATCCATCACATTACATCGAGTAGTTACGTATATAGTAGACTAGCTGTTACCCGCGGCTTCGCCCGCAATAACATTTGGAATCCCGTTATAACATTAGTTATATAGATAAAAATGAATGGGACGAAAAAAAACATCAAAATATCATGTTGGTTTCGGACCCTAGAAGACGTGAAAAATATAATAAAAATATTTAATTTTTTTTTTAAATTTCATTCGAATCAATTTTTATTTCATTCCTGGGACTTGGAAAATTCCGACCAAAAAGTACAAAATCATTAATAACTCCGTAAGTATTCGTCGTATGATGAAATAGCAAGAGACAAAAAAGATGTAATGTATTATTGGCTACAACATAGGCCATGTATAATTTTACACTCATACATATTACGTCCCCCCCCCATAATTTCACCCCTCCCCATGGGCCCCTTAAATTGGATTTATGAAAAAACGGTCAAACTCCTATTTACTTATTTTTATGCTGATTTTTTTCCCGCTGAGTTCCAAACTCCTGGCCTATGTCGTTTAAGGGATACACGCTCCGTTAGGAATCCTTCAACCCCCACTTTTCACCCCTTTCACCTCATAATATACACCACATCGAAAAACCCTCACACACGTGTCTTATTATTTTTAATGATGAGTTTATATGCCGAGTATCACATCCCCCAATGAAACCAATCGGGAGATATTGCTATTCAATGAAATGCAGGTCTACCCCCTTAACACCCCTTTTGAACCTGAATATCCAAAATTCCTTTCTTAGTGGGCGTTTGCGGCCCTTGAGGAAGCTGCATACCAAATTTCATTCCAATCCGTTCGGTGGTTTCTGAGATTTCGTGATGAATGAATCAGTCAGTCAGTCAGTGAGTGAGTGGTATTTGAGCTTTATATAGTAGCGGCTTCGCCCGCAATAACATTTGGAATCCCGTTATAACATTAGTTATATATATAGATAAGCATGGGTGTTTGTGGAAAATAATTCTATCACCTGAAACCAAAAATGCATGGGACGAAAAAAAACATCAAAATATCATGTTGGTTTCGGAACCTAAAAGACGTGAAAAATATAATAAAAGTATTTAAAAAAACAATTTTTTGAAATTTCATTCGAATCAATTTTTATGTCATTCCTGGGACTTTGAAAATTCCGGCCAAAAAGTACAAAATCATTAATAACTCCGTAAGTATTCGTCGTATGATGAAATAGCAAGAGACAAAAAAGATGTAATGTGTTATTGTCTACAACATAGGCCATGTATAATTTTACACACAGACATATTACGTTTCCACCCCCCCCCTTAATTTCACCCCTCCCCATGACCCCTTAAATTGGATTTATGAAAAAACGGTCAAACACCTGTTTCGTTATTTTTATGCTGATTTTTTTCGGCTGAGTTCCAAACTCCTCGCCTATGTCGTTTAAGAGATACACGCTCCGTTAGGAATCCTTCAACCCCCACTTTTTACCCCTTTCACCTCATAATATACACCACATCGAAAAACCCTCAGACACATGTCTTCTTATTTTTTGTGCTGAGTTTATATGCCGAGTATCACATCCCCCAATGAAACCAATCGGGAAATATTGCTATTCAATGAAATGCAGGTCTACCCCCTTAACACCCCTTTAGAACCTGAATATCAAAAAATCCTTTCTTAGCGGGCGTTTGCGGCCCTTGAGGAAGCCGGATACCAAATTTCATTCCAATCCGTTCGGTGGTTTCTGAGATTTCGTGATGAATGGATGAGTCAGTGAGTGGTATTTGAGCTTTATATAGTAGACAAGCTGTTACCCGCGGCTTCGCCCGCAATAACATTTGGAATCCCGTTATAACATTAGTTATATAGATAGATAAGCTTGGTCTATCACCTGAAACCAAAAATGAATGGGACGAAAAAAGACATCAAAATATCATGTTGGTTTCGGACCCTAAAAGACCTGAAAAATATAATAAAAATATTATTATTTTTTTTTTGAAATTTCATTCGATTTAATTTTTATTTCATTCCCGGGACTTAGAAAATTCCGACCAAAAAGTACAAAATCATTAATAACTCCGTAAGTATTCGTCGTATGATGAAATAGCAAGAGACAAAAAAGATGTAATGTGTTATTGTCTGCAACATAGGCCATGTATAATTTTACACTCAGACATATTACGTCCCCCCCCCCCTATAATTTCACCCCTCCCCATGACCCCTTAAATTGGATTTATGAAAAAACGGTCAAACACCTGTTTCGTTATTTTTATGCTAATTTTATCGGCTGAGTTCCAAACTCCTCGCCTATGTCGTTTAAGAGATACACGCTCCGTTAGGAATCCTTCAACCCCCACTTTTCACCCCTTTCACCTCATAATATACACCACATCGAAAAACCCTCAGACACGTGTCTTCTTATCTTTAATGATGAGTTTATATGCCGAGTATCACATCCCCCAATGAAACCAATCGGGAGATATTGCTATTCAATGAAATGCAGGTCTACCCCCTTAACACCCCTTTAGAACCTGAATTTCCAAAAATACTTTCTTAGTGGGCGTTTGCGGCCCTTGAGGAAGCTGCATACCAAATTACATTCCAATCCGTACGGTGGTTTCTGAGATTTCGTGATGAATGAATCAGTCAGTCAGTCAGTGAGTGAGTGGTATTTGAGCTTTATATAGTAGATAAGCATGGGTCCTAGTGGAAAATAATTCTATCACCTGAAACCAAAAATGTATGGGACGAAAAAAAAAACATCAAAATATCATGTTGGTTTCGGACCCTAAAAGACGTGAAAAATATAATAAAAGTATTAAAAAAATATTTTTTGAAATTTCATTCGAATCAATTTTTATGTCATTCCTGGGACTTGGTAAATTCCGGCCAAAAAGTACAAAATCATTAATAACTCCGTAATTATTCGTCGTATGATGAAATAGCAAGAGACCAAAAAGATGTAATGTGTTATTGTCTGCAACATAGGCCATGTATAATTTTACACTCAGACATATTACATCCCCCCTCCCCATAATTTCACCCCTCCCCATGGGCCCCTTAAATTGGATTTATGAAAAAACGGTCAAACACCTATTTACTTATTTTTTATGCTGATTTTTTCCCGCTGAGTTCCAAGCTCCTGGCCTATGTCGTTTAAGGGATACACGCTCCGTTAGGAATCCTTCAACACCCACTTTTCACCCCTTTCATCTCATAATATACACCACATCGAAAAACCCTCAGACACGTGTCTTCTTATTAGCCTACTTTCGATTTTTGCAAAAAATGAAAGTAGACTTATGAGATCAACACAGGGCGAAAAAAGTGTGTCTGTCTGTGTGTGTGTATGTGTGTGTGTGTGTCTGTGTGTGTGTGAGAGTGTGTACTCTGAATGTCTGTCCCCCCCTATCAATTCGAACACGGTGAAGCCGAATTGAACGAAATTTGGTACAGAGGTAGAACAAGCAAAGGGCACCTTAGTGTCATGTTTTATATCGCCGCCATCTTTACTAAAACTGAATGGCGGCCACACAAACGTTCAGAACCAAGTCATCCGATCTCTACCAAATTTGGCAACAACATACCTTCGTATAGGATGCGTCTTGTGACCAAACTACAAGGTCGTCCGCCATACCATTTCAGGATGGCGGCCGTGCGAATTATGCAAACTTTATAATCCATATCATGGGACCCACCAGTTCCGATTATCGAGCCGAGAATCGTTTTAACTGTTCTAAAGGAAGAGGCACGTTCGGAAGTAAAAGTTTATTTTGTAATACTATAGTGCAGACGTGATTTTAAAAAGCTGAGCCGATTCAGTAATAAGACAAGATGGCAGCGGATATCTTGTGCCTGACTTATATTTCACTAATTTGAGTATTGCATGCAATATAGCGTACTGATACAAAATAAATAAACTTTGTATGAAATGCTTTATACATAAATAATATACTCCAGTGATGAAATCGTTTAGTATAAATCATTATTTGCTAACAAGTTCTATGTAAGTCATAATATATAGAACGATATTCGTTGACACAATTAGCTCAGTGGTAGAGCGTTAGCCTATCGGTCAAATGCCTATGGTTCAAACCCGGTCAGAGCTAGGTTTTTTGCTTGAAATGCTATATGTTTATTGTTTTGTAATGACTCAGATGTTTTAAAATTAAGCGTTATATTGTGCATATTATGGTGTAAAATATATATTTAATTAAAACATAATTCGCCAGCACAACCAGACGTGTAAAGACATGCCTCAACTCAAAGTTGGATGTTGCCCACGGCAGGTCGTATATGTAATAATAATAATAATAATAATAATAATAATAATAATAATAATAATAATAATAATAATAATAATAATAATAATAATAATAATGTTATTGGTTTTACATCCCTTTTAACTACTGCTGCTTTTAGAGACACCGGGGTGCCGGAATTTTGGCCCGAAGGGGAACTTTAACGTGCCAGTAAATGTACTGACACGGCTCCCTCGCATTTGTGCACCCTCAAATGCCAGCTGACTGCGCCAGGATACGAACCTGCAACCTAGGGCCCTGCAAGCGAGAACGTTACCGCTGAGCCACGCAGCCAGTCCTGTCGATTATGTCTCCAGATCCATAACATTCTTGATATACTTCTTATCTTTCTTTCTTTCTTTCTTTCTTTCTTTCTTTCTTTCTTTCTTTCTTTCTTTCTTTCTTTTTTTCTTCAATAATGGTAGCAGTTTTTATCTAGGTTGTGGCGTTTGGTAGAGGTAAATCGTTTCTAAAGTCTTCAACAAAGAATACTTCTATTATACTCTTTGATAATAACAACGAGTTATAACTATACTCATACATTTAGGAGAATGTAGGCTATATGTTCTTTACTGAACATCTTGTTTTTAATGATGAGTTTATATGCCGAGTATCTCATCCCCCAATGAAACCAATCGGGAGATATTGCTAGTCAATGAAATGCAGCTCTACCCCCTTAACACCCCTTTAGAACCTGAATATCCTAAAATCCTTTCTTAGTGGGCGTTTGCGGCCCTTGAGGAAGCTGCATACCAAATTTCATTCCAATCCGTTCGGTGGTTTCTGAGATTTCGTGATGAATGAATCAGTCAGTGAGTGAGTGAGTGAGTGAGTGGTATTTGAGCTTTATATAGTAGATAAGCATGGGTCCTAGTGGAATATAATTCAATCACCTGAAACCAAAAATGCATGGGACAAAAAAAACATCAAAATATCATGTTGGTTTCGGACCCTAAAAGACGTGAAAAATATAATAAAAATATTTAAAAAAACTATGTTTTGAAATTTCATTCGAATCATTTTTATGTCATTCCTGGGACTTAGAAAATTCCGGCCAAAAAGTACAAAATCATTAATAACTCCATACGTATTCGTCGTATGATGAAATAGCAAGAAACAAAAAAGATGTAATGTGTTACTGTCTACAACACAGGCCATGTATAATTTTAAACTCAGACATATTACGTTTCCCCCCCCCCCCCTCCCCCATAATTTCACCCCTCCCCATGGGCCCCATAAATCGGATTTATGAAAAAACGGTCAAACACCTGTTTAGTTATTTTTATGCTGATTTTTTTCGGCTGAGTTCCAAACTCCTCGCCTATGTCGTTTAAGAGATACACGCTCCGTTAGGAATTCTTCAACCCCCACTTTTCTCCCCTTTCACCTCATAATATACACCACATCGAAAAACCCTCGCACACGTGTCTTCTTATTAGCCTACTTTAGATTTTTGCAAAAAATGAAAGTAGATTTATGAGATCAACACAGGGCGAAAAAAGTGTGTCTGTGTGTGTGTGTGTGTGTGTGTATGTGTGTGTGTGAGTCTGTGTGTGTGCGTGTGTATGTGTGTGTGTGAGTCTGTGTGTGTGTGTGTGTCTGTGTGTGTGTGAGTGTGTGTACTCTGATGTCTGTCCCCCCCTATCAATTCGAACACGGTGAATGCGAATTGAACAAAATTTGGTACAAAGGTAGCACTAGCAAAGGACACCTCAGTGTCATGTTTTATATCGCCGCCATCTTTACTAAAACTGAATGGCGGCCACTCAAACGTTCAAAACGTAAAATCAAATAACGACTAACCAAATTATCCGATCTCTACCAAATTTGGTAACAACATACCTTCGTATAGGATGCGTCTTGTGACCAAACTACAAGGTCGTCCGCCATACCATTTCAGGATGGCGGCCGTGCGAATTATGCTAACTTTATAATCCATATCATGGGACCCACCAGTTCCGATTATCGAGCCGAGAATCGTTTTAACTGTTCTAAAGGAAGAGGCACGTTCGAAATTAAAAGTTTATTTTGTAATACTATAGTGCAGACGTGATTTTAAAAAGCTGAGCTGATTCAGTAATAAGACAAGATGGCAGCGGATATCTTGTGCCTGACTTATATTTCACTAATTTGAGTATTGAATGCAATATAGCGTACTGATACAAAATAAATAAACTTTGTATGAAATGCTTTATATATAAATAATATACTCCAGTGATGAAATCGTTTAGTATAAATCATTATTTGCTAACAATTTCTATGTAAGTCATTTTATATAGAACGATATTCGTTGACACAATTAGCTCAGTGGCAGGTTGGTCACTAGTCGTGGCCGAGTGCGGTACGTGTGTGCGCGCTGTGTGACCGCATTGGAAGATGTTACGGTTCCTAATACCGGTGCTTCCTTAGTTCCACGTGTGTACTGACCTTCCGTGTGTCATTCGGACAATACTTTTTTAAGTAGTGTTCCAGATAGGACAACAAAACCAGGAAACCAGAAAACCCCGCTGAAAATCATGTCCGGATACCAGAGAAAAAACACGGTACGCTGCCAATGGGACAGGCAGAGTTCTCGCCCCTCACCAGGAGAAATTCACCGCTGGATTGGCGATACCCTCCGGTTGACTGTCGACCAAGTAGAAGCCATCCAGTTAAATGCGCACGAAAAAACCATGTACATCAAGGTAATCAGCATGTCTATTTATCAGAAATTGTTAAATACTTTTGCAGATCCTATTAAATTTCAGTATGACTCAGGAGAAATGACAAATGTTAAGCTCTCCACAGCGGATTCCAATTTTACCACAGTGCGTATATTTAATGTCCCACTCGAAGTACCCCCTGAAATTTTCAAATCCGTCCTGTCGAAATATGGCACTGTGAGTGACGTCAGGAAAGAACAATGGTCTTCTGCTTATCAGTTCCCGGTGTATAATGGAATACGTGCCGTCACTATGGAAATCAAGCAAGATATCCCCTCCACTGAGACTTTTGGTGGCCATTCTGGCTATATAACGTATAATGGACAGAAACAGACCTGTTTAATTTGCAATGCTACCACACATCTACGTATTAACTGCCCAAAGAAAATGATTCCCCTCGGTATAACCCCTACACAACAACGACGTGTACAATACTCGGAAGTTGTGACGCAGCAAACGTCATATGAAAACATGCTTATTGATCAGTCAGCTGGGACAACACCAGGAGTGACCTCGGATACAACTGACGCAGAACTGGTACCTTGCCCTGACCAGAGCTGCGAGACACAGAGTGCCCCAGTGCTATCGGCAACCTGTATCGCAG
The DNA here is from genome assembly GCA_946902985.2 of Meconema thalassinum. NCBI lineage: Eukaryota > Metazoa > Arthropoda > Insecta > Orthoptera > Tettigoniidae > Meconema > Meconema thalassinum. The sequence continues at coordinate 22,554,706 of OX336392.1, forward strand.
CCTTAGAACCAACTCTGCCGTCACTACAGGCTGCCACAGAAATCTTGTCTTCACTGCCCCCGCCTTCGCTGGTCCCTACCGACTCACTTAAGAATGTTGATCGGGGATCCGAGAACGTCTCTAAGAAGATTAAAACAAATGCCTCGATTGCCTTACCAGCCCCGAAGAATCAAACTGGCTCTACAAATGTTCCCGCAGCTGTGAAAAAGAAACAAAATCTTCATTCTACGTCACCTAGGGACCCACGAACGCTCTCAACCGCTGACAGCCGGCCTATGAATGGCAGTCAAAAGGAACTATCTCAACCTAATTTGACATAGTGCACCAGTATATTTCTCACCTGTGTCTTTTTTTCTTTTTTCTTTTTTCTCGAGTCCAACTTCCAGTATGTCTAGCACAACTTTTATACTTCTCTTAATGGCGCAATTTCTCACTGTGGCCACTGTGAATATCAATGTAATAGAATGCCCTCTGAAATTTCAACTGTTGGAGAGATTCCTTCGAGATGCAGACATTGACATTGCCTTCATTCAAGAAGTTGCTCTACCCTGTTTGCCCATATCTGCCTTCTACAAACAATACATCAATACCGGTAATACGAATAGAGGGACCGGATTCCTCATAAGACATGATATCCCACTCGAAGGTGTGCTATGTCATCCATCAGGACGCATAATATCTGGACACATAAACAATACCACCCTGATAAATGTATATGCCCCATCCGGGTCCAATAAACGTGTGGAACGGAAAATGTTCTTTCAACAGAGTATACTGCCTCATCTGCACGAAGCTAAGGAAAAACTTATTCTTGCAGGGGATTTCAATTGTATTCAACGCCCAGAAGATTCCACTAGCTCATACCAAGGTGTCAACCCGGCTCTCAGGACCCTTCTTACCTCCCTACACCTCATTGATGCTGTGGATAGTTTAAGGGTGCCCCTGCCCCATTACACCTGTATAAGTCACAACTCCTCATCACGACTTGACCGCATCTACTTTTCACAGGAACATATCCAGCCTAGACGATATGAAGTGATACCTGCCAGTTTCACTAACCATCATGCTGTCTTATGTACAATCTCTTACCCCCATCCCATATTTCACATCGGAAGAGGTTATTGGAAGCTGAATTGCTCGCTGTTACTGGAGGAGGAATGCCAAGATATTTTCAGACAACACTGGACTCGATGGGTCCAACAAAAATGCAAATTTCGCGACTGCACAGACTGGTGGGATATTTTAGTTAAACCAGGGATCCGCCGCGTCTTTAAGAACATATCTTACCAACGAGGTCGGGAAAGACGGGATACAGTTGAATTTTACTATTGAGTTCTTCGCCAGCTCCAGCAAAGATCTGATGCTGGGGAGCGTATATATGACCAGATCCGGGAAGTTAAAACCAAGCTCCTGTCTCTACAGCAACGAACGCTAGCTCATATCAACGTGGCTTTAAAAGATCGTACAGTGCTCCCGGACGAAAGTGCAAGTGTATACCATATCGCCAAAGGACAACGTGAGCGGCAACGTAAATATATCCACCGCCTCCGCACCAGTACTGGAAGTGTCGTCACCTCCCCTGACGCTATACGTAGTGAAATATCATTATTTTATCAATGGTTCTACGCTAAGGCTCCCATTGATCCACAGCAGGTGACCCTATTGCTGTCATCTTGCAGTACCTAACTATCTCCGGACAACAAAACTCTGCTCAGCGTGATATTACGGATGAAGAGATTCACTCTGTGGTTAAACAACTCCCAAACAACCGCACACCTGGCATTGATGGACTGCCATATGAAATGTATAAACACTTCTGGCCTCTCATTGGCAAAGAATTTTGTCATGTACTGCGTACCATTCTCCAGCGTCGTGCTCTTTGTCAATCACATCACGAGGGTACCATAGTCCTCATACCAAAAACATCCTCTCCCATGGCAGTTGGTGACTTCCGACCAGTTACTCTGCTCTGCAGTGACTATAAAGTCCTTACCAAAGTACTTGCATGCCGATTGAAGACTGTTCTACTTGATATCATTGGTGATGAACAATGTTGCAGTATTCCTGGAAGAACTCTGTTAACAAATTTAGCGATACTACGGGACCTACACCTAAAAGCCAAAATGCTCCCCACTGAGCCAATGAGTTTTCTCACCTTAGATCTTGATAAAGCTTTCGACCGCATCAGTCATGAATACTTGTACATGGTCTTGCAACACTTCGAATTTCCTGAAATCCTTATTGACTACATTCGTATGATAAATTGTAATGCTACGTCTAGAGTGCTCGTCAACGGTTTTCTTTCCCCTCTGATTCCAATACAACGATCAGTTAGGCAAGGATGTCCCCTTTCTATGCTACTTTTTGTCATTGGCCTTGAACCGTTCATTCGGACTACCCAGGTGAAGCTACAGGGTTACACACTGTCCACACATGTTTTTGGAATGTGCGCCTATGCTGATGACGTATCAATATTGATCCGCATTAAAGAAGACATCTCCCACATCGATAGCGTCCTTCAGCTCTACCATATCGCCTCTGGAGCACAATCGAACCCCCAGAAAACTGCTTTGCTTCCAAGGCCAAGGTTAGAATAAGAATAATTCGAATTAGAATATGTTAAACAGATTACCTCAGGTATGTAGAGATGCAACAATTAGCCCAGTAGAGGGGGCCATGGAGGGCTGCATCCAACCTGTCTAACTCTTTATAGGGCAGATTATTATTGCAGATCTTTTATTTGTATTTATTTTAATTAAACTTTAATTGTTTCACCCTAATATTAATTATTTTTTAATTTTTATTTTCTTTAATTTTAATGTTCTAAACATTAAGAATATAAAAGTATTATCATTTTAATTTATATGAGCTTATTTATTTTTAATTATAATTTTATTAGTTCTATCGGTTTTAAAACTTTTTAATTTTAATTGTTTTTATTAAAAGAAATGTTTCATGTACTTATTAGGTCAAAGATATAAAGATAACATTTGGTTTTCAGTAATATCAACACTTGCAAAATACAATTTGTTGGTATATCGCTGAAAGATTCAACCATCAGTATCATAATACTATAATAATATAATAAAGCTGAAGAGTTTGTGTGTTTATGTGTTTAAACGCGCTAATCTCTGGAATTACCAGTCCGATTCGAAAAATTCTTTTTTATATGATAGCCTGATTCAAGACGGATAGTTTAGGCTATGTAGCATTAGGCTACCACTCTCAGGTGACCTTCAAGATTGATTTTTGTTCAGTAAGTCGGAAGAACAAGCGCTCCCGAACAGCTCTATCCGCATGCTCTGGCGTTATGGTTAGAGATACGTACACCGTTTCACCTATCTGAACCAAAATTTGTATACTTACCCTTTGGAACCCTGATGGTAACACTGTCTACATGAAATTTCGGACAGACCACTCCATTCCTTGCATTTAGGCCCTTTGGCACAAAACCACACCGTTTCACCGATCAGAACCAAAATTTGTATACTTACCCTTTGGAACCCTGCGAGTAACACAGTCTGCAAGAAATTTCTGACAGAACACGCCATTCTCTGCATTTAGGCCCTTTGTCACAAATCTACACCCTTTCACCAATCTGAACCAAAAGTTGTATACTTACCGTTTGGAACCCTGCGAGTAACACTGTTTACATGAAATTTCGGACAGACCACTCCATTCCCTGCATTTAGGCCTTTTGGCACACATCTACACCGTTTCTCTTAATTGCACCAAATTTTACATACACTTTGAAACCCTGCTGGTAACACTGTGCACTTGATATTTTGGACAACGCTCCCCATTCCGTACATTTAGAATAACATACAAAATGAACTTGAAAACCACTTATTAAGGCCCTAGAACCATTCATGTCCGTAGTAGTGTAACTGTAAGAGTATTTTAATAAGTCTGTTGTTGACGGGTAATTCGGGCTGCATCACGTCGCCCCTACCAGTGTTCTGGTGCAGAATTGCGAAAATAGTTGCATCTTGCGCTGTTTATAAATTGCAGTCACGGGGGGGGGGGGGGTAATTAGTGCAAAAAGATTTCTTAGGCCCCTTTAAACAGTTATCATCATGAAAGTATTATGCCTCTGTATAAGTGCAATGGTGTTGGTGCAATACATTGAGGTTATCAGCAGCAATAAGCGTTGGTGCTGTCAAATTTACCTTCATTTATTATGAAACTTATCGTTAAGCGCTTTGTGGCGATAAATGATACTATTGCTACCTCAGGAGCTCGGGACAGCCGAAGTTTGCCAAAGAGTTCTGATTATTTTCCTACGGCGCTATGTTACAAAAGACGACACTGTTGATCTCTACATTTCTAACAGACAATGAGATATAGGCCCTAGGAAGTGTCTTTTGTTTCACTTACTGTTCTTTCTAGTTTTCTTGTAAATTTGTTTGTAAATTACATGTGTCAGTGCTGTAGTTAGTAAATAGCTGTTTCCCTATTCATAATTATCATTACGTTTAATTCACCTGAATGTTACGTCCATTATACTGTTATGCATATCACCCCCACTACAACCACCACCACCACCACCACCACCAGCACCAGCACCAGCACCACCAGCACCAGCACCACCACCATCACCACCACCACCACCACCACAAAAATAAATAATTTTAAAATATTGGTTTCTGTTAGTGAAGTATCATGTGCCAGTTCCGTAGTAGTATTCATTATCATCCATAAAACAAATAAATCCACCGGGCGAAGCCGGGCACTAATGCTAGTTGATAATATAAATTGTCCTTATAGTAGGTGGTTAATATACAGACCACTAACCTATAAAGGGTTTTAAAGACTGAAGACTTAAACAACACCACCACATTTAGACCACATTGGTGTACTCCTCTTCCCATTGAAGTGCCAACCGTCTTTTTGCCTTTGGCCGATATCACCAAAGTGACAATTTTGTATGCATGCAAGTCTCAGGTAGACCTCAAGGCACCATTGGATACAAAACAGGATAGACATACAGTAATATCTGTAGAAACACATACGTGGTTTAAGAGTCAAAAAATTATATATTTTTTAAGTAAATTTTTTGAACGACTAATCTTTTATCTTTCATTTGGTGAAAACAAAATGAAAATATTTTCAATACTTCCAGAGATATGACCCTAAATGTTAGTGGCTGTCGCTTAAGTTGTCTCCTTAAATTCTACCCTTAGGTATGGTTGAAGCTTTTTCCCGAAAACTTTATTCGTATTCAAGACATCTCAATTAAATGTTGCATCATTGTATATTGTACTAATATGAACAACATACACCAACATATTTGGTGTATCAAGCATACTTCCCATTTAAGAGAATACTTTTTACACAACAAAAGTAAATCAAATATACATTAGAGTACGAATATGAAAAGAAAATCCAGAAAATGTGTATCAACTATTTTGGTGTATGTTGTAACAGTGAATGCTACCAACAGCCCAAAAGAACATTCATGTAAATATTTTAAATTGTGGGGTGCTTATCATGTAAACGCTGTCCAACTGTACAAACACAGCTGACAGTTTGGTGATATAACAATCCATGACAGCAACCATATTATAAAATGTGTTTTGTGCATAATTATGAGTAAACTGTGTTTAATAATCCTGCAAAGTTTTATTTCTTTGCAACATATAGTTTATGAGATATAGTTTTTTTTAGCTCAGAAGAAATTGTCAAGCGGAAGGTGTACGTCCCCCCTTAAGCACTCACCAACAGTGACTTTTTTACTCCCTGTGGAAACAGAACGTTAAGTCCTTACGGAGCTGCGTAGTGTTGACAGATTCATAAATAAGTAAGGATCGGATGGACTGAAGAGCTGTGATGCTGTGGAAAGGGGGGATTTGTTCGAATTTACTAGCACGCTAGATGGGAATATGCAGAGAAAATTTAGCAAATATATTTTCTCTGTTATGTACAGGGATTGTCGGCTTAAATACTTTATAAACGTCACTGAGCTGCTTAATAAAAGGTATTCTTTGAGTAAGATTTGGCCTTCAGAGCAGATTACGTTCATGAAGATTCAACCCTTGCAGTTGCGCATAGTACGGTGTAATGTGTAATAAGACGTACAAAATATATTGATCGTAGGCAAATTCATGCTGAGTTCTTCTGATAAATCATAACCGGTGTGGTGGAGTGCTCCTGATATCGAGTTTTTTGATGAATCATTACACATAACTGATGCTCAGTGTTGATGATGAATCATATTTGTAATGATCCAATATAAGATTCATGAAATATTGAAGCTTTGATGAATGACTTTCGAAGTAGTTTATTGTAAAAGATGGGAGCGTGGCTAATTCTTCAACTCACAGCGTGCGAGAGAGCTGACAGAGCGTCTACTTATTACTCCTTGTGTCGAACTGATTTCTCCTGGCGCGCATACAATACGTCGTATACTCAATTCTTATTGTGCTTATTTTTCTCAACGTTTTGACACTTAGGCCTCTGTGACGTACCTTATCTCTCATAATATGATGTATCTCAAATAAAGAACGCTCCAATTGTAGTTCTATAGTAGGTTAAACATGAAAAGGACAGTTGGATAGAAGAGCATGTCGCGTACTATTCTTGATCAGGGGTAGATTGTGATAAATCACGTGAACAAGTAGGAACATTGGTTTCAGTGACAAAACCAGCGAAAGAGTGCGCGACAACGGTGAACATAAGTTCCAACTTTGACCGCATCTCACACTCCAACTTTAATCGGACCGAGTTTAGACGTGATCATGCAACCTTATGTATTGGTATCCCACAAGAAAGTATGTAAAATACAGGGTCTTTATTTCTCTTGGCAAGGCGATTCCACTTGACCTTCGCCAGCTGTTACAGGTTGGCGTGCCCGGTCTCCGGGCGTATTCCCACGCTCTTGTTGCGGTAGACAAGTGAGCTCTGAGCTAATTGGGTGTTTCATAAAGCTACTGTGTACTGTATATCGTATTGTATAGTGTTTTATTGTGATAGTGTATAGTGCTGTAATGCCTTATGTGAAATATTCGTTTCGTTAACGTGTATATCTGCACAATACGTACTCAAAGTGCAGGAAATCGTGCTCTAGAACAAGGAAAAAGTTTCGAGTGAAATTTCCAGGGAGGCCCATTCCTATAAATCAGCCAAAAAAAAAAACAAACAACTGGCTAAAGAGATTCAAACGTACAGGTTCAGTAGACAATAAAAATAGACGTCATTATTTCCTCCGTGGCTTAGGCGGCAGCACGCCGGCCTCTCACCGCTGGGTCCGTGGTTCAAATCCCGGTCACTCCATGTGAGATCTGTGCTGGACAAAACGGAGGCAGACAGGTTTTTCTCCGGGTACTCCGGTTTTCCCTGTAAAAATTTCATTCCAGCAACACTCTCCACTATCATTTCATTTCATCTGTCATTCATTTAATCATTGCCCCAGAGGAGTGCGTCAGGCCTCGGCAGCCGGCACAGTTCATATCCTCGCCGCTAGTTGGGGGCTTCATTCATTCCATTCCTGACCCGGTCGGAGACTGGAAACAGGCTGTGGATTTTCATTTTCATTTCCTTACAGAAGCTAAATTAACCGGAGTAAACGGGAACTTCATAAGGAGATGCTGATTAGGTTTGGCAGCGGATGGAAAACATTTTCAGCATTTACTGTAAACATGGTGAGTAAAAATGCATGATACTGATTTTAAGCACCGTATTCTGCCGTACATATGCGCGCACGACAGCCGGCAACTGAGCCGACACTGGCGGACCCCGTGAGCGAGAATGTCCTTGCCAAACAAATATAAAGACCCTGTATAACTTCACCTATTAACACAGTTTCTGAGACCAAGTCCTGAAGATTAAAACCCATAAGCCAATATTAATTTGTACTTTTTATTGCACCGGTTTCGGCCTTCCTCAGTGCAAATAATAATAATAATAGGAAAGCAAGACTTACAGTGCATGGAAAATGTTACCATAAAATAAGGTTGTTCTCAAAACTATTTCTAAACAAGTAGTTCCGTGAAGAACTATACAGCCTATTTTCATATATCCTACTTATGTTAATTACCACTATCAACATATACAATTTCAGTTTGATTGCTGTAATAGATTCGTAGATATTGAGAACCGACTAAATATTTCAGATGGTCGCCATTTTGGATTTTATATATGTAGGTCCTAGAGCTATGTACTGTTACATGCAGATTATTGTGAACGTGTAGCATTCAAACTTCAATCGCATAATTAGGACACAAGAAAAAACAAGGAGATTTAAAAAATTTTCACAGCTGCCATCTTGAGGTTATGGAAACAATTGAAATAAATTAGATGCCAGTGGATTAACATTCGGATAAAGATTTACTGTACCAAGTTTCACTGCACGCGGATGGTTAAATTGCGAGAAACGTCCATGTGAATATTTATAATTCGCGTCACCGACATGTTGGATTTGTGATCACCAGGTTATTTAAAGTCCTATAGGTGAACTTAAGTTCATACCCCTATGAACATAAAAACAATCAGTTTGATTGCTATAATAGATTCGTAGATATTCAGTATCGTCTAAATAATTCGGATGGTCGCCATGTTGGATTGTTAAATGTATAGGCCATAGAGTCATGTACCATTAAAGTAAAATTATTGCGTAGGTTCATTATTCAAACTTTCACCTCGATCGCATGACTACATCACAAGAAATAAAAACTTAATTTTAAAATTCGCACTGCCGCCATCTTGAGGTTATGAAAACAATTGAACTAAATTAGATACCAGTGGATTACAAAGTGTATAAATATTTCCTGTACCAGGTTTCAGTGCGCTTGGAACATTAAATCGCGAGAAAGGTCTATTTAAAATGTTCAAATTCGCTTGGCCGCCATGTTCGTTTTGTAGTTAACCGGTTTTTGAAAATCTTATAGATGGACTTCCAGTAGTGCCCTTTATCTCCGTACAAAATTTTAGGGAGATACCGCTAATAGTTTCAGAGATATAGAATGCCGGTGAAATATTTCGCACATCCGCCATCTTGTGATTATGTAAACAATTGAACGAAGTTAGATGTCGGTGCATTACAATGTATATAAACATATACTGTACCAAGTTTCAATGCGTTTGGTTGGTCAAATCGCGAGAAACGTCTATTTAAATGTCGCAAATTCGCTTGGCCGCCATGTTGGTTTTGTAGTTACCAGGTTTTCAAAAGTCACATAAGTGAACTTATAGTAGTTCCCTCTATCACAATAGAAAATGTCAGGGTAATATCGGTAATAGTTTCGGAGATATTGAATGCTGGTGAAATATTTCGCACAGCCGCCATGTTGGATTGGTGATTCGTAACAAAATTTGAAGGGCACGGTCGAGGTCGCCGGGAATAGTGCTATGAACTTTCCGAGTTTCATTGAAATCGCTCCTGTCGTTTAGATTTTATTACGGGGGGACACACACACACACACACGCACACACACACACACGGACAAAAGGTGATCTCATAAGCCTATTTTTTCAAAATTGAAAATAGGCTAAAAATTAATGGTCAAAAAGCTAAAAAACCACATACAGGGATATTTATCTCAGCGATAGGCTATCATTCCACAGATTCATCACAATTTTACATGATTGTACCCGTTCTGACAAATTCAATCATAACCAAATTTTGTTAAGTCTCACCAATCCAACATGGCGGCTGTGCGAAATATTTCACTAGCATTCAATATCTCCGAAACTATTACCGATATCGCCCTGAAATTGTGTATGGTGATAAAGGGCACTACTAGAAGTTCACCTATGAGACTTTCAAAAACCTGGTGACTACAAAACCAGCATGGCGGCCAAGCGAAGTTGAGACTTTTAAATAGACTTTTCTCGCGGTTTAACTATCCAAACGTAATGAAACTTGGTACAGCAAATGTTTATACACAATGTAATGCACTGGAGTCTAATTTAGTTCAATTGTTTACATAACCTCAAAATGGCGGCTGTGCGAAATATTTCACTGATATTCTATATCTCCGAAACTATTACAGATATCACCCTGCAATTTTGTACGGTGATAAAGGGTACTGATACAAGTTTACCTATGTATATTTCATAAACCTGCGAAGTACAAAACGAACATGGCGACCAAGCGAATTTGAAATATTTTAATAGCTTTTCTCGTGATTTAACTCTCTGAGCGCAGTGAAATGTGGTACAGTAAATGATTTTGCAGATTGTAATGCACTGCCATCTAATTTAATTCAATTGTTTGCATAACCTCAAGAGGGCGGCTGCGCGAAATTTTAAAATTAAGTTTTTATTTCTTGTGTCGTAATCATGCGATCGAAGTGAAAGTTTGAATAATAAACCTAGGCAATAATTGTCCTTGAATGGTACATAACTCTATGGCCTATACATATAACAATCCTAAATGGCGAGCTTCCGAAATATTCAGACGGTTCTCAATATCTATGAATCATTTACAGCAACCAAAATGAAATGTTTTATGTTCATAGAGCGTATGAACATATGTTCACCTATAGGGCTTTCAGCAACCTGGTGAGCACAAATCCAATATGGCGGCGACGCGAAGTATAAATATTTAAATGGACGTTTCTCGCGAATTAACTATCCGAGTGCCGTGAAACGTTGCACGTTAAATGCTTATACAAATGTTGATCCACTGGCATCTAATTTATTTCAATTGTTTGCATAATCACAAGATGGCTGGTGTGCGTAATATTAAAATTTTGTTTTTACTTCTTGTGTTCTAATCATGCGATTGAAGTTTGAATACCACACGTACACAATAATCTTAATGTAATAGTACAAAAATAAAAATCCATCCTGGCGACCATCTGAAATATTTAGACGGTTCTCAATATCTACGAATCTGTTACAGCAATTAAACTAACATTTTGTATGTTGATAGAGGCAATTAACATGAACAGGATATATGAAAATAGGCTGTATAGTTCTTCACGGAACTACTTTTTAGCCTATGAGATCACCTTTTGTCCGTGTGTGTGTGTGCGTGCGCGTGTGTGTGTGTGAGGTGTGTGTGTGTGTGTGTGTGTGTCCCTAATAAAATCTAAACGACTGGAGCGATTTCAATGAAACTCGGTAAGTTCATAGCACTATTCCCGGCGACCTCGACCGTGCCCTTCAAATTTTGTTACGTCTCACCAATCCAACATGGCGGCTGTGCGAAATATTTCACTAGCATTCAGTATCTCCGAAACTATTACGGATATCGCCCTGAAATTGTGAATGGTGATAAAGGGCACTACTAGAAGTTTATCTATGAGACTTTCAAAACCTGGTGACTAAAAAACCAACATGGCGGTCAAGCGAATTTGAGACTTTTAACTGACTTTTCTCGCGATTTAACCATCCAAACGTAATGCAACTTGGTACAGAAAATGTTTATACACACTGTAATGCACTAGAGTCTAATGTAGTTCAATTGTTTACCTAATCTCAAAATGGCGGCTGTGCGAAATATTTCACTGACATTCTATATCTCCGAAACTATTACAGATATCACCATGCAATTTTGTACGGCGATAAACGGTACTGATACAAGTTTACCTATGTATATTTCATAAACCTGTAAAGTACAAAACGAACATGGCGACCAAGCGAATTTGAAATATTTTAATAGACTTTTCTCGTGATTTAACTCTCTGAGCGCAGTGAAATGTGGTAAAGTAAATAATTATACATATTGTAATGCACTGGCATCTAATTTAGTTCAATTGTTTACATAACCTCAAGATGGTGGCTGTGCGAAATTTTAAAATTAATTTTTTATTTCTTGTGTCGTAATCATGCGATCGAAGTGAAGGTTTGTCCTTGAATGGTACATAACTCTATCGCCTATACATATAACAATCCTAAATGGCGAGCATCCGAAATATGTAGACGGTTCTCAATATCTATGAATCTTCTACAGCAACCAAAATGTTTCTTTTAATATTCGCGGCGACGCGAAGTAGAAATATTTAAATGGACGTTTCTCGCGAATTAACTATCCGAGTGCCGTGAAACGTTGCATGTTAAATGCTTATACAAATGTTGATCCTCTGACATCTAATTTATTTCAATTGTTTGCATAATCATAAGATGGCTGGTGTGCGTACTTTAAACATTTTGTTTTTACTTCTTGTGTTCTAATCATGCGATTGAAGTATGAATACCACACGTACACAATAATCTTAATATAATAGTACAAAAATAAAAATCCAACCTGGCGACCATCTGAAATATTTAGACGGTTCTCAATATCTACGAATCTGTTACAGCAATTAAACTGAAATTTTGTATGTTGATAGAGGCAATTAACATGAGCAGGATATATGAAAATAGGCTGTATAGTTCTTCACGGAACTACTTGTTTTGTCTACATAACATAGACATCACTGTTTCTTCTTCTTCAGGCTGGTTTTATATCAAGGTTTCTTTCTTTCACAATAACATATTTTTGTTACAGATCGTTTTTATTTTATTTTAGTGTATGTGTATTTTAGTTTTTAGACGATTAATTTATTATGATGGTGACTCTTGAACAACACCGTGATGCTAGAGTGTCAGGCGATTTCAACGCGTACACCAGTAGATTACGTTTTGGTGCTGCCTAGATTGTTAGAAACATTTCCAAAACTCAACGGACTATTGATTTAAGAGTTAGAAAGGACAGAGTAATATGACAAGATGAGAAAAATGCCAATTTAGGCAAGGAATTGAAAGACTCCTTAGGCCTCGGATACCCTGATACAGGCTGTTCCAAATCCATGAGTTTGAGTATGCGTACACGCGAGTACTCAGCAGTGATGCTCGGAGAGGGACTGGGGGTGAGAGCCAATACGTCACTGGGCGAAGGTCATAGCACAAGTCTATGCGTTCCTGCCAGTCTTGATGTATCTACCGCGAAGTGACGGCAGCCCCCCACAGCAGAGCTCTATTGCATGTTGCAGGTTTACTCACGAAAGGCGGCGAGTACTCTGCTGCTCGGCTGTAACAGCCTGCCCTAATATATACCATCGGAGTCGGAAGAGAGCAATAGGTGACCAATGGAGGTGGACAAGAAAGAAGAGAGTGGTGCCGGACACAAGTAAATGGAAGCAATGTCGGTCTCAGCTTGCATACCGTGGTCACCAACTCACGTACCATAAACTGTGAGACCCTGGGGGATATTGAATTTGTCTGATAACCTGTTTCTGAGGCGGCCGTAGAATTGTGCGTGGCTGTAATTGTTACGGCTGAAGGTACTTAAAATAAGGTACTATCCCGGCATTTACCTGGAGGAATACCAGGGGCAAACACATCTCTAACTAGCCACTGTCTGCGCCGGGACTCGGAATTTATGGAGCATCCCGTCGCAGTCGTAACGACTGATTGGACGTCCAAGTTTGGGTTTTAAAACGCATGTCTACGCCGTGGGGTGTTCCCTTGAGTAGGTATGTAGTCATTGGATGTCAATTGTAATTTATGTTCGACGATGTCGATATGTAACTATTATGTACGACCCTGATTATTATATGTCAGAAAACTGTACTATAATGAGGCTAATTATAACACTATTTTTCATTATGAAACAGTTTCTCCCACCAATCAGAGCTCAAGAAACAGTTGTTTGACAAATTTGATAATTAGATACGATGAGTTCCACGGCCTTCTAATTTAAATTTCCTGGCATAGTGTCATAATAGGGTAATCGAGGAAGCCATGGTCAAATACAAGGCATTCTCTGCGTCTCATGCGCTCTGTTCAGTACATAAAACTGGCGAAATCTCGACAGATATTTATGAATATTTATGTTTGAACATAAAATAGTTATAATAATTATTGTCGAACATAAACAGTCGTATGCAACTCGCCTATAATGGTAATTAAGACACTCGTAAGGAAATTATAAAACTCGCATACGCTCATTGTATAAACATACTCGTGCCTTAATTATTGCCATTATAGGCTCGTTGCATAATGTACTATTATGTTCGATGATGTCGATATGTAAATATTATATGTCAGAAAACTGTATCATAATGGGGGTCATTAAAGTACTACTTTTCATTATAACACAGTTTTTCCAACCAATGAGAGCTCAATATTTTCATTCATTGACTAATTAGGTAAGGATAGCTTCTGACATGCACTCAACATCCAACATGTCGGTCATGAATAACATGATTTGAAAGTTCACAATGTAGCCTATATTGGATCAACCATTGTAGTTACAATGCACAAACAAACCGGGCGATATTGCTAAAGAAATAGCACGGTACCTTAATATCCACAACTCCAATTTCTACACATTCGTAAGATTTCGCCGACAATTTTAGTGAATGCTGTTGTTGATATAAACACACCACAACGTCATGGAGGAAGCAGGCGTATGACATTAGTTCCACGGAAATTATAATCCAGCTCTCTGTTCAGTAAATGGATTTCTTATGCGAAACCTTTTCCGCCAGATATCATAACTGTTCTATTTGGGACTCAATTGATTTGCCTTCCGTTGACACTCTATACGCATCAAATTTGAACAATAACCAGTTGATAATACGATACATTTTAATTTTAAATCGTTTGTAACAACCTATTTTGTGTTATTTGACCAAACATAGCACCTGTGCGCTATCTGTTGGTGCTACTTCAGGATAAACAATGTTTCAATGCTTTGGGATTCGTTATTGGGTAGATATCAATTGCTGAGCTTACACAATTCCCAAGGAGAAGAATTCAACCGACAGAATCTCGACAGATATTTATGAATATTTAAGATATCACCACTTCCACACCTCAACCCTGAAGGTATTGTTCATGATTCCACGAGAAGAACAACGGTGCCAGTATATAACGAACCTGAAGTGTTACCTATTGTTTCAAAAGCTCTGAAAGTGTCAGATAAATTTTATTCGCTACCAAATTAAGTTGCCGTCCCTTTGTTATAAGAATGTGTCGACATGGAACCCTCTCTTACTTTATTATGCTGCACAAAGGGTAACATATGAAAGCGACGTAGTAAAACGTCCTGTTTTAATAGCACGGTAATGTCATTTGCCATATTTTATCAAGCGTGCAGGCAGTGTGTGTAATAAGCTGAAAAAGAGACATTATTACGATGTCGACTCTACTCTATGTGGGTCAGTGTAGCACGCTTATTTTTGTTTCCAGTGTGTGTCTTTCATATAATGACGAACGTGAAGGGGTCATTCGGTTAATCAAAAATTAGGACAAACTGGAAACAATCTATTTCTGCGATAAAGCGAGCTCACGGCGCCTACAAGCGCCTTGAATTCGACAGTGCGCGCTTTACCGTCTATAAATCAATAATTAATGATATTTATTGCAACCAATGGTCAAATATAATAATAATTAAAATTGCGCACAATGACGTCATGTACAGAATTCTGTTAATGTCACTGTTCTCTTGCTACAAACTTTTGCGTGATATCTTTCACACGACTTTCCACACAACTCACACCTACAGTTCTCGTCTGGGCTTCTTGCTGCACAGCTTGAAATGAAAACCATGAACAGCGAAACGTGTCATGAAATGGCGAAGTTCATACATATAATTCCTCCACTCTGAGGCCATAATGCCATCTGTCTGGTAGAAATCCCTCCAGATGTTGGCTTTCTTCTCTTGTAGTTCTTGCAGTAATAACTGATATTGCTTTGTAGAAGGCAGTAACATTCTTATACGTAACTCTTCTATGTAAAATGGTTGTCTCGTTAGTTCATAGGTCGTCCTTGACGGAGAATTTTGTCCTAGACAGAGAATCTTTTTCATGTATATGGCCTTTAGCCTTTCTATCTGAGCAAAGTCGTTTTTCGAGAGATGCTCCCATATTAATCCTATTGCAAGTGTCATGATTGGAGAAATTTTTATGTGAAAGAGTTCTAATGCAGTCTGTATGGAGAGTTGTCTTATTAGTTTTATCTCATTCATGGCTATAACTGCGGTAGCAGCTCTATCTTTTACATGTTTGGAGAAATTCCGTCCAGTCGTTTGGAGTATCAGGCCAAGATACTTGTATAAATCAATAATGAAGGTTTTGAAGGAAAGAAATGTAGTAGGAGGTGTTGTTGGTAGTTCATTTTAGGTGCTTGGGACATCTTGGTCATCAATCCCGTGTGGTGGGTGTGTGTTTAACATATCTGATAACCTGCATTTATGTCATGCATGTAGTGGTGTATTAGGAACAGGGATGAGGTAGGCGCCCCGGGACTCGAAGTGAGCTGATACACCTGGAACGCTTACATTTTGTGAAATACTCTATTTCTGTGGAACTATGACAGGAATTTGAATGAAACTTTGTACACTTCTAGTAAAAATGCTGGTTCTTTATGAGATGCATAAAGTTTCACATTTAAATGTCTACAAGTGTATTAAAATGTGCATTATTATTCGTGATTTACACCCACTAAGGAGCGCTGCTTTCCTTGTTCTCGTCAGTCCAGCCAATAACTTGTCCTTCATCTCCCGAGTAAGGGGTAATTATTTATTTATTTATCGTATCGCTTTTAGGGCCGGGAGTGTCCGAGGACATGTTCGGCTCGCCTGAGTCTGTAGCTGCTTCCAGCGGACACCCTAAAGGGTGAGCTACAAGTTCCGTTCAATTTAAAGTAGTTCCAACTTTCGCCACCAGATATCAATGATACCTAGTCTAGTGGTGAACGTTGGAACTTTGATAGAGCGTTCTGACGAAATCAACCTAACAATTTTGCTTTACACAAGTTTAGTCTGTGAAAGGATCGTTTACATGCCATAAATCTATGACATAGGACCGCCGGCTTTACTTCCCCTCCGAAGGAAGGCATACCGAAGAATTTTTAACGCTCTTAAAAAATCCGACGACTTCGGCCGGGTTTGAACCCACTATCTTGGGCACAAGAGTTCAGCATGCTACCGACTACGCCACCGGAGCCGGTAATCGGGTCTTAATCACTTTGGGTGGTGGGAACCAAGAGTTTACTCTTTCACAACATTTGGAACGGTCAAGAATATCACAGTTTACAATCGCAGCGTTATTCAAGTCTTGTTCCACTTGATTAGGCCACAAGCTGCCAGTCTTGTAGCCATCAATCAAGTTGAAGATTATCTTGGTGATTCTATCGTTCCCCATCCAGAAGAGGTGCCCGTAGAATTTCAGTCGTCTCCATCACATGATAATGGTGGCTGGTTCCAACTGACGGTATAGTTCGGTGTTTGCATTAAGTCGATAAGAGCCATCTGGGAGCAATCTTGGTCAATGGATTTTTCGAAGGATACGTCTCTCGACTTTCTCCAAATCATCCATGTTGCATTTCTTGTTCATCAAGAGGGTCTCTGCTGCATATAAACACTGTGGTATAATAATGGTTTTATAATGACAGATATTTGCATTTTTTGACATACACCTCTTTGTTGTAACAGTTACGTGATTGATAATAGGCTGCATTGAGTGTAGTGCACCTCTCCGATATTGAAGTGCCATATGTGCCATTCGGGTGGATCCATTCGCCGAGCGATCAACTTCCCCAATTGTTCCATATGCAGTTGATGACTCTCAAAAAAATTGTTTTTGTCATACGGTACGATATTTGTAAACTTGCCTTCATCGCATCTCGTGTACTGCTTGGACAGAAATAACAGCATCCGTAGAGCTAAAATGTGCATATTAAAATATTTAAAAAAATCTTTCTTGAATGTTACTAGAATCAAACTTTCCTGAAAACTATCAATGTGTTTGGCATATATTCTTTCCCTTGAAGACAACACTAAATTACCCAGGATAGACCTCTATAAACTTAGTGGAATAATAAGTTATACTTTTATAGGTATTTCATTTGAATATTGAAAAAAGAAAAGAATTTCACATAATGTTTGAGGTGGACTGAGCATATTTTCCAAAGGAATTCAAAAATTGTCCAACAAGGGGAATTCCAAATCTCATGCAATTTGGACTTGAGTTATTTTGTTTTTTGTGAAAAAAATAAAATATTTGGGAATATGGCTCTAAACATAGTACAGTATTTGCATGTCCACTTACACGCCCACACAGCTCACAGTTCAGTACATGCATGAATTTAAATCGAAATATCTCGGTCAAAATCGAAAATTTCGATATAAAACTTGAGATTTAGGTAAATAAATATGTATTCTTTCTTTCGAGATCAAAGACAAAATATCGAAAAATAAAAATTAAAATAAGGTACTATCCTGACATTTTCTTGAAAGAAATAATAATCCCTGGAGAAGAACAAACTCAAGATGGCCTCTATAAACCCCGGGGATTCAAACCTGCAATCTCTGGACTCCTGCATCTGCCTCGCGGGTAAAGTAATGTAGACAATTTCCATTACGATACATTTTTTGAATTTTCTATGAATGATTTGCTGATTTATGGCTAAGGAATCCATTATTTTCGACAAATCAATATTGTTCATGCTAAAAAGAAAAAAAAACAATTAGCCTATTTCTTTCTGTTGAACAGACAATGTTTTTTTAAATAATCGTTTCGGTCGTCTATAGACCACGTTATTTCAACTGCCTTTTCCCTCTTTCATTCACATTGGCCCAGTATTCGCGCATTCTTCTTCGGTGAGCTTCTTTTCGTTCTTCGGTCCACTTCTTACCGGTTTTCAATATAGGTTTTGGCTGAAAACTCTGTATCTCCCCAAGTTTCTTCTTCAAAGAGTCACGTTCCAAGATGTCCTCATGTGATATCCCCAGTTCTTGTAGGTCTTTTTCCACCTCTGTAAACCAGATCCCTTTGGTTTTCTTTCCCACAAAGTAGGCACAGATTCGTTTGGACAATCTCCCAGAGTTAATTCGTGTTAAATGGCCATAAAAGGAGAGTCTTCTTTTGCGAACGGTGTCCGTTATTTTCTCCACATGTAGATAGAGTTCATCGTTGTGTCGTCTTCTATACTCTCGTCGTTCCTTGACCGGGCGCAAGATCATTCTCAGAATCTTCCTCTCTTTGGCTTCGAGTTGTTCTGCCAGGCCTTTCTTATTCATCGCCAGGCATTCTGATGCATATAACGCCTCCGGGCGAATAACGGTATCGTAGTGCCTCAGTTTGGCCTTGAAGGACATTGATCGTGTTTTGTAAATGCCTTTTGTTAAAAGGTAAGCCATTTCCATTTTGTTAATCCGTGCCACGAAAGCTTCCTTTTAACGAATGTTGGGCTCAATACATTCACCCAGGTATTTGAATTTCTCTACCTGTGTTATTTGTCCTCCATTCACCATAAGTTCTATGGGTTCTGACTTGATGTTCGTTATAAACTGCGTTTTCTGTTCTATATTATTATTTAATGATTTTTTTAGGACTGTTGGTTTTGAAATAACCAACTTTTGTATTGTAAGCTGTGAAATATTACATCGGGCTAAAGATATAGCGGTAAATCATTATGAGTTTTAGCATTTTATGTATATTTGAGAGCTACAACAGGCCACGCAGCATCCATCGAACTCTTTGCCCAGTTTTAAACATATACTGCAATCTGTCATTAACTCATTTGATGGGGTTGGCATCAGAGGCGTCCAGCCGTAAAAACCATTAGCCACTCATACCAGCCCATCATCGTGTCATTAAAAATGGGAAGAACTAGATATACGATTGCTTTGGTAGTTAGACCACCTCATGGCAGGATGGAGAGTATTGCACGTTGTCAGTATTAAGGGTTCTATTCCCCACTTTTCCATGATGTCTGGCTGCGTGGCTCAGTAGTAACGTTCTCGCCTGTTGATCCCAAGATATCGGGATTGAATCCCATCAAAGCCAGTTGGCGTTTGAGGGTGCGCAAATGCGAGGTAGTCGTGTGAGTAGATTTACGTTAAAGATCCCCTTCGGGGCAAAATTCCGGCACTCCGACGTATCTATAAGGCACAGTTGTTAAAAGGGTCGTAAAACCAATACCATTATTAGACTATTATTATTATTATTATTACTACCCTCGTGGTAAATGGACCAAGCGACTGATACCACGCCTGGATACCTGGGTCGAAAGATCCCATGGTGAAGTCAATTATTACCTCACACAACTTCTAACAGGACACGGATATTTCCGGAAATTCCTGCATAGAGTAGGCGGAGCGAGTGGTGCAACATGCATATATTGTGACGACATCGATGATGTACTTCACACCTTCTTCGTGTGCGGCCATTGGATGTTAAAGAGAGAATATGTGGAAACTGAATTGGGAGAACTGACACCAGATAATATTATATCTGTGATGTTACGGAGCCAGCAATCATGGGATCAGGTAGCAGTGTATGTGGAGGACGTCCTTCGCCAGAAAAAGCGGGATCTGGAAGCGTACGAACGCCCTTAAGAAGAAATGAAGAAAGAAGAAGTGTGAAAGGCTAAGTAAGCACGACATCACCCTGAAGTAATGCGAGAGCGGTTCCGGGGTGATGAACGCATCGTGGGAAAAGGGAGGTGGTTTTTAGTGGGTAAAAATCCCACACTACTGTGGAGTGTGGACCCTTCATAAGTGTCTCTTGAAGATTTCCCACAATCCCTCGTATATATATATATATTATTATTATTATTATTATTTACAAAGATATTTAATTCTAGTTTGAGGGTTGGAGTGAGATACACTCTGCTTGTTAGAAGTACTGGGTTACTGGCCCTGCTGGCATCGGAGGGAGAGCGTGGGTTCGAATCCCTGAAATTGGTTTTTATGGTTTCCCATTTTCACCACCAGCGGAGACGGTTCGTTTCGATAGGTCCATGGTCAATTTACTTCCAAGAGCAGTCCTGAAAATAAAATAAATGGGCATTGACTTATTATGGGACTGTGGGAAATCTTCAAAAGACACATGTGAAGGGTCCGCACTCCACAGTAGTGTGGGATTTTTACCCACTAAAAACCACCTCCCTTTTCCCACGATGCGTTCATCACCCCGGAACCGCTCTCGCATTACTTCAGGGTGATGTCGTGCTTACTTAGTCATTCAGACTTCTTCTTTCTTCATTTTTTCTTAAGGGCGTTCGTACGCTTCCAGATCTCGCTTTTTCTGGCGAAGGACGTCCTCCACATACACTGCTACCTGATCCCATGATTGCTGGTTCCGTAACCAGTCCTGAAAATAAAATAAATGGGCATTGACTTATTTAATAATAATAATAATAAAACAAAATGTTCAGTAAAGAACGTATAGCCTACTTTCTCCTAAATGCATGAGTATTGTTATAACTCTTTGTCCTTTTCAAGGAGTATAATTGAATGTTGGTTGTAGTAGCTTGTTGAAATACAACGTGTTATATTATACTTTGATTGATTGAACCCTCACCTGAATTATATATATACTCACTAATGCAGCCATCACAATAACACAGGCTATCATCCAAGTACACGGGGCTAAATGACCATGATGTCCAAGCCTCTCCAATGAAACATCAACAACAACTTCCTACCCAAATCCTTCCTCGTATAAAAGTGCACAAACTAGTACTGACATCGCAGTCACACAGTTTATCAGACAACTTCTACACAAATGGCAACGATGCCACAAAGCCCCTAAAGAATCAACAACACCAACAGACTCTACCACGGATCAAGGACAACGAATTTTAATCGCCGTAGTCGAGTGTTGAAATATGCGGTGTTATAAGTATATAATATTTTCGATTACAAAAACACACTACAGTATATGTGCTTAACATTATAACGTGTAAGTAGTTATACATTAATAAATACAAAAGAAAAACAAGATGTTCAATAAAGAACATATAGCCTACTTTCTCCTAAATGCATGGGTATTGTTATAACTCTTTGACCTTTTCAAGGAGTATAATTGAATGTTGGTTGTAGTAGCTTGTTGAAATAC